>OV179172.1:7930688-9372674 GCA_921972225.1 Euplexia lucipara | reverse complement strand
TAAATAACAAAATTCAAAAATCTTCCTTTTCGCCAATAATAAAGTAATGGATTGGTCACTAATCCACGGACTGGCCTTGGCAAGCGTAGCTTAACCTTCGTTCAACCTTTGTAACTGTCACTATTCAACCGAAAACCCTACTTACAGTATAACTAAATAACAAAATTCAAAAATCTTCCTTTTCGCCAATAATAAAGTAATGGATTGGTCACTAATCCACGGACTGGCCTTGGCAAGCGTAGCTTAACCTTCGTTCAACCTTTGTAACTGTCACTATTCAACCGAAAACCCTACTTACAGTATAACTAAATAACAAAATTCAAAAATCTTCCTTTTCGCCAATAATAAAGTAATGGATTGGTCACTAATCCACGGACTGGCCTTGGCAAGCGTAGCTTAACCTTCGTTCAACCTTTGTAACTGTCACTATTCAACCGAAAACCCTACTTACAGTATAACTAAATAACAAAATTCAAAAATCTTCCTTTTCGCCAATAATAAAGTAATGGATTGGTCACTAATCCACGGACTGGCCTTGGCAAGCGTAGCTTAACCTTCGTTCAACCTTTGTAACTGTCACTATTCAACCGAAAACCCTACTTACAGTATAACTAAATAACAAAATTCAAAAATCTTCCTTTTCGCCAATAATAAAGTAATGGATTGGTCACTAATCCACGGACTGGCCTTGGCAAGCGTAGCTTAACCTTCGTTCAACCTTTGTAACTGTCACTATTCAACCGAAAACCCTACTTACAGTATAACTAAATAACAAAATTCAAAAATCTTCCTTTTCGCCAATAATAAAGTAATGGATTGGTCACTAATCCACGGACTGGCCTTGGCAAGCGTAGCTTAACCTTCGTTCAACCTTTGTAACTGTCACTATTCAACCGAAAACCCTACTTACAGTATAACTAAATAACAAAATTCAAAAATCTTCCTTTTCGCCAATAATAAAGTAATGGATTGGTCACTAATCCACGGACTGGCCTTGGCAAGCGTAGCTTAACCTTCGTTCAACCTTTGTAACTGTCACTATTCAACCGAAAACCCTACTTACAGTATAACTAAATAACAAAATTCAAAAATCTTCCTTTTCGCCAATAATAAAGTAATGGATTGGTCACTAATCCACGGACTGGCCTTGGCAAGCGTAGCTTAACCTTCGTTCAACCTTTGTAACTGTCACTATTCAACCGAAAACCCTACTTACAGTATAACTAAATAACAAAATTCAAAAATCTTCCTTTTCGCCAATAATAAAGTAATGGATTGGTCACTAATCCACGGACTGGCCTTGGCAAGCGTAGCTTAACCTTCGTTCAACCTTTGTAACTGTCACTATTCAACCGAAAACCCTACTTACAGTATAACTAAATAACAAAATTCAAAAATCTTCCTTTTCGCCAATAATAAAGTAATGGATTGGTCACTAATCCACGGACTGGCCTTGGCAAGCGTAGCTTAACCTTCGTTCAACCTTTGTAACTGTCACTATTCAACCGAAAACCCTACTTACAGTATAACTAAATAACAAAATTCAAAAATCTTCCTTTTCGCCAATAATAAAGTAATGGATTGGTCACTAATCCACGGACTGGCCTTGGCAAGCGTAGCTTAACCTTCGTTCAACCTTTGTAACTGTCACTATTCAACCGAAAACCCTACTTACAGTATAACTAAATAACAAAATTCAAAAATCTTCCTTTTCGCCAATAATAAAGTAATGGATTGGTCACTAATCCACGGACTGGCCTTGGCAAGCGTAGCTTAACCTTCGTTCAACCTTTGTAACTGTCACTATTCAACCGAAAACCCTACTTACAGTATAACTAAATAACAAAATTCAAAAATCTTCCTTTTCGCCAATAATAAAGTAATGGATTGGTCACTAATCCACGGACTGGCCTTGGCAAGCGTAGCTTAACCTTCGTTCAACCTTTGTAACTGTCACTATTCAACCGAAAACCCTACTTACAGTATAACTAAATAACAAAATTCAAAAATCTTCCTTTTCGCCAATAATAAAGTAATGGATTGGTCACTAATCCACGGACTGGCCTTGGCAAGCGTAGCTTAACCTTCGTTCAACCTTTGTAACTGTCACTATTCAACCGAAAACCCTACTTACAGTATAACTAAATAACAAAATTCAAAAATCTTCCTTTTCGCCAATAATAAAGTAATGGATTGGTCACTAATCCACGGACTGGCCTTGGCAAGCGTAGCTTAACCTTCGTTCAACCTTTGTAACTGTCACTATTCAACCGAAAACCCTACTTACAGTATAACTAAATAACAAAATTCAAAAATCTTCCTTTTCGCCAATAATAAAGTAATGGATTGGTCACTAATCCACGGACTGGCCTTGGCAAGCGTAGCTTAACCTTCGTTCAACCTTTGTAACTGTCACTATTCAACCGAAAACCCTACTTACAGTATAACTAAATAACAAAATTCAAAAATCTTCCTTTTCGCCAATAATAAAGTAATGGATTGGTCACTAATCCACGGACTGGCCTTGGCAAGCGTAGCTTAACCTTCGTTCAACCTTTGTAACTGTCACTATTCAACCGAAAACCCTACTTACAGTATAACTAAATAACAAAATTCAAAAATCTTCCTTTTCGCCAATAATAAAGTAATGGATTGGTCACTAATCCACGGACTGGCCTTGGCAAGCGTAGCTTAACCTTCGTTCAACCTTTGTAACTGTCACTATTCAACCGAAAACCCTACTTACAGTATAACTAAATAACAAAATTCAAAAATCTTCCTTTTCGCCAATAATAAAGTAATGGATTGGTCACTAATCCACGGACTGGCCTTGGCAAGCGTAGCTTAACCTTCGTTCAACCTTTGTAACTGTCACTATTCAACCGAAAACCCTACTTACAGTATAACTAAATAACAAAATTCAAAAATCTTCCTTTTCGCCAATAATAAAGTAATGGATTGGTCACTAATCCACGGACTGGCCTTGGCAAGCGTAGCTTAACCTTCGTTCAACCTTTGTAACTGTCACTATTCAACCGAAAACCCTACTTACAGTATAACTAAATAACAAAATTCAAAAATCTTCCTTTTCGCCAATAATAAAGTAATGGATTGGTCACTAATCCACGGACTGGCCTTGGCAAGCGTAGCTTAACCTTCGTTCAACCTTTGTAACTGTCACTATTCAACCGAAAACCCTACTTACAGTATAACTAAATAACAAAATTCAAAAATCTTCCTTTTCGCCAATAATAAAGTAATGGATTGGTCACTAATCCACGGACTGGCCTTGGCAAGCGTAGCTTAACCTTCGTTCAACCTTTGTAACTGTCACTATTCAACCGAAAACCCTACTTACAGTATAACTAAATAACAAAATTCAAAAATCTTCCTTTTCGCCAATAATAAAGTAATGGATTGGTCACTAATCCACGGACTGGCCTTGGCAAGCGTAGCTTAACCTTCGTTCAACCTTTGTAACTGTCACTATTCAACCGAAAACCCTACTTACAGTATAACTAAATAACAAAATTCAAAAATCTTCCTTTTCGCCAATAATAAAGTAATGGATTGGTCACTAATCCACGGACTGGCCTTGGCAAGCGTAGCTTAACCTTCGTTCAACCTTTGTAACTGTCACTATTCAACCGAAAACCCTACTTACAGTATAACTAAATAACAAAATTCAAAAATCTTCCTTTTCGCCAATAATAAAGTAATGGATTGGTCACTAATCCACGGACTGGCCTTGGCAAGCGTAGCTTAACCTTCGTTCAACCTTTGTAACTGTCACTATTCAACCGAAAACCCTACTTACAGTATAACTAAATAACAAAATTCAAAAATCTTCCTTTTCGCCAATAATAAAGTAATGGATTGGTCACTAATCCACGGACTGGCCTTGGCAAGCGTAGCTTAACCTTCGTTCAACCTTTGTAACTGTCACTATTCAACCGAAAACCCTACTTACAGTATAACTAAATAACAAAATTCAAAAATCTTCCTTTTCGCCAATAATAAAGTAATGGATTGGTCACTAATCCACGGACTGGCCTTGGCAAGCGTAGCTTAACCTTCGTTCAACCTTTGTAACTGTCACTATTCAACCGAAAACCCTACTTACAGTATAACTAAATAACAAAATTCAAAAATCTTCCTTTTCGCCAATAATAAAGTAATGGATTGGTCACTAATCCACGGACTGGCCTTGGCAAGCGTAGCTTAACCTTCGTTCAACCTTTGTAACTGTCACTATTCAACCGAAAACCCTACTTACAGTATAACTAAATAACAAAATTCAAAAATCTTCCTTTTCGCCAATAATAAAGTAATGGATTGGTCACTAATCCACGGACTGGCCTTGGCAAGCGTAGCTTAACCTTCGTTCAACCTTTGTAACTGTCACTATTCAACCGAAAACCCTACTTACAGTATAACTAAATAACAAAATTCAAAAATCTTCCTTTTCGCCAATAATAAAGTAATGGATTGGTCACTAATCCACGGACTGGCCTTGGCAAGCGTAGCTTAACCTTCGTTCAACCTTTGTAACTGTCACTATTCAACCGAAAACCCTACTTACAGTATAACTAAATAACAAAATTCAAAAATCTTCCTTTTCGCCAATAATAAAGTAATGGATTGGTCACTAATCCACGGACTGGCCTTGGCAAGCGTAGCTTAACCTTCGTTCAACCTTTGTAACTGTCACTATTCAACCGAAAACCCTACTTACAGTATAACTAAATAACAAAATTCAAAAATCTTCCTTTTCGCCAATAATAAAGTAATGGATTGGTCACTAATCCACGGACTGGCCTTGGCAAGCGTAGCTTAACCTTCGTTCAACCTTTGTAACTGTCACTATTCAACCGAAAACCCTACTTACAGTATAACTAAATAACAAAATTCAAAAATCTTCCTTTTCGCCAATAATAAAGTAATGGATTGGTCACTAATCCACGGACTGGCCTTGGCAAGCGTAGCTTAACCTTCGTTCAACCTTTGTAACTGTCACTATTCAACCGAAAACCCTACTTACAGTATAACTAAATAACAAAATTCAAAAATCTTCCTTTTCGCCAATAATAAAGTAATGGATTGGTCACTAATCCACGGACTGGCCTTGGCAAGCGTAGCTTAACCTTCGTTCAACCTTTGTAACTGTCACTATTCAACCGAAAACCCTACTTACAGTATAACTAAATAACAAAATTCAAAAATCTTCCTTTTCGCCAATAATAAAGTAATGGATTGGTCACTAATCCACGGACTGGCCTTGGCAAGCGTAGCTTAACCTTCGTTCAACCTTTGTAACTGTCACTATTCAACCGAAAACCCTACTTACAGTATAACTAAATAACAAAATTCAAAAATCTTCCTTTTCGCCAATAATAAAGTAATGGATTGGTCACTAATCCACGGACTGGCCTTGGCAAGCGTAGCTTAACCTTCGTTCAACCTTTGTAACTGTCACTATTCAACCGAAAACCCTACTTACAGTATAACTAAATAACAAAATTCAAAAATCTTCCTTTTCGCCAATAATAAAGTAATGGATTGGTCACTAATCCACGGACTGGCCTTGGCAAGCGTAGCTTAACCTTCGTTCAACCTTTGTAACTGTCACTATTCAACCGAAAACCCTACTTACAGTATAACTAAATAACAAAATTCAAAAATCTTCCTTTTCGCCAATAATAAAGTAATGGATTGGTCACTAATCCACGGACTGGCCTTGGCAAGCGTAGCTTAACCTTCGTTCAACCTTTGTAACTGTCACTATTCAACCGAAAACCCTACTTACAGTATAACTAAATAACAAAATTCAAAAATCTTCCTTTTCGCCAATAATAAAGTAATGGATTGGTCACTAATCCACGGACTGGCCTTGGCAAGCGTAGCTTAACCTTCGTTCAACCTTTGTAACTGTCACTATTCAACCGAAAACCCTACTTACAGTATAACTAAATAACAAAATTCAAAAATCTTCCTTTTCGCCAATAATAAAGTAATGGATTGGTCACTAATCCACGGACTGGCCTTGGCAAGCGTAGCTTAACCTTCGTTCAACCTTTGTAACTGTCACTATTCAACCGAAAACCCTACTTACAGTATAACTAAATAACAAAATTCAAAAATCTTCCTTTTCGCCAATAATAAAGTAATGGATTGGTCACTAATCCACGGACTGGCCTTGGCAAGCGTAGCTTAACCTTCGTTCAACCTTTGTAACTGTCACTATTCAACCGAAAACCCTACTTACAGTATAACTAAATAACAAAATTCAAAAATCTTCCTTTTCGCCAATAATAAAGTAATGGATTGGTCACTAATCCACGGACTGGCCTTGGCAAGCGTAGCTTAACCTTCGTTCAACCTTTGTAACTGTCACTATTCAACCGAAAACCCTACTTACAGTATAACTAAATAACAAAATTCAAAAATCTTCCTTTTCGCCAATAATAAAGTAATGGATTGGTCACTAATCCACGGACTGGCCTTGGCAAGCGTAGCTTAACCTTCGTTCAACCTTTGTAACTGTCACTATTCAACCGAAAACCCTACTTACAGTATAACTAAATAACAAAATTCAAAAATCTTCCTTTTCGCCAATAATAAAGTAATGGATTGGTCACTAATCCACGGACTGGCCTTGGCAAGCGTAGCTTAACCTTCGTTCAACCTTTGTAACTGTCACTATTCAACCGAAAACCCTACTTACAGTATAACTAAATAACAAAATTCAAAAATCTTCCTTTTCGCCAATAATAAAGTAATGGATTGGTCACTAATCCACGGACTGGCCTTGGCAAGCGTAGCTTAACCTTCGTTCAACCTTTGTAACTGTCACTATTCAACCGAAAACCCTACTTACAGTATAACTAAATAACAAAATTCAAAAATCTTCCTTTTCGCCAATAATAAAGTAATGGATTGGTCACTAATCCACGGACTGGCCTTGGCAAGCGTAGCTTAACCTTCGTTCAACCTTTGTAACTGTCACTATTCAACCGAAAACCCTACTTACAGTATAACTAAATAACAAAATTCAAAAATCTTCCTTTTCGCCAATAATAAAGTAATGGATTGGTCACTAATCCACGGACTGGCCTTGGCAAGCGTAGCTTAACCTTCGTTCAACCTTTGTAACTGTCACTATTCAACCGAAAACCCTACTTACAGTATAACTAAATAACAAAATTCAAAAATCTTCCTTTTCGCCAATAATAAAGTAATGGATTGGTCACTAATCCACGGACTGGCCTTAGCAAGCGTAGCTTAACCTTCGTTCAACCTTTGTAACTGTCACTATTCAACCGAAAACCCTACTTACAGTATAACTAAATAACAAAATTCAAAAATCTTCCTTTTCGCCAATAATAAAGTAATGGATTGGTCACTAATCCACGGACTGGCCTTGGCAAGCGTAGCTTAACCTTCGTTCAACCTTTGTAACTGTCACTATTCAACCGAAAACCCTACTTACAGTATAACTAAATAACAAAATTCAAAAATCTTCCTTTTCGCCAATAATAAAGTAATGGATTGGTCACTAATCCACGGACTGGCCTTGGCAAGCGTAGCTTAACCTTCGTTCAACCTTTGTAACTGTCACTATTCAACCGAAAACCCTACTTACAGTATAACTAAATAACAAAATTCAAAAATCTTCCTTTTCGCCAATAATAAAGTAATGGATTGGTCACTAATCCACGGACTGGCCTTGGCAAGCGTAGCTTAACCTTCGTTCAACCTTTGTAACTGTCACTATTCAACCGAAAACCCTACTTACAGTATAACTAAATAACAAAATTCAAAAATCTTCCTTTTCGCCAATAATAAAGTAATGGATTGGTCACTAATCCACGGACTGGCCTTGGCAAGCGTAGCTTAACCTTCGTTCAACCTTTGTAACTGTCACTATTCAACCGAAAACCCTACTTACAGTATAACTAAATAACAAAATTCAAAAATCTTCCTTTTCGCCAATAATAAAGTAATGGATTGGTCACTAATCCACGGACTGGCCTTGGCAAGCGTAGCTTAACCTTCGTTCAACCTTTGTAACTGTCACTATTCAACCGAAAACCCTACTTACAGTATAACTAAATAACAAAATTCAAAAATCTTCCTTTTCGCCAATAATAAAGTAATGGATTGGTCACTAATCCACGGACTGGCCTTGGCAAGCGTAGCTTAACCTTCGTTCAACCTTTGTAACTGTCACTATTCAACCGAAAACCCTACTTACAGTATAACTAAATAACAAAATTCAAAAATCTTCCTTTTCGCCAATAATAAAGTAATGGATTGGTCACTAATCCACGGACTGGCCTTGGCAAGCGTAGCTTAACCTTCGTTCAACCTTTGTAACTGTCACTATTCAACCGAAAACCCTACTTACAGTATAACTAAATAACAAAATTCAAAAATCTTCCTTTTCGCCAATAATAAAGTAATGGATTGGTCACTAATCCACGGACTGGCCTTGGCAAGCGTAGCTTAACCTTCGTTCAACCTTTGTAACTGTCACTATTCAACCGAAAACCCTACTTACAGTATAACTAAATAACAAAATTCAAAAATCTTCCTTTTCGCCAATAATAAAGTAATGGATTGGTCACTAATCCACGGACTGGCCTTGGCAAGCGTAGCTTAACCTTCGTTCAACCTTTGTAACTGTCACTATTCAACCGAAAACCCTACTTACAGTATAGAATAAATAGACACAAACAAACACACTCAAGTTCAATACCTTTTTTTTTTTTAATATTACAAACTAGTGCTTGACTGCAATCCCACCTGATGGTAAGCAGTGATGCAATCAGTGATGGTGAAGCGCACTAGTTTGTTAAGAGCCTATTCACTCTAGCCTTGAAGACACCTGAATTATAATTCATTGCTCTTATTTTTTTTTATATTAGATATACATACGTTGAATAAGACGACAACAAATAAATCCAAACCAATAATAACTACTACTACTTTTAAATTACAACATGTATATATACCCTAACCTAACTGACCATACCTATCCTATAGCTAACCCAACTATCTAACCTAACTATCTTACTAAAAAATACTAAATTCATAATTTTAATCTGAACTATTGCCTCTATGTTACATACAATAATTTATGCCTATAGTTTTCCCGGTCTACTTCAATTAAAGTCCTAACAGTAAAATAAGTTCTATTTGCAAAGAATTATTAAATTTCGTCTCTGTCATCATTGCTAGTTACGTAAATTGATTTCTGAAATATAAGACTTTTTTATGCTACATAAAACCTCTAAGTTTAGTAACAAAATAAATTTCAGAACGTAGGTGCGTATTATAAATTGACAACCTTACCTTCTTGGGTTTAGCTTAAGACTTGTCAATTTCAAATTGTCACCTGATAATGAACTGGGAAGTTTGACTCCTGTCATGTCATCCAAGATGGCGCTGCGTTTGAAAAATGTTTGAGACAACCGATATTCTTGATATTTATTTTTATGATGTCGAACGGGATAAAAAGTATCCTATGTCCTTCTCCTGGCTTTAAACTACCTCCCTGCCAATTTTCAGCTAAATCGGTTCAGCCGTTCTTGAGTTATAAGCGAAGTAACTAACATGACTTTCTTTTATATGTATATATAGATAATATTAATAACACAAACAACGGCACTGTCCAAAAGGAACTCCCCTATGTTTTCTTGACCAAAACCGCTAGGGAGACCTTTGAAAGAATTTGTAAGAGATCTTTCTCCACTGTGTTTATGTATATTACATGCTTCAACGCTGCCTACCCCTCGGAAGGGGTTGGAGTTAAGATATCGACTTCAAAAGAAAGTTAGAAAGTAGTGAAGAAAAGATAATTTAAGACAGTAAAGTCGTGTAGCTCGAAGTATTTTTACCCCAAAGACATTCAATCAATAAAACACGGAACGACACGGACGTTTTATAGACGGAACATCACGACGGAACTCTACATTCGGAAGTCGGTGGCCCATCATGAATAAGACAAAATCACCAAAGCCACAGACTTCCGAATTTAGAGTTATTTTACATCGGTTAGTGTTTTTTAAGTCGGTTTTTTTTTTGCAAAAAAGTTTTTTATTTTTCCATTTTTAGTTGTTTCCATACAAATATTTGCCATTAATTTATTTTATATTGTTAATTGTTAACAATACATGTCATGGTAATAGGGTTATCCACTTATCCCTAATAAATGAAACTTAACAAACCTGTCAAAATATAGGTATATTGTACACATCTGTGTACCTCTCAGAGCATACAGGCGTGATGATACGTCATGATGTTGTATAAACACTAAACATCCAAGCGATTCCAGAAATCACGCCAGATTTGCCGTCTATTTTTGAAGAGTTCCATTGTACCTATATCTCCGAAGATCAGCACCAGATCTTCACCAAATTAAAATGGGACCACCTCAGGAGTAAATATGTACTCTTTCAAATAAAATAAGAATTTTGAGAATCGGTCCACAAATGGGGGAGAAATCAGGTAACATACACAAAAATTAAATTGAAAATTTAAAAAACCCCCATCGCAAAAAAGAAAAACATTTAAAAAGTTAAAAATAACACTTTAGCCATGAAATTTTACTTCATGTCGGGGTACCGCTTAAGTAAGGAATGTTCCTAGTACTTGTAGGTATGTAGGTACTTATTTTAACGGTACCCCGACGTTACGTAAAATTTCATGGCTAAAGTGTTATTTTTAACTTTTTAAATGTTTTTCTTTTTTGCGATGGGGGTTTTTTAAATTTTCAATTTAATTTTTATTTTTAAATTTTTAAACGCATTCATTTTGTTTTATAGAGTTTACAGTTATGAGAATTTTTCAGTGCATTGTATGTAGAGTCAAAATCTGGTTAAAACGAATCCAAACACGACATATCTGCTATTATTTTTTCAAGAGTCTGCCTACTAGTGCGCTGGATAGCCTGGCTGCAGCATCAGCTCATCCTGTTGCCATTAGTGCATTGTGTTTAGAATCAAATGCTGGTTGAAATGAATCCAAACACGACATATCTGCTATTATTTTGTCAAGAGTCTACCTACTGGTGTGCTGAATAGCCTGGCTGCAGCATCAGCTCATTCTGTTGCCATCAAGGCATTGTGTGCAGAATCATATGCTGGTTGATATGAATCCAAACACGACATATCTGCTATTATTTTGTCAAGGGTCTAGCTACTGGTGTGCTGGGTAGCCTGGCTGCAGCATCAGCTCATCCAGTTGCCATTAGTGCATTGTATGCAGAATCAAATGCTGGTTAAAATGAATCCAAACACGACATATCTGCTGTTATTTTCCCAAGAGTGTGTTAGTCTGCTAGATATCCTGGCTGCATCAGACCAAATACACCATAATGTTGCTTATTAATATTACACACATCGGTGTTTGAAGTTTTAAGACACACGTACGTTTGTAAGTAAAGTTAATACCCATAGACGTCTAAAATAGCAACGGTAGCTAACACAAAAGAGCTGATAACCTTGAAACGGCTGAACTGATTTTGATGAATTATGTCTAAGAACCATTGCAAGAAACCCTGCTTTCAAATAAAAAAAACCGCATCTAAATCGGTTCACCCGTTTGGGCGCTACGGTGCCACAGACAGACAGACAGACAGACAGACAGACAGACAGACAGACAGACACACACACATAGCGGTGAAACTTATAACACCCCTCGTTTTGCGTCGGGGGTTAAAAAAAAAATACATACACACGAACATAGAACCTCCTCCTTTTTTGAAGTCGGTTAAAAATAAGACAATTTGTAATTAAAATTGTTTTAACTTATCTTTGAAATAAAATGTTCTGCATTCCTGCTTCTACGAATTTCTTTTTTCTAATACTATTTTCAATGGAGTATTGATATAAAATCCAATACACCAATGGAAGGAAAAAATACAAGAATCTTTTTCTGTCCACGCCGCGTTCATTTCGTGACAGTGTGCAGATTGCTAATTGACTGCTGGCAGACCCCTTCCGTAATTTTTTCCTCGTTTCGTGGCCAGATGGCGCAGTGGGCAGTGTGATGTATTGGCGTTGAGATTACTAGATATCTGTAGATACTTTGGTTCGGTTTGGTTTGGTTGATTTGGCAGGGTGTAGCGCGAAATTCAAATTTTAGGAAGAAAACTTTTTGACAAAAAAAACAACCGATTTCTTAAAAAAACACTAACAGGTGAAAAATAACTCCAGTTTCAGAAGTCTGTGGCTTTGGTGGTTTTGTTTCATTCATTATGGGCCACCGACTTCCGAAACTTGGTGTACCTATATTTTTTGAGGAGTTCCCTCAATTCCTCAAGGATCCCTCATCAGATATGAGTTTTGATACAAATGGGACCAATCTGCTAGCATACCCTATCAAATAAAAAAAGAATTTTGAAAATCGGTCCATAAATGGCGGAGTAATCGCGTAACAAACACACAAAAAAAAAACCGTCGAATTGAGAACCTCCTCCTTTTTTTGAAGTCGGTTAAAAATACATTGATTGGCAACAGCTGTATACACGCACAATAAAAACATATTACATAACGCAAAAAAAGAGATACAAAAAAATTAAATTAAAAATTTAAAAAACCCCCTTCGCAAAAAAGTAAAACATTTAAAAAGTTAAAAATAACACTTTAACCATGAAATTTTACTTCACGTTGGGGTACCGCTTAAGTAAGAAATGTTCCTAGTACTTGTAGGTATGTAGGTACTTATTTTAACGGTACCCCGACGTTACGTAAAATTTCATGGTTAAAGTGTTATTTTTAACTTTTTAAATGTTTTACTTTTTTGCGAAGGGGGTTTTTTAAATTTTTAATTTAATTTTTATTTTATATTTTTTAAACGCTAATTTTGTTTTATAGTCTTTACAGTTATGAGAATTTTTCAGTGTATTGTATGTAGAGTCAAATGCTGGTTAAAACGAATCCAAACACGACATATCTGCTATTATTTTGTCAAGGGTTTACCTACTGGTGTGCTGGATAGCCTGGCTGCAGCATCAGCTCATCCTGTTGCCATCAGTGCATTGTGTTTAGAATAGAATGCTGGTTGAAATGAATCCAAACACGACATATCTGCTATTATTTTGTCAAGAGTCTACCTACTGGTCTGTTGCATAGCCTGGCTGCAGCATCAGCTCATCCTGTTGCTATCAGTGCATTGTGTGCAGAATCAAATGCAGGTTAAAATGAATCCAAACACGACATATCTGCTGTTATTTTTCCAAGAGTGTATTAGTCTGCTAGATATTCTGGCTGCATCAGACCAAATACACCACAATGTTGCTTATTAATATTACACACATGGGTATTTGAAAATTAAGACAAACATATGTTTGTAAGTAAAGATAATACCCATAGACGTCTAAAATAGCAACGGTAGCTAACACAAAAGAGCTGATAACCTTGAAACGGCTGAACCGATTTTGATGAAATATGTCTAAGAACCATCGCAAGAAACCTTGCTTTCAAATAAAAAAAACCGCATCTAAATCGGTTCACCCATTTGGGCGCTACGGTGCCACAGACAGACAGACAGACAGACAGACAGACAGACAGACAGACAGACAGACACACACACATAGCGGTGAAACTTATAACACCCCTCTTTTTGCGTCGGGGGTTAAAAATGGCTTGTCTCACGGCTGCGCCAAAAGGTTCATTTAAGCTGTAAGGACAAGTGACGGATGAGCAACAAATAACAAACAAACAACACTTTTTTGTGTATTTTGCAATTTGCCCTTCAGCGTCGAGTTGTTAAGCAAAATATGATCGCGA
Source organism: Euplexia lucipara (assembly GCA_921972225.1). NCBI lineage: Eukaryota > Metazoa > Arthropoda > Insecta > Lepidoptera > Noctuidae > Euplexia > Euplexia lucipara. Next base: position 9,358,881 of record OV179172.1, on the reverse strand, counting down.
CGGTAACAAATATTGTTTATCTGGGTTTTAGTAATTGAAATCACGTATCATTCGCAACGTTAGTTACAAAATTTCTCCAGAACGACTGGACTGATTTTATGAAATTTTGAGTGTATGTTCAGTAGAACTAAAAATAGGTCGTACATTTTTTTTTTAAAAGGCTGGATGGAGTCTTCCGGGGCAGCAAATTTGTCCACAGTAATTATTTTGTTGTTTGTTATTTTCAGGAGAGGAATTATAATATAAAGAAGATGAAAAATAAGAAAGTTGAGCAGAATGTTAGAAAATAGAAGAAAACTTAACTACAATTAAACATTTAAAAATCCAGCGCCATCTTTGGTGTCATAGAAGTTGAAGTTTTCTTATATTTTCTAAGGTTCCGCTCAACTTTTTTATTTTTTTCTTTCTTAAGATCCTTCTTCTGACATTAAAAAACACAACAAAAAAATAATTAGTGAAAATAGGAATTCCTTTTTAGGGTTCCGTAGTCAACTAGGAACCCTTATAGTTTCACCATGTCTGTCTGTCTGTTCGTCCGTCCTCGCTTAATCTCTGTGACCGTTAGCACTAGAAAACTGAAATTAGTAGTACCAATATGTATATCAATCACGCCAACAAAGTGGTAAAATAAAAATTGAAAAAAATGTTTTATTAGGGTAGCCCCCCTATATGTAAAGTGGGAAGTGTTTTTTTTTTATTTCAACCCTAACTTGTGATATATATATTGTTGGAAAGGTATTTAAAAATGAATAGGGGTTTACTCCAATCATTTTTTGATAATGTCAATAATTTCGAAAATAATCGCTACAAAAGTAAAAAACAATGTGTCCTCTAACTTTTGAACCATAAGTTTAGAAAATATGAAAAAAATCTGAAATGTAGAACTTTATGAGGACTTTCTAGGGAAATTATTTTTAAATTGGATGGAAATAACAATTTTTGTACAAAAAAAAATTAAAAGTTGTACAAAATAATTTCTGGACTAAGTTTGTAGTATAATCGTATATGCAAGCATTTTGAACACTTATTGTGACGGACGGGAAACTACGGAGCCGGTTTTTTTATTTATATGAATAACCAAAAGCTCTCCTATATTCAGATCACACCTTCTACAGTTCAATTTCCCAATCAACCTTTACAAACCGATCGACAAAAGGCCCCCGAAAAATGAAACAAGAAAAACGCAGTACCCCAATAAAACCACAGAGAAAGGGGTGAAAAGGGGGTGTATGGGGGCAAGGGGGTGATCGGTCAAAATCGCTGACTGACCATCGGTTCTTTTTCACCCCTCGCCGGGTTATTTCTATATCAATTAACGGAGAAATTTACCGATGTATCTTTGGTAGTAATTAAGGCGTTTGTTTTTGACGTGATTTAGGTTTATATGTATATATACTAATATTATACACGCGAAAGTTTGTAATTATGGATAGATGGATGGATGGATGTTTGTAACTCTTTCACGTAAAACCTACTGAATGGATTTTAATATTAATTAGGTGAGGAGTTAGCTGACACTCTGGATTAACACATAGGCTATTTATCCCTGTATTCCCACAGGAACGGGACCTACGCGGGTGAAACCGCGGGACGTCTGCTAGTTTACCGCTAACTTGCATCATCCTACAGCTGGACAAAGGCTCTCCCTATGACTTGGGGACTATCTTATGTGTTTTTTTTTTTGACGTTCAAAAAGAGCCTTGATTGAATAAAGACGAGAATTTAAGTTTAATCGTATTGTTTTTTTTTTATATTGACTTTCAGTTTTTTCTATCCAGGGCTAAAGTGGGCCACTGGGCGTGTAATTTGTCCAGCTCGTCCCGCCATTAATTTAAATTGCATTTATTTATACAAGGTGTTTTTTTTTATATCCCATAACTCTAGGGTTATATTCTGTAGGTAAAAATAATACTAAAACTCTTAGAATAGATGGTCCAAAAATGCATAGTTTCGGAGATATTTTCAATCATAATTAAATTATCAGTTGTTTAGTACCCGTAACACAAGCTCTGCTTAGCTTGGGACTAGATGGCGTTGTGTGAATAGTCGTGGAATATTATTATTAAGTATTATTAATATTATTTTTATTACCTAATTAGTTCAAAAATTGTCACCAGTACGACGAATCTTCTTTCTAACGTCACTTTTCTTTCACGTAAGGGTGTTTTACATTAATCATCGTGACTTTGTCGAATTATTTTGTAAGATAATAAAAAAAAAGGATGATTGAAACACAATTCATATGCCAGTTGATTCTTTGATATGGTCTCAATCATCCCCTAGAGTTATGGGATATAAAAAAAAAACACGTTGTATAATATTCCAGATCTTTCACAAAACGCCATCTAGTCCCAGACTAAGCAGAGCTTGTGCTATCAGTATTAGACAACTGATAAACATACTTATACATTATACACCCAGACATTGAGCAAATGATCATGCTCATCACACAAACATTTGTCCTGGGTGGGAATCGAACCCACGACCTCCGGCATCCGGCATAGCAGTCGGGTTCACTAACCACTAGACCAACTTACAGGCCAATCAAAATGTACTTGTACATATAATTGTATTTTTTTAATGTAAGTAGGTACCGTAAACTGTGACAACTTGACCATACTTGACCACATTTATTTTATCAAATAACTATGATACTGATAGACTTTTGTTAGTTTCATATAATTTGTTTGTGACCATATTAAAGCAATAATTCATAGTTACTATAAAATTCTTTAAAATACCTTGAAGATAGCGTTCTAGACAAAGAAATATAGCAGAGGTCTAATTGACACCGCTTTGGCATCTTGTCCTAACCATCAGTTTTCATAGATAATTGCATATTATTTCCTGTTTTAGGTCAATTTGACAATTTGTCAATTTTCACACATCAGCAAAAACACGTCTTGTCACCATTCGACTTCTAAACGCCATATTTTATTAACCAACAGTGCTATTACAGTGGAAAAAGAATATGTGGCCAATGGTAATCATAAAAATCTATCTACTACTGCTAAAATTACTTATATGGAACACTAGCTTAAATCCTATACCTACGTAAACAGGTTTGTTCGTAAGGATCATTTATGGGCAAGTTGCCCTGTATATGTCAAGTTGCCACAGTTGAGCGTACATACTAAGGTTGCATTTTTTTTGCAAGAGAAAAAGTTTAAGCAACGTTCATTCGGCTACGTAACCCTAAAATGAAAAAGATGAAATGCCACACATAGGTACAGTCTGAACTTAATTAAATTTTTGGAAATCAAGTGTCGAAAATTTCAACATTATGGGTCTAACGGACCCGTCATAAATTGTTCGCATGCCGCGCTGAAGGGTTAAATGTAACCCCTCAATGCGATCTTAATTAAGCTTTTATTTCTCGGAAAATTTGAATTTACGATTTACATTTTTAATGACTGACTTTTTGGTCTTGTGGTTGTAATTGCAACTGTGGAGGTTCAGTATAGGGTTCGATTCTTGCGTCGGGCAGACAATTACTGTTATTGAGTTGTTTGTAATAGAAACATCACGAATGGAACGGACTAGATGGCGTTGTGTGAAAATTGTTAATTTAAGTATTATTATTTTGATTTTTTGATTATTTGACGTTGAAAGGAAGGATGAAAGGCGACTAACGAAAGGTATTTACAAGGCAGATGTAAGTAAGAACACCGGGAGGAGACACCCCAGAAGGATTTACATAGCCAAAAGAAGAAGGTCAGACGGGGTTCAGAGGAAGGTCATACGTATCGTATCGTCAAGTGCGTAGTACTCGGAACCGGCGCGTGTGTGTATGACAACATGTATGAATGTAAACGAAGCAAAAGAAGTATGAAAGAATCGTAGCATATGGCGCTCTGTACTTTCTGCCTGCCTGCCCATGGGAAAAAGGCGTGAGTTTATGTATGTATGTATATATTATGTATTTTGATTTAAATTACTTATCTGCTTTAAATTACCCGGAAATCAAACCCAATTCCAGACCAGTAGTTTGGCACTAACACAGTCAAATTATTGAATTTACTGTTTGCAATTCAATCACTTGCTTTTAAAAGGGTGAAGGAAAACATCGTGAGGAAACCGGCATACCTGAGAGATATTTTACGAGGGCATGTGATGCCAAGTCAGAGGCCAATGATGAGCGGCATAATCTCTGACACCAGCCCGCGTAGCATGAAACACTTCATTTCTTTTCTTCCGACACACGACAATTTTCTTTCTGTCCAACTTGACATTTCTTCTACCCGAGCTTGAGGCGACTCGTCGACAGGCGTTTGTACGTAGAGAAAGAAATTTACATGCTGTCTATAGCAACTGTCAAGTTGCTCTTGTCTAGGTCTCATTTGATGTAGACTGTTTGACACTTGTTGACAGGAAATGTTTCGAAAAGAACTGTCAAAGGTGGAGAAAATAAGTACGCACTTCATGCTCGGCATTGTTGATTCTTGTCTAGTGACGAATCGACATATAACTTCTCATCTTTCTTGACATTGTCATGTTCGAAACGATAGAAATGTCTATATAATCTGTCACTTTGCCGATTCTTCGGTGTTCATGCTACGCAGGCAGGTAAGTTTGAAAAATAATTTTGGTGTCTTAATTCCACGACCTCTCCAGTCCAACTTACTCCACGCTGTTCTCCTACACCGCACGTCAATAGTCCTTGGACTCTATTGACGTGCGTCATACATACGTAAAAAAACCGGACAAGTGGGAGTCAGACTCCCCAACGAGTGTTCCGTGAGTAAAGCATCATAAATAGATCAGGAACCTAAATAGCACAGTTTTTTCTGAACTTTTCCTAAATGAATTTAATTACAATTGTATGGGTTTTAGATGTTTTCTTGTATTTGTGATTTATAACGGTGTTACTTGCCAAAATTCATGGTTCTAGATCAACGGAAAGTACCCTATGAATTTTGATTCACTTGAGAGTGTCGAAATATGTTTTTTTTATGCTGAATAAACGGCCTTATTATCTTTTTAATAACGTTAACTTTTTCACTTTTTTCACAACTTTTTAAGACTGTATACTTAAACCAAATACATTCAATACCTATAGACCGGACATCACGAACAAAATTTTCGTCCGAAAAAGTGTATCCTGCTGGATACAAGTCTATGAGTTTTTTGTAGTACGCTCCGCTGCCGCTCCAATATTCAAATATTATTCTAGATGGCGTTACTGAGACATGGGATCAAAGTTTTTCTATGACATTTCCTTGACATACCCGCTCTATAGTATTTTAAATCTCTTTAACTTAAACGGTTTAAATTTCAAGTTGATACCTCCACGCATTCCCGAAATAAAGGGCCTTGATAGACAAACGGTCAACAAAGTGATCTTATAAGGGTTCCGTTTCTTCCTTTGGAGCTACGGAACCCTAAAAACAACCACATTTCAAAACCACAGACCCCCAAATACTATAAGCGAATATAAAATGGCTTCCCCATTCCATATATCAATTCTGAATATTACATTTCGGCATAACACATGTCGTTCCGTTACAATTTAATATCTTTTTTCACCCTATTTCGCTGCCTACCTCCCTTTGAACAGACGGGATCCAATTTCCTGGGATATATCACGAAGGTTATGCTTTGTTGGGATCGGCAGAATAGAGTTTATTTAAGTGTGTAATTGTCGCAAGAAGTGTAAGCCTCGGTGTGACCGGCGTTGCAAAAAAAAAACATTCCAGACACAAATATGCATGGTTCTTACATGATCTGATCAAGATAACGTTCCACTAAAACCACCAGCTTCATTGAAAATCACTAACAGGTGTTAAATAACTTTTGGAGGCATGAGGAACAGGGTGTAAAGTTCCTCATCCACCATTGAAAAGGGAGGATCCTCCGACCAGACGGGTGTTGTGTCTGGTGGGCTAACTACTGCCCGACGGTTGTTGTCGGGAACTTGTATGCGTTCAAACTGCGCGGATAACTTTAATAGCGCGATGTAGGATAGTTCGTATGTGGCGACATAGATGTCGCTACAAACTCTAGTTTCGAAAGTCGGTGACCAATAAAATAAAGGCGACAAAACCACCAAAGCCACAGACTTTCGATTTAACACCTGTTAGTGTTATTCAAAGAAGTCGGTTGTTTTATATTGAAAAAAAAACTTATTTTTTCTGGTCTAGTTGAAATAAATGACTTGACTTTGACTTTGAATTTGATTGATGTGATTGTAAACATGACAATTATTAACTTCCGAGATCAATGTAGTATATTAGTATTCATTATTGTAAAAGCAAAAAAAGAGGGCTTCTTGTAATTTGAATCACCCTAAAACAAGGAAAGATGGTGCGGATAAAAAATTGAATAATTTTCTTTTGCGCGTAAAAAACACGAGAATTATGTGGACATGCCGGCCGAACTTTATTGCACTGAATATTTTAGTTCGAATCCAAAGCACGCACCTTTGACTTTTCGGATACATGGTGCAACCTATCATTGATAGGCCCGCGTTTGATCACTATCTCACTTGATGGTACGCGATGATGTGGTCGACGATGAAGCATGCTTGCCGAAAAGTAACCTATTCACTCCTGATTTAAATACCTATCGCTGTAGCTATCAGGAAAAACCGACTCCGGCAGGGATTTCCACTTCCTAACTGTACGCGCAATGAATGTAAAATAGGAAAAAAAAACAAACAAAAATACAGTAAAAAAATTGATGATTTCAAATGTGAAAATGTCGTAAAAAAAATGGTTTGTATAACAAACCATTTTTATAATTAGTTGCGGTCATTTAAGAATTCCGAAGTAGTTTTTTTTTTTTTTAATGTAATTTTATTCATTAAACCTCAAGCGAACGCCGGGCTCGCGACTGCCTTCGCGCTGTCATTGTCATTCTATTGTGTAACTAATTGACACGATTGAAAGGTTAAATAAAGCGGTAGGCATAGGTTTTGGGTTTTTTTTATAAATAATTGGTGCCAAGCAAAGCGCACGCATTTTCTTTTGTTTTCTTCCAATAAAAAAAAAATTGGGTCCTTATCCACACTAAATCTTTCGTCCCCGCCATCTTGATCGTAAAATTGCGTCCATTCTTGCGTGTAACTCAATGTTTATTTTATTCACTTTGACATTGGAGCGACTGTTTCTTCCGTCTTCGCAAGCGGAGCGAGCGAAGCGAGCCGAGCAGCATTATAATGAAGGCGATTCTTTTTGCAAGAATTTTTTAAGGGATTTATCAAGAAATTACTCGTAGAAATAAACTGTCTCGTTGGTGAAGTGGTCGCAGCGCTACTGCAGAGCGTTTGTTACTGGATTTGGTTCGCAGGTTGCTCAAAGTGTAACCCCACCAGGATTTTCTTAGTAGCCGTATAGATTTGGCTTACAACATTTTACTTTACGGATTTGGACATGTCAAGAGGACACCGGTGTCCGCGCTGTTATTGTCTTTCTATTGTGTCTCTAATTGACCCGATTGAAAGGTTAAGTCTCAATACTCAATACTTTATTGCATTCCATAATGTGTACATAAAAGTTGGTATGTTATAACATCGAATCAATTATGGACCCTGTCGGGCACAGCAGAATTATTATAAAAGTAGGAGAGAGGATGAAGGCACATTTTATTATGAGAAATAATAATTTAAATATAATTTAAATGTAACATTAAAATAGTAATATTTGGTATAATTTATTTAATTTAATAATAATATCATATTTTTACACTTTCCCTGTTCACAAAGTAGACACAATATTTAAACAATCACATACACAACTAAGGCAAAGGCTATATATATATTATAATTACATAATGTCTGTTTGTCTATAATTGAGTAGTAGGTAAATAATAATAATAGTTTATGATCTAAAAGTTACATTTCATGATACACTGATTAAAGTAAACACTTATCGAATACGGAAATACAAATGGAGGTATCCGACGAATCGCTTTGATCTTCTCACTTTTTAACCGACTTTCAAAAAAGGAGGAGGTTCTATGTTCGTGTGTATGTATTTTTTTTTTTTTTTTTTTTATGTATGTTACCTGATTTCTCCCCCATTTGTGGACCGATTCTCAAAATTCTTTTTTTGTTTGAAAGAGTATACTCCTGAGGTGGTCCCATTTTAGTTTGGTAAAGATCTGGTGCTGATCTTCGGAGATATACAACGGAACTCTTCAAAAATAGACGGCAAATCTGTCGTGATTGCTGGAATCGCTTGGATGTTTATTGTTTATACAACATCATGACGTATCATCACGCCTGTATGCTCTGAGGGGCACGCAGGTGGGTACAATATACCTAGATTTCGTCAGTTAGGTATGTTAATTTTAATTTATTAGGGATTAGTGGAAAACCCTATTATCATGACATGTATTGTTAACAACTAAGAATATAAAATAAATTCATGGCAAATATTTTTATGGCAACAACTAAAAATGGAAAAATAAAAAACTTTTTTGCAAAAAATAAAACCGACTTAAAAAAAAACACTAAACGGTGTAAAATAACTCTAAATTCGGAAGTCGGTGGCCCATCATGAGTAAGACAAACCCACCAAAGCCACAGAATTCCGAATTTAGAGTTATTTTACACCGTTTAGTGTTTTTTTTTGAAGACGGTTTTATTTTTTGCAAAAAAGTTTTTTTGTTACAAGAAGTAATCAAAACCGATGGACTAAGTGGTTTTCTAACTACTAGTGAATAGATTCCAGTAAGATTCTGTAGCAAGGAAAATAAATTGTGCGTTAGATGACTTTTGATTGTGACTGCATTATCACATCACCACTTATATGAAGAAATAGCTTATTCTGATGATTACGGGCGTTCGCCCATATACAGGGTGCAAAAAGACTAAGGGTGTAAGAAAACTACATATTCTACCCATCACTGGGATATTTATTTTCTTCTAGGACATGCCTGGGAGTTTACTGGTTTTGGAGATATTGAAGGTCAAAATGCAATTTTCTTTTCGTTTTTTTTTCAATACCTATTGTATTCCAAGTATCATTAGTAAACTTTCTTCCGAACAAACATTATCAAAATTATCGATATTTCAAAACAAATTACGCATTTGAAGTTGCAAAAATGCAATGGATACAAAACAAGCGGGCCGGTCGGGTCAACGACCAAGCGCGAGTGGCCATACGCTCAGCTGATCGAAAGTTGCGTTGCGTTGTCGCGCTACGCAATGCGCGCAATAAACAGCATCTCTTTTTTAAAGATGATAAATAAAAGTATTTTCCCAGCAATGATTTTTGGTTAAAGTTACTTAATTATATGTACAGAATGTGTGGTTATCGGCTATGTGATCGGTCTTTTTACACCCTGTATACAAATATTTGTTGTTGAATAAACATCGATAAAGGGCATTGTCCATTCTCTATAGAACTTTGGCCACCCATGAACAAACAGTTCAACTAATAATATGTGATTGATTTGTTAGCTCATATCAGTAAGAATGAGCTTAGAAACCTAATTTTGTATCAAGATGTATAATTACATATTTTTTTTACATTTGTAAAATAAGGTTATGTATGAAATAAAACATGTTTTTTTGTTAATTATTTTTATTAATCAGATTCATAAGTTATGAGAATATTATCAAGGAACTGGGCAGGTGGATTAATATGTTCCTGATACCTTGCCCAACTTAAAAACCAAATGATGGTCATAATATGTGCACAGCAACCTACTGTCCTTCGGCCCACCATGCAGTTGCAGCAATATTGCCTAATTGCAGCCCTCCCTTCAGTGTTATTTTCATAAAATATATAAACGAAATATGTTTTTCTGCTTATGTGTCTGCTCTGTATTTTCCCACGCAACAAACTGCAGTTGGCCGAAGGGAGCGGGAAACCCTCCAGTAGGTTGCTGGCTGTGTTTCTGCACAACTCAATTGTATAGGAACCATCGCCTCTTATGTGTTCTCCATAGTAAGAACGCGCTTGTTTTAATTGATAAGTTCCACAAGCAATAAGAATTAATTCACTGTATTCTAACCTCGGAAAGGATACATTATCTATGTTTACATTTATCGACAAGAAATCTGTTCGCCGTCTATTTAAATTATTTTGATTGACAAAATCAGCAAGAGAATTATTAATGTGCATATTTTGATGAATTATTTCTAGAATTTGCCCTGCATCCTCTCTGTCTCTGATTCTTTGATGAAACCTATTTATCAGAGCTGCTGCTACGCGAAAGTCTGTCATTGCATGTTTTGATGCACGATTAAAAAATTCGTGCCTTAGCAATTTAAATGACTGCTTAAATATGCCATTTACGGCTTCAACCACCCACCTACAAACCGTGACAGCTCTCGACTTATTGGCAGCAAGAGTTGACAACTGAGTTTCACCTTGTTGTAAGGATGCAGGCGTATGAATAGAATAATTACATTCTCTTAGCAAGGGCACAGAATCTCTAAAGCCTCTATCCAGTATAAAAACATCACCTGCTTGGAAATACCTCCTTAGTGGTTTTGTTTCTTCATTAAATTCATTTATTATTATATTAGCGTCTGATGTTGTAGCTGGATAGGGACCCAATACATCTATAATGTATCCATCACAACAAACCATAAGTAAAGGCTTCATCAAGTTCCTATACTTGTGCAAAGAATATGTATCTTTTTGGTACATATAATTAGATGATTTTTGTACATATAAATATGTTCCATCACTTATAATAATTGGTTGCCTATTTTCACCTCCAAATAAACCATTAGGTATTAATAAGTTCCTTTCAGAGATTTGTGATCTATTGATATGGCTAATACCTAAGTTATTTGGGACAAATACTCGCTCTATTATATTTCGAGCTTGACCCATTAACCTCATTAAGGTAGTGCGAGGTATATTTAAAAGTGTTGAGATCCTTTGATCACTATCACCCGTTCGCAATTTAATTAGATAGGAACCAAGTGCTAATTTATTTTGGCGAATGTCTTGGATTCCTGGCAATTCTAAATAGAGTTGTCCAAATTGCTCTTTGCTCAATCCAACCCAATAATGAAAGAGTTCATCTGAAATAGTTTCTATTTTAGAAAAGTCCAGAAATGATGGTCGCTCATTTACAAATGTTGCAAAATCTTGGATGTGTTCTGCATTAAAACTATGAATGGGTGACTGGATATCAGTCAGAACTTCCCAATTATTGCAGTATAAATGTAATGAGCAAATCCTACAGTTTAGTGGCACATAGAATTTATAGTCTGCAAATAACTTCACCCTTAGCCATTTAGGGACGGCTAGCCTTTGGGTCGAATGACAATCAGGATAAAAACAACACCTTAGAGTGCCCGATGCTCTGGTATACGAAGGCAAGTTGATGGTTGTTTCATCTGTCCGTCTTTCAGCCTCAGTGGAACGGACAGCAGCTCGATCTACTCGTTGCCAGCAAGGATGACAAAGTTGATCGGATCCATGTAACTATAACAAAATAGATAAATATCAGAAGTAATAAAAACTCTCAATTAAAAAGGTGTTCCTGGGATTTCATATTTATATTCACCAAAATGCATGGATATTTATTTACACATAATTCCGAACTATGATCAAATACTGCTGTGGGGACAGACCCGGAGTGCAAATATATAAAAGCTTGTATAGCTTGTTCAGTTTCTTACTTTATTGTAAAAAATGAATTTTAACAAAACTGGTTGTAATAGCTGGCACTCTGTAGTATCTGCCTAACCCCATGGGAACTAGACGTGAGCGTATGTGTGGTAAAAAATATTTAATATATTATTTAGACACACTCAATAATTATTTAAAATACTTACTTGGCGAGGAGCAATCTGTTCGATCACCATATTCCGAATGTTAGATTCCCTTTCCGTCTCAGTATGCAGCCTATGAGATCTTGCTCGTAACAACGAGCATCCACAGAAGACACATATACTTCGACGGTGACCGCTGCTAGTAGTTGGCTCGTTTACTATTTGCATCCTCGAATGATGGAGAGCCATAGTCCAGCAAGGATGACAAACTAAACTATCATCTTCAATCTAAACAAACCAAGAAATGGATATTGTTAGTGTTATTAGCGTTTGTTATTAATTCAATATTATTAAGATTTAACAGTTATAAAAACTTACCAAACGAGGAGCAATCCAATGTTGTACAATTAACCGCACATCCGTTAAAATGAGACTGTGTCTCCTTCTTTGGGATAAATCGGTTCCACAATTTACACATCGCGTCACTTCATCACCAAGAGGTAACACGGGATCCAAGTCCACATTCAAGCCGGAGTTATCGTTAAGGCGAGGTTCAGTATCCGTAGGTGTGCCAAGTTCATCGTTAATACAAGGTTCGGGGTCCATGGAAGTGCCAGGGTCGTCAAGAAGGGAAGAATCGGAATCCATTTGAACAAAAACCAAAGTATAGACGTTAGAGAACTCACAAAAACAATACTCACGATGCAAAGAAACAAAGCGAATGATATGATACCTGTCATTTTGAGAAATTGACACAAGATTGTTTAGGCAAAGTGTTGCCATAATTAAAAAAAATATCGATCCATTTAAAATCGATCAAAATGTTATAAGTTTTCCAGAGTCCAGACATAATATAATAAAATGTCAGTTTATCACTGTTTAAGTCCTTCATATCCTTTATTTTTTTTTATTTGTGTTAATTAACGCAGACTATGTCAAATGCAGTGAAGAGATTGCTTTGTATTTTAAATCGATTTAAAATTGATTTGATTTCGTTTTTTACGGAATATTGGCTTGGCAACACTGTGACCAAATCGAAAGCCGATTTATGTGTAGTATCAGTTCAGATACTAAAAGAAATATGTTTTTTACAGGTTCTAATTGATACAAAGTTATTTGCATCAGACATTTACTAAAATACAATTAAAATTATTGGTAAATTTCATTTTTGTATAGCATTGTGCTCAAAAATGGCCCAGAATGGACAATTCCCTTTGTCGTACAGCGACTAAATATACACACATATCACTCTCAACTGGTAAAGTTCCTAATAGACAGTATTTTCGAGTAAAAAATGAAACTTTTCCTTTAAAGATGCTTATCAGCGTCGATCGGGACACTAAGCCCGCACCGGTATTAACACTTTAAGCACCAAAATGTGTCTTTACAAGAAACGCTATAAAAATCCTAAGGGTAATTACAAGAAATTTTTCTTTAAAGAAGTTTTGTGTGGGGCAACTTAGGAACGATAGCGATTTACAGATTAATAAGTGTTTTGCCGCACTATTGCAAAAGAATTACATTAAACATTAATTTTATTGTAATTACAAATATGGTAATCAAATAATACTTGTGTTGGGTATTACTTTTTAACTGACTTCAAAAATAGGCGGAGGTTCTCAATTCGGTTGTATGTGGAGTAATTGCTTGTAAAGTGGATAGTCCTATAAGGAGGCAGTGGATACAAATCCATCTTAAATAATAGTCCACAATATGTATTAGGCTATTAGCCTTAGGGTAAGTCTGTACTAGCACCACACATGCATTTTTTTTTCTTTTTTTTTAGTTTTTGGCCCATAGTATGGATGACATAAAGTCAAAGTCAAATCATTTATTTCAATGAGGCCTGATAACAGGCACTTTTGAACGTTAAACTTACAAATAAATTAAATTGATATGATTCTCGTTGCACATGCACATTCCAAAAGGTAGTTTCGTATGGAGAAGAATGTGCAAGAAACTCCATACTTACGCTTTTAAAAAAAAAACCACCAAAGCCACAGACTTCCGAAATAGGAGTTATTTTACACCTGTTAGTGTGTTGGTCAATGAAGTCAGTTGTTTTCTTTGTTTTTCTTGAGGACATACATACAGTTGTGTTTTACTTTTTTCTTGAGAAGCACACTACAGCTTGTCGATTCAGTAAAAGTCACTCCATTGCTGTTTTTTTTTTTTGCTGAGACCTATCTTAGTATAGTACTTTTTATTCTAGGTGCATCGTCCTCACATATAATCTTATTAATGTATACAAAGTTTTGTAAAATCTATTTTAAAAGAGGAAGTTTGGAGTTTCTTGCCCATTCTTCTGCATACAAATCTACTTTTTGGAAGGGGCAACTAGAATCATTTTTAAAAGTTAATTTTTATTCGACGTTCAAAAGTGCCTTAAGAGGGCCTAATTGAAATACCTAAATGTTTTGACTTTGACTTTGACTTTCACGTCGTGAAAACTTAAGTGAAGTGAACTGTCAATGCCTAGCATTAGTATGGAATGACAGTTCAATTCACTTTCACTACGTCTTCATTTTCTCGCGGTGATTTCACCAGAATCGCACTGCAGAACTAAATCGCTATTCGCTTATGCCTTACACCACCACCCAAAACAAGGGTCGTCTCCAAAACTGTCTCTCCACTTCTTAAGGCTAATAAGCATACAAATGGGGAGAAGTTTTTTCGCTAATCACTGTTTTGTTACAAGAGGGAGAGAGACGGAGCGTGTTAGAGCGAGAGGTGACGACGTTACGCGTTGAAATGGAAGATTTGAGTTTTTGAAAGTTTTTATTAAGAACACACGTTATAACGGATTACAGATACGGTGGTAATTAGACTGGCCTGACTGCTACACCGACTTTGATCCCATGTCTCAGTAACGCCATCTAGAATAATATATCAATATTGGAGCGAGAATATCTATTCTATTGAGACAATAGAAAGAAAATGGTGTATATAAATATGGAATCAGCCGTTTGACAACTGTCAAGTGTATTTCATTTTTAGCCATATTACAAATTCTACTCGGTAACACTTGACAGTTGACAAAAAGCTGATTCCATATAAATAAATAAATAAATAATAAATAATAAATAAATATTGCACAACTTTTCACACAACGCCATTTAGTCCCAAGTTAAGCTTGAGAGCTTGTGTTATGGGTACTAAACAGCTGATATACATACTTATATATTTTTAAATACATACATACTATAGATAAATTACACCCAGACACAGAACAAATGATCGTGCTCATCACACATTTGTCCTGGGTGGGAATCGAACCCACGACCTCCGGCATAGCAGTCAGGGTCACTAACTACTAGACCAACAAGCCCGTCATATACGCCATTTTCTTTCTATTGTCTCAATAGAATAGGTAGAAATAGAATTTGTAATATGAAGCCATATGATTAATTTACACAAATTATTTTAAAACAGTAAGTATGGATTTTCTTGTCCATTCTTCTCCATACAAAACTACCTTATGGAAGGGGCAACTAGAATCATTTTCTATTTATTTTTCTGATGTTCTTAAGTGCCTTTTATCGGTCTAATTGAAATAAATGATTTGACTTTGTCGATTTTATATATCATTTCTTGATAATACAAGCGAAGTCAGAGGTCAAAGGTAGTTAAGTAAGTGGTTATAAAAATAACACTCGCTTCACTCAGCTGCGTCCGACAGATAGTGGTTAAGTAGGTACTTCTCTTTCTTACGTGTACAGTCGGGTTGAATATTGTCACTTGGTCAGAATAGTGTTCATGTGAATGTAGCGAAATGGCCATCATTTCCCTGCCTTCTCCAACTATGTTGGGGTCAGATTCAGATTCAGATTCATTTATTTGCCTGAAATATGGTATTTTACAGATTTTGAGAAGGCATAGGTAAACATTAGAACTTCATATGCGCCTCCTAAATTAGGCATGCAAATTTTGTAATAGGTAATAACAATGATTGAAAATAATGTAAAATAATTCAACAGAATTAATAAATTGCTATGTGTAGACGCCAGCACATCTAGTTACCCCAATGTGTCAAATTTTCCCAATTGAATATGAACCTTATATTCTGTTTGACATAAAGCTGAAAAACGATCAAAGAAATTTGACACATTGGCTTAACCTGATGTGCTGGCGTCTGTACATAAAGAAAAAAAGAAAGTACGATTTCAATTAATGTCACAATATTAAATAACAAATGTCAAATAAAAATAATAATTAAATTTCAAATTTATAAAATAAAATTAGATTACTAATGTCAAATAATAGTACTTATTCATTCTGGGGCGGAGCCTGTAAAAGCCTTATGATTAAATTAGAAAGGGCTCAAAGATCATTACTAAAAGTAATGACTTTCAAACCCTTCAGATATCCGACTAAAGAATTGTATTTAAATGGCGAAAAATTCCATATTTTAATAAAACAACATAGGCAAACTCCCTACAATACAAATTTGCATTAGAGAAAAAGAGTTATTAGTAATGTGTGCTCACTTGTCAGATGTCGGACAGCTACGGCTAGTAGACAGCAATCTTATAGGTCATCCTACTTATAAAATAAATAAAATATTAAACAAACTTTCATCCTCTTATCTTTCGAGAAACTAAAATTAAAATTAAGAACTGGCTACTTCAATTAAATTACGATGAAACTGAAATGTTATTGCTCACAAATTAATATTCCCCATAACCCACAAATCCCACTCACATCAAACATTTGTCACACACGCACATACACACATACACACTCACACGCTGACTCAAGCACACGTGCCCACACACACGCACTCAAACACATCACTCACACACATATACACAACATACGTAATCATAACCCATAATTACTTGATTTATTTACATTCACAATTTGGATTAATAACTGGGAGAGGGTACTGACTTCTGTAACACAGGTTTTTACCTAGCTCAGAAGTCAGGAACTTCATAGTATTTGTGTAAAATTTTGTAAATAAAAATTATTCTATTCTATTCTATTCTATTCTATTTTATTTAAAAATATTATATGACCACAATAATTAAGTTACTTTCTTAAATATAATTTTCAAAGAGGTATTCCTCGAAGCGCTACTATTTTGAGGCGCTCCTAATAAGGCGGTCCTATTTAATTCCTCGGAGCGCTCCTAATAAAAATATTTGTTTTTTTTTCCTAGAAAAAAAAAATATCTTTTTTTAATTTCTAACGGGAACGCTCCTAAAAGGTGCGCTCCGAGGAATAAAATAGGAGCGCCTCATTAGGAGCGCCTCAAAATAGTAGCGCTTCGAGGAATACCTCTTTTCAAAATTCTCATGTCATGCAACTTTCCCATTTTTCTTATAATTCATATATTCCTTAACAGTGTTAAAACTATTTTCTATAAGCCGGCTAGACCAGAAGGCCAGTCACAACCCAATAACCACCTTCTTAAGTCGGTTGACATGTCTTAACACTTTCGTGGCCAACTGTACACCACGTCCCCTTAGGCTGCTGCCTGCTTGACCACTGATAAGCCGCAAACCTATACAAACACTTACCGCAACCCTCCTGTAGCTTCTAGCTTTCTTTAGAAGAGGGATGAGCAGTATTCCATGCTGACACAATATCCGAGTGAATTTGTTGATACTTTTTTAAGCAAAATGGAACTTAAGTTGTTTTCATTAAATAATAATAATACCAGCCTGTTACTGTCCCACTGCAGGGCAAAGGCCTCTTCTCATACAGAGAAGGCTTGAGCATTGATCGCCACGTTTGATCAAGGCGGATTTGCGATTTCAAACATAAATCAACTATAAGTCCAGGTTTCCTCACGATGTTTTCCTTCATGTCAATGATGTCTAAGATAAACTTAGAAAGTACATATGAATCGAAAAAGTCACATTGGTACTTGCCCGGATTTGAACCACTACCTCGTGCATGAGAGGTAGGCGCCTAATTCATTCATTCATTCATTTTTTCATGAATTATTTTTATTTTCTTTTCTTAATTGTCGGAAGGATAACAGATTAATAACACAATACCTATCATGACAATAAATATAACCAAAATGCTAATTTCAAGCCTCCACAGTTAAAAAAATGGCAAAATATTACTTAAAACCTAGTTCGAATAACTATTTTTCCTATATTTTTTATTTTTATTAAATTTAATCTTAATTAAACCACCTTAATTTACAATAGCATTAGACAGAAGATAAAAAAGGTTGTTTTTAATGTACACTTTGTAACGAACGCATGTTACAAATTAGAAGATTATATTCAGGATAGGAATGCTTGGAAACATGCTGGTCCTGCTCCATAGGACAATCATTGGAGTCTTGACAAAATCAACCGGGTTGCTAATATAATAATGTACCTCTGTATTGTTTTCTATTATTTTTTATTTCTTCACTTGTTTTTAAATTAATGTAATTACATTTGTAAATATGTGAGCACAATGTATCTAGCTGTACCACATGTAATTATCAACTCCATTGCTTTTTTTTTTGTTTGCTTAATTCTATCTTAGTATAGTACTTTTATTCTAGGTGCATCGTCCTCACATACAAATCTTATTGATGTATACAAAGTTTTGTAAAATCGATTTTAAAAGAGTAAGTATGGAGTTTCTTGCCCATTCTTCTCCATACAAATCTACTTTTTGGAAGGGGCAACTAGAATCATTTTTTAAAGTTAATTTTTGTTCGACGTTCAAAAGTGCCTTATAGGGGCCTAATTGAAATAAATGGTTTGACTTTGACTTTGACTTTGAATTATAATCCCACCAAAAACATTTCATGTAAAATGTTGCCAAGACGACCACATAAGGTTTGCCCTGTGAAAAAGATATCAGATCTCATGTAGAGCCAAGCTTCTGAATCTACACGGCCTAAGTCTACCGACCCTAACTTCACAAATTCTACATATCAGTAAAAATGTATGGCTTCGCCGTTTCGCTACCGTCGTGGAGGTGATGCGAATAATGCAAATTTAGTTTCTGAAGTAAATAACGAATCAGCCAAGCCATTATCGACTTGTAATTATAATAAATTATCGACGTAAGTAATCAAACGTCGGTTTTACAATTATTTTGTTTTTTTTTATAATCTATCTTGAGATCATAATAACTATTATTCTGATATCTACTACGCTACTACATAGCTGTGCCTGTGACTTCGTCCGCTTGGAATGTTATGGTTTTTTACTTGTACGATGAAAAGGCGCCTATCAGAGTCCCCCCGCACAGTGCTTTGACCGATATAATAATCTATATATATAAAAGAAAGTCGTGTTAGTTACTTCACTTATAACTCAAGAACGGCTGAACCGATTTAGCTGAAAATTGGCAGGGAGGTAGTTTAGAGCCAGGAGAAGGACATAGGATACTTTTTATCCCGTTCGACATCATAAAAATAAATATCAAGAATATCGGTTGTCTCAAACATTTTTCAAACGCAGCGCCATCTTGGATGACATGACAGGAGTCAAACTTCCCAGTTCATTATCAGGTGACAATTTGAAATTGACAAGTCTTAAGCTAAACCCAAGAAGGTAAGGTTGTCAATTTATAATACGCACCTACGTTCTGAAATTTATTTTGTTACTAAACTTAGAGGTTTTATGTAGCATAAAAAAGTCTTATATTTCAGAAATCAATTTACGTAACTAGCAATGATGACAGAGACGAACTTTAATAATTCTTTGCAAATAGAACTTATTTTACTGTTAGGACTTTAATTAAAGTAGACCGGGAAAACTATAGGCATAAATTATTGTATGTAACATAGAGGCAATAGTTCAGATTAAAATTATGAATTTAGTATTTTTTAGTAAGGTAGTTAGGTCAGATAGTTGGGTTAGCTAAAGGATAGGTATTTTTATTTTATTTTATTTTTATTTCTTCAGGACAACAAACAATTGCGAAATAATACTTAATACTAACACAGATGAATATAAAATATTTAGGTAATAACGCAACCAGCACCGTTATCCACATAATAATACAGTAAAAACTTAATTAGGTACAAGCAAACTTAAGCAGACAAGTGATTTAAAGTTATAATGTAATTCACACAACACTAGTAAAAGGGGATCGACAGATCTTAACAACGTTGAGATGCGTGTGAACAGAAGATAAAAAAAAAAAAAAAAGAAGAAGCATAAACATGACAGTTAAAAATATACCAAGAAATTCAGTAAAATGTTGACATTATGAACGGCTGTGATCAGTTTTTGCACAGATACATTTCTTAAATTGGGTTAGTGACAAAACAAACAAGTCAATATCAGCAAAATTATCGTTATAACTTTTCATAATACGCCGCAAAGGGGCCCGTTCGCCTGCGTTAGTCCTGCACGGCTTGGGGGCAAATAGTGTATGAGTATAAGTATCGCGAATACGTTGGGAGCGACTAGGTATGCGAATATAAATCTGGTTTATGAGGTTAATGCAGTCAAATTCATTTCGACAGACTTTATATAAGAATGATTGATCAAGATACAGTCTCCTTGATTTAAGAGTAGACAAAGAGAACTTATCCAGGAGAGTATGATATGAAGAGCGTTTCTTAAAAAATGTGTAGTTTAGAAAACGAAGAAATCTACGTTGCACTGATTCAAGCTGGTCACTGTATTTATCATAAAGTGGATTCCATACACATGTGGCATATTCCAGTTGGGATCTTATAAGTGCCTTGTATAGTAGTAAATATGTGGAAGGGTTTTTAAATAAGTTGCAGGTCCGCCTTATAAAACCGTAAAATTGATAACCTTTAGCTGTGATGTGGTCAACATGAGCATCATAGTGTAACTTTGAGTCAAATAGTATACCCAGGTCTTTAATTAAGGAAACTTTTACTAAATTTGTACTACAAAGCGAATATGTGAAATGAACGACATTTTTTTTTTTGTAAAAGTGATAGATTTACACTTGGGTAGACTCAATTGTAGTTTATTAGCTAAACAATAGACAGAAAAACGATCCAGATCCTCTTGCAATTTAACACAGTCATCAATAGAGTTTATTTTACGAAACACTTTAAGGTCATCAGCGTACAACAGAAAACTACAGTTTTTAAAGCATGAGCTTACATCATTTATAAATAAAACAAAAAGCAATGGACCTAAAATTGAGCCCTGGGGCACACCAGATGTTACGCTAATCGGATCGGAAGAAAACCCCTGGATCACAACCATCTGAGTTCTATTTTTCACGTATGATGTGAGCCAGCGGAGCAGACTCCCACGGATACCGTTAAACTCGATTTTTTGCAAAAGCATACTGTGGTCCACCTTGTCAAACGCCTTGCAGAAGTCAGTGTAGATTGAGTCAACCTGCAATTGATTGTCCATATTTTCGAATAAAAAATTTGAGTACAAGACCAAGTTGCTTACAGTGGAGCGACCAAGGACAAAGCCATGCTGTTCTGGGATAATAATGTTATGCAAAATAGGATAGATAGCATTATGAACTAGCCGCTCCAAAACTTTTGACAAGGTGGACAACAATGATATAGGACGATAGTTGGTAACGTCACTTTTGGTGCCACTTTTATAAACAGGCGTGATATGAGCAGTCTTCCATGCTAGAGGCACAATGCCCTCCTTCAAACTACGGTTAAATAAATAAGATAACGGCACGCCCATCGACTCAGCAGTGTGTTTTAAGAAGAAGGGAGGAATACCATCCGGCCCACAACCCTTACTAACGTCTAAGGATTTGAGCGATTTAACTATCGTAGGTATAGAGAAAGACAAGTCCGCTATAGTTACTTGGCTTTCTATCGGCGACACAGATTTTCTATTAACACTATTAGACGTAGGTTCATATACTGAGCTAAAATACCTAGAAAATAATTTACAGACGTCCACAGGCCCGCTACAATCTACATTATTGTATGACATGGTGTTTGGTACACCTGTATTTCTTTTATGGCTTTTTATAAATGACCAAAATTGTTTTACGTCTTTTTGTATGCTATTTTCAACAGAACGCAGATACCCATTAAAGCAATCAGCAGAAAGCAACTTAAATCTCTTACGATATAGGGAAAACTGTTCGTAATCCGCACAATTTTTATATTTCTTCCACTTACACCAAGCCTTTTCTTTATTTTTAAAAATGTGTATCAGCGGACGAGAAAACCAAATCGGATATTCATTAGATTTAACGGGCCGCATCGGTACATGAGACTTTATAATTTTATAAATAGTTTCGTAAAAGCATTGTGTAGCAGAATCTATTGAGCCACTGTTATCTAAAAGTGAAGCCCAATCAACCAAAGTAATATCATTGTTAATAGCAGAGTAATTAGCTTCAACAAAACGATATCTAGGCGCAGAACACCGAGCCATGGGCGCATGCTCTGATTCAAAGCAGATAGTTGTCAGGAAAGGCGGATGAAAAGCATCTACGGATATTAGGGGAATTGGCGCAGGCACACATGCACATACATCATTTGAAATCAATAAATCCAAAATACGGTTCAACTGATTTTTAGCGTTATTGTATTGTTTACAGCCTAAAGTCGATAAAAAATTAAGGAGCAGAATTTCCAAAGAGCTGTTATTATTATGTATGCAAGGCAAGAGAGCATGGGTGTCATATGCTACCCATTCGACGTGCGGTAAGTTAAAATCTCCAAAAATATACATATTACTTATAGCCAGGCTAGACATTTCCTTTTCAAGCAAATAAAATATTAGGTATGGTCAGTTAGGTTAGGGTATATATACATGTTGTAATTTAAAAGTAGTAGTAGTTATTATTGGTTTGGATTTATTTGTTGTCGTCTTATTCAACGTATGTATATCTAATATAAAAAAAAAATAAGAGCAATGAATTGACTCTAAGGCACAACGAAGTTTGCCGGGGCAGCTAGTAATCTATATATATAAAAGAAAGTCGTGTTAGTTACTTCGCTTATAACTCAAGAACGGCTGAACCGATTTAGTTGAAAATTGGCAGGGAGGTAGTTTAGAGCCAGGAGAAGGACATAGGATACTTTTTATCCCGTTCGACATCATAAAAATAAATATCAAGAATATCGGTTGTCTCAAACATTTTTCAAACGCAGCGCCATCTTGGATGACATGACAGGAGTCAAACTTCCCAGTTCATTATCAGGTGACAATTTGAAATTGACAAGTCTTAAGCTAAACCCAAGAAGGTAAGGTTGTCAATTTATAATACGCACCTACGTTCTGAAATTTATTTTGTTACTAAACTTAGAGGTTTTATGTAGCATAAAAAAGTCTTATATTTCAGAAATCAATTTACGTAACTAGCAATGATGAGAGAGACGAACTTTAATAAAAGTAGACCGGGAAAACTATAGGCATAAATTATTGTATGTAACATAGAGGCAATAGTTCAGATTAAAATTATGAATTTAGTATTTTTTAGTAAGGTAGTTAGGTTAGATAGTTGGGTTAGCTATAGGATAGGTATGGTCAGTTAGGTTAGGGTATATATACATGTTGTAATTTAAAAGTAGTAGTAGTTATTATTGGTTTGGATTTATTTGTTGTCGTCTTATTCAACGTATGTTTATCTAATACAAAAAAATGATAAGAGGAATAAATTGACTCTAAGGCGCAACGAAGTTTGCCGGGGCAGCTAGTAATAAATAAAATAAATATTCAACATTTTTCACACAACGCCCTCTAGTCCCAAGCTAAGCAGAGCTTGTGTTATGGGTACTAAACAACTGATAAACATACTTAAATATTTCTAAATACGTACATATTTTAGATAAATAACACCCAGACATGGAACAAATGATCAAATGATCGTGAGAAGAACACGCCCCGGGCGTCGAGAGTCGCAGGGCGATTCTCGGCCACCGTAGGCGCGGGTCTGCGGACGGCGAGCTTTGGGTGGCTCGCCGTCTGATCAAAACCAGGCCCGGGTCGACGGCGCGTCTGGGCTACTCGTAAAGCGCACTACACATCAAAGCCGCCGCCATATGTAGCCCGGAGGTATAATGTTGGCAACATTCTGCCGGCGGGCTAGGTTGGCGGCTTCAGTCATTGCAAATCGTGAAACTTTGCCGGCGGCATGTCGGCGGTTCGACATCAGAAACTTATTTGGCAGTACGTCACTACAGCTCAAATGTCCCCGGGCAACTGAGCGCTTGCGTACGCTAGCTGCCGGCAAGCCGCCGACGACGTGTCGGCAGACAACACGCGCGCGCAAATGCTGCCGACATGCTTCTTTCAACATAAGCCGCCGGGTTGTGTCGGCAGGCTGTGTCGGCGGGTCGGCGGCTTTGGTGTGTAAGTAGTGCGCTATACGAGTAGCACAGAACCTTTGATCACCCTCGATCGATTTTAGTTTTAATCAAGAAGGTAAATACGATAATAATGCGTAAGTAGTTTTTTATTATTTACATAACATTAATGACGTACAATCAAATAACTTTATCTAACCTATCTGCATATTTAAGTTTCGCGTCACTAGTTTAATCTTTTTATTTTTTTTGTCCGTTTTAGAGTTCAATAATGACATCTAACTGTATTTAATTTTATCGACAGTGACTCACTGACTATGTATTGTATTTAATTAAATTGGTAGAGGCCATAAATTGTATTAAGGCAGGGTGGTCTGACATCTCCAAGGCTTTTTAGCGCATATATAGATGGCCTAATCGTGGACCTCAGCAATATGCGGGTGGGTTGTAGCGTCCATGGTGTAAAAAAAAACTTTTTTACAAAAAAAAACAACCGACTTCTAAAAAAAAACACTAACAGGTGAAAAATAACTCTAGTTTCTCCAGTCTGTGGCTTTGGTGGTTTTGTTTCGTTCATTATTGGCCACCGACTTCCGAAACTAGAGTTATTTTTCACCTGTTAGTGTTTTTTTTTAGAAGTCGGTTGTTTTTTTTGTAAAAAAGTTTTTATTTTGTAATTTTTAGTTTCTTTGTATGTAAAACAGTCTTTCAAAACTTGAAAGAATCATTGAAATTGGATAACAATTGCTAAAGAAGTTCTATATCTAAACATTAATCTGTACATCTCTAACGCCCCCTTTTAAAATAGAATGGCGTAATGTTATGTTGTGGGAATACACAAGCTCAGCATAGACATCTGACTATAGCAATCGCGAATAATTTGCTGTTATGCGTCGAAGAGTTCCGTTGCCTGTCTTCTGCATCAGTTCATCTTCACCAAATGATACTTTCTAAAAGAAAATGCTTGATTTGTTACTAAAAATGTTAAAATCGGTGCGTGTGTGCCTATATTTTTTGAGGAGTTCCCTCAATTCCTCGAAGATCCCTCATCAGATATGAGTTTTGATACAAATGGGACCAATCTGCAACTATACCCTATCAAACAAAAAAAGAATTTTGAAAATCGGTCCATAAATGACGGAGTACTGAGGTAACAAACCCTAAAAAAAAAAAAAAAAAAAAAAAAAAAAAAAAAAAAAATACAACCGAATTGAGAACCTCCTCCTTTTTTTGAAGTCGGTTAATAAATAGCATCAGCTACGCTGATGACATGGCGTTGCTGGCGCCGACGGCAGGTGCGATAAATAAAATGCTGCGGGTTTGTCAAACGTATGCTGCCTCACACGGGCTTATCTATAATATTAAGAAATGTGAATACATTGTCTTTAAGGCCGGCAGTGAATGCCCAGATACTACACCTAACATTACCCTAAACGGCTTGAACGTCAAAAGAGTGTCAACATTTAAGTATCTAGGGCATATTCTCGCTGACGACCTTAAGGACAATGTTGATATTGAAAGGGAGCGTAGGGCTCTGGCGGTCCGAGTTAACATGTTGGCCCGAAGATTCGCCCGGTGTAGCACTTCAGTGAAAAATAATAACACTGTTTAAGGCATATTGCCAGTGCTTTTACACGGGGAATCTTTGGATCAGCTATACCAAAAGAACGCTGGATGACCTACGCGATCAATATAATAACATTTTTAGGATGCTGTTGGGACTGCCGCGATGGTGCAGTGCCTCTACCATGTTTATGCAAAACCGAACTGACGGCTTCCACGCCGTCGTTCGCAAGAAAACCGCGTCGTTGTTGGCAAGGTTGCGGGCGAGTGGCAACGGCATCCTAAAAACTGTGGCGGAGAGTGTAGACTCTCCGATTATTAAAAGTTTTGTGAGAAGGACAATCACTGAACATTAGTTTGGGGATGTCCTTTTCACAGTACTAGTTGGTCTGTGTTCTCTGTGTTATTCAGTTAAGTACTAACACTAGATATAAGTTATTTTATTGTTTACTAACAATGTGGATCTCGTTGTCTGATGAATAAAGATTATTATTATTATTATTATTATTATTTATTTTAATTTAAGTATAGTGAACATGTGTTGTATATAATTTGCTTGATGGTGACCATGAATTGTATTTAATTGATAGTGACCACAACGGAGGATCCACGCTTGCTTCGTTTCACCTTTACAAAAAAGTTTTTGATATATACTCAGGACTAATACGACACAAAATTTCATACAAATCGGTCAAGCCGTTTCGGAGGAGTTTGGTTGAAAATACTTTCAGTACTTACCTATATACACCCCTATTTTTTAATTAGTACAAAAAAAATATTGGGCTGTATCCGAACCTGTTACTGATCATATTTGCGTAATCAAAAGTAAAAAACACGACGTTCAACGACTTTTTAGTTAAACTTAAATAATGAAAACAGCTGTTGGAGGCGGGGCATGCTTGAGCGAGATTACGCGAACGTGAGCGAGAGATGACGATTAATGAATACTACTGTGATATGAATAGCCTGTACAATATTTCCATAAATTGGGTGACTTTTTGGGATGTATACAAACGCTCATAACTTTACTGTTTATGAATATTATTAATTGATGCTTTACAAATATAATGAGAAGACCGTCTAGAATAAACCCTTTAAGTAATTGTACTGATTAAAAATTAGTGGTACTTATCTCCTACAATGCTTATTTTGAAATACTTTGAAAGTTTGATTTCATCTCAGTACATTGCCTATGAAGTTTTTTTTTTATTCGAGGAAGGATCCTTCCTACATCGTATTCACATAATTATAATGTATTTTTTTAAATAGTACACAGAATATTGTAAAAACTGTTTTAAAAGAGTACCTATGTATGGAGTTTGTTATCCATTCTTCTCCATACGAAACTATATTTTTGAAGCGTCAACAAGAATCATTAATTAACTGTTAAGTTTGACGTTCAAAAGTGCCTTTTAAATGGTCTAATTGAAATAAATGATTTGACTTTGACTTTGTGAGACGAGAATTTTATATTTTAGAGATATGTAAGTATGTATTATACATATTTTTAACAAGATGACAACAAACAGATCCAAAACAATAATAATCTACTGTTACTTATTATTTTGCGATTCTCTAATGTGCGTTTTAAACCCTTTCTGTTAGATAGAATTAGAATGAACACATAATATACATATGTATAACCTAACCTAACTTACCATACCTATCCTATAGCTAACCTAACTACCGAACCTAACTACCTTACTGAAATGCATTGATTTTGAAAGATACAAAATACATTATTTCTAACTGAACGACTGCGCTGCGTGTCTCTATGTAGTATGTTACATACAATACTAGAGTAGGTAGTAGTATTTGAAGTAGTAGTAGTAGGAGGAAATAATTTAACTCGATTGGTATAACATCCATAAGTACCTAAAGTACTATTTTGACTGGCCTGTTGATCGAGTAGTTAGTAGCCTTGATTGCTATACCGGAGGTCGTGGGTTCGAGTTCCACCCAAGACAATTGTTGTGGGTTGTGTGAGCAATCGTATGTCACCTGCCATAGCAACACATTTTTTTTTAATTAACAGTTTAGTGAGCGATTATAAGCTTAAAGGTAAAAGGTCATACGACCACGGCTGTCCTTTAAGAGCTGGTCCACATTAGGTCGGACCGACAGTTTTACCGGCCCGACAAACGTGTCGGATCCATATCGGCGTATGTTTGTCAATAGCGCCGTTCACATTACCGACAGTTTTACCGGCCCGACAAACGTGTCGGATCCATATCGGCGTATGTTTGTCAATAGCGCCGTTCACATTACCGACAGTTTTACCGGCCCGACAAACGTGTCGGATCGATATTGGCGTATGTATGTCAATAGCACCTTTCACATTACCGACAGTTGTACCGGCCCGACAAACGTGTCGGATCCATATTGGCGTATGTATGTCAATAGCGCCGTTCACATTACCGACAGTTTTACCGGCCCGACAAACGTGTCGGATCCATATTGGCGTATGTATGTCAATAGCGCCGTTCACATTGCGGCGACCCTCGATATAACCCGATCGACGGTAAAACTGTCGGTCCGACCTAATGTGAACCAGCTCTAACACGTTCGCGTTAGCAACCTCATTTCTGAATAATGGTACTTAGAACTATAAGTAATATTATGTGGTGCAACGTTCACAATACGCACACGTTAGGGTCGGGACACATAAACACGATACGACGTCGTGTCGTACCACGATGCGGCGTTGTTTCATGATGCGACGTCGCGTCGTGGGAATCTACGACTAGCATCGTAAAAAACTACGTCGCGACATCGTAACGTGCCACGATACACGGCACGACGCCGTCGATACAATGCATGGTGAATGGTTGCAGTTAATTTCGAGAAATGGACCGCACTAGACGCGTATATCGTAGTATCTTCTGAGATTCTCGCCAGATCGTGGTACGACACGACGTCGAAACGTGTTTTGTGTCCCGGCCCTTAGGGCGAGGCCACAACACTGCGATGCGGCGTCGTATCGCGAAAACGAAGCCTACAGCAATACAACGAGATAGGGCGAGGCCACAACACTGCGATGCGGCGTCGTATCGCGAAAACGACGCCCACAGCAATACGAGATACGTAGATTTTTACGATGCGACGCCGCAACGCAGTGTTGTGGCCTCGTTCATACGTAGATTTTTACGATGCGACGCCGCAACGCAGTGTTGTGGCCTCGCCCTTAGGTCGTCTCACTGCACGCAGGTCAACTGGTAATTGTATTGCGGTACAAGGGAGGACGTCATTAGACGTTGCGAGTTTGTGTGCGCTACATTTACATGTGTGCGTACAAAACTAGTAAGATGTTTTTTTTTGGTCATGCGGTGGTTTTGGCTTTGAAAATCGAACGTGTTGCGGCGCTAAGTACTTAGTTGAGCCATAGGAATTTGCCCATAAAATAGACGTCCAAAGACGTTCACTCAAAATAAATATAACAATCTAGAGGCCGTCATATGACGTTGCGGCATTTCATAATTACATCAACACGACGTTGTAAGTAAGAAGTTGCTCACGCAAACGTGTTAAGAGAATAATTATCCTCATAATTTACTTTTTTCTTGATACTTTTAGAACGTGATTTCTAAGTATTTTTTATGATCACTTTCTTGTCCTTCTGTCTGTCTGTCTGTCTGTCTGCCAAGACCCTTTATTTCGGGAGTGCATGGAGGTATCAAGTTGAAAATGAAACGTTTACTCAAATCTACGGTCGCATTAAGCTGTAAAAAATTCACACTGCAGGACCTCTTCTCATACAGAGAAGGCACGAGCGTTGATCACCACGATTGCTCAAGGCGGATTGGCGATTTCAAACTTATATTAGGTAACTAGGTATAAGTCCAGGTTTCCTCGCGATGTTTTCCCTCACCGATGTCAATGATATCTAAGATAATTAAATACAAGAAAACATTTTTACAAAAAAAAAAACAACCGACTTCTAAAAAAAAACTAACAGGTGAAAAATAACTCCAGTTTCGGAAGTCTGTGGCTTTGGTGGTTTTGTTTTGTTCATTATTGGCCACCGACTTCCGAAACTGGAGTTATTTTTCACCTCTATACCAACTAAGTTATCATGGGTATTTCACCAAGATAAAAAATACCTAAATATTTGGACGATAATAAATACATTAATTACTATGTTAGTATAATCTTAGATTATTATCAATATATTGTGATTGAGTATAAATTCGCAGCAAAAGATATAATTGTTGACATTTCAAGATGGCCGCCCGTGGTGTTGTCGTATTATTGGCAATTTTTGCTGCTGTTTCAGGTAAGGACTTTTTAAAATTATACTAACACTAAAAATACTGATAAATGATATTTATTTTGTAAACATAACGAATATAAATTTTTATTTTTATCTAAGTAACTAATAATACATTTATTACATACTTAATAAAAACTAAAAGAAAAGAAAATTATAAGGCATCAAAAAATTCATCCGCATCGCTCTCAACGGGAAACGTGCCCAAAAGACTGGCCGCATTGCCACGTTGAATGGCAATGCTGATTCTCTGACCTAAATAAAGGCCAGCCTTCTGGTCACGTGAAGAGTCGATCAACCGCTTGGCGATGTCACGGAAAACTATATGGGCATTCGGACCCCACGGCCCGAGTGTTTCAACCCCAAACGGTTCAAATATATAACTTCCGATAAGGTTGTTATATTTTCGCCGTTTGAGGTTTTCAGCACCTGCAGCAGCCGCACCAGTTAGTTTTGTAAATAGGTTTTTACAAACACTTTTACACGTCACCTTTTTTAGTAAATGAGATCGGAATTTCACTATTTAACTACTCTGAGAAGAAACACCGAAAGAAACTCAGAGGTCACAGTCTCTTTTAAAGTCCAGACATTGGTTTGGTCAAATCATGTAAGATCCATGCAGATTAGTGTCTGAGATGGTCTTTTGAGGAAAGAACCACACAGAATGAGGGGACCAGATCAGTCAGTGCAAGCATTTGTCAGTAATCGTGAGCTCAACTCGGAACTTTATTTTATTTTATTTTAATAAGGACAACAAACAGCAGTAGGTATATTAAATATTACATATGATTGGAGTGCTGAATTAATAGATTTAACAAATACACCACTCACGGCGTTATCCACAGATTACCAAACAAAATACTTAGCTTAGCATGTTATTAATAATAACAATAAGGGCAAACTTAAAGAACAAAATATACAAAGTTAAAATGATTACTCGGTTACGTACATCTTAATACTGAGGAGTGGGGACAAATTTAAGTGTTGGAATCAAATAAACAATATTATAAAACAAACAAAGAAAAAAAAATTGGCATGTAAAAAACAAGAAGAATTTTTTTTATATAATATCTCAGTTTAAATCAAAGTTCGGTGCAGCCTACGCTACGGAAGCTCTCAAAAGAAATATTTTTTCAAGATCTTGTAACAGTTTCATTGATCTTCGCTCCTATTGGTCGTAGCGTGATGTATATACCACTTTGGTTAACAAACCTAGCTCTTACCTTACAAACTACTTGCATGGGACAAAGTGCGAATGGGAACAAGAGCGCATAGGACCAAGTGCGAATGGGACCAAGAGCGAATGGGGCCAAGTGCGAATGGGAACAAGAGCGAATGGGACCATGTGCGAATAGGACCAACTGCGAACGCGGTAGGAAGTGCGAATGGGATGAAGTGCGAATAACTCGTTTAAGTGACGTTATTTAAAATTAAATATGGTGCCTTGCAGAGAACTTATTAAATAGTAGTGATAGTGAAGTAAAAACATAAAATAATGTAATTATGTCATGTTGTGTATCAAAAGAAAAGGTTTTGTTTAGAACATTTTAAATATTTACAGACTGAGCACATCAACCTACCCCAATGTGTCAAATTTCTTTGATAGTTTTTTAACTTTATCCTAAACACAATAAGGTTCATATTCAATTGGGAAAATGTGACAGTTTGGAGTAGGTTCATGTGCTGGCGTCTGTACATCATATTTTTTTAAGTGTTATCATTCTTTTATTTTAGAAATCTGTAACTTCTGTGGGGGACACCTTTTACCACTTTCAAAGTCAAAGTCAAATCGTTTATTTCAATTAGACCCATAACAGGCACTTTTGAACGTTAACTTACAAAATAAAATAAATTAAGAGAATGATTCTAGTTGCACATTCCAAATGGTAGTTTCGTATGGAGAATAATGTGCAAGAAACTCCATACTTACTCTTTTAAAATAGGATTACAATACTTCGTATACAACAATCAGATTTTATGTGAGGACGATGCACCTAAGAGCTATACTGAGATAGGTAAATAAAAAATAAGCAATGGACTCGATAAAAAGATATTATGTTGGTAGATACATTGTACTCACATATTAACAAAAATACACAATACACTGTAGAATGTTATTAAAGGAGATACTCATTAAATAAACAAATGAATAAAGTTAAAAACAAACAGCAGATCAGTGTGTGAGTTCAGAGAAAAAAGCAAACAAACAAAAATTTAAGTACTTTAGCAGCCAATTTGATTTTGTCAAACCTCCTATGTCCTATGGAGCAGGACCAGCATGTTTCCAAGTATTATTATCTTCAATATAATCTTTGGAAATGGCTCTCGCACAAACTATTTAGTTTAGTAAAAAAATGTTATTAGAATCCTCATAATATATTATTTTTGAAGACCTATCCATAGATACATGACACGTATGGGTTTATTTTATTTTTATTTATTTATTTAGGGACAAAAAACAGTTACACGTTACAATTTTTTTTACATCTTTGACATTAATGTATCATTTTAATATGTTTTTTTCTTTGCCTAAATGTTAAATTCCTTTGCCATTTT
The DNA here is from genome assembly GCA_921972225.1 of Euplexia lucipara. Taxonomy (NCBI): domain Eukaryota; kingdom Metazoa; phylum Arthropoda; class Insecta; order Lepidoptera; family Noctuidae; genus Euplexia; species Euplexia lucipara. Next base: position 9,326,622 of record OV179172.1, on the reverse strand, counting down.
TCTATTGACATGTACCTACGTATTATTTTTCTCATTTTTTTTTTTAATTTCGTGAATTCTTGATTAGTTGTTTTAAATAGATTGTGGAAATTGTTAGCATGTAAGCGTTATGGTCATAGTAACTGTAAGCTTATATTGTGTTTTGTTCAATAAATAAATTTGAATATCGGAGCTAATTAGATTCATTTAAATAAACGTATAACCCACACTATTGTCCACAGATTCAAATAAAAATATCTGAAAGAGGAAAGGACGGAAGGTACACATTATTAATTTGTGAATTAAAAGAAAAAAGAAAACAATTTATGACAGGTTGTCAATAAGCAAAGCTAAAGTAATAAGCCATTTTTCTAAATTTTGCAGGAGAAAATGCAAAAATATCTAAATCGGTAAAGTGTGTGTTATAAGTTACTACAAGGCGGCGGAGAGGGTTTGATGATAAAAAAAAAATGAGTTTCAGTTCTAAGTGTTCCCCAAAAAATGTTGTTTTTTTTCTAATTTTGTGCGAAAATCTTACTTAATGCGGTTTACAAAATACATCTACTTATTAAGTTCCAACAGTAGTTATAGTTTCGGTGGTCAAAAAAGTAGCCGTGACATACGGACGGACAAACAGACAGACATGACGAACCCATAAGGGTTCCGTTTTTTGCCATTTGGCTACGGAACCCTAAAAACTCCAGATGTTGTAAGTCGGAAATTACGTCTCCATTGATAAAAACTACTTAGTAATTAATTAAGATATAACATTAATTAAGATAATGTCCATAAAAAATCATAATCTCTGATAGCCGCGCGACACTCGTGCCATATTAATAGAAATATTGACGTATTGGTTTTTGGATTTATTGAAAGATTATTAAATGCTAGCAGCTGGGGCCTGGGGCCCGTGACTAATAAATAATACTACCGATATTATCATACAGTATTGTCACTCCTTCGTTAGGCAGCGTTCGGAAAATTGCGTAGGTAATGTCTTCTCGTCTGACATACCCATTGAAATCTAAATATATCTATGGACATACCTCAGTGCGAGGTTTGCGAGGTTCAAGTTTTTGTGATGAGCACGATCATTCGTTCTATGTCAAGGTGTAATTTATCTGCGACTAGCAGAAGTCACGTGGTTCCTGCTCCCGTGGGATTATTACAGGGATAAAAATTATTGCCTATTTTGTCCGGGAATAGTGTGCTTTCCAACCCAACCATGCAATAATTTTTAAAAAATGATCATTAGTTCCGAAGATTACCCCCTACATACAAACTTACAAACAAATTTTACCTCTTTATAATATTAGTTTAAATAGTATAGATATGTATGTGTTTTAGAAATATATAAGTATATTTATCAGTTGTTTAGTAGCAATAAAACAAGCTCAGTTTAGTTTGGGATTGGATAGGTTGCGTGAATTTTGTGGAATTTAATTATTTAATCGTACACGGAAGACATTCGTCGAAAACTATAGAAGTCTCCTTAAGTCCATGTCCAGAAGGAACGAATTCGCTGTACGAATTAACACGCGATTTGAATTTCAATGCTGTGAATGTTACTTACATAGAGCTTCTAGCTGAAGAGCAATGTATTACAAAACGCACCAAACTCGTGCGTATATCTGGATAAGGCCTATACAAAGCGATTGCATGCCCGTTCGCGATTTAGGTAGATATATAACTGTTTGTCTGTGTCTCGGAGTCTCTGACATGTTAAAAGAAAGGTAAGGCAGGCATCAGGTCTTGCCTACCTCCATAGTTCCTCAAAATAGTCACAAGTCGACGTACAGACGCCAGTACACCACACTACCTACTACAATCGTCAAAATTTAATGAATTTTCAACTTTATTCCCAAAGGATGAGGTTCAAAATTGATTTGGGAAATTTGACAGTTTCGGGTAGGTTGTGCTGGCAACTGTACCTATTATCGTAATGCTTACATGACGTAACATTACTCCTGTAATCCACTAAGGCTTAGGTCGAAATGTAGTCCTGCCCCCCTAGCCAAGTTACAAACGATTCGTATCTATTCTCTTTCTACAATCAAGAACGCCTCAAATCCCTTTGTTTTGACCACGTGACTTAGTGAAAGGTGATAAGTCACGTGGTCAAAACCAAGGGATTTAAGGCGTTTCGCCAGCTAGTTCGCTTGCAACAAACAGTGAATAAAAATTAAATCGTAAAATTATGTAGGTACTTACGTGCGTAAACGAAGACGATCCGTTGACCACACGTAACTAATTTACACTATTTTCGTTGGAAACCTTTCATTTGTTTTGAACTGTCCACAGTGTCCACTGCCTTGTAAATACACTTTTTTTTTTAATAAAACTAAATTCACAGACACTTTTTGACACTGGAACACGCTACAAGAGAGTGAGGAAACGTTTTCCCGCCATTAATCACTAATTTATTCAGACACCGGCGCGGCGGCGCTCCGCGCTGTCATTGTCTTTCTATTTTGTCTCTAATTGACACGATTGAAAGGTTAAATAAAAACTATTCTTCTTTAAAATTTAGTACACATATTTTATACTTAACAGAGGGTAATTCAAAATTCAACTTCACGTTTGCAATGACGTTTCTGTATGACAACTTGACAGGACTAGCGAACAATGTTGCCACCTAGCTAAAATAATATTTAATTATGATGTAGTCCCAAAAGTCGCCTGATTTAAAGAAATTAGTCTTTTGAAAAAATACTAATAATGAATTATTACCCGGTTTTGTTTACTCCTTTTTATCAAATCACTTCTTTTACCAAACTATAACATATTCTTGCCAGCAACCTTGCTTGCATGTTCATAATTTGGCGTTTTCATTAAAACGACAAATTATGCCACCACTTGAACGATTCGCGAGACATCTGCGTCCACAGTAAAATTAAAAAAAAAACAGTTTAACAATAAAAGCGAGGTTGCGGCTTAAAAGAAGTTGTAGTTACAAAAATTGAAAAGGGTAGGATACTGTTTTGGTCACGTTGAAAGAATGAATGAAAGGCGACTAACAAGGCAGATGTAAGTGGGAACGGCGGAAGGGGACGCCCTTGAAGGACTTACATGTACCTTATTGGTGAGGTTCTTCAGAAAGGTCAAGTAGGTACGGTGTATGACAACATACAATATATGTGTGTGTGTGTAAACGAAGCAAATGGGGAGGGAGGGGAACTCGCTAATCAATCGAAGGGAACTTCGTTCAATTCGGGTGTCCCTTGACACCTCTCAAGTTTTTTTTTTAATTGTTTTGAACACTGTATTCCCATATAAATCCATAAAATACATTAAATTATATTAAATTTACATTTAAAACACATTATATAAAATATGATATAATAATTATCGAAGCCTTCTTGGTTTGTCGGCCGGATCCACATTCGTCCTGTCCTGGTAGGGCTGCACCATCATCGAAGCCAAATAATTTGGCTAATGGTTTAAATTTAGGTCTTGTGCCGCGAATGCACATGATAGTGGCTCGGATTATTATTATTTTTTTTCTATTTTATTGTACAGAAATGGGGTGGTTAAACACTTTAACACCGCTAACGTGTGGCATGACCTTTAGGCGGGCACAGCACATGTGTGTGGTCAGCGCGGGTCATCCAAACAATGCCTTAATGCGACTAAGGCCCAACGCCCACTGGCGGCACTGCATGGCAAAGGATTTTCATAATACAAACGATTTCGAATCCTATTTAAAACTGTTAAGACTCACATTTATTTGATACGCTACAGCCTGCCTCGGCATCCTTCGGGACGGTCTGGCATAAGATCCCGAAATGTATACGCTAAGCTTGAAAGAATAAGATCTTAAATCATTTGCGCCTACTAAAATCCCCTGACGTGCCATGCCGCCAAAGACATTCAATACCTATAGACCGGACATCACCAACAAAATTTTCGTCCGAAAAAGTGTGTCCTGCTGGATACAAGTCTATGAGTTTTTTGCAGTACGCTCCGCTGCCGCTCCAATATTCATATATTATTCTAGATGGCGTTACTGAGACATGGGATCAAAGTTTTTCTATGACATTTCCTTGACATGCCCGCTCTATAGTATTTTAAATCTCTAATGCCGCCAATTTGCGCCGGATCTAAACTACCTAAGCATAACTACTTCCTTCGATTCCCGTCAACTCACCAGATTTTTATCCTCAGCTGTACCAGCAGGGTTAGACCCTATCATCTCCAAGTTGGACCCTGAAGGCCTGCGATATGGCTACCTCCGAGATGATGAGGGGATCCCGCATCTGGTAGACTCCTGGATTAAGGCCAGTGATGTAAGGGAGATGGCTAGGTACAACCCCGACACGGATAATGAATACCATTTGTATACCAGGTTAGTTGAATCAAGTTTTTGGTGGAAAACGGTGATTAATTTATGCTATGAGTTTCAATACATGTTCAGTGAACCTAACGGTTCATTACTTTGGTTTTATATAGGGTGACTGGTAATTAGTGACCGATACTTAAACACGTGATTGTACTCATGAATACGAATAACTTTCCCAAAGAAACTTTTTTTTATACTCCTTAACTTTCAATAATTTAATTACGACAGTACGTGGGGGTGGCGAGGGAGTGTGTGACGCTACTACTAGTAGATTTTGCCCTTCCCGAGGTCAGAATATCAGCTGATAGATTGTGCCGATTCGTGCCTACCGTGATCGATCACAGGCGCGCGCGCGGGAATTTCAAACAGCGTTTTTGTTATTTTATTGTGTTATAAGTTATTGTAAAAAAACCCCCACCGCAACAAAGTAAAGTTAAAAATAACACTTTAGCCATGAAATTTTACTTGACGTCGGGGTGAACACCTCAAAAAGAGGACCCATATTCTTGGTTTTTCAAAATTATGTACTTTTCATTCATAGTTTTAACTTTGAAATTCGGTGCATTCTAAATTCATACGGTGGAATGGCGATACATCCTTTGCTTTACTATGATACGTCAAAAAAAAACTGTTACTTAGATGTCACTGTCATAGCTATGTCATACATTGACATTAGTCATAATCATGTCAATGTCTTGTTTGACATTAGATATGTCATGTTTGACATTAGGGTTTTATCTTAAAAAATAGCTTGCTTACGCAAAGGTACCTCATCCCACCGTATAAGTAACGTCATCGCATGTTTTTGGGTTTTAATTTTTATTTTTTTGTCAGAAACTAAGCAATAAAAAAAAATTAAAAATATATATTTGAGCTCCGCATACAAAAGGAAGAAACGATATTTTTGTTTTAGGGTCATCTCAATTTTGTAATGTTGTCAATTGCAGAACATGAGGTTTATTCTGTTAAAATAAAGTTAAAAATCTATCAAAGAAAAGGGTAACTAGATGCTGGCTGGCGTCGTACATAGGCGGACTAAGGGAAGGTTCATATCTGACGGAATATGCGTCGCGTATTATCGGTCGCGTAACGCCAGAACAGACAAATGTATAGAAATACACTTGACGGTTCACACTCAACAGATGATGCGTTAGTGCGTCGAGGTACATTGTCGCAAACGCTCGCACGTTCCGTCAGATAAGAACCTTCCCTTAATGCTTTAGGCATTTACTAACAGTCAACCTTAGTCCAGCTTATTTTTTTTTTGTAAGTTGTCTTATTGTTGTGCCAAAGAAATTCATTGGCATTCTTTGCTTGTTTCATTCTTTCTAGTCAGCTAGAAAAAATGAAACAGAATGTTCCAGAATACAGAGTTACCATTCTCACTATTCTCTTTTTCCAGGTCTAACGCCCTGGTCAGCCAGCCCATCATTCAAGGCAACAACAACCTTCTCCAAGCCAGTAACTTCAACGCCTCCAAGAGGACGATCATCCTTATCCACGGGTTCCTTGGGAACATCCTCAGTGGATTCAACACCGTTCTCGTACCTGGTAAGTTGAGCAACTTCGTCAGAAAGAAGGAAGGAAATAATATCACATAGACACGTGGTGGTACCAGCGTAGTTCCCGTTCCCGTGGGAATACAGGGATGAATTATAGTAGCCTATGTCACCCAAGAATAGTGTAGCTTCTCGAAGGTGAAAAAAGAGTTATATTACAATAATAAAATAATAAAATTAAAAAAATGGAAAATAATGAATGAACTACTTACTTAAAAATTTGTAAAATAAAAACTTTTATACAAAAAATACAACCGACTTCAAAAAAACCACTAACCGGTGTAAAATAACTCTAAATTCGGAAATCGGTGGCCAATCATGCATGAGACGAAACCACGAAAGCTGAAACTTCCTAATTTCGAGTTATTTTACACCGGTTAATGATTTTTTTGAAGTCGGTTGTATTTTTTGTAAAAAAATTTTTTGTAAGTCGGTTTAAAAGTGACCGACAAAAGTATTTATGAAGAGTTGAAGTTAAAGCATTCTTTGCGTCATCATAAGTTACAATTTCAATTTTATGGTTCCGTACCCAAAGGGTAAAAACGGGACCCTAAGACTTCACTGTCTGTCCGTCTGTCTGTCACCCGGCTTTATCTCAAGAACCGCGATAGCTAGACAGTTGAAATTTTCACAACTTATGTATTTCTGTTGCTGCTATAACAACACATATTAAAAACAAAATAAAATAAATATTAAAAGGTGGGCCTCCCATACAATAAACGCGATTTTTATTTATCCTACGTACGGAACCCTCGGTGGGCGAGTCCGACTCCCTCTTGTCCGGTTTTGTTTAGATTATTTTTGAATACTCTTTTCGTTTCGAAATTACTGACACAGGCCGTAGGTAGTATAGTAATAAATGTTTTTCTTTTGCAGCTTTCCTATTGGCTGGTGACGTCAACGTTATCGTGGTAGATTGGGGCGCAGGCGCACACTTGGGATTCAACGGAATTGCTTCTGGTAAGTAAGACGGCTTCGAAAATGGGGCTAGCATTGTAGCGACATCTATCTAGCCACCTACGAACTTAACACTGACGCCCTACATCGCAATGTTAAAGTTATCCGCGCGATTGAACGTATACAAGATCCCGACAACAACCGTCGGGCAGTAGTAGCCCACCAGACACAACACCCGTCTGCGAGGAGGAGGCGAGCGAGCTGTGGGGGATGAGGAACTTTACACCCTATTCCTCATACCTCAATGGTGGTTGTTGCAAGTGCAAGTGTTTTAAAATTTGGTGCTTATCACTTTTTCCTAGGTTCTATTAACTATTTTTCAATTAACGTAAACGTGCTGTCGCAATATTTTCCGCTAGATGGCGCTGAAGTCAACATGTTTAGTTTATTTTGTTTTCTAAGTAATCGGCACATTAGTAAGTTGTATTAGTAGTTGATGCTTTTATACCACGACGGTGGCAAACAAGCTTACGGCTCGACTGATGGTAAGCGGTTACCATAGCCTATGGACACTTTTTAGTAAATGAGATCGGTATTTCACTATTTGACTACTCTGAAAAGAAACACCGAAAGAAACTCAGAGGTCGAAGTCTCTTCTAAAGTCCAGACATTATCTTGGTCAAATCATGTAAGATCCATGCAGATTAGTGTCTGAGATGGTCTTTTGAGGAAAGAACCACACATAAATGAGGGGACCAGATCAGTCAGTACAAGCATTTGTCAGTAATCGTGAGCTCAACTCGGAACTTGAGGAGCTCCACGTGCTAACGAACAATACCAAAGAAAGAACATTTGGGTTGGTCCCATAAAGAACTCAAACTGTCAGACAAAAAGTTAAAAATGACGTGTGGCACTCGGAGACTGCCGCGGTAAAGCTATTGCATAGCATTTTTATCAACTCCTCTCCTCTCCCCCTCTCCCCCTCCCTCCCTCTCCCCCACACCTCCCCTGCCCCTCCTCTCACCCCTCCCTCACTTTCCCCTCCCGTCCCCTGCCTTTTCCCTCCACCCCCCTCCACATCCCTCCCCTGCCCCTCCGTCCCCTCTCACAATACCCTCTTCCCTCTCTCACAATCTCTTTTCGTTACGGAATTTCTGGATTCGGTCCCCGTGCTCAAGGCCCGCGATAGAAGCTATGCAAAAGAACTTACTTACAAATTTAAAAACAAAAATAAAGAGCCTTACATTCACAATAATGTAAAATAATTTTATGGCATTTTCCAGGACGCAGTGTGGGCCGTTTCATCACTTGGCTTAACCAAGCTTCTGGTGCCTCCGTCAACAACTACCACATCCTGGGTTACAGTGTGGGAGCCCACCAGGCCGGTATTGTCGGCAGAAGTCTTCTGGGACAAGCCAGCTACATAACTGGTACGGTACATTTCTACTTCTCAATTGAAGGAATCTAGCTTATATTTTTTTAAATGTCGCAGCTAATGCTGAGATAGGCGCCTTTTTGGTCTCGCACAGGTCTTTTTATTTTTTATTTTTTTTTATTTTTGTCTTTAGTTTTTTAATCTTTCTTTTTTTATCTGTATTGCTGATCTTTTGTTTTATGTTCTGTGCGTCCAAATAAAATATTTTCTTTCTTTCTTTCTTTCTTAGCTGACCAGGCAAACTTTGTTCCACCTTAGACACAATCAAAGTGGTCACAAATCTAACACTTTTTTTTTAGTGCGCTTTGCTGCCGCTCCAATATTCATATATCATTCTAGATGGCGTTACTGAGACATGGGATCAAAGTTTTTCTATGACATTTCCTTGACATGCCCGCTCTATAGTATTTTAAATCTCACTTTTTAACCGACTTCAAAAAAAGGAGGAGGTTCTATGTTCGTTTGTATGTATTTTTTTGTAATATATCATTCTAGATGGCGTTACTGAGACGTAGGATTAAAGTTTTTTTATGATATTTCCTTGACATAGTAGCCCGCTCTATAGTATTTTAAATCTCACTTTTTAACCGACTTCAAAAAAGGAGGAGGTTCTATGTTCGTTTGTATGTATTTTTAATGTTACTTAATTTCTCCCCTATTTGTGGACCGATCCTCAAAATTCTTTTTTTATTTGAAAGAGTAAGTATACTCCTGAGGTCGTCCCGTTTTAATTTGGTGATGATCTGGTACTGGTCTTCGGAGATAATATACAATGGAACTCTTCAAAAATAGACGGCAAACCTGTCGTGATTGCTGTATTATTAGCATAGATATTCCCTTCATTTGTCATGGATAGGTTTAACTCTATGGATAGTAAGCAAAATATTTTACTGTGCACAATCCTGTGGCCCTAGTGAAAAGGGGTATAAGTCCAATTTTGTCGAAAATGAGTAAGTGTACCAAAGTGATCAGAAAACCGACTCTTACAGTTTTTTTTGGTGTCAGTTGGACCCTTTTTACACAAAGTAACTTTCTTATTTTTAGAGATAGCTTAGATCTGTCTTCACCAAACGATAGAGCATTTTTTCTGATCACTTTGGTACACTTAACTCATTTTCGACAAAATTGGACTTATACCCCTTTTCACTAGGGCCACAGAATTTTTGTGTTGCACTTTGCGAGAAATTACATTAACGTTTTCCCACTAAAAGTACTTTAACTTTCTAATAGATGGCGCTGTTAATAAATCTCTGCGAGTGTGCGTGACGTCATCCTAGATACACTGACGATATAGTTTGTGAGTTTGACCGACACTGCTGTACCGCGCCCTAGGAAGGAGCGCGGCGAGACGGGGGGGAGCATCGGCTGTTGCGCTTTGTCAGTCCGCCGTCAACGCTCATGGCGGTCGCTAGTGTCATTTGTACCGGACTGTCTATGTGAAAAGCACATGAGATAATTATTCAAAGATGGGTCTTGCGGTTATCTCGTGATGTTAAGACCGTCATTTTTAAGGTGGCCGAATATTTTAAGAAAAGAAAGCTTTGAATTTAAAAGTGATGTGAATATTGCCCTGTTTAGTTAATTTAAATGAAATATTTGGGTATTCTTATTTAATTAATCTCCTATTCAATTAAATAATTTAAAACGTGCCTTAGAACTGTATACTGATATAGTAAGATCTATCCGACAATACCGATCTCATGTGAACTCATGCTCTTCCCTTCTCGGCTCCCACCTCGCCGCGCGTTCCTAAGGCGCGGTACAGCGGTATTGGTCAAACTATAGCCAATACGGAACTATAGTTGTTTGACAGTTACTCGTTTTCAAATTCAAATTCAAATTCATTTATTCACGTATAAATAGAGTAAATACAATCGGTGGTTTCCATGTTACATTATTTGGTCTTATAATTCTATTTAGCCTGTGGTATGGCATGTGAATCGTTTTCTTAGAAGTAAAAAAGGAATAAAGAAATATAAATAATGGTTAGTCTTAGCCCGTGGTCTTAGCCAATACGTGTCTCCGAAATTCATAGTCTTATATAATGTCAATAAAATAATTATGTGTCTGGTAAAATACATTGACAAATGCCAATAAAACTCAGTCATTTCTACGTTGAATTAATAATACACAACACACATTATTTAAAAAAAAAAAATATATATAGAATATCGTTGAACAATTTGCCCTGTGATCATCCATTACTATGAACACTGTCAACGGAGTTGCCAATGGTACTGCTAACTTCCACTTTCTTCCTACAGGTATGGACCCCGCAGACCGCTGGATCTCCAGCCAAGCCCTGCAGGCTAGCGACGCTGTCTACACCGAAGTAATTCACACAAACATCGGTAACATCGGCGTGGAGGCACCTTGTGGTGATGTTGACTTCTATCCCAATGGTGGGATTAATATGCCTGGGTGCGCTACTGCCGTCTGCGATCACTATAGGTAAGAGCTAAGTCAAGTTTTCAAATCCAAATTCCTTTAATAATATGTCCAATAAAAACCGCATCGACATCGGAAGTCGGTATTTATAGAAGTTAAGTTAATTTGTTCATGATCTCCAAATTATGATTATTCATTTAAATGTACCTACACGTCATGATTTATTTTAAAAATATCACCTTAACTATATTATACAAAAACTCAAAAAATAACAATAAAAAACGTAAAAAAAAATCTTCTGAATCGCTGCCAGCTGGTTAAGTGCCCAAAAGACTGGCAATGCTTAGCCTCTGGCCAAAGTAGAGGCCAGCCTTGGGTCATGGGAAGTGTACACTAAAAGTTTGTAGATGTCTTTGAAAAGACAACGAGCACTGGGACCCCAAAAGTTTCAACCGCGATTAAAAAAAAATAAAATTATAAATTAAATGATCTAGTGAAGCAAGGCTTCCTCTCTCCTAATCTTTTGTTGTGCCCTACAGGGTCCATAATGATCTCATTTATAAACTTACCACTTAGGAATACATTTGGAAAGCATTAAAGATATAGAAATGCGTTCCTTGCGAAGTATGTGTGGTGTAACAATTAATGACAGATTGAGGAATGATGTGATAAAACAAAAATTGAAGAGAGTATGCTTAGATGGTTTGGTCACGTTGAAAGGATGGATGAAAGGCGACTAACGAAAGGTATTTACAAGGCAGATGTAAGTGGGAACGCCGGAGGAGCTTGTGGCTAAATTATAACAGCCGCATGGGTCGATCGAAGGTTAAGCTACGCTTGACGAGGTCGGTCCGTGGATGGGTGACCATTTATTACATACCAAGACTCCTCCGTGCCTCGGAAAGCACGTTAAGCCGTTGGTCCCGGCTGTCATTTGTAGATCTTTGACAGTCGTTACTTGTAGTCAGAAGCCCGAAAGTCTGACAACCAGTTTAACCAAGGGGTATCATGTTACCCAGTTACTGGGTTGTGGAGGTCAGACAGGCAGTCGCTCCATGTAAAACACTGGTATTCAGCTGCATCCGGTTAAACTGGAAGCCGACCCCAACATAGTTGGGAAAAGGCTAGGCAGATGATGATGATGATGATGTAAGTGGGAACGCCGGGAGGGGACGCCCTAGAAGGACATACATAGACCTTATTGGTGAGGTTCTTCAGAAAGGTCAGGTGCGTAGTACTCGCAACCGGCGTGTGTGTATGACAACATGTATGAATGTAAACGAAGCAAAAGAAGTATGTAAGAATCGTAGCATATGGCGCTCTGTAGTTTCTGCCTACCCCCATGGGAAAAAGGCGTGAGTTTATGTATGTATGTAAAGATATTGAGTATTGAGTCCATTTATTTAGGAGTTACGATGTCACAGGCAAACACACACACAATCAGATAGAGATACAAACGTCAAACATTTATAACGCCTCCCTTTTTTAGTAGGGGGCTAATTGAATCATTTTTGACGTTCAATTAAATAGTACTCCTAGAACAGGCAAGAAATTCATTTTCATTTTCCTCGGTTAAAAATCAACTGTCACACACATTTTGTAAAGTCATTCATCTTCCTGCCCTTGTCCTGTGTTATTTGAGCGCTGGACTGGGATGCAAAGCTGCCAACATTTATTATATGCAAGTTAATATCATACGGTCAATTTACGTAACTCTCAGCCTATGATTACACACATTATTTATTTATTTATCATCATTATTTTTTTTTTTTTCATTTTTTTTTTTTTATTTTTTTTTTTTTATTTTTTTTTTTTTCATTTTATTATTCATCTAAGGAGTAATAAATTATCGCGACCTTATTTTAAATCTTTATTGCAGGTCATATTTCTACATGGGCGAGTCCTTAGCAACTGGCGGCTTCACTGGTACCCAGTGTGCCTCCGTCCAGGAAGCCAAGGCCGGTAACTGCAGCCAAGAAGGCAAACTGGCTATGGGAGGCATTCTGCCTAAGACTGGGTATGTATAATGAACATTTTGTAACTAACGGTTGCGCTTCGGGGAATAAGATACTTGCGCTTAGAAAAGGTTGCGTTTCGAGGAAAACCCCCTTGGTCGGTCAAAACGCGATTTAAAATAAACAAAAAAACTTTGAATTGAATACTTTATTAAAGGCGGGACATCACGAACAAAATTTATATCCGAAACATGTGTCCTAATGGACACAACACGAACAAAATTTACATCCGATACTTGTCGATGAGTCTGGTTTAATACGCTCCGCCGCCGCTTCAATATTTCTATATTATGCTGGATGGCGTTGTACTGCGACACGGGCTCACAGTTTTTCTATGATAATTATATCGCATGTTCTTTCTTTAATAACACACAAACTATTTATTGATATAATAGAAATCTAAAATACAGAAAACATAATAAAACTAATTGAAATATATTAAATATGTACACTTAAACTAACTACAAATAAAATAGTAAAAATGGGAACCCTCAGGCGTCAAAGTACTCCTCCCCATCGCTGTCATCTGGAAACGTGCCCAGAAGACTGGCAGCATTGCCACGTTGGATAGCAATGCAAATTCTTTGTCCAAAGAATAAGCCAGTCCTCTGGTCACGTCGGCGAGAAATCTCATAAAAAGACTGCGTGCACTCGGACCCCAACCTTTCTTTAATTGATTGAATCTATTTGTAACATACAAAAATAATAACGACATATGGAATAATCGGGAATTACTCAACACTTTTTTTAAAGCAGAGTTACTATAAGTTTTAGACAACTGATAAACATACTTATATATTTCTATATTTACATAGATATTATAGGTTTTTACACCCAGACACAGAATAAATGATCAGGCTCATCACACAAGCGTTTGTCCAGCAGGCCCAGCCATATTACAAATTCTATTTCTTTACTATTTCTGTTCAAGCTCAATATAGTGCAGATTGAATTCAATAGATGGCGTTGTCAAATTACGTCACCATAGTACATCGCGGTGTTAAGATTCTCCGCGAGTTAACGACCTCGCAGGTAATTTAGGTTCAAAATGAAGAATAAAAATAGTACGTAGAAATTCAGGGGTTTTATTACATAACCTGAGACCTAAGAAACGACAGTTCTAGTTCAGTGCGCCCTGAGCGTGACCAAGGCTCGAACATTGGTCCTTCGAGCCGGATAGTGACAGATTGTCACAGTGTTATGGAGGTGTGGGCGTCGACACAGTAGTGAATCGCTACTGATGGCGCCAAGGTGCTGGTGAGCACATGCACCAGGGTGGAGACACCCAGAGAACGAGAGGAGGCTGGAGGTCATGCAGCAGGGCGTGTTCGAGCGGAGTGAGATCGAGGGGAGCAGAGCAGAGCGAGGTTGGGAGCAGAGCGGAACGAGATCGAGCGGATAGCGGCGCGCAATGAGGTTGCGCGAAACAAGGTCAAGGAGCAAATGTAGTGCGTGTGAGTTCAGTGGATAAAAGTGAGTACATTTTAAAATAAATTGGAAAAAAGAGAGAAATTCTGGGTCATCATTTTGCTGTGCTGTGCTGTTTCCGGACATTATTTACTGTTATGTGTGTAATTAGCGGATAAGAAGAAGAACTTCTGCCCGATTATATTCTAGCAGACTTTTAACATTGTAATTTGTACTTAATTTTACTGTGGTTCATTTAATTATACATATAGTTCAACATGGAATCACTGTTTAAATTACAGGTAGATTCTATAAAGATTATTGAGAAGGGGAGAATTAATTTCAAAAAATCTCCGAAAGAAAGATTGACGAAGGGTTACATAGAAACAAGATTAGAGTCACTAGAAGAACAATGGAAAAGATTTAATGAAACTCATCGAAAAATAATTGAAAGAACCACGGTAGAGGACTTGAATTGTGCATATTTTAGTTCAGAAATGTATGATAAGACAGAAGAGACTTACACAATGTATAAGTCCGAATTGAAAGATAGTCAATCAAAGTTTGAGTTAAAGCCTCAACCTGAAACCCTTGTATCTTTAAGTAACGGCTGTAATGTCAGATTGCCTCAAATTAACATTCCTTCCTTCTCCGGAAAATACGACGAGTGGACTAGCTTTCGCGATCTTTTTAAGTCACTTGTGCATTTTAATAAGGGTTTAGATGATGTCCAAAGATTGCATTACTTAAAGGGGTGTTTAACGGGCGAAGCTGAGCAGTTGCTTCGTCAAATACCCATCACTGCGGCAAATTATTCTGTGTGTTGGGAACAGCTAGAACACAGATACAATAATAAGCGACATCTAGCGAATAGTATTTTGCGACGTTTGTTCTATCAGAAACGTGTTAATATAGAATCAGCCGTCACATTAAAACATTTGTTAGACACGACTGTTGATTGTATGAGTGCATTGAGCAACTTAGGGGTAAATGTGACCACGTGGGATTTAATTATTATATATATTGTTACGGCCAAATTCGATCAGGAGACTCGCAAGCAGTGGGAGTTAAAGGCTGCCTCAGAAGAATCGACAGAGTTACCAACTTTAGATCAATTGAAAGCGTTTCTTGAAAGTCGTTTTAGAGCTCTTGAGTTCTTAGAACCGCAAAGGGAAGTAGGTCAGTTCCGCGGTGGTTCACGGACAGAGGGATCTAATTATAAGGTCATGATTGCGACTCGTGATCAAAACCCTACCTCTGTGCAGCCAGAAAAAATGAGATGTGAGCATTGTGGTGCAGGTCATAAATTATGCTTTTGCGAATCATTTAAAAAATTGAATGTAGATCAAAGGAGACAGTTTGTGCAGAAAAACCAAATATGTTTTAACTGTCTAGGTGGAAATCATTTAGTTTATCAATGTAAGAGATCATCGGTTTGTCACGTTTGTAACAAGAAGCATCACACCCTCTTGCATATTAATTCTAATAGTTTGAGGGATACTAAGACCAATAAAGACGACCGACCTAATGCGCCAACTGATAATAATACTTTAGTAGACCCCGTTTCAGTTGTTTTATGTCTCTCTACAAAGGGGATTAGGAATGCTAATCAAGTACTGTTAGCTACAGCGTTGGTAAAAGTTCAAAATGCTGCGCATGTCTTCCAAACAGTAAGAGCATTAATAGATCAAGGCTCGCAAGCTTCTTTTATAACCGAAGCTGCAACACAATTTTTAAGGTTAAAGAAAACCCCAGTAAGAAGTATAGTATCAGGTCTCGGTAGTGCAAAGTCAATGGTAGCTAACCACATGGTTACATTAGTCTTACGATCCATAGCGGAACCAGGGTTTGAGTTGCAGATGAAGGCTTATGTCTTAGAAAATATTACTTCGTATCTTCCTGAAAGACAGTTAACACCTCTTAACTGGTCAGACTTAGAACGTCTACCATTGGCAGATCCACAGTTCAGTCAGCCCAATAAGATTGACATTTTGTTAGGCGCCGATATTTACAGTAAAATCCTGAAAGATGGTTTGAAAAGAGCACCCACTGGATCGGTTATAGCACAGTGCACCAGCTTAGGTTGGATATTATCTGGTGTGGTTCAACTAGGAGATAATCCCAAAATCGCTACCAAAGTTACGGCAATGCATGCACATGTAGAACAAAACGACCTCCTAAAGCAGTTCTGGGAGATCGAAGATCAGTTGCCGCAACCTAGGAGGATATTTACAGAGCAGGAGCAAAAATGCGAAGATTTATATAAATCCACAACTTTGAGATCCTCGGATGGTCGTTACATAGTTAAGCTGCCATTCAAAGACTCAAAGCCCGCATGTATCGGTAGTAACAGTAGAGAAATAGCAATACGAAGACTTATCGCATTAGAGAGGAAGTTCGCCAAAAATCCAGATCTGAAAACAACATATACTGAGGTCATAGAGGAATATTTAAAATTAAAACATATGAGAATTGTACAACATCCAGACGAAAAATTCAATGACGCTGTTTACCTACCCCATCATGCCGTCATTAGAGAAGATAAGTCTACGTCAAAGGTTCGCGTAGTATTTGACGCTTCCTGTAAGAATGAAAAAGGTGTATCGCTTAATGATACATTAATGGTAGGTCCTACCTTACAGTCAGATTTGCGGCACATTATTCTTCGTTGGAGAGTTCACCGTATAGCAATTGTAGCAGATATAGTGAAAATGTACCGCCAAGTAAAGGTTGCGGAGGAAGATGTAGCATACCAAAGAATAGTTTGGCGCAAGAGTCCTGAAGAAGATATACAAGAATATGAATTGTTAACCGTGACATTCGGTACTGCTTCAGCTCCTTACTTGGCGGTCAAGACATTGCATCAGGTCGCGCTAGATTACAGTCAAGAGTTTCAAACAGCATCTGAAAGGGTTCCAACAAGTTACTACATGGATGATTTGATGACAGGATGTTCAACAATAGAAGAAGGAAAGAAGTTGTGTATAGAAATGAAACAATTGTTGTTAAAGGCTAAGTTTGAATTACAGAAATGGAACAGTAACAATAAGGAACTACTAAATGAAATAGAGTACTATGACGATAGAAATAAGGACAAGACAGCTAAGGTGTTATGTAAGGAGGAAATAGAGATCTTGGATAGTACAAAAATATTAGGCCTCACCTGGTGTCTTAGTGCAGACGAGTTCAAATACACTGTTCAGCTCCCATCGGCATCTGAAAATATAACTAAGCGCAGTATTATATCAGATATTGCTCGCTTGTTTGATCCTTTAGGCTGGCTAGCGCCCAGTATAATATTAGCTAAAATATACATACAAAAACTTTGGTTAGCAGGTGTTGGTTGGGACGACGATGTACCAGAGTTATTAAGACAAGAATGGGTTACTTACCGTAAGGATTTAGTGCAGTTATCCAACGTGCGTGTTCCGAGATGGTTAGGAACATCAAATTTTGACAATTCCATAGTGCAGCTACATGGTTTCAGCGATGCGTCCAAGGTAGCATATGCTGCAGTTGTATATGCTAGGTACATAGACAGATCAGGAAATATTCACGTTACTCTTTTAACGGCTAAGACAAAGGTCGCACCCATAAAGACGATCAGTATCCCTCGTCTGGAGCTTTGTGCAGCATTAATACTAGCACGATTGTTAGATGACATTACAAAGGCGATGAATATTCCAAAACAGAGAGTGCGAGCCTGGACTGATTCGACAGTGGTCCTTGCATGGTTGAATAGTCACCCTAGTCGGTGGAAAACTTTCGTGGGAAATAGAACATCAGAGATTTTGACGACAATTGATGCAGATAAATGGGCTCATGTATCTTCAAAGGATAATCCGGCAGATTGTGCGTCAAGAGGAGTTCTACCATCGTTGTTGTCAGAAAATACACTTTGGTTTAATGGTCCAGAGTTATTACATAATGCAAATATCATTTATAGTAGACCAGACAATGTAGATTTCCATTTAGAAGAAGCTATTAAATCACATGTTACATCAATAGTGCAAGAAGAGTTTCCTTGGGAAAAATTTAGTTCGTTAAAAAGATTATTAAGAGTTGTAGCATACTGTCGAAGATTGATGACTTGTAGAAATAGAAGAAACTCGAAGATTTTACTAAAGATAGAATTAGATGAAGCCCTTAAGTGTTGTATAAGGCAATTTCAGAAGAAAGAGTTTAACGACGAATACAAACAGATAAAAGAAAAACGGTGTGTAGGAAAGATGAGTAAATTAAAATCACTTTGTCCTTTCATAGACAAGGATGATATAATACGAGTTGGTGGCAGATTGCAAGAAGCGCCTATGTCTGAGTTGGAAAAATATCCAATAGTTCTATCTCATCATGCACATCTGACAAAGTTATTGGTAGCAGATGCTCATGATAGGACTCTACACGGAGGTCCTCAATTAATGATTAACTACCTAAGATCTGCGTATTGGATAATAGGAGTGAAAGGCTTAGTTAAACATCACGTACATAAATGTGTTATCTGTGTGAAATACAAGGCTAAGATCCACACTCAACTAATGGGATCTCTACCCACAGTGCGATGTAGTCCAACAAGACCATTTCTTCACACTGGATTGGATTATGCTGGTCCAATTAATATTAGAACTACCAAAGGTCGAGGATACCGCTCCCATAAAGGTTATATTTGCGTTTTCGTTTGTATGGCTACTCGCGCTATACATTTAGAGGCTGTGAGCGATATGAGTACACAAGGCTTTTTAGCAGCATTCCGGCGTTTCGTATCTAGGCGTGGACATTGTGCGCAAATCTGGAGTGACAACGGGACTAATTTCGTGGGAGCTGCTAGAGAGCTCAAAGAGTTGACTGCTATACAGCAGAATAGTGCAGAGCATTTAGAATCCCACGGCACCACTTGGCATTTTATACCGCCCCACGCCCCAAATTTTGGTGGTCTATGGGAGGCGGCGGTAAAGTCTACTAAATTCCACTTAAAGAGAGTCATAGGAGAAACCACACTCACTTATGAGGAGATGAGTACTTTACTCAGCCAAGTAGAAGCGAGCCTTAATTCTAGACCCATGACTATAATTAATGGTGAAGATCTCGATGAACCCATACCGTTGACACCAGGTCACTTTCTTGTCGGTGAACCACTAATTACTGTTCCTAGTGCAAATTTCGAAAGTTCCCATATTAGTTCTCTTAGTCGATGGCAACTATTACAAAGGATGTTACAGAACTTTTGGCGACGCTGGTCAACAGAATACTTGGCTAATTTAGTACATAGGTATAAATGGTCATTTAAAAGGCCAGAACCCGATGTAGGGGACATAGTTCTTGTAAAAGAATCGGATTTACCTCCTGCTCGCTGGTTGCTTGGTCGAATAGTTATTAAGCACCCCGGTCCTGACAATCTCACGCGAGTGGTCACATTACGCGCTAAAGGAGCTTTGTTTAAACGACCGATCTCCAAGTTAATTGTTTTACCAGTAAATGAATAATATTTTTTTTTTACAATTATTATTGTAGAATTAAGAGTTATAATTTAAATATTTTATTGTTTGTTTTCAAGTACATAGCATATTTCTTAAGTTAATTTTGTATGTTTTATATAGGTAAATGTTATTTTTAGTGATAATTTAATAAGTTGTTATGCTTGTAAGCCCTAAAATTATTAAATAATTATTTTAGTTCATTTAAGTTTTGTAAACTCTAGTTCGAAGTTCGAGTTAATTTGTGAAGGACATTACCTCAATAATGTCCTTGGCGGCCGGTATGTTCAAGCTCAATATAGTGCAGATTGAATTCAATAGATGGCGTTGTCAAATTACGTCACCATAGTACATCGCGGTGTTAAGATTCTCCGCGAGTTAACGACCTCGCAGGTAATTTAGGTTCAAAATGAAGAATAAAAATAGTACGTAGAAATTCAGGGGTTTTATTACATAACCTGAGACCTAAGAAACGACAGTTCTAGTTCAGTGCGCCCTGAGCGTGACCAAGGCTCGAACAATTTCTATTATTATAGAAAGAAAATGGCGTACCTATAATTAAGGAATCAGCTGTTTGTCAACTGTCAAGTGTATTTAATTTTCAGCCACATGACATATTCTACTTGTTAACACTTGACAGTTGACAAACAGCTGATTCCATATACGCCATTTTCTTTCTATTGTCGCCTTTTCGATTACGATAACAGAAATAGAATTTATAATATGGATTTAAAATTTGTAATAAATAAGGCTAGGCTGGGTGAAAATCGCACGACGGGGCAATGCCGGTGCATAGCTGCATTCCCCCTAACTACAAGGCCAGTTTAGTCTAACCTTTCGGGGATTACAGGCGAGATGTTATAATAATATGTTTTCTTTATTTCCAGATCTTCTGGCATCTACCACGTCAGGACCAACCCATCTCCACCATTCTCCCTAGGTTAAATCAACAGGGAACACGACATACAACAACAAACTAATGCAGTATGAATAAAAATCTCCAACTGTATATTTTGTTTTATTTATTTTTACATCCACAGACAGCTCAGTGCTGTTCTGCAAAAAAACACCCTGCAATAAATGGAATGTAAAAGCAAATTGAGCTGTTAAGATATACTAATTTACTTCACTCTAGCATTGGGTGATTTAAATACTGAATCGACCGGCAGAGGTGTATTTATTTATTTATTTGGGACTAGCACTTAGCCCGCGACTTCGTTCGCGTAGCTTTCGAAAATGTAGTCCATGAGTATTACTCGATATATTGACGTCACGCAGTTTCACCCGCGTAGTTCCCGTTCCCGTGGGAATACGGGGATAAAAAGTAGACTATGTCATCCGGGAATAGTGTAGCTTTCCCCCAAAACAATATTTTTTAAAATTGGATCATTAGTTCCGAAGATTACCCCCTACATACAAACTTACTAACATACAAACAAACAAATTTTACCTCTTTATAATATTAGTATAGACAAACAAACAGTAACACATTATATCTGCGCAAATAATATAAACAAAGATATTATTATAAAATGTAAAACTCACACCGTTATCCACAGCATATAACGTGACGTGTAACGGAAATTCGGTAAAAAGTAATTTATTATTCTAAGAAAAAAACATTGAAAAAATACTATAGGTACCTACACTGGCCACAAAACTTAGTGTCACACTTATAAAATTAAATTAAAAATTTAAAAAACCCCCACCGCAAAAAAAAGTAAAACGTTTAAAAAGTTAAAAATAACACTTTAGCCATGAAATTTTACTTCACGTCGGGGTACCGCTTAAGTAAGGAATGTTCCTAGTACTTGTAGGTATGTAGGTACTTATTTTAACGGTACCCCGACGTTACGTAAAATTTCATGGCTAAAGTGTTATTTTTAACTTTTTAAACGTTTTACTTTTTTTTGCGGTGGGGGTTTTTTAAATTTTTAATTTAATTTTTATTTTAAAATTTTTAAACGCAATATGTTTGTTTTAAAGATTATACAGTTATGAGAATTTTTCTGTGCATTGTATGTAGAGTCAAATGCTGGTTAAAACGAATCCAAACACGACATATCTGCTATTATTTTGTCAAGAGTCTACCCACTGGTGTGCTGGATAGCCTGGCTGCAGCATCAGCTCATCCTGTTGCCATCAGGGCATTGTGTTTAGAATCAAATGCTGGTTAAAATGAATCCAAACTCGACATATCTGCTATTATTTTGTCAAGAGTCTACCTACTGGTGTGCTGGATAGCCTGGCTGCAGCATCAGCTCACCCAGTTGCCATCAGTGCATTGTGTTCAGAATCAAATGCTGGTTAAAATGAATCCAAACACGACATATCTGCTGTTATTTTCCCAAGAGTGTATTAGTCTGCTAGATATCCTGGCTGCATCAGACCAAATACACCATAATGTTGCTTATTAATATTACACACATGGGTGTATGAAATTTTAAGACACACATACGTTTGTAAGTAAAGTTTATACCCATAGACGTCTAAAATAGCAACAGTAGCTAACACAAAAGAGCTGATAACCTTGAAACGGCTGAACCGATTTTGATGAATTATGTCTAAGAACCATCGCAAGAAACCCCGCTTTCAAATAAAAAAAACCGCACCAAAATCGGTTCACCCGTTTGGGCTCTACGGTGCCACAGACAGACAGACAGACAGACAGACAGACAGACAGACACACACACATAGCGGTGAAACTTATAACACCCCTCTTTTTGCGTCGGGGGTTAAAAATTGGAATAATTATTTAAGGAGAATATTCCCTAACATTGGCTCCGAAACCTTGTTCTTGATAAAAAATATATATTTATTTCTGTTTAAGTTCATTCAAACCCTTTTAATTGTCATTTTTTTAACTAGAGGGTGAGGTCGATGTTTCACTGTCTGACAACTCTGAGAAGAAACACCGAAAGAAACTCAGAGGTTCTCTTTTAAAATCCAGACATAAAATTTTATAATTGTTGATATATTATGCGATGTCTAACGATGCAGGGCAAAGTCTGGAAAAGCCTCTTGAAGAAAAAATGAATTTAGCTTTGAGTTGAGCTGTCCCTACAGACGGCATGCATGCTTCAGTCATCGTGTAGCTCAAACCTTTTTCTGGGAGTTCGACGACCCACCACACACAGCAGACATCGTCATGGGTCGTTCGGCATTTCTTTCAGAGATCAGTCACTTTG
The DNA here is from genome assembly GCA_921972225.1 of Euplexia lucipara. Classification (NCBI taxonomy): domain Eukaryota; kingdom Metazoa; phylum Arthropoda; class Insecta; order Lepidoptera; family Noctuidae; genus Euplexia; species Euplexia lucipara. Next base: position 9,303,944 of record OV179172.1, on the reverse strand, counting down.
GAAATGCCAATTAGTTTAAAAAAAGTTAACATGTACATCTTGTAAGATCTACTTACAGAAATAAAAATTATTTTATTTCATTTCTTTTCAATAATTTACTTAATATTATACTCAATCCGATTAGGTAGTTAACAAAAGGTAAACAATTTTGACATGTATTTTTGATTAATAACACAGTTTAAAAATAAAATGCAGCTGAAAACAAATTTAGATACAACAAAAACGATTACATGATCGATTAAACGATTTGTTTAAACAGTAGTTGTATTTAATTAATAAGCGTTTATGTAAAAAGACTTGTCAAGATTGTTTACCTTTAGTTAACTACCTACTCGGATGGAGTATAGTTGAAGTAATTATTTTAGTCAATAACAAGCTACGTAGAATAGAAAGCTTCCCAAAGACATTTCAAATAGATTTTAACATTTGAAAGTAATAAACTGTAGAAAGAGATGACATACGAAGGCGTGGCAAGCGCTAGTTTCATTTCATGTAATGCGAGAGCAGGATAGAAGGTTCTGCTATTTCATTCCTTACTTCATGTAGGAATACTTTCAGACTTACAGATATGACGCTCAAAATTCTTCATTCAATTGAGTTACCTACCTACTTTGTTTACCTATCTTAGTATTTTAGTTTTTATTTAAGGAACTTACATCGCCTTCACATCTAATATTACGAAGAGGTAATGTTTGTGAGTGTGATAAAGATAATAATTATAGTACATTATGATAGGTGAGGTAATTATCAAAGCGCACGTATGTCATACGAAGTTTTTATGACATATTTGCGAGGAAATAAATAAAACTCAAACTGAAATTTTCAAAATATAAACAATACAGCGAAAAGAAAAAGCGCGCGGAATATTTTTTACTTGTTCACAAATTAGCGATGCGCGCGCATCAGCCCCTTTTTTATTTTAAGTCAAAGGCACAAAAACAAATCGAATTACTAATAAAGTAAAATACTTAAAAAAAATGTTTTTGTTACAAAATGGTTCTAACTTATTGTCAAAATAAATAAAATAAACGAATCAAATGTTTATTTTTTATCTCCCAAAGTGAATTTTGTTCATAAAATGTTGACCACTTTTCTGACATATTATACTCATTGCTAAGATTTTAAAAAATGAACCGTTCGTTTTAAGTCGGAGCATCTTGCAAGCGGTGCATTTTACATTACCATAACGCACAAGTGTGTAATGAGATACATTACGATACTGAATTTGCTGGAATAAGAGACCCTTTACGAGCAAAAGTGTTATAAAGATAGTTTATGTTTGCCTATAACAGGTGTACAATTTTTGTTTCTTTTGTAACTCTTTTGACTAACGTCTGGCTTGTTAGCCTAGTACATATTTAGTGCCCCTGACTGCTATGCTGGAGTCCGTGGGTTCGATTCCCACCTAGGACAGATGTTTGTGTGATGAGCACGATTATTAATGTTCTGTGTCTGGGTGTAATTTATCTATAATATGTATATATTTAGAAATATATAAGTAGGTATGTTTATCAACTGTTTAGTACTCATAACACAAGCTCTGCTTAGCTTGGGACTAGATGGCGTTGCGTGAAAGTTGTAGAAATTATTTATTTATTTATTTATAATAGCATTAGAAAATGTTCTGTCCCTGCTTCTACGAGCCTATGTTAAGGTGGCAGTTCGCGCCGCGACAGAGACAAGCGACCGATACTGGAGACCGCGACAAGTGTCTCGGTCTCTTCTTCATGTACACACGGCTACACATCAAGCTATGCATTTCCAGTATACGGTAATCTCGCATTGTAAAAGATTTCCATAGGATGCGAGGGCAGCATTAACTGGAAATGTATAACTTGATGTGTGGCCGTGTGTACTGTAACTATCTCCTATGTCGCTGTCTCGCTCTCGAACTGTCGCTTATACATTGCCTAACATCAAGTGACGGTCACGGTCTCCGGTCGCGGTCTTTAGGCTCGTAAAAGCAGGAATGCAAAACCTTTTATTTTGAAGATTTGAGAAAACAAGTTTTAACAAAAATGTTTCATTTCAAAAGAGATTGCCCAGGAACAGTACTCTTGATAAATCACTTGTGTCTCAAGTCTTTAAACGACATGAAATATCTAAAATAAAAATATCTTTTTTAAAAAGACTTAATGATCATTTAAAATGGGATAGTTTTTTGAACAATAATTAGTACTTTTATGTTTCCGACGTTATAGAACGCCATTTTTTACTATCAGCTGTCAATACTAGGGATGTTTATTTTAAACCGCCTTCAAAAAAATAATTTTACGTGACGTTTTTTTCTTTTGCGGGTAATATGCATACCTACCTACATAAAATAAAACGATATCGATTTTGTGTTGATTGTTCAATCTATTATTGTAAAGTAGGTAATAACAGAGTTCTAAGTATAGTATTTTTAATATCAGTGGCTGTAAACGACGGCATCGGCGCCAAGTGGTATTCGTGAAATATCACTGGCTGGTTTACGGAAATCTATTTCTCATCAGTATGGGTACAACCTTATTTGACATTTATTGCGTCTGTCATATTTTTGCAATACAATACTGTCATTTCTACTGGTTTTGGTACGTTGTGCGTCGAGTCGAGCCTTTTAGTTCCTCCGTTACTGCTGCCAAACCATTGAAAATAAACATAATTCTAACGCCGCAGCTGCACCGTGTGTGTTGTTTATTACGAAAGGCAGGACTTTTTTAGTTGTGATCATGGCGAGTGCGACTGTGATGCAATGTCTCAACTGCTCTTTGAGATTAACGCCACTTAGCCGCAGACGCATGTTGTCGGAGATTTCGAATAACATCATGAACATTTTACGAGTCTGGATCTCACCAACGCCGGCGCCGGTAAGAATGCACATTGTCTCTTTATCGTAGTATGATTTTTTTACTTAGGAACTGCGCTTTATGTTTACGTACCATACTTATAACAAAATCTTAGAGGACAAAAATACAATCAATATCTGTGTGTTAGTTCCTCACCTCATCAGTCCCGACTGATATGGTTCCTACCTATATTAATATAGGTCATGTTAAAATCCAGTAACCCGTACTGGATTTTAACATGACCTATATTAATATAGGTAGGAACCTTCTATTATGATAATATTACCGTGCTTCTACTGATGTGTTGGTACTAACTAACTTATTAACTAGGATTAGAAGAATAAATTACAGGTTTAAGAAATAATCATTCTTTTATTTATTGTATTTAGTGTTGTGTGTTTTTCCTTCCCTCTCTACTTACGAAGACAATTTCATGATACCTACCACATCTATGATTTGAGTACCTAGGATCTCTAGATCCTGATCAATCGCTCAGTTTCATATCTATATAACACAGCAATTGACTATCTTAGTAATGATTTCTTCCACGCTTTGCAATTTCATGAAACGAGGGAATAAGATTTAAAAATGCGTAAAATCTAAATCAGTAAGACTTGGTGAGGTAGACACAGATTTACACAAATATGCTTCAAAGACACCAAGCTAACCCGTAAACCCATCCAGACCCTTTTAAAGAACTTTTTTCAACTAATTTTTGGTCTAACATAACCTCAAAATAGTAATTTCATTTTTGTAAATATCTGGGAAATGCCATTGTCGTTTGTGTTAAATCTTTTGAGGTAGTATTTAGACGTGCCATCCAGTATTTTAAAGATAATTTGATGAAGACACAACAATGTTAAATTGAGTACATTTGTCCATAGCGCCGTGGGCATTGTCCTTTAGATCAATAATAAATAATCCTTCCATACCGTTTTCGGCTACGGCGACCGTTTCTTCCTTAACCTATTGGCGTCTATCACGGGCTCTCATGTGGCTAGCAAAACGACCTTTGTTTATAAACATTCTTGCACAGAGTGGACACATGAGAGTACCATTTACATAATTGTAATTTACTGCCGTAGGTGGTCGGGCTGTTAGTTCGTCACGCTTAGAGTTTAGTTTTGAAAGCCGACGAGTTTCAAAGTCAAAAACATTGTTTTTCACTAGGGACCTCCACTCTCCGCAGACGCAAGGTCTTCCCACCGAGATGGATCTACGTCACAACCCTTCATGTGTCGCTTAAGCACATCATTTAATCTTAAGAGTTGACCTCCATGCTTTCGCTTGCCCTCCTGAAGTTCTGAATAAAGGATCCGCTTCGCCTTCTCTGCTCCGACATGCGTGCCAAATGGCCGCACCACCGAAGTTGCCTCCTCATGGGGTATGCCTCAATGCCTCCCACATAAAAGATCAATAAAAGTGTAATGAAGAATGTTTCAGTGTCCTGATATTCTTCTTCTTATCGTGTGGGTCAAAGTTGGCCTACTTGGGCTTCTGACTTGGCTTTGTATGCCGTCGAGACATATCACTTAGGCATGGCCGGTTTCCTCAAATTCAAATTCAAAATAGTTTATTGTGGATCATAGGCTCATAGGATATTTTAGGTACCTACAGTTATTACATAGGTCAGCTACTTATGTCCCGCCATTGAGGCATACAAAATTCACAAAAAAAAAAAAAAATATTTATTTCAACAAAACATACAACTATCATTACAGTCACCCAATTCGATAGTGTTGTGACATACTTAGATCTAATAACTTATAATAGAACTAAAATCTAACCTATTATCTAACCGGCAAAAGTCTCCGACGAAATGATGCAGAAGGCAGTCCATGAAAATTAAAATATTCAAATCACTAAATTGACATGCAATACATTTTGAGTGTCGACATAATACTTTTATGAGATTTAATATTTTAAATTCAGCAAAATGTTATTAAAAACAAAAGTCAAATTTCAATTTAGAATGTCAAGATACAATTATAGATACAAGATACAATTTATTGATTCGGGATAAATGTCAAATTAGAATTGAAATGTCAATTTACAAAATGTCAACTTGTAAATGTAAATTAAACAGAAGTGATTCGTCTACAGTCTGTGGCTATTGTTTACAATTGGCAGTTTTACAATTCATTTCAATTAATTATTGGTCTGTACAACAAAGCGGCTGGTTCAACGTTTTGTCATTTAAATATTCTATTAAGATGTTTTCCTTTACCGTTTTTTGAAGCAACTAAAATTAATTAAGTATACAATATACACGTGAATCCGAAAAGTCAGCGGTGCGGGCCTTGGGTTCGAATACACGAACGTACCTACCTATGATTTAGCAATCCGCCGGTCACACTGCTTACCTCTTCCATTAATAGTCCTGGTTTTGATGTAGGTTATCATTATCTGAGCTAATAGGTACAACAAAGACTTGATAATATTATCATTTGAAGGTTCAAAACTGTCGTGTCATCCACAATGAGTAGAATGGTCCCGCATCTGCAGATAGTAAAACGTCCATGAACTACCCTTCCTTAAGTAATCAGATAAATAATTAGAATAGGGTGTTCGACGAATATGAACATCAAAACATAAACAGTTTGATTATAAAAATAATTCACAAGTAGATACTTACCTACTTTTTTTCTTTTTCTAAGGCGATTAACACACTGCCACGCACCACGCAGCGTAGCGCGTGAATGCGTGTTTTAACGTTGCTTGTAAGTATCTCCGTTTGTAAAGAAAACACGCACAGTCCAATACACAGAAAATGCATCCACGCGCGTTCATTCAGTTCAGAGACACGCAACAACCAGCGTGATGCGTGGCAGTGTGATAATCGCCAAATTGATGGAACACTCCTTAGATTAAGCGCATTAAAGTTGAGGAAAGGGAAGGCTACATTTTATCCCTGTATTCCCATGGGAACGGGAACTACGTGGGCGAAACCACGTGACGTCTGCTTGTGTAAAATAAAATTAAATAAATCTTAAAATATAATTTCTAAAAAAAAGCCGCTGCATTAAGTATGTCCGTCTTTGTACATTAGTGTGCTTGAAGTAGTAAATAAATAAATCAACAAAACTAAATTATGTAGGACTGGCGAAATGTGGGTGGAATGTGGGAACCTTGTTTTCTATCAGTACTTTATGCAAAAAATATGTAAGTACCTAACCTATGCACTTGTTGACGAGTTTACACATACCTACCAACTTTTTATGCATGTGACGAATTTACTTAGTTTCAATGCATGGAGTTTACAAAATGTGACGAATTTACTTTGTGACGAATGTACAGACGCCAGCACATCAAATTACCCCAATGTGTCAAATTTCTTTGATCGTTTTACAACTTTTTGTCAAACAGAATAAAGTTCATATTCAATTGGGAAAATTTGACACATTGGTGTATCTTGATGTGCTGGCGTCTGTACCCAGTACTACAGGCACATCTCTGCCTTCTCCTTTGCAGAATGCAAGCGTAAAGTTATGCAGTACATTCGATTTGTCTCAATTATTCATAAATTTAAAAGACCCAACGTGGCTCAATTGATAACCGCACTTGTAATCCGATGATAATAATATAATCTGAGCACTGATGTGAAGGTATTTATACAAATGATTGTCTGTAAATGATAAATTTTATATTTATTTCTGTAAATAGGTTTATTGAAAAACCCTGTACAAAAAAAAACCACGCGACTTAATACCTACAAATACACTAAAAGGGGTATTTAAATAATTCTAGTTTCGTAAATCTGTGGCGTTGGAGTTTCGCTTCATTCATTAATGAGAGTTATTTTACACGTGTCAGCAATGATTTTACAAGTAAAAAAAACTTTTTTACAAAAAAAAAAACAACCGCATTCTTAAAAATTAAAAATTTAAAAAACCCCCACCGCAAGAAAGTAAAACATTTAAAAAGTTAAAAATAACACTTTAGCCATGAAATTTTACGTAACGTCGGGGTACCGCTTAAGTAAGGAATGTTCCTAGTACCTACTTGTAGGTACATACTTATTTTAACGGTACCCCGACGTTACGTAAAATTTCATGGCTAAAGTGTTATTTTTAACTTTTTAAATGTTTTACTTTCTTGCGGTGGGGGTTTTTTAAATTTTTAATTTAATTTTTATTTTTAAATTTTTAAACGCATTAATTTTGTTTTATAGATATACGTTTATGAGAATTTTTCAGTGCATTGTATGTAGGGTCCAATGCTGGTTAAAACGAATCCAAACACGACATATCTGCTATTATTTTGTCAAGAGTCTACCTACTGGTGTGCTGGATAGCCTGGCTGCAGCATCAGCTCATCCTGTTGCCATCAGTGCATTGTGTTAAGAATCAAATGCTGGTTGAAATGAATCCAAACACGACATATCTGCTATTATTTTGTCAAGAGTCTACCTAATGGTGTGCTGATAGCCTGGCTGCAGCATCAGCCCATCCTGTTGCCATCAGGGCATTGTGTGCAGAATCAAATACTGGTTAAAATGAATCCAAATACGACATATCTGCTATTATTTTGTCAAGAGTCTACCTACTGGTGGGCTGGATAGCCTGGCTGCAGCATCAGCTCATCCTGTTGCCATCAGTGCATTGTGTGCAGAATCAAATGCTGGTTAAAATGAATCCAAACACGACATATCTGCTGTTATTTTCCCAAGAGTGTATTAGTCTGCTAGATATCCTGGCGGCATCAGACAAAGTACACCATAATGTTGCATATTAATATTACAACATCGGTGTTTGAAATTTTAAGACACACGTATGTTTTTAAGTAAAGTTAATACTCTTAAACGTCTAAAATAGCAACGGTAGCTAACACAAAAGAGCTGATAGCCTTGAAACGGCTGAACCGTTTTTGATGAAGTATGTCTAAGAACCATCGCAAGAAACCCTGCTTTCAAATGAAAAAAACCGCATCTAAATCGGTTCACCCGTTTGGGCGCTACGGTGCCACAGACAGACAGACAGACAGACACACACACATAGCGGTGAAACTTATAACACCCCTCTTTTTGCGTCGGGGGTTAAAAACACTAACAAGTGGCCAATAATGAACGAAACAAAACCACCAAAGCCACAGCCTTCCGAAACTGGAGTTATTTTTCACCTGTTAGTGTTTTTTTAAGAAGTCGGTTGTTTTTTTTTTTTGTAAAAAGTTTTTATTTTGCAACTTTTAGTTTCTTCGTATTTAAAAAAGGTCTTTTAAAACTTCAAAGAATCAATGAAATTGGGTAACAATTGCTAAAGAAGTTCTTTCTAAACATTAATCTGTACATTCTTTTATCTTTTAAAATAGACAGGCGTAATGTTATGTTATGGAAATACAAAAGCTCTGCTAATTATTCGCGATTGCTACAGTCAGACATCTGACTGTAGCAATCGCGAATAATTTGATGTTATGCGTTGAAGATGCCAAAGAAGTTCCGATGCCTGTCTTCTTCATCAGCTTTTCTTCACCAAATAATACTTTCTAAATGAAAATGCTTGATTTTTTACTAAAAATGTAAAAGTCGTTGCGTGTGTACCTATATTTTTTGGGGAGTTCCCTTAATTCCTCGAGAATCCCTCATCAGATATGAGTTTTGATACAAATGGGACAAATCTGTTAGTTAGTAGGTATCCCTATCAAATAAAACAAGAATTTTGAAAATCTGTCTATAAATGACGAAGTAGGTAATGAGGTTACAAACACTAAAAAAAAATACAACCGAATTGAGAACCTCCTCCTTTTTTTATGACGGCATTTATCCCTAACGTGACAAAATAAGTACCTACGACTTCAAAAAAAAAAGTATTTTTTTTCTTAATTATTATACCTATCCGTTTATTCCTGTCAATCTCCGAAACGGACGAACAAGCGAGTAACAGCTGAATCACAAACATAAAAGGAAATTGTTTACGTCATATTAATCATCACAAAAAAAAAATAACAGATAATGAAATACTGGTTTAAAAAGATAATGAATTTAGAGGCGTGCGTGCCTATCGCACATTGGATATGGAATTAGGTATACAGGGTGTCTCATTCAAATCGGTCAGTATGGGAAAGTCTGAAACTATAAGACATACGAAGATCTGTTCTGAGGAACCATGTCATCGATTTTACAAGAAAAACTGCATTCATACATTTTAAAAACACCTGTACTATTGTAGTTATATTGTAAACGTGGTCACTTCGAGCACCTACTAAAATAAATTACAGTATGTGGAAACAATGCATTTTATTCATTTTAGACATCATGTTTCATACAGACATTTACTGCTTAATACCTACACAATCGATATCTAAATAGAAATAGTGCAGGTTTTTTTTTTCAAAATAACCGGGTTCGATTCCTGAACGGAGTACAGATGTTTTTTGAAATATATGAATGCAGTTTTTCTTGTTATTAAAATCGATGACATGGTTCCTCAGAACAGATCTTCGTATGTCTTATAGTTTCAGACTTTCCCATACTGACCGATTTGAATGAGACACCCTGTATAATGTCCATCTTTTGTAGTACAAGATACCGTTTCACATAACCATATTCATAAGCCAATCGATTCAATGAAAAATATTTTATAATATTTACAAGCACTGAAATAAGTTTCCTGGCAACTGCCAACTGTTACCTGGAGTCTATTGCCACTCCCAGCACTATCTCCTCTTCCTAAATTTTTATGATTTTTTATTATTTTTCTCTTGCATTTAATGTCAACCTACATCTATAAATGTGTCTTAATTTTAAGTTTTAATTTTTTGTTTATTTACTCATAATTATAAATATTTATCTTATATGCATTTTTATTGAGGAGCTTGTGGCTAAATTATAACAGCCGCATGGGTCGATCGAAGGTTAAGCTACGCTTGACGAGGTCGGTCCGTGGATGGGTGACCATTTATTACATACCAAGACTCCTCCGTGCCTCGGAAAGCACGTTAAGCCGTTGGTCCCGGCTGTCATTTGTAGATCTTTGACAGTCGTTACTTGTAGTCAGAAGCCCGAAAGTCTGACAACCAGTTTAACCAAGGGGTATCATGTTACCCAGTTACTGGGTTGTGGAGGTCAGACAGGCAGTCGCTCCATGTAAAACACTGGTATTCAGCTGCATCCGGTTAAACTGGAAGCCGACCCCAACATAGTTGGGAAAAGGCTAGGCAGATGATGATGATCTTATATGCATATTGAGCACAACGTTATATTTAGATTTATGTTACATTAGACCTATAAGTTATATGTGTAGTATTAAACTGTTAGTATAAGTTGGTCAATAAATAAATAAATAAATATTTTTTTTATATAGGTATACAGGCTGTAAAAAGACCCTTAATGTTAACAAAAACCACATATTCTATCCATCACTGGGATAGTTTTTTTCACTGGTTTTGGAGATATTGAAGGTCAAAATCATTTTTTTTTTTCGTAATTTTTTCAAAATCGTATTCCAGGTATCATTAGTAAACTTTCTTCCGAACAAACAATATCAAAATTAACGATTTTTAAAAACAAATTACACATTTGAAGTTGCAAAAGATACTAAACACAAGCGGGAGCCAGCAACACGTCAAATATCAGTCTAATTATTTGTAAAAAAATCAGTCTGTCTGTCTGTCTGTCTGTCTGTGTGTGTCTGTGTGTGTCTGTGTGGTCTAATTGTTTGTTTTTTGCGCCTTTTGGCGCAGCCGTGAGACAAGACATGCCATTTTTTTTACTACATATTTTGTTTTGTTATTTTTATATTTTAACAGTGTGTGCATGTTTTTATCTGTTGCCAATAAATCTTATTTCTTTCTTTCTTTTTTCTCTTTCTTTTCTAAAAATCACTCCAAGTTAATTTGAGTCAAGTGAACTGTCAGTGCCCAGCATTAGTATGCAATGATTTTTTCTGTGTTACCTTATAACCCCGTCTTTTATCGACCGATTTGTAAAATTATTCTTCCCCAATGGCCCTATTTGAATTTCATCGAAATCGGTCAGGTTGTAATCTCAAAACAAATGGAAAATACAAAATCATCTAGCCTACATGCAAAGGAACTGAAAATACAAAAAAAAATCATACACACGAACATAGAACCTCCTCCTTTTTTGAAGTCGGTTAAAAAGAAACTCAACCGACTTCACAAGGTGTAAAATAATACTAGTTTTGGAAGTCGGTGGCCAATTTATAATGAATGAAACAAAACCACCGAAGTCACAGACTTCCGTATGTAACTCTGGATGTAATTTATCTATTATTTTGTATGTATTTATAAATATACATGTCGTGGAAAACGATATTCTCAAATAATAAGTTGTGAAGTTGATTCAACTTAGTACGGAGTCTATGGTGACCAGCGTGACGTTACTTGTCATTTTAAATGGCGCGAATGTGTTTTCGGTAATGTCACGTGGACATAGTCGTGCTGGTGTGTGGGTGCTGGGCAGAGCTCAGGTTGATTTGAGGCATCAACGAAGACACACATCCAGTACGAAACTGTCAGTTACCTATTTGAGTTATATTTTGTGATTACGAATGTTAAGTGAGGTTATTACTGTAATGATGATTGTTATTCTACGTTATGAACTCGGTACATACCACGAAACCCCCATCGGTGTCAGCTCATCGCTCAGCCATCGCTGACGCCGACGTACATAAAAGTTTAAATCAGTAAGTTGTCAAGTAGGTACTCATAGCACAAGCTCTGCTTAGTTCGGGACAAGATGGCGTTGTATAAAAGTTGTAAAATATTTACGTATAATGGTGTAAGACTTGATCCCGAACTAAAGCCTACGCGAATTAAAAAATACAGATAATTAGTTATTAATTACAATAATCGCAATGGTTATCACTAAAAATAAATACACCTAAGTCTACATGACTAATTATAACAAAACAGACATAATCCTTATATTAAGATAGTGTTTAAAAACTGGATTTAGAATTAGAAGAACAGGAACCTACTCTTCATTTTTTTTCTTTTTTTCTTTTGTTTTCTTTTTTTTTACTCTTGTTTTATTAAATACCAGCCTGTTACTGTCCCACTGCAGGGCAAAGGCCTCTTCTCATATAGAGAAGGCAAAAGCATTGATCACCACGCTTGCTCAAGGCGGATTGGCGATTTGAAACTTATATGAACTATAAAGTCCAGGTTTCCTCACGATGTTTTCCTTCACCGATGTCAATGATGTGATGTTGATTTTATTTTTAAGTATTAAGGTTAATCTTTAGTTTGTAGTTATACCTTAAATACTTCGCAAGGAACGCATTTCTACAGCATTTAAATAACAAAAACTGAAAAGAGTATGCTTAGATGGTTTTGTCATGCTGAAAGGATGGATGACAGGCGACTAACGAAAGGTATTTACAAGGCAGATGTAAGTGGGAACGCCGGGATGGGACGCCCTAGAAGGACATACATAGACCTTATTGGTGAGGTTCTTCAGAAAGGTCAGGTGCGTAGTACTCGCAACCGGCGTGTGTGTATGACAACATGTATGAATGTAAGCGAAGCAAAATAAGTATGTAAGAATCGTAGCATATGGCGCTCTGTAGTTTCTGCCTACCGCCATGGGAAAAAGGCGTGAGTTTATGTATGTGTATGTATGTATGTATGTTAAAGGGCCTTCACACGTGCTGGCGTTTGTCCAGCGCAGGCGTTCAAAGAACGTATAATTATGCGCAGCGCAGATGTAACGACTACTAAATAACCGCCTCAGAGACGTGGACGTCCTTTTCGGGCGAGTCTCCACGTTTCACTGTATTATAATTAACCTTTCTTTTGAGAAGTAACGTCTTATTGATCGCCAATTTAGACCAGCTTGGTGATTACTGGCTTCCCATCAGGCGACTGACCTCCCAGACAGGCGGTGCACGTGTCGCGTTTGTCGCGATGTGGCGTTCCCACGCGGAGTCATCGATCACTGCGTTAACGCGGCACAAACGCAGCGCAGACGTCACAAAACAAAACGCCTGCGGCGCTAACGCAGTGTAATAGGGCCAGTGCAGACCTGGCGAAGTGCAATTAAGCGCATGTTTTCTAAGTGTGCGTCCACAGTGAATCCGCGGTGGCTGGGGCCTGTGGCGAGCGCGACAAGCGGTGCGGTGCGGTGGCCACATTGACGCGCGAGCTGTTGTAGCGTTTGGATGTGGTTCAGGGGTAACAGACCATGGACAAGGATTTCATATTAGTACAAGACAGTTCGATCCTGAGATGGGAGGTGTTAAGCACTCGAGATGGTGTGCACCAAATAAATAAAAACAGAGAAATAAGTGGTACTTAATATTTTTAACTCATACGAAGAATTGAAAAAGTACCCTACAAAATTCCTTCATTTTACACCATAATTTGCTTGTTATTGTGCGATCATTGTGATGTGGATGCATAATTTGCCACTTAAAAACAATTCAGTGTTTACCGCCATTTTAGTGCAAACCTAACGCCGAACGACAAGACCAAACTGATTTGATATCCCCGCCGCCCGCGCATTGGGTCGCTCAATGACTAGGCCCGTAGTGTGGCCAGAACGCGCGGACAGAAGCGTTTGAAAAGTACGCGCGCTTTCTCGCTCAGTCCCGTCGCGCTAGGCTTCCGCCTTAGTCACTACAATATGGACGCAAAGGGGCGTTTCATATGTTTGATACTTCGCGCCCGTCGTCGCAACCGCACTAGGCTCGCAGTGTGGACGCACACTAAGGGTCCGCACACGGACCACCGGCCACAACCACAAAACGATGCCACCGGCATATTTTTTGCAGTTTTCATACATTTTTATTTATTTATTTATTTATTTATTTATAGTTAATTAAAACGGCACAGGTCCAATTACATTAATTAACATAGAATTATAAATATTAAAATTAAATAAGCATTCAAATAACATACAATTCAAAAATTAAATTGAAAGATTTACAATTCGTGGATAAAATTATTAATAATTATTTGATTAAATGGTTAAATAAATTAAATACATCACAAACTAACAACTAACATGTAACAGTGGACACCCTCGCATATTGTCTCTCACAGAACACCAGACAAGCACGCATTATTTTCTTCCATTCATCAGCAAACACATCACATTCAGGGTCGGCAGTCAGGAGGGCGTTTAGCATCCTTAGGGTTCGACATACTGGGGATTTGGCCCTAGCAACAGATCTACAAAGCGGTAGTGCGAACAGATTATGACGGCGGCTTTGACGGTGCCCAAGGTATTTGTCGGGCACAAATAGGCGGCAGAAAAGTTCGTGGAGCTCAGGGCAGTCAATACGACCGCTTAGGGTTTTACAAGCAATCGTGAGCTGGTCAAAACCCCTTCTTACCTCTAACGAATTAAAGCCCAATACCCCTAAGAGATAATTCGTTGGGTACATGAAAGGAAAGAAATGGTACAGCCTTTGATACAAAAATCTCAGGAAGGTTTTCTGAACTTTTTCAAGCATCAGTGTCTGAGACGCAGTGTGCGGATGCCAGACACAGGCGCTGGACTCGAGTTTACTCCGAACCAAAGTGGTGTATAAAAGTTTAATAATACTGGGATTGCGAAAGTCACGAGCGTTCCTCAAGACAAATCCCAAACGCCTGAAGGATTCCTTTGCAAGGTCAGACACGTGGTCTCTAAATGTCAGACTGCGGTCGAAAGTCACTCCTAAGTCCTTAACGCTGGTGACACGAGTGATCACTGTACCCCCCAAACTATAATTGTATTTTATTGGTCTCAACCCTCGACCATAAGTCATAACGCTGCATTTACTAATATTAAACAACAACTTGTTCGCAATGCTCCACTCATAGACGGTATCGACATCTTTTTGTAGGAGTTCGCAATCCACCTCTGTTCTGATCTGCGCAGCTAGTTTTAGATCGTCGGCATATAGTAGACATTTATCGAATTGAATCTTACAGATTAGGTCATTGATCATTTTATATGGACTCGCCGCACACGGTTGACGCCGGTGGCCGCCACACGCTACAAATCGCCGCCCCTCGCTTTTTGTGGCCGCACCGGCCACTAAACGCCGACACAGAACGCCGCCACACGCCACTCGCGCGATTATCGTCCCTCTCTACCTTACCTCAGTCAACCTGTTCATAGAATTATTCATATCAGAGTTTCAATCCCATCCTGCGATTTGGGATTCAAAAAGTGATAGTTACGGTAATCAATATCCATTACGATACTGCAAGCATGAGTTAGAAAAAGTAGCAACCACCGGCCACAAGTGGCTGTCGCGCGCGTCAGCTTCTTTTGTAGCCGCTTCTGGCTTCTCGTGGCGGCGTTTGTGGCTGTAGCCGGTGGCCCGTGTGCTGCGACCCTAAATCAATTCAACCTTTGTGTCTCTCAAAATAAATCCGATTAACCGTGCACTTTTATCAGCGTTGATGGCCTTGGATAAATGGAAGTTAATTTATTTTCAACTCTATTTCAACCAATACAAGATTGGTAATTGTTGACTAGTGACTCAAGAAACGACGTTGTCTATGCACACCGCTCGCCAACCAGCCTTGAGCAACCATAATGATTCACACCCTTCCCTATCTCCGAAGAAGACTTTGCCTACAGTAAGACAATAATAGGCTACTAATTAATGAACGAGGTAAAAAAATAAAATTAATTGCCTGAATCAGTACACAAGGATTAAAAAGATTACAATATACTATCAAAGAAATTAGCTGTGGTGACTTTCATTATGTTTTTTATCTAAATCCAGATATGGTTTAGACATAAATGGGCCTGTGTCCTCGTGTTTAAGATTACAACTGCAAATATGGTGTCACTGACGGTAGCTGTTTTGGTCCTTAGTGCGGCGTTCGCTTCGGGTAAGTAACAATTTAATAAAAATATAACACCGCAGGGTAACTTGTGGCGAACTGTTGGGCAGTAGCAACATCACGGACCCGATCTCCTGGGAGAAGTCTTGTTCCTTATCTAAAAGAAAAAAAGAAAGAAAGAAAATATTTTATTTGGACGCACAGAACATAAAACAAAATTAAATTAAAAATTTAAAAAACCCCCACCGCAAAAAAGTAAAACATTTAAAAAGCAACACTTTAGCCATGAAATTTTACTTCACGTCGGGGTACCGCTTAACTAAGGAATGTTCCTAGTACTTGTAGGTATGTAGGTACTTATTTAAACGGTACCCCGACGTTACGTAAAATTTCATGGCTAAAGTGTTGCTTTTTAAATGTTTTACTTTTTTGCGGTGGGGGTTTTTTAAATTTTTAATTTAATTTTTATTTTCAAATTTTTAAACGCATTCATTTTGTTTTATAGAGTTAACAGCTATGAGAATTTTTCAGTGCATTGTATGTAGAGTCAAATGGTGGTTAAAACGAATCCAAACACGACATATCTGCTATTATTTTGTCAGGAATCTACCTACTGGTGGTCTGGATAGCCTGGCTGCAGCATCAGCTCATCCTGTTGCCATCAGTGCATTGTGTTTAGAATCAAATGCTGGTTAAAATGAATCCAAACAAGACTTATCTGCTATTATTTTGGTCAAGAGTCTACCTACTGGTGTACTGGATAGCTTGGCTGCAGCATCAGCTCATCCTGTTGCCATCAGTGCATTGTGTTTAGAATCAAATGCTGGTTAAAATGAATCCAAACAAGACTTATCTGCTATTATTTTGGTCAAGAGTCTACCTACTGGTGTGCTGGATAGCCTGGCTGCAGCATCAGCTCATCCAGTTGCCATCAGTGCATTGTGTGCAGAATCAAATTCAGGTTAAAATGAATCCAAACACGACATATCTGCTGTTATTTTCCCAAGAGTGTATTAGTCTGCTAGATATCCTGGCTGCATCAGACCAAATACACCATAATGTTGCTTATTAATATTACACACATGGGTGTTTGAAATTTTAAGACACACATATGTTTGTAAGTAAAGTTAATACCCATAGACGTCTAAAATAGCAACGGTAGCTAACACAAAAGAGCTGATAACCTTGAAATGGCTGAACCGATTTTGATGAATTATATCTAAGAACCATCGCAAGAAACCCTGCTTTCAAATACAAAAAACCGCATCTAAATCGGTTCACCCGTTTGGGCGCTAGGGTGCCACAGACAGACAGACAGACAGACAGACAGACAGACACACACACATAGCGGTGAAACTTATAACACCCCTCTTTTTGCGTCGGGGGTTAAAAAGAACAGCAATACAGATAATAAAAAAAAAAAAGATTAAAAAACGAGAGACAAAAATAAAATAATCTCTCTGGCTATTATCTCTGGCTTGCCTTTAATGGTCTGCCAGAGTGAACTCTGACGAGGAACGGAGCTCTCACCTCTTTCTTGCCTTAGTTGGCCGGCTAAAGTGGAGATTCTCAAGAGTGCTCGGAGAAAGGAAGCATCTAGTAAGGTGCTGGTAGGGATCTTTACCGTACTGCAGGGAATGTCTTGATAGCCGTGGAATGCCTCCGTATTCCTTTAGCACCTCGTGACTTGCTGCCCTAGGCTCCGTCTTGTTGCTACGTCACTAAAAGCTAGCGGCCGCTTCAGAGGGCTCAATACTGAAAATGCCACGAAGTGATTTCACTTCGTGGCATTTTATCAGTGCAGTTAATTATGTATTCGTTTAATACACGTCATGGGTGGTCGTCGTCGGTCAAGGTCGTAGATTAAGCTATGTCAAAGTTAGAGCTATTAAACTAAATCTATTGATAAGTAACAAGAATATATTAAAATTGATTACCTAGTAATTTAGTTAATTAATGTCAAAATATATTTCATAAATAATAATTAAAATTATTGTATAAAATTATGTAATTGTACGAGATTACAAAGGAAAGCGATTTATTGTTTGTTTTAAAGGATAGTATTGTTTTGCCATGTATTTGAGATTGCCATTGTTTGAGCCTAGAATATAGAGTTGGTTGAATGTTGTTGAATATTTATTTCTTTCTTACTTTTGACAGCTTACCCTGCAAATGACCCTGTCATCGGCAAGTTCTCTGAGGGTCTCCGCTACGACTACCTGGAGGACGACGCCGGCAACGCGCACCTGGTGGACAACTGGCTGAAGATCAGTGACTACGACAGGCTCGCGAGATACAACCCCGACCAGTCCAACAGATACCACCTTTTCACCAGGTAAGTGGTCGAGATTATTTCCTAACTAAAGTGGTGGCAATCTGTGAAGTTTTACATTCCTCTCCTTTTCAAATCAAATCAAATCAAATCATTATTTTTAGATATCATAGATCCATAAGAAGATAATAACATATATATTTTTTTTATTTGTGTAATGTATTTTTAACCCCCGACGCAAAAAGAGGGGTGTTATAAGTTTCACCGCTATGTGTGTGTGTCTGTCTGTCTGTCTGTCTGTCTGTCTGTCTGTCTGTCTGTCTGTCTGTCTGTCTGTCTGTCTGTCTGTCTGTCTGTGGCACTGTAGCGCCCAAACGGGTGAACCGATTTAGATGCGATTTTTTTTTTAATAATTGTTTCTCAGAAAAATATTGAATCTGTATATGACTTATAAGAATCCCTTATCAATAAAATACTATGACTATATTAAAATCAAAATCAATACCTACCAAAATACAATGCAATCAATCAAAATATATAAAAAAAAAACTATTTTCGTTCATAGATTTTTGTGTCGCTGTAGCTTTGTATGTCTACTTAAAATTTCGAAAAAACCAATCCAATAACGCAAGTTAAATCTTATCTTGGGTACCAGAGCACTACTTACGAATTTGAGTTATATAAAATTTAATAGATTATAAAATTATTAGTCTGTAAGTGGAACTGTACATTATATCTGGAAATAAATATCTTTATATCTATATGTATATCTCTTATAATCAACTTAGGATTAAATATTATGTAAATATGTGAGCACCATGTATCTTTCAATACGCTCATACAATTACCAGCCGCGTTGCTTATTTTATATAACCTATCTCAGGATAGCTGTTTTTTTTTCTCATGGTACATCTTCCTCACATATAATCTGATTATGTATACAAATATTGTAAAATCTATTTTAAAAGAGTAAGTATGGAGTTTCTTGCACATTCTTCTCCATACGAAACTACCTTTTGGAATGTGCAACTAGAATCATATTAGTTTAATTTATTTGTAACTATAACGTTCAAAAGTGCCTGTTTTCAGGCCTAATTGAAATAAATGATTTGACTTTTGACTTTGACTATAAGTGTGAAAGTACTTCGTTATAAAGGCCAGTGTAATACTAAGAATTATGCAGGGTGTAAGGGACAGCCCTCCTCAAACTAATAGGGTGCATTTACCTCCTGATTTTGAATCATAATCCACCGAATTTTTTCTCAGGAAAATTTTCATTTTTTTATCGTTTTTTCAAATTTAACAGTTCCATTTCAATATCTAATAACATTCTCTAAAAGTAGCACTCCATTTATGTTAATAATACGGCTAAAATAAAAATAAACCAACAATGTATGATGAAATACTCTAACGAACGACTTGTCGGGGCGGGCGCCCGAAGGCTCACTGCCTGCATTTTGCCACGGTTAAAATACATTGCGTTTGAGGAAATAAAACAAATCAAGTTTATTGGATTTCCATGACGTTCCTGAAATAATTTATTGTACCGGTCATCTTAGTATAATATACTGAATTCACCCCATCGGTCTGAGGAGGGCTGTCCCTTACACCCTGTATATAGGGTGACTGGTAATTAGTGACCGATACTTAAACACGTGATTGTACTCATGGATACGAATAATTTTCCCAAAGAAACTATTTTTTATAAGTACTCGTTAACTATCAATTAATTCAATTACGTCAGTACTGCACAACAGGAGCGGTGAGGGTGGCGGGGGAGCGTGTGACGCTACTACTAGTACATTTTGCCCTTCCCGAGGTCAGACTATCAGCTGATCGATCGTGCCGATTCGTACCTACTGTGATCGATCACAGGCACGCGCGCGGGAATTTCAAACAGCAATTTTGTTATTTTATTGTTGTATAAGTTATTGTGTATAAAAAAAAAGTTTCTTTGGGAAAGTTTATTGAAATCATAAATACAATCACGTGTTTAAGTATCGGTCACTAATTACCAGTCACTCTATATAACTTCAAAACTGAACAAGCGCTTGATGTATTTTGGCAAAACTATCTCTAGTTGTGGCTAAAATAATGTGTATGCTAGTCAAAGACATTCAATACAGACCGGACATCACAAACAAAATTTTCGTCCGAAAAAGTGTGTCCTGCCGGACACAAGTCTATGAGTTTTTTTTAGTACGCTCCGCTGCCGGTCCAATATTCATATATTATTCTAGATGGCGTTACTGAGACATGGGATCAAAGTTTTTCTACGACATTTCCTTGACATGCCCGCTCTATAGTCTTTTAAATCTCCTTGATGCTAGTTAATGTGCTTAAGTGATTACGATGTCCATTTCCATTCTAATAAAAATCAGAATAGTAGTAAATGATAGCTCAGATAAGGCATGATGGGGTTGACGTATCCATGTGGATCAAAACCCCGGTAAAGCAATAAATATGAATAACTAATGATCGTATGTTTAATGACGCCATTTTCTTTCTTTCTTTCTTTAGATCCAACCCATCCATCAGTCAGCCTCTGGTTCTGAACAACGCTGGTACTGTGACAAACTCCAACTTCAACCGCAACCGTCGCACCGTTGTCTTGATGCACGGCTTCGCTGGATCCATCACTTCCTCATTCAACACTGTTCTGTTACCAGGTATGAGGGTCACCACTTTTAATTACCTCTTTCAGGGACATCGCCAAGCGTTTGGTCGACTCTTCACGTGACCAGAGGGCTGGCCTTTATTTCGGTCAGAGAATCAGCATTGCCATTCAACGTGGCAAAGCGGCCAGTCTTCTGGGCACTTTTCCCGTTGATAGCGATGCGGATGAGTTTTTTGATGCCCTATAATTGGTTTACTGTTCTTTTGTTTGTTTATTTTTAGGTATGTATGTAACCAGTTAATTTTGAATAGTTTTATTGTATAGTTATAGTATTCCTCTTTCATAATCTTAACACTGAAGCATAAAGTTTATTATCGTGATTAATTACCTATGATTTTTAAAACAATAAATCGCACCAAAACATTTCATGTAAAATATGGCCGAAACGACCACATAAGGTTTGCCCTGTGAGAAAAATATCAGGTCTCATGTACAGCCAAGCTTCTGAATCTACACGGCGTAACCTACCGACCCCAACTTCACAAATTCTACATATCAGTAAAAATGTGGCGATGGAGGCGAAAGTTACGAGTTTATGAATTTTTTTCATGGGTCTATACTAAACTTAGATTACATACCAAATTTTAGCTTTCTAGCACTTCAGGAAGTACCCAAACATTTTGATGATCATCAGTGTGTCAGTGACGAAATCTGTGTATTTTAGATATCAATAAAATCGAAAGTATTAGAGCTATTCACTTTGTATTTTTAATAAGTCTTTTAATGACATCATATCCTGAGCATATGAACTCTCTGGTACATCGGAAACCAACTTTATGAGGGTTCAAAAAAACGACGAAACACTTCGAGAAAAGGTTGGCTCGTCTTGGCAGGGGCACTATCGTGCCCACAGATACAAATTGCTATCACACAGACACTTACACACTGTATACACACACACACACACAGACATACACACATTAATTCATTCACATACTTTTATATTCGTGACAACCTTAGAAGTACGATTTAACAGCAATCAAAATATTTTGAGTAGAGTGAAGAAAAAAAATCGTTTGCTTTAAAAAAGGAAAAAAAAAATTGTATAAAAATCCGAATCTTGAGACAATTCGATTTAAAATAATTAGGACTTGGTTCTCAACTTAATCGAGAATTGTATTTAGATTGTTTAAAACTGATTTTTGAGGAATATCGCTATATTACACACACGAGTTTGTAATTTTGGTAATAAACCTAATACCTATATTTACATTGTATCCATTTATCTTATTTTAATGTTTGAAGAAGTAAAGATTTAAAGAAAAGGGCGTTGACGGCGCGCCTCGACACTGAGGTCAAGTGTGGCTAGTTAGACACATTTAAAAGTGTCGCTTGCTGAGCGCTTATAACCTATCTACACCATTCTATTTATAATATCATTGGGTCCACCCTTTGAAAGAAAAAAAGAAAGAAAGGAAGAAAGAAAGAAAGAAAGAAAGAAAGAAAGAAAGAAAGAAAGAAAGAAAGAAAGAAAGAAAGAAAGAAAGAAAGAAAGAAAGAAAGAAAGAAAGAAAGAAAGAAAGAAAGAAAGAAAGAAAGAAAGAAAGAAAGAAAGAAAGAAAGAAAGAAAGAAAGAAAGAAAGAAAGAAAGAAAGAAAGAAAGAAAGAAAGAAAGAAAGAAAGAAAATACATTTATTGGCAACAGTTGGACCCACGCTCGCCTTAGCGATTAGATTATTACCGCCTAAAACGCATTCATTCCTCAAACCCTTCGCATGTCGTCGAACATTGTTTGTATGGCTTACGATCCACCGGGGGCTCGTAAGGACATTCGAGCAGTCAATTTGTTTCTTTCTCACTACAGATTGTTTAAATGATGTATTGTTTTGTTCCAGCTTTCTTGGCTGCCGGTGACGTAAACGTCATTATCCTGGACTGGAGTGCTGGATCAAGCTGGGGACCCCGCGCTACCCAAGCTGGTATGTTACAAAAACTATTTGCACCTCTAAAATGATAGGTTCTTTCTGCAGAAGACGACAAAGTGCCAGACTGTCGAAATATTTATTTTGTTTTGAGCACTACAATGTTAAGAATGATGAGGAGAAATGTGTAGATTTCTTAGTCGATAATAGCACAGTATACATATTAATACAGTAGGACGACGTCTTTAATCTCTGGAAAAATGCCGACAACTTCTACACGCGTTAGACTTGAATAATACCGGGAGGTATTATTCAAGTCTAACGCGTGTACTACGCAGAAAATAGCATCTGTGGCAGCTAGAACCCGGGCCAGTAGCAACAGCATTCTGAAAACAGTGGCTGGAAGTGTATTTTCCCCTTTTCTGAGGCATTTTGTGGAGAAGATGACTGAGTAAGTTACTTGGTCATCTTCTGTACAAAGTGGCTCAATTTTACTTTATTTTCATTTTGTTTTTATTTTATTTGTGTACTAACACTAGATATAACGTACGTTACTAACATTGTGGATCCTTGTTGTCCGATTATTTGAATAAATTATTATTATTATTATTACTACAAACATCGGTTTGTTCGCACTCGTTCGTTTCGTCGACTGTATGCTTTTAGACTGTGATAATGGTCTACACTATCGAGAGTAATTTTTCTATAATCTTTAAAAAAAATCTATTATCTGTCTCTTGCCTATTGTCTATTACGTTTCTTCCATCGACTTATCCGTTAAGACGGTGATCGCTGGACTATATCAGTTTCGCTAGTGAAAGAAAAGAAAGAAAATATTTTATTTGGACTCACAGAATATAAAACAAAAGATCAGCAATACAGATAAAAAAAAGACCTGTGCGAGACCAAAAAGGCGCCTCTCTCAGCACCCTGAGCGTGACCAAGACCCCAAAAAATAAATGATAAATGTGATATTTATTTCTGTATGTAAATGGGTTCATAAAAACACTTTTACTTGTCATTTTTTTTAAAAGAAAAGGTCGGTATTTCGCTATCTGACTACTCTGAGAAGAAACACCGAAAGAAACTCAGAGGTCACAGTCTCTTTTAAAGTCCAGACATTACCTTGGTTAGATTATGTGAGAACCATGCAGATTTGTGTCTGATAATGGACTTTTGAGGAAAGAACCACACAGATAATTATGAGTGGACCAGATCAGTCAGTGCAAGCATTTGTTTGTTATCGTGAGATAATAACAAAACCAAAGCCAGCAAGACAACCAGTCACCACAAGCAGCACCCGCTGAAGGCCATTTATTTATTATTTACTAGCTTCTGCCCGCGACTTCGTACGCGGATCCTGTTGCTTATGCCAGCGACAACGGGGTCGTCAAAATCGAAGATCTGAAACGTCTGACGTCGAATTGTAAAAGCCCGGGGACGGCAAAACAATGGAATGCGCGAGACGATCCAAGACGTTCCAGATTTTTTATTTTTGTTGGTCAACAGGAAATGCCATCAGACTTAACAACTTTTGCTAAGACGCCATTTTTATTATGTATATGCTATATTGTCGCTGGGCTTTAGAGTTCCACTACAGGTGCTCCAGATCTTCAAATTTAGTTTCACAGCAGAAAACACTCTTCACGTGGAATAGTTTTTGCAATGGCACCATTTTTATATTTCTTTTACTTTAGGTGTTCCATTTTCCAAAATAAATTATAGCCTATATGTTGCGTGACGTTCACGCTCAGCGGTCAGTCGCGCATCTCCTTCCCCCACTTATCTCTAGAGTAGATGCGTATTTACGCTGAAAACTCAAGCGTCATGCTTTTTCCGTGAACGTCTCCAACTCGCGAGACAGTGCATGATGTTCACGATCAGCGGTCAGTCGCGCACATATTCTTCACCGGTCTTAGAGACCTGGATGTAGATGCGTAAATACGCTGAGAATGCAGGCGTGCTTCGCGATCCCAAGAAGTTTCCACGGAGCGAGTTGCAACCTCATGTTGTCGAACAGCATCAAGTCCCTCCTAACGCTCTTCGGTAGATTGTTGGGATCTTATGATCTTTAATCATTTAGCACTTTTGGAACATTGAGAAAGATTTGACTTCTTTCTAGGTATGGTTATAGTTTTATTCTGATGATACCTGATCAATTAAAATCTAAGTGGCTGCTCCCCAGCGTTACCGGGTAGGCAACCATGTAACAAAGATAAATAGAAAAGGAAATTAAACACTCAAATAACATAGGCCCGAAGGCATATTTATACGATAAAAAAAAATGGAAGTTTTGGCCAGTAGAGTCTAATTTTCAATGATATACCATCGTCATCGAAAATCAGCCCTGAACTGTTCCCGCCTTCACAGCGTGGAGGTACTTATGTTATTTTATAAATATGCAATGAAATTAGTGATAGCTTTAATTTCTATATCAAATGTATCTGATCTTCGATTTTTATAAGTCTACAGGAAATGCCTATCAGACCGAACAACTTTTGCTAAGATGTCATTCCTATGTAATTTATGGTGTAGCTAGGCTCTTGGAGTTCCACAACAGGTGTTCCAGATCTTCGATATTTATATGTCAACAGCGAGTGCTCATAAGGCTGAACAACTCTTGCTAAGACGTCATTCCTATATATGTTATAGTGTAGCTGGGCACTTGAAGTTCCACATCAGGTGTTCCGGATCTTCAAATTTATTGTCTCAGCAGAAAATGCTCATCACGTGGAACAATGTTTGCTATGGTACCATTTTTGTATCTCCTATAGTTTAGCTGGTCTGTTGCGGTTCTGCATCAGGTGTTCCGGATCTTCAAATTTATTCTCTCAGCAAAAAATGCTCATCACGTGGAACAATTTTTGCTATGGTACCATTTTTGTATCTCCTATAGTTTAGCTGGTCTGTTGCGGTTCTGCATCAGGTGTTCCAGTTTCCAGGATAAATTATAGCCTATGTGTTGCCCAGACTTAATATCTATACAACAACAAAAAAATCATTCAAATCCGTCCAGTAGTTCCGAAGATTAGCGTGTGCAAACAAACAGACAAACAGACAAACAGACAAACAGACAAACAGACAAACAGACAGACTTATTTTTTTGGATTCGTGCTCTATTACTGTTTCTAAACCCCCCTCAATTATTATTTTTTAAATATATTCAATGTACAGACACAGTTTTTTTACAGTCTTATTATATGTATAGATTTAATACTTCAGGCACACAAATGTACATAGGCGGACTTAATGCCTTAGGCATTTTCTACCAGTCAACCTTTAGGTCATGCAGAGACAAACAGTGGTAGGTGCAATTCCGTAAGAAATTTCAAGAGAAGTAAACATAGTTTATTTATACATATGTAAACAATAAATATAATAAATATGATAAAATAATATCATAAAATATAATAGGTATAATATAATACAATAATTAATACAAAAAAAAAACTTAAACACATGAACATGATAATCATACCAAGGGAAAACATTAGCGCTGTGACGAAACTACAGCCGTTTTTTTGTGAATGTGCTCACGAACCTTCAATTTAAAAGCCAATCGGTTGGTAGCCATCCTGATTTCCTGGGGAAGCGCATTCCACAAAGAAATAGCCTGGACGAAGAAGGAACAGTGAATGAAGTCAGTACGATGAGTGGGGCATTGGAGAAGACGGTTATTTGATGATCGTAAATTTCTATTGTGGTTGGCGCAAATGTACTGAAAGTGAGGGGCTAAGTAAGAAGGAAAATTGGGACTGTTAAGAAACGAAAACAAAGTGTTTAGTGCCCTTCGCTCTCTGCGTTGACGTATGGGCAACCACTTTAGAAGCGATCGATGTATAGAGACATGGTCATATTTACGGAGATTGAAAACAAATCGAATGCAGTTATTTAGAAGACGGTCAAGTTTATTGAGGAGATCTGCATTCAGGTCATAGTAGCACACATCAGCATAATCGATGATAGACATTGGCCATTACGACTGGTATTATAAATTTTAATACACTTTTCAGGTCAAGCCGCCGGTCGCTTCATCAACTGGCTGAACAACCTAACTGGAGCTAATGCCAATAACTACCACATCTGCGGGTTCAGTGTTGGAGGTCACGGCGCCGGCCATATTGGCAGGACCATCAACGGAAACGTCGCTTACGTCACTTGTAAGTTCAATATCTTCATCTTTCTTTACTACCAACGCGAAAAGAGGGGTGTTATAAGTTTGACCGCTATATGCGTGTGTGTGTTTGTGTGTGTATGTCTATCTGTCTGTGGCAAGACACAAATAAAAGTAACCGCATCTAAATCGGTTTACCCGTTTAATCGCTACGGTATTGTAAAATCTATTCTAAAAGAGTAAGTATGGAGTTTCTTGCACATTCTTCTCCATACAAAACTACCTTTTGGAATGTGCAACTAGAATCATATTAATTTAATTTATTTGTAAGTATAACGTTCAAAAGTGCCCGTTTTAAGGCCTAATTGAAATAAATGATTTGTCTTGACTTTGGCTTTGGTGCGCTTAAGCGGATAAACCGATTCAGATGTGGTTACCTTTATTTGAAAGCAGGCTTTCTTTTGATGGTTCTTAGATATGATTCATAAAAATCGGTTCAGCCGTTTCAAGATTAACGGCTCTTTTGTGTTGTATCAGGTATGTCATGCTTGGATTTGTTTTAACCAGCATTTGACTCTTCATACAATGCACTGATGGGAAAACTCAAGATTAAAATGTTGATACTGCAAGTTTTTCATATGTATTTTTTTATATATACTTATACTTAAAATGGGTATACTCTTGACCTCAATCTTGTCCTGCGGTCAGAGTGGTCGACGATGGAGCGAGCTTACCCAAAAAAAGCCTGTTAACTCGCGACTTAAACAAATTGGGGTCATATGAACTCGGGAACACTGATGCAGGCAGGGAATTCCACTCCTTAGCTATGCGCATAATGAAGGAACGGGCAAAGCGCTTCGTGCGAATGTGTGGAACATCTACAAGGAATGGGTGATAACCTGCAGTACGTCTGGATTCCCGATGGAAGAAAGGAAATGGTGGAATGAGCTCGTGGAGCTCTAGAGCACACTCACCGAAATACAGTCTGTAAAAGACCGACAGACATGCAACTTTGATAAAGCAAACAAACTACTTGTGTATTATTTTTTATTTGCATCTTTAGTCAAATGATATTCTGTCTTTCTTCAGCCCTGGACCCCGCCGATCGTTGGGACAACAATCTCCTGTTCAGACCTTCTGATGGTTCTTACACAGAGGTCATCCATACCAATGGTGGAGACAGCGGCTGGTTGAACCCCCTGGGTGATGTCGACTTCTACCCCAATGGTGGAAGGAGCATGCCTGGATGCGCCACTTCTCTATGCAACCACAACAGGTCAGTAAAACAGTATTTGAATTTTTTGATCTCGGTTTCGGAATATCATTTTTTAAAGGAGTAATATTGCGGAATGGGACAGAAATGCGTAACACAAAAAAACAGAGGAAGCGCGCGCTGTTTGATTTGACCAATGAGCGCGAGCGCATTAATTTCGTTACTAGCTGGTGCCCGCGACTTTACTAGCACGCCAGAATAGCTCGCAGATGGCACAATTTTTTCCTACTTACTTTACACTTATTATTATACCTAGTTCATGTTTTATTGTGATGTGATCACAATAAAACATGAACTAGGTAAATCTGTTCAGTCGTTTTTGAGTGAAAGAGTACCAAACATGCATACAAACTTTCACGTTAAAGTTTAACTAGCAGACGTCCCTCGGTTTCACCCACGTAGGTCTCGTTCCCGTGGGAATACAGGGATTAAAAGTAGCCAATGTGTTAACACGTTCGTGGACAGTAACGACCACAGGCGTTTAGGTAGCTAAAAATGATACGACAGTACGCCTGTCAGCGTCTGAGTTTTTACTTGCATAAAATCAGTACGCTTCCCGACGACTGATTTTCCATAATATCTTAAGGAACGGCATTGTACTGTCACCACATGTATAATTAAAACTTTCGTACTGTCATTACACAATTTTCAAAAATTCGTCAAAGAAAGTAGCTACCTCCACGCACATACATTCGCGATTTATGGTCCCTCCTCCCTACACACATTACGCCTGTGGGCGTCGTAGTTACATTCAATTAGTCCAGTTCTGTCATATCATATATTTTTTATCACATCTATTCAAAAAGAGCTACTTTATTCCTCGTAAACAAGGACCAAAATAACTCATTAATCCCTAGGGACGAAAATTGATTTGAATTTGGAATGTGGATATTGTTAGTAAATGTTTCAATCAGCAAAGAGGTGAATCACAAACCATGCGGGAACAATGTATTGAATATGTGACTGGCTGAAAAACTGCGAGCGCGCCAAATTTAAATAAAGTTGATGAAAAATAAACAACGCGCGAAATTAAATGCAATCTGCTTTCGTTCGTAGTTGATTCATATTCAGATTTTAGAATTATAAAAAATGAGTGCGTCTTCCTCAAGTGAAAGTATTATATTGACTCCAGAGAATATTGTATCGGACGCTAAAAATGTGACGGAAAGTCTTTTACCTACAAAATCCCGTGAACATTATGTCAAAGCATACAACAATTTCATCCTTTGGAAAAATGCAAGAAGAGCAAAAATTGTTACGATACACTTCCATAATTGTTCAAATATAAACATCAGCCTCTAATTATTTATATTATTTTTATGTCTTATGGTTCTGAATTGTACGTAAATAAATTCTTGTTCATAAGTTGCACTTACTTATTTTCTCATAGAGGGTGATAAAAAGTTGAGTGTCCACCTCGGGAGCAACACTATTTTAAGCTCGAGTGACATACTTTTAATCCCTTGCTGCGCTCAGGATTCTACTTAAGAATCCCTCGCTCCGCTCGGGATTCTACTCTAGAATCCTTCGCTCAGCTCTGGATTAAAAAAACACTCTCGCCTTTAAAATAGTTGTTTGCTCCCTAGATAAACAATCTACTATTTTATCACATCTATTCAAAAAGAGCTACTTTATTCTTCGTAAACAGGGACCAAAATAGCTCATTAATCCCTAGCCTAGGGACCAAAATTGATTTGAATTAGGAATGTGGATATTGTTAGTAAATGTTTCAATCAGCAAAGAGGTGAATCACAAACCATGCGGGAACAATGTATTGAATATGTGACTGGCTGAAAAACTGCGAGGGCGCCAAAATTAAAAAAAAGTTGATGAAAAATAAACAACGCGCGAAATTAAATGCATTCTGCTTTCGTTCGTAGTTGATTCATATTCAGATTTTAGAATTTTAAAAATATAAACAACAGCCTCTAATTATTTATATTTTATGTCTTATGGTTCTGAATTGTACGTAAATAAATTCTTGTTCATAAGTTGCACTTACTTATTTTCTCATAGAGGGTGATAAAAAGTAGAGTGTCCACCTCGGGAGCAACACTATTTTAAGCTCGAGTGACATACTTTTAATCCCTTGCTGCGCTCAGGATTTTAGTTAAGAATCCCTCGCTTCGCTCGGGATTCTACTCTAGAATCCTTCGCTCCGCTCTGGATTAAAAAAAACACTCTCGCGTTTAAAATAGTTGTTTGCTCCCTAGATAAACAATCTACTATTTTAACCATGCGTTGTGACACTACGCCCGTGGGCAATGTATGAAAAACGTAGTGTTTCAGTAGCAGCAATCTGTGAGATAGTACTGTCCACGAACGTGTTAATCCAGGGTGTCAATTAACTCATTACCAAAGAACACCGGCGAGGGAATTGTTGATGAAATTATTAAGCGTCTACGTATGTCACCGTAATAGATACCAACGAAATAATTTACTGAGTTTTATCAAATCAATCATAAGGCCTATCAAAGTCTGGAAAAAAAAATCTTCATAATTGAGAGCTTATTTGACTAGATTATTGATGAAATAAATAATCATAGCTTTGTATTTTTTTCTTTCTGGCTTGACTTCATGGCTTTTGGATTAGCTATACTTTTAATGTTGCCATGTAATATAAATCTTAGTCAAGTTGCTTAAAATGATTGGCTTTACATAATGCATTAATATACTTAGCAAAAACGTGTCTGCATCAGAATAAAAATGTTAAAATAAACACGATTGTTTGTGCTAAGATTATAGCGGGCATAACCTATTATAGGTATAGTCATAACCTCTAAAACTTAAAAATAAAATATCTTTAATTCCTGACTTCCTATAAAAGTATCACCTAAGAAAAAACTGTTCAGAAATTCAAACTCTATACTTACTTTTAGATATTTTTCATAGGCAGACGCAAAAAAAAAATGTCAACAAAAATTTGTTTGGGAGTTCGCCGGTGTTCTTTTACTAAAATCCATGTAGTAGTTTTTCGTGAAAGAGTAACAAAACATCCATTCATCCGTCTATCTATTCTTCTCTTTTTCCAGAGCCTACAATTACATGGCCGAGTCCTTGAGGAGCGGTGGCTTCACCGGCAGACGCTGCGCGACCCTCAACAACGCCTTGAATGGAAACTGCAACGCCAGTGGTACCCTCAGGATGGGTGGACTCAACCCTAAGACTGGGTAAGTGGCTTCTGAAGTTCTTTATTTATTTATTTACAAACGAACGTACAGACGCCTGCACATCAACCTACCCCAAATTGTCAAAGTTTCCCAATTTAACATGAACCTTATTGTGTTGAAATCCTATCAAAGAAATTTGACACAAAGGCGGAATTAATGCCTTAGGCATTTTCTACCAGTCAACCTTTAGGTCATGCAGAGACAAACAGTGGTAGGTGCAATTCTGTAAGAAATATGACAGAAAAGCAAGCATCATTTATTTATTTTTATTACGTAAATTCTATAAAAAATCATAAACTTTAAATAAAAGCACTATATAGGTACACATAAGAAAAAGGAGATACAATATACGTACACATCAAAAACACATATTAAACGTTTATTTTACAAATACCAAATCCTTATTTAAACGTGTTAACAGTCAAATTAAACAAACCTGCACGCCTAGCCATATTGCAAATTCTATTTCTTTTATCGTACGGCGACAATAGAAAGAAAATGGCGTATATGGAATCAGCTGTTTGTCAACTGTCAAGTGTTAACGAGTAGAATTTGTAATGGTTGAAAATGAAATACACTTGACAGTTGACAAACAGCTGATTCCATATGCGCCATTTTCTTTCTATTGTCGCCTTATCGATTACGATTATAGAAATAGAATTTGTAATATGGCTAGGGATGCTTATTATTCAGTGATAAAGGTGAAAAACTGCCACAGAAATTTGACACATTGGCATAGAATTTAACTGAGCAATATTTGCCGCACAAAATTGACCGCTCCCTAGAACAAGACCTCCTCTCTTTCCTCTTAAATGCTACCTAACGCACATTTCTGACTCTCCGCCCGTAAGAAAAAAATATTAACTTGCTGTTTTTCCTTTCTATTCCAGAAACTCTGGATTGTACCATTTGGTTACAAACTACAGATCACCTTTCTCCAGGGGATAAAAATAAGCTAAAAAAGCTAAATTTGTCCACACACACACATCATCACATATGAAAATTCCAAATAAATTTATTTTGTTGACAAAGAAAACAATTTGTATTTTTGCTTTGTCCCCTAAATAATACTAGAACTCCTTGAAATATCGTTTTTTGGCCTAGGCACACAGTACATACAGGATGTAAAAAATTCGATCACATTACCGATAACCACACATTCTTGTTGACTGGCCTGTTGGTCTAGTAGTTAGTGACCCTGACTGCTATGCCGGAGGTCGTGGGTTCGATTCCCACCCAGGACAAATGTTTGTGTGATGAGCACGATCATTTGTTCTGTGTCTGGGTGTAATTTATCTATAATATGTATGTATTTAGAAATATATAAGTATGTTTATCAGCTGTTTAGTACCCATAACACAAGCTCTTAGCTTAGCTTGGGACTAGATGGTGTTGTGTGTAAAAGTTGTGGAATATTTATTTATTATTGTGGAATATTTATTCTTTACATATAATTAAAGTACCTAACTTTCACCAAACACTATTGCTGGCAAAATACTTTATTTTTCCATTTATACTAATAATATTTCAAAGAGGTAAAATTAGGTTGTATGTAGAGGGTAATCTTCGGAACTAATGATTCAATTTTGAAAATAATTGCACTGGTGGAAAGCTACACTATTCTTAGATGACATAGGCAATTTTTTTTTATCCCTGTAATCCCACGGGCACAGGAACTACGCGGTTTTAAATAAAAAAGAGATGGTTTTTATTGCGCGCAATGAAAAGCGCGCTATTTTCGATCAGCTGAGCGTACGCCGGTCTCGGACGCTCGCGCTTAATCGTTAACCCAAGTACGCTTGTGTTTAGTCAGAACCAGAATCAGAATCAGAATAATAGTATAGTATAAGAGAGAGTAATAGTATAGTATGGTGTAGTGTAGTATCTATTGCATATTTGTAACTTCAAAATAAATTAATAAAAAATAAATAAATAAATAAATATTATTTTTAATAAATAAATTTATTAAATACTTTTCACACAACGCTATTTAGTCCCAAGTTAAGCTTGAGAGCTTGTGTTATGGGTACTAAACAGCTGATAAACATACTTATATATTTCTAAATACATACATATTATAGATAAATTACACCCAGATACAGAACAAATGATCATGCTTATCACACAAACATTTTTCCTGGGTGGGAATCAAAATCGAAATGCGTGATTTGTTTTGAAAAATTGATAATATCTAACGCATCGACTAAAAACAAAATGGCGATGTTCATTGAAAGCACTTATTTGACATTTCTATCTAAGTTCTCATCCGTCACCATCTGTCTCTCATTTCTAAAGCTGTAAGTCAGTAAGAGATGCAATTCTTTCATTTTAGTTTAGTTTTAGATTAAGGAGCTAGGCATCATCATCATTAGTCTAGTTTTTCCCAACTATGTTGGGGTCGGCTTCCAGTTTATCCTGATGCAGCTGAATACCAGTGTTTTACATGTAGCGACTGCCTGTCAGACCTCCACTACCCAGTAACTGGGTAACATGATACCCCTTGGTTAAACTGGTTGTCAGACTTTCGGGCTTCTGACTACAAGTAACGACTGTCAAAGATCTACAAATGACAGCCGGGACCAACGGCTTAACGTGCTTTCCGAGGCACGGAGGAGTCTTGAATAGTCTTGATATATGATGAATGGTCAGGTCATTCATTCATGGACAACCTCGACAAGTGAAGCTTTACCTTCGATCTACCCGTGAGATTGTTATAATTAGGTAAATAAATAAATAAATGAACAATAAATAGGCCACAACTTATCACACAACGCCATTTAGTCCCAAGCCAAGCTTGAGAGCTTGTGTTATGTGTACTAAATAGCAGATATACATACTTATATATTTCTAAATACATACATATTATAGATAAATTACACCCAGATAAAGAACACATGATTTTGCTCATCACACAAACATTTGTCTTGGGTGAGAATCGAACCCACGACCTCCGGCATAGCAGTCAGGGTCACTAACTACTTGACCAACATTTTTACTAATAATATCATTGCGTACAAGTTTATATAGGTACTTACATACAATGAAATGAATACATACATACAAACTTAAACTCACGCCTTTTTCCCATGGGGGTAGGCAGAAACTATTGAGCACCATAATGCTACGATTCTTACTTAATTGTCTTCTTTTGCTTCGTTTACATTCAAACATGTTGTCATACACACACGCCGGTTACGAGTTCTATAACGCACCTGACCTTTCTGAAGAACCTCACAAATAAGGTCTGTGAAATGAATATTTTACTAAAACATTTTTCCTTTTTTTTTCATTTCAGAAACTCTGGAATCTTTCATCTGGTCACAAACCCAATTGCGCCTTTCTCCCGAGGATAACTATTTCGTGAAATCAAGCTGTTGGTCATTTTTTAATTATTTATAATAAAGTTGTTATTTGTTTTATATAAACAATTGTATTTTTACTTTGTACCTTTATGCTTTTATATAGGGTGACTGGTAATTAGTGACCGATACTTAAGCACGTGATTGTACTCAAGAATACGAATAACTTTCCCAAAGAAACTTTTTTATACTCATTTACTTACTTTCAATTAATTCAATTACGTCAGTAATGCACAACGGGAGCGGTGGGGGTGGTGGGGGAGCGTGTGACGCTACTACTGCTAGTAGATTTTGCCCTTCTCGAGGTCACACAATCAGCTGATAGATCGTGCCGATTCGTGCCTACTGTGACCGATCACAGACGCGCGCGCGGGAATTTCATCTGCGTGTTATAAATATTAAATTATTGTGTTTAAAAAAAAAACAGTTTTTTTGGGAAATCATGAATACAAACACGTGTTTAAGTATCGGACACTAATTACCAGTCACCCTATATACAGTAAGAAATTGTTTTCATGCAAACTTGGCTGAAGTAATAAAATGAATTATGAGGAAACGTAACATTCATTTCTGTCAGTAATAATAAATAACATAAAAAGATTAAGGATTAAAGATACCGGACTGGTATCCGCAACTCCACGTCAAAGCGCGTATTTTGCGTATTGGCTATAATCTACCACGCGGACCCAGTGCGAATTAGTAGATGTCACATGTCTTCGAAATTTTGGTTCTAGGACATGCCGGTTTCCTCACGATGTTTTCCTTCACCGCTTTTGAGAGCAGTGGTGATGAATTAAATTACACAAATTGGGTTCGAACCCACTATCGGTACTATGCACGAATCGGCATGATCTATCAGCTGATAGTCTGAACTTAGGAAGGGCAAAATCTATTAGTATTAGCCTCACTCGCTCCCCCGCCACCCCCACCGCTCCCGTTGTACAGTACTGACGTAACTGGATTAATTGAAAGTTAATGAGTATAAAAAAAAGTTTCTTTGGGAAAGTTATTCGTATTATTGAGTACAATCACGTGTTTAAGTATCGGTCACTAATTACAGTCACCCTATAGGTACATACATATAAGCTAACCTAACTTACCAGACCTATCCTATACCGAACCTAACTACCGAACCTAACTACCTTACTGCAATGCATTGATTTTGAAAGATACAAAATACATCATTTTAAACTGTAGGTACTACTGCGCCGCGTGTCTCTATGTTACATACAATACTAGAGTAGGTAGTAGTATTTGAAGTAGTAGTAGTAGGAGGTAATAATTTAACTCTATTGAACTAATTATGTTGAATAATTGGAGAGATTTGGCTAGCATAGACCGTAATTATGGGACTGACCTGGGATGACGAAGCAATCTTCTTCAGGGGCCCCTGTCCTTCGATGATGAATGTAGCAATCGCGTAGGCTGGAGTCGATATACAATCTGCTATTGTGCTGAACGATTGAAAATTGTGATGATTGGTTTTATAGGCTCAAGCTACCGGAGCGAGCTCTTAGCAAACGTGCGGGTTACTTTTTCCGTTGAGAAGAGAAACATCAATACGTTAAGTTCTACTTTGACGGGCCTGTTAATCGAGTGGCTAGGCCTTGAATGCTTTGCCGAAGGTTGAGGGTTTCCAGAACTCAGAGACGGACTCGTACATCTCGCGGGAAGAACTTCTGCTGTTGCTGATAGGCAGCCCATTATTCTAAGCGGCAAGGAGCCAGCTGTGCGTCTTCTGATCAGCCATTACCACGTCAAGTTTGCTCACGCCAATACAGAAACTGTTAATTAATGAATTGCGGCAGTCGTACTGGATTCTCGGATTGAGGAACGCCGTGCGGTCAGTGGTTCATAGATGTCAGTTGTGCAAGCTGTTTAAAAGCACAACCTTGCAACCACCCATGGGAGATCTGCCAGAGGCGAGACTCGCCCATCATCGATGTGCTTTTGATTCCAATCCAAGACAAATGTTTGTATGATGAGCACGATCATTTGTTGTGGGCATAGTGCCCAAAGTGCCCACAACAGTGAATCCGAGCTCGCATCTTGGCCGTCTATCTGTCTGTTCGCGATAAACTCAAAAATTACTACGCTGCCGGATGCTGTTATCAACAAGGGTTGGTGGTTCTAAAGGTAGCTTTTAGTATGTAATTTGTCTAGTTTTTGCATACATTGGCAAAAATGTAATGCATTTATTAGAGGTAAAAAATAAGCTGTCTGGAAACTGGGCGCTAAAAACGACATCTATGCAGGCAAAACCGCGGGCATTAGGTACAAAGTCTCTGTCCCCATACATCTATCCAAGCTCGAGACACTGGGGGTGCGTGGCATAAGCTACAAAATATTCAAAGACTACCTCACGAACAGAAAGCAACGTGTTATAATTGGGGATTACATGAGTGATGAGGAGACCGTCTCTTACGGCGTCCCACAAGGGAGTGTCCTGGGTCCCACCCTCTTTCTCCTTTATATCAATGACCTCTGTACAATGTCCCTCCCCTACACTCACATTTTCACGTATGCAGACGACACTACCATATTTGTTTGGGGTCCTAACTGGCACACTGTTAAAGAGAGAGCAGAATTTGCAATGTGGAAAAATGGCTGACTAACAACTTACTAACCTTAAACCTAACCAAAACGCAATATATGTTCCCTTCTCGATCACCAAAATTAAGACTCCACCAGGAGGATTTTCCATACATACACACACTAACATCTCACAGGCCAACTCCCAAGAAATCACTCGTGCAGAAAGTGTAAAATATCTAGGAGTACACATGGATAGTGGCTTGAGGTGGGATAAACACATAAGTATAGTTTATTCCAGAGTAAGACGACTCATTCATGTCCTTAACACGCTGAGACAGTGCAACTATGGAACAACTCAGACTTGTATACTTGGCCCTCTGTCAATCTATACTACAATACTGCATTACTGTATGGGAAGGGGCCGCAAAGACGCATCTACTGAGTTTAGAAAGAGCACAAAGAGGGGTGCTGAAAGTGATGTCTAGAAAGCCTTACAGACATCCAACATCCCAGCTGTACATGGAATGTAAGGTCCTAACAGTTCGCCAACTCTTTGTGCTCAGAGCTATACTCAGGAAACATCAAAGCGTACCATTACCCAACCCCAATAGACGTAGCAAAATGCTGGTGTGCCCTGGTGTTCCATGCAAGACCTCCTTCGCAAAGAGACAGTACAAAGTCATAAGTAGTAAGCTATACAACACCATAAATAAACATCTTACTATTACTTCTCTTAGCAGACACGAACTTAAAGGTACAGTTTCTGAATGGCTTAAACATTTAGACTATCAGAAGACGGAAGACCTACTGGCAAATATTACGTAAATATTACGTAACATATATCGTACAATACTTCTAAACAAACTATCACAAACACACTCACATTACACATACACACACACACACACACACACCCACACCCACCCACCCACACACACACACACACACACACACACACACACACACCCACACCCACATACCCTAACGCACAGAACACACACATCTGTTAAAACTCAATAAATATTATTTTGTTCTCAAAATTAGAAAAATATTATAGAATAAGAATTTTCGTAAGTTATCCTAATAATATTGTTAGACTATTGCAGCGACTTTCTAACCATTGCATTCGTATTTCATCATGCGATACTTCTTGCGGCTGAACACTGTTTCCCATAATACAAGCTCAAGCTTAGTTTGGGAATCAGTCGCAGTACCTTTTTAACCGACTTTCAAAAAAGGAGGAGGTTCTATGTTCGTGTGTATGTATTTTTTTTTTTTTTTTTTTTTTTTTTATGTATGTTACCTGATTTCTCCGCCATTTGTGGACCGATTCTCAAAATTCTTTTTTTATTTGAAAGAATATACTCCTGAGGTGGTCCCATTTTAATTTGGTGAAGATCTGGTGCTGATCTTCGGAGATATACAACGGAACTCTTCAAAAATAAACAGCAAATCTGTCGTGATTGCTGGAATCGCTTGGATGTTTATTGTTTATACAACATAATGACGTATCATCACGCCTGTATGCTCTGAGGGGTACGCAGGAGGGTAAAATATACCTAGATTTCGTCAGTTAGGTATGTTAATTTTAATTTATTAGGGATTAGTGGAAAACCCTATTATGATGACATGTATTGTTAACAATTAACAATATAAAATAAATTCATAGCAAATATTTTTATGGTAACAACTAAAAATGGAAAAATAAAAAACTTTTTTGCAAAAAATAAAACCGACTTCAAAAAAAACACTAAACGGTGTAAAATAACTCTAAATTCGGTGGCCCATCATGAGTAAGACAAACCCACCAAAGCCACAGACTTCCGAATTTAGAGTTATTTTACACCGTTTAGTGTTTTTTTTGAAGTCGGTTTTATTTTTTGTATTAAACATTAATACGATGCTTATTTTACACTAAGTTAAGACAAATGTTTATACTGGCGACAATAAAGATTTTTTTATTTTTTTTTTATTTTTATTAGGTAATAATAACAATATGTACAGTCAGCCTCATAAGTCGATATACATATCCATATTTCCTAAACTCATGAACACCTTAGCGTACACAAATTGCTAAACAAGACTAGTGAATTTTGAACCTTTAAGACGTTAATTAAATCCTGGCACTAGTCTTGTTTAGCAATTTGTGTAAGCTAAATTTAAAATAATTACAAGGCATCAAAATATTCATCCGCATCGCTGTCAACGGGAAACTTGCCCAAAAGACTGGCCGCATTGCCACGTTGAATGGCAATGCTGATTCTCTAACCTAAATAAAGGCCAGCCTTCTGGTCACGTGATTTTGATTTTATATAATGATTACGTATACTAACATAGTGTAAAATATTGTACCTATTGCTCTTGTCACCGACTGGGTGCCAGCTATATTAGAACCCAATGGCTTGGCACGCGACAATGGGAAGAGGCCAGACGGTGTAACCATAATGCCTTGGAAGTGGTAGGCCTTTGGTGTGGGATGCAACATGTGTCGATACCCTTGCGCCATCCCATCTTCCACTAGGAAGAATTCCACTAGGAATGTTCAAGTTCAACAATAATGATTCATATTGCATCACGTCTTTCCTTACGGGTCTTAAGTTATTTGAGTTGGAATTTTGGATACACTCTGCAAAATGTGGGATGTCGTTTCAACTTAAGTGCTGATAAAACATGAAATATTTTTATTATGTAGGTAACGGTAATCGCTATCAGCACAACCCGTTATACTACCAACGGGTTGTGCCGATGAGGCTGCAGGTGCTGAAAACCTCAAACGGCGAAAATGTAACAACCAAATCGGAAGTTATATATTTGAACCGTTTGGGGTTGAAACACTCGGGCCGTGGGGTCCGAATGCCCATATAGTTTTCCGTGACATCGCCAAGCAGTTGATCGACTCTTCGCGTGCCCAGAAGGCTGGCCTTTATTTAGGTCAGAGAATCAGCATTGCCATTCAACGTGGCAAAGCGGCCAGTCTTTTGGGCACGTTTCCCGTTGAGAGCGATGCGGATGAATTTTTTGATGCATATGGCATTATTTTGCTGTTTTCCCGGTCTACTTTAATTAAAGTCTTAACAGTAAATAAGTTCTATTTGCAAAGAATTATTAAAGTTCGTATCTGTCGTCATTGTTAATTACGTAAATTGATTTCTGAAACATAAGACTTTTTTATGCTACTTATAACCTCTAAGTTTAGTAACAAAATAAATTTCAGAACGTAGGTACGTATAAATTGACAACCTTACCTTCTTAGGTTTAGCTTAAGACTTGTCAATGTCAAATTGTCACCTGATAGTGAACTGGGACGTTTGACTCTGTCATGTCATCCAAGATGGCGCTGCGTTTGAAAAATGTTTGATACAACGAATATTTTTAATATTTATTTTTTCGAGGACTTTACATGTTTTTTATTAATTATTATGCTATTCCGGACAAAGACAAATCCAAAAAGACCAAAATCATTCAAATTGATCCAGCCGTTCTTGAGTTATAAGTGGTGTAACTAACACGACTTTCTTTTATATATATATAGATGTAATAAATGTACAACTACTAACAAAATATGTATTGTTGTTGTCCGAAAATAAACGTTTTGAAAAATAAACTGAAATGCTGCGATTTATTATTCGTAATTTGTTTTGAAAAATCGATAATTAAGATAATGTTTGTTCAGTAGAAAGTTTACCAATGATACTTGGAATAGAATTTTGAAAAAAAAAACGAAACAAAATTATTGCACTTTGACCTTCAATATCTCCAAAACCAGTAAACTCCCAGGTATGTTCTAGGAGGAAAAAACTATCCCAGTGATGGGTAGAATAATGTAGTTTTCGTTTACGTTAAGGGTCTTTTTACACCCTGTATGTAGTTAGTATGCATACCTACTTAGTATAAGTAGGGTAAAATTGGGGCTTCTGCATCACTCGCCTCGCTTCGCTCGGCTCATGATGCAGAAGCCCCAATTTTATACACGCAACGTCTATCCGATGAGGAGTACTCAACGTCTAACCGATACAGCGCACTTTTAGCACTGATGAATGCTGATTGAAGTGTGTGCACTTATAAACCGTAAAAATGCAAGCTTCAGCACAAATGTTTCGCAATACCAACGGGTGACGAATCTTTAGTAGTAGGAACTTATAAGTTATTTTCTATCTTCATACTTTCCTAGCATTTATTAAAAACATTTATAAAAGGAACTACATACTAAGTTTGATGCTTGTATTTAGTTATTACCCGTAGTATAGAAATAACACGGGAAAAATAT
Organism: Euplexia lucipara; assembly: GCA_921972225.1. Lineage (NCBI taxonomy): Eukaryota > Metazoa > Arthropoda > Insecta > Lepidoptera > Noctuidae > Euplexia > Euplexia lucipara. The sequence goes on along the minus strand of OV179172.1, from coordinate 9,262,843 downwards.
TTTTTTCTTTCGAGGCTTTTTGTATGAGGACTAGGTCTCTAGACCTAGGTCCTATCTTAGATTTTGTAATTTCTTATAATATTGGTTATACGTAATATTTTAAGTATTATATTAAATTTTAAGTGACAGTCTATTGCCGTTGAAAATATACAGCTCGATGAGAAACATATGGTGGACCCGTTGGCAGTGGGACCCTTGGCCTTAGGATGCGCTACCCTTAACGAATGATAGTGGTGTAAGTATGTTTTTTAAGTAAGTCTTTATTAAATTCTATTTTAAGTTAAACTACGTCTTATATTAAGATTTACTAGAGAGTACATACGATTACCTTATACAAATTTCGTCTCAAATTACAGCGACAGTGCGGCGCCGATGTAGTATTACATCCAAATAAGATTAGTAAAGGAGATGATACTTGAGTACCTAATTTATAATATATAAACAATCAATAATAATTCTTATGATCAATGAGTACAGTGTTCAATATTAAATATAATAATTAATTATAGATTTATTAGAGAGTACATACGATTACCTTATAAAAATTTCGTCTCAAATTGCAGCGACATTGCGGCGTCGGTGTGGTATTGCATCCAAATAAGTTTAGTAAAGGAGATGTTCACACTTGAGTACCTAATTTGTAATATATAAAGAAACAATAATAGTTCTAATGATCAATGAGTATAGTGTTCAATATTAAACATAAAAATTAATTATTTTTAAATTGAAACGTCAGCGAAAACTTTAATACGTTACAATGATCGTTCCCTTATAATATTAGGGTATAAATAGAGCCATCGAGATGTTTTTATAACACATTGGTTGTGGCATCATTCCTTCATTGGTGGCTGTGGAATATCTTCCCAAGGGGTCAAGTATGTACGTAATACTTAGGTCCTACGCCCATAAGCAACTCAGTTGCAATAATGTTGTTGTTTGCTCAGCGTGCTGATGGGCTAGTATTTTTTGATAACTGCTGTTTTCGTTTCATAAATAGTTTACTTTACTTTATCTGTATTTCAGGTCTTCAAATCCCTTCGATTCAGACGCTGAAGCGCCTTCAACATCAACTAAGAAAAAGACCACCAAACCGTCTAAACCCAAGAAGCAACGAAGCAAGATACAAAAAAGACAGGATCATTTAGATAGTGACTCGGAATCAGAGACTGATCCAACACCAGCAAACGTGACCAAAAAGCGTAAAATCAATCTCTTTCCCGATTCTGAGGTGAGTTCATTTATCTACATAATATTTTACGTTTTGTTTCTAACGAAAATTAGTCTGAGCAGAAACAATTTTAATTTCGATGCCTGCCCCATATCTATCTCGTAAATGACCTCGATGGTAGCAAGTGTGTTCCGCTTCTTGTATTTTCTATCTCGTTCTGTGTTCGATTCGCAGTCCGGACAAAGTGTTTTTGGTTATCCAACAATAAAGACATGCTATGTTATTTTAATACGTTATATATATATATATATATATATATATATATAAGTATAATAACGTGTAGATAGTTAAATCGTATATTAATATGATGTTGTAACGATGTTAAGCTCTTGAGCTTATAATAATTCAAAGTCTGTTTTTGTTGTTGGCAGGATGATGAGTCTGAACCTGTCCATGCAGCAACATTAAAAAATTATCTTTCACGACGTGTAGCTTCTGGCAAAACCTATCAAAGCGATCCCACAAAGAGAGGCGAGTATTACATTGAAGTTCGCATCTCGAACAGCCGTGAACTGGAAGCAATTACCAACAACCGTTGGCAACATTCCCTGATCACTTTTAAAACTGCAGTAAATGACAAAACGCCAACTTGGAAAGCAGTTACTCAGCTTGTTTCCACGATAAAAGAAAATTTTCGTCACGTTAAACCTATTTTGTATCCATCCAAGGATTAATCAACATGTACTTGCTCACTTAGTTTATCGATATCCACATAATTTTTGGGTTTATCAGTTTATGCATGTATGTAGGTATGTTTAATTTGAATAGTAATTTCATGTTTTTACATAATTAAATGCATTGTTTCTTACAGGATCTACTCTGTAGATAAAAACTAAATAAAACAAAAACCAGAACCTAAAAATAAGAAAAATTAAACTTTATAAAGAATAAACTAAAATGAGAACCTATAACAAGAAAAATTAAACTTTGTATAGAATAAAACTAAAATCAGAACCTAAAAACAAGAAAATTAAAGTTTGTATAACAGAAAAGTAAAATAAGAACCTAGAAACAAGAAAAAAATAAACTTTGCGTAGAATAAAACTAAAATCAGAACCTAAAACAAGAACAAATAAATTTGTATAGAATATAACTAAAATTGGAACCCAGAAACAAGAAAAATACACTGTGTAAAACTAAAATCAGAACCTAAAAACAAGAAAATTAAAGTTTGTATAAAATAAAACTAAAATCAGAACCTATAAACAAGAAAAATTATACTTTGTATTTAATAAAACTAAAATCAGAACCTATAACAAAAAAAAAATAATTTTGTATAGAATAATACTAAAATCAAAACCAAGAAACAAGAAAAATAAATAACTTTGTTTAGTATAAATAAACACAGAATAAATTGAATATTTTTGAAGACTAAATGTATTTCTGCCAACCCTGTAATGAATACGTTAAAAAACATTCTTCTCACAAGAAATCCAACATTCATAAATCTAACTGTTTGCTACAAACTGAATTTGACAATGTTCATATGATTGCTTGTGCCTTTAAAAACAAAATAGTTAGTTACAAAATAGATTCTCAAAAATTTAATATTTCACCTGAATTATTTTTAAATGATATTTCGCATATATGTTCTTATCTTATTAAAGAGAAACTGAAAGTACATACATCATTAAAAGTCAATTTTGAACTGTTTGTTTCATATGTTTTACCTAAAAATAATGAATCATCTCTGAAATCTTTTAACACTAAATATGAAATAATATCGCAAAATACCGATTTACTATCCATTTTTAAAGCATGTGCTGAAAAAATGATTTACAAATGTTCAGAGTTTGAACTTTGTGAATCAGGTTGGACAATCGAGAGAATAAGTCATTTAGAAATAAATATTTTAAAATACAACCCTTTAAGAGCTGGTTCTTACATTCCATTACCTCAAAATATTCGCAAAACAAAATCTTGTCTAAATTTAGTTAATAATGATGAACATTGTTTTCTTTGGAGTGTTGTAGCTCATTTGTATCCGTCTATGAATAATCCAAATAGAGTGACATCATACCCTCATTATTCAAAAGTTTTGAAAACAACTAATATGTCATTTCCTCCAAGTTTTACAGATATTAAATTATTTGAAAATCTAAATCCGAATTTGAGTATAAACATTTATGGTTTAGATTCGAAAAATCAAGTGACTGGACCATTGTATAAAACTTTAAAAAGAAAAATAATGCACGTCAACTTACTTTGTATTAATAATAAAAAAGGTAAAAACCATTACTGTTTAATAAAAAAGTTCGACAGACTTGTACATAAACAATTAACTAAACATAAGTCCAAGATACATTTATGTGACGAGTGTTTCACATATTTTAGTACATCAGAAAAACTTTTAAATCATAACTGTGCAAGAGTGAAAACTATACTCCCTGAAGATAACACGACACAATATTTTTCAAATTTTGAAAGAACTCAAAGAATTCCCATAGTTATTTACGGTGATTTTGAGAGCTTATTACACGAATATTCAGACAAAAATAAAACAAAACATGTTGAAAACATACAAATTCACGAGGCAAGTTGCTTTGCATATTATATTTTTTGCCATTCTCGACCAGAACTTAATAAGTTCGTATCATACAGGGGGCCAGATTGTTCAAAGAAGTTTACTAAATCAATTACCAAAAATGTGAAAAGATTGTATGAAATAATTTCAGATTCAAAGCCCATGATAATCAGTGAAGATGAACGTAATTCTTTTAACAATGCAAAAAAATGTTATTTATGTAAGAAAAAATTCTGTGATACAGACATAGTTGTCGCAGATCATGATCATTTCACAGGAAAATACAGAGGACCAGCGCATGATAAATGTAATTTAAATGCTAAAAAATGTTCATTTATACCTATAATATTTCACAACCTTTCAGGTTATGATTGCCATTTGTTTATAAAAGAACTTTCTGCTATTTGCGGGCGCATAAATTTAATACCTAAAAATAAGGAAAAATATATATCTTTTACTAAATTTATACCAATTAATGATAAAAATGTGGCTCAATTAAAATTTATCGACTCTTTTAATTTTTTGAGTTCAAGTCTTGATAATTTAGTGAACTCAATGAAACCTGAGGATTTTCAAAGTCTGCGACAGTTTTTCGAAGATGAACACTTATTTAATTTAATTCGGAGAAAAGGTATTTATTGTTACGACTATATTGATTCATGGGATCGTTACAAAGAAAATAAATTGCCAGATCAAATCAAATTTTATAATAATCTGACATCTGAAACTGTTTCCGATGAAAACTACAATCATGCATTAAAAGTTTGGGACGCATTTCATATTTCCAATTTAGGAGAGTATACAGATCTGTATCTAAAATGTGACGTCCTTCTTTTATGTGATGTATTTGAAAAATTTAGAGCTATGAGTTTAAAATATTACAACCTTGATCCATGTTATTACGTTTCTTCACCATCATTAAGTTGGGACGCTATGTTGTTATACACTAATATTAATTTAGACTTGATTTCGGATATTGAAATGTATCAAATGTTGGAAAAGGGTATACGAGGAGGTCTTGCCCAATGTTCTTTAAGATATGCTAAAGCAAATAATAAATATCTTCCACATTATGATAGTCAGAAACCTAATAGTTATCTAGTTTATCTGGATTGTGTTAATTTATATGGTTATGCAATGATGCAAAAATTACCAGCGGGAAATTTTAAATTTTTGAGCGAAAAAGAAATAAATACATTTGATATTATAAATGTTTCCGATGATAGTGATAGTGGATATATTCTCGAAGTAGATTTACACTATCCATACGAAATTCATGATGACCATTCTGATTTACCATTTGCAGCTGAAAAATTTGTACCTCCGGGAAGTAAAAATTATAAACTAATTGCCAACTTGAATGACAAATTTAAATATGTGATTCATTACATTCATTTGAAAGAGTGTTTAAAAAATGGTCTTATTTTACTCAAGATTCATAGGATATTAACTTTTAGTCAAAATGCATTTTTAGCACCATACATCTTATTGAATACAACACTTCGTCAAGAAGCAAGTTCAGATTTTGAAAGAGATTTTTTTAAAAAACAAAATAATTCTATTTTCGGAAAAACAATAGAAAACAAAAGAAAACAAGTTGATGTGAAATTGGTTAATGTATGGAAAGATACATCAAATAAGACTAATAAAGTTTGTGGAGCAGAAAAATATATAAGTGCTCCGAATTTCAAAAATATGTCGATGCTATCTGAGTCATTGGTTGCAATCCAGATGCAACAGACACAAATAATTCTGGATCGCCCGATTTATATTGGATTTTCAATTTTGGAATTGGCTAAGAGTCATTTACATCATTTTCACTATTCTGTAATGAAACGTATTTATAAAGAGTCTATCAAACTTTGTTATACTGATACAGATAGTCTTTTGTATTTAATATACACTGAAGACTTTTATAAAGACATGAAAAAGTATATTAGGTACTTTGACACCAGTAACTTTGAAAATGAGAATTATGATATGCCAAAAGTAAATAGTAAAATACCAGGATTTTTCAAGGATGAGATGGGTGGTGATATCATATCCGAGTTTGTGGGCTTAAGAGCAAAATTGTATTGTATAGATTCTGTAACCACATCAATAAGAAAAGCAAAAGGTATTAAAAAAACCGTTACAAATAAACTTAATATTAACAATTATAAAAGAGCTTTACGATACAATGAACATTTAAGAGAAAATATGTGTATAATTAGGTCAAAAAATCATAATATATTTACTCAAAAAATTAATAAACTTGTACTTAGCAGAGATGATGATAAAAGACAAATATTAGAAGATGATTATAAAACTTTACCTTGGGGACATTACAAAACTGTTTTTTAATACATAATTAACTATGTAAATCTACAATCAATACCTGTAAACTGTGTAAATGCATTTTAGTATGTAAAAGAAAATTCCCAATATGTAATTAATTAAGTTAAAATGTATATAATTCATAATCATAATAAAGTTACTTGAAAATGTATTTGAAGTTAAGCTGTATGTACTATGTTGATGAGTGTAATAAAATTTCTAATGTTTAAATAAATTATGTAAACAAATTGATGTGTATTTATTTAACAGACTGATTATAACCCTTTATAACAGGAATAAAACACAAATATTAAGATGATAAGAAATTTATTAAGATATAATAAGTAGGTATACATGGCCTTATTAACTTTTTAAGTATAAAATGATTATAACATACAGCGTGTTACGGAAAGGGTATGTACATATCAAAGGCACGGATTCTTTTGGTGATAATGAACTACATGGCAATATGTTTTTGTACCTATACCTACATAATTATAAAGTTAAGAACATTTAACTAAAAATCATACAAAAATGTGTAAGATAATAAATCCAGCATTCAATTCAAGCTAAATGTATACGTCTGTCCCATTGTACTAAATAAATATAGTATATATGACAAAATATATGAATATTTTTATTTAGTACATTTTTTTATTTTTTTATTATTTAGTACAATGGGAAAAACTAATTTTAAGAACTTTTTACTAGTTAATGAAACAAATATTTGTTTGTTATTATGCAATTTATTGTAAATTGAAAATATATTAAAACATAAATATAATAATGTAAACTTATAATAAATTTAATACACTTTAAAATGAATAAAATATCATTTATTTTAATAATAGTTGTTTTTTTATTTCCTCGATCTAAGTTCTGTTACAAATAAATTTGTTATTTAAGATTATAGCAACTTTTTGATAAAGTAAAAAGTACATTTCAGAAGAAGCAATTATTGAAAAGATTCTAAAAAATCTCTCGAAAGCAAATTAATTTGTGGCAGACAATGCGAACTATTGACAAAATCGAAATATAATATACACTGCATATAAATAACGTAAGTATACAACAGCATAAACATAAACAACATTGGACAATTCAAATAAATTAGAAAAATTATATAAAACATAATATAATTATGTATTATAGACAATTCGATTGCCTTAATTTATTCACTATTTTACCAACTAAATGTTCAGTTTCAGTCTTTATATCATCATAATCACTAGTCACTAAATACTGCACATCCACACTCGCATCCTCAGGATCCACTTTTATTTTATCCATGGGACGACCATCCAAATCATGTATCATAATTTTGATTAAATGTCGAACATGTGCAGGTTCTTTGCGCATGACATAAGATTTGTTTATTCTCGTAATAGATTTTGATTTGATTTTTTTTTTCTTCTTCAATGCTTGTTCCTCTGCTTTTTGTTGTCGACTTTCTTCACAAGCCTTGGCAGCTACTTCAGCATACCAACTTTCTCTATCTTGAGCGTAATAAAAAGGATTGGTAATTGGATTATCGTCTTCTATAAAATTCTGTAAAAAAAAAAAAAAAAAAACGCCATTATAAATAAAATAAAAAATATAAATAATAATAACTTTTACATATTTATAACCTTGTCACTTACCTCCTGTAAATTTGGTCTCTCGGGTTCTTCATCAAATACTGAAGTTCTATTATGGTTTATAATATCTAGAACAGGACTGTAGCACGGTGAGGTTGACATGATTCTGAAAATAAGAATGATAACAATATTAATATAATAAGATTTATAAAAAAAAATACACATTTGAAAAAATTGTTCTTACCTCGAAAGTAAATAAATGACCGGACAAACGATCTGCTCACGTAAATGACAGCAGCGCAATGAAGAGATCGCATTAAAAAATTATATACAAATGGAGCATGTGATGTCATTATTGTAATTTAAGAATAATATCTTAAATTACAGTTTCGTCTAAACACACAAGTCTAAACTTGTTGATATTGCGGACAAATGTTCTATTCAGGTATAACGTATTAATTATATACATTTTTTATCAATATATATTTGAAGGACAGAAAGAAATAGAAGTAATACGCAAAATGAAGTTGATCAAGCAACCCATATCGCTTAAAATTAACAATATAAATATCAATGAATCCCCGCATCTAATCAGGCATAGTATTTTACTACCTAACACAATTCGCTGTGTTATATGCGGTCCTTCAAACTGCGGTAAAACTAACACAATGATTAGTTTGCTGCTGCATGAAAACGGGATGAAATTTCAAAATGTTTATCTTTACTCAAAAACAAGTTTTCAGTCAAAATATCGTTTCTTAAGCGAGGTGCTAAGAAGAGTGCCTCAAATAAAATTCTTTGAGTTCAATGATGATAAAGATGTTATATCTCCGAGTGAAGCTTTACCGAACTCTGTATTTATTTTTGATGATGTTGCGTGTGAAAATCAAATAAATATCCGCAATTATTTCTCTATGGGTAGACATAAGCAAATTGATTGCTTCTACTTATCACAAACCTATTCAAAAATACCGAAACAATTGTTGCGTGATAATGTTAATTTTCTAATAATATTTAAACAAGATGATGTGAACCTGAAGCACATATATGAAGAACATGTTAGCTCTGATTTATCATGGAATCAATTTAAAGACATTTGCAAAACAGTTTGGAAAACTCCTTTTAATTTTTTAATCATTAACAAAGAGTCCCCAATAAATAATGGAAGGTACAGACAGAATTTCGATACCTTCTTTAATTTTGAATGAAGTTGCATATTTATAACGAGCTTCATAAGAATACAGTTTAGTCTAAATCTATTATTACTTGAATTCACTTGTTTAAGAGGAAGATGGAGAAAAATATTAAAATGGAATTAATGAAGTCTGTCGACTCCATAAAAAGAAAAATAAAACAAATGAAAAATCAGGAACATGAAGTGAACTTATCGCTAGATAAAATGCTCAAACCTGTTTCGGAGCCCCTCAATAGCCTTGTGAAATCTAAAAAAAATCTAGAAAACAAAAACCATATGGAAAATGTAATATCCGAAAATTCTATAGCATTCGAGTCAGACGAAAACAGTTCGAGCTCTTCGACTAAATGTGATGACTTTCACGATGCTGTATTAAATTCTGCAAGCACTCCTAAAAATAAACAAAAAAATAGTTTAGAAACTTCATTGGAAAGTAAAGACATTTATGGTATTTATGATGGATTAAATGTTCCTTTTGGAATAAGAACTGAAAACAAAACTTTAATGATGGGCAAAGAAATAGTTTCATTTTCTAAAATTGGTAGTTTAGACAATGAAAATACAGTTTTGGTTAAAATTGGTGGTAAAACTTATAATTTAACCCCTGGACTTAAAGAACTTTTACTCCGAAGTAAACCTGATTTAAAGTTAATAACAAACATAGATAAACTTGTTTATAAAGATATCTTACATCAAACTAACGCCCATAAGAGAGATTTTAACCCCAGTGGTCAAATAAGAGGTGATAAAGGAACTAAGTATCGACAAATTATCAAGCCATTATTTTGCGAGACTTCAACTGAAAAAAATCAGATGAAACTTGGAGGTAGTTTGCCAAAGCTAAAAAAATATAAAACGTACACTGACTTGGTATATTGGGATGATCCCAATGAATTAGTCGAGAGATTAAAATTATTAGTAGCGTCAAGAGATGCCGGCAACACAAATCATGATAATGAAATTTTATCAATAATTGAAGAATTGAAAGAAGCTGACGTTATTAAAGAATAAATAGTAGGAATAAGGCACCCTTCCTTCAGTATCACAAAAGACTTGATATTGATATAATTAAATTTGTCCCAAAAAGAAAAGAAACATGAGCAAAGCCGATATTGTCAACGAAATTCATAAAAACGCGAGGGTGAACTTTCCTCGAAGACACGTTATCATGAAAGATATAGATGATCTATGGCAGGCGGATTTAATTGATATGCAATCAATTAGTGGAGAAAATAAAAACTTTCGATTTATTCTCACAGTTATTGATACATTTTCGAAATACGCTTGGGCTTTTCCTTTGAAAAGCAAGACTAAAGACGTTGTCTGTAATACTTTCAAGATGTTGTTAGATAAAGGGCGAGTTCCAAAAAATCTACAAACGGATAACGGAACAGAATTTTATAATAACTTATTTCAAAAGCTTATGAAATCCCATAATATTAATCATTACTCAACATTCTCAACAAAAAAAGCGTCAATAGTAGAGAGATTCATTAGAACATTAAAATCTAAACTTTATAAGGAATTTAGTTTAAAAGGAAACTATAAATGGATAGATAAAACTCTTGATAATGTAATGTATAAATATAATCATACTTATCATCGGACAATTGATGAAGTCCCAGCAAATGTAAATAATAAAAATAAAATACGCATACTGGAAAAATATGTAAGCTTGGCAAAAAATGTAAATAATAAAAGCAAGTTTAGTGTGGGTGATTATGTACGGATCAGTAAGTATAAAGGGACCTTTGAAAAAGGATACACCCCTAACTGGTCGACAGAAATATTTAAAATTAAAAAAATACAAAATACAACTCCTATTACATATTTAATTGAAGATACAATTAGAGGTCTACCTATTTTAGGGGCATTTTATATGCAAGAGCTTCAAAAAACGAAACATCCAAACGTGTATCTAGTGGAAAAAGTTCTTAGAAAAAAAGGAAACAGAGTTTTAGTGAAATGGCTAGGTTTGCCTTCAACTGAAAATAGTTGGATTGATAAGTCAAATAAATTATAACAGATAAATCAGAGTAACTTAGCTTTACAATAACTATTTATTAAATATTTAATCCCCCGATTCTTCAGTCTTATGATGTGTATTGGAGAGAGCAGTCTTCTTAATTGGCTAATAAATCATTTGCCATTAGAATTACACTTACCAGGCTACAATTATTGCGGTCCTGGCACGAAATTAATCAAAAGGCTTAAACGTGGAGATAAGGGTGTTAACAAATTAGACGAATATTGTAAAGAGCACGACATTGCCTATCATAAGTCCTCAAACTTAGAAGATCGTCATAAGGCAGATTTAGTTTTATTAAATATGGCAAAAGAGCGCGCAGTTACCTCGGATGCTAGTCCAAGCGAAAAGTTCGCAGCGCGTTTAGTAAGCAATATTATGTCAACAAAAATTAAAACTGGTTGTGGCTTAAAAAAGCGTAGCAAAAAGTGTTCTCGTGAAGTTACAGATGGAAAAAGTTTAAATCATAATTTTAAGAAGGTTATAGCCAAAACAAGAAGACATATAAAAAAATTAAAACCAAAATGTAAAAAAGTTGCAATAGAATTAGCTATGGCTGCTGTCCGAGAATTATCGGGTAATTCATCTATTAAACTTCCTCGAGTTATTCCTATACCGAAAACCGGTGGTGTTTTACCTTTGATTCCAATTTTCGCGGGATTATCTGCAGTTGGCGCCTTAGCAGGCGGTGCAGCTGGTATTGCTAAAACCATTAATGAATTTAAAATGGCAAAAAAATTACTAGCTGAGAGAAAGAGACACAACGAAAAAATGGAGGCTCTTTGTGTAGGAAAAGGCCTCCACCTCAAACCGCATAAAGATGGACTCGGAATTTTCATATCAAAAGAAAAAAACTAAGATGTCGGCTACCCAAACGAGCTTTAACTAATATTGACATTTTAAAGTATGCAACTAATATTCCACATTTTAGAGGTGTTTTTATGAGAGATGAGCTCCCTAAATACCCTTTTAAAAAAGAATGTGGAGTTATTAATTTAGATAGCTCAAAAAATCCAGGCTCTCATTGGGTAGCCTATGCAAAATACAATGATTATATTGAGTATTTCGATAGCTATGGAAATCTTAAACCACCAAAGGAATTTATAAAATATGTCGGTAATAAAGTACACTATAATTATGATAATATACAGCGTGATCACCCTTTTAACTGTGGACATCTTTGTTTAAAGTTCTTAAAGAATTTTTGGTGTAGTTAAGTAATAAAATGAGTGGGATTATTCAGAAGAGTTTAGTGTACAAGCATGTCTATTACGGTTACCATCTCCGGAAATAAATCAGAATTAATTTCATACTTTCAACCACCACTTCATTTATCTGATCAGTATGAGTGCGGTTTGCTTTACTTTTCATTATTGAATTCAAAACCTATTGCTCCTAATATTGGAAGCAGTCTGTCTGTGATCAGAATCGAATGTGATCTTGTATACGGCTCATATTTCAACGGTTTACCAAAACATTTCATTCATGAATTTCTATATGACAGTGCTCAGGGTCGTCATTACATAGAAATACCGCAAAACGTAGTATATTTTCCAATAAACAAAAATAACATTTCATCTATATCTGTTAAAATTGTTGATCAGTTTGGTCATAGTATTAATTTTGGGGAAGAACACATTCAATTACGTCTTCATATAAGGAAAACAAAATGATAGTTTATAATAAAAACACATCAGTGAATATAAAACGTCTTATTTCTTCGCGGACTACTAAGGGGCACACACGTAAGAATAAATTGAAGAAATTAACCAAAGCAAATAAAAACTTTCTTAAAGCCCTTGGTTTTAAAACATGAATATCCTACAGATTACTGAATCACCACACTTTGACAGTTCAATCGAAAGTTATGAAGTCCATTCATACAATCCCTACAATAACAGCTTTAGAGAAAACGATGAAATCAGAATTCCCATACACCAACAAGACATATACGTGCTACCATCAGCCAGTTCGATTTACATCGAAGGGCAAGCAAAGTTCTTCGGTAAAGATGGGAATCCGATCAAGAAAACTGTTGCGTTCACTAATAACCCTGTTATGTATCTGTTTCAAGACATCAGATATGAAGTGAATGGTATAGAAATAGACCGTATAAAAAATTCCGGAATAACGTCAACAATAAAATCATACATATCACTAAATCAAGCAGAAAATAAAGTTGCAGCTATATGGGGTTGGAACTTAAATGGATTTCACAGTGACGGACATTTTAGTGCTGTGATACCATTAAACAAGGTTTTAGGGTTTGCAGAAGATTACAATAAAATTGTGATAAATTGTAAACACGAACTTATATTAACTAGGAGTAACTCCAATTTAAACAGTGTAATACTTACTGACGATGTTGCCCATTTTCAAATAGATATGGAAAGAGTTCAGTGGAGGGTACCACATATAAAAGTATCAGATCGAGAACGATTAATACTTTTAAAACACTTAGAAAAAGATAAGTCTATTCAGATGGCTTTTAGAAATTGGGATTTATATGAGTATCCTTTACTTCCTAAAACTACAAAACATTCTTGGTCAGTAAAGACCGCTTCACAATTAGAAAAGCCTAGATATGTTATATTTTGCTTGCAAACTAATAGGAAAAATAATAAAACTAAAGACAGTTCGCTATTCGATCATTGCGAAGTGAGCAACGTAACGCTCTTTTTGAATTCTCAATATTATCCTTATGAACCTTTGAGCTTAAAGTTTTCTGAGAACAAGTATAGTATATTATATGAAATGTATGTGAAATTTCGCCAGTCGTATTACAACAGTCCATTAGATCCGTTGCTAGATCTAAAAGACTTCAAAGAAAAGGCTCCCCTTTTTATTATAGACTGCTCAAGACAAAACGATAGTCTAAAAACAGGTCCAGTGGACGTGCGGTTGGAAATTGAATGTTCTACATCAATACCAGATAAGACAACTGCATATTGTTTGATTATAAACGATCGACTTGTAGAATACAAACCTTTAAGCAACATTGTGCGAAGGTTATCATGATTGTTATTGTCGATATTCAAGGCTTTCAAACAGAAGCCAAGGAATTTATAGCAAAAGAAATCGCAATATTGGGTGATAGCAAACTACAAGTGTTTTTAATTGAGCCGCCATTTTCATTTAAAAATCTAACAAGACTAGAAAAGAAACAAGTTTGCTGGATTGAACGTAACAGAAAGATATACTGGAGTGAAGGATTTATTCCATATTCTAATTACCAGACATTGGTGTTAAATATTTTAAGAGATAAATATGTTTACGTTAAAGGTATAGAAAAAGTTTCCTGGTTAAAGCATATTTTAGAAAATAGTAATAGTAATATATTTAATTTAGAAGAAAAAGGTTGTCCTAGTTTAATAAATTTGTATAATCAATATAAACAGTCTCAAGATGTGTATAATTGTGTTTATCATAATTCTGTATGTGCGTTAAGAAATGTATTATGTATAAATAAATGGTGTCATGATAATAAAATTATAAACTAAAAATATATGTTTTTTATAGCTTTTTATCCCTTCCAATCCTATCTGATCACGACTATAAATTGTTTGCTACCGTTAGACGATGTCACTTCACCATCATAATTTATAAATATTATCAAGTACTAAGTAGAGGACAAAGTGGTCCAATATTTTGTCACATCTCTAAAGACACATTTGGCGCATTGGTTAAGAGTGCTACATCACAATGTAAATAGTAGGTTTAATAGATGCCTTAACAAATGCGTCAAAAGTGTTTTGCTGGTTCGATTCCCGCACAGAACAAATGAATATTTGTTCCAGCTTGGTTTTTATGATTTTTTACATTATTTTATATTATAATCAATTACTCTATCTCCATAATACAGTTAAGTAAAAAAAAAAAACAATCCTCAATTCTTTTTCTGGATTTCTATCCGTATCCAAGGCACCGATGACATTAACTTGCACGGTTGCTAATATATTGAACGCTGTAGCGCTCAATACATTTCGGTTTAACGCGGTGCAGCTATCGAACATGATATTGTTGTAAAGTACGCTCGATAGTTTTGCTCCACTGTAGTTCGACGCCACGCCAACGATCGCGATAATGTGCGACGGTATAAATTGAGGAGTTCTGAATCTGATCAACCGTTCGAGTGAACTGCTGTGAACTGGAGGCAATCACAAAGAAACGGTAGCAACAATTCGCTCATCAGTTTAAAAACCGTAGTGGATAAAAATACATCGACAAGTCAATGATAGGTATTAGTTCTCGATTATAAAATTGGGGCTTCTGTATCACTCGCGCGATCGATTATAAAATTGGGGCTTCTGCATCATGAGCCGAGCGAAGCGAGGCGAGTGATGCAGAAGCCCCAATTTTACCCTACTAGTATAAGTTTTTAAAAGAGTTTTTTCGTCGTTTCTTCTTTTTTTGTTTGTTAGTATAGTATATTTATGTTTAGACTAAGTGGCCTTTAGTAATTTTGTTTGTGTGGAAACCATTGTTGCATTGGGGTAACCTGTAAAGACTGTAGGTTTAAATTTGATAAATTAATAAATAAAATCCGCTTCTTCGGTGGTCATGCGTGTTGTTGGTTATTTTATACCCTATAAAGTAAACAGATTTTGATCAAAACAGTTAATCAGCTCATCGCATAACCGTCTTCTCCTATGTCCCACTCACCGTACTGACTTTGTTCATAGTTCTTTTTTTGTGCAGTCTGTTTCTCTGTGGAACGCTCTCCCCCAGGAAATCAGGATGGCAACCAACCGTTTATCTTTTAAGGTTAAGGTTCGCGAGCATATTCGTAAGAAGTTGGCAGTAGTATCTTCACAGCGCTAATGTTTTCTCTTCTTTCTATCTCTTCGTAATTTAATTTATTATATATATTATATTTATAGTGTAAATATTTATGTATTTATACTCATATTATGTATTAGTATTCTATGATTCCTTTTATTTTTTCATTTTTAATTGCACCTACCACTGTTTTTCTCTGCATCACCTAAAGGTTGACTGGTAGAAAATGCCTGTGGCATTAAGTCCGCCTCTGTACATTAGTGTGCTTGAAGTATTAAATAAATAAATAAATAAATAATCAGATTATATAATCTTAGGCGTGCCGCTCATTATCGATGAGTAATCAGTTATCACACACGCAAATTCAATTAATATAATAACAGATAAAAATGTAATTACAATAATCATTCATAGGTTTTTTATCTTCCAAAACAAATAGAATAATATGGCCTTTGATGAGTAATTGTAATACCCATGTTGGTTTTTTTTTTATTGATAATAAACATCATTACCATATCTATGATTTTAGTGTTTTATTTTATTAATTAGATATTAGGTATTTTCAACAGGGTTGCGTAGAAAAAATCTGGCAAAAAAAAATAACCCGTGCCGGTTATTTTTTTTTCCGATGTTAAATAAATATTTCACAACATTCACACAACGCCATTTAGTCCCAAGTTAAGCTTGACAGCTTGTGTTATGGGTACTAAACAGCTGATAAACGTACTTACTTATAGCTTAGCTTAGCTTGGGACTAGATGGCGTTGTGTGAAAAGTTGTGGTATATTTATTATTTATTTATTTGTTTAAAATTTAATCTTAATAAAATTGTTGACTGTATTTCGGTGAGTGTGCTCGAGAGCTCCACGAGCTCATTCCACCATCTCCTTTCTTCCATCGGGAATCTAGACGAACTGCAGTAAATCACCCGTTCCTTGTAGATGTTCCACACATTCGCACGAAGCGCTTTGCCTGTTCCATCATTATGAGCACAGACAAGGAGTTGAATTCCCTGCCTGCATCGGTGTTTCCGAGTTCATATGACCCCAATATGTTTATGTCGCGAGTTAATAGGTAGGCTTCTTTTGGGTAAGCTCGTTCCATCGTTTACCTCATCTGTGACCGCAGGACAAGATTGAGAAGAGTAGACCCATTATAAGTATAAAAAAACCGAACCCTAATACTTTACTGCAATGACGTGCATTAATTATTATTAATTATCGATATTACAGATAAGATTAACACATATATGAGCCGGTATTTTCATGACTAAGGCAAAATTAGCGAAGATGGTGTCACTGTCGGTAGCCGTTTTGGTTCTAAGCGCAGCTTTCGCAGCTGGTAAGTAAAAGTATTATTTACTAGCACATGTCCCGCGGTTTCACCAGCGCAGGTCCCGTTCCCGTGGGAATACAAGAATAAAAAGTAGCCTAAGTGTTAATCCAGGATGTCAGCTAACTCCAATTTGAAATTTTATTATTATCCACTTAGTAGTTTTTACGTGAAAGAGTAACAAACATCCATCAATACATCTATCCACCCATCCATCCATCCATTTATCCCTCCATCCATCCATCCATTCATCCATCCATCCATTCATCCATCCATTCATCCATCCATTCATCTATCCATCCATCCATCCATCCATTCATCCATCCATCCATCCATTTTTTGCATGCTTCTTGTCTAGTTTTAAATCGCCTGTTTTTATAACACTTAGAACAAGTAATTTTATGTTAATATTTTAAGTTTTGGAAGAGCGGAGTCTCCTAACACACGCTTTTTTGCTTAAAAGGAGGCTCCAATCACTCGTTGTTAAGTTTACTTGTAAAACTAATAAAACATTTTTCATTTTCATTTTCATTTTCATCCATCCACACTTAAAAACTTTCGCGTTTATAATTTTACAAGGATTTTTCACTACCTGCTTGATAACTTCAAATTACGTAATACTAGCTATCTTGGTCAAATCTGCATGGTACTTACTTGATTTGAGCAAGATAATGTCTGGACTTTCTATGACCTCTGAGTTTCTTTCGGTGTTTCTTCTCAGAGTAGTCAGATAGTGAAACTTCAAACTCATCTACTAGTAAAAAAATGACATGTAAAAGTGTTTGTGAAAACTTATACGACTTCGCGAATGTTAATATGTAGTTTTTAGTGTTTCAAGTGTGAAAATTACTACAGTTTCGGAAGTCGGTGGCCAATAATGGACGAAAACCACCAAAGCCACAGACTTCCGAAACTGGAGTTATTTTTCACCTGCTAGTGTTGTTTTTAAGAAGTCGGTTGTTTTTTTTGCAAAAAAGTTTTTTTATAAGAATGAATAGCCACAAGTTGTATACTAATAAACTTAACTATACTCCATCCTAGTAGGTAGTTAACTAAAGGTAAACAGTCTTGACAAGTCTTTTTATATAAACGCTTATTAATTAAATACAACTACTGTTTAAACAAATTGTTTAATTGATCATGTAATCGTTTTTGTTGTATCTAAATTTGTTTTCAGCTGCATTTTAATTTTAAACTGTGTTATTAACTAAAAATACATGTCAATATTGTTTACCTTTTGTTAACTACCTAATCAGATGGAGTATAGGTACGTTTTGATTTTGTTTCGTGTTGTTAAATTGATACGTTGGTCTGATTAGCAAATACGATATTACGAATGCGTAATGTTATGTCGTCGTTAGTATTATGATCGATAAATTAATTATCCTGATTGATTGTTCTTTACTTACCTAATTTTCGCCGAAACGCCGCAATGTGTTAATTGAATAACAAGATAAATTGGTTGAAATTTGGGAACATTATTTTCAAAAGCTACCTTAAATTTCGTCTAGGGATAAATTTATTGGTTCTGAATTAGGTAGGAAACCAGTACGTCTGAGAAATATTTCTTGAAGCTAAGTCAAGAGCCAAATATAATTTAATCTTAAATCTCTTTGGCTCTGCTGCAGTGCTATTTTGTTAAGAAAAAAAAGTAAAGAATAAAAAAGTAGATAAAATAATAATAATAATAAATTGGAACGCCGCACGATGATTGTTGATATAACGGTCCCGCATGACGAGAACCTCGTGAAGGCAGAGAAAGATAAAGAACTTAAGTATCTTGATCTGGCTCGCGAGGTTGTCGACATGTGGGATGTGGATACAGCAGTCATCGTGCCGATAGTCGTGACGGCCAATGGCATGATAGCCAAGAGCCTCGACCAACACCTTAAGAGGCTCTCGTTAGGCAGCTGGATCAAGGGCTTGATCCAGAAGGCAGTACTACTGGACACGGCGCACATTGTTAGGCGTTTCCTCTCTCAGGAGCCCAGACCACCGCTAGCTTGGACCCTGTTCCCGATACCGGTGGGCTACTATTTTTTTATATTTTTTAATGTTTTTTATTTTTGTATTTAAATATTTAAAAATATATAAGATATGTACGAAAAGTAAAATAAAGGAAATAATAATAAATATTATATTCATCATTTCATTGGGTTGTTAGTCTGTAAGCCTTCCTTGGAGCTTTCCATGCTCGGCATCAATATACTAGATTGAGTTCTAAACGTCGAAATCAGAAGACGCACAAAGGTCATCGATATTGGAAATCACGTTATCGGAACTCAAATAGGGTTGGGCAGGACATCTGGCCAGACGCGGTGATGGCCGGTGGAGTAAAGCTGTGACCGAGTGGCGTCCAAGAAACGGCAGGAGAAGTGTAGGGCGTCCTGCGGCGAGATGGGCGGACGACATTGTTGCCATTGCGGGAGTACCGTGGATGAGACTGGCAGAGGGACGTGGAAATTGGTACATAAAAAGAGAGGCCTATACCGAGCAGTGGGTAAAATCGGGCTGTGGATGATGAAGCCTTCCTTAAAATAAAATAAATAATAAATAAACACCTAACACCATTCCTTCTTCTAACAGCCTATCCCGCGAATGATCCTGTCATCGGCAAGTGGTCCGAGGGTCTCCGCTACGACTACCTGGAGGATGACGCCGGCAACGCGCACCTGGTGGACAACTGGCTGAAGATCAGCGACTACGACAGGCTCGCGAGATACAACCCTGACCAGTCCAACAGATACCACCTTTTCACTAAGTAAGTGGTGTTATTGGACGAGGAGTTTACGTGAGTTCCTTCAATCTGGCTCCTACTTTCCGAGGTGCATCTGTACCAGTTACCGACGGCCTCGAGCTTCTTGGCACGAAGTTAAGTGCAAATCTTAACTTTGGTGCCTACATTGAGTCGGAAGCTCAAACTGCGGCAAAACAGCTGGGCATCCTAAATGAGGTTAAGCGGTACTTCAATGCTGACCAAAAAAAGAGACAAAAAATGGCATGTCTCACGGCTGCGCCAAAAGGTTCTTTTCAGCGGTAATGCCAGACAGATCCTGAGATCCGAAAAATGCTCAGCAAATAGCATAAAAGTAAGTCAAGGTTTATAAAACTAACTTCTTGCTTACAGGTCCAACCCCACAATCAGTCAGCCAATAGTTTTGAACAATGCTGGCACCGTCACCAACTCTAACTTCAACCGCAACCATCTTACCGTCGTCTTGATGCATGGTTTCGCTGGATCCATTACATCCTCTGTCAACACTGTACTCTTACCAGGTAAGAACCCCGTTCATATAGAGAGGTATGATGAACTTTGATAACAACCGAGAATATATACAAGGTGTTTTTTTTGATATCCTATAACTCTAGGGATAAAAATATTCCACAAATAAATATTCCACAACTTTTCACACAACGCCATTTAGTCCCAAGTTAAGCTTGAGAGCTTTTGTTATGAGTACTAAATAGCTGATAAACATACTTACATATTTCTAAATATATACATATTATGGATAAATTACACCCAGACACAGAACAAATGATCGTGCTCATCACACAAACATTTGTCCTGGGTGGGAATCGAACCCACAACCTCCGGTATAGCAGTCAGGGTCACTAACTACTAGACCACCAGGCCAGTCGGTTATATTCTGTAGGTAAAAATAATACTAAAACTCCTAGAATAGATGGTCCAAAAATGCATAGTTTCGGAGATATCATCAATCATAATTAAATTATCAGTTGTTTAGTACCCGTAACACAAGCTCTGCTTAGCTTGGGACTAGATGGCGTTGTGTGAATAGTCGTGGAATATTATTATTAAGTATTATTTAAAGGTAATATTTTTATGAATTAGTTGTGTGATGTTGTCGAGATGTAGTATACGTTTAATCCCACAGATAACTTGAACAACTCGAAGTAGAATGTCAGGCGTTAGTTCGTATGTGTCGAGATAGATGTCGCCACAATTCATAATTTCAAACATACTTAAACTCCCACCTTTTCCTCTTGAGATTGGGTAGTAACCACACATATATTAGGGGACCAGATCACTGTATGATCTGGTCCCCTAATATATGTGTGGTTCTTTCCTCAAAAGACCATCTCAGACACTAATATGCATGGTTCTTACCTGATTTGACCAAGATAATGTCTGGACTTTAAAAGAGACTATGACCTCTGAGTTTCTTTCGGTGTTTCTTCTCAGAGTAGTCAGTTAGTGAAACTCCGATTTCATCTACCAGTTAAAAAATGACGTGTAAAAGTGTTTGTGAAAACCTATTTGCAAAATAAACATCATTTATCATTTAGTGCGTCATGGCGATATCAGCTACGAATCTTACATATTTATTTTGCTTCGTTTACATTCATACATGTTGTCGGACACACACGCCGGTTGTGAGTACTACGCACCTGACCTTTCTGTAGAACCCCACTAATAAGGTTTTTGTATGTCCTTCTAGGGCATCACGTCTCCGCGTTTTAACTTAGGTACATCTGTCTTTTAAATACCGGCAAATAAATGAATCTGAATCTGAATCTGAATCTACCTTTCGTTAGCCACTTTTCATTATGGTACGCAATAAAGAATTGACAATTGATAATGATTTGAAGGTATGAGGAACAGGGTGTAAAATTCCTCATCCACCATTGATTAGAGAGGATCCTCCGACCAGACGGGTGTTGTGTCTGGTGGGCTAACTACTGCCCGACGGTTGAAGTTGGGAACTTGTAAGCGTTCAAATTTCGCGGATAACTCTGATACCGCGATGTACGATATTGATCATTAGTTCGTATGTGGCGAGATAGATGTCGCTACAATATCGCCGTTCACACAATACAGTGCGGGTACTAACTCGACTGGCCTGTTGGTCTAGTAGTTAGTGACCCTGACTGCTGTGCCAGAGGTCGTGGGTTCGATTCCAACCCAGGACAAATGTTTGTGTGATGAGCACGATCATTTGTTCTGTGTCTGGGTGTAATTTATCTATAATATGTATGTATTTCGAAATATATAAGTATGTTTATCAGTTGTTTAGTACCCATAACACAAGCTCTTAGCTTAGCTTGGGACTAGATGGCGTTGTGTGAAAAAGTTGTGGAATATTTATTAATAGAAAACGTTTTATTAATTTTTCAGCTTTCTTGGCTGCTGGTGATGTGAACGTCATTATCATTGATTGGAGTGCTGGATCCAGCTGGGGACCTCGCGCTACTGAAGCTGGTAAGTCTACTAGATCTTAAGAGTCGGCTGCAAAAAGATACAGGCACTGTTTGACCGTCACGAGCGCTTCAACCGCTTATTTCATTTCAACAATAAATTTTTGATTACATGGAGTATAGTCAAAAAATTTCTTCTTTCTTCAACTTCACAATAGCATTATAGTATAAATCTTAATGCTATTTATTGAGCCGAATCATGCAGATGTGATGCTGGGGAGTTCATTCACTTCTTCTTCCGAACAAAAACACTAGGAAGTGGTGAACGGTGGGCGTTTTGGGGGACTGTCTCATGTACCTATTTTTTTTTTGACGTTCGAAAAGTGCTGTGTCTTAGCCTTATTTGGATAAAGACCTTTGGTTTTGATTTGGCTGCCCTAAATTTCGTATGCTTAAGATTTCTTTTCCTTGTTTCCAGGTCAAGCTGCAGGCCGCTTCATCAACTGGCTGAACAACCTCACTGGTGCTAATCCCAACAACTACCACATCTGTGGATTCAGCGTTGGAGGTCACGGAGCCGGCCATATTGGCAGGACCATCAACGGAAATGTTGGACAAGTCACTTGTAAGTCAACTGAAATTAATGATGATGAAATAGGCTAGATGATTACGAATAAGGAATTATTACGTTCAAATAAAAACAAAAAGAAAAGTGAAATACATAAAGTGCATCAAAAAATTCACTCACATCTCTGTCAGCGGGAAACGTGCCCAAAAGGCTGGCCACATTGCCACGTTGAATAGAAAAGATGATTCTCTGACCTAAATAAAGGTCAGCTTTTTGGTCACGTGAAGAGTCGATTAACCGATTTTAGATGTTCCGGAAAATAATAATAGGCTAGATGAATAAATTGATAGATCTTAGAATAATTTAATAAATCATTCAGAAGTATAATAAAGACTATTCTATTTTATTTTAAGCTAGCTCTAACAAAACAAAAAACAAAATAATTTTAAAATAAATAAAACATCGATATATACGAAAAACAAAAAACAAAAAGCTTTATTTTCTTTATTAAATTTAGTTGTATGATGTTTAATAAAGACAATTATATTCTTTCACAGCTCTGGACCCCGCTGATCGTTGGGACAACAATCTCGTCTTCAGACCAAATGACGGCACATACACAGAGGTCATCCACACCAATGGTGGAGACAGCGGCTGGCTGAACCCCCTGGGTCAGGTGGACTTCTACCCTAACGGCGGCAGGACCATGCCTGGATGCTGGGCTTCCTTGTGCCATCATAACAGGTCCGTACTAGCTACTCGCTTAGTTTTGTTGACGGCTTTTGATTGAGTTTAGTTTCATCATAGCAGGTCCGTACTAATACCTTGTGGTACCCCTATCCCGTCTATTGAATTTGTTTAGTTTTGTTGAAGGCTTTTGATTGAGTTTCGTTTTCCATGTCGGTACTTATAGGCAGTAAAGCCTTGTGTCATCATAGCAGGTCCGTACTAATACCTTGTGGTACTCCAAAGACATTCAATACCTATAGACCGGACATCACAAACACAATTTTCGTCCGAAAAAGTGTGTCCTGCCGGACACAAGTCTATGAGGGTTTTTTAGTACGCTCCGCTGCCGCTCCAATATTCATATATTATTCAAGATGGCGTTACTGTGACATGGGATCAAAGTTTTTCTATGACATTTCCTTGGCTCTATAGTCCTTTAAATCTCTTTGTGGTACCCCTATCCCGTCTATTAAATTTGTTCAGTTTTGTTGAAGGCTTTTCATTGAGTTTCGTTCTCCATGTCGGTACTTATAGGCAAGAAAGCCATGTTCCATCATAACAGCTCCGTACTTGTACCTAGAGGTGCCCCTATCCCGTCTATTTTTGTTCAGTTTTGTTGAAGGCTTTTGATTGACTTCAGTTGTCAATGTTAGTATTGTTGGTGAGCGTGTGGACTGTATGTTTGACGATATTAAAGGAAAATGATGGTGATTATTATAGTAGCTTTATTATTTTAGTAAGTAAAACTATGTAAACCAAATCTAGTACGTTGACAGACACCAAGACATAAGCAAAAGTCACAGTTTTAAAATATTATAAAAGAACAAACCATAAAAAAAAATATTAAAAAAAGGTTTATAACAAAGCTCCAGCCAGTCGCCAACAGGTATAGATCTAGACTATTTTTTCTTTCTTTCTTTACTACATCTTCTTTTTCCGTTTTTTGAGATATTTTCTTTCTTCATGACTTAAAAAAAATAAGAAGATAGGCTCGGACTTGTAGTTGTACAAGTCGGAGCCTACGGTCTTATTTCTTTTTTCTTTGCTTTATTTTATTATTTCATTGACGCCCTGCCAATTATTACAATAAAAACCTCTCCTCTTAGTTTCTTGCTTTCTTTCATTTTATTTGTTTTCTTATATAAGGTCTAATTTATGTGTTCAATTGTTCATGTCATAATATGTCTACATGGTCGGATTTTTTTTCTCTTCGATTATGTTTTGTTAAAAAAAAAACACTGAACCACTACAACATGCTACTGCATCATTTCTTTCTTTCGTTGAATTATTTCCTTTATGCAGGGTTTACAAATACATGTCCAAACCATTCTTCCTTTTTTAGGGTTCCGTAGTCAACTAGGAACCCTTATAGTTTCGCCATGTCTGTCTGTCCGTCCGTCCGTCCTCGCTTAATCTCGGTGACCGTTAGCACTAGAAAACTGAAATTTGGTACCAATATGCATATCAATCACGCTAACAAAGTGGTAAAATAAAAATTGGAAAAAAATGTTTTATTAGGGTAGCCCCCCTATATGTAAAGTGGGAAGTGATTCTTTTTTAAATTTCAACCCTATCGTGTGATATATTGTTGGAAAGGTATTTAAAAATAAATAGGGGTTTACAAAAATCATTTTTTGATAATGTCAAAAATTTCGGAAATAATCACTAAAAAAGTAAAAAACAATATGCCCCCCCACCCCCCCCCCCCCCTCTTTTGAACCATAAGTTTAGAAAATATGAAAAAAATCTGAAATGTAGAACTTTATAAGGACTCTAGGAAAATTATTTTGAACATGGAAACAGTTTTTGTACAAAAAAGACATAAAGTTGTACAAATTAATTTCTGGACTAAGTTTGTAGTATAATCGTATATGCAAGCATTTTGAACACTTATTGTGACGGACGGGAAACTACGGAACCCTGCACTGAGCGTGGCCCGGCATGCTCTTGGCCGGTTTTTGTTTTCTTTACTGCAACATTTTCTTTCTTTATCCAGGGCTTACAACTATATGGCTGAAACTCTGAGGACCGGTGGCTTCACCGGCAGACGCTGCGAGAACCTCAACAACGCCTTGAATGGAAACTGCAACGCTGGCGGTACCCTCAGGATGGGTGGTCTCCTTCCCAAGACTGGGTGAGTAACATTCAAATCAATCGATTTCTCATACCTAAACATACGCCTTTTCGCCATGAAGGCAGAAAGTACAGAGTGCCATATGCTACGATTCTTACATACTTTTTTTGCTTCGTTTACATTCATAAGGGCTCCCGCGCACTAGGCAGCCTGGCTGCGCAGCCAGGTTGCGGCAGCCAGAATATTTGCGCAGCCAGTTATAACAGCCAATCAACAACTAGTCTAGATCCTTCCGTCGAGCAATATGGACGTGGAAGAACTTGTAATTATTGCTTACCTATCTCGTAAAAAACGCAAAACAAAGAAAAGACACTGGATTCATCCCCTTTATCTAGAAAGACACTCAAAAGGCTTATTCCAAACCTATTTAAAGGATATTCGCGCATTCCCAGTCCGGTTTTTTAACTACACGAGGATGTCAGTGCAATCGTTTGATAACCTTTTGGAAAAAATACGAAATTCAATCATGGGCATTGATACTCCTATGCGAGCTTGTATAAGACCTGAAGAAAATTCCCCGAATACATTTCTATGTATCGAAAGTCATCTTGTCAAAGTTCGGAACGTAAAATACGTCTGGCTGCTACATACATTCGCCTACACACGTTCTGGCTGCCGTGCAAACAGGCGCGTTTCATTGGCTGCCGCAGCCGAGATTTCGTGGCTGCCTAGTGCGCGGGCTCCTATACAACGTCATAATTATGTTTTACTAGCTGCCGCAGCCTGGCTGCCTAGTGCGCGCCCGGCCTAAATGTTATCATACACACACGCCAGTTGCGAGTATAACGCACCTTCTGAAGAACCTCACCAATAAGGTTTATGTGGAGACGAAGACGGGATTAAAGTACGAAATGCACGCGGATGAGGTCTAAGCACCCAGCTGGGCTATAATTGACTATCTTCTATCATTACTAGTGACTGACTGGTGACAACTGAGAATTTATTGTAGACTAACAGAGGTCACGCGGTTTCCCCCGCGTAGGACCCGTTTCCGTAGGAATACAGGGATAAAAAGTAGCCTATGTCATCAGGGCATAGTGTAGCTTTCCACCAGTGCAATAACTTTTAAAAATGGATCATTAGATCCGAAGATTACGCCCTCCATACAAACTTACCTCCTTAAAATATTAGTATAGGCTAGCAGACGTCCCGTGGTTTCACCCGTGTAGGTCCCATTCCCGTGGGAAAACAGGGATTAAAAGTAGCCTATGTGTTAGTCCAGGGTGTCAGGTAACTCCATACCAAATTTTATTAAAATCCGTTCAGTAGTTTTTACGTGAAAGAGTAACAAACATCCATCCATCCAGCCATCCTCACAAACTTTTGCGTTTATAATATTAGTAGGATCATTCGCAGGCGTTATGTCATGTGATTTTTGCTGTTTATGTGTAAGATTATTACAATTTTTTCTCTTCTCTATTACAGAAGTTCCGGCATCTACCATTTGACCACAAACCCGATCTGGCCATTCTCCCAAGGATAAATGAAAAAAAAAATAGAACAAAAAGCAAAGGGGTTGAATTAAGAACCATCACAAACTGTTTTACTCTGTATATGTATTCATTTAAGGTGTAATTTAGTTTGAACGAGAGAGATTATGATTCCAGTCCGATAAAGGAGGATGAAGCTATCGGTGTTGTATAGCTCTGCCCCTTTCTTGCTCTGGAATCATAAGATCATTAGCCCTTTTATCGCCGTTTGAAATAAATAATTTTGTTTCCAAAACAGTTTTTTATTTTAATTAGTTTAAAATAATACCAGCCATTGTCCCACTGCAGAACTAAGGCTTCTTCTCATACAGAGAAGGCACGAGCATTGAGCACCACGCTTGCTCAAGGCGGATTGACGATTTCAAACTTATATCCTACTAATATTAAAAACGCGAAAGTTTGTGAGGATGGATGGATGGATGTTTGTTACTCTTTCACGTAAAAACTACTGAATGGATTTTAATAAAATTTGGTATGGAGTTAGCTGACACCCTAGATTAACACATAGGCTATTTTTTATCCATGTATTCCCACGGGAACGGGACCTGAGCGGGTAAACCCGCGTGAGTTCCGTCGGTTGTTTTTGTTCATACCTACTTCATTTAGGTTTTTATCATTGACAATGTAATTTTCAACTCAAATGAAATAATTATTAACAAAATTAAATACACATCATTTCTTAAAATTAATTGTTGAAATGGTAACAACTGAGTGTGACATCTGCAGTAAAAATAGATTATAATAATTTCGGCGTCTACCATAAAAATTGTAACATTCGCACGAAGCGCTTTGCCCGTTCCTTCATTATGCGCACAGCCAAGGAGTGGAATTCCCTGCCTGCATCAGTGTTCCCGAGTTCATATGACCCCAATCTGTTTAAGTCGCGAGTTAATAGGCTTCTTTTGGGTAAGCTCGTTCCATCGTCGACCTCATCTCTGACCGCAGGACAAGATTGAGGTCAAGAGTAGACCCATTACATAAAAAAACATGCTTTGTATGTACTTTCGTTACAAAGTGTACATTAAAAATAACCTTTTTTAACTACTGGCTAATGCTATTGTTAATGGAGTACAGCTTATCACTATTTTGCACATAACGCCTTTTACTTCGAGCTCTGCTGATCCTCTTAAGACCACCTCAGTTTGATAAGAGTGACTGCTCTCACGTGCAAGTAATAAAGTGGCGAATAAAACGTCTTTTGAGTTGTACACCTATACCAGTTGAACTTACAGGGTGTTACATTTTTAAAGGAAATATTTTGATGATAACCAAAGATTTTTAAAAAATAAATCCGCTTTGAGCAAGCGTGGTGATCAATGCTCGAGCCGTATCTGTATGAGAAGAGGCCTTTGCCCTGCAGTGGGACAGTAACAGACTGGTATTATTATTATTTTAAATAAAAAAAAAACACGGATTACAAAAATCATCGATAAAAAAATGAAAAAAACTTTTTTGCAAAAAATAAAACCGACTTAAAAAAACACTAACCGGTGTAAAATAACTCTAAATTTGGAAGTCTGTGGCTTTGGTGGTTTTGTCTTATTCATGATGGGCCACCGACTTCCGAATTTTGAGTTATTTTACATGTATAAACAATAAAAATCCAAGCGATTCCAGCAATCACGACAGATTTGCCGTCTATTTTTGAAGAGTTCCATTCTATATCTCCGAAGATCAGCACCAGATCTTCAGCAAATTAAAATGGGACCACCTCAGGAGTATACTCTTTCAAATAAAAAATGAATTTTGAGAATCGGTCCACAAGGCGGAGAAATCAGGTAACATACATAAAAAAAAAAATACATACACACGAACATAGAACCTAATCCTTTTTTTGAAGTCGGTTAAAAAGAAAATGTCGTGGCACATTTGACTGGCCTGTTGGTCTAGTAGTTAGTGACCCCGACTGCTATGCTGGAGGTCGTGGGTTCGATTCCCACCCAGGACTAACGTTTGTGTGATGAGCAGGATCATTTGTTCTGCGTCTGGGTTAATTATCTATAATATGTTTGTATTAAGAAATAAATAAGTATGCTTATCAGCTGTTTAGTACCCATAACACAAGCTCTTAGTTTAGCTTGGGACTAGATGGCGTTGCATGAAAAAATGTGAAATATTTATATTTATTTATTTACTTAAAATTAAGATAAAAATATAAGTAATTAAAAATGTATTATAAAAAAATAACACCCCGAATAAAACATACTTATGTACAGGCAATTTAATTCTTTAATATCTTTTTAATTACACACCGACTAAATCTGTAACTTGGGGACAAATTGCGAATTATTGGCGACTAAATATGGAAGAAAACACATCTTCGTTAGGTGCCCTAAATTTTGATATATAAATGTGGCTCTGCTGGGGACTCCCTCTCCAGCAGGGCCACCTATAAACCCTTATATCTTTGAAACCAGTAACTGACTAATTGACAACATTTCAAAATTTTAACCTGCATGTTTTATTACGTTATAAAAAAGTAAAACCAAAACTAGAGGACCCATATTTTTTGGTTTTTCGTAAATTATGTACTTTTCATTCAAAATTTTAACTTCGAAATTCGGTGCATTCTAAAAAGACGTATAAGCGCCAAATGACGTCATTCATACGGTGAAATGGCGATACATCCTTTGCTTTATTGTGAAACGTCAAAAAAAAACTGTTACTTGGATGTCACTGTCATTTAGCAGTTGTCAATGTCATACATTGACATTAGGTATGTCTTGTTTGACATTAGATATGTCATGTTTGACAGTAAGGTTTTATCTTAAAAGTTAGCCAGCTTACGCAAAGGTAACTACCTCATTCCACCGTATAAGTGACGTCATCGCATGTTTTTGGGTTTTTATTTTTTTTCTCAAAAACTAAGCAACAAACAAAAACTTAAAAAAATATATTTCAACTCAGCATACAAAAATGAAGAAACGGTATTTTTGTTTTAGGGTCATGTCAATTTTGAAATGTTGTCAATTCTGATAATATATTCCGAAACGTAGTTTCGTATGGAGAAGAATGGGCAAGAAACTGCACTCTGTATAACACAGGTGCATAAACCGCACCCTTTATAGTCCCGCGAATTACGTGCGCCGAATATAAACGGCGTGTTTAGGAGATATAAATGTTAAAATATACTTATAAAGTGGGTATAACTCATAGAGTGCTAGTAAGATGTATTACAGCAAGTTTTCGGTGGCGGCAAAGAGTGAGTTTACAATCAGCCCCAAAAATCGATGACCATGTTCATTTTTCCTAACCTCATGAACACCTTAGCTTACACAATGTGTGTATTCTTATAAACCACTATTTTTTAATTACCTAGTACAATTTAAAACTAATACAAAAAAAATTGGGCTGTATCCGTATCTGTTACCTACTGATCATTTATTTGCGTAATCAAAAGTAAAAAAAAAAACGAAATTCAAGTAAATAAGCCACTATTTAAATAAACTTAAATAACGAAAACCAACCATTTTTATACCAAGCATATTTTTCATATTTACTCACCTGTTAAACCTTCCCAAAATCAGCTAAATCGGCCTAGCTGTTCTTGAGTTTTAGCTGGACTAACAAACAGCAAATAATTATTATATAGGGTGACTGGTAATTAGTGACCGATATTTAAACACGTGATTGTATTCATGATTTCAATAAACCTTCCCAAAGAAACTTTTTTTTATACTTACACAATAACTTATAACACAATAAAATAATAAAAAACGCTTTTTGAAATTCCCGTGCGCGCGCCTGTGATCGATCACAGTAGGTACGAATCGGCACGATCTGTCAGCTTATATAGTCTGACCTCGGGAAGGTCAAAATCTACAAGTAGTTGTAGCTTCACACGCTCCCCCACCACCCCCACCGCTCCCGTTGTGCAATATTGACGTAATTGAATTAATCTAAAGTTAATGAGTATAAAAAAAGTTTTCTTTGGGAAAGTTATTCGTATTCATGAGTACAATCACGTGTTTAAGTATCGTTCACTAATTACCAGTCACCCTATATAGGTACAAATAGATTAATAACTAATTAATTAACAATTCACTTGTGAACTCTTACCGTATATAGCCTTGGCCCAGGCTCTTCTACATTTCTGGAACGTCTCCTATATTTAGAATATCTACAATAAATTGCAAGATCTTATCTAGCTTATTGAGTGTTCAATCTGAGTGAAAAGCGATGTTAGTGACTTAACGATTAGATTTATGTGTTTCAAAGATGGCGCCCCTAAGCGGCTAGCATTGAACACCATGTGGGTTAAAACATTTAAGGGGAATACACGAGGGAAGCATGTAAAACCCAAATTTATACCACTACATATTAATATAATAATCTATCAATTATTATTACAACAATACAATTTCTATATTTATTCATTGACTATTACATTATTGTCCAATCTTGTTGTGTTTAAAATTAAATATTTGTACGCCATAGTATGGCAGAACATGCTGAACTACCTCTGTAACTATCTCTATATTGTATATCATGTTCTAACAAATAGACATTTTTTATTTGATTTGATTTTATTTGATTTGAGTTTAGACTGGACACAATGTCAGGTCGTGGAGCTCCTCAACCATAAAAACCTTACTTGCAAAAACTTTTTTGCAAAAAATAAAACCGACTTCAAAAAAAACACTAAACGGTGTAAAATAACTCTTAATTCGGAAGTCTGTGGCTTTGGTGGGTTTGTCTTACTCATGATGGGCCACCGACTTCCGAATTAAGAGTTATTTTACACCGTTTAGTGTTTTTTTTGAAGTCGGTTTTATTTTTTGCAAAAAAGTTTTTTATTTTTCCATTTTTAGTTGTTACCATAAAAATATTTGCCATGAATTTATTTTATATTGTTAATTGTTAACAAAACATGTCATGATAATAGGGTTTTCCACTAATCCCTAATAAATTTAAATTAACATACCTAACTGACGAAATCTAGGTATATTGTACCCACCTGCGTACCCCTCAGAGCACATAGGCGTGATGATACGTCATGATGTTGTATAAACAATAAACATCCAAGCGATTCCAGCAATCACGACAGATTTGCTGTCTATTTTTGAAGAGTTCCGTTGTATATCTCCGAAGATCAGCACCAGATCTTCACCAAATTAAAATGGGACCACCTCAGGAGTATACTCTTTCGAATAAAAAAAGAATTTTGAGAATCGGTCCACAAATGAGGGAGAAATCAGGTAACATACATAAAAAAAAAAAAATACATACACACGAACATAGAACCTCCTCCTTTTTGAAAGTCGGTTAAAAAGTAACTCTGTATATTATAATATGTTACGAAAGCACCACTTTGTAATTTTATGTCTATTGTTTCTTTAATGTTTATTTTTTTATTTTTGGAGATTACATTGTTGTTATAAAAATGTATCGTTTTAGTTTTATGGAGGTAATTTTGTTTTATTGTATTGTGTAAATAGATGTTATTTAAAATAGTCAATATTATAAGTAGTCTTAGCTATCGCATTAGGTTTCAAAACCTGTAATGATAGTTTAAGAGTTTTAAATAAAAAAAAATAAAAAAAAGTTGAGCTCACAATGGCTGGCACATACATGCTGCTTACCGTATTTGTTTCTGGCCCTTTCCTCAAAAGGCTAAACCGGACACTGTTCTGCATGGTTCGTTACACAAAAGTTTTGTTAATAGAATAGAATAGAATATAATACTCTTTATTGTACACCATAAAAACTTACAAACGAAAATTTTAAGGGCTACAAACGGTGATACAATGGGCGGCCTTATCGCTAAAAGCGATCTCTTACAGACAACCTTTGGATGGACTTGATAGTGGAGGAGAGAAGATGAGTAGGCAGTGTGTGGTGTAGTATTTACATAAATATATACCATACAAGACTATTTGAATAGACATATATACTAACTATAATTAAGAAGAGAAAAATAAATAAATACATAAATACAAATAATTTACAGAGTAAAGAACAGTTATATTAAGACGTGTTAGAAGAGAGGTAATTATTGTTAAGCATATTTTTGAGTGATTGTAATGTTTGAGCTTGCCTCACTGACACAGGCAAAGCATTCCATAGCCGTACAGCTTCCACTGTGAACGATTTTCCGTAGAAATTAGTGGTGTGCCTGGGCATATCTAGACTCAAGTTTTCCGTTAATAGTTTTAATGTCTGGACTTGAAAAGAAACGACGATCCCTGGGTCGAAACAAACTCAGGGATCGTCGTAGCTTTTCTTCTCAGAGGAATTCAGTTAGGAAATGCCGATGTAGCGACATCTATCTCGCCACATAAGAACTAATGACCGATATCCTACATCGCGGTATCAGAGTTATCCGCGCAATATGAACGTAGGTATACAAGTTCCCGACTACAACCGTCATCGGTCGGGCAGAAGTTAGCCGAACAGATACAACATCCGTCTGGTCGGAGGATCCTCCCTTTTCAATGGTGGATGAGAAACTTTAAACCCTGTTCCTCATACCTTCAAACCAACTTCAACTAGCTTTAGAGGAAAAAATTACGTGTAAAAGTGATTTCCATATCCTGCTTGCATAATAAATAATTTCATTTAATTTAGTACGCTCCGCTGTCGCTCAAATATTGATATATTATTCAAACTAGCAGACGTCCCGCGGTTTCAACCGCGTGGGTCCCGTTCCCGTGGGAATACAGGGATAAAAAGTAGCCTATGTGTTAATCCGGGGTGTCAGCTAACTCCACACCAAATTTTATAAAAATCCATTCAGCGGAATAATCCCAATATGCGCCCGGATTTAATTATTGTATGTGGTGATTTTATTGATTGAAATGTATTATGATTGTATACTAGCTGCCCCGGCAAACTTCGATGTGCCTTAGAGTCAATTTATTGCTCTTATATTTTTTTTTACATATCGTCTTAATAAACGTATGTAAGTATATCTAATACATACGTTTAACAAAAAATAAATCCAAACCAATAATAACTACTACTACTTTTCATGCAGCGAGTCTCTACTGTGATCTTATTTAAACATTTTGTGTTCGATAGAATTAAAATTACAACATGTATATATAACCTAACCTAACTGACCATACCTATCCTATAGCTAACCTAACTACCTAACCTAACTACCATATTAAAATGCATTGATTTAAAAAATACTAAATTCATAATTTTAATCTGAACTATTGCCTCTATGTTACATACAATTTATACTTATAGTTTTCCCGGTCTACTTTAATTAAAGTCTTAACAGTAAAATAAGTTCTATTGGCAAATAATTATTAAAGTTCGTCGCTGTCGTCATTGTTAATTACGTAAATAAAATTGATTTCTGAAATATAAGACTTTTTTATGCTACATAAAACCTCTAAGTTTAGTAACAAAATAAATTTCAGAACGTAGGTACGTATAAATTGACAACCTTACCTTCTTAGGTTTAGCTTAAGACTTGTCAATGTCAAATTGTCACCTGATAATGAACTGGGAAGTTTGACTCCTGTCATGTCATCCAAGATGGAGCTGCGTTTGAAAAATGTTTGAGACAACCGATATTCTTGATATTTATGGTTTCGAGGACTTTTCATGTTTTTTATTAATTATTATGCTATTCCGGACAAAGACAAATCCAAAAAGACCAAAATCATTCAAATTGATCCAGCCGTTCTTGAGTTATAAGTGGTGTAACTAACACGACTTTCTTTTATATTTAAAGATTGTAATTTTAATTTTCCAATTTTAAGGACTATGTCTGAAATAAATTAATTTATTATTATTATATTATTATCAGCGAAATGGTAGATGGGTTAGGATTGGTGTGAATCTCTAGTTGCCTCTTTCAAAAGGTAGTTTTGTATGGAGATGAATGTGCAAGAAACTTTATACATTCTGTGTTTCAAGTCCCTTTTGTCTCTGGTTTATCTACTCCACGCTCGCACACTAATATAAACCATAAGGGGTGTGTACCGCCGCGGAAAAAAGTTCATGAATAAAATTAGGATTCCCCAAGAATTTATTGCACATAATTATAATCGGTGAGGTTCTGTAATATATCTGGCTGTACATTAACATATTGTTGGGTTCTGTCGCTCTTGAGTAGTTTTGAATTTGAATTATTCGTTTCTTTAGGACCGTCAACATCATCCAAACCCCGACTTCACCCAAGGCCTCTCTTTTTTAACCGACTTCAAAAAAAGGTTTTCAATTCGACTGTGTTTCTTTTTTGTGTGTTTGTTACGCGATTACTCCGCCATTTATAAACCGATTTTCAAAATTCTTTTTTTATTTGATAGGGTACACTAACAGATTGGTCCCATTTGTATCAAAACTCATACCTGATGAGGGATCCTAAAATATAGGTACACACGTACCGATTTTTTTTTATTTTTAGTAACAAATCAAGCATGTTCATTCGGAAAGTATAATTTGATGAAGAAAAACTGATGAAAAAGACAGGCAACGGAACTCTTCAACGCATAACAGCAAATTGTTCGCGATTGCTATAGTCAGAGGTGACAGTAAGACACGTTTACTCGATACACACTACACAGATTTATTTAAATATTAGGTACTTTTAACTGTATTCGTTTTTACACTTTTTACTGTATTTATTTTAATGATTTATTTTATTTAATAATATTTATTATGTTTATTTTATTTAAGTACCTTCGTCCGTGTGTCACTGCGGGGTGCCAACTGAAAACCAGCGCTGGGTGTCTGACGCCCAGCAAATGCTGAGATGGTTACCCTTTCGGCATGGGCACGCTCAGCGCAATTTGTGTACCTGCTATTAATTTATTACTTCTGTTTTCTTGGTTGCTGTGCGCTTGTTGTGTCTGTGCTGAATAAATATTTTTCTATTCTATTCTATTCATAGATGTCTATGCAGAGTTTTTGTATTTCCATAACATAACATTAGGCCTGTCTATTTTAAAAGGGGCCCCGGCAGAGAGCTACAGATTAACGTTTAGAAAGAACTTCTTTAGCCATTGTTAACCAATGTCAAATAATTGTTTCAAGTTTTGAAAGACTTTCTTTACATACAAAGCAACTAAAAATTGCAAAATAAAAACAAAACAACAACCGACTTTTTTAAAAAACACTTACAAGTGAAAACTAACTCCAGTTTCGGAAGTCGGTGGCCAATAATGACTGAAACAAAACCACCAAAGCCCTAATCATTGTTAAATACATACTAATACCACAGTATAAATATTAATACAGTAGGACGACGCCTTTGATCTCTGGAAAAATGCCGACAACTTCTACACGCGTTAGACTTGAATAATACCTCCCGCACTACTAACATCGTTTTGTTCGCAGTACGGGAGCGGCTTTCCCGCGTCTCGCCCCTCACACCCCGCACGATTGCCCTGTCTAGACGGCTTCGTCGGACGACTGTATGTTTTTAGACTGTGCTTATACACTACGGGTTGCATCCGCGTAGAGTTATGTATTTTACAAATTGTTAAGTAGTGTTTTTGGCGGTTTTATAAAAGTTGTACAGACGCCAGCACGTCAAGTTACCCCAATGTGTCAAATTTCTTTGATCGTTTTTCAACTTTATGTCAATCAGAATAAGGTTCATATTCAATTGGGAAAATTTGACACATTGGGGTAACTTGATGTGCTGGCGTCTGTACTTTTTTTTTGTAAATAGTTGCCCGGTTAGCCTGTAAGTCAACTTGAATCAATAAATCTCCGAGATAAACTATAAGTGAAGCAAGGTTTCTGACATGCTGATAGATTTACGACCCTCCGGATATCCGGCGCTTTATCCGGTTACAACTACTTAAGGCATTTCCTGTTGGAAACGGGTTAGGGTAAGAAGTGTTGAGATATGTTGGGGAGTTTCAATGGGGTACTTGCCAAATTTTAGTTTTCAGTCCCTCATCTAGATTACCTACTTACCTACAAGAAAATTATCGACACATAGGTAGGTACTTAGTAAACTATAACCATGCCTAGAATGAGGTGAAATATTTCCCAATGTTCCAAAAGAATTAAAAAATTGAGGATCTTAATATCCCAAGAATCTACCGCGTTAGGTTACTTGATGCTGTTCGAGAACATCAGGCTGCAACTCGCTCCGTGGAAACCTCTTCTGATTGCGAAGCCGTCTGCGTTCTCAGCGTATTTACGCATCTACATCCAGCCCCCCAAGCCAAGTTACAAACGATTCGTATCTATTCTCTTTCTACAATCGAGAACGCCTCAAATCCCTTTGTTTTGACCACGTGACTTAGCGAAAGGTGATAAGTGGCTAGGGGGGCAGTGAAGAATATGATGCTCGACTGACCGCTAATCCTGAACGTCAAATTTAAAATAAAACAATTTGAATAAAAACTGTTTAAGTACACTATCTTTAAAATAATATTCCGCATTCCTGCTTCTACGAGACTCGTTTTTCTAATACTATTGTAAATGGAGTATACAAATTTAGAAAAAACAGAAGAAAAATTATTTATTTATTTATTTATTCTTAGGGATAACAACAGCATTCAACTCTTAACTAAGTACTTATCTAAGATTACATGAGTAGCCAATAACAGTTATCCACGGTAGATACATTGGGTAGTTGAAAGTGCTATATAAATACTTAATGTTAAATATGATTGGGAAACTTTGAAGAGATCAGTATAATAATGTAAGGATTAAAAATATCATAAACAGATAAATATAAATACAAATAACAAATGCAAATATGTATATAAAGAAATATATGTATTAATATACTTATATGAATTAGTGAATACAAATAAAATATATATAGAAATGAAAAATATATATTAATTATAAAAAACCAGCCATTTACCAACTGTGGTTGAGTTATTTAAAATAGCTTATAAACTATCAAACTAATGCCTTTGCCGAGCAATTCTCTTAAATTTGTATAAATAATTTAAATCTCGGAAACGGCTCCAACGATATTTAAGAAATTTCGTAAGCAGGGAGTTTCGGGGTCAATAAAAATGAGCAAAACTCGTTCATCCAGGTACGGTAATAATTAATAATGATTCATTGATGACGAATGATTGATTGATGGCTAGCAGACGTCCCGCGGTTTCACCCGCGTAGGTCTCGTTCCCGTGGGATAACATGTATAAAAAGTAGCCTATGTGTTAATCCAGGGTGTCAGCTAACTCCATACCAAATTTTATTAAAATCCATTCAGTAGTTTTTACGTGAAAGAGTAACAAACATCCAGCCATCCTCACAAACTTTGGTGTTTATAATTTTTTTATTTTTTATTACTGATAGGCACGCGTTTGACCACTATCTCACCTGATGGTAAGCGATGATGTGGTCGACGATGAAGCACGCTTGCCTAGAAGCAACCTGTTCACTCTTGACTTGAAGACCTCTAGGTTGTAGCTATCAGGAAACACCGACACCGGCAGGGAATTACACTCTTTGGCTGTTCGCACAATGAATGTGTTTCCATAGCGTTTAGTACGTATGGTTGGGATATCTACCATGTACCGGTGGCGCAGTGCTGTACGTCTGGTGATCCGATATGATGGTATTAGTAGGATTTATTATTTTGTGTAATACCTATCAGCTTGCCAGCTCTTCTATTGCATAAGGGTTTAATAGTGGCCAAGTGGCAGGACAACACTGATTTTTTTTTATCTAAGTCACAGGTATTCCTAGTTTTGAATTCAGGTAACCATTGTGCGCCTTTAATTTTAATGAGATATGTTAGATTTCGAATTTGTTCATAATTTTCATTGTAGGGTAGAAGTAAAAATGACTGCAAAATGCGTCACTATCCTACAGCATCCCATCCTTTTCCCACATGCACACCTGGACTATTGCTGTCCTTGTCACCGCCGACGGTGACTGTATGAAGACGCTCGTCCACTTGAACGAGAGTAGCGTTGCTAAGAACATGCTCCCTTATTAATTTATTCTTAACTTACGGTGGCGAATTGCCGCGAGTGCATAATTACGAACTATTGTCTAAAACACTACGGAAAGTGCGTGTTTATGTGGTGAAAGGCATAGACTGTGCGCGGGGCCCTCGTGTGCCGCCCTGAATCCAGCAAGGACTCGACCTCTCTGCCGACCGACGCAGAGGATAGATCTTGGAGACGGCGAATTTACAGGTCAGTGGTGCTGCATGTTTCCTGCCAAATTCCTTTGTCCAAGCTCACAAGTTCGTCGTCCTAATTCGTGTCGCATTTGCAAGGTCAGACCTACTTATTTACGTACTTTTCAACCCCCGCAACAATACAGTCCATTATTTAAACCAGCCAGCTCCCTGCGTCTGGGATGAACGCAAAATTTATATTTCCGCGCAAGATAAAAGATCGAGACGAGAGAATCGTCCCAAGATACTTATGATGATTTTTTATATCAGTAACATATAAATTAATAAAAAAAACGTGAAAAGAATCACTTACCTTATCAACTTTTCCCTGCTGGACAATGTAAGGAATGCCCGGCACAGGTCCAAATATACCCGGTATCATGGCTGGAGCAATAATCACTTTGACCGGCTGATGGCAAGAATTCTCACTTTCTCCGGAGCACTTACAACAGCAACGGCACTTACTAACACTGTTTTTATTACAATCGCTATTTTTACTAACAACAATTTCACTTTCTTCACTTTGACTACTAATTTTCATGTCACTGTCATCGTTCACCTCGTTTTTCTTGTAAAGTTTTGGCTTTTTACTAAATTCACCGGGTAATTCTAGTAATGGCTGACGTCTTTTTAAATCTTTTGGAGTTTCCAGTAAGTAGTTCTTTTGTGTGTCTCTGTTTTCTTGGTTCTGGTTATTGTTTGAAATGCCCGATGTGAATGGGTGTACAAGTAGGGTTTTTGTTGAATTTTGTGTCTTTGAGGCCCCCAGAAGGGCCTCAATGGGCCTTTTTGGATCCAATTTGATGGATTATTTTAATCTTCACAGAAAAAAATTGGCAGTGTTCATTGTTTTTTTTTAATTCTATTTCTCAGTTTAAATATTTGTTTATAATATTGTAGTTCTAAAAAAAAATGCATTAGTGAACATATTTATCAAGAGACATCACATTGCTTTTTTGTAAATAATAGTTATTTCTAAACAATGATTTAAAAAATATATTATTGACTGTTAGGTACTTATATTTTTCTTTGACAATGACAATCAAATAAGGATGTTCATTTTAAATTTAAGATTTAATTCAAATTAAAGATGTTTTGTTTTATTTTTCCTTCCTTACTGTTCTTAGACCATTTCAAAGATATTTTTTTTGTTTCAAGTAGTTTACTTAGGTATTACAAATTGAAAGCAATACAGATACCTATTTGTGTACTAACTATTGAACTGCTATTCTTGTTATTAGTCGAAAGCATTTAGAAATTAGCTACAGAACTAAACTAAAATAATGTACCTATCACTAAACCAGTCAACAATGAAATTTTTGCATAAAAATTTGATTAATGTTTCGCGTTTTTCATTATTTTTAACAATATTCAATGTACACAATTCAATAATGATTGAAAACAAACAAACTCACTCCCCGTTCACAATAAAAACTCATTTTTTTAAAACAAAACACAAATTTCGAACGCTTTGTTTACACAAAGGTCATCAACCCCCATACCATCGCGGAATCACGTGAGTCTTGTTTGTAAACAAACAAACACAAACAAACTAAAAAAACAATTGAAAAAACACACGAAAAAGCACGGAACAGTTCAAGTTCTCAATTGTAAATAAACACTAATGCAGTTTTTTTTGTCTGTTACTTAATGCAGACCATTGTGAGATTAATATTAAGGAAATTTCAAAGGGAGATCCGACGCGACTCTCTCCCGTGATACCGGAGCGGGTACTAAACTTTCTTCGACGGAATTAGGGTAGGCGTGGCTCTATAAGGGAGGGGCCCAAAACCACGCCCCTGGAATCTTAAAAGTTTAAATTATTTCACTGTCTAGACAGTACAATATGGCCGATGAAGGAACTATTAAAACAACACGGTTTTATTCTGCGATGGTATCAGCAGTAGTGTGAACATGTGTTTATTTCTATGTAGATCTTTTAAAGTATTACATTTTATTCGTTTCTATTATTTCACAATAGTGTGTTTGACAGAACATCAAATTATCATTAGAACATAACCACCACCACCACACCACCACCATTCACCATTCTACGGCGAGTGTCCACCCTTACATCGTTGGCACTCCCACGATTAGGACAAAGCGTTTCGCTTCGTCGTTTATACCGCGTACATCGAAGGACTGGAACAACTTGCCTGCTGCGGTCTTCCCGTCAGATTATAATTTAGGTGTCTTCAAGGCTAGAGTGAATAGGCTCTTAACAATCTAGTGCGCTTCACCATCACTGATTGCATCACTGCTTACCATCAGGTGGGATTGCAGTCAAGCACTAGTTTGTAATATTAAAAAAAAAAAAAAACATTAGTAAGATTATAAAAACTAGCAGCGCGTTTTCACGCGGTTTCACCCGCGTAGTTCCCGTTCCTGTGGGAATATAGGGATAAAAAGTAGCCTATGTCACCCGGGGATAGTGTAGCTTCCCAACAGTGAAAGAATTTTCCAAATCGGTCCAGTAGTTTCGGAGCCTATTCAATGCAAACAAACAATCAAACATTTCCTCCATATATTATTTGCGCAGACATAATGTGTTACTGTTTGGTTGTCCCAAATAAATAAATAAATAAATAAATATTAGTATAGATAAATTTATACGCAAGTATATTTTTTCTTTTTCAAACTGATGGAAAACTGCTTAGATAAAAGCGCATTAAAGTTGAGGAGAGGGGGCTTGTAACGTCATTATCTAGTATAAACTGTACTGGCCAGTGACGCCATGCGACATTATAACTCGATGTATCTCCGTTATTTTTTTATTACGTGAAAATAGAAAAAAAATGTGTCGAATAATATAAATTTTCTTGTAATCTAGATGAGGGACTAAATACTTAATTTTTGTTAATTAATCTATTGTGAATGTAAGGACTATGTCGATTTTTTTTGTTTTAATTCCTTTTCTATTACTTCTAAGTTATTGGTTGTTTACTGACTGGCCTGTCTAGTAGTTAGTGACCCTGACTACTATGCCGGAGGTCGTGGGTTCGATTCCCACCCAGGACAAATGTTTGTGTGATGAGCACGATCATTTGTTCTGTGTCTGGGTGTAATTTATCTATAATATGTATTTAGAAATATATAGGGTGACTGGTAATTAGTGACCGATACTTAAATACGTGATTGTACTCATAAGTACGAATAACTTTCCCAAAGAAACTTTTTTTTATAGGTACTCATTACCTTTCAATTAAGACAATTACGTCAGTTCCTACTCCATAGTGGGAGCTGGGGGTGGAGGGGGAGCGTGTGACGCTACTACTAGTAGATTTTGCCCTTCCCGAGTACAGACTATCAGCTGATAGATCGTGCCGATTCGTGCCTACCGCAGAGATCGATCACAGGCCCGCACGCAGGAATTTCAAATTTCAAATGTATGTAACTAACTACAAATTAAACAGTAAAGAAAAAAAAAACAAAAACCCCCTTCTAGAAAAAAAACAAAATCGGATCACTCCGGCTTCAAAGTATTCCTCCCCATCGCTGTCATCAGGAAACGTGCCCAGAAGACTGGCAGCATTGCCACGTTGTATGGCAATGCTAATGCTTTGGCCAAAGAATAAGCCAGCCCTCTGGTCACGCGAAGTGTCGACCAGTCGGCGAGAAATCTCCTTAAAAAGGCTGCGTGCACTCGGACCCCATGACCCGAGCGTTTCGACCCCAAACGACTCAAAACTGTAACTTGTATGTATGTATTTAGAAATATATAAGTATGTTTATCAGCTGTTTTGTACCCATAACACAAGCTCTCAAGCTTAACTTGGGACTAAATGGCGTTGTGTGGAAAAGTTGTGGAATATTTATTTATTTATTTATTTGTGTGATGAACACGATCATTTGTTCTGTGTCTGGGTGTAATTTAGCTATAATATCTGGGGGCACGGTCGTGGCCCGCCAAGACGAGCCAAGCGAAGCGCAAGGGCACTACCTACCTTTTCCCGAAGTGTTTCGTCGTTTTTTTGAACCCTCATAGAGTTGGTTTCCGATGTACCAGAGAGTTCATATTCTCAGGATATGATGTCAATAAGAGACTTATTAAACATACAAAGTCTCAATTGAATAGCTTTTATACTTTAGATTTTATTGATATCTAAAATACATCGATTTCGTCACTGACACACTGATGGTCATCAAAATGTTTGGCTACTTCTTGAAGTTCTAGAAAGCTGAAATTTGGTATGTAATCGTAAAGTTTAGTATACAACCAACATAAAAATTCATAAACTTATAACTTTCGCCTCCCGTCCCCTAAAATGAGGGGGTGGAAGTTTGTATGAGATAATATTTAATCGCGACATAAATTTCATGGCTCAACGATAGGAAAGTGTCATTTTAACTTTTAAAATGTGAGCTTTAGTTGTTGGAGTTGAGGGTTGAGCAAACGTTGAAAGGATGGATGGAAGGCGACTAACGAAAGGTATTTACAAGGCAGATGTAAGTGGGAACGCCGGGAGGGGACGCCCTAGAAGGACATACATAGACCTTATTGGTGAGGTTCTTCAGAAAGGTCAGGTGCGTAGTACTCGCAACCGGCGTGTGTGTATGACAACATGTATGAATGTAAACGAAACAAAAGAAGTATGTAAGAATCGTAGCATATGGCGCTCTGTAGTTTCTGCCTACCCCCATGGGAAAAAGGCGTGAGTTTATGTATGTATGTATGTATGAGCAAAATAGGTATCGCCCTGATTTACATATTAGTAAAAATGTATGGCTTGGCTGTTTCGTTACTTAC
The DNA here is from genome assembly GCA_921972225.1 of Euplexia lucipara. Classification (NCBI taxonomy): domain Eukaryota; kingdom Metazoa; phylum Arthropoda; class Insecta; order Lepidoptera; family Noctuidae; genus Euplexia; species Euplexia lucipara. Next base: position 9,218,974 of record OV179172.1, on the reverse strand, counting down.
TTCAGAAACTAAATATTCGCATCACCTCCACGACGGTAGCGAAACGGCGAAGCCATACATTTTTACTGATATGTAGAATTTGTGAAGTTAGGGTCGGTAGATTTAGGCCGTGTAGATTCAAAAGCTTGGCTCTACGTGAGATCTGATATCGTTTTCACAGGGCGTGTTGGCAACATTTTACATGAATTTTTTTTGATGGGATTTAATTTTTATTAATTCACATCCTATTCTCAGACCTACTGAATATACACACAAAATTTCATAAGAATCGGTCAAGCCGTTTCGGAGGAATTTTGTTACAAACAGTGTGAAACGACAATTTTATATATGTGATATTAGATAGGTGCATACGTTTAATAAGGTGCCAACAAATAGGTCCAAACCATTAATTACTACTAATTTACATTTAGCGAGTATTCTATTGTGATCTTATTTAAACACTAGCTCTTGCCCGCGGCTTCGCCCGCGTGGATGTCAAACTTCCGTCCCTTATTTCTTCCCTTTAAGGGTTGAATTTCCAAAAATCGTTTCTTAGTGGATACTTACTCTTCACAAAGAACACCCCTAAAGTTGCATGTCTCTAATACCAGCGGTTTGGGCTGTGCGTATTGATATATCAACGTTATATTTTTAGCTTAAAGCTTCCGAATAGACTATATTCATAACTGACGCTTTTGCTATGTATGCACAAAGATTTCTGGAACTAACTAAGTACTGACCCGGAAAAGAGCGACGTACAACTGACCATGTGATAAACAACTGAGACTAAGGCCTCATTTACGGAGACGCGAGGCGGCTCGCGTCGCGTGTGGCGTGGCGTCTCGCGGCGCGTCGGACGTTTTTTCTGTTTACGGTGGGGCGGCGCGTGAAGCGGCACGCATCATCGCACGCGTAAACACAAACTTATAGCAATATACGACCATGTTCATAGAGAAGCGAGACGGGAAAAGTGGCGGTGCCTCTAGCGTGTAGCGAAGCACGCGACGGGCATCGCGGCGGCGCACGCTCGCCTCGATCAAATCGACTAGTTTTAGACATAGCTTCATCGAGAATTGCTGCTGCGTGCGCCGCCGCGATAAACGCCGCGTGGGACGCGTCGGTGCCATCCGCGGGCTCGGCTGCAAAAAACGCCCTAATTCAAACAAACGCGTCTAAAATCGCTTCTCCGTAAACGCACTCATACAACGCCATATATTTGAATTCAGTGCGGGCCGCGCCGCTCAACGCAACGCGCGACGCACCGCGTCTCCGTGAATGAGGCCTAAGATCAACCTGCCCAGGCGTATTGATTACAATCGTACCAAGTTTGGTTAAAATCCCTTTAGTAGTTTTTGAACTATGCGTGCACATACAGACAGAGAAACAAAAAAATTACCGATTGCATTTTTGGGATCAATATCGATCACCAATCATCCTCCAATATTAATTTTCAATAATAAATATATTCAATGTAGAGATTTGACTTCTCTACAGTTTTATTATAAGTAAGTACTTAGGTATTATTTATTATCTTCGAAGTGTGTGATAGTCCATTGAATTGTATGGCGAGCTATATTGTGTCTTAAGATAAAATATTATAGTATCTTAGCCGTGTGCAGCGCCCCTTAGTGAACTCCACTGCGGGTGACGTAACCTACGACAAACTTATTATTTTCGGTTGGCACAGTAGTCGGGTCTAGGGATCGAACCGCAAAATTACGTTTGTTGTTTATTGTATATAATTTTCCGGGATAAAAAGTACCCAGTGTAGTGCTCAGGACACCTATTAAAGTTTTTGCGTGATGCCTGAACTTACAGACAGACAGACAGACAAAAATATTTTTAATCACGTTTTTGGGTTCGGTGTCGGTCTAGTAACACCCCTTGCCATTTATTTTTTTGATATTTTCAATGTTCAGAATTTGTACTTCTACAGATTAAAATTTATTATAAGTACCTACCTGGTGTTTTTTTTATATCCCATAACTCTAGGGTTATATTATGTAGGTAAAAATAATACTAAAACTCCTGGAATAGATGGTCCAAAAATGCATAGTTTCGGAGATATCATCAATCATAATGAAATTATCAGTTGTTTAGTACCCGTAACACAAGCTCTGCTTAGCTTGGGACTAGATGGCGTTGTGTGAATAGTCGTGGAATATGATTATTAAGTATTATTATCATTATTTTTATTACCTAATTACTTCAAAAATTGTCACCAGTACGACGAATCTTCTTTCTAACGTCACTTTTTTTTCACGTAAGGGTGTTTTATATTAATCATCGCGACTTTGTCGAATTATTTCGTATGATAGTAAAAAAAAAAACAAAAAGGATGATTGAAACATAATTCTTAAGCCAGTTGATTCTTTGATATGGTTTCAATCATACCCTAGAGTTATGAGATATCAAAAAAAACACGTTAAATATACCTAGAATTTGTGTTCGATAGAATTAATTATTAAAATTACAACATATATATAACCTAACCTAACTTACCATACCTATCCTATAGCTAACCTAACTACCTAACCTAACTACCTTACAAAATTCATTGATTTAAAAAATACTAAATTCATAATTCTAAACTGAACTACTGCGCTGCGTGCCTCTACGTTACATACAATTTATTTATTTTTCCCGGTCTACTTTAAAGTCCAAACAGTACCTATAATAATTTTCTTTTTGCAAAGAATTATTGAAGTTCGTCTATAAACTGATTTCTGAGATATAAGACCTTTTTATACATAAAACCTCATTGTAAGTTTAATAACAAAATAAACAGAACGTGTAGTCAGTAGTCTAAGGTCAGTAGGTACACATAAATTGACAACCAAGAATAATTTTGTTGATCCCAAAGAGATTTAAAAGACTATAGAGCGGGCATATCAAGGAAATGTCATAGAAAAACTTTGATCCCATGTCTCAGTAACGCCATCTAGAATAATATATGAATATTGGAGCGGCAGCGGAGCGTACTAAAAAAAAGGACTTTTTCGGACGAAAATTTTGTTTGTGATGTCCGGTCTATATAGGTATTGAATGTCTTTGGTTGATCCTTTGTCATGGTGACACTATTAAACTTTTCGTATTTTTTTAATCTAAATACCTACTCAAAAATCCCAATATTTTACATATTTGTTGACGATTCAAAATTCTTATTTAAATACTAGCTTCTGCCCGCGACTTCGTACGCGGATCCTGTTGCTTATGTCAGCGTCAACGGGTCGTCAAAATTGAAGATCTGAAGCATCTGATGTCGAATTCTAAAAGCCCTGGGACGGTCTCACAGCAGAAAACGCTCTTCACGTGGAATAGTTTTTGCAGTGGCACCATTTTTAACCTATCACTTCCACCTTAAGGAAAATTAATTCACCCGTCAATCGATAGATGGCGTTGATCTTATGACGCTGTTTTGTGAATCGCGATGTTAAGATTCTCTGTCGATAGTATTTTAAGGTTTGCGAATTTAATTTTTGATTTGTGACCAAAATTATAGCTCACTGATACAATATTGTCAAGCAAATTAGTCTTTCATTCATCCGAGTAATTCTTCATTCTTCATTGTATAAAATTAACACTTGCTTCAAAAACGGTGAAGGAAAACATCGTGAGGAAACCAGCATGCCTGCCCAAGTCAGAGGCCCATGGGCGGCATTAAAACTTTGACACCAGGTTAGTTACTAACCACACGATAAGAAGAAGATTCTTCATCCGAGTCATTCCAAGTAACCCTAGGAAAAGTACAGACGCCAGCACATCAACCTACCCTAATGTGTCAAATTTCTTTGATAGGTTTTCAACTTTATTTTAAACTCAATAAGGTCTAAGTTCAATTGGGAAAATTTGACAGTTTGGGGTAAGTTGATGCTGGCTGGCGTCATTCCCCTAAAACTATTAGGTACAGACGCCAGCACGTCAAGTTACCCCAATGTGTCAAAATTCTTTAATCGTTTTTCAACTTTATGTAAGAATAAGGTTCATATTCAATTGGGAAAATTTGACACATTGGGGTAACTTGATGTGCTGGCGTCTGTACATTATTCACTTAACGCATTTTTAGATTCATGTGATCCATTCATTTTATATAATTTTCGCATGGATGGGGAAATGTTTCAATCAATAGTTAAACAACAACAAGAACAACAAACAACAACAACAAGAATAGAAACTATAAGTATGAGTGCAAAAAGTGAGGCAACGGAAACAGAGACAAAGTGGCCTTCTTTACTTTGGTGAGCCGTCAGTAGGTACTCATAGTCACGTTCCGTGCACACGCACACAAAGATAAAAAAGTGGACACATGATTTCGCCCGTGTTTTGTACTCGACGCGAATACTATGCGTTATTATTCTGAGACTATAATGTTTATTTGATTTTATTCTATCCACGGACTGACCTCACCATGCATGGCTTGGCCTTTAATTGTCCCGTGTGGGGCTGTCAATATTTAGCCAGAAGCTCCTTCCCAAGCTAGTAGGAATGTTAAAAAAAAAAACAAAAATTTCTTGATGCTTGATATATTATAAACTAAAAAAAAACTACAATCAATTTCCGTTAAACGTTCGCGCAATCTTGTCAGTAAAAATGGCGGCGCTGACCGAGTACTCTCATTTGTAGACTATACGGCCGCCATTTTGTTTCCTTTTTTTTAATACTACTGGTCATCATCCTCCTCACTGGCTGTAGCGGAACGGTCGCTCGTTGAAGAACTTTCCGACCCATATTCGTACTGATCTCTTGATTCATCATAATATGAACCGCCTTCAACCGTTTTCTGTTCAGACGTATAAGAATCTGTACCTCCACTGCCATAATTGGAGTTTTTGTTTTGAGAACTTTCATATTCAAAAGATGTCGAACCGTCGGAGTCTTCGCTAGTTTTCCAACTTTGATCGCTACTTGAGCTACTCGAAGAAGAATTTTGTGAACTATCCGAGTTACTTCCCTGATCATTATTCGAATCATTTTCGTAGGAGCTATCGTCAGCAGAGTTTACAAATGATGTTTTTCGTTGAACTGCGCTGCTTTCACTATCATCGTATCCGTTTACGGAATCAGATGACCATGAACTCTGCGAAGAGCTGTCGGATTCATCTAAATTATAGTCTCTGTAACTAGATTCTGATGATTCTGAACTTGACGTGTCCGACTGTCTAGAATTACGTTCATTACTTAGATAACTATTTTTACCTCTAGACTTTTCTGATTCTGTAACAGAATAATACTGACTGGAGTTAGAACTATCCTGACTTGATTTTTTAGACTTGTCTGAACTAGAGGTTTCTGATTCGAATTTCTTGTTCTCTGCTGTAGATACTTGACTGTCTCTCACCGAGGATTTTCTACCGTTTTGATGGCTGCTAGCTTTTTCATTTTTTTTATTTTTAGAATCTGATTTAGAACTCTGAGAAGAAGTCTGTTCGGAGCTAGACGTAGTCTGACTTGATGTCTTAGAGTTGTCTGACCTAGAGTTTGTTGATCTGGATTTCTTTTTCTCTGCTGAAGATACTTGACTGTCTCTCACAGAGAGTTTACCACCGCTTTGACTGCTGCTAGCTTTTTCAGTTTTCTTATTTTCAGAATCTGATTCAGAACTCTTAGAAGAAGACTTTTTGGAGCTAGACGTAGTCTGACTTGATTTTTTAGACTTGTCTGACCTAGAGTTTGTTGATTCGGATTTCTTGTTATTTTCTGAAGATTTTTGACCATCTCTCACTGAAGGTTTACCACCGCTTTGATCGATGCTAGCTTTTTCATTTTGAGAATCTGATTCAGAACTCTTAGAAGAAGACTTTTTGGAGCTAGACGTAGTCTGACTTGATGTTTTAGAGTTGTCTGACCTAGAGTTTGTGGATTCCGATTTCTTGTTCTCTGTTAAAGATCCTTGACTGTCTCTCACCGAGGATTTACCACCGTTTTGACTGCCACTATTTTTTTTTATGTTCTTATTTTTAGAATCTGAATTAGAATTCTGATTTGATTTAGAGTAAGTCTCTCTGGATTCTTCAGAGGATTTGGAGGATTTCTTGCTAGAGGTTCTGTCACCGTTTTTATCACTTTTCGGTTTTTTGACGGGTTTCTCACTAGATTTGCTTTTATCTTTATCAGCAGTTACAGATTTTCTACAATCATAATCTGTTGGTTTACGTTCATCGCCTGGTGCCTGATCTTCTTCATTATCATTACTTATAGACTTTTGACCAGAACTTGGTCGTTTCTTCTTTTCGTCAAGGTTCTTAGGCTCTTTTTTTGTTTTCTTGGGGCTAGTTTTGTCTTTGCCATCGGTTTTAGGCTTACTTTTATCGACTGGTGCCTTGTTTTCTTTATTGCCGTCACCAGAAGGCTTTTGACCAGGACTTTGTTCTTGTTTCGTTTTGTCAAGGTTCTTAGGCTCGTCGTCTACTTTTTTGGGGCTGGTTTTATCTTTACCATTAGTTGCAGGCTTTTCTTTATCTACTGACGCCTGGTTTCCTTTATTACCATCACCTGTAGGCTTTTGACCAGGACTTTGTTGTTGTTTCGTTTCGTCAAGGTTATTAGGCTCTTTGTCTACTTTTTTGGGGCTGGGTTTATCTTCACCATCAGTTGCTGGCTTTCTTTTATCTTTTGGCACCTGGTTTTCTTTATTACCATCACCTGTAGGCTTTTGACCAGAAGTTTGTTGTTGTTTCGTTTCGTCAAAGTTTTTAGGCTCTTCGTCTCCTTTTTTGGAGCTGGTTTTACCTTTACCATTATTTCCAGGCTTACTGTTATCTAAATCAGGTATTTTACTTCTATCGACTGGTTCCTGATTTTTGTTGTCACCATCTTCTTTAGGTTTTTGACCAGAGTTTTTTTGTGGTATCGTCGTTTTATCACCGTCAATTGTAGGGTTTGTTGGTCCATTCTTTTCGTCATGGTTTTGAGGTTTTTTGGGACTAGTTTTGTCCTTAGCGCCGGTAGTTTTTCCATCAGCTTCAGGTTTACTGTCATCAGGACTACGTTTACCGCCAGCGTCATCTTCCCCGTTACTCTCATCATCTTCTTCTTCATCGTTGTCGTCATCATCGTCATAGTCTTCATCATCCTCTTCGTTATCGTCATCTTCGTTGATGTATTTTTTACCGTTGTTGGTGTTTCCATCTATTTCGCTTTCGTTTTTATTTACAGTTGTAGAATCTGTTCCGTCCTGGCTATAACTTTTGCGTTCGACGGTTTCTGTTTCATCATTATTGTCCGATTCTGATAACGTGGATGTCGATCCTTCATTGTAAGTTGATGTAGAATCCTCACTACCTTCGTCCTTGCTTCTATCAGTTATGTTACTTTTGCTATTGCGTTTTATACTTTTTTGTTGTTTCTTCTGCGTTTTTTTTGACTTCTTATTTTTGCGAGATGCTGTTTTTTTGCCTTTTCTTCGTATTTTATTGACAATTTTCCTCTTTCCATTTCGTATGATACTTTTTTTGTTATTTACCTTGCGTTTTTTGAGTTTGTTTTGCGTATTATTTTCGTCTTCTTGAGAAACAGATGTGCTTTTCCCTTTGGATTTTTTGTCACCAGATACTCTATCATCGTCTTCGTCATCATCGTTGGACGAAGCACCATTCCTTTTTTGTCTTATAGCTTGAACTTTCTTTTTTCTATTACGAATCTCTGTTTGCACCTTTTTAGATTTATTAGATTCTGTTTCTTCATCAGTATAAGTTTGCGAAATTTCTTTGTCATTGTCGTCGGTTTGAGTAGTTTCATCGCTGATTTGATATTTATTATCAATATTCTCAATTAATTCCGAATCTTCCTCAATAACTTCATCGTCATCTTCAACGATCTCAGCGTTCTGGAACTGTTTATCGGTACACGGCCTAAATGCCAAAGACCATTGTTTCTTGGACTTGAACTCGATTGACAAACTTTCGATGATCGTTTTTTCGTAGTCTTCCAAATCTGAGAAAAGTAAGTTAATGTTATTCACAACGTTATTTTAATCGTATGACTATTTCAATTCATGTATGCACCATCGAGCTACCCCAAAATGTCGAATTTTCCCAATTAATAAAATAATAATAAAATTTCATTTATTTCTCATCACAATATTTAAAGAGATTACATGGTAATATTGTTAGCAAAAACTCCAATATTATGGGAGACTGGTGCCTAAGCTAGGTTAGTAACCTGTAGTATAGGACACCAGGTCCCCACCCGGAAAACAATGTCAGGTCGTACTAGAGCAATACACCTGTTGCGACAAGTTCAGTGTTGTGGGAGGTAAGTAGTAAGTATAAGGCTGTGTATTAGATGTAAGTGAAGTATGTGGGTGTATAACGTTTGTGTGGTGTTAGATTGCTGTACGCGTAGATATTGGTGTTATAGAGAATAGTTGTAGAAGGTATATTATAACTTTCAGTTGATCATAAGGACCCGTTCAGTACTATCGTAAGATATGTCCTGGAGCCAATTGGTAAGTTTGGTCGTCAATGTACTTCTGGTGAGAGGATATATAATTATGGAGAAGACGATGGATTTTATTATAAATTCTGACACTGAGTACGCCGAAGTGGTGGACCGCGAATGAAGTACGACATCGGGTAGCATTGCAGACTGGATGACCGTTGCGTTTCCTTAAAATTTTGTCGTCAATAGAATACTCTTTATTGTACACCATAAAAACTTACAAATTATAACTGTAAGGGCTACATAGGGTGTTACAATGGGCGGCCTTATCGCTAAAAGCGATCTCTTATTCTGTTTGTTATAAAGTTGATATGCTTTATATATACTTTATACTCTATACTTTCTAGTAAGTTTATCTAAGACATCATTGACATCGGTGAAGGGAACATCGTGAGGAATCTTAGAATTTTAATAGTTAATATAAGTTTCAAATCGCCAATCCACCTTAGGTAAGCGTGGTGATCCAGGCCTTGTGTCTTCTCTTTCGAGATGACGCCGTTGCGTAGCAGTGGAGCAGTACCAAACAGGCTCTCTTTTATGGCGTTTTACTTATTTGATTTATTTTATAATGAGATTGAATTTTAAAAGAAATTAAACAAATTCGTTCCGCCCAAATCGGTAGTGGCGCACGCGTGGCAGAAGTGAAACCTTAAAAAAAAACTATTTTTATTTTTTTGGGAACCACGAATATTGGGATCACTGTATAATGCTTCCTACCTCATTCTCTCCCACGTTGAATCTTATCAATTTATCTCAGTCTCATTTTACTGTGGCTTTTTCGTTTCATCAACTTTTAAATCACAACGATGCTAAAGAAGATTTCACTTCTAAAATAATAGTACCAAGCAGATGATAGAAGATGTTTCGATTTTCATTGAATACTTACTGAGTTCATAGGAGCGAGCGAATTCAACGTTCTTGCTGAGATTCAGAATTTCTGTAAAAAAAAAATACTATCAACTATACTATTGGAAGACATACGAAGAAATGTTATAAAAAATCTGTGATACCATGTCATGTCATTTGTCTGTGTGTGTGTGTGTCATATTTGTCTTTTTTTTTACTATTGTTTTTATACAGGGTGTAAAAAGACCGATCACATCGTCGATAACCACTCATTCTGTACACAATTAAGTAACTTTAACCAAAAATTAAATAAAAAAATTTAAAAACCCCCACCGCAAAAAAGTAAAACATTTAAATAGTTAAAAATAACACTTCATATCGTTGAGCCAAGAAATTTTACTTCACGTCGGGGTACCGCTTAAGTAAGGAATGTTCCTAGTACTTGTAGGTATGGAGGTATGTACTTATTTTAACGGTACCCCGACGTTACGAAAAATTTCATGGCTCGACGATAGGAAAGTGTTATTTTTAACTTTTTAAATGTTATACTTTTTTTGCGGTGGGGGTTTTTAATTTTTTTTATTTAATTTTTGATTAAAGTTACTTTAAACGCATAATTTTTGTTTTGTAGAGTTCATAGTTATGAAAATTTCAGTGCATTGTATGTAGAGTCAAATACTGGTTAACATGAATCCAAACACGACATATCTGCTGTTATTTTCCCAAGAGTGTATTAGTCTGCTAGATATCCTGGCTGCATCAGACCAAATATACCATAATCTTGCTTATTAATATTACACACATGGGTGTTTGAAATTTTAAGACACATAAGTTTGTAAGTAAAGTTAAAACGACGTCTAAAATAGCAACGGTAGCTAACACAAAAAAGCTGATAACCTTGAAACCGCTGCCACAGACAGACAGACACACACACATAGCGGTCAAACTTATAACACCCCTCTTTTTGCGTCGGGGGTTAAAAAATAATGCTGGGAAAATACTTTTTTTTTCATCTCTAAAAAAGAGATGCTTTTTATTGCGAACAATGAAAGCGCGACAACGCAACGCCACTTTCGATCAACTGAGCGGACGGCCGGCCGCGGCCACTCGCGCTTGGTCGTTGATCCAAACGGGCATGTGTTTAGTATCTATTGCATTTTTGTTACGTACGATGCGTAATTTGTTATGAAAAATCGATAATTTTGATAATGTTTGTTCGGAAGAAAGTTTACTTATGATACTTGGAATACGATTTTGAAAACTAAATTTTGCACTTTGACCTTCAATATCTCCAAAACCAATGATTTCCCAGGTATGTTCTAGAAGAGAAAAACTATCCCAGTGATGGGTAGAAAATGTAGTTTTCGTTTAAGTTGAGGGTCTTTTTACACCCTGTATTATCGTGTGCCTTTTGGGCCAAATAAATGCTTTTTCTTTCTTTCTTTCTTTCTTAAAATTAAACTCAAAGACTTATGACCACTAATTCACAAGTTTCGGATGAAATTTTTGTTCGTGATGTCTATGGTAAAGTATTGAATGTGTCTTTGGCATTAACTTATATTAAGACAGACTGTGAGCAATAGCAGTATGATTCAATCAAAGGTTAACCTACAGTAACAGAGGTTATTCTGTAGATGGGTAACCGCCCTTCTCGTGTTCGTGGCCTTTGCTCTGTAGTGGGACAGTTACCAGCTGGTATTTTTTTAATAGAAATAACATGAGTTGGAATCATTTCTAAAGCTGTACGTCTTGTTATCTGTATCACGTCTTGATCAGTAGATCTACGGGGTGGAACTATTCGAAGACTTCTAATACCTACTACTGTTTAATTGTTTATGAATTTCAAAATATAATTAGTCCAGCAATTAGATTAAAAAAATAATCCATAAGTATTTTTTTTTTCTTTTTCAAATTGATGGAAAACTACTTAGATTAAGCGCATTAAAGTTGAGGGAAAGGGGGGCTTGTAACGTCATCATTCAATATAAACTGTATCGGATATAGACGTCGTGCGGCATTTTGACTCGATGTTTCGCCGTTATTTTTTGATTACGTGAAAAAAGAAAAAATATGCAGCGAATATTTTCTTGTAATTTAGATGCGGGACTAAAAAATAAAATTTAATCAACTTGCCTATTACACATTATACAGACACAGAGAAACTATTGAAAGTTCTACTACGATTGTAAGGTTTAGTTCGTTGTTATTCTATAAATATGTGTGTAACATACAAACGTAATGATTAGTCTTGTTAAGTGATGACCTGAAACACAGGTTTCATAAACCTAGTTCAGGAAAGTCGCTAATTATAATATAGTTCTAGGTTTATAATACATTTTTCATTAGCTCTGAAATATTGTTAATTTAGTTATACCACAGTATAAATATTAATACATTAAGACGACGCCTTTGATCTACAACAAACAACACAACGTCTACACGCGTTAGCCCTAAATAATACCTTACGAACTACGAACATCGTTGTGTTCGCAGTTCGCGAGCGGCTTTACCGCGTCTCGCCCCTCGCACCCCTCACGTTTGCCCTGTCTAGACGGCTTCGTCGGACTACTGTAGGTTTTTAGTCTGTGGTTATATACAGTTATTTGTTAGGTACTATATAATAAATTATATTTATTTCTGTAAATAGGTTTATACAAATACTTTTACATGCCATTTTTTAACTAGAAGGTGAAGTTAGTGTTTCTCTATAAACACAAAGGTCACAGATCTCTTTATACATTATCTTGGTCAGATCATGTAAGAACCATGCAGATTAGTGTTTTTTGAGGAAAGAACCACACAGATATGAGGGGACCAGATCAGTCAGTGCAAGCATTTGTCAGAAATCAAGAGCTCAAAACTCGGAGCTTGAGGAGCGGAGGATGTATAGTTGTGTAAAAAAATTAACAAAGATTTTGATTTGATTTGATTTAAACGATAAACTTACCTCTGACGACATGGGTTCCGACTGCAAAGAAAAAAAATTATATTAGGTTAACACAAATTATAAGTAACTTTATACCTTTTATACCATTAAGGTTAGGGAGAGTTATGTTCAAGCCCCATGTAATAGGAGCTACCCTATTGCCACTTAATGGGCATAAATCACACAGATAGATAGGCAAAAATGTAAAAAAAAAATGTTCTTTGATTTACAAATTTCTATGATACCATACGATTAAGATGGATGTGCCAAGACGAAATTGAAATTTTCTTGTGTTTTTCTGCAATTCGCCGTTCAGTTCGGTTTTATGTTGAACATAATATGATCCGCGACAAAAACATATATAAGTACATGGTTTGATAAACATTTGTCTTGGTTGGGATTCGAACCGACGACAAAGTATCACTCACACCCGTACTAATATTATAAAGAAGAAATATTTGATTGTTTGTTTGTTGAATAGGCTCTGAAACTACTGGATTGATTTGAAAAAGTCATTCACCGTTGAAAAGCTACACTATCCTCGGGTGACTTAGGCTACTTTTTATCCCTGTATTCCCATGGGAACGGGAACTATGCGGCTGAAAACGCGTGACGACTACTAGTTAATAATATAAGTAGGATAAGATAGGGATAGTTTAATATTACTCACGTTTCCTGTGATAGGTGTTTGCAACCCAACCAATGATTGTCGTCACTGTAAAGAAATACAGCATTATACCACACATAGTAACCTAAAACACCAACATAATCGTTACTCTACAAACTAGATGGCAAGATTATAAGTAGAAAAGATTTCCTCAACATTCAATTCTTTAAATAAGTAACTGCTGACAATTTTCAACCTAACCTAACAACTGCGAATAATTGTATTCACATTATTTTGTTTTTTTTTAACATATTTTTTTTCTGATATACCTACATACATATATTTTAAATATTACGTTCTTTATGTCATTGGATTGTAAGTCTAGCTTTTTTAAAATAAAATAAATAAGTAAATAATTTACCTAATATTCAGAATAATGGCAAGGAGTCTTGTCAAAGTAAAATAGTCAGAATAGTCTTTAGAGGTTGAAATAGCCGAGATTGCTCCCTGGATTAATGACCATTTACTACAAACCGAGAACGGTAGGAATGGCAAGGACGTTACAGAGTTGGTCCCGGTTCTCACTTGTAGGCGTTATTTATAGTCAGAACTTCGAATGTCTGACTGCCAGTCTAACCAATGGGTATCGCGTTGCCTTTCACTGAGTTGTGAAGATCAGATGAGCAGTCGCTCCATGTAAAACCCAGGTGTTCAGCTACATTCGGTTAGACAGGAATCTGACCGTAACTTAATTGGGAAAAGCTGGCTTATTAAAATAATTATTAGATACGTAATGGAAAATAACTTACATTTAGCGTAGACCTGGTTAATGTCTTTCCTTGACCATTGATTTGATTCACCTAAAGAAAAAGGGAATAGGTATTAATTAGAAATCATACAGAGTGGATCTGACGTCGGCGTACAACCAGATCCCATGAGATAGCTAGATGATGTTGTCATATACATCGTTTTCTTCATTATGTGTATTATGATTTCCTTTTATGTAGTTAAATACTAGTTTTACCGAACATAGGAATTCATATTTAGCAGTTTCATAATGTTAACATGATCAACACGAAGACATCTACTTACGATCGAAAAGTTGACCAATCTGCAGAATGGCTAAAGCGATATGCTTCGCATAACCTGTAACAAAAAGATAAGTACGATTAATACAAACTTGAATAAATGTGAATTCGCGCTTTATTCTTAAGGGAAAAAACCTCAGAATGCCACCTGTTAATATCCTTCCACCCCTTTTAGGTTCCTTATTTCTCTTTTATAATAATTTAAAGTCATACTCAAACAACTATAATCGTAGCAATAATTATTATAAATATCTTTAGGATACAGAAATATTTGTTTCCTTAGGGAATCGAACACAGCTTACTTTTATAATACCTACTATTTATATTCGGTTTTATTTCTCGGAACACTCTTGTTCCGTACCTTTGGAAGGCGTACGAGGGGCCGAAGCCAACTCGCAGAGGCCCGTGGTCGTCTATAATGAAATGAGACACCAACCGCAGATTTTCCCTGTATTCACTAGACAAGTCTTAGTGCACCCAAGGAAAACCTACGGCTGGTGTAGTACCTACTTACTATGATTATTATGTTTATTCATTACTAATATTATGGTAAGCTCAAGCAAGTTCTTCTATCATTAGACGTGTTGCTGTGTTCTGCCACTTCTGCTGTCCAGCAAAAATACTAGGAAGTGGGGCATGGCGGGAGTTTTGGGAGACGATCTTATGTAATTTTAACGTTCAAGGACAAAGTCAAATTATTTATTTCAATTAGGCCATTTATGAGGCACTTTTGAACGACAAACTAAAATAAAACTGATTCTTAGGCTAAGCGCGCACTACGCAATTTATTAGTTGCGACTTTTAAAGTGCGGAATAAAACCGCAAACGACAATACTTTTTAATTCCTACGAGCACCACGATTTATTATCGCCTGCGAAATAACAGGGCCAAACACTCACTGTGCTACGGCGGACGGGAGTGTAAAAAAGCGAGCACATCAAGTTACCCCAATGTGTCAAATTTTCCCAATCGAATATGAACTGTTCTGTTCGGCATAAAGTTGAAAAACGTTCAAAGAAATTTGACACATTGGGGTAACTTGATGTGCTGGCGTCTGTACATCAAAACATGGATTTATAAAATAACTATTATATTATACTACTTAATTTTACGTAAAAGAAGTTTAAATAAGAAGAAGAAGTTAGCTAAACGTTACTGGGATATCCTTTGACAGCATTAAAGACTAGCTAATACCGCTTCATAGGGTACAAAATATTCGCACAATTTCGCATGTGCGAAATCGCAAACGATTTATTTTCGCAGTGCGCGGATTGTAGATCATTTCTGTTGTTCACAGATGGTCGATTTTTTTTCGCAACGATTTATTTTCGTAGTGCGCGCTTGGCCTTAGTCTTTTTTTTTTAAAAATACTTAGAATGTTTATATTTTGACAGGATCTTAGCTACTGAGTCAACCGTATCGTCAAATATGATAGAATTCTCACCGTCTAATTTGTGAAGACCACCCTTGACCTTCAGAAGTTCTTTAATTTGTTTCACAGCGCCTTGGAGTTTCAGCTTCAGGATCACTTCAGCAGCATTGCTGTAACCACCTTCATAAGGTACAATGCCCCATTCTTGGCCGTAAGATTTTCTTGAGCAGATTTCCGCTGAAACAAAATATTACACTTTAATGAATCATTTAATAAGTTCGAGTTATGACTAACATAGCTTTAGGACCTTTGTTACTAATGAGTTATGGAAAGTTTTTAGTCTGTATTTTTTTTTTTAATTTTTTTTTTAATTTTTTTTTTAATTAATAATATTATCACTTTTGGGAAATCTTTTTATGAACCAGATGACTAGGCCCTACATTATCTTGGCTCAGAAATTTATTTGCAGTATTTTTTTTAGAGTTTTTTGGGTTTTTTTTTGGATATGTGTATTCTATATGTATATTGATAAATCAACTATTCTTTTATCTTAATATTTTCCAGAAAAAAAAAAAAATATTTTTGTTAAAGATCCAAGTTTACAAGGGGGTAACTCTACTGCCTGGTCTAGTAGTCGCAAGCGCTACTACTGAGTACCTATCAGGAGAGGTGCAGGTTTAATCCCCGGGTAGGGCAAAGTGTTATTGAGTTTTTCCATCAGAAATATCTCACTAGCCGCCCGTAGTCTGGATTTGAGCCCAAATAAACTTACGTGATACGTTGGTCCGACCAGATCCGCACCACTCTTGACTCTTCGGTATACGATGCCCTTCACACCGCCAGAGACAGAAGCAGATGGAGGAACATAGTGAAAAACAAGGTGATGAAGCAGGGGTCACGACCCTCAGCATTGAGGAGTACGATGCAAGGTGGAGGAGGAGGGAAACTTACGTGATAAATAAGGACAAGGTTGATAAAAGATTTTTTTACCTTTCTGCAGCTTAACATGGTGATGTTTATGAGGCAAACGATGACGAAGGACGCACTCTCCAATTCTAGCAGAGCCAGTGACCACTGCAACGATAAAATAAACAAATTAACATAAATACAAACATAATATATCATGTAATGGGCAATTTGACAAAAATTTAGTTTATAGTCCCCAAAGACATTCAATACCTATAGACCGGACATCACGAACAAAATTTACGTCCGAAAAGTGTGTCCTGCTGGATACAAGTCTATAAGTTTTTTGTAGTACGCTCCGCTGCCGCTTCAATATTCATATGTTATTCTAGATGGCGTTACTGAGACATGGGATGAAAGTTTTTCTATGACATATCCTTAAATTGACATGCCCGCTCTATAGTATTATAAATCTCTTTGTTAGTCCCTCATCTAGATTACAAGAAAATATTTGACACATATTTTTTCTTTATCATATTGATGGAAAACTCCTTAGATTAAGCGCATTCAAGTCGAAGAGAGGGGGGGCTTGTAACGTCGTTATCTAGTATAACTGTACTGAAGTCATGCGACATTTTGACTCGATGTATCTCCGTAATTTTTTTATAAATTAGACGTGTCGAATATTTTCTTGTTTACTAGCCTGCCTTCATCTACATTACCTACAAGAAAATATTCGACACGTACTTTTGACAAAATTTGGGGTTTTTACTCGTTACAATTTTTTTGTCAAATAGCCCATTACTAATTCAATCAGAATAAATAATAATAATAATATAATAAACGGGCATGCAGACGGAAAAATCGCCAACTTGACAGATGGTAGAAAAAATTCTGACATTTATAGAAGAAATTATTCTCGATATTGTAGACACATAAATCTAATCGTTAAGTCACATAAGTACATTGCTATTTTTTTTTTTTATTTATTAAACCTTTATGCACTAGTAAAATAAACTGTACAAAGGCGGACTTAATGCCTTAGGCATTTTCTACCTTGAGGTGGTGCAGAGACAGAACATGGTAGAACATGCTATTCACTCAGACTAAATACTCCAAAAGCTAGCCAAGATTTTACAGCTTACGCAGAAAATGAAGGCGATACTGTAGACTATTGAATTGTCGACTGAAAAATCTACACATTTCTTCCCTTCATTCTGGACATTGTCGTGCTCGAAACAAAAGAAATATTTCTACAATCTGTACATTTGTCTATTCTTCTAGAGAATATCCATTTTATACGCAGGTCATGCCGCTCCAATATAACGCTAGATGGCGTTACTGAGATCTGGGATCACAGTTTTTCTATATCATTTCTTGGCATGTCACTGTATAGTTCTTAAATCCTTTTGTTGGGAATAAAGTTAATTTTGTTTTGGGCTACCTTATGTCCTATACTACATTTTTGTCTACAGCAGTCAAAGATATTTAAAAGACTATAGAGCGGGCATGTCAAGGAAATGTCATGGAAAAACTTTTGATCCCATGTCTCAGTAACGCCATCTAGAATAATATATGAATATTGGAGCGGCAGCGGAGCGTACTACAAAAAACTCATAGACTTGTGTGCGGCGGGACACACTTTTTCGGACGAAAATTTTGTTTCTGATGTCCGGTCTATGTATTGAATGTCTTTGACAGCATATTATAAGATATTATAAGTAAAACTGTGTAGATACTTATACAACATTCGATCTTCAAAAACGGTACACTAACGCACGCACGCGGTTAAGTGTAGTCTGAGCGCGTATAACCTATCTACACCTTTTTACTTATAATAATATCATTGACAGTAGTTATATTTTTAGAATGATGGAATGTACAGAGGCCAGCACATCATGCTACCCCAATGCGTCAAATTTCTTTAATCGTATTTCAACTTTATTCCAATAAAATAAGGTTTACATTATTCAATTGGGAAAATTTGACAGTTTGAAGTAACTCGATGTGGTGGCGTCTGTACTTTCGAAGTAGATGAAACTGCTACGTCAAGTTACAAATACTAAAATTACTAAGTTAATGAGTGTTAATGTATTAAAAAATTAAAATAGAACTTACATTTTGAGAACAGGTCACCAACTGGAACAGAGAATTAGAAATATTAATGAAACATTCAGTTTTTTTGAAGATCACGCTTCGACTTCTAAAATTGGTCAAGCCGTCTTCGAGCATTCATTTAACAAACAAAGGTAAAAATAACATGTTGTGATGAATTCATAACCTGCTTCTATTAATTGAAGTAAGCTGGTTGATGCAGTAAAAACCAACCCGAGAAAGAAATAAGAAAAAAAAATAAAAAAAAAATAAAAATGAATGAATGATTAGGGTTTTGTTTCTTTTATTTTGTTGTTTTGCAAAGAGTATCACTAAAGATAATTAATTTGAAAGTTAAGAAATTTTGAGCATAAAATTACTTACGGCCAGGAATCCATCCATTGATGACATGAGAAGCACCTTGCAGGTATACCAAAAAGATTTCTAAGACGTCGTTGTAGCTCTTAATTTGCTCTGAAAAAGAAATCAGATTAAATCACTTTTAGAGGTTTAGCTTGGTGAGATAGCCTAGGTATATTGGTATGAAGACCTCCGAATTTTCGGAATCATGTGCGTATTGTATAATTATCACTTGCTTCAAAAACGGTGAAGCAAAACATCGTTAGCAAACCTGCCTGAGGCTGAGGCTACATTAGGCCGCGACGCGACCTGCGACACATGAGCGATTAAAACAAATAAATGAATGCTCACGTATATGGCTACACCGTACATCAAATATTACTAGCGATCTTTGATTTCTTTATGCGATAGGAACAACATTACTGAAATCACGGCATCGGCTACATGAACATAATGAGCGAATCGCTGAAAGTGAATCGCTCTTGCTAATTCGTTGTTGAGCATGTGTACTGTAGCCATGTCATCGCCGAATATACGCGGCGAATTTCGCTTGTAATGTAGCCATACCATGTTTTTCTCGTTTCGCTCTTCCAGTCGCATCGCAAATCGCTGCCTACTGTAGCCTCAGCCTGAGAGATGTTTCTCGACGGCATGTGATGCCAAGTCAGCTGGGTTGCGGAGGTCAGAATATCAGTCACTCTATGTAAAATACTGAAATTCAGCTGCATTCAGGCTAGAAGCCACACACACAATGTTCCTTACGTCACATCGGGCCACCAACGGCATCGTATGCCCCACCGCGGCATTGACGTGGTGGGGAATCGGTGGCCATCTCACTCGCTCGCCGACCCTTTAGCGTGCGCACACGGTCATCTTACCAATCTTTTCGGAGTTTTATTCATAGTCAAGACCACCAGCCTGTGTAGCATGACCACCGAAGAAACGGCCTTTGTCTACAGACGAATCGGCAAAGTGACAGATTATATAGACATTTCTTTCGTCTCGAGCATGACAATGTCAAGAAAGATGAGAAGTTATATGTCGATTCGTCAGTATACAAGAATCAACAATGCCGAGCATGAAGTGCGTACCTATTTTCTCCACATTTGACAGTTCTTTGCGAAACATTTCCTGTCAACAAGTGTCAAATAGTCTACATCAAATGAGACGTAGACAAGCAATCTACACCTCTAGCAACTCTACGTACAAACGCTTGTCGACGAGTCGCCTCATGCTCGGGTACAAGAAATGTCAAGTTGGACAGAAAGAAAATTTTCGTGTTTCGGAAGAAAAGAAATTAAGTGTTCATGCTACGCGGGCATTAACACAGACACACACATACACACGTATAACACGGATTTTTATTTGATCATGTATATGTATTAAGCTTTTCAACCCTCACATTTAACTCATTTAAGTAATAAATAAATAAATAAATTCCACAACTTTAACACAACGCCATCTAGTCTCAAGCTAAGTAGCGCTTGCGTTAAGGGTACTAAACAGCTGATAGGTAAACACACTTAAATAATTCGAAATGAATACATTTTTTAGATAAATTACACCCAGACACAGAAAAATTGATCGTGCTCATCACACAAACATTTGTCTTAGGTGGGAATCGGACCCACGACCTCTGGCATGGCATTCGTGGGTTGCAGCTAAAAATCAGCGTCAGATAGTACCTACAGCCTGTGTTCTCATCTGTCATTGTGCTGAGCTGAGGCCCTTGTGGCATTATAATCTTTGTATGTTATAGTTTTAAGGTGTATTTTGCTGTAATACCAATAAGTACTTTTTTTTTCTTTCCTACTTTCTTTCTAACATGGTTTTATTTAATGTTGAAATTAACTTACTTCTGCCAGCAATCCATCTGAAAGCTTTATACGCACGGGACTTGCGGTCTGTAAGAAAAAAATAAAAAATAAGTGTTTGTAAATCATAAAATAGTAATAGTAAATATTATATTTATTTAATTTACACCCATTGACCAACATGTAATTTAATCAAACTCATTGGCCCAACAAAAATGGCCCTATTAGCCTTAATAAAGGCTACTTTGGCCGGCAGGGTGGATGGATGGCCAAATGGTGTGTCACTGGATGGCGGTACACAGACCGTCTTCCAGATATGTAATATGCATACGTCTTTTTGTTTAAGTATAAGCTATAGTTTGTATAAGGTAGCGGTACTAACATAGTTTAAAGTGTTGCTGACATTTTTTTTATGGATTCCAATGATGGAATCATGTTCTGAATTCAATTGTTATTAAGTTAAAAAGAAACAAATTAAATCAATTTAAACAAAATAAAAAGCAATGCTTACCGACAAATCCTTGAGCGAGGTATCCTGTAAAAGAAAAAAATATTTAATATTTATCTTACGCATCCAATATAACGATTTTGTGAACTGAATAAATAAGTTTGTTTTTCTTAGGTTTTCTGATAAAAACTATGTAAAACAAAGTTATGTCTACAGTTGCCACTGTGAACGCTCATAATTCACTAACTATCAATTTACGTATAAAACTACGTACTTAGTGTAGTAAAATTACCAAATTGTCAATAGGTACTTACTGGAACTCAAAAAGCTTGCTTCGACAATCTGTAATGAATAAGAAAATAGCAGTGAATTAAAAAAATAAATTAAAAATCTTTATGACGTGTAATTGCGTATCTACGTTGACAGTAAATGGTGATAATTACTGGACAAAGTGTTTAACTTAAAGTGTTTACCGTCAAACGTATTGGCTATCATCAGTGCGTATCTAGGATGACGTCCGTCATGCGTACTCGCAGCGATGTGACGAAGCGCACAGTAGTCAGAGTGCCTAGTGCGAGTTTGTTTTACGTTAACGCGTTCGATATGTTCATGACGTTCGGCGCTCCGATTGGCCCGCTCCAAGCCTTTAACCAATCAGAGAGCCAAACGCGGTGAACGTTTCAATCGCGTTAGCGTAAAAACAACTCGCACTTAGGGCACTATACCCCTTTTGACAGTCACCGTAACTGAAGTGTGAAGTCCACTTAAAGTGCAGTACCAATTTTTTGTAAATTCTCAGTTGTCATCAAATTTCGGTGTGGAACTGGCACCAGTTAGTTACTAGCAATAATAGCCAATAAGCCCTGTTGGTTTTTTTATGCTGCCCAATGAGCCTCTGTCTAGACTTCACAAGTCGTCGGGAAATCTATATGTATATCTTATTTGTATAGCGACATCTATCTCGCCAAATACGAACTAATGACTGACATCCTACATCGCGATGTTAAAGTTATTTTTATTTTATTTTATTTTAATTAACACTTTAAGTGGCAGAATACAGACTAAAAACAATTCATCACAGCCATGACAACATACACTATGTGAATCTGAGGTCCAATAATTATTACTGTACACAGCGTTCAATGAAATGATGAAATGAAATAAAATGATATTTATTTCTGTTAGTAGATCTTCCCAAATACTTTTACATGTCATTTTTTTTAACTAAATGGCATTTCCAAAGTGACTGATCCCTGAGAAGAAATGCCGAAAGAAACTCAGGGGTCATAGTCTCTTTTAAAGTCCAGACATAAGATTGTATTAATGTATTATGCGAGTCTCACGATGCAGGGCAAAGTCTGGAAAGGCCTTTTGAAGAAAGAATCAATTCAGCTATGAGTTGACCTGTCCCGACTGACGGCATGCATGATTCAGTCACCGTTGTTCATCATCGTTGTTCAATGTTTACTAAGCTTCCTTAGTGACATTTTACAAATGTTTAAAAATAAGAAAAAAGAAATATGGTATTAATTACACCTCTAATTACAGTTTATATAAAGTATTTCTAAATTCGTTCAGACTGTTCAAAAATAAGTCTCCCTTAGGGCTCTCCTTATATTGTATTATATTGACTGCACATTCTGGACAACGGGTTATTTTCAGAAACATTATTTTCTAGCCGGAAAACTAAATAATTTATTGTGGAGTGCGCACAGATCTAGTTGGTATTTTAAAGTTTATCTGGTCAAGTAATTGAATGTCAAAGGAACCATTAGCAATTTTATGCAATTTACTTAGATCACTAACCCATCTGCTTTTGTCAAGACTCTTCATGTGAAAGCGTGTGAGTCGCTGATTGTAATTGGGTAGTTTACGTCTGGGCCATATTTCGCACTTAAAACCCTGACAAATCTTCTCTGAACAGATTCGATGCGATCAATGTGAGTGTTATACAGGGTAGACACCGAGTTCGATTACCGAACGGAGTACAGATGTTTTTTTAAATGTATGAGTGCAGTTTTTCTTGTTATTAAAATCGATGACATGGTTCCTCAGAACAGATCTTCGTATGTCTTATAGTTTCAGACTTTCCCATACTGACCGATTTGAATGAGACACCCTGTATATTGGAGACCACACAGACGAGCAGTTCTCCAATATATGTAGATCTTACCAGGGAATAGTACAATATTACCAAAGTTTGCGGATGTTTATCCGCGCGATCAGTAGCAACAACCGTCGGGCAGTAGTAGCTCACCAGATACAACACCCGTCTGCGAGGCGGATACAAGCTTTTCTATAGGGGATGAGGAAGTGAACACCCTCATGCCCCTTTGTTTTTAATTTTAAGACTTACCCCTCCAACTTTTTGTTTAACATCTGCAGCACCCTGTAAGACACCTTTGATTAGCCCTCCAGCAGTCTTATGAAGTCCATGGACGACGTGACCAGCTTTCTTCAACACTACATCCTTGTGCCAAGGTAGTAATATCTTCCTGTGAGAGATGACCTTCTCTGGCACTACCTTCTTATGCTTTAAAAGATGGTGGTGTGGTGATGCTGCTGCAATCGCCACCTGTAAGTGTGATAAACATGTTTATATTACCTTCAATAGTCGACGTGTTAAAAATAAAATAGGTACTTATTAGTCATCGGTTTTGCCATACAACGTGGCAATGCGGCCAGTCCATTGTGTGATAAACGTGTTTATATTTTACCTTCAATAGCCGAAGGATTACAAGTAATAGTACTCATAAGTAATGTTGTCAGTTTTGCCATATACAACGTGGCAATGCGGCCAGTCCATTGTGTGATAAACGTTTTTTTTATTTTACCTTCAATAGCCGAACGGTTACAAGTAATAATACTCATAAGTAATGTTGTCGGTTTTGCCATACAACGTGGCAATGCGGCCAGTCTTTTATGTGATAAACATGTTTATATTAATTTACATTCAATAGCCGAAGGGTTACAAGTTACAAGTTCGGCCATTAAAGGTAAATTAATGTGAACAAACAAACCCGCGGGACGTCTGCCAGTAAATATATAAACCTATCTGGGTAAAGCTCCTTTTATTCTAGGTCTTCACATATGTATAATCTGATTTATGTGAACAGAGTATTGTAAACCTACCTATTTTAAAAGAGTTTAATAGTTTCTTGTTGATTGTTTTCCATACAAAACTACCTTTTAGAAGGGACAAGTATTCAAGTATTTATTGCAATCCATAATGAACATACAGGTGGAAGGTTAAACAGATTCGAGTAACAATTATGGACCCTGTCGGGCACAGCAACATCAAAATTAAGATGAGTAGGAGAGAGGAAGAGTGCATTTTTAAACATTTTTTAAAAAATCTTAAATATTTGTAAAATCTTACTCAATTAAATTATTACCTAGTTATTATACTGATATCTAGTACCATATATTATATTTATATTTATTATAGTATTTATTTATATTCAATTATAATTATACGAAAGTATCATACATTTATTTATTTAGCAGTCAAATCAATTTGACTACTAAGACTTTTCTGCCCGTTGTACCGTATGCACCATTGACCTGCACCATCAATGGTGCAGATGAGACTAATTAGTTTCGTTTGCACCATTAATATGAATACAACTTACTTCACCATACTTTTCTTTGTTTCGTGGGACAAAGATGCAATTATGTCCAACTGGTTGGACCACGGGGAAAGGATGATCGTGTAAAACAAATGAACGTCTAAAACACAGGACTAGGGGCATCCCGACGTTAGGTTAGTTAGGTTCCTTTAAACCCTGCAGACAGAAATAGGAGCCCCGCGTAGCGGGGTTCCGTCGTCTAAGCTCTTTAAATTTCTTCGTTGTTATGGCACTTCAGCATTGATAGATAACCTTTTCCTGTTTATTACCAGTAGTTGTTCCATAGATACATTCAATTCCCAGAAATATCTAAGTATACATTGATAGTATATTGTGTCATCTCAATGGTGCAGATGAGACCATATCCAATCCGCCGTTTCGTTTGCACCATTAATGGTGCAAACGAAACTAATTAGTCTCATCTGCACCATTGATGGTGCAGGTCAATGGTGCATACGGTACAACGGGCTTTTCTGTTAGAAATTCTTCCATGGTGTAGTAGGCTTTGTTAATTAAGAGAAGTTTTAATTTTCCTAAAAATGAGTTGGTTTTTTCTATTTCCTTTAGGTTTTCTGGCAATTTATTATAAACTTTTATGGACATTTAATATGTACAAGAAGAGTGCATTTTAAGATGGGAACGAGGCAGATGACAACTGGAGTTATTTTGTGTTTTCACACTGCCTGTCAAAGGCTTTTTGGGTCTTGTCCTTATCGAAGGAGTCCAGCCTGCGTAGCATGAACACCGGAGAAACGGTCTTTGTCGTGTCTCAGAAGAAAAGATATTAAGTGTTCATGCTACGCAGGCAGGTGTATTGAAAGAAATTTGACAGATTGAGGTTTCTGTCTATATAATCTGTCACTTTGCCGATTCGTCTGTAGACAAAGGCCGTTTCTTCGGTGTTCAATGTGTTCATGCTACGCAGGCAGCTCGTCCCGGCTTTCTTCGCTTGGGCCAACCGCGAAGTCGTTTGCCAAGTATAGGAACCCATTGGGTCGGGCTTGCCAACTGATCGTCTGACATGCGGCAGATGTGTCCAGCCCAGTGCCATTTTAGCGTACCAGTTTTTTCAGTGCCATTAGTAATTTTTGTCATGGAACGTATTATTGTATTTCTAACCCGGTCTTCAAGATTGATACCTAGAACACTCCGTTGCATAGCTCTCTACTTTTTTTGATTTTATGATGTTCAAAATGCCTTTTAATGGTTTAATTTAAATAAACTATTTGACTTTTACTTTGAATCAATCAAAGATGGCGATGTATTTGAATAATGTGTAAGAATACGATCTTTATTCACACTATTTTTTTTAAACAAAAGATAGCTTATTATATCCGTCTCTAGGATTCGATCTATCTCCATGATCCGTTTAGTCGTGAAAAGTCAACAAACAAACAAAAAGAGTTACTACAAACATACATACATAAACTCACGCCTTTTTCCCAGGAGGATAGGCAGAAACTACAGAGCGCCATGTGCTACGATTCTAACATACCTACTTCTTTTGCTTCGTTTACATTCATACATGTGAGAAGGAGTTTAAGGAATGATGTGATAAAGCAACGTTGTGGTTTAAAAGAAGATATAGTAACAAAAATTTAAAAGAGTATGCTTAGATGGTTTGGTCACGTTGAAAGGAGGAATGAAAGGCGACTAACGAAAGGTATTTACAAAGCAGATGTAAGTGGAAACGCCGGGAGGGGACGCCCTTGAAGGACATACATAGACCTTATTGGTGAGGTTCTTCAGAAAGGTCAGGTACGTAGTAGAGTTACTTTCTTATTTATAATATTAGTAGGTAAGGTTACTAATTATTGTAAACCACAAGGCGACTTTTTGGTCTCGCACAGGTCTTTTTATTATTATTTTTTTATTTTTGTCTTTAGTTTTATAATCTTTTCTTGTTTTTTTATTATTATCTGTATTGCTGTTCTTTTGTTTTATGTTCTGTGCGTCGAAATAAAATATTTTCTTTCTTTCTTTATTTTCTTTTCTATCAACAACAACCACTCATGACTAGATAGCTAACATCATTAGCTACAACTTTTGTTCTACGAGTTCTGACGTAAAACAATACCAACATGGAACTAAAATTATATTTTAAGTCCTTATTGCACTGTCGTGACATTTGTATGCCTATATTTCACTCATAAACGAAAGTACGACGAAATTCCAGGCGCTTGCGACCTAAACTGTGATGCGCGTAGAGTTATTAACATTCAAGCGGGCAATATAATATTCAATTATATTTGTATGAACATAAAATCATAGAAATTATTAAAAGTCGTAGAACAAAAGTTGTTGCTTACATCTAGTCCTGCAAGGTTGTTGGTATATTTAACCGACTTCAAAAAAAGGAGGAGGTTCTCAATTCTGTTGTATTTTTTTTTACTAATAACCCTGTATAGCAGTAAGGTTGCTTACCAGCACAAGAAGCAGTAGTATCTTGACCGACACCATAGTTAAGTTTAACTATAAATATTTAAACTTAAGGTAGTTTGACCATTAACGGCCAGACTCCTACTATGATTATTTTAAAAAAAATCCAAGTATTTATACCAAAAATACTATTATTTGTATAACGCCGAAAAATGTCCATATTTACACAATTGCTTATAAATTGTTCAAGTATTTCATTAGTTTTGTGTTAATATTTGATGACATTAAATCATATTTTTCAGCTATATCAATAGTTTGATTTCAATTGGTTCATTGTACAGATTTTTGATAATATTTCATTTTTAACCGACTTTAAAAAAGGAGGAGGTTCTCAATTCTGTTGTAATTTTTTTTTTTTTAGGGTTTATTACCTCATTACTCCGTCATTTATGGACCGATTTTCTAAAATCTTTTTTTTATTTGATAGGGTATACTAACAGATTGGTCCTATTTGTATCCAAACTCATATTTCTAATGAGGGATCCTTGAGAATTGAGGGAACGCCTCAAATAATATAGGTACACACGTACAGATTTTTACATTCTTAGTAAAAAATCAAGCATTTTCATTTAGAAAAGTATAAAAAACTTTTTTACTAAATAAAACAACCGACTTCTTAAAAAAACACTAGCAGGTGAAAAATAATTCCAGTTTCGGAAGTCGGTGGCCAATAATGAATGAAACAAAACCACAGACTTCCGAAACTGGAATTATTTTTCACCTGTTAAGTAGTGTTGGTTTCAGTTTTTTTTCTTCTAATTTTGAAATAAAACAATTGCAATAAAAACGTTTTTCACTTATCTTTAAACTAAAATGTTCTGCATTCCAGCTTCTACGAGCCTCTTTCTTTCTTATGCTATTATAAATGGAGTATAGAGCTGTTTGACATTTAATCGTGTACACTTTGCCCAGTGATCATTACGTTTCAACTGTCAACGGAGATAATAAAAATAATAAAATAAAAAGGGTTTTATTTCCTCTAACATTGCATACAAAAACTTTTTTACAAAAAATACAACCGACTTCAAAAAACACTAACCGGTATAAAATAACTCTAAATTCGGAAGTCGGTGGCCAATCATGAATGAGACAGAACCACCAAAGCCACAGACTTCCTAATTGTATTGTATTTTTTGTATAAAAGTTTTTATTTAACAATTTTTAGTTTTTATTTTTATATACCTAGCTAGATGATAAATTATTATCCATTTCAACAACACATATTTACATATTACAATCAAACAAATAAACAGCAACTGTTCGCGATGAAATCAAAAAGTAAAATTCATGAACAAAAGTTTTCATAAAATGAAAACTACCCGACCAAACTATGTAATTTTTTTATGAGACCATAAAGGAACTAATCCGCATCAAACTCAAAAATAATCACGTAAATCGGTGCATAAATCTCAGCGTAATCGGTGAACATACATATAAAAAAGTGTTCAAAAAGTAAATTAAATTTTCATAAAATTGTTCATAAAACGAAAACTAGCGAGTCAAACTATGTTATATTTTTATGGGACCAAATGGCAGCTATTCCGCATCGAACTCAAAAAGAATTACGTAAATCAGATCATTAATCTCGGAGTAATCGGTGACATACATAAGAAAAAAAAAAAAATACCGATCGAATTGAGAACCTCCTCCTGAAGTCGGTTAATAAAATAAATTAGGGCAGCCCCAGTAAGTAACAAAAGTACTTGTGTTGAGGCTGTCTCGCTCCTTTCCTTACAAAACAATGTTGCGACCATTTAACAATAAAACTATCAAATTAAAATTAAAACAAAACCAAAATTAAAAGAAAAAAAAAAGGAATGAGGCGAGGGCAGCTACAGAGTGTAATATGTTTATGTGAGTCTGTGGGTGTGTGTATGTAGTGGGGTGTGTATGTATGTGGGTGTGTATGTATGTGAAAGTGTTTTAGTATGTGGGTATTGATGCCTAGTGTATGTGTGTTTAGCTAGATCTAATTTTAATTTCTTTAACTTCTTCATAAGTCAGAGTTTTTAGCCATTCAGCTATACCTAATACTTTTTAACCGACTTTCAAAAAAGGAGGAGGTTCTATGTTCGTGTGTACGTATTTTTTTTTTTTTTATGTATGTTACCTGATTTCTCCCCCATTTTTGGACCGATTCTCAAAATTCTCTTTTTATTTGAAAGAGTATACTCCTGAGGTGGTCCCATTTTAATTTGGTGAAGATCTGGTGCTGATCTTCGAAGATATAAAACGGAACTCTTCAAAAATAGACGGCAAATGTGATTGCTGGAATCGCTTAGATGTTTATTGTTTATACAACATCATGACGTATCATCACGCCTGTATGCTCTGAGGGGTACGCAGATGTGTACAATATACCTAGATTCCGACAGTAGTTAATGTGAATGTTTATTTTCATTTATTAGGGATAAGTGGATAACCCTATTATCATGACATGTTTTGTTAACAATAAACAATATAAAATAAATTCATGGCAAATATTTGTATGGGAACAACTAAAAATATAAAAAAATAAAAAAAAAATTGCAAAAAATAAAACCGACTTCAAAAAAAACACTAAACGGTGTAAAATAACTCTAAATTAGGAAGTCGGTGGCCCATCATAATTAAGACAAAACCACCAAAGCCACAGACTTTCTAATTTAGAGTTATTTTACACCGTTTAGTGTTTTTTTTAAGTCGGTTTTATTTTTTACACTTGTGCGACGACAAGGGATATATATGTAGTTCGACGTTTATTTTGTTGTATATATAGGATGACTGTGTTACATATTGGCGTTTGGCAAAAACCGTTCGTACTCCTGAGGTGTAAGCTACAATGTCTTTCCGTCGGAGATACGCTGCCTTGCTGGGTTCCATCCATAAAGTGTTATTGAGGTTGTAATCAGCTCCGCGGCAGCTTGTAGTTTGTTTCTGGTAGACGACAATATGCTTATCACCTATTCATCATAATCATAATTAGCCCACAGCAGTCCATTGCTAGACAAAGACATCACTTAATAATCAGCTTGCCGCATCCAGCATCATACTAGCAGTCTTCGGCAGTTCGCCGTCCCACGTAGCCGGAAGGCGTTCTATTTATTTATTTATTTATTTATTAAAAAAGGTAAAGGCGTTCTAACGAAACTTTATAAATTACTAGCTGTACCCTTCCACGATTCGCTGTGGCACATTGTGATTGAATGGTTAAAAAAAAATAAAAAAAAATAGACAAAAACAATCCTTGATGCGGATTATATCATTCTAAAATTTCAGCTCGATCGGTGCAGAACTTTTTGAGTTTTTGAAGCGTACACAAACTAACATAACATTTTTATATATACCTATAGAAGATAGATAGGTAGGTACACATTTTCTTTATTTATGTTGACAGTTACTTTAACTAAGTTGGTAATTCATTTGAGTAAACCGACAGTTTATTTTAATAAGTTGACAATTTCTTTGACTATTTAATTTGCTACTTTCTTGAACTAAGTTGTTCTGTGTACAAAGCACGTAAAGGATGAAGGGGATCTCTTCACCCATCCCCAAACAGACCTCGGCCAGCGTAGCTTGACCTTCAATCGTCTGTTGTTATTTACTTACGATCGTCTTAATAGCATCACACGCATGCGTGACGCAGTAGTCTGTTCGCAACAAAACATTAATAAGGCGTGAGGAACAGGTAAAACACACGTGTATAATTCGTGGTTTTATTAGGGTTCCTTGAAGTTAAGAAGACAACGGTTCACTCCATGTTATGTGTTCGTGATGGCCCAGAGCTTAAGATCGCCTTACATGCACGCTGTTGTGGTTCAAATCCGGGCAAAGATAATAATGTTACTTTTTTTTTAATTGTTACGAGTAAGACGTACCTACTTTATAAGTTTATCATAGATATCATTGACATTGATGAAGGAAAACATCGTGAGGAAACCTGCCCCCCTAGCCAAGTTACAAACGATTCGTATCTATTCTCTTTCTACAATCGAGAACGCCTCCAATCCCTTTGTTTTGACCACGTGACTTAGCGAAAGGTGATAAGTACATACCTACATAAATACAAACCATTTACAGAGTGACGAACAATTATATTAAGACGTGTTAGGAGAGAGGTCATAATTTTTAAGCGTGGCTTAGCGTGATTTTCAAGGCACAGAGAGAGGTTATGAGGAGCAGGCTGTTAAGTTCGGTCATAGAAAACGCCTATAGAAAAGCTCGACTCCTCCTGGCAGACGTGACCGTCGGAATGACTGGACCAAGTAAGATATGTCCTTAAGACTTTGTGCATAATAATGGTTTTTCTGGCACTCTCTAAACTTAACTTTAAGGGTCCGTTCACACAGACCGGCTCGGAGAGGAGAGCAGATTCTTTTCACGTTGAAAACAATGTTTTTAGTATTTGTATTAAGGTTTATTTTTGCATGTGCACTGCTTTTGTGATTAAGAATGCTTGAAGACGCTTGGTGCTCGCGCAGCCGATCGGCTCCGATTGCGTGCTCTTTCTCGCTCGCGCAGCCAATCGGTACCGATTGCGTCCGCGCTTCTCCACGCCGACCGCCATTTTGATAGCACAATCCTTTCAACGACCAAGGGACAGCCAGCTCCGAGCGCATCCGACCGGCTTCAAGTGCATCCGACCGGCTGCGAGCGTATCCGACCGGCTGCGAGCGATTCCGACCGGCTGCGAGCGCATCCGACTGGCTCCGAGCGCATCCGCTTTCAGGTCGCTTCCAGCCGGTCTATGTAAAAAGTTGGCGGCTCCGCTCCGACCAACTCCAAGCGCATACGATCCGGTCTGCGTGAAAAGAAAAATGCGCGCCGTTGCTCCCCGAGCCGGTCTGTGTGAACGGACCCTAAAGCTTTCATAACTTTTGATAGGAGCTTCTTAAAGTTGTGTAATAAATATATGTTAAATCAAATACGTAGTAAATATCAACATTAACAACGCGGTTAATACAACTCTAAAACTACGAGAACTTGGAAGTGGCCAGCCAACCTGACGTCAGGATGGCTGGCCTCTTTATTTCATTGATATATTTCTTTGTGTAAAGGTACCAAATATTTCACTTTAGGTAGTAAATAGTAGCCAAATAGGTATTAAATAGTGCAAATGGTTTTAAGGACATAACTTACTTGGTCCAGTCATTCTCCGGTCACCTCGCAAACGGGTGTTGCGTCTGGTGGACTAACTACTGCCCGACGGTTACTATCGGGATCTTATAGGTTCAATCGCGCGGAAAACTTTAACATCACGATGATGTGTTTTAATCTAAGGCCTACGGAACCACCGTTAGACTTTACAACTCAAGCTTGACAATACTTCAAGTCACGTTTTCAACTGACGTAATCTCATTTAGTACAACACATGTTTTCATTATTTGAATGTTATTAAATGTTAATATAATAACAAAGCAACACTGCTTGAGTACATAAGATTTAATTATTCATTTACTCGTTCTATTGTTACAATAAAATTATTCAATTAACATTAACGTCATCTATAGAAATGAATTTATTGTAGTTTATGTGAAATATTGTGCTTTTTTTTATTTATTTTACATACATGACATACAAACTCCATCATTATAAAAGGAACGAAGTTCTTTTCGATTGACTCCTTTTGATTTTGGATCCTTTGGATTTCGAGTATTCCCATGGGGAGGGGGAGGGGGAAAGGGGGAGGGAGGGAGAAGGGGAGAGGGATCCTTCAGGAGTGGGAGAGGGAAGAAGGGGGGAGAGAGGGAGAGAGAGGGATTAAGACCGGGAGTTGTAACTTCTATGACATAAATTTATGTTTCTCTGCCTGTCTCTCTCCCTCTCTCTCTCATAGAAAGCAAGCCAGTTATTTTCGTTTGACAACTGCCTTATAAGTAGCTATTTAATCGGACGGGAAGACCGCAGCTGGCAAGTTGTTCCAGTCCTTCGATGTACGCGGTATAAACGACGAGGCGAAACGCTTTGTCCGGATCGTGGAGATGCGATGCGACCTTTTTGTTATTTGAGACCTTGTATTACCATGTTTGGACAAATAAATGAATTTGAATTTGAATTTTGAATTTGGTGCCAACGACGTATGCAGCATTTTTCCCGAAATCTATGAACCTTTGTGTAATGTACAGACGCCAGCACATCAAGTTACCCCAATGTGTAAAATTTTCCCAATTGAATATGAACCTTATACTGTTTGACTTAAAGTTAAAAAACGATCAAAGAAATTTGACACATTGGGGTAACTTGATGTGCTGGCGTCTGTACCTATTAATATTGTGTAATTTTAAAAGGGTATTTTGTATCAGGAAACTTATTTTGATTAGCACAGATTTGGTCTTTGACTAGCATCTTATAAGCCAAACTGAAGGTTTGCCAACGTGCTATGGAGCGCAGTATTCTGGGTGTCAAAACTCACAGATCGTGTTTGAAATAAAACACTGCGCTCCAAAACACAAATAGTCGACTGTGCACGAAAGGCTGCTGAACTTAAATGGGACTGGGCAGGACATGTCTGCCGCATGCCGAACGAGCTGTGGGTTCGTAAAACCCAGAATTGGTGCCCAACAGTGACATGACGCTGCGGTAGGCCACGAAGGAGATGGCAAAACGACCAGCAGTGGTATTCTGAAAAGTTTATTTGCGAAACACTTCTGAATCCGCAGTGAAATCATGTAAAATTAAAATATCGTATTCTTAAATGGAGTGATTTCGACACTGGCGCCACCAAGTGATGACCAAAGTGAGAGGAACTAAAACGGGTGAGTATTTTGACGTTGACATGTGAATACCGAAACGTGTACAGGCGACATGAGAAGCGTAGTGAGTAGGTTTGACTTTCGAGATGATTTGCGAAATGACTTTTGAAGTGATTTACCATTCATTACAGAATAGCACAGCTGGATTCCTTCCTTGAGAATTGGAGAGAAATAGCGCAGAATCGCGACAGAGGGAAGGAATGGAGGGAGGCCTTTGCCCAGCCGTGGGACAGTTCAGGCTAAGTAATAAAAGAAAAGTAAGACAATAAAGAAAACTATTTTATTACCTATTTATTCAAACACAATATCCAAACATGGAGAACTTTACATGTACTATGCGTTTCAAATAAGAATAGGAACGTCAATGACCACTATCTGTCAAATGTCGCTTAAAAAGTACGGCCTGCAACGAAACCTCAATCGGGTATCAATTATTATTTTCTTTTTTTTTTGTTTTACTGGGCGAAGTTATTCAAAATGAATAAAACGTCTTAAATAAAATAGTCTTGTGGAGTGTTTACGTTTTATTTTATTTGTTACACGGTTGTTTGTTGTTGATGTTTTTTTTTATTCTCACTGACTGCTCGAAAATGTATGAACGAGGCGCTGTTTTGCATTGGAGGTCTCGAGAGATTATCTCCAATTCAAACAAATACTTTTACAGTACAATTAAGAAAATTATTCGTCCGTAATTCGTAAATAAAATAATTATATTTAGAAAAAAAAACTTTTTTGCTGATCTTACTTAATTTATTCTAATTGACAGCTATGACGTCACAAAATGGCGCGAAGTCATTCCTATTCTCATTTAAAACGCATAATAATGTATTTACATCAGTCTTCGAGATTGGGTTGGCTGGTACTCCTCTGATGTTTCAGTCGCAGTCTCAGTCGCGGTTTCAGTCGCGGTATCAGTCGCAGTTGTTGCGGCTTTCTCATTCGCTGTCTCCATCTTTTTCTCATCCTGAAATCATTAAGTACCTAAATTAATTCGGTAAGCGAAAACTTTGGTTCCATATTCAAGAATGTTGCGCGCACGCAGGAGTGTAAGATTTGGTATATCTTTTCTGGCCTTGTTTGACTGGCCTGTTGGTTTAGTAGTAAGTGGCACTAACTGCTATGCCGAAGGTGGTGGGTTCGATTCCCACCCAGGACAAATGTTTGGGTGATGAGCATGATCATTTTGTTCTGTGTCTGGGTGTAATTTATATGTATATAGGTAATAATAATACATACATACATACATACATAAACACGCCTTTTTCCCATGGGGGTAGGTAGAAACTACAGAGCGCCATATGCTACGATTCTTACATACTTCTTTTGCTTCGTTTACATTCATACATGTTGTCATACACACACGCCGGTTGCGAGTACTACGCACCTGACCTTTCTGTAGAACCTCACCAATAAGGTCTATGTATGTCCTTCTAGGGCGTCCCCTCCCGGCGTTCCCACTTACATCTGCCTTGTAAATACCTTTCGTTAGTCGCCTTTCATCCATCCTTTCAACTTGACCAAACCATCTAAGCATACACTTTTCAATTTTTGTTACTACATCTTCTTTTAAACCACAACGTTGCTATAACACATCATTCCTCAATCTGTCATTAATTGTTACACCACACATACTTCGCAAGGAACGCATTTCTACGGCATTTATTCTGCTTTCATGCCTCTTTTGCCACACCCAACATTCACTTCCATATATACGTTAGTGTAGGCACCAGCACACCATTGTGAACAGCCAGTCGTGCCTTTTCGGACATCGACTGGCTGGTCACAACGCCATGTAATAATATTAAAATGGTAAAATTTGTTTGTCTGTTTGTAAATTTGTATGTAGGGGGTATAGTTCGGTCGCGGAATTTGTTCAAAACAGTCACCGCGGCTCTGGAACACAAAAGGCATTAGAAAGAACACGGATGGGTTTTAGTCAGTAAGAGTCTGACACTCCCTTCCACTTCACCCAGAGCGGGAGGAGTCGTTTGATGATTTCCCATCCTTAAAAGGGGTAAAGTTCGCAACTAATGATCCAATTTTAAAAATTATTATACTGGTGGAAAGTTACACTATTCCCGGATGACATAGGCTACTTTTTATCCCTGTAATCCCACGGGAACAGGAACTACGCGGGCGAAACTGCGTGACGTCTACTAGTCTACAATAATTATGTATGTATTTAGATATTTAGAATGTATAGGGTGACTGGTAATTAGTGACCGATACTTAAACACGTGATTGTTCTCGTGAATACGAATAACTTTTCCTAAGGAACTTTTTTTATTACTCATTAAATCTTTTATCACAATAACACATAAAAAACTTTTTTGCAAAAAATCTGTTTGGCCAAAATGTTTTTGGTTTTGGTGGGTTTGTCTTACTCATGATGGGCCACCGACTTCCGAATTTAGAGTTATTTTACACCGTTTAGTGATTTTTTTGAAGTCGGTTTTATTTTTTGTAAAAAAGTTTTTTATTTTTCCATTTTTAGTTGTTACCTTAAAAATATTTGCCATGAATTTATTTTAAATTGTTAATTGTTAACAATACATGTCATGATAATAGGGTTTTTCACTAATCCCTAATAAATTAAAATTAACATACCTAACTGACGAAATCTAGGTATATTGTACCCACCTGCGTACGTCATGATGTTGTATAAACAATAAACATCCAAGCGATTCCAGCAATCACGACAGATTTGCCGTCTATTTTTGAAGAGTTCCGTTGTATATCTCCGAAGATCAGCACCAGATCTTCACCAAATTAAAATGAGACCACCTCAGGAGTATACTCTTTCAAATAAAAAAAGAATTTTGAGAATCGGTCCAAAAATGGGGGAGAAATCAGGTAACATACAAAAAAAAAATACATACACACGAACATAGAACCTCCTCCTTTTTTGAAAGTCGGTTAAAAAGCTGTTTGACGACTTTGGTCGATCAGCTAGGAGCGTGATACGCTACTACTAGTAGATTTTGCCCTTCCCGAGGTCAGACTATCAGCTGATTGATCACAGGTGCGGGAATTTTAAACAACGTTTTTGTTGTTTATAGTGTTACAAGTTTTTGTGTATAAAAAAAAGGTTCTTTGGGAAAGTTGATTGAAATCATGAATACAATAACGTGTTTAAGTATCGGT
Organism: Euplexia lucipara; assembly: GCA_921972225.1. NCBI lineage: Eukaryota > Metazoa > Arthropoda > Insecta > Lepidoptera > Noctuidae > Euplexia > Euplexia lucipara. The sequence continues at coordinate 9,182,152 of OV179172.1, read as the reverse complement.
CACTAATTACCAGTCACCCTATATGTATAGGTATGTTTATCAGCTGTTTAGTACCATAACACAAGCTCGGGACTAGATGGCGATGTGTGAACGGTGCGGAATATTTGTTTATTTATTAACTTACATGTTGCACCTGTAAAGAAGAAAAAATAATTATTAGTGCTTAGAAAAAGTGTCACCGTTTTTATCAATACTTCTTTAATTATTTCCTAAAGAAAAAAATATTTCTCGAAGGCATATGATGCCAAGTCAGAGGTCCATGCATGGTCGGTGTAAACTCTGAGACCACTGCAGGCCTAGCCATATTACAAATTCAATTTCTATTATCGTAATCGATAAGGCGACAATAGAAAGAAAATGGCATATATGGAATCAGCTGTTTGTCAACTGTCAAGTGTTAACGAGTAGAAGTTGTAATATGGCTGACAATAAAATACATTTGACAGTTGACCGACAGCTGATTCCATATACGCCATTTTCTTTCTTTAATAGAAATAGAATTTTGAATATGCAGGCCTAGCCATATTACAAATTCTATTTATATTAGACGCTATGGAAACACATTAATTGTGCGAACAGCTAAAGACTGGAATTCCCTGCCGGAGTCGTTGTTTCCTGATAGCTACAACCTATAGGGGTCTTCAAGTCAAGAGTGAACAGGTTGCTTCTAGGCAAGCGTGCTTCATCGTCGACCACATCATCGCTTGCCATCAGGTGAGATAGTGGTCAAACGCGTGCCTATCAGTAATAAAAAAAAGTCTAGACAGATGACGAAGATGACGACATACCGTGTGAGTTTCAGGGTGTGTAAAGAACGTTTTCGAGATGATTCCGCTGTCCCCACCATCAGGAAGGTGCGTGAACTTCAGGGTACCTTCGTCTTCATTTTGCGATGGATTCATATTCGTAATGACGGAATGTATGATCTCCCTAAGATAAATAAAGACATACAAAAAACTTTTTTACAATAAAATACAACCGACTTCACAAAAACACTTCGGTGTAAGATAACTCTAGATTAGGAAGTCTGTGGCTTTAGTGGTTTTCTTTCATTCATTTATTGGCCACCGACTTCCGAAATTAGAGTTATTTAATTATACCTGTTTATGTTTTTATGCTGAATGAAGTAAGTACGTCTTAAAAAAAGACAAAAGATCTTTTTTATGTATTACTTTTTTCAATTTTCAAACTATATTGTTTAACAATACATTACCGAATACATCAAAATCCAAACTATTTAATGAATAAAACTTATTCGAAAGAGCAGTACCTAGTTTGATTAATAGATATCTATACATATAATCTATATACATATAATAAGACTGTAAAAAAACTGTGTCTGTACATTGAATATATTTAAAAAATAATAATTGAGGGGGGTTTAGAAACAGTAATAGAGCACGAATCCAAAAAAAAAAGTCTGTCTGTTTGTCTGTTTGTCTGTTTGTCTGTTTGTCTGTTTGTCTGTTTGTTTGCACACGCTAATCTTCGGAACTACTGGACGGATTTGAATGTTTTTTTTTTGTTGTATAGATATTAGATAAAGCTAACGACGGGGATACCAATGCAAAAAATATCTTTGGTATTTGGTAGAAAGTTAGTACTATTGTGAGGGCGTTATTACCCGTGTTCATCGACGTGCGTGTGGTTAATATTGGATTGCGTACAATGCCTCGCGTTCGACGCTCGCCTCCGGCTTCGCCATCAGTGAACCCCAGTGTACTACAAGCAAAGTCTGACTCGGATATACCCGCAGCGGTCTTAAGCAGCCCAGTCGCTAATGTTAACACCTCGTCACGAACCCAAACGACCGTGCCCAGATTTTTCGCCTGGTAACGAACTTCAAGACGTTAAACGCGAAATACTGCAAATGCTGTCGGTCTGGAAAAAAGAACAGGAGGAGCGTCTCACTAAACTCTCGCTAGATCAAAATACTTGCCTCTCTAAGTTGGTCTCCGATATATCTGAACTAAAACTTCAGAATCTTGCCATACAAAAATCAAACGGCGAGATTGAGAAATCTGTTACATTTATCACTGAACAGTACGATGATATGATTAAAAAAGTGGATGGTCTGCAAAAAGAAAACCAACTGCTCAAATGCAATATAACCAATTTGGAAATGAAGATCCACGACATCCAACAGTTTTCCCGATCATCGTCCGTCGAAATTCGCAACGTGCCTGCTGTGGAGAATGAGTCAGCGTCAGATTTATCGAGTATTATCAGCAAAGTCGGTGCAGCAGTTAACGTGACTCTCATTAACACTGAACTACGCGATGTATACCGCTTACCTGGGAAACCTGGCAGTGTCAGACCTATCATTGCGGAGTTCACAAGTGTTCAAATTAAAAACAAAGTCATCTCAAGTGTGCGTGACTACAATAAAACCCACCCCAAAGAGGGGCGACTGAACACTCATTGTATTGGTTTATCCGGTGATCGACGGCCAGTATTCGTTGCCGATTATCTTCCCGCTAGCTCCAGAAAATTATTTTATTCTGCTAGAGAATTTGCTAAACATAAAAATTACAAATTCTGCTGGACGGCGAATGGCCACATTTTCTTGCGAAAAGTGGAAGGTGCGAAACAAGTTCTAGTCAAATCAGAGGAAACTCTACGCAATCTGCAACTGGATATAAACCAATGACTGTATAGACTATACTTATCTGCTAGTTACCCGTGTTATTTTTTGTTTATATCTTATTATCTCAGGTCTAAACGTAAGTGTTTAAAATTCTTTATAAACTGTATAAGTAGTAACCTCTTGACTAAGTGCTCACACAAGACTCACAAATCTAGAAAATGTTCCAAACCTTACTCACACACACATCTTACAACTGTACCCTATAAGTTACACTCACACTTCCTAACGCATAATAAGCCTCAGTACTTATTAGATTTACACACCTATTACTCAACTTATTTAAACACTAATTATTCAACTATTGTACACACTTATTACTTACCTAATTTAATCACTTGTTATCACTTAACTTATTTACACACTCATTTCCTCAAATGTAACTCAATGTTTTTACACACAAACTATTTACCGGATACCGTAATTATTATTCTATATCAGTACCGAACTCACCGAGTTTTTACCCATTGCCTACTATACAACTTATTGCGTCATATACATGAATCAATATTTTCTAATGGCTAATATTGCGCTAGTGATTGATGACATTGATAAAACGGCCTTTACAACAAGCATGAAACTTCATTGTATAGATGATTGTAGGCAGCTTTTGGGTGACATCGGAGGTCAGTACTCGGTAGTAATTCAAAATATACGCAGTATCAAAAAGAACTTCGATAATTTTCTTGTTTTTTTGAACCGGTTGCAGTTTTTGCCTGATATAATTATTCTAACAGAATGTTGGCTTGATGACACGTATACCTGTGCCGAAATTGATAACTACGATTATCACTGTTCAAAAAACTTCATTAACCAAAACGATGGTATAGTTGTGTACTCCAAAACAATTCTACAGGTCTCTGTCGTGGAACCAGCCTGCAAAGATGCGAACTGTTTGGTTATCAATATCGGGAACAATCTATCACTCATTGCTATTTATCGATCTCCATCATTTTATAATATAAGTAACTTTTGCGATTCCTTGACAAAACTGTTGGAGTCGTGTAAGACAGCCACATGTGCTATTGTTGGAGATCTAAACATTGATATTAAATCAGATTGCACTGACAGGCGCACCGCTGAGTACCTGGACTTAACTGGCCACTATGGGTTTTTTCCAGGGCACACTCTGCCTACGCGAGGTAATAACTGTTTGGACCATGCTATGCTTAGGACTCAGAAGCCGGCCACTATTATTGTGTGTGACACTGGCATAACAGATCACGAGACGGTTATCTTAGGGGTTCACAAAGAACTACCTAGGGTAAAGGTTGAGAAACTACAGACACGAATCGACTACATTAAATTAAAAATAGATATTGAAAACGAATCTTGGGATTGGCTTTTTGAAGAGACTAATGTTACTTTTGCATTTCAAAAATTTGCTGATACACTCTCGACTAAAATTAAACAACATACTACTAACCACGTCTGCCGTAGCTCAGAGGTTATTCTCAAGCCATGCATAACTAAAAACCTCTTAAAGTGCATTAGGCGACGTGATCTAATGCACATTAACTCAAAGAAAAAAGAAAATCGCGATAACCTTGCCTTCCAACAAGAATATAAACAGTATCGTAACTATTGTAATAATTTATTAACCAATCTGAAACTTGAAAATGACCGTAAACTTCTTACAGAAACAAAAGGTGACTGTAAAAAACTATGGCACGAAATTAAAAAAATATGCAACATCAATAATAAAAAAACTGGTAAGTCGGATCTGTTATCAGACACCGCAAACCCTGTGCCCACACTAAATAATGTAAACGACTATTTCTCAACTGTCGGTCAGAATCTCGCAGCAAAGACACTTTGTCAGCTGGGTTTGACTGAAACAGAATTAGCACGTAACATTGAGCAATACAGTACAGTCAACCCCAGCACCAATTCCCTCTTTCTTGCTGCGACTGATGAAGAAGAAATCTTTTCCATTATCTCCCATCTTAAAGCGACGTCTTCAACAGGATATGATGGCATTAGTGCCAAATTGCTGAGGCAATGTGCACATTCTCTAGTAAGCCCAATTTCTTTCCTGTGCAACTTAACACGTTAACTGTCCCCATACATATTTTTTGGATAACCCCAAATGTCCAAATAATTTTTTGTAATATTCTGTTGTTTGTGTCCTGTTGACAAGTCCTGATAAATAGAGCAACATAACACACAAGTCCATGAAGTTAGAGCGCATAGAAAGTTAAAGAGGCGAGTGTACCATTTACGGTACATGGACGTGGTGGACCCACGCGGCGTGTACTGTATTCGGTACATTGGACAGCTAACGTGTTAAGCCTAACTACGGGTAAAGTACCAGACAGTGCTAAAATTGCAAATATATGCCCGATATTTAAGGGTGGTGATCCCAAAGCTCCTTCAAATTATCGTCCGATTTCACTACTGACAGCTCTTTCAAAAATCCTTGAAAAAGTTGTGAACAAGCGATTACTCGCATACCTGGAAAGGAACAGATTGTTATCGCAGAATCAATACGGTTTCAGGGTTGGTAGGTCCACGGAGGATGCAGTAACCAACTTAGCCGATTTCATAGCGCTCAACCTTAGTAACGGACAGGCATGTACTGGCATCTTTCTGGACCTCGCCAAAGCATTTGACACAATTTCTAGGAAACTCTTGATTAAAAAAATGTCACTTCTGGGAGTACGTGGCGTTGCTTTGGACTGGTTTGCCTCATACCTTAATGATCGAACTCAAAAAGTCATATTAGGAGAGTACTCAAGTGACTCAACCACGGTGCATTTTGGTGTACCGCAGGGCAGCGTACTGGGACCTACCTTATTCATTATGTATATAAACGGACTATGCGACATGAAGATCCCTCAAGCTAAAATATTTACGTATGCGGACGACACTGCAATCATATTTTATGGAGATACTTGGGATGATACTCGGGTTGCAGTGGAAACCGGCATTAAAGTTGTTGCAAACTGGCTACAACATAATCTCCTGACGCTTAATGTAGACAAAACGAAGGCAGTAAACTTTGCTATCTCAAAACGCACGTCCCCTAACTGTGTTGCTTGTCTGCGGCTACACTCCTGTTCCAGCCCAGAAAACTGTACGTGCCCACGTATTGAACACACAGATACGATTAAATATCTTGGAGTTTTTGTAGACGACCGTTTGTCATGGTCCTCACATCTGAGTGCTCTAAGAGGTAGGGTTCGGAAGATGCTCCGTATCTTTAAACAACTGGGTAGGATTGCCGATGACGCAGTTCTGAAGATGGTTTATTACTCTCTGTGTCAATCAGTGCTGAACTACTGTATTATAGCATGGGGCGCTGCAGGCAAAACTTCATTAATAAAGGTTGAAAGGGCTCAGCGAGCCTTGCTTAAAGTTGCTTATAGACGACCGTTCCGGTACCCCACTAACGCACTATACGCCGAAGTTGGAGTTCTTAGAGTCAGACAACTTTACATCCTGTCAGTCACTCTAAGATTTCACAAATCCTCCCTAAGCACCTGTATCAGGTCAAGTCGAAGAGTACGATGGGAAAAGGTTCGATGCCGTAAAGCGATCGGCAGAAGATCCTATTGTTTTATGGGACCGCACATTTATGCGAAACTTAATGACCGGCACAAAATTCTGCAACTAACACAAACCATGTGTAAAATTACGGTTACAAAATGGCTTCGTACACTGGACTATGACTTAACTGAAAACATCCTGTCATAACGCACGTATCTCACTTTGATAGGTTGGTACATTGACAATAATATGTTTATATATTTTATATATTTTTATTGTATAAATCACATATCTCCATAAACAACACACACACAACCTCGCACACTTACACACACACACACACACACACACGCACACACATGCACACACACACACACACACACACACACACACACACACACACGCACACACACACACACGTCATAGGTAATTTACTATTTTCTACTTATGTTTTCCTGATATTTTACTTTTATACTAAGTCCGAGTATGTTTAATATACATATTTAGATTTGGATTATTTTTAAACTTTTTTGTTCAAATGTAAACAGAACGAGGGAGCCTGGAACTCACAACACAGGGAATCCTAGTGTGAGATTCAGGAACGTAACCTACTGAATGTATTTTAACGAACAATAAATTATTATTATTAATTATTAATTATAATTATTAAGTCTGGGCAACACATAGGTTATAATTTATCTTGGAAACTGGAACACCTGATGCAGAACCGCAACAGACCAGCTAAACTATAGGCGATACAAAAATGGTCCCATAGCAAAAATTGTTCCACGTGATAAGCATTTTCTGCTGAGAGAATAAATTTGAAGATCCGGAACACCTGATGCAGAACCGCAACAGACCAGCTAAACTATAGGCGATACAAAAATGGTCCCATAGCAAAAATTGTTCCACGTGATAAGCATTTTCTGCTGAGAGAATTAATTTGAAGATCCGGAACACCTGATGCAGAACCGCAACAGACCAGCTAAACTATAGGCGATACAAAAATGGTCCCATAGCAAAAATTGTTCCACGTGATGAGCATTTTCTGCTGAGAGAATAAATTTGAAGATCCGGAACACCTGATGCAGAACCGCAACAGACCAGCTAAACTATAGGAGATACAAAAATGGTACCATAGCAAAAAATGTTCCACGTGATGAGCATTTTTTGCTGAGAGAATAAATTTGAAGATCCGGAACATCTGATGCAGAACCGCAACAGACCAGCTAAACTAATAGGAGATACAAAAATGGACCATAGCAAAAATTGTTCCACGTGATAAGTATTTTCTGCTGAGAGAATAAATTTGAAGATCCGGAACACCTGATGAGGAACTTCAAGAGCCCAGCTACACTATAATATATATAGGAATGACGTCTTAGCAAGAGTTGTTCAGCCTTATGAGCACTCGCTGTTGCCGTATAAAAATCGAAGATCTGGAACACCTGTTGTGGAACTCCAAGAGCCCAGCTACACCATAACTCACATAGGAATGACGTCTTAGCAAAAGTTGTTCGGTCTGATAGGCATTTCCTGTTGACTCATAAAAATCGAAGATCAGTAACATTTGGTATAAAAATTAAAGCTATCACTAATTTCATTGCATAATTATAAAATAACATAAGTACCTCCACGCGGTGAAGGTGGGAACAGTTCAGGACTGATTTTCGATGACGATGGTATATCGTTGAAAATTAGACTCTACTGGCTAAAACTCCCATTTTTTTATCGTATGCCTTCGGGCGTATGTTATTTGAGTGTTTAATTTCCTTTTCCATTTATCTTCGTTACACGGTAGCTTACCCGGTAACGCAGGGGAGCAGCCACTTAGATTTTAATTGATCAGGTATCATCACAATAAAACTATAACTATGCCTAGAAAGAGGTCAAATTTTTCCCAATGTTCCAAAGGTGCTAAATGATTAAAGACCATAAGATCCTTACAATCTACCGAAGAGCGTTAGGAGAGACTTGATGCTGTTCGAGAACATGAGGCTGCAACTCGCTCCGTGGAAACTTCTTGGGATCGCGAAGCACGCCTGCATTCTCAGCGTATTTACGCATCTACCAGGTATCCAGGTCTCTAGACACCAGTGAAGAATATGTGCGCGACTGACCTCTGATCGTGAACATCATGCAGTGTCTCGCGAGTTGGAGACGTTCACGGAGCATGACGTTTGAGTTTTCAGCGTATATACGCATCGACTCTAGAGATAAGTGGGGGAAGGAGATGCGCGACTGACCGCTGATCGTGAACGTCACGCATTATATAGGCTATAATTTATTTTGGAAAATCGAACACCTAAAGTAAAAAAGAAAAATGGTGCCATTGCAAAAAATATTCCACGTGAAGAGTGTTTTCTGCTGTGAGACTAAATTTGAAGATCTGGAGCAACTGTAGTGGAACTCCAAAGCCCAGCGACAATATAACATATACATAATAGAAATGGCGTCTTAGCAAAAGTTGTTAAGTCTGATGGCATTTCCTGCTGACCAACAAAAATAAAAAATCTGGAACGTCTTGAATCGTCTCGCGCATCCCATTATTTTTCCGTCCCCGGGCTATTAGAATTCGACATCAGACGTTTCAGATCTTCGATTTTGACGACCCCATTGTCGCTGACATAAGCAACAGGATCCGCGTACGAAGTCGCGGGCAGAAGCTAGTAATAATAATAAAATCTTTGTTTTCGGTTTACAATTTCAGTTAGGTATCATTTGTATACAAAAAATAACGTTAGTTTGAATTTAGATAAAATATATGTATATTGTATGTTATAAACCACTGTCATCCAAGCTAAGATTAAACTTGTGACAGGGCTCTCAATTTGACACCAGTAGAAAATCAAAAATTTCGGAATTTCACAGAGTACAGGAATTCGAGACAAGATTATAAATTTTATACTGAAACTAAAACAAACGAATTAAATTAAAAACAATGTGTGAAGGTATGAGGAACAGGGTGTAAAGTTCCTCATCCACCATTGAAAAGGGAGGATTCTCCGACCAGACGGGTGTTGTGTCTGGTGGGCTAACTACTGCCCGACGGTTGTTGTCGGGAACTTGTATACGTTCAAACTGCGCGGATAACTTTGATAGCGCGATGTAGGATAGTTCGTATGTGGCGAGATAGATGTCGCTACAATTTGTATTATACTGTGTATACCTATCTGTGTGTGTATGTGCGCACGCGCGCGTCTATTCATTCGACTTTCTATGAAACGAATGTAATGACGGTAAAGTTACGAGCCCTCGATAATACTCGTATCTCTAAGGCATGGCCGCTTGCCGACTTACGATGTTATTCTTCGCTGTTAGAACCGTAGAATGATATTATTCACTAATCACACCAAAAGATGAACGTTACGTTTCTCACCCAGCAATTTCAAAGCCCAGTTCCCTCAGGCTATTTCTTTCAGCGACTGTCAACACTGAGTCAAAGACTTTGTACTTATCCAGATTATGGATTTTCTTCCAGGACTCTTCAGATTCCTCAACGGCTTCTGGGTCTTCGTGTCTCCGATTGCCGTAAGAGTGGAAATATCTGGAAAATACAACGCAACTACATCAAAATCTTTTGGAAGGTGCGACTAGAATCAATTTATTAATTTATTAGTTGCTTACAACCTCGGGTTCAGTAGAAAACCAGCAAAATCTAGGTCTATGTATGTCCTTCTAAGGCGTCCTCTCCCTGCGTTCCCACTTACATCTGCCTTGTAAATACCTTTCGTTAGTCGCCTTTCATCCATTTAAATTATTTTTAACCGACTTCAAAAAATATAGGCACACATGCACCGATTTCAACATTTTTAGTAACAAATCAAGCATTTTTATTTAGAAAGTATCATTTGGTGAAGAAAAACTGATGAAGAAGACAGGCAACGGAACTCTTCAACGCATAACAGCAAATTATTCGCGATTGCTATAGTCAGATGTCTATGTTGAGATTTTGTATTTCCACAACATAACATTACGCCATTTTATTTTAAAAGGGGCCGACAGAGATGTACAGATTAATGTTTAGAGATAGAACTTCTTTAGCAAATGTTATCCAATTTCAATGATTCTTTCAAGTTTTGAAAGACTTTCTTTACATACAAAGAAACTAAAAATTACAAAATAAAAACTTTTTTACAAAAAAAACAACCGACTTCTAAAAAAAAAACTAACAGGTGAAAAATAACTCCAGTTTCGGAAGTCGGTGGCCAATAATGAACAATACAAAACCCCTAAAGCCACAGACTTCCGAAACTGGAGTTATTTTTCACCTGTTAGTTTTTTTTGAAGAAGTCGGTTGTTTTTTTTATCCATAATATATACTTTTTCGTTAAGTTTAGTTTGGTTCTTAGTTAAGTATTACTTTAGATAACCACAAGAAACTCCTCTGCAGTTAAAGGCTTCCTCCAGAGATAGCCAGTCCTCTCTACATTGGGCTACTTTAATCCAGTTTGGCCCGGCTATATGCTCTAATGAGATAAAGCGCACTATATTTAGAGCCTACTGCACGTCTTTTTATACTTGCAGTCGGTGGGTACATTATACTCAAAAGTCATACAGCGCCCTTCACGTCCAATACAATAACGCATACAGGGTGCTGATGGGGTTGCCCCGGTACTGCAGCGCGTCAGGGATGTTTGCTGAGGCACGCGTGGATTGTTTCTACACGGTGATGCGGCGCGCGGTGCGCATCCTTGGTCCGTAGGGTACGGGGCAGCGCCAACAGCATCCTGTCTATGATAGCTGGCAGGCTTGATTGCGTATTTGTGAACCATTGCTGCAAGGTTTCAGTTGGGCCTGTCACCTTGCGGCAATAAAGTCACATTCCGTTTATGTTATAATCTTTGTTTGTTACTAACTTAGTTTGTAAGTGTATTGTTACTAACACTGTGAGTCCTGTTACTTGTTTTAATAAATTATTATTATTATTTAATATTTCTGAGTTCGTCTTCCCAACTAGCTTTATTTCTTAATACATGACCCTAACTTTATACAGTACCTAAGTTACTTACAATTTTACATTTGATTCTTCGCCGTTAACACCATTCGTTGACTTCGGGGGTATAATTTTGTTCACTCGCTCCGCAATCTTCCCGTGGTGATAATTCATGACTTGTAAGCTCATTTCTCTGGTTGAAGACTTCAAATCTGTCAGCTAAACATAAAAAATAAACATAGAATAGTTTTTACCCGACTGCCAAGAAGGGTTAATGTTTTTCGCGCGTATCCGTATGTATGTATGTAATATTCTTTATTACCTCATATCTTCGAAACCGCTGAACGAATTTATATAATTTACTAGCTGCCCCGGCAAACTTCGTTGTGCCTTAGAGTCAATTCATTGCTCTTATTTTTTTTTTATATTAGATATACATACGTTGAATAAGACGACAACAAATAAATCCAAACCAATAATAACTACTACTACTTTTAAATTACAACATGTATATATACCCTAACCTAACTGACCATACCTATCCTATGGCTAACCCAACTATCTAACCTAACTACCTTACTAAAAAATACTAAATTCATAATTTTAATCTGAACTATTGCCTCTATGTTACATACAATAATTTATGCCTATAGTTTTCCCGGTCTACTTTAATTAAAGTCCTAACAGTAAAATAAGTTCTATTTGCAAAGAATTATTAAAGTTCGTCTCTGTCATCATTGCTAGTTACGTAAATTGATTTCTGAATTATAAGACTTTTTTATGCTACATAAAACCTCTAAGTTTAGTAACAAAATAAATTTCAGAACGTAGGTGCGTATTATAAATTGACAACCTTACCTTCTTGGGTTTAGCTTAAGACTTGTCAATTTCAAATTGTCACCTGATAATGAACTGGGAAGTTTGACTCCTGTCATGTCATCCAACATGGCGCTGCGTTTGAAAAATGTTTGAGACAACCGATATTCTTGATATTTATTTTTATGATGTCGAACGGGATAAAAAGTATCCTATGTCCTTCTCCTGGCTCTAAACTACCTCCCTGCCAATTTTCAGCTAAATCGGTTCAGCCGTTCTTGAGTTATAAGTGAAGTAACTAACACGACTTTCTTTTATATATATAGATATATCGTCAGTTTCGTCTTGATAACCCGAGTGTTGTTTAGGTGTCTTTAAGAAAAAATGATCATTAGGACTGTGTGACGCTAAAGTATGAAGCAAAAAAAATATATTTTTAATACTAGGGTATCAAATTAAAGCTCTTAACATGAGGGTTTCAAAATGGAATATAATGACTATATTTTAAAAACAATATAATAAGAAATCTGTATTTTTTTTTAGTATACAAACTTACACGCGAGCCGCATGACTGAGTAGGTTTGTGAATTTAAAAGTGAATTTAAATAAATGGCGGAGTAATCGCGTAACAAACACAAAAAAAAAAACATACTTACCGTCGAATTGAGAACCTCCTCCTGTTTTTGAAGTCGGTTAAAAATAAATAACCCCACTGCGTAAAAAATACTTCTCAACAGTTCTCTATAGTTTTTATACCATTGGTCCCCCTCGATAACTATCCTTTAAAAAATATACCTTTGTTATGCCTTCTCACCTTATCTTGCAATATCTTTAAGTAATCCGGTGTCCTTCTGAACCTCCTTAGTACCGATATGAAGTCTTCTCCATAGAGCTTATATGCCTCCTGGTCTACGTTGTACTTGCGAACGTTTTGTACTTGTAAACTTGGGGGTACTAGAAATGCAATGCAAATAAACTGCTAAATAATAGTAGATTATTAACCAAGGGGATAAAGCAGTGTCTTCTGTCGCGGGTGACGATTTAAATCGCGAGCGTAACGAAGGACTTGAGGTTTACTCCCGAGCGTAGCTTTGCTTTTCCGACAAAAAAATATAAATCTAGGAATTTGCCGCGTTTTTGTTTTCTTCAAATCATGGAGCAAACAACCGGGTTGTTTGCTTTATGCTTCAAATATTTAAACGTTAAGTTTATTTTAATTTATTTTTATAAATAAGTTAATGTTCTAAAAATACGTCTACTTTTAATTGTCATTATTTTTAATAAATGCTTATCTCATATTATTATTGTGTTATTTTTTTCGCAAATGGTACGAAAAGTAGAGTATTTTCCTCGGTGATAAAGCTGTCTTAGTCTTGGGTGAAATTAAATCCCTCGCTACACTCAGGACTCGTCTTAAACCCCTCGCTTCGCTCGTGATTTAAGTTTTTAACACCCTCGCTACGCTCCGGAGTAAACCTCGAGTCCTTCGTTACGCTCGCGATTTAAATCGTCACCCGCGACAGAAGACACTGCTTTATCCCCTTGGTTAATAATCTACTATTATTTACGAGTTGGAGACGTTCACGGAAAGAGCATGACGCTTGAGTTTTCAGCGAAGGTATATACGCATCGACTTTAGAGATAAGTGCAGGAACGAGATGCGCGACTGACCGCTGATCGTGAACGTCACGCAACATATAGGCTATAATTTATTTTGTAAAATGGAACACATAAAGTAAAAGAGATATAAAAATGGTGCCATTGCAAAAACTATTCCACGAGAAGAGCGTTTTCTGCTGTGAGACTCAATTTGAGGATCTGGGGATCTGGCACCTGTTCTGGAACTCCAAAGCCCAGCGACAATATAACATATATACAGAAATGGCGTATAAGCAAAATTGTTAAGTCTGATGGCATTTTGGCATTTCCTGTTGACCAACAAATAAAAATCTGGAATGTCTTGAATCGTCTCGCGCATCCCATTGTTTTCCCGTCCCCGGGCTTTTAGAATTCGACATCAGACGTTACAGATCTTTGATTCTGACAACCCCGTTGTCGCTGGCAAAAGTAACAGGATCCGCGTACGAAGACGCGGGCAGAAGCTAGTTCAATAATAAAACTAGTTGTAATAAAATAAATAAGTATGAAGGTACACTTAAACTAACCACAAATAAAATAGTAATAAAAAAACCCCAAGGAAATCAAAATCAGAACACACAGGCTTCGAAGTTAATTAATGATTATGATTAATTAAGTACTCTTTTCTTTCCCTCTTTCTTTCTTTAGTTTTTGATAACGTCAAAAAAGAAAAAATATATGTGTAGGCAGGATCTCAGCATCTGTCTGGCATTACCGCTGAAATGAACCTTTTGGTGCAGCCGTGAGACATGCCATTTTTTGTTTCTTTTTTGTGTATGTGTTTTTACTGTGCGTGTATCCAGCTGTTGCCAATAAATATATTTTCTTTCTTTCTTTCTTTCTTTCTTTCTTTCTGTCTTTCTTTCTTTCTTTCTTTCTTTCTTTCTTTCTGTCTTTCTTTCTTTCTTTCTTTCTCCATTGCTGTCATCTGTATGTCGGGATGCGTGCACCCCGACCCCATGACCCGAGCGTTTCGACCCCATTATACAGGGTGTCTCATTCAAATCGGTCAGTATGGGAAAGTCTGAAACTATAAGACATACGAAGATCTGTTCTGAGGAACCATGTCATCGATTTTAATAACAAGAAAAACTGCATTCATACATTTTAAAAAAATATCTGTACTCCGTTCGGGAATCGAACCTGGTTATTTTGAAAAAATAAACCTACACTATTTCTATTTAGATATCGATTGGGTAGGTCTTAAGCAGTAAATGTTTGTATGAAACATGATGTCTAAAATGAATAAAATGCATTGTTTCCACATACTTTAATTTATTTTAGTAGGTGCTCAAAATAACCGGATTCGATTCCCGAACGGAGTACAGATTTTTTTTTAAATGTATGAATGTAGTTTTTCTTGTTATTATAATCGATGACATGGTTCCTCAGAACAGATCTTCGTATGTCTTATAGTTTCAGACTTTCCCATACTGACCGATTTGAATGAGACATCCTGTATATTTGCGCCGCTTAAGGGGCCTCAGCAGCTGCAACAGCAGCTCCAACACAACTCGCCGTACTTGGAATATGAGATGGCGCAAGGGTATCGACACAGGTTGCGTCCCACACCAAAGGCCTACCCATCTTCCAAGGCAACAACGTCATTCCATCTGGTGTCTTTCCATCGTCTCGTACCAATCCGTTAGGTTGCGAAACCGCTGGTACGGCACTTTTTGAACGTCAAAAAAATACATAAGACTGTCCCCCAAAAACGCCCTACCCTTCGCCACTTCCTAGTGTTTTTGTTGGGAAGAAGAAGTGGCGGAACAAACTCCCCAGCAACACATCTGTCTGAGACGTTTGAAGAATATATACAAAGAATCTATACAGTGAAATGCTCAATAAATAGCACTAAGGTTTTACATTTCAGAATGATTGTCGCGGGTTAGCTAGCACACTCCACTATTATATACCAAGAAGAAAAAAAAACAAAAATATTCATATTAACATTGAAATCAGCAAAACGACTACAAAACTGAAAAATAACAGCCTCCAGGTATATAAGGAGTACCCGCTTACATGTGCAATGCTGGCTTATATTCATAAGGCTGTGACTCTAAGTTTAAAATGATAATCTAGGACCATCGAAGTGATACCAATAAGCAGTTAACTATTATTTGAAAAAAAACCATTAGTCAAGTCGACCAGTCACCACAAGCAGCACCCGTTCACGAGCATAACGACTCTGAGGCTGAGGCATTGATTATAAATGAATAAAGTTTATACTTACCTAAGGTAAAAACAATATATGATTTAAATATGAATCTGTACATGTTTTTTTAGATTTAACTGAGTATATTGGCTTGAATATAAAAATTGGTGTAACATGAACATGCAATGAAAAACGATTTTCCAACTAAAGTCAATTTTATTTATTCACCAATAAAAAAGAGTTTGTATATTTTACGATTTACGTTGATCGTAAATAATATGTTTTTGTAACATTCAAAGCTATATAGAAATGCCCAATTCAGACCGTGTTTTTTCCATCTATGCATTATAAACTAAAATATACTATTTTACCGACATGGAGAACGAAACTCAATGAAAAGCCTTCAACAAAACTGAACAAATTTAATAGACGGGATAGGGGTACCACAAAGAGATTTAAAATACTATAGAGCGGGCATGTCACGGAAATGTCATAGAAAAACTTTGATCCCATGTCTCAGTAACGCCATCTAGAATAATATATGAATATTGGAGCGGCAGCGGAGCGTACTACAAAAAACTCATAGACTTTTAACTAGCAGGACACACTTTTTCGGACGAAAATTTTGTTCGTGATGTCCGGTCTATAGGTATTGAATGTCTTTGGTATAAATAAACCGTAACGGACGGTAGAAGAAGAATTTTATCCATGGGTGAAATGGATGAAATGGTCTTTTTCAAGAAAGCTTGAAAAAGACCATTTCAGACAATAATCTGCATGGTTCTTTTTTGATCTGACCAAGATGATATCTGGATTTTAAAAGAGACTGACCTCTGAGTTTCTTTCGGTGTTTCTTCTCAGAGTAGTCAGATAGTGTAACACCGACCTCACCTAGCTAAAAAATGACGTGAAAAAGTGTTTGTATGAACCCATTTACAGAAATAAATATCGTTTTATCATTTTTTATTAAAAACTACTAATCCCTTACAACAATTTTAAACCTTTCATGATTTACCGCCCGATCGTCTCCAATACTAGTATCTGTATATTTGTATTCCCATTCATTTCCATTCCTATCCCAATGATTTCTATTCCATCCATCTTCTTGTCTACTGTCCCTTTTAAACCATTCATTGTCCCTTTCCATTCTTATATCGCTTTCTCCCTGATACTCTCTACTGTCTCTCTTCTTCTCCCATTCATCATGTCTCTCATCCCAATCATCTCTTTCATCAGAATCATTGTCTCTCACTCTCCAATCATTATCGTTTTGATACCATTTATTGTAATTTACATTCCAATTGTCATTTTTGTCCTGTTGTTGATGCCTTTTATTCCATTCGTACTCCATTCTATCAAAATCTTCTTTTAAATGGTACCGTTTATTTTTAATATCATTCCCGTCTGAATATTTGTTAGTCCATTTTCCATCTTTATATCTGCCATTGTTTTCTTTAACATTCTCTCTGTGATCTGTCTGATCGTCAATATTTATCCATTCGCTTTCTTTATGTCTCCACTCGCGTTCATCGTTATATTTCTTCTTTTTATCGTATTTGTCTCGTTTTCCGTGCCTTGTTTTGAACTGTTTACTTCTAACTTCTTGACTTTCTTTTTGTGAATGGCTTAATAGATTCTCATTCTCACTATTTGGAACCAGGCTCTCTATTGATTTATTATTGTGACCTGAAAACCTTTCTACTGGGTTTTTAGCTTTGTCACTCGATTCAGTGTAGCCATTTTCGTTTTCTTTAACTCCATCCGTTTTACTATCGTATACTTTCAAGTGTCTGCTACCAGTGCTTAGCTTATCATCTATATCGTTTTCAAGTTTAGTTGAATCATATTTGTTAGTACTGTTTTCTTTTTCTGCTGACAATGGATCTTCTGCCTCCATTTTTGAAGAAGGAGATTGTGCCTTCTCCGGTTTCGTTTGCGCATTTTCGTCATTGAGTTGAGCTGTTTTGTTCTTGTCTGATAGTTTACTGACTTGTGCAGCCTCTTCGGTGTTAATAGTCTTCGGTGGTTCGCTGTAATCTCTTGCATCAGCTCGTAGGTCACCGTTTTCTATTGCAGTGATTGTCTGTTCCATGATTTCTGTCACCAGTTTTTCATTATCGTCTTCATCTGGAAAACTGGGTCGGTATACAGGCTCATCAGTTGTCAGCTCGAACCTGAAACCCCAAAGGCTTAACAATCAGTTTTACAAAGGGTTTGTGAGCAAAAAGTAACCCATGTCATCCGAAAATAGGGTGATAGAATTTTTTAAAGCGGTCTAGTAGTGTTTAAGTTTATTCGTTACATATATAGGTGACTGGTAATTAGAGACCGATACTTAAATACGTGATTGTTCTCATGAATACGAATAACTTTCCCAAAGAAACTATTTTTATTCTCTTTAACTTTCAATTAATTCAATAACGTCAGTACTGTACAACGGGAGCGGTGAGGGTGGCGGGGGAGGATGTGACGCTACTACTAGTAGATTTTGCCCTTCCATAGGCTAGAATATCAGCTGATAGATCGTGCTCATTCGTGCCTACTGTGATCCATCACAAGTGCGCGCGCGCGATTTTATTGTGTAATAAGTTATTGTGTATAAAAAAAATATATTTGGGAAAGTTTATTACCAGTTACCAGTTACCAGTCACCCTATACAATATAATACACATAATATATTCTCATTTTCTTAACATAGATAACGATTGAGTAGTTATGACGAGGCTATAGATAGTCCAACAGGAAAAAATAAATAAAAAAGTACACGCGTTAGAAGTAATAATTCTTTGGCCTAACATGATAAAAATCTTTCTAAAAATTGTATCTTTCGCGTTATCTTACTTTTTTAGAATAAACGACACTAATACAGATCAAAATTAAAAAATATGCTGACTATAGCTAACTTCAGGGTAATTGAGGGGGATTTGAGAGAGTCGGTTTTTCGAAACGTCAAAAATAAAAAAAAAATATAAATCAAAAGTCATTCATTCAAATTAGGCTGGGCACCAGCACTTTTTGAAAGACAAAAGTCTCTCAAAAACCCGCCCAATGCTGTTTGCGCGCGCATCCTAAAAATTTACTCATAATTTTTCCCTAACTCGCCAAAAAAATATACTTACCTTTAATTAAATAGTATAGGTAATTTATTCTCAAAAAACCTACCCATCATCTTTATTCTTCTGTTTATTGCTAAACTCTTCTAGAACTTCGGGATTGTCTATGACGTGGTATCTCACTGTTTCTGCCAGTTTCTTCAATTGCGTCTCCGTATCATCATCTATTGGTACCGTTACTCTTGCAACATGATATATTTCTTTTAGTAATGTTTCAATTCTTCTTGATTTTGAGTCTGAAAGAATGTAAGTTTAACTTAAAGTTGGACGGTGCAGCTCTCTTCTGCTCCGTGGGGGTCGCGGAAGTATCTTCTGCTCCGTGACCCCCGGCGTAGGTGTGAAACGGAACACGGGGTGGTTTTTAGTCAGTAGGAATCTGACTGCATAGGCACCTCCGCCCTCCCTAGGGCGAGGGACCATGAAGATTTTCCACCCCCAAAACAAAATGGTAGTCCGCTGGTCGTACCATTTTTAGTCTATCATTGCCTAACCTTTTGCTCTTGAAGAAGAACTGTGTGGACTGTGTGGTATTATTATTTTTAAATTTTTAATTGTAATTTTTTAATTTGACCGTGACATGTTTTTTTTTGTTATTATTTCTATTTTTTTTTTGTATTTGATAAATTGTTTTTTTTACATCTTTGACATTAATGTATCATTTTAATTTAATATGTTTTTTTGTTTGCCTAAATGTTAAATTCCTTTGACATTTTTCTAATGACATGTACGTATTATTTTTCTATTTTTTTTTTATTTTAATTTCTTGAATTCTTGATTATTTGTTTTAAATGGATTGTGGAAATTGTTAGCATGTAAGCGTTTTGGTCATAGTAACTATAAGCTTATATTGTGTTTTGTTAAATAAATAAATAATTAAGAAGATGACGGATTTACATACTTTTGGCAGGCCCATGTTTACTCCGAGCGATACTGTTGTCTTCATCATTGTAAAGGCTGTTTACAAACTCAATCATGTCAGCAATCTCTAAAGCTTGTCTGTCGTAGACATTCAAACGCAATGCTTTTGGCATTGGTGTCGTTTGTCGTCGGAATCTTGCAAACACAGTAGTTAGTAGATATGCTGTCAAGAAAAAAAAAAACATTTTTAACCGACTTCAAAAAAGGAGGAGGTTCTATGTTCGTGTGTATGTATTTTTTTTTATGTATGTTACCTGATATCTCCCCCATTTGTGGACCGATTCTCAAAATTCTTTTTTTATTTGTAAGAGTATACTCCTGAGATTTTAATTTGGTGAAGATCTGGTGCTAATCTTCGGAGATATACAACAGAACTCTTCAAAAATAAACGGCAAATCTGTCGTGATTGCTGGAATCGCTTGTATGTTTATTGTTTATACAACATCATGACGTATCATCACGCCCGTATGCTCTGAGGGGTACGCAGATGTGTACAATATACCTAGATTTCGACAGTTAGGTATGTTCATTTTCATTTATTAAGGACACCTAAGTGGATAACCCTATTATCATGACATGTGTTGTTATCAATAAATTCATGACAAATATTTGTATGGGAACCACTAAAAATAGAAAAATAAAAAACTTTTTTCCAAAAAATTAAACCATCTTCAAAAAAAAAACACCAAACGGTGTAAAATAACTCTAAATTCGGAAGTCGGTGGCCCATCATGAAAAAGCCACCAAAGCCACAGACTTCCTAAATATAAAAATATATATCTATATAAAAAATAATAATACCAGCCTGTTACTGTCCCACTGCAGGGCAAAGGCCTCTTCTCATACAGAGAAGGCTCGAGCATTGATCACCACGCTTGCTCAAGGCGGATTGGCGATTTCAAACTTATATTAACTACAAGTCCAGGTTTCCTCACCATGTTTTTCCTTCACCGATGTCAATGATGTCTAAGATAAACTTAGAAAGTACATATGAATTGAATAAGTCACATTGGTACTTGCCCGGATTTGAACCACAAACTCGTGCATGAGAGGTAGGCGTCTTCACCTCTGGGCTAACACGACATTTTTTTGACAGATAATTGTATAATATGTTAAAAACTTATAGCCTAGTGTGTTATTCTGATGTAAAAACTAAAATATGGTGTACCTAAAGTTTCATTAAAATCCATTCAGTAGTTTTTGCGTGAAAGAGTAAAGAGTAAAAACCAAACAAACTTTCGCATTTATGTAGGATAGATATAAAATCTCACCTAAATAAAACAAATAAATAAAAAACTTCATTTCAATATCACTCCACATCACAAAATATCATCGACGAAATTGTTTCAACAAACCCTTATCTCATTTCTTAAAAATTAAATGAATGCCATGACGAAACATTGCGATATTACAATGCTGTGTTTTGTAAGTACAATCAACTGCACGTTGGATGGAATACTAAGACCACAGACACGAAGTCAGAGAGCAGTCAGAGGAAAAAGAATAATAAATAATATTATTACTTAATTATCATACTGCTTGTTAAATTTAAAAGTAAAAAAAACGACACACATACACCACACTCACACACAAACATACACCCCCCACACACACCCACACACAAACATACACCCCCCACACACACGCAGATGTCCCACATTTACACCCCCTTCAACTCGCACAAATACACATCACTAACTACACACAAATGCAGTTCGCATCCTACCCACACCCACCCCACTACCCCAAGACTAACCATACTATGTAACTTTACTACCTACATGGCATGCGCCTTTTATTGTTAACCCCTGACGTAAAAAGAGGGGTGTTATAAGTTTGACCGCTATGTGTGTGTGTGAGTATGTGAGTGTGTGTGTATGAGTGTGTGTGTGTGTATGAGTGTGTGTGTGTGTCTGTCTGTGGCACCGTAGCGCTTAATTATAAAGTAGTTGGGAAGCTTCTTTGCAGCTTGTATGTATCATGCATTGTTGCTGTGTCACATACAGACGATAGATATCAATCAATCATTTGTCGATAATAATCCAGATTAATAGTAAGTATTTAATGGGTTTTTAAAAGATTATGAACACCTGTTTTAGTATTTAAATAAACGAGTTATCAATCATGTGTGTGTGGGTGCCTATACAGTCTAGAATTTTCCTCATTCTCATCTCCCTGCCTTTTATTATCTATGAATCTTACTATCACTCCCTTTTTAGGGTCGGTTTCCAGTTTAACCGGATGGCACTCCCATTTTAGGGTCGGTTTCCAGTTTAACCGGATGGCACTCCCATTTTAGGGTCGGTTTCCAGTTTAACCGGATGGTAAAAAAATATAAGTAAGTACTGATATTTATTTCTGTAAGTAAATAAGTTCATACGTAAACACTTCTGCACGTCATTTTGTAGCTAGGTGAGTTCGGCGT
Source organism: Euplexia lucipara (assembly GCA_921972225.1). Classification (NCBI taxonomy): domain Eukaryota; kingdom Metazoa; phylum Arthropoda; class Insecta; order Lepidoptera; family Noctuidae; genus Euplexia; species Euplexia lucipara. Next base: position 9,160,018 of record OV179172.1, on the reverse strand, counting down.
TTCACTATCTGACTACTCTGAGAAGAAACAACGAAAGAAACTCAGAGGTCACAGTCTCTTTTAAAGTCCAGACATTGTCTTGGTTAGATCATTTAACAACCATGCAGATTAAGTGCTTGAAATGGTCTTTTGAGGAAAGAACTGCACAGATATGAGGTGATTCGATCAGTCAGTGCAGGCGGAACTTGAGGAGTTCTAGGCAGACAGAATACAAGGGTTGTCCTTGAAGCGACTGCCTGTTGAACCTCCACAATCGAGTTACTGGGTAGCACGATACCCCTTGCATTTTTTTGTCTACCATTTTCCAAACTACACATTTAATATTTCATTGCATTCAACAATCACGACGGACGACCACCCACAAGGTGGACAGACGACCTCATTAAGGCCGCGGGAACGCGCTGGATGCGAGCCGCTTCCAACCGGTCTTATTGGAGATCTATAGGGGTGGCCTATGTCCACCAGTGGACTTCCTATGACTGAAATGATGATGATGATGATTCAACAATCCCTTATAGATTCGCCATGTCTGTCTGTACGTCCGTCCGTCCTCGCTTAATCTCTGTGAGCGTTAGCACTAGAAAGCTGAAATTTGGTACCAATATGTGTATCAACCACGCCAACAAAGTGGTAGAATAAAAATTGGAAAACAATGTTTTATTAGGGTAGCCCCGCTATATGTACCTAAAGTGGGAAGTGATTTTTTTATTTCAACCCTAACGTGTGATATATTGTTGGAAAGGTATTTAAAAATGAATATGGGTTTACTAAAATCTTTTTTTGATAACGTCAATAATTTCGGAAATAATCGCTACAAAAGTAAAAAACAATGTCATCTAACTTTTGAACCATAAATTTAGAAAATATGAAAAAAATCTGGAATGTAGAACTTTATAGGGACTTTCTAGGAAAATTATTTTGAACTTGGATGGAAACAGTTTTTGTACAAAAAAGACAAAAAGTTGTACAAAATAATTTCTGGACTTAGTTTGTAGTATAATCGTATATGCAAGCATTTTGAACACTTATTGTGACGGACGGGAAACTACGGAACCCTTATACACTGAGCGTGGCCCGACACGCTCTTGGCCGGTTTTTTTTAACACATTCTAGTATATTCAATACCGTACGTGACAGAATATGAACATCATCAGTTAGATTAAAAATAAAACACATTTTTTTTTCTTTTTCAAATTATGGAAAACTGCTTAGATTAAGCGCATTTTAAAGTTGAGAAGAGGGGGATTGTAACGTCATTAACTAGTATAAACTGTACTGACTAGTGGCGTCATGCGACATTTTGACTCGATGTATCGCCGTTAGTTTTTGATAACGTCAAAAAAGAGACAAATATGTGTCGAATATTTTCTTGTAGGTAATCTAGATAAGGGACAAAAAACTAAAATTTTGGTCACATAGCCCATTCATCAATAATTCACAATCGCCCTTTAGATAGATACAAAAACAATTTTAAAGATTTTTTTCATAATCATGAATGATTAAGAAAGAAATGTTTAGGAAAAATCACAGGTGTCCATAATCATTATTGACGATTCTTAAGCTATCTTATCAAAGAAAGATAAAATCATTCAATAATATTGACGACAATAATACTTATCCATAAGAATAATACTTGTATGTAGGTGTGTTTCAGTATTTTTCTGAAAACGGTCACTAGCAAATAGACGTCGCTGCTTGCGGTAGCGTCGAGGATCGGGTTGCCCCCTTCCCTCAAATATGGCGAGGAGGGTAATGGCTGATCTTTGCGTTATGCTCGTGAACGGGTGCTGCTTGTGGTGACTGGTCGACTTGCTTACCAATGGTTTTTTTTTTATTGCTATAACAGTTAACTGCTTATTGGTTTCACTTCGATGGTCCTAGATTATCATTTTAAATTTAGAGTCACAGTCTTATGAATATAAGCCAGCATTGCACATGTAAGCGGGTACGCCTTTTATACCTACCTGGAGGCTGTTATTTTTCAGTTTTGAAGTTGTTTTGCTTGAGTTTAGATTTCAATGTTAATATGAATTTAGGTACTTTTTTTTCCTAATCTCGGTATATTGGAGTGTGCTAACCAACACGTGACAATCATTCTGAAATGTAATGTTTTACAATATGTATAAACATTAGTGCCATTATTGAGCATTTAATTGTATAGATTCTTTGTTTACCTAGTTCTTCAAACGAATCAGACAGATGTGTTGCTGGGGAGTTTGTTCCGCCACTTCTTCTTCCCAGCAAAAACACTAGGAAGTGGCGAAGAGTGGGCCATTTTTGGGGGGCTGTCTTTATGTATTTTTTTGACGTTCAAAAAGTGCTGATTCTCAGCCTAGTTTGAATAAAGACTTTTGATTTTGATTTTGATTCTAACGTAGCGACAAGAGGGCATCCCCACAGCTATCAAGACTGTCGACCCTGAGCCCTCGGGCTTCGCGAGAGTTCTCTTGATGCTCGCTCACTTTGCGACCTGGTAGATAAACTGCTGAATCTAGGTCAATGCGAACCCCCGGACTCAGTGAGGGTCACACAATAGTACCCTATGTCGTCGCTAGGTAAGTCAAAAATAAAATATAGGGTATCAATCACCATCAATATTGATTCTACCATGATATACCATGATTACCAAGAATATTTATTAATTTATTTTGAGCCAATATCTAGAGGAAGAGCAAAACGCTTCCAAAGATACCTCATTTGCCAAATAAAGATGTGGAGTTTCGAAGTTATAAGGGAACAGATGAACAGATAAATTGCGTTCAAAACCATAACCCTTTTTGCTAGTTTAGAATTTAGTGAAGATTTAGACAGACCTTATATAATATAACCCTTTTTGCTAGTTTAGAATTTAGTGAAGATTTAGAGGTAAAAAGACCTTATAATCAACAAAATTACAAGCGAATCCAGATTAAAATCATTACTAGATAAAATAGATTCATAATCTTCAGGTACAATTTTATCTTAGATAAAAATGCAAGGTAGTAATAAATAAAATACTAATCACCGAACTTAATTGTTATTTAAGTTTTAAGTCATGCATACGTATATAGTAATTTTTTGTTGTGCATTCGTTGCTGTTTCAGGTAATCCAAATTATTTATTTTTAGAGGTTAAGCGACATCTGTCTCGCCACATACGAAGTAATGACCGATATCCTACATCGCGGTATCAGAATTATCCGCGCCATTTGAACGTATACAAGTTCCCGACTACAACGCATTTTATTGGTGGATGAGAAACTTTACATTCTATTCCTCATACCTCCAAAGAGGTCATCCTCCGTATGACTGAAGCATGCATGCCGTCGTCGGGACAGGTCAACTCAAAGCTGAATTGATTCTCTCTTCAAAAGACTTTTCCAGGCTTTGCCCTGGATCGTTAGACTCGCATAATAAATTAATACAATCTTATGTCATGGACTTAAAAAGAGACCATGACCCCTGAGTTTCTTTCGGCATTTCTTCTCAGGGACACTAACTAGGGGAGGGGGGTTACTTTGGAAATCCCGTTTAGTTTTAAAAAAATACATGTAAAAGTATCTGCGAAGATCTACTTACAGAACTAAATATCATTTAATTTCATCGTTTCATTTCTTCATTTCATTTGGCTCCTCCTCGCAGACGGGTGTTGTGTCTGGTGGGCTACTACTGCCCGACGGTGTTCGTCGGGATCTTGTACACGTTCAAATTGCGCGGATAACTTTAATACCGCGATGTAGGATTTCACTCATTAGTTCGTATGTGGCGAGATAGATGTCGCTACACATTAGCATTTTAACACTTTAAAATATTAATTTCATCATAAAAACTCCTAGTGTAGCGGAAATTGTAGGTGAAAACTCGGATAATTATGTGTACATTCTTCAGTTGACAATAGTCTACGATATAGAGCATTATTTCTTCTTTAAACGGTAGATATGTCTCTACCGTCCTGTCATTTTGTCGACATACCCATTTCTATGGTGGTAACGCTGCAAGTTGTTCACCGACAACACAAAATGAAAAAGACTGGTCTAATTAACAACATTTCAAAATTGACATGACCCTAAAACAAAAATACCGTTTCTTCATTTATCTATGCTGAGTTCAAATATTTTTTTTTTATTTTTTTTATTGCTTAGTTTCTGAGAAATAAAATAAAAACCCAAAAACATGCGATGACGTCACTTATACAGTGGAATGAAGTGGTTACCTTTGCGTAAGCAAGCTAATTTTTAAGATAAAACCATAATGTCAAACATGACATATTAAATTTAATGTCAAACAAGACATATCTAATGTCAAACATGACATGTCTAATGTCAAACAAGACAAATCTAATGTCAATATATGACATTGACAACTGCTAAATGACAGTGACATCTAAGTAACAGTTTTTTTGACGTATCACAGTAAAGCAAAGGATGTATCGCCGTATGAATGACGTCATTTGGCGCTTACGTCTTTTTAGAATGCACCGAATTTCAAAGTAAAAATTATGAATGAAAAGAACATAATTTAGAAAAACCAAAAAATATGGGTCCTCTGTTTTGGATTTACTTTTATATAACGTAATAAAACATGGAGGTTAAAATTTTAAATTTTGTCAATTTTCTCATTATCTTGGTTTCAGCTCTTCCTTATGATCCCATCATCAGGAAGTTGGATGAAGATGTCCGTTACCAGTATTTTGAAGGTCCAGATGGATCTGTTCACCTGGCAGACTCTTGGATGAAGGTCAGCGATGTGGCTGATGCAGCCAGATACAACCCCGACAGGCAGAATGTATACCACTTGTATACCAGGTAAGGTAAAATTTAATTTTACATACATACATACATACATAAACTCACGCCTTTTTCCCATGGGGGTAGGCAGAAACTACAGAGCGCCATATCGTCGCATAAGTTATTACACCGCGGAAGTCATTTTTATGTGAAAAAAAAACGCTCTAATTGGTTGAAATCCCTGATTCTGATTGGTCTAGAGATGCGTCTTTCAATCGTCTATCGAATGACATGCAAAAGTCAAATTAGCATTTGGCATTTTTTGGACTTCCGCGATGTTAGAACTTAAGCGACGATATGCTACGATTCTTACATACTTCTTTTGCTTCGTTTACATTCATTCAATTTAATTTTAATTGCTCGCAAAACAGATTGGGGCCGTAAGTTCTGGACCAGCGACTCAGCGTTGGAAGGCCCTTTTTTTGCGGCAATCCTCATGGATGTCCTCCGCCCACCTAACACAATATTTGTTGACAATACTTTTTACACAATCAATGACTGGTCTAGAAAACAGTGACCCTGACTGCTGTGCCTAGGATCGTGGCTTAGATTCCCACCCAGGACAAATGTTTGTGTGATGAGCACGATCATTTGTTCTGTGTCTGGGTGCAATAGAAATATCTAAAACATGTATGTATTTAGAAATATACACCACTCATTTTTAATTAGTGCAAATACTTAAAGGGCTTATTTTAGACGGTCTTCTCATTATATTTGTACAGAATCAATTAATAATATTCATAAACTGCAAAGATATTCGTTTGTTTATATCCTCAAAAGTCACCCAATTTATGGAAATATTGTACAGGCTATTCATGACATAGTACTTAGTATTCATTAATCGTCATCTCTCGCTCACTTAAGCGTGATCTCGCTCAAGCATGCCCCGCCTCCAACAGCTGTTTTCGTTATTTAAGTTTAATTATATAGTGCCATATTTAAAAATTGAACTTCGTTTTTTTTTACTTTTGATTACGCAAATATGATCAGTAACAGGTACGGCCACAGCCAAATTTTTTTATGTACCTACTAATTAAAAAATAGGGGTGTGCTATTTAGTTAAACTTAAATAACGAAAACAGCTGTTGGAGGCGCCACAACCTCGAAGGTTATATCATTAAATGTGTTCATATTAATGTTTTGTTTATTTTCAGACAAAACCCGACTGTCAGCCAACCCATGTTGATTGGTAATGAAGGTCTTCTTGGCCTTAATAACTACAACCCAGCAAGAAGAACGGTGGTCTTGCTCCATGGATGGCTAGCTGATGTAACAGGAGACTTCAATAGGGCCCTGGTTCCTGGTAAGACTAACCACCAACAACACGTAAGAAGTGATCTTACTTCTACGCTCCGCTGCTGCGCCAATATTGCCGTACTAGCAGACGTCCCACGTTTCACCCGCATAGGTCCCGTACCCGTGGGAATACAGGGATAAAAAGTAGCCTATGTGTTAATCCAGGGTGTCAGCTAACTCCATAGCAAATTTTATGAAAATCCATTCTGTAGTTTTTACGTGAAAGAGTAACAAACATCCATCCATCCATCTATCCATACTCAGAAACTTTCGCGTTTATAATATTAGTAGGATTATGCAAGATTGCGTTACTGCGTGATTGCGTTATGGGATTACAGTTTTTCTATGACATAATCTCGCGTGTTCTTACTTTAACTGGGCTAGTAGCTAGAGGCCACTGCAATGGGGGCACTGCTATGCCGGAGATCGTGGCTTCGAATCCCATCCAACACGAATGTTTGTGTGATTCTATTTCTATTATATTCATATTATAGAAAGAATCTGACCAATCTGATTTGCTCTGGTGTTTGACTGCCTCGTTGGTCTTGTGGTCGCAAGCGCCACTACAGAGCTTGAGGTCTCGGGTTCGATCCCCAGGTCGGGCAAAGTGAAAGCAAAAGTTTTTCAATCTGGAATTTCTCAGTAGCAGCGCGGAGTCTGGATTTGTGCCCGATTGATGGCAATAGGCTCGCCCCCTATTACATGGGACTTAAACATAACTGGCAAAATGTGGATGTACTACCAGGTACACCTCTGCCTAGCCCTTCGGGGATTACTGGCGTGACGTTATGTTTTACGTTATGTTTTTTGTTGTATAGAAAGAATAGGACGTATATGGAATCAGCTGACTGTCAAGTGTATTTCATTTTCAGCCATATTACAAATTCTACTCGTTGACACTTGACAAACAGCTGATTCCATATACGCCATTTTATTTCTATTGTCGCCTTATCGATTACGATAATAGAAATAGAATTTGTAATAATATGGCTAGACCTGCTTTCGTTAAAAATAAAGTTGTGTTTTAAATTGTATAAAAAGTCTCCTCAGATAATGATGTTTCTTATTGTATTTTCAGCATTCCTATCGGCTGAAGATGTGAACGTGATCGTGGTAGATTGGAGTGCCGGGTCTGGAAGTATCAACTATCTGACTGCTCTAGCCAACACGGTTCCATCTGGTGAGTACCAGTATCTCATAGCCAGTAACTAAAGTAACTGGCGTCCATGTTTATTTGGGACTCGCACAGGATTTTAACAGTTTAAAACTAAAACGAAATCTAACATATTATTAAACTAGCTGTGCCCGCGACTTCGTCCACGTGGAATAGTGACTTTTCGGGCAGCATATTTTGAATTACATATATCGTTTGGGTAGCTAAAAATTTACTTTACAGTAATGCTTCTCTGTACATGATATTTGACGTATGGCCATCGGGGATGAAAGCATGCAGGCTCCTTGGATTGCTAACTCGTGACAGAGCCACGTACAACTGACCGTGCGAGAAACAGTTGATACTTAGATCTACACCCATAATTTTCAGCGTCTGACCTTGGGCTTTATTAATTGTCGTCGCAAAACATAGGCTGACTGGAAACTGGACTCGTTTAAAACTAAATGGAAAATTGTTTGGAATGAGAGGAATCCGAGGAATGAAAACAATTTCACCTTTTCCACACTCTATTAAAATCTCTGCTTCTATCAGATTTCGTTGTAAATTGGTCACTTTTAACCTGGTGCCATTGCAAAGTTTTGGGGGGCTTAAATTTCTAAGAAGCATTATGGGTACGCCTACTTTTAATTTGTGCTGGTAGTCCAAGCATTGAGGAATTCTAAAAAATCTACTGGGTAGCTTGTAGATTCTCCTTCTTCCATGACTCTGTAAATGGAGATTTACTCAACATAATCCCCCGGAATATAGCTCAAAATTTCAGCGTTTATTGTTGCTGCTTGAACGTTTCGTGGCGTCAAAATAGCTCTTTCGCAAAGCCAGGAAATTTCGCAAGTTGGTATTTGCGTTGCGTTTCCATACATAGATGATAATACTCTTCAGGATACGTGCGTTCGCTAGGAATAACTGAATCCTTATGGCAGCGGCGCGTTTTTTTTATTTTTTTATTTGAAGGGCATCTCGCTGTCGTGTCGTAGAAGAGGACATGTACAGCTTAACCGGGCATTCCTGTGGACATGACTTAAAAATTTAAGACCTCCAGCCAATGACAGCGGCGCGGCTCTCGGCGCGCTTTTAGCCACGGACCCGCAGGCGCGAGGCGTGTACGTACTCTGATAGAATACCTTAACAAATGTTCACCGTGATTCTTTAAATTGACATAACTTTTTTATTTATGAACCTATTAACATGAAATAAACACTAAATGTTAAGTGAAGCTTGCAACTATATATTAGTGAAAACCGCATCTAAATCGAATAAGCCATTTCTGATATTAGCGTGCACAAACATACCGACAAACAGACAAAAAAAAAAAAAATTACAATTTCGGGTTCGGCACCGATGTAATAACAACCCCTGCTACTTTTTAACCGACTTCAAAAAAAGGAGGAGGTTCTCAATTCGGTTGTATTTTTTTTTTTTTTTTTTTTTTTTTTTTTTTTTTTTTTTTTTTTTTTTTTAGGGTTTGTTACCTCAGTACTCCGTCATTTATGGACCGATTTCCAAAATTCTTTTTTTGTTTGATAGGGTATACTAACAGATTGGTCCCATTTGTATCAAAACTCATACCTGATGAGGGATCTTCGAGGAATTGAGGGAACTCCTCAAAAAATATAGGCACACATGCACCGATTTCAACATTTTTAGTAACAAATCAAGCATTTTCATTTAGAAAGTATCATTTGGTGAAGAAAAACTGATGAAGAAGACAGGCAACGGAACTCTTCAACGCATTACAGCAAATTATTCGCGATTGCTATAGTCAGATGTCTATGCCGAGCTTTTGTATTTCCACAACATAACATGACGCTATTCTATTTTAAAAGGGGCCGGTAGAGATGTACAGATTAATGTTTAGAGATAGAACTTCTTTAGCAATTGTTATCCAATTTCAATGATTCTTTCAAGTTTTGAAAGACTTTCTTTACATACAAAGAAACTAAAAATTACAAAATAAAAACTTTTTGACAAAAAAAACAACCGACTTCTTAAAAAAAACTAACAGGTGAAAAATAACACCAGTTTCGGAAGTCGGTGGCCAATAATGAACAAAACAAAACCACCAAAGCCACAGACTTCCGAAACTGGTGTTATTTTTCACCTGTTAGTTTTTTTTAAGAAGTCGGTTGTTTTTTTTGTCAAAAAGTTTTTTTTTATATATTTCCATTGTACAGACACCACTTTTCTACAATTATATTATATGTATAGATAACAAAAAATCCTGTGCGAGGCCAAAAAGACCCCTATCTCAGCATGATGGAGTACTGTTGTCACCTTTGGGGTGGCTCAGCCAAATACCAACTAGCCACACTCGACTCAGTAGAGCGCAAAACCAAGAGGCTCATTGGTGACGAAAAACTGGTGGGTACCAAGCTTCATACCCCGGCCCACCGCCGCAAAGTTGCATGTCTGTCGGTATTTTACAGACTGTATTTCGGTGAGTGTGCTCTAGAGCTCCACGAGCTCATTCCACCATCTCCTTTCTTCCATCGGGAATCCAGACGTACTGCAGGTTATTTCTTGTAGATGTTCCACACATTCGCACGAAGCGCTTTGCCTGTTCCTTCATTATGGGCACAGCCAAGGGGTGGAATTTTCTGCCTGCATCAGTGTTTCCGAGTTCATATGACCCCAATCTGTTTAAGTCGCGAGTTAATAGGCTTTTTTGGGTAAGCTCGTTCCATCGTCGACCTCATCTCTGACCGCAGGACAAGATTGAGGTCAAGAGCTGACCCATTAAATATATGAAAAAAAAAAATGATGCCACGATATTTAAATAAAACAAACCCAACCAACTGAGAAGCCAGCCAGCTGGTGATGCCAACTGAAAAGTTACGAAAAATTGATATTGCACTTCATTTGTTCGTCAGAACGTGGAGCTCCTCAAGTTCCGAGTTGAGCTCACGATTACTGACAAATGCTTGCACTGACTGATCTGGTCCCCTCATATCTGTGTGGTTCTTTCCTCAAAAAAAACTATTTCAGACAATAATCTGCATGGTTCTTATATGATCTGACCAAGATAATGTCTGGACTTAAAAAACAACTGACTTCTTAAAAAAAAACTAACAGGGGAAAAATAACTCCAGTTTCGGAAGTCGGTGGCCAATAATGAACAAAACAAAACCACCAAAGCCTCAGACTTCCGAAACTGGAGTTATTTTTCGGAAGTCGGTTGTTTTTTTTGTAAAAAAGTTTTTATTTTGTAATTTTTAGTTTCTTTGTATGTAAAGAAAGTCTTTCAAAACTTGAAAGAATCATTGAAATTGGATAACAATTGCTAAAGAAGTTCTATCTCTAAACATTAATCTGTACATCTCTGCCGGCCCCTTTTAAAATAGAATGGCGTAATGTTATGTTGTGGAAATACAAAAGCTCAGCATAGACATCTAACTATAGCAATCGCGAATAATTTGCTGTTATGCGTTGAAGAGTTCCGTTCCCTGTCTTCTTCATCAGTTTTTCTTCACCAAATGATACTTTCTAAATGAAAATGCTTGATTTGTTACTAAAAATGTTGAAATTGGTGCATGTGTGCCTATATTTTTTGAGGAGTTCCCTCAATTCCTCGAAGATCCCTCATCAGGTATAAGTTTTGATACAAATGGGACCAATCTGTTAGTATACCCTATCAAACAAAAAAAAAATTTGAAAATCGGTCCATAAATGACAGAGTACTGAGGCAACAAACCCTAAAAAAAAAAAATATACAACCGAATTGAGAACCTCCTCCTTTTTTTTAAGTCGGTTAAAAAGAGACTGTGACCTCTGAGTTTCTTTTGGTGTTTCTTCTCAGAGTAGTCAGATAGTGAATCGCCGACCTCGCCTTCTAGTTAAAAAATGATGTGTGGCACTCGGAGACTGCCGCGGTAAAGCTATTTCATAGCATTTTTAATCAACTCCTCTCCTCTCCCCCTCCCCATTCCTCTCCCCATTCCTCTCCTCCCCCTCTCCCCTTCCCCATTCCTCTCCTCCCCCTCTCCCCCTCCCTCCCATTCCCCCACACCTCCCACGCCCCTCCCATTACCCCTTCCTCCCCTTCCCTCACCCCTCCCTCCCCTTTCGCTCACTCCTCCCTCTGTTTCCCCTCCCTAACCCCTCCCGACCCCTGCCTCTACCCGTCCCCCTGACCCCTCCCATCACCTCCCCACTCCCCCTTCTCCTTCCCCTCCCCCTTAGTCTGCAAATATATATTCGACTTTTGAGTTTGATATGTTACGAGTAGATTTCTTTCAAATGAACGTAGTCACGTGCTAGTTTTAAATATTTTTTCTGTTTACAGGTGAAGGTGTAGCCCGGTTCATTGATTGGCTGAACTCCGTGACTGGTGCCAGCCCCACCATGTACCACCTCGTGGGTCACAGCTTGGGAGCCCATCAAGCTGGTATCATCGGCAGAAACCTTGGAGGACAAATAGCTTATATTACAGGTAAGATCCTGGAGTCAGTAACCTGGTAATTAGTCAATGAGTTAGGCTTTTTCTATATTTTGTGGTCAAAGAGAATTTACCTATACTCATAAAAAAAATTACAGTTCCCTTGCAGCGACATCTTTCTCGCCACATACGAACTAAAGACTGACATCCTACATCGCGATGTTGAAGTTATCCTCGAGAATACAAATTTTTAGGGCAAATTTTTCAACAGTCAAATTACGTTATTTATCCGAAGAATAGACATTGATAGTGGTTTGACATATTGTCGATACAAAAGCAGTCAAAACGCCATTTTGTTACTTAAGTACATACAACTTATCTGATGATAGAAAAATCGGCCTGTACAGGATTTAATTACGATATGAATTTGACTAGTCTAATTCAAATTCAAATTTATTTATTGTTTGTCACAGGTGAAAAAATATCAGTTCTTATTATTTATAGAGATTATTACATAGAGGCTCGCTGTTACATACCGTTAGGGTGTACAATATTTTTACAGTTTATGTTCGTGAAAAAGTCATCACTCAATACATTAATATAAGTTCCATACAGTCAGATATATCACAAATTAAATAATAAATTGATTTTATACATTTTAAATTATGTCATGTTAGGTAATTAGATTATTCAATGAATTCATTTAAATTAAATTATTTATGATGTCATACAAATCACATTACGCAGTCAGTGTTTTTGTCGTTAAAAAAATCATTAATTGAATAGTAGACTTTACTTATCAGGAACTGCTTTAGTGTTTTTTTTAAACTATTTAAGGTTACACTGCTTTTTACACTATTAGGAAGTTTGTTATAAATTTTTACTCCTATCCCAAAAATACTAGTTTTAAACTTAACTGTCCTACACTTAATTCCGCTTAATTCATTTCTATAGCGTGCACTTTTCAATGTGTCGTAATTTTTTAAATCGCGTTTTATCATTACTGCTGCTTCATAGATATACAGGGTGTAACGGAAAGGGTATATACATACAAACAGGGTGAATAGAGTATTTAATAACGAGTCTTTCCTCAAAATTTCAGCTCCCAACTAATAACTTTGAAACTTCACGATATTATATAATATCGACAGTTTATTAAATGCAAAATCATAACGAAACGTGTCACCGCACTATGAGGGTCATAATCCTGTCCGGCAAGGTTCAAGTATATCTATCTCGGGTTCTGCGCGCCTAGTACAGACCTATCGGGCTCTGCCTAACCGACGAAGGCGCGACGGCGCGGGCGGGCTCAACTTTACAATTATGTATGTATATGTATAAAAACGTTGCCATGTCGTTTCTTATCACCAAGAGAATCCGTGCCCTTTGTATGTATATACCCTTTCCGTTACACCCTGTAAAGTGAAGGTATGAAGTTTTTTTTTCAAATTTGTATTTTTGTTTGTAAAAGTCATATAATTTGTCTTTTCAAGGTTTATTTTTAAATTTTTTACATTTAACCATTTTATAATGTCTTTTAGTGATTCGTTAATGTTGGTTTCATAATTATCTTTATCTTGGTTCGTAAAAATAGCTGTACTATCATCTGCGAATGGAATCATTTCTTGTTTTATAATTTGCGGGAGGTCGTTAATATAGATGATAAACAAATGAGGGACAAGAATACTGCCTTGAGGCACTCCATATAGAACAGTTCTTTGATCTGACATATATGTTGTCTATAATCAATAAACAACAGCTATTGACTGTTTCACAAAAATCACAAAGTAAAAGTACCTATTACTAAACTATGAAGAGACAAAGTCACAAGGTGACAAAGTGGCAATGAAATAAATTTACAAAAATCATTTTTTTCATCCTCAGCTTTAGAAGCTGCCTATCCTGGCTGGATATTGAACAATGACAAGTTCAGATCGACCGATGGAGTTTACACCGAGGCTATTCACACGAACGCTGGTGTGCTCGGCTATATTGGTACACTTGCAGACGCCGACTTCTACCCCAATGGTGGGATTAACATGCCCGGATGTAATTCTCAGGAGTGTGATCATGCTAGGTAAGTCAGTTACTTACGAGATGACTTATTTTGATAAACCTTAAAACTAATTAAACCGTAACGCGTAACCTTATAAAAAAATATATGTAATTCACCTTAATGTGGTGGCGGCCATCTTGGATTTCAAATTTATCGTAGTGGTTCTACTACTCAAGCCTTTTCAGTTGATACCCATATTGAAGAAAAGGAAAGAAAGAAAGAAAACATAATTATTTGGCACATGCCACAATTAAGTGCACAAAACAAAGTAAAAAAAATATTATTAAAAAAAACTAAGAACTAAACACGAAAAAGAGTACGTACGAAGGAGTTGCACTTTCCAAAAAGTAGTCTCAATATGAAGAAGAATGGGCATCAGAATCCATCTTTTAAAAAAGGTTTTATAATATGACTGTTTTTTCTTTACTGGCCTGCTGGTCAAGGAGTTAGTGACCCTAACTGCTATGCCGAAGGTCGTGGGTTCGATTCCCACCCAGGACAAATGTTTGTGTGATGAGCACGATCATTTGTTCTCTGTCTGGGTGTAATTTATCTATAAAATGTACGTATTTAGAAATATATAAGTATGTTTATCAGCTGTTTAGTACCCATAACACAAGCTCTCAAGGTTAACTAGGGACTAAATGGCGTTGTGTGAATAGTTGTGGAATATTTATTTATTTAATACCTCGAGGATCCCTCATCAGATATGAGTTTATAACCTCCATCATTTTTAGAAGTACCTAGTCACATGAAAAAGTCACATTGGTGCTTGCCGTGATTTGAACCACAACCTCGTGCATGAGAGGTAGGCGTCTTAACCTCTGGGCTAACACGACAGACGATGTTTAATTGATATAATATTTTACATTACTTATATTAATATAATTATAATCTAACCTACCTATACCTACTAAAGAGTTAAGATTTGATTTGTTTGTTTGCATTGAATATGCTCCGAAACTACTGGACCGATTTGCAAAATTCTTTCAACCTTGGGAAGCTGCACTGTCCCCGGATGGCATAGGCTTTTTATCCATGTATTACCACGGGAACGGGAACTACGCGGGTGACATCGCGTGATGTCTGCTAGCTACATTATAAATGTTGGATATTTGTTACTCAATATCCCGAAACTACTAAACGGATTTTAATGAAATTTGGTACACAGTTGATCGTATTCTTTTTTTTTTCAGGTCATATTTCTACTTTGCTGAGTCATTATTAACTGGTGGTTTCACCGGCCGCCGCTGTGCCTCATATCTGACAGCTATGTCTGGAAACTGCTTTCTCTGGGGCAACCTTAGGATGGGTGGCCTTGTGCCCAAGACTGGGTAAGTTTGTGAGCAGAGACTGGAAACTGGATTGAATGTGGAATCTTCTTCCAACTACACATTTACATATACAGGGTGTAACGGAAAGGGTATATACATCCAAAGGGCACGGATTCTCTTGGTGATAAGAAACGACATGGCAACGTTTTTATACATATAGGTACATACATAATTGTAAAGTTGAGCCCGCCCGCGCCGTCGCGCCTTCGTCGGTTAGGCAGAGCCCGATAGGTCTGTACTAGGCGCGCAGAACCCGAGATAGATATACTTGAACCTTGCCGGACAGGATTATGACCCTCAGTGCGGTGACACGTTTGTTATGATTTTGCATTTAATAAACTGTCGATATTAAATAATATCGTGAAGTTTCAAATTTATTAGTTGGGAGCTGAAATTTTGAGGAAAGACTCGTTATTAAATACTCTATTCACCATGTTTGTATGTATATAACAACACCTTTCCGTTACACCCTGTATACATACACCACTATTTTATAATTAGTACAAAAAAAATTGGGATGTATCCGTACCTGTTACTGGTCATATTTGCGCAATCAAAAGGAAAGAAAACTAAATTCAATTTTTAAATATAATATATTTAGCCACTATTTAGTTAAACTTAAATAACGAAAACAGCTGTTGGAGGCGGGGTATGCTTGAGCGAGATCACGCGAACGTGAGCGAGAGATGACGATTAATGAATACTACTATGTAATGAATAGCTTGTACAATATTTCCTTAAATTAGGTGACTAATAACTTTGCTGTTTATGAATATTATTTATTGATACTTTACAAATCTAATGAGAACACCGTCTAGAATAAGCCCTTTAAGTATTTGTACTAATTAAAAATTAGTGGTGTAGATAAAAATGAATAATTATTTGTCTGTATGTCCTTTTTACAATCTTAAGCTATGCATTTGATCATGTGATGATCTTTAGCAAAGTTTTTTTGCAAAGAAGGTTTGAAGGAAGTTGGTACGACCAATTTTCAAATTTATTTTAGTTTGGTAACTCAAAAAGTGTCCATTTGTACTTAATGACGTTTTCGAATTCCCGTAACGAATACCTACACAGAGATATTATATATAACCCACGTAACATTACTGTCTACTGTTTTCAAAAAGTGACGCGACAAATACTGTAGAAGAAAGACCTTACCCCAGATGGTCTGAATACTGAAGTTTAAAAACCAGCAGCCTAGCCATATTACAAATTCAATTTCTATTATCGTTATCGCTAAGGCGACGAAAGAAAGAAAATGGCGTACGAATATGGAATCAGCTGTTTGTCAACTGTCAAGTGTTAACGAGTAGAATTTGTAATATGGCTGAAAATTAATTACACACGACAGTTGACAAACAGTTGATTCCATATTATACGCTATGATAGAAATAGAATAGAAATAGATTTTTTTATATGGCTAAGCTTTCAGAACAAGTAATTAAAGATATAAATTAATCCAATGTGGATTCTATAAAGGATATAAGTACAGACTAATACTCATTTTTTTATAAATACAAGAAGATAAATGATTATGGAATAAAATATTTTATGTCTTATGATTTCAGACAATCTGGAATATACTACTTGGAAACGAGGGCGAGGTCTCCATTTTCACGCGGTTGAATAATATTGGAAACAAAATAAATTTATGATTCTATTTGATAAATATAGTTTTATTTTTAGAACGAAAATATTCCTTTATTTCGTTAAGGGTGGATACAGACTTTACGAGGCATTGATATTATAAGTAAAAAGGTGTAGGTATATAGGTTACCTAAATAACATTCGATCTTCAAAAGCGGCACACTAAGGCCTCTTGTCCACGACACGGTTTTAACACGGCCCAGTTTTTTGGTAGAAGCCGTCCGACCGTGCCCACTAGACGGTTTGTACACGACCCGGTTCTCCATTGCGTTGGTAGCCCTGCGCACGCGCCGCTCGTAGGTCCGGTCTCGTGTGCATGCGCTCACACACTGCCATACTCCACTGCGCGCCGGGCGTATACACGGCGAGCACCGTGCCCGGTTGCACGGCGAGCCGGCTCTAGCGCCGGCGTCGTGTGGTTAGCTTCATAGGCCGGGTTCCCACTACGCCGGACCGGCAGATCTGCCGCGCCGGTAAATCTGCCGGAAGAGCTAGTGGCTGTACAATTTATATGAAGCTATTCACATTATCCCGGGTCCGGCATTTTTGCCGAGCCCGGCATTTCTACCGAACGTTTTGTCACTACGAATTGCCGGTAGAACGACCGGGCCCGGAGTAATGTGAACGAGTTTGTGCCGGTATCTGTCCCCCGCTCGCCCCGCTCGTGCTCCCCTCGCCCCGCCCGTGTTCCACTCACGTCATTCGGCTCGCATGTTCTGGTAAAAGTAGACGTTTAGCATGGATATTCAAGCAGAAACTTTAATTACGCTTGTCCAAGAGAGACCTGTTCTGTGGGATAAGACCGAAGACGTTTATAAAGACAAAAACTTAAAGTTAGCAGCATAGCGTGAAGTATGTTTAATACTGAAACCAAACTTCGATGAACTGGATGAAAAAGAAAGAAAACAGTACGGTGAGTTTTTAATGTTTTATTGATAAAATGTAAATGCATTGATAAATTTTATTTTATAGCTGCTGCCTGCCACGGAACGGAACCAATATCTGAAACAAAATAATTAGTAAATAATGTCCGTATAGCGTTGGCATTAGGGCCACCTCGACTCGACACATTTCGATTCATGGGTGTAGTTTCTTGTTCTTGTCTATGTTCTATATTTTGGTAACTTTCAAAATTTATACCATCTTTTTCTCTTACAAAATTATGTAAGACTGCACAAGCTTTAATTACTTGAATTGCTGTGTCTACGTTGAGATCTACAGCTCGATGGATTATTCGCCACTTATTTGCCAGAATACCAAAAGCGCACTCAACATACCTTCTTGCTCGACTTAGTCTATAGTTAAAAATCTTTTTATCAGTATTCAAATGTGTACCTCCATATGGACGTAGGAGATTAGGTGTTAAAGCAAAGCCTTCATCGCCAACAAGTATAAACGGTAATTCTTCGTGCAAGTTTTCATGAAGCGGTCTAGGCTTTGGTACATTTAAAGTACCATCATTGATCTTTTGCCAAAATGTACTATCCTTTAATATACTAGAATCGCA
Source organism: Euplexia lucipara (assembly GCA_921972225.1). NCBI lineage: Eukaryota > Metazoa > Arthropoda > Insecta > Lepidoptera > Noctuidae > Euplexia > Euplexia lucipara. The sequence goes on along the minus strand of OV179172.1, from coordinate 9,141,864 downwards.
TTCCTTGCCAAATGAGCCCACACTAATAAAAATAAATCGGTACTCTGAATCGACAACTGCCATTAATACAAAAGAATAATACTCCTTGTAATTAAAGAACATAGAACCACTCTTGGCTGGTTTCAAAATTCTGATATGTTTGCCATCTACTGCTCCAAGACAGTGAGGAAAGTTGGCTTTTCTTTCGAATCCTGAAGCGATGTCCTCCCATTCTCTCTCAGTATCAGGCAGCTTAAGGAAATCTGTCTTTAGGTTTTCCCAAATGACGTGGGTCATTTCTTTTATTAGTTTACTTATTGTCGAAACGCCTACTCTGTATGAGTAATGTATTTCTTTGAATGAACATCCTGAAGCTAAATATCTGAAAAAAAAAGTATTTTTTGTTAATACATTATTACTTTATACGTCACCAAGAAACAAATTGTATTGTTTTATGATATTTTTTTATTGATTTCAGGAAAACAGGTTTCAACTAAATGGAATAATATACGAGATTCGTGGCTTAAGACAGTAAAGAAACAAAAAGATGAGTCTAAATCTGGATCTTCGACCAAAAAGACACGAAATTATTTATATCACGAGCAATTAATGTTTTTGAAAAAAGTCTCCGAACCTCGACCACCACATGAGTCAGTTTCAAAAAAAGCAAGAACCGAGACTGAAGTAGGCATGGAATCAGATTTTCGTTCACCTTTAATTAAAGATAAAAAAAAATTGATAATAAAGAGGTAAATGACAGGATGGTAAAGTTTTTGGACTCCAGAATAAACCCAGAAAAGGAAAACCATCATCTATCTTTCTTCAAAGGCATTATACCAATCTTGAACACTTTAACTATCGAAGAGACTTTAGAATTTCAAGCTAGCGTCATGACAATGTTGCAAAAAATTAAAAGTAGGAATTATGAGAGACCAAATTACGGACATTGGCGTGATTCATATAATCAGATAACCGGACCAGATCAGTATTCTGGATACTACACACATAATAGCGTCAATCAACAGCCAATACCTACGCAAGATCAACACTACCCTGGATACTCTACGCAATATAATAGTAGCAATCAACAGGCAACAACATCTATACCATCAAATTCATCTCAGACATCGAATCCGATTCCAGCTTCGCCATCAGCATCTAGTAATCGTTCCATACATTCCCAAGACTCAGATTACTTAGATTTTGAAGGGATTTAAGTTTGAGTACAAATAAATACTTAAATAATTGTTTGCATTTTTAATTCATAATGATTATCAAATACATACACCCTCCCACACACACACATTATATATATTCACATTCATGAAACAAACATACATAGCAAACATTCATTCATTCATACAGTCTTAAGTAGGTACCTACGTCAAAACTATTATTACGCAATCTAGTGCATAAAATAATCTTACCTTAGACATATGGCTAATCTTTGTTCTGGGCAAATACATTCTCTGAAACTTGTATCTCGTACTCTTATGTCTAGTCGTCCCAGTAAATCGTCAAAAGTGGTTGCTGTCATTCGAAAATAATTGAAGAACTTTGATTCGTCTCTTCTAAGTTCACCCATTAATGTTTCAAATGTTCCAAGTGAAAATCTTTCCCGTAAAATAGGGTGTACCCAATGTTTTCTTTTATTTTGCCTTCTATTAAGATACCACCACAACACAACAATTTCGTCGTCCATTGTGCGCGCAGGTCCAAATTCAACTGAGGACTGTCTGAATTTCTTCCGGGATCCGATGTAATGTGAACACTCTGTCCGGTGTCCGGTTTTCGGCAGATCTCCGGCGTAGTGGGAACCCGGCCTAGAGTTTCATACACGACTGTCGACCGCCCGTATAGACCCGGTTTGACGGCGGGCTTAGCTCCAAAAACTGTCTCGTGGGTATGAGCGCTAACGCTAAGGTCAAGTGTGGCTAGTTAGCCACATTTTAACGTGTCGCTTGCTGAGCGCTTATGACCTTTTTACACCTTTCTACTTATAATCTCATTGTTACGAGGTATGCGCCGCGAACAGTGCAAAACGAATGTCTCTCCTTGAGGCGTGCGTGTCGAAAAAATACAGCAAGCTCGGAGGCTTGTGGCTAAATATTAACCGCAGCACGGATAGACCATTCATTACATACTAAGGCTTCTCTGTGCCCGGATGGAACGAAGTTATATATATAGTTATATTATTTGTTATGTACAAAACACCTGTATACACTCAACAAAAATAATCGTCGGGACACCACATGAATGTGAAAAGCTGGAGATGCGTGCCTTGGGTTCGAACTCGAGACCAGATTTGGCAGTCTGCCGATCACACTAATAAATAAATATTCCACAACTTTCTAAGCAGAAGAACAGAGACAAGCTAAGCAGAACTTGTGTTTAGGGAGAGAGGGGGTGGAGAAGGAGGGGGAGGGGAAGGGGAATGGGAAGGATGAGGTGAGAGGGGAGCGGAGAGGGAGAGGGGAAGAGGCAGGGAACAGGAGGGGAAGGGAGGGGAAAGTGAGGAAGGGGAGGGAGCGGTGAGGGGAGGGGTGTGGGAGGTGTGGGGGAGGGGAGGAATGGGGAGGGGGAGAGGAGAGGAGTTGATAAAAAATGATATGCAATAGCTTTACCGTGGCAGTCTCCGAGTGCCACACGTCATTTTTTTTTATTAACATACAAAATAATTCGACAAAGTCACGATTACACCCTTACGTGAAATATGACAACGTCGCATTTTCTTAGCTTTAAATATGAATGATTGGTTTGAATAAACATCCAAGCGATTCCAGCAATCACGACAGATTTGCCTTCTATTTTTGAAGAGTTCCATTGTATATCTCCGAAGATCAGCACCAGATCGTTACCAAATTAAAGTGGGACCACCTCAGGAGTATACTCTTTCAAATAAAAAAAGAATTTTGAGAATCGGTCCACAAATGGGGGAGAAATCAGATAACATACATAAAAAAAAAAAAAAAATACATACACACGAACATAGAACCTCCTCCTTTTTTGAAAGTCGGTTAAAAATGAATTACTTGTATTTATCAATGAAACTTAGATACCTAGACACATCGAGGGTCTATTTTGTGCGGCAAGTTTAGCAACCTCGCAAAAGTAAAGATTTCGTCATACTGGTGACAATTTTTGACCTAATTTAATTATGATTGATGATATCTCCGAAACTATGCATTTTTGGACCACCTATTCTAGGAGTTTTAGTATTATTTTTACCTACAGAATATAACCCTAGAGTTATGGGATATAAAAAAAAACAGGTTATATAGGAAGACTGATAATTAGTGACCGATACTTAAACACGTAATTGTAATTATGAATACCTATGATTAACTTTTCCAAAGAAACTTTTTTTTATGCTCGTTAACTTTTAGTTAATTCGATTACGTCAGTACTGAACAACGGGAGCGGTGGGGGTGGCGGGGGAGCGTGTGACGCTACTACTACTAGTAGATTTTGCCCTTTCCGAGGTCAGACTATCAGCTGATAGATCGTAACGATTCGTACCTACTGTGATCGATCACAGGCGCGCGCGCGGGAATTTCAAACAGTGTTTTTGTTAATTTATGGTGTTATAAGTTATTGTGTGTAGAAAAAAAGTTTCTTTGGGAAAGTTTATTGAAATCATGAATACAATCACGTGTTTAAGCATCGGTCACTAATTACCAGTCACTAAATACATAAGTACATACTATAGATAAATTACACCCAGACACAGAACAAACGATCGTGCTCAACAAACAAACATTTGTCTTGGGTGGGAATCGAACCCACGACCATAGCATAGCAGTTAGGGCTGCTAACTACTAGACCAACAGACCAGTCAATAATAGGTCATCAATGCTTACGCTAATATAATAATAATATAATCAATTTTATTTCAGGCGACGCAGGCCCAGAGATAAATACCTTAACCTAAAATACATATAATTATACATTATTACTTAAAAAACTAACACTTCACTAACACGCACTAGCGCTGCTCTGTGGAACTTGTCCGCGGAAGCGACGGAACACCACGTTCTGAGGCCAGAAGTTTTCATCCATGACGACGGGCAGATAACAATTCGGAACGCGTACCACAAACGCCTTGAAGTTGACGTTGCGGCGCGACTCCAGTAACTGCACCCTCGGCATGTATCCAATCTTCTGGCGCACATACTCCACGATGCCCTCCGCCTTAGTGGTGTAGTGTAGGCGGGAGATATACACCGGAGTGTTCGGCGCTGCGGCGCGCAAGTCGAGCTCCGTTGTAGCTTTGCCGCAGCGGTTTTTATTCGCTCGCGATCGGCGCTTACTCCTATTCACCGTCACGAAACCCTCATCATCAGCACCATTCGGTGCCTTTTCCGCCACTGGTCTAGAAACACCAGGTGCACTCGCGGTGACGCTAGCGAAATCCTTTTGTAGGGGCTTCGCCAGGGCTGCAGACACTGGCAGCGGGATGGGGCGAGGGGTTCGGGCGGCACTGCGTGGAGTAGCCGCGACCGCGGGCACGGGGCCGCGGGGCACGCGGGCAGGGGGCTTTGCTAGCTCAGCAAACGACAAGCGCGCTGGCGACAAAACTGCTGACGCGGGCTCTGACGACACGTCGGCTGCGCTGCACATGTTTACGTTAGACGCATCGACTGATGACCTAGTTTCCGCCACACTGTTGCGCAACTCGCTAACTTCCTTGCGCAAATCGGCGACAGTGTTTTGGGATGCATCTAACTTCTCTAAAACATCCGCAAGGCGGGCCTTCAGCATGACGATGTCCTTCAGGAGGCTCGTAACATCGACGTGGTCGAAGGTGACGGGTGGAAGCTTATGCAGCTCCTTCGCCACAAACGTCGGCACGTCGTCCGGGTCAGTCTCCTTGAACAGCGTGATGATGTCTTGCAGGCTTCTCCTGGTCCCATCTCGCCGGCGGGACACCATCTGGTCGCGCTTGTTCAGCACACTGAACAACAATAGCTTGGCAGCTGCTATGTCATCCTCGCTGAAGTTCGTTGCACAAATCTGGACAGCGGATACCTCATCCATAACGTCCAGCTTCTGCTGCAGGAACGCCAGCAACTCATTCGCCACCAGATCACTACTCATGGCGACAAAAACTTTCGAGCGGCAACAGGCGCCGCGCTAGTCAACACACCGAATATGCAAACACGTCCGCATCGAAACGCGGCACAATGAAGACTGATAATACCCCCCCCTGACTAATACCATACCTAATTACTTTTATCTACAACAGTACAATACTCAATTATTACGATAGATTTTCTCAATAACAATTCCCTTTCAAAGAATCCTAGCATGATGATGTAAGGCATAACCATTGTCAATTCCACAACAACTCCTTTATATATAACGCATCGTAGATCTGTCTGTTCATCAGTGTGTCGCGAACCTCATATCGGCTTTGTCAAATTACGTAGTGTTTCAACTAAATAATCATGTTTGATATCGCCTTTTTGGTCGGAGTCTTGGCGCTGTTTTGCCAAATTCTATAAAATACCAGTTGCATCGACCATGTTGAAATATTAAAGTAAATAATATATAACTTACCAAAATCATCAGTATCATAAATCTTGTCCTTACGTCAATTTATTAACGACTAGCTGTTGCCAGCGGCTTCAACTCGAAAAATATCCCACGAGAAGATATAATCGGGATCAAAACTATCCTATGTGTTAATCTAGGTTATAAACTATCTCTCTGGAGTAGTCGGCAGCGTCGAGTCCTGGGACGCGGTGGTGTCCGCATGCGAAACGGTCAGCTCGCAGAAGGAGGCTGCGGAAAGGGAGAGGGAGATCACTTCCACTCACCCGGCCCGCAGCAGACGCATCGGGCGCAGGCGGAGGGCGGACAACGCCCTCTTCCAGCCCCCCTGAATGGGTCCAGGACGACGGACGCGGAGATGACCGCCCCCGAGGTGGCGGCGCGTCGTGTTCACGCGCGCCCCTCTTAGACGTCGCGAGGGGAGTCTAACACCTCACTCCCCTCGCTGACTTGGCGAGGCCCGCGGGGCCGACACCAGTCGGAGTCGCGGAAGTATCTTCCGTTCCCGTGACCCCCGGCGCAGGTGTGAGAAGGAACACGGGGTGGTTTTTAGTCAGTAAGAGTCTGACAGACCCCTCCGCCTCCCCGGGCGGGGGACATCCATGAGGATTTTCCACCCCTCATCCAATCCAAATCCGTTCAGGAGTTTTTGCGTGAAAGAGTAACAAACATCCATTCGTCTCACTCTCTCACTCTTTCACGTTTATAATATTAGTTAGATTGGTGTAGCATGTATTTCTTTTCACTGTCCTCTCAATTATCACCTTCTTTTAAAAATGTTCTTTCTTTTTCGTCTCCATGCTGAGCTGAGACTCTATTGGCATTATAATCTTTGTGTTCTGTTTATTGCATAAGTTCAATGTGTATTTATTTCTGAGTATTCCCGTTTGAGCACCTATTTATTGAGCACCTATGCATTAACCTATGGGAAATGGGAATACCTTTGGTGCTAAATGCATAGGTGCTCAAAAAATAGGTGCTCACACGGGAATACTCCTTTCGCTGTGCTGCCTACAAACGCATTTTTACTGAAAAATTCTCTTATCTGTAAACTGTATAAAACAAAATTAATGCGTTTAAAAATTTTAAAATAAAAATTAAATTAAAAATTTAAAAAACCCCCACCGCAAAAACCTACATTTAAAAAGTTAAAAATAACACTTTAGCCTGCATGAAATTTCACGTAACGTCGGGGTACCGTTGAAATAAGTACCTACATACCTACAAGTACTAGGAACATTCCTTACTAAGCGGTACCCCGACGAATTTTTTACTTTTGATTACTCAATTCTTTTTTGTACTAATTAAAAAGTAGGGGTGTATCTTAATCCTACTCTTATCACAATTTATTAGAGTTCGGCATTATCATGACTTCTACTTCCATATTGTTATCTTTCTTTGCCGTGTTCTTAATAATCCTTTCCTTCCCACCCATACCGATCGGTCCCATTTTTTCTATGGAACAAGACGTAATAGAACAAATTGAGAAAATATTGTCCCCATTTGTACTAAAGAACAGTTTGTACTTTTTGTTTCAAATTGTTCCAAACTAAGTATAATTTAAACTTCTAGTTGATATGTAAACTGGCCACTCGAGAATGATTTGCTACCACTTGTCTTAGTAACATTGATGATTAGATGGTTACTCACCGACAGAAATTTTAACGGATTTTGACAGAGCTGCAGTCGTGAAAGAATTTCTTATCATGGAATAATTTGGGAAAAGCGATTCCCATTTAGTTCTGTGAATTATCAGACAAACAAAAACAGGAGCAAAAGCTAGTAGGTATGTAGTTCTATAGTACAAATAGGGCCAATATTTTCTCACTTTATTTATTTATTTATTTATTTAAATATACATGTACAACATGACAGGTAAACTAACCTACGTGGTTGTACATTTCAAAACAAACAAAAAAACTTAAACTAAACACAAATCTAAAAAATATCAACAGAAAAAAAAACCTTAATGGTTGACAAACATACAAAATAACAAAAACACACTTAATAATAGTAAAACAAATTAATATATATATATATATATATATGTATATACAGGTAAAAACAAAACAAAACACAACACAAAAAAGAAAAACAACAATATTACACAAAATAAAAGAAAAATACTCATCTTTCATTCATCATCTCACAAAATTTCAAACATTCACGACATAATTCTACCCATCTCGTAGCGAATACGTCACATTTTGCTGTCGATGTCAGTAACGCATTGAGCATTGCAAGCACGCGAACCATGGGGGAGTTGCAATGTGAAACTGTACGTGCTGAAGGAACGGCCAGCAATGGGTGAGATCGCGGTCGCAGTTGGTTTGTTCTATTACGTAATGTTACATAGAACAAATGGGACCTACCGACCCATACCGTCTTCCTTCACACAAGACATCGCACCATTTTCATATATTGAATTGAAAAAAAAAACGAGGTTCGCCTCGCCCGATCACATATTTCGTAACGCTGTAGTAACGCATTCACCAGCTCACTTGGGAGTAATGCGTGACGAGAGCTCGCGTAAAGAACATTTAATTTAGAAACAAAACGGATGCAATTTAAAGTCTATCATAAATCTCAAATCACTTATCAGTCATAATCCTTGAATTTATCAGTAGGAACTCTTCATAAAAACAACTGCATTATGTCTTTATTATCTATTTGGATGGGTGTGCGGCAATAATGAAGATTGTAACAGTTGTATTTCTCGGATTGGCTGCAGTGTCGGGTAAGTGACAAGATTTTTGTTGAATTTCTCAAATGTCTTAGTATCGCAAATGTAATCCCCGAAGTGTTAGGCAAAGGTGTACTAGCGAAATTGCACAAATTGCATTGTTAATTATTCACAAATTAAACAAACGAAATGTCTTTACTAATATCTATGAAGTATAATAAAACCCCACTAAAACATTTCATGTAAAATGTTGCCAAGACGACCGACCCTAACTTCACAAATTCTACATATCAGTAAAAATGTATGCGGCTTCGCCGTTTCGCTACCGTCGTGGAGGTGATGCGAATATTTAGTTTCTGAAGTAAGTAACGAATCAGCCAAGCTATACATTTATACTGATATGCAGAATTTGTGAAGTTAGGGTCGGTAGGTTAGGCCGTGTAGAAGCTTGACTCTACATGAGATCTGATATCTTTTTCACTGGGCAAACCTTGTGTGATCGTCTTGGCAACATTTTACATGAAATGTTTAGGTGGGCTTTCAGTTCTTTTTGTAAGTTGCTAGGCAGCCTTTTAGTAAGTATTTTTTTTTTTGGGTGTATATCTTGCACATCAGTAGTGCCGGTTTTCATAGCCCATTCTCTGTCTTTGCCGTTTTTCTTTGATGGTTTACTGATAACCATAAGCGATAAATCAGGGCGATATTTCGCTCTTAAGCGGTTATATTATCTCATACAAACTTCCACCCCCCCCTTTTAGGGGATGGGGGGCGAAAGTTATGAGTTTATGAATTTTTTTGTTGGTTGTATACTAAACTTAGATTACATACCGAATTTCAGCTTTCTAGCACTTCAGGAAGTACCCAAACATTTTGATGATCATCAGTGTGTCAGTTTGTCAGTGACGAAATCGGTGTATTTTAGATATCAATCAAATCTAAAGTTTGAGACTTTGTATGTTTAATTAGTCTATTAATGACATCATATCTTTAGAATTTGTACTCCCTGGTACATCGGAAACCAACTCTATGAGGGTTTAAAAAAACGACGAAACAATTCGAGAAAAGGTAGGTAGTGGCCTTGCGCTTCGCTTGGCTCGTCTTGGCGGGGGCACTCCCGTGCCCCCAGATATACAGTCACACATGCTCTGGTGCTGCTAGTTGCCACCTACCAGCTTTGGAATCAGTGGAGAGGCGTGAGAATAGGCTTTTTTTACCCCTATTTGGTTAAAACCAATCTGCAAAGCCTTGAGCACAAGCGTAGGGTAACTATCCTTTCGGTATTCTATAGGATACATTTTGGAGAGTGTGCACGGGAATTACATGAATTGATTCCGCCATCACCCTTCTACCATTGGACAACCTTACGGCGAGTGTCCACCCTTACATCGTTGGCACCCTAATGTTTACAACGCGTACATCGAAGAACTGGAACAACTCACCTGTTGAAGAGCCACTGACGTATTTAGTAGTCGGTAGCCCCTAAAGACGTCAGTAAATCCCAGCTAAGCGAGAATTATCATTGATAACAGGGATTATAAGCCCCACGTGAAAAATAACTCCAAAAATAATCTTTTTTTTCCAATTCTCTAATCTCTGAAATGCGCATTGCGTTTGTGATAACATTCGGAAGTAATCAATAATAATAACTATAATATTCCACACAACAACGCCATCTAGACCCAAACTGAGCAGAGGTCGTGCTATGTATTGTACAGACGCCAGCACGTCAAGTTACCCCAATGTGTCAAATTTCTTTGATCTTTTTTCAACTTTATGTCAAACAGAATAAGGTTCATATTCAATTGGGAAAATTTGGCACATTGGGGTAACTTGATGTGCTGGCGTCTGTACAAGACAACTGATAAAGAAATTAAAGCTTTAAAAATAAGTATTTTAAAAGCTTTTATTTCTTTATCAGTTGACTTATATATTTCTACTAGCAGACGTCCCTCGGTTTCACCCGCGTAGGTCCCGTTCCCGTGGGAACACAGGCATAAAAAGTAGCCTATGTGTTAATCTAGGATGTCAGCTAACTCCATACCAAATTTTATTAAAATCCATTCAGTAGTTTTTACGTGAAAGAGTAACAAACATCCATCCATCCATCCAACCATCCCTCTATCCATAATCACGAGTTTATAATATTCGCGTTCGCGTTTCGCGTTTATATTCTCGCTAGTCGCTACATGTAACACCAACATGAGTCACTAAAGTAGCCACGTGCAGTTCGTTTGGTATTGAATTCAAGGTTATGAATTGTTTAACACGCCTGCAATAAGCGTCCCAATTGTGAGATCCAATCTCAAACTGCTCATTTTTTCCAAACGGCATGATTAAACAGTCGTCTCACTCGGAAGAAACTAAACTTGGTTCAATATTTTAGAAATACCGACTGCGCCAATGTAATGTATTGAATGAAACACGGTCAATTACGAACTGGCGAGCATTTCTTGTGTCCCACAGTACTTGATGGAATGTGGGTAGATGTAGAAAACATTATACATGACAGTAAGATACACAGGTAAAATGTGAAAGAAAAGTCACTTATACTGCAGTAAATACTTTTAATCTATAACCTCTAAAACACATATACTCAGATACACAAATATAGTCTCACTTAATCACAATAATCGCTTAGTCTATATTGCTTGATCGCTCAAGAAGTAATGCCAGAAAAATAGTATTCAGACTTATTTATAAGCTTCGTGTTTTTGTTACAAAGCGAGGCAAAGCGCGCGAACGTTGAAGTCAATAGATGGACGTTTTTATTTAATAAAATAGTAACTATTTGTAATATTAATCACTACCGCTTTGTACATAAATTCAACTTAAATATTACGTATTTAATCATAACTTAATATTAGAATATAATTTCTTAGTTTATAAAACTAAATTAACGTTACTAGTCAAGTTCCGTACTAATAAATTCACGTATTCGCATTAAAATATCTTGACTATTTCATAATTGCTTACATTCGTCCATCCTGACCTATGAGTCGCGTCCTCGCGATGTATACACGTGCAAATTTACAGTTTAGAAAATCAAAATAAGTATACAAAAAAAAATACAACCAATTGACATAACTATTATTTAAATTTATATCAGTACTAAATGAATACTAAACAAAGAAAGAAATAAAAATAATTATACGTTTCACAATGATCTTCGGTTTACTACATGTGAATAAAGTTATACATTATTGTTAAATTTCAACAATTTATTAGTAACAAATATGATCATCAGAAATCAATTTATAACAAATCTACTAATAATTTCAATCAATTAAGTACATTAAGTCTAAACAGTCTCATTATTTAACTTGTCCCATTTCACTGCTGGAACTAAATCACCATAATAGATCTTGCCAACAAGTAGTGTTTCGCCACACTACCACACTGCCATACTACCATACTACCATACTACCATACTACCATACTAGCCATAAAATCTTATTCTAGCCTCTTAAGGGCGTTTACCTCTGCTAACCTACTATCCGATTAACTACGCTACACTATTCGAAAAAGTAACAACGAAACTGACTCATATAAGTTTCACTCCAACTCAGAGTGTAAAACACAAATAACTCATTAAAATACTCCCACAATTTAGTGGTCTGTATCCATATCCGAATGATTACTGTCATCGTCTCCATTACTCTCGTCAACCGACTGATACACAAGCCAAGGGTAAATTTTATCTACCGGAAAAACTCCTACATATTTTTGTTTACCCTTTCTCTTTGTGACAGGCGTGTCCTCTACTTCATATCTGTCATTCTGTAGTACTTTGGTAATGCGGTAAGGGCCTAGACATTTTGGAACTAATTTTTTACTCTTCCCTTTCTGAGCAACTTCTCTTTGTACCCTAACCAGCTGTCCTACCTCAAACTGGCGCGGGGGAAATCTAGTCTTATCAAAAATTTGCTTTTGTTTTTCCTGACTATGTACTATTTTGTCCAGAGCTTCTTTTCTAATATCTTGTAAGTTACTCATATTGGTATCATTTTCTTGAACCGGTAAAGCCAGTTCACTCTCAGTCAACCCTTTTAGCCGTAACCCAAATAACAACTGAGCTGGGGTTTTACCAACTGCTTTATTGGTGGTATTATTTAATCCCCATTGTACTTGTAGTAAATACTCATCCCATAGTCTTTCGTCTTTTCCGAACGTCATAGCCGTTAATGAGTCTAATACCGTCCTATTATACCGCTCTACCTGACCGTTTGCGCGAGGAGTGGCGACCGCATTTAAGATATGTTTCACACTTTTGTTGGATAAAAACTGTCTAAACTTAGAGCTCGTGAATGAAGTGCCTCTGTCCGTCACTATTCGCGATGGTACACCAAACAAGCTAAAATATTCTTTAAAAACTGAAATAGTCGTGTGAGTTTTCGTATTCTTAACAGGCTTAAGGATAATAAATTTTGTGAATCCATCGATAATGGCTAATATGTATTTATTTTTTCTTTTGCTCTCATTGAAAGGACCTAGGTGGTCTGCATGTATGGTGTGGAAAGGTTCAGATACCTTGGGTATTGGATGTAAAACCCGGACCTCTTTCCAGCCGGTACCTTTCCATGAGCGCATTGGATACATGCTTGACAGTATTTCTTAACAATTTTATTTATTTTTGGGAACCAGTAAGTGGTTTTAATTTTATCTAGCGTCTTTTCATATGAAAAATGACCTATATCATCATGGCAAGCTCGTAACACCTGCCATCTGACACCTTTTGGCACATACCATTTAAGTCCATCGTCAGTTATTTTGTAAACTACTCCACGTTTTAAAATAAAATTTTGTTTTATATAATTTATTTTGTTTGACTCTTTATCATCTAAAACCCGTTTAATCCTTTGTGTCTCGTCATCATTCATTTGGACCGTGGCTAACCAATCCACAGTAATATGAAAAACTTGTAAGTCAACAGGGTCTGTGCTCGAAGTATTTTCTTGTAAAGGGTTCCTACTTAATGCATCTACGTGCGTCATAGAACTACCTGGTTTATAAATTATATTAAAATCAAATTCCTGGATCATACTCCACCAGCGAGCAACACGTGGAATCATATCCCTTTTAGTAAAAGTGGCTCGTAAAGAGTTACAATCAGTAACGATTGTGAATTTTAAACCTATTAAATAGCATCGGAATTTAGTTAAACTATTTACGACCGCCAAGGTTTCCAATTCGTATGATGAAAAGTGTTGCTCTTCTGGTGAAGTACGCCTACTAAAATAAGCGACGGGTTTCAAAGCGTGATCTTCTTGTTTCTGTAAAAGCATACCGCCTACACCATGTTTGCTGGCATCCGTATGCAACTCGGTAGAAGCACTAGGATTGTACAAAGTCAGTATCGGTCGGGATACTAACTTTGCTTTTAACTGAGTAAACGCGGTCTCTTCTTCTTTGCCCCAAGTCCAAGAAACATTCTTTCTTAGTAACTGAGTCAAGGGTCGGGCTATTATCGCAAAATTTTTAATAAAGCGCCTAAAGAAACTAGCCAATCCTAGGAACTGCCTAACATTATGAACATCTTTAGGTGTAGGAAATTTATCAACCGCGTCTATTTTACACTTTCCCGGTTTTATACCATTCCCAGAGACTTCAAAACCAAGGAAATCTATTTGTGAATGGAAGAAATTGCACTTCGAGAGCTTTAATGTAAGGCCTGCATTTCTAATTTTATTAAATACCGATTCTAGTTTTTTAAGACCATCCTCGAACGAAACCGAAGGCACAAGCACGTCATCCATATAAACGACAACCGAGTCAAATCTTAAATTATCAAGAATTTTATTAATAGTTCTTTGAAACACCGCTGGTGCATTTGTCAGACCAAACGGCATCCTGTTAAATTCAAACTGTCCTTCAGGGGTGACAAAAGCAGTTTTTTGTTTGTCACTTTCAGATAACTCTATTTGGTAGTACCCTGATGCTAGATCTAAAGTTGTATATAGACTATACCCCGCTAACCTATCCATCTGATCCTCTATCCTAGGCAAAGGGTAGTGTTGTTTTATGGTTTTTCGATTTAACGCCCTGTAGTCTATACACAGACGCTTTTCACCGTTCTTTTTTTTCACTAAAATGATTGGACTTGCAAACGGCGAACAAGATTCTCTTATGATACCACATTGAAGTAATTCATCGGTCATACCCCTGACCTCTTGTTTTTCCCTGTGAGACAACCTATAGGGCCTGTAGACTACAGGTTGGGGGTCTATTAGATCAATGTTCATGGTCTCTACATTAGTGCAGCCTAACTCGGTCAATTTAGTAGCAAAACAAGTTCGATAACGATTTACAACATCTAAAAGTTGTGATTTCTGATCCTGGTTTAAACTATTGTCCAGAGACAAGTCTCTCAAATGAAATGGCTCTAAGGTTTTTGCGATATCAATCTTATTTATAGTCGGACTATTAATGATTTTAATTTTCAAAAATTGCCCTCTAGCTATTAGCTGGTCTTTATTAAAAGTTATAACATTTGAGGAAATATTATCGACTAAAAGTACACCCTTGCCATTTACAATTGAGTAAACACCTTCTTCTATATTGTGTTCCAACTTAGGAATGGACCTGTAACTACCGTATACTATTATGGAGCCTGTTACGTTAGGAGACGAGTCGACCTCTACATAGGAGCATCCGGGTAAAATTGAACAAGACTCTTTTGCGAATAGTTTAACCACGCCAACCGTCTCTGGAAACTCACGGGAGATTATTAACTCGCTATCAGTTTTTAAGATTTTAACCCCTAAAGCTTCGGTAAACGACTGACCGATCAGCAATGGGTATTTCAAAAAATTATCAGGTACGACAATTATATCTAATTCGACAACGACTCCTTGAATTTTCAAAGCTACTGGAGACTGACCCAAAGCGTGAACTATCGCTCCACCAAAACCCGTCATTGATACCGAATAAGTTTTATCCCATTCGCCTAGCACTTCTATAGCATCGATGTTTCTAATGAGTGTACATTCACTACCTGTATCAAAATAACCTACTTTTTCGAAACCATTAATGAAAACAGTTTGTACATATTTATCATTAGTTTTAGGTTTGGTCATTGAAATTTCTAAGACTGATTTAGGCTCGTCCTTCTTACGATAACATTCGTTAGAGTTGTGACCAACTAAAGAACAATTTGTACATTTTTTTAATGGTTTTGTACATTTACTCATAATATGGCCTTCTTCCTTGCAATTAAAGCACCTGATTGTATTTGATTTATTACTAGTTGGTGTTTTGTCTTTAGTCGGATTTTTTTTATTAAAAGTTCTCGTAGTATTATCATTTCTTTTGGCTATACTTTTTGCATTGCGTAAGTATGCCAAAAGTTTATCAGGGTTATCAAATTGAGCTGCTTCTGCTCCTATTCTAATGGCCCTATCGTCTATGCCAAAGATTACACACTCTACCGCTCTTTTGCCTTTAATTTCGCACCTATTAAGTAATGCCATTTTATCATAAAAATAATCCTCTAAGGACTCCCCAAACTTCGCTCTTTTGTCTAACATATCTGAAAGCATTTGGCCATAATTTTCATCGGATGGAAAAGCTGCTTTGAGCTTTTCTTGCCACTCGACCCAGCTGTAATTGACGGTTACAAGACCCTCGTACCACCGCTTTGCGTTACCAGTAAGTTTAGGTATGGTATTATGTATGATCTGTCTGTCAGTCCAATGATATATGCTTGCTATTTCATTGACCTTGTGTATCCAGTTATTTATGTTTTGATTTTTTGAAGAAGGGTCGAACTCAGGAACAACATTGAAATTGCTTATTCTCTCACTACCCCTACTAGAGATTTTGTCTAGAAAATCAGCGAATTTAGAAAACATATTGGATGTAGGACACTCACGTGCACTGGTTCTTATACTCGGCGAACGGGTGTCTCGTCGATAACGTGGATCCCCGCTTCGCTGTGTAATGCTCCTGCTGTGCCTCGACTGTGAGCCAGGGATCGCCCTGGTTGGGCTGCGACTCCGATGGGTTGCCATCCTATCCGGTGGCGGTGTTTCCAGCCGTCGAATTCGGTGGCCAGGGCTCCATACATGGCTGCGTTTGCGGCTATGCCTGCAGCTCTGCCTGCGGCTGTGACTGCGGCTCTGCCTGTTGTACTGGGCGTGGCCCTGGTTCCTGTCCCGCGTGCGGCTTGGGCTTCCATCAAAATCATCGTCCATTTGTAGGTCAGAACAATAAATACAATATATGAATACAGGTATCCTTTTAAACCACCTAAATGGTAAGGGTTACCTACGGCAAAAGAATAATCTAAAGGTGACGTGAAAAAGTGTAATGACGTATTTAATGTACCAAACTTCGTAATGATTTATATTTTAAAGCTTAAAGACAGTTAGCAAAAAACTTTGGGCAATCACCACGTCATAATTCCAACTTTCAGGTTGGCAAGAGGTTTTTATTGGTGATCACGATTGTTTTGATAAATTGAATGCCTTAGATTAGCAAAGGGTAACCTAGTTCTCAGATATGCACGATAAACAGATAAAAATCTCACTTTTTTTTTTTGAAACGTAGGTAGGTATCAAAATACATAAAAGAAATACACTTACGTGAATAATCCCACTTCTGAAACTGAAAGAAAAGTCACTTATACTGCAGTAAATACTTTTAATCTATAACCTCTAAAACACATATACTCAGATACACAAATATAGTCTCACTTAATCACAATAATCGCTTAGTCTATATTGCTTGATCGCTCAAGAAGTAATGCCAGAAAAATAGTATTCAGACTTATTTATAAGCTTCGTGTTTTTGTTACAAAGCGAGGCAAAGCGCGCGAACGTTGAAGTCAATAGATGGACGTTTTTATTTAATAAAATAGTAACTATTTGTAATATTAATCACTACCGCTTTGTACATAAATTCAACTTAAATATTACGTATTTAATCAAAACTTAATATTAGAATATAATTTCTTAGTTTATAAAACTAAATTAACGTTACTAGTCAAGTTCCGTACTAATAAATTCACGTATTCGCATTAAAATATCTTGACTATTTCATAATTGCTTACAAATGCATCCACACTTAATAGCCGCTAGCACAGTGATGTAGGTACAAGAGGACAATATATCCTGAAGTGCTTGAGGAGTGGAGAGGCATCCCACGGCTATCAGAACCATCCCAAAAGTACGGTCAAGATCCCTACCCGCATCTTACTGGAATACTTCCTTCCTCCGAGCACATTTGCTCTTGCAAATCTCCACTCTAGCAGGCCAACTAAGGCAAGAAAGAGGTGGGAGCTCCGTTCCTTGTCAAAGTTCACTCTGGCCGGCCAATATAGGCAAGCCAGAGATGAGGAACAAGACTTCTCCCGGGGATCGGGTCCGTGGGGTCGCTACTGCCCAACAGCTGCCCTGCGGGGTATTTTTTTATCAACATAACATTGTAATTATTATATTATTACAGGTGGATATGGAAAGCAGCTAGACTCATGGCTGGGGGCAGCTGGACTGGAAGAGACTGGTAGATATAATCCAGAATCTTCGAACATTTACCACCTTTTTACCAGGTATGTATTGAAAATACTCCAGGTTATCATTTACCCTTGTTGATGTTCCACACATTCGCACGTAGCGCTTTGCCTGTTCCTTCATTATGCGCACAGCCAAGGAGCGGCATTCCCAACCTGCATCTGTGTTACCGTTCCTGACCATATGACACCAATCTGTTTTAGTCGCGAGTTACTATGCTTCTTCTGGGTAAGCTCGTTTCATGGTCGACCTCATCCCTGACCTCAGGCCAAGATTTAGGTCAAGAGTAGACCCACTATATATTAAAAAAAATACCAAGCATTAACAATTTGTAGGTAAGCGATCATAAGCTTCAGAGCAAAAAGGTATACGACCGCGGCTATACTCTAAGAGAATGGGCTATACTCTGATAGAATGGACCATACTCTAAGAGAATCGGCTATACTCTCTTAGAGTATAGCCGATTCTCTCGAAAAAGAGCCATTCTCTTAGAATGGCTCCTTTTCCATACTTGTTAGTTGTCCGATTTTTTAAAATACATCATTTTATAAAGCCGTGTATACACAAACTAGAGATCGTCATCTGCTACGATTCTTACACACTTCTTTCGCTTCGTTTGCATTCATACATGTTGTCATACCCACACGCCGGTGGCGAGTACTACGCATCTGACCTCTCTGAAGAACCTCACCAATAAAGTCTATGTATGTCCTTCTAGGGCGTCCCCTCCCGGCGTTCCCACTTACATCTGCCTTGTAAATACCTTTCGTTAGTCGCCTTTCATCCATCCTTTCAACGTGACCAAACCATCTAAGCATACTCTTTTAAATTTTTGTTACTGCATCTTCTTTCAAACCACAACGTTGCTTTATCACATCATTCCTCAATCTGTCATTCATTGTTACACCACGCATACTTCGCAAGGAACGCATTTCTACAGCATTTATTCTACTTTCATGTCTCTTTTGCCAAGCCCAACATTCACTTCCATACGTTAGTATAGGCACCAGCACACCATTATCTTAAATGAATTTGGTTAATAAGCTCGTTTGCGCTTTTTTGTAACTAGATTTTTTTTATTAATCATTTCCCTCATTATTTTTTTCAGAGAGAACCCAACAGTGAGCCAGCCAATAGTATTCAACAATGACGAATTGCTGAGCACAACTAACTATGACTCTGATAAAAGAACTATCGTACTGATCCACGGTTGGTTGGACTCCGTCACATCAACCATCAACTCAGTGCTGGTTCCAGGTAAGAAACCTCTCCATCATTAATCTTCAATCCTGTGTGTGTGTGTGATCTAGTGTGATGAGCACGATCATTTGTTCTGTGTCTGGGTGTAATTTATCTATACTATGTATGTGGGATGTTAATTTAGAATGCATGATTATTTGATAGAATGTAGTAAATATTAACGCAGTGATGGATGAATGAGAGAGTATGAATGTGGAAAAGAGAAAGAGGAAGCATTTGAATATTTTGAAAAAGGAAGAAGGAAAAAAGGATGACGATAAGCGAGTGTCAAGAAGTAAAGACTTTTTTTTACAAAACATTTTATTAAAGAAGTTACCAAGATATTTTCATTTTATTACGGTGGTCCTTAACCGTACATGTATGTTTTTAGAAATATACACTACTATTTTTAATGAGTACAAAATAATTTGGGCTGTAAGTATCCGTACCAGTTACTGAACATATTTGAGTAATTTAATCAAAAGTAAAAAATGAACATCAATTTTAAAATATTAAACTACACACATCAAAGGTGTCTAGGGATCAAGCATTTTTATGCGGATTTCTTGAGATTGAGATGTGGCTTTGTAATAAATTTATGATTTTATAAATTTATATGGATCCTTTTTGGTGCATTTCATAATTTGAATCAGGAACTGTGAATCAAATTCGAGTAAAAGATGAAAATCAGCTGTCAATATTTTCCCTATAAAAACATACAACGCATTGAAGACATTATTAGTGCTACTGTTTCCCTACTACTGATTAAAACCAACGTTATTATGGAGCGGCGACGTCATTTAAGCAGGGAATAAATGCTCAGAGCCGTGGGAATGATAGAAGCTGGTTCCCGGCAACGTACTGTGGCTTTAGCTCTGAATACAAGTCAGAGTGTTATCAGTCGACTTTGGACACGTTACCGAAGCACTGGTACCGTGGCTGAGCGCCATGGAGGACGGTATCGCTGCACCACACGGAGACAAGACCGATACATTCAAATCTTAACTCGAAGAGCTCCAACAATAACCGCCATGATGTTAGCCGTGAGGCCTCATCACTCTTCAGGGAACTTAATTAGCGACCAAACAGTCAGAAACCGCTTGCATGAAGTGAACCTTCATTCCCGAAGACCGCTACGGGTACCACCTATAGCAATGCACAATCGTAGGATTCGATATCAATGGGCTCTTGAACACAGAAATTGGGCAGAAGAACAATGGCGTTTCGTGTGCTTTTCTGATGAGTCTCGTTTTGGTATGAGACCGGATACAAGACGTATACGACACTGGAGAACCCCTGGACGCCAACAGCGATTAAAATCCTGCCAGGAAGTCCATCCTTATAGTGGTGGAACCATCATGGTATGGGCGGGTATTTGGATCGGCGGAAGAACTGAGTTGATTTGGATCAGAGGCAACCTCAACGCTCAAATTTATGCTGAGACGATTGTATCAGACGTCATCGTTCCTCTACAAGTGCAAATCGGTCCCTTATTTCAGTTAATGCATGATAATGCACGACCGCACACCGCAAGAGTTGTAAGACAGACTCTCGCCGCAGCTAACATCAATGTCCTGCCCTGGCCTGCTCAGTCGCCAGACTTGAACCCGATTGAGCATGCATGGGATATGCTACAGAGAAGAGCTCTGCCGAATATGGAGGGTATCCAGTCGCAAGAAGACCTTTTTTTGTTGTTGCAACGAACATGGGCGGCCATTCCACAGCGTGATTTGGATGAATTCATTTTGAGTATGCCAAACCGATGTTCTTGTGTTGTTAGTGTTCGCGGTAGAAACACGGATTATTAATTGTTTAAGTTACCCAATAAAATTTTAAAGAAAACTGTTATTTCAGTCTTTTTTTCGAACTTTAATGTTAGTGGTTCAAATGTCAAAAATCCCTGTATTAGGAAAATGGCAAATTTCTTTTTTAATGCAAAGGTGACTTGGTTTATCGTTACTGTGACAAACGAAAACACTTTATTTGATGAATCCGAATCACTTGTTAGGGATTCGGGTTTATAGTTAAACAACCAAATTATCAGTAAGCACACTACGACTCAACGGGAACGTCTCGCCGCCTCCAGGGCTAGATCGGGACTCTCCGCGGCGCTACCATTCAGTCGTGTGATACGTTTATTAGTACATCACATCAGAGAAAATTTTAATTAATATCAATCAGGAGAAAAGTTATTGCAAAAATATGTTGATCCCTAGACACTTTTGATGTGTGTATTTAGTTAAACTACGGAAACATACATACCTAAAAATAAACAAACAAAAGAACAGTAAACCAATTATAGGGCATCAAAAAACTCATCCGCATCGCTATCAACGGGAAAAGTGCCCAGAAGACTAGCCGCATTGCCACGTTGTATGGCAATGCTGATTCTCTGACCGAAATAAAGGCCAGCCCTCTGGTCACGTGAAGAGTCGACCAAACGCTTGGCGATGTCCCGGAAAACTAGATGGGCATTCGGACCCCAAAACTTAAATAACGAAAACAGCTGTTGGAGGCGGGGCATGCTTGAGCGAGATCACGCGAACGTGAGCGAGAGATGACGATTAATGAATATGTAATGAACAGCCTGTACAATATTTCCACAAATTGGGTGCCTTTTTGGGACATAAACGCTAATAACTTTGCTGTTTATGAATATTATTTATTGATACTTTACAAGTATAAAGAGAAGACCGTCTAGAATAAGCCCTTTAAGTATTTGTACTAATTAAAAATTAGTGGTGTATAGGTAAGTAAAAAAAATATGTGTGAAATATTCAAATACTTTTTTATTTCAATAATATTGTACATAGCCACACGGCTATGTATAATATTATTGAAATAAAAAAACATAAGTAAATCTATATATAAAATTCTCGTGTCACAATGTTCGTTCCCATACTCCTCCGAAACAGCTTGACCGAGGGAGGGGAGTGGGAGGGGGAGGGGAGTCGGAGTGGGGTCGTGAGAGGGAGAGGGGGTGATTGTGAGAGGGGAGGGGGGAGTATGAGTGAGGGGGAGGGGGGAGATTGTGGGAAGGGAGGGAGGGGCAGGGGAGGGATGGGGAGTGGGAGAGGAGGGAGGTCAGGACAAAGGGAGGGGGTGGAGAAGGAGGGAATGAGTGGGGGAGGAGAGGGGAGGGGCAGGGGAAGGGTGAGGTGAGAGGGGAAGGGAAAGGGAGAGGGGAAGAGGCATGAGCCGGGTGGAAAGGGGGAAAGTGAGGGAGGGGTAAGGGGAGGGGGGTGGAGGGGAAAGTGAGGGAAGGCTGAGGGGAGGGGGAGAGGGAGGGAGGGGGGATAGTGGGAGGGGAGGGGGAGAGGAGTTGTTAAAAAATGCTATGCAGTAGCTTTACCGCGGCAGTCTCCGACACACGTCATTTTCTCTTTTTTTTAAACCATTCAATCACAATGTGCCACAGCGAAGCGTGGCAGGGTACAGCTAGTAAATGAATAATAATGTAATAATGTCGAGATGAAAGGGCTCGATTGACTTTGTTTTATTTCTGTCTTCAGCGTTCTTGGAAGTCGAAGATGTAAACGTGATTGCGGTGGACTGGAGCCACGGTTCTGGTACCATCGCCTATCCTCTTGCTGTCATCAATACCCCTATTTCTGGTGAGTAAATCTTCACTTAACTCCATTTATAATAAAAAGAAAAAAGAGGCTAGTAGAAAAAGGAATTGGCGCACTGCTTTGAATAGAGACACGACCATTCGAATCATTTACCTACTTTGTTTTATTAGGTAAAACAACGGGTTTTAGTAAAACTTACAGCTAATACATTCAAGTAGGTGAGCAGCGGTGGCCCCGTGGTGGCGGCCCCGACTTACGAACAGTAAGTGGTGGGTTCGAACCCAGACAGGCGCATTGCTTTGTGTAATTTATTTCATCACCACTGCTCTCAAAAACGGTGAAGGAAAACATCGTGAGGAAACAGGCGTGTCCTAGAACCAAAAATTCGAAGACATGTGACATCTACCAATTCGCACTGGATAATTTAGTCGTCAATCTGATAACTTTCATCCTTTTTCTTTTCAGGTGAAGCCGTTGCCAGATTCATATCCTGGCTCAACAGTTCCAGTGGATCAGAATTGAAGAATTACCACATAGTTGGGCATAACCTTGGAGCTCACCAGGCTGGTATTGTTGGCAGACACCTCGATGGACAAGTGGCTTACATTACAGGTGAGATATTAATAAGGGTGGTAGATGATCGTGATAGCCATATAGGTCTAAGACATTGAATTTTTTGTTTCAACCAAATTGATTACACAGTTAACTCATGCTAATTCATGTAAAGACGCCAGCACGTCAAGTTACCCCAATGTGTCAAATTTCTTTGATCGTTTTTCAACTTTATATCGAACACGATAAGGTTCATATTCAATTGGGAAAATTAGACACATTGGTGTAACTTGATGTGCTGGCGTCTGTACTTAACAAAGTCCTAACAACAATGAATACACCCGAAATTATGACCAACTAAACAACATTACTTAGATCTTCAAAAACGGTACACTAACGCACGCACGCGTCCGTTGACGGCGCGACGCGACACTGAGGTCAAGTGTGGCTGGTTAGACACATTATAACGCATCGCTTGCTGAGCGCCTATAACCTAATATCATTGGTATTTACCAGAGAGATTTAAGATACTATAGACAGGCATGTCAAGGAAATGTCATAGAAAAACTTTGATCCCATCTCTCAGTAACGCCATCTAGAATAATATAATTATGAAGATTGGAGCGCCAGCGGAGCGTACTACAAAAAACTCATAGACTTGTATCCAGCAGGACACAGTTTTTCGGACGAAAATTTTATTCGTGATGTCCGGTCTATAGGTATTGAATGTCTTTGGTATTTACCCATTAAAATGTTTGAATAATGCATTATTTTTATAAAACTTCCTTTAAACGGGATATCACGAACAAATCTCCCACAAATGTCTCAATAATTAACTTGCGTATTCAAAACATGCAATATTAAGTCCTTAAATTTTAACATTTCAATGGACTATCTTCATTATTGACATTGTCGTGCTCAAAACAAAAGAAATGTTTCTTACTATTTGTCACGTCGATTATTCTGTTGACAAACTCCGTGTCTACTCCGCATGCCTAGCCAAATTACAAATTCTATTTCTATTATCGTAATCGATAAGGCGACAATAGAAAGAAAATAGCGTATATGGAATCAGCTGCTTGTCAACTGTCATGTGTTAACGAGTAGAATTTGTAATATGGCTGAAAATGAACACTTGACAGTTGACAAACTGCTGATTCCATATACGCCGTTTTCTTTCTGTAATAGAAATAGAATAGAAATAGAATTTGTAATCTGCAGGCCTAGCCATATTACAAATTCTATTTCTATTATCGTTATCGATAAGGCGTCAATAGAAAAAAAATGGCGTATTTGGAATCGGCTGTTTGTCAACTGTCAAGTTTTAACAAGTAGAATTTGTATTATGGCTGAAAATGAAATACACTTGACAGTTGACAAACAGCTGGTTCTATATACGCCGTTTTCTTTCTATAATAGAAATAGAATTTGTAATATGGCTAGACCTGCCGTTTCTAGTCATGCGACGCGTGCAGACTCAGAACAAATGATCGTGCTCATCACACCAAGAATATGAAATTTAATCCAACCACTGTAAAATTCCAGGTCTCGATCCCGCATTCACTGGTTGGGTAACCAATGACGAAACCTTCAAGTCTACAGACGCGGTATTCACTGAAGTAATACACACCAATGCTGGAAGGTTGGGCTACCTGAGCCCTCTGGGTGATGTAGACTTCTATCCCAACGGAGGAGTCGACATGCCAGGATGTAACAGTCAGGAATGTGACTCCAACAGGTAAGACCTTCTTTGTGTGTGGACTTTGTTTTTTTAGGGTTCCGTACCTCAAAAGTCCGCAGACGTATTGACGCTTTTGAGATGTGGTGCTGGAGAAGGATGCTCCGAATCCCTTGGACAGCATTTCGCTCCAACGTATCCATATTGCGAGAACTCAAGATCTCCTCGCGGTTGTCGTCCGAGTGCCTACGTAAGATCCTTCAATACTTCGGTCACATAGCAAGGAAAGACGGTGGTTATCTCGAAAGGCTCATCGTGACCGGCAAAGTGAATGGGAAAAGGCCTCGTGGACGCAGCCCAATACGTTGGTCCGACCAGATCCGCACCACTCTTGACTCTTCGGTATACGATGCCCTTCACACCGCCAGAGACAGAAGCAGATGGAGGAACATAGTGAAGAGAAAGGTGATGAAGGAGGGAGGTCACGACCCTCAGCATTGAGGAGTACGACGCAAGGAGGGGGGACCTCAAAAGAAATAACGGAACTCTTGTAAGATCACTTTGTGGTCTTCTGTCTGTCTTTCTGTCTAGACCCCTTATTATATTGCGGAAACGCAAATTCAAATTCAAATCCTTTATTTGCAGAATATGGGTCGTATAAAGGTGTTATAATTGAGATATTTCGCCATGCTCAGGCTCATGCCATGCAAATTTAAAAGCACGGAGGTTTTGACTGGCCTGTTGGTCTAGTAGTTAGTGACCCTGACTGCTATGCCGAAGGTCGTGGGTCCGATTCCCACCCAGGATAAATGTTTGTGTGATGAGCACGATCATTTGTTCTGTGTGTAGGTGTAATTTATCTATAATAATGATGTATTTAGAAATATATAAGTATGTTTTCCAGCTGTTTAGTACCCATAACACAAGCTCTCAAGCTTAACTTGGGACTAAATGGCGTTGTGTGATAAGTTGTGGAAATACTTATTTATTAATTTTATTTTTTATTTATTTATTTCGGGAATGCGTGGAGGTATCAAGTTGAAACTTTAAAATCGTGTCAATTAGAGACTCAATAGAAAGACGATGACAGCGCGGACAACGGTGTTCTCTTGGGGTTTAATGAATTAAACTGTAAAGAAAAGATGCTCTGCCTTGGTGCGTAGGGTGTGAGGCAGCTTCAACAGTATCTTAAACATGATTTCTGGTCGCTTTGACTGTTTTTACGTGGGTCACTGTTGCGCCGCGACGGTGATCTAATACGTTGTTCTGTATAATATGATGTTTTTGTTGTTTTGTTGGGATTCATTATTTCCTGAAGTCATTGAATTAGAAAAGCTATGGAAACGTAATTCGCATACAAATAACTCTTCAATTTTGGTTCCATTTACGCAAACAACTGACACACTATAATAGACGAAGCTAGTGCGCGATTGGGTGCATCAAGGTCACTGGGCGGAGTCAAGATGACAGCGAGCCGAGCGTGGATGGTGTTATGCAGTAGATACTTAGCTAAATTAAATTATTTGTGTATATTTAACAATGACTTTTTTGAATGAATTAATAGGCATAATACGTAACCAGAGCAGTGGGGAGATTTGTTGTTTTTTTTATTTCACTAATTAATATTACTATTTATTTAGCAAATCAACGTCTTTTACATTTAAAAAAATATAGTCTATGTACCTAAATATTCCTAATTAAATAACCTACTACAACTATATATATAACTTAACTATAATATAATTTAATTATAGTTTTTAAAATAGTTAATAAATAAAATAATAAAATACTTACTTACCATTGACTGTTATAAATGTGAAAGTGAGTTTATTTATTCGTTAGTCCTCGTCAAAAGGTTGAATGGATTTGGATGAAATTTGGCACATGTATATGTTATCACCTGGATAAGACCGTAGGGCACCTTCTATCCC
Organism: Euplexia lucipara; assembly: GCA_921972225.1. Classification (NCBI taxonomy): domain Eukaryota; kingdom Metazoa; phylum Arthropoda; class Insecta; order Lepidoptera; family Noctuidae; genus Euplexia; species Euplexia lucipara. Next base: position 9,115,171 of record OV179172.1, on the reverse strand, counting down.
AAAATTCCTTAATCAGATATCGGTACGAGTAATGAGATATAAATGCAAGATATATCAAAATTGGTTTAGAAGTTTTCAAGATATCACTTTAAAGCGGTCGATGAAGATAAATAAAATTCGGATAAAGTAATAATATATTTATTGACAAATTAAGAATGTTAACAATAATAATAATAATTAATAATCTGTGCCTTATGTGTCCCGCTGCAGGGCAAAGGCTTCCCTTCCATCCTTCCAATCATCGCGGTTTATTGCAATGTTAGCTCAATCGTATGTTAACAATAAGTGAAAGTAATAGTACATTATAATATAAATGCGGTAAGTTGATAATTACAGCCGAGGCAAGCAAGAAAGCAGAGGCTGTAATTATCAAAGTATTATTATTATTTATTATTATTATTACAATTATTATTAATAACCTGGTAATTAAACTAGAATTACACGCTTTTCCATAGGCTTGAACTTTAATACAATGTTAAATCTACTACTACCTACTTTACTTTGTAAACTATTTTCTGATCTAAACAGAAGAAAATTATTTACCGTGCAAATAGGTACTGCAGATTTCTTCAACATGCGATTGCCCTTACTCGACAGATACATGTCTTGAGCATCAAAATGTATGGAGCACACCCTACTAAATTTATTTGGTGCCCAATCTTCCTGTCTTCTTTCTAAACGAACAGCCCTTGTCCACAACATTCGCCTTAGTTCATTTTTAGGAAAACTGAAAATATTACAACGATAATTAATCGGTAATAAATGTGTGTTCGTGTTTTCCAAATACTACAAACTAATGTTTATCAAAAAAAAAAACTTATTTACAAAAACAAAATCCTAAAAGAATAATTCATTGGGCTGGTTACGAGCACTTATTGCATAACGCCGGCCACAAAGAATTACTAGTTTGTGTTTTATTCACATTTGTATTTATTTGTATACCTACTTATACAACTAACTTTAAATGTATATTCTAACCGCTTAATAACTCGCCAATATGCGGAAATCCAGACACAGTTTAGAATTACCTATTTTTATGCTGAATAAATAAACCTATTTTTTGTTTCAAGTGTCAATGTCATTCAAATTGGTAAAACAGTAAGTAAATAAAAATATTTATATTTAGGTACTCACCAATGAAATGTTATTCCAGTATCACTTTTCCGCCTTTCTTTGCATTTTCTGCACCACTTTACTACACACGAAGTCATTTTTTTATAATTCCACCAATGTTTTAACCAAATAATGACACGTCAAACGCTTTGATCAATGCGACCTTCCGTCACTGAGTGCGCAGTAGACTAGTTCTCAAATAAGACGTACTTTTAAAGCCCCGCCTACTTAGACGTACTATTCGTGGTGCCACTTTTTGAGTGCAATGCTGTTTCCATAGCTTTTCTAATTCAATGCCTGAAGTAAATGATTATTATAATTACTTTATACTCAGATCTATGATCCCATGAAGTTGTGAAAAATCAAACATCTACATTCACGTAAAAAAAAAAAATTAGGCGAAGATGGGTCAGGCAACGCAGCTAAGGCTCCCTGTCGTTTCGGGTAACGCAGATACTTTCCGGGCACGGTTGCTTCGGAAAGTACCTGTGTCGCATAAACAGGGAGCCGGACGCCCGGTGTCACCACTGCGTCGACTGTCGGGAGGACACGGCGCGGCATACGCTGGCAGAGTGTGCCGCGCGGGAGGAGCCGCGCCGTGCCCTCGTCTCTGGAGTAGGCAGTGACCTGTCGCTGCCGGCCGTGGTCGAGAGGATGGTCGGCAGCGTCGAGTCCTGGGACGCGGTGGTGTCCGCGTGCGAAACGGTCATCTCGCAGAAGGAGGCTGCGGAAAGGGAGAGGGAGATTACTTCCACTCACCCGGCCCGCAGCAGACGCACCGGGGAAACGGACGCGGGGATGTCCGCCGCCCCCACAAGTATTGAGATTATTTTGTTACTGGCATTTAAAATGTATTGCACAATGTTGTTGTAGGTCTAGAAGCCGCCACAAAAGAATTCGTGTACATTCTCCAATTATTTTTCTACTTTTTCCAGGTCTATCCACTACTTCGGCGAGTCAATAAGGCTGGGTGGCTTCACTGGAACCCGTTGCTTCACTTTTGCCGCTGCCATGGCTGGACAGTGCTTCATGTCAGGACCTTTGCAGATGGGAGGAATCGAGCCTAAGACTGAGTAAGATACACATTTTTAATAATGGTGTTTTAGCCCATTCATTTTCATACAAATCGACTTAAGGGGCCGTGCCTGAAATCGACTGATTTTGATCAACTTTAATCATTATTTGTGAGAAAGAGAAGAAGAATTTATACAATCCTATTGGTGATTTGAAAAGACGAGTTCCTTGCTTTGCATGTTGAGGAATTAAATTTTGGAAATAAATTACTTATTCATGGAAAATCACTAAAATTCACCCACATGTTTTCCAAAAGATGACGCGAGACTGACGTTTGATCATTTAGTTACAAGAAACTGAAATAGATTTTGAAAATTAAAAAATCTTACCAATACAGTATATAGTCAACTTGCACGTGAGGGAACCACTTTTTTAATTTTTACTACAACATACGGAAAAAAAAAATTCAATGTCGTTACTTTCCGGAAATTTCAAGACTAATCAGTATTTTTTGTTCTATTGTTTGAATCACTTTTAAGAAATTTTAAAAGTAACATATTAATCCTCAGTTTATTATATATCCGTACTATTTTTTAACTTATGTACTTTAACATGTGTGCCAACATAGTAAACAAATATGTGTACACAAAAATTCCGGAGATTTATTTCTCAACCCTCTTAATTTACTTAGAAACTCAAAATATGATATAAAATATTAAAACAGTTTAAGCGATCCCTACGCTCGAGCTTTACGCGTGTGTTCGTGAACGGTACACACAAATATAGCATCGCAATGATGTTACCTAAACTCCAGCGAGCGAATTTTATGCACGGCCCCTTAAGTGACTACTAATCCGAAACGTTACTCTATTAAAATTTTAAGCCATCGACTCATCCGTATGTTTGGACTGCTATGCCGAAGGTCGTGGGTTCGATTCCCAACCAGGACAAATGTTTGTGTGACGAGCACTAACATATGTTCTGTGTCTGGGTGTATTTATGTATAATATGTATGTATTTAGAAAAATATAAGTATGTTAATCAGCTGTTTAGTACCCATAACACAAGCTCTAGCTTAGCTTGGGACTAGACGGCGTTGTGTGAATAGTTAAAAAAAAAAAAAAAAATCTTTGCCCAACCCGAGAATCGAACCCGGGACCTCATCTTCAGCAGCTAGATCAATGAAGCAGTTAAACGCCTTATTAATATTACTAACAGACGTCCCGTGGTTTCACCCGCGTAGGTCCCGTTCCCGTGGGAATACAGGGATAAAAAGTAGCCTATGTGTTAATCCAGGGTGTCAGCTAACTTCATACTAAATTTTATTAAAATCCATTCAGTAGTTTTTACGTGAAAGAGTAACAAACATCCATCCATACTGACAAACTTTCGCGTTTATAATATTATTTTCACTTCAGTAGCTCAAACATGTAGGTTTTGCTGCCTAAAATCAGTGAGACAAAGTAACTTTTTATGTTTTTAATCAGATAGCCGTGAATAAGTATCTTATTCAGCTTTGGGTTAATCATACAATTCGAAACATTCACACTCTATCTCTTTCCCGCCCTTAGAAAAAGAGAGAGACAAAGACCAGCCCTTTCGAAGTTCCGATTTTGAATTCGACCTCAAAGACACGTTCGGAATCTTAAACTAACTAACACTAAAGAAATTTAGCAAAAAGATAATTAAATGTCTTTTAATGTAATTTATTGAACTATTAACTTATTGTTGTATTTCAAAGACATTCAATACCTATAGACCGGACATCACGAACAAAATTTTCGTCTGAAAAAGAGTGTGTAATGCTGGATACAAGTCTATGAGTATTTTGTAGTACGCTCCGCTGCCGCTCCAATATTCATATATTATTCTAGATGGCGTTACTGAGACATGGGATCAAAGTTTTTCTATGACATTTCCTTGACATGCCCGCTCTATAGTATTTTAAATTTCTTTGTTGTATTTAAACGAAAATAAGTATTTACTGCAAATAAAACTGATAAAACTGTAAATATTTATTTCTAGTTTCAAAAAGTGTTCTCGCTGCTGAAGTGAAAAGTTATAGTGTGTTACACGAGAGCAAAGTTTTATGCTTCTCGTGTATTTGAATCCCTCGCCACACTCAGGATTAAACTTTAGAATCACTCGCTACGCTCGTGATTCAATCGTTGAATCCTTCGCTTGCTCAGGATTCAAAATCAGCACTCGCAGCAAAAAATGACTTTGTTCTCTTGTTGCACAAATAACTATTATTTTACTCTTGTTTCAGTGAAACTGGGATCTTCTATGTGCGTACGAATATTTTCCCACCATTCTCCCGCGGCTGAACGACTTATACAGGGTGTAACGGAAAGGGTATATATATACAAACAGGGTGAATAGAGTATTTAATAACGAGTCTTTCCTCAAAATTTCAGCTCCCAAGTAATAACTTTGAAACTTCACGATATTATTTAATATCGACAGTTTATTAAATGCAAAATCATAACAAACGTGTCACCGCACTATGAGGGTCATAATCCTGTCCGGCAAGGTTCCAGTATATCTATCTCGGGTTCTGCGCCCCTAGTACAGACCTATCGGGCTCTGCCTAACCGACGAAGGCGCGACGGCGCGGGCGGGCTCGACTTTACAATTATGTATGTATATGTATAAAAACGTTGCCATGTCGTTTCTTATCACCAAGAGAATCCGTGCCCTTTGTATGTATATACCCTTTCCGTTACACCCTGTATATAGCAAATACTCAGATTTGTTACTAAAAATTAATATAAACCACCTACCTAGACTTATTTTATTTTATTTGTTAGGGACTTACATGCCAAGCTTAACTAAAGATTCTTAAATTAACACAACTTAGAAATACAATTATACACAATCTCACATATTTATATTATTACACATGTAGGTAACCGATAACATTGTCCACGAATTCACAAAAAAAATGTAAAAGAAAACAGACAAATCGTGTGCATCGTAAAAGATCAGTAAAAAGAAAGAAAGAAAAGAAAATGCATATACTTACTTACTACACATAGCTATTATGTTTTAGTACATGGTGTTAAATATGTGTCTTATTAAAAGCAATAAAAAGTTGTATCCATATTTTTGTCAAAAATAACATGTATCGAATAATATGTCCATACAAAAAGGAATCAAAGCATGGCGTTCCTTATTTTGCTTTCTAATTGTATAAACCGCATCCTTTCGCATCGACGTGACGAACGCCCATCGACGGCGGACTGACACAAAACGTCATCGTTTGTCGGCCTCCGGTGCGCGGTGGATCGGCATAATGCGTACACGTGAGCTCCTTTTCAGTCGCCATAATGCAAAAGGCCGTCGATCAATGTATTCTAAGTTAATTATTGTTAGTTTTTAAGTAAAATCTCTGAGTGTTGCTGTAATTAAAAGATATGTACAAAAGAAAATAATAATAAAGATCTTTGCTACCCACTTTTATTGTTTTATTTGAGTAAAAGACCACACACTGACACATATTTGCATAACACACACAGTCACACACACTCACACCCACTCACACACACATACACTCACAAACATACACATTTGTATGGAACCTGGACCAAACACTTTATAAAGGGATGAAACGTATGTGAAAGTTATTGGAGTACTATTTCATCCATGCTAATATTATAAATGAGCATATAGACATTCATTTATTTATTCATCCAATTTTTGTGTCCAGTGGACACAAGTCTTTAAGTTTAATTTAGTAGTAGATCGTGGGTTCGATTCCCACCCAAAACACATGTTTGTGAGATGAGCACGATCGTTTATTCCGTTTCTGGGTGTAATTTATCTATACTAGCTTCTGCCCGCGACTTCGTCCGCATGGACTAGTTACTTTGGGCTAACGCTAACTTTAACCCGGGTAAAATAAAGGTAGGTGAAATAATTCTTAAATAATACGTACGTTAGGGAGCTATTTTAGGTGCCTACATCACGCTTTTATCAGTAAGAGTGGAACTTTAAAACGTTAGGTAAAAATACTGGGTATTTTATTATCATCTTAAATCACATATACACTGTAGGTTAATTTCAACTGCCCGCCGCGGCAGCCCTTGTAGTGGAAATAAGCGCGCATTAATGTTGTACATACACCATAAATGCACGCACAGCAAGTGGTATCAAATTATTTTATTGCTGTTATTTTAAAACTGCGATATCTCCAAGGTATTCATTGAAATGGAACGATGCAAATAGCAGTTTTGTGTTAAATTAAATACAACTACAATAAAAACTTCCTCGCAATTAATGCATTATTTTAGAACATATTTAATTTCCATAAAAAGGGTTATAGTGAGGTAACCTTAAGGGATAGACATAGACATATGCTGTCGAGGACTTTTTTTAGAACTTTTGAAGAGGAATAATTTCGTAAGACTGGATTTTTGCGTAATTTAAACTGTTTACGCAGCGCACGCAACGGAAGCTTTTTTCCCTCTTGCAACATTTCTTAATGCGGCTCCGCTCCTATTGGTCATAGCGTGATGTTATATACCCTTTAGCCTTCCTCGATAAATGGACTATCCAACGCAAAAAGAATTTTTCAATTCGAGCCGGTAGTTCCTGAGATTAGCGCGTTCAACCAAACAAACAAACTCTCCAGCTTTATAAAATATATTAGACGTATTGGTATAGATATTAATGTATTTAGAAATATTTAAGTATGTTTATCAGATGTTAAGTACCAAAGAGATTTAAAATACTATAGAGCGGGCATGTCAAGGAAATAAAAACTCATAGACTTGTATCCGGCAGGACACACTTTTTCGGACGAAAATTTTGTTTGTGATGTCCGGTCTATAGGTATTGAATGTCTTTGTTTAGGACCCATGACACAAGCTGTGCTTAGCTTTGGACTAGATGGCGTTGTGTGAAAGTTGTGGCATTTATTTATTTATTTATCTTTCTTTCTTTTCTTTCTAACAACCGAATACCTATTCGTTGCAAGTCTAACATGTTGGACATCTTATGTTATAAGCAGAAGGATATTTAATTTAAACTTTATTGTAATTATGTATCGTTGTAAGTAATGTACTTACCTAGGTTTTAATGTATTATAATTTTGATTAGTTTAAGTTCTTAGCTGTCGCAGTAGGGTAAACCCTGTAATGATAGGTTAAGGTTTTAAATAAATAAATAAATAACAATAATCTCAAAATTGACTCCTTAATCACTTGCATCAAATCTTGCCAAATAAGACCACACGAGGATAAGAGAGATTATTAAAATCATGATTGATTAGCAGACTGCTTGATTTTTATTTATTTTTATTCCAACTAATGCATCCGACTTAATAATTAACTTGATTGATATATAATTAATCCATATGATAGGGCTCGTTATCGGTTTCTTGGTATGCAGGGAATTACCCATAGTTTTGAAAGACCGGCAAAGCGTTCAACGATTAACTAACTGTCAAATAGCTACTTAGTTTCGTATTCGCTATCGTTAGTGTGTATCTAGGATGACGTCATGCGCACTCGCAGAGATGTGACGAAGCGCACAGCACCCCGTGTGATAGTCGCCGTAACTTGAAGGTCACTTTTTTTTTATATATAGTCTACTCTTGTCCTCAATCTTGTCCTGCGGTCAGAGTTGAGGTCGACGATGGAACGAGCTTACCCAAAAGAAGCCTATTAACTCGCGACTTAAACAGATTGGGGTCACATGAACTCGGGAACACTGATGCAGGCAGGGAATTCCACTCCTTGGCTGTGCGCATAATGAAGGAACAGGCAAAGCGCTTCGTGCGAATGTGTGGAACATCTACAAGGAATGGGTGATAACCTGCAGTACGCCTGGATTCCCGATGGAAGAAAGGAGATGGTGGAATGAGCTCGTGGAGCTCTAGAGCACACTCACCGAAATACAGTCTGTAAAAGACCGACAGACATGCAACTTTGCGGCGGTGGGCCAGGGTATGAAGCTTGGTACCCACCAGCTTTTCGTCACCAATGAGCCTTTTGGCTTTGCGCTCTACTGAGTCGAGTGTGGCTAGCTTGTATTTGGCTGAGCCATCCCAAAGGTGACAACAATACTCCATGCTGGATCGGAGTTGAGCTTTATAAAGAATTAAAAGCTGGTCAGCTTTGAAGCAAAAGCATATTTTTTGTAAATTCTCAGTTGTCATCATGTCAAGTTCAGTGTGCAACTGAATGCCAGTTTTTCACTGACAATGAAAATATAGCCTTATGGCTGCAGGTGGGATCGCAGTCAATCACTAGTTTTTAACCGACTTCAAAAAAAGGAGGAGGTTCTATGTTCGTGTGTATGTATTTTTTTTTTTTTTTTATGTAGGTATGTTACCTGATTTCTCCGCCATTTGTGGACCGATTCTCAAAATTCTTTTTTTGTTTGAAAGAGTAGACTCCTGAGGTGGTCTCATTTTAATTTGGTGAAGATCTGGTGCTGATCTTCGGAGATATACAACGGAACTCTTCAAAAATAGACGGCAAATCTATCGTGATTGCTGGAATCGCTTGGATGTTTATTGTTTATACAACATCATGACGTATCATCAAGCCTGTATGCTCAGAGGGGTAGGCAGATGTATTCAATATACCTAGATTTCGACAGTTAGGTATGTTAACTTCATTTATTAGGGTTAGGTGAATAAACCCATTATAATGACATGTATTGTTAACAATTAACAATATAAAATGAATTCATGGCAAATGTTTGTATGGGAACAACTAAAAATGGAAAAATATTTTTTTTTTGCAAAAAATAAAACCGACTTCAAAAATAACACTAAACGGTGTAAAATAACTCTAAATTCGGAGGTCGGTGGCCCATTAAGAATAAGGCAAAAGTACCACAGCCACAGACTTCCTAATTTAGAGTTATTTTACACCGTTTAGTGTTATTTTTGCAGTCGGTTTTATTTTTTGCAAAAAGTTTTTTATTTTTATATATAGTCTACTCTTGGCCTCAATCTTGTCCTGCGGACAGAGATGAGGTCGACGATGGAACGAGCTTACCCATAAGAAGCCTATTAACTCGCGACTTAAACAGATTGGGGTCATATGAACTCGGGAACACTGATGCAGACGCTTCGTGCGAATGTGTGGAACATCTATAAGGAATGGATGATAAACTGCAGTACGTCTGGATTTGATGGAAGAAAAGAGATGGTGGAATGAGCTCGTGGAGCTCTAGAGCACACTCACCGAAATACAGTCTGTAAAAGGTATGAAGCTTGGTACCCACCAGCTTTTCGTCACCAATGAGCCTCTTGGCTCTGCGCTCTACTGAGTCGAGTGTGGCTAGTTGGTATTTGGCTGAGCCATCCCAAAGGTGACAATAATACTCCATGCTGGATCGGAGTTGAGCTTTATAAAGAACTAAAAGCTGGTCAGCTTTGAAGCAGAAGCATTTTTTTTTGTAAATTTTCAGTTGTCATCATGTCAAGTTCAGTTTGCAACTGAACGCCAGTTTTTCACTGACAATGAAAATATAGCCTTATGGCTGCAGGTGGGATCGCAGTCAATCACTAGTTTTTAACCGACTTTCAAAAAAGGAGGAGGTTTTATGTTCGTGTGTATGTATTTTTTTTTTTTTTATGTATGTTACCTGATTTCTCCCCCATTTGTGGACCGATTCTCTAAATTCTTTTTTTATTTGAAAGAGTATACTCCTGAGGTGGTCCCATTTTCATTTGGTGAAGATCTGGTGCTGATCTTCGGAGATATACAACGGAACTCTTCAAAAATAGACGGTAAATCTGTCGTGATTGCTGGAATCGCTTGGATGTTTATTGTTTATACAACATAATGACGTATCATCACGCCTGTATACTCTGACGGGTACGCAGGTGGGTACAATATACCTAGATTTCGTCAGTTAGGTATGTTCATTTTAATTTATTAGGAATTAGTGGAAAACCCTATTATGATGACATGTATTGTTAACAATTAACAATATAAAATAAATTCATGGCAAATGTTTTTATGGTAACAACTAAAAATGGAAAAATAAAAAACTTTTTTGCAAAAAATAAAACCGACTTCAAAAAATACACTAAACGGTGTAAAATAACTCTAAATTCGGAAGTCGGTGGCCCATCATGAGTAAGACAAACCCACCAAAGCCACAGACTTCCGAATTTAGAGTTATTTTACACCGTTTAGTGTTTTTTTGAAGTCGGTTTTATTTTTTGCAAAAAAGTTTTTTTTATCATTAAAAAAAAAACTCCAAAAAGAAACGAAATCCATCCGGTCTCTCGGTCTATTTATATTTTATTATTTTGCATGAGTTTAGTTGGCAACGTCGGTACTTACTATTCTTATTACTACTGTCTTGTATATTGGTGTGTGCTAGCTAGCATGTAGCAAATTATTTAATTTAAATGATTAAGTTTATTAATTACCAATGCTGTTTAAACTGTTCTTCTAACATATCAGACAGACGTGTTGCTGGGGAGTTTGTTCCGCCACTTCTTCTTCCCAGCAAAAACACTAGAAAGTGGCGAAGGGCGGGCGTTTTGGGGGACTGTCTTGTGTAATTTTTGACGTTCAAAAAAAGCTGATCCTCAGCCTAATTTGAATAAATGACTTTTGATTTTGATTTTGATTTTGGTCTCTTCTAAGAAAAACAAAAACGACGAGGACACAGCAGGGACAGGTCGCTGTTCAGGAACTGTTCAGGAACTGTTCAGGATCTCAGGGAGGCAAATAATTTAGTGGACTGTATAACTTTTAAAAAAGATGTATTACTGAGTAACGGTAGAATAAGTAGCGGTACAGTGAGGTTAATTTGTCGCAAGTGCTTCTTAAGCCGTCGGATCGCGAAGTGACCCCGCCGCTCGCCGTCGGCCGAACCTCGTCCTCTGCCCCGCGCCCGCCGCTTCAGCTGCCGACGCTGGTGACGTAGTCCACTGGTTCTGTCTGCGGCAGAGAAAACCCAGTGGGTATACGGTAATATTACTGTTCAGACCTAAGCGGTATTCGCTACCGTCTGCGGCAGACGGTAGCGAAATTCGCTCAGGTCGCTCTAGCCGCGGTACTTGATACTAAATACCTGAGCGGAAGCGATATTCGCTGCCGCTCAGGTATTTAGTATCAATTTCGGTAGCGAAATTGATACTAAATACCTGAGCGAAACCCGCGCGGTATGTACCTCTACCCACAGCGGCATCGAATATCGCTTCCGTTCAGGTATTTAGTATCAATTTCGGTAGCGAAATTGATACTAAATACCTGAGCGAAACCCGCGCGGTATGTACCTCTACCCACAGCGGCAGCGAATATCGCTTCCGCTCAGGTATTTACTATCAAGTACCGCGGCTAGAGCGACCTGAGCGAATTTCGCTACCGTCTGCCGCAGACGGTAGCGAATACCGCTTAGGTCTGAACAGTAATATTACCGCTTACCCACTGGGTTATTATTTATTTATTTATTAATTTAGGATCTCCAACAAAGGATATACACAGACACATGAAAAAAGAAAATATTGAAGACAACAGTATTATGTAGGTGTACTCCTTCACTTACAGGAGACCACAGCATGCATAATAAAATTACTTAATAACTAAGCCAACAACAAATAATCAGAATAAAATTTAAAACATTATGGGGAATAAAATTGATAAAACAAAATAAAATTAAAATTAAATTAAATAAACAAATGTCACAGAAGCAGCAATAGAGCAGTAAAATCAAAATCGAAAAATAATAATTAAAACAATAAAAAAGTAATAAAGTAATAAATTAGATTTGAATACAAACTTATAATAATTAACAATTAGCAATTCTTTTTGTTTTCTCTGCCGCAGACGGTAGCGAATACCGCTTAGGTCTGAACAGTAATATTACCGCATACCCACTGGGTTTTCTCTGCCGCAGACGGTAGCGAATACCGCTTAGGTCTGAACAGTAATATTACCGCATACCCACTGGGTTTTCTCTGCCGCAGACGGTAGCGAATACCGCTCTTCTCTTCTTATCGTGTGGTTAGTAACTAACCTGGTGTCAGAGTTTTAATGCCGCCCATGGGCCTCTGACTTGGCATCACATGCCCTCGAGAAATATCTCTCAGGCGTGCCGGTTTCCTCACGATGTTTTCCTTCACCGTTTTTAAAGCAAGTGATAATTATACAATACGCACATAAATCCGAAAAGTCAGAGGTGCGTGCCTTGGGTTCGAACTCGAGACCTATGATTTGGCAATCTGCCGCCGGTCACACCACTAGGCTATCACTGCTTCGAATACCGCTTAGGTCTGAACAGTAATATTACCGCATACCCACTGGGTTTTCTCTGCCGCAGACGGTAGCGAATACCGCTTAGGTCTGAATAGGCCTTAAGTCTGTCTTGCATGCGCGGTAACAAAACCACGACGTATGATGTCATTAACATTTGTAAAACATGCGATAATAATTATTTATTAGTTAATCCTATGATAAATTAACAATTATTTGATATGCCTTATTTTGTGTATAATTATAATTTAGGTTAGCTACAAACGGTTGATATTTTTTCTATAACCTGAGGACAGGAAGCAAAAAATAATAGGAACAGGAAATATAAAAATAATAAAGAGAATTATCATTTTTGTTTTGTCTAAGGACCCTTTGTTTTGTTCGTCAAAAAGTCGGCTAACTATTTGGCACATGCCATAACAAAATGACCCAAGACTCTCTTCAGCAATGACAACAACACAGGTCGCCACAATATGGAGCTGACGAAAGGCCTGTCCTTTTATAAACATTTTTTTAGAAATCCTCTTTTCAGTGCAACGTTTTTCTCTGAAACGGGACGTCCTAGGCAAAAAATAATAAAAATTTGGTATCCTCCTATTACATACCCCCCCAGGAGAAACGCACTCTATTTTGTGGGTGACCTTCGATTGACCTCGACGCTGGTTTTGATTTGATAGTTACTTTAACACTACACGAGGCTATGTTTCTTTTGAAGTCAAATCTTGGTCGGGTCATTTGTGTACCATGCTGATCAGTGTCTAAGGTAGTCTTATGACGAAAGAAACACACAGAGAGTGCATCGATAAGACAAGAGTCTACTGTTTGTGACAGACAGTAGACCAGGGGCTCGAGTCTGCTATTGCAATCGTGTCTCAATGACAATTGACAGTTTTTGTATGGGAAATGTGTCATAAGTTTGACGTCATACGTCAAAAATCGATCATTGACCGGTCATTGAGACACGATTGCAATAGCAGACTCGAGCCCCTGTATTGTTGATGCACACTTTTATCAGTAATCGTAAGCTCCTCATGCTAAGCAGTAGCATTTGCGACCACGAGATTAACGAGGCCACTCTCACGTAGGTATACTGTATTTCATGAAACGGTTGGGAAATTTTCTTGAGCATCCCATAACAAGATGACCTAAGGCCTGGATTTTTCAGCAATGACAAAATCACAGGTCGCCAAAATAATAACAATATTCAACAACTTTTACACAACGCCATCTAGTCCAAAGCTAAGCAGAGGTTGTGCTATGAGTACCTATTAAATAACTGATAATCATACTTATATAATTTCTGAATACATGCATATTATACACCACTATTTATTAATTAGTACAAAAAAAATTGTGTTGTATCCGTACCTGTTACTAATCATATTTGCGTACCTAATCAAAAAAAAAACCTAATTAAATTTTTAAATATGCCACTATTTAGTTAAACTTAAATAACGAAAACAGCTGTTGGAGGCGGGGCATGCTTGAGCGTGATCACGCGAACGTGAGCGAGAGATGTCGATTAATGAATACTACTATGTCATGAATAGCCTGTACAATTTTTCCATAAATTGGGTGACTTTTTGGGATATAAACAAACGCTAATGACTTTGTTGTTTATGAATATTATTTATTGATACTTTACAAATATAATGAGAAGACCGACTAGATTAAGCCCTTTAAGTATTTGTACTAATTAAAAGTTAGCGGTGTAGATAAATCACTAATTCAAATTGTTTAACAATATTACAACAGTTAGTTTGTGATTGAAGCCTACTTTTAAGCAAACAGTGCCTAAGACTCCGCTTTTCCATAACAAAAAATAGATTTACATAGGTATAGTTTGCATGTGTGTGTGTGTGTGTGTGTGTGTGTGTGTGTGTGTGTGTGTGTGTGTGTGCGCGCGTGCGTGTGTGTGTCGTGTATGAGTGTGCCTGTGAGAGGTTATGATGTGGACTTCAAGAGTTCTTCCGTTTGCTCATAAGTAAGTGGTTGACCGTTGAATCCATTTCATTAGGTATTATATTTATTTGCATTCAAACTATTGGTTTTTATAAATGCATACTAGCAGACGTCCCGCGGTTTCACCCGCGTAAGTCCCGTTCCTGTGAGAATACAGGAATGAAAAGTAGCCTATGTGTTAGTCCAGGATGTCAGCTAAAGAAAACATACCAATTTTTATTAAAATCCATTCAGTAGTTTTTACGTGAAAGAGCCAAACAAAACATCCTCACAAACTTCGCGTTTATAATATTAATAGGATTTCTTTATTTATCCTGTTATATAACCGAGCAGATCGTGTAATATTTTGCATGGAAGCAACCAAGGTCTTTGTTGAACTAATAAGCCAAGGAGACAACGAAAGCCATGCCTTAACTACTGACAGGAAAAGCCTACTATAATGTCAATGAATTTTTAAATGACAAATCACTCTGATACACTGACTAAATCTATTATATTTTTTATTTTAAATTGCACGAATACCCACTGTTCTATTGTTAAGTATTTAATATTAATGTGAATTGTTATATTATTACAATTTTTTTTCTTTGATCAATTTAACTTTGTATATTATTTTATTTTGTTTTGAAATCTGATGGTCTTCTGACCTAATTTGTACACCAGCCATGGTCAAACATGTTGTGCCAAAGAATATACTGTAACACCTATAATAAGCATCATACTATGACTATTATCTACACATGTTTTTGCAAATAAATGAATTTGAATTTGAAAAAAAAATTGAATTTAATTTATAAAATATCTTATGTAGCGTTCCTAAATTATCATCCAGTGATATAATCTCTATGTAATTGTCGTATAAATCAATCGTGTTTGATAACAGAACTCATAGTTTGTTGTCAACCACGAAATGATTGGGTGTGTTGTTTTACTGGCTATTGGATTGGCTGTATCAACAGGTAAATAAATGAGTACCAAAAATTTTATGCCATCATAGTCATGGGTCTCAAGTTCGCACCTAACGTGGTGTCCTGCGTGAGCGACGAACGCGACGCGATGTGACGCTGGGAACGCGACGAACGCGATCAACTCAACGGCATACCCTACTTGCGGCCTATGTGACAGTCTGCGACGAGACGCGACGTAACGCGGACTTGTTTTGAGGGCGACCAGATGCGACACCACATTAAATATGAACTTTCAAGCAAAATTGTACTGTACTTCACAATAATTTGAGAAGTAATGACCATCACGTAGGACATTTGTCGAGTGTAGCATCGCGTCGCATTACGTCGCGTCGTGTTGCGTCGCGTCGCTTCGTGTTCGTCGCTCACGCAGGACACCGCGTAACCAGACATTCATTACTAACTCATTTTTTTTTTCTTTTTGCTTGTTTGGAAAACTTACAGCTAGGTGCAAAAATAAGACAAAGTGAACAAACAAAGTAATGTGTTTTCACAGATAGGCAGGACATCACGGACAAATTTAGCCTATTTTTGGGAAGAATGTAAAGTAGATCCAAAAAATTAAATTGGACAAACCTTTTTTTTGACGCGACTCAGGCGGAATGGGCCCGAAAATAGTTGTCGGATTTCTTCGACTTAGGCGGTTAAAGGGTTAAGCAAGTGGGGGTTTATACAGTACCTATACGCATTTAAATATGCAGATAAATATGGTTACATAATTTATTAAAATGGGTAAATTTACTTCTCCGTAGACTATCGCAGTTGTACCACGGCTCGGGAGTGATGACCTTTCGTTAGTCGCCTTTCATTCATCCTTTCAACGTGACCAAACCATCTAAGCATACTCTTTTAGATTTTATCACTACACCGTTTACCTTTACCTAATTCCTTACAGCCCTGCCAACGGACCATGTGCTCTCCAAACCAGTACCAGGTCCTCGATACCAATATGTGACTGGACCAGAAGGCCCTGAACTCGTAGACCTCTGGATGAAGACCAGCGATGTCCTCGCTGCTGCCAGATACAACCCAAATACCAACAATCACTATCATCTTTTTACAAGGTAAGTCCTATGTTTAGGAATTATGCTCTAAAAAGTGTAAAGCAATAAAAACCTTGTGATAGTATACATTTAGGTAAGTTTTCCTTGGGTGCACTTGTGCTTGCAAGGAAAATCTGCGGTTTGTGCCTCATTTCATTAAAGACGACAATCGGCCTCTGCGAGTCGGCTTTAGCTCCTCGTACGCCATTAAAAGATACTCCGGGAATCCTGGGTTTCGAGAAATATAGAAATGAAATCATAATAATTTATTGCATAAAAATACAAACTACAAATACAAAAACAAATTTTAACATTGGCTGCAAATTAAACAAGCCTGTAGGTACCTTGGAAAACGTACAAGCGTCCAAGATCTTGCTTGCATGTTTTATGCTGAACCTGTATGCATACACCTGTCTGAGCAAATAATTTTTCTTCAAATCAATGTAAATCTATAAATATAAAATTAATCAACAGGTCAAACCGTGGCTCCAGCCAGCCTATCCCTATGGGAGCTGATGCTGTGCTGAGGGCGTCCCACTTCAATGGCAACAGGAAGACAGTGTTCCTCGTCCACGGTTGGAGGAACACTCCCACTTCTGACTTCAATGTACACTTGGTGGCTGGTAAGCATTAAACATTTTTTTACAAAAATACATATTTAGGTATAAATCATTCATAAAAATGCTACTTACTCAATACTTTATTGCATTCCACATGTTCATTTCAGGTGGTAAACTTATAACTAGATCTTAGGGACCCTGTCGGACACAGCAAAATAAGTCAGTTAGGAGAGAGGAAGCATTATAAGGCCCGATTATTTATCAGATCTTCTTCTTGGGCGGATGCCCGTAATCATTAGATTACTTCTTGTAACAAAAAGAGAAAAGATCACTCGGAACCTTGGAACATACGCGATTCGTCGGATACGTCTTGCGCTTGCCGTTGACGTTCAAATCACAATGACATTCAAAATGGCCGCGCTGACCATCGCCTCGACGCTCCTCTAGACTGACAGTTGTCAAATCTCGTTCCTCTTTACAATGACATTCGTGCGCCGACACATACAAAATAATGAGAGGAGCTTTAGACACGTCTGCCTCACAAGGGCAAAACTCCTATCTGGAAAAGTATAGTGCTATGTGGTAAATTTTGGGTGACACTTAAATTGTAGAGAAGAAAAAATTGTGTGTGTGTATGTTTTTAATGAATTTACTCAAAAACTACTGTGCCGATTTCAAAAATTCTTTCACCATTGGAAAGCTACATTTACCTCAGGGTAAATTCTAGCTTTCCAATTGTGAAAAAAGGGTAAAAAGGAAAAATGGTGAATATGGGGATAAAAAGTAGCCTATGTTACTCAGGTAACATAGGCTACTTTTTATCCCCATATTCCCAACGGAACGGGAACTACGCGGATGAAACCACGTGACGTCTGCTGCTTGTGTAATATGTAATTCTTCGTTTTCAGCATACCTGAACGCACAAGACGTGAATGTCATAGTCGTAGACTGGAGCTTCGGTGCGGCTGGTGACTACTGGGTGGCGCTTCCCAACACCATCAGATCTGGTTAGTATCCTTATTTACTTGTCCACAAAAACAAAGCAACAACACAACACACACTCACTCACTCACATCACATACAACACACTCACTCACAACACACACACTTGGTGATTTATGATTTAGATAAAGCCAGGGTCACAAATATCTCTATGCACTATAGAGATATTTGTGACCCTGGCTTTACTAAAGGCTTACGTTGCCAAAGTCTACATTGTTTGTAGATAACAGTGCTGGTTGCTTAATTAAATAAGTGGTCATGTAATATTATGTATAAGTATTAAGCATTACTACGCAATGGGCCATTTGACAAAATTTAAGTTTTTAGTCCCTCATCTAGATTACAAAAAAATATTCGACACATAATATATAAATAAATATAAATATTATGTTCCACAACTTTTCACACAACGCCATTTAGTCCCAATTTAAAGTTGAGAGCTTGTGTTATGGGTACTAAACAGCTGATAAACATACTTATATATTTCTAAATACATACCTACATATTATAGATAAATTACACCCAGACACAGAACAAATGATCGTGCTCGTCACACAAACATTTGTCCTGGGTGGGAATCGAACCCACGACCTCCGGCATAGCAGTCAGGGTTACTAACTACTAGACCAACAGGCCAGTCAAATATAATATAATGTTTTCTTTTTTCACGTAATCAAAAAATAACAGCGATACATCGAGTCAAAATGTCTCATGACGTCACTAGCCAGTACAGTTTATACTAGATAATGACGTTACAAGCCCCCTCTCCTCAACTTTACTGCGCTTTAATCTAAGCAGTTTTCCATCAATTTGAAAAAGTTAAAAAGTACGTGTCGAATATTTTCTTGTAGGTAATCTAGATGACGGACTAAAATCTAAAATTTTGGCAAGTACCTACCCTATTGCTTGTTATCCGAAAGAAATAAAAATTAAATACTTAAGTGATAACCAGTTGTTTATCATAAAATACTACAATGTTCTACATCACAGAATTGAGGCAGCTCCAGTTAGTAAGAAGGATACTTGTGAATGTGATGGGGTTACCTCGCAACTTCACATGGATTACTTTTGTTGAGATACAATAATTAAAAGAAAAAGTTTCAGTACTTACTAACGAATTAAGAAATTATAGATTCTGTGAGTGAATTGGGGAGGTGGATGGGCGCGTGGTATGGGTGTTAGTGTGTGTTGGACAGTGTGAATGTGTGTGTGACAGTGTGTGTGTGACAGTGTGTGAGTGTGTGTGTGTGTGGTGTGTGTGTGTGTGTGTGTGTGTGTTTTTTACTAAATATGTTTTGATTGGGTTTTCGCAAGTCCTTCCTTAGTATATTTTGTTTAATAAGACTTCAATCTTCTTTGTGATTTTAGCCATTCCATTTGTCGTTTTTACATTCATACCGTAATAAGGGGTAAATGTAAAATAAATCTGATATCTTCTCAGGTGAACATGTGGCCAGATACATCACTTGGCTTAACTCTGCTAGCGGTGCGAACCTGAACAACTACCACATCATAGGACACAGTCTTGGAGCGCATCAAGCTGGTGTCATCGGTAGGCAGCTCGGAGGCAGGGTGCCTTATCTCACTGGTAAGTTCACAAAAGCAGAAAAATACCCACACCACCAATGATATTATAAGTAAAAAGGTGTAGGTAGATAGGTTACCTAAACAACATTCGATCTTCAAAAAAACTTTTTTATAAAAAATACAACCGACTTCTTAAAAAAATAAAACCGACTTAAAAAAAACACTAAACGATGTAAAATAACTCTAAATTACGAAGTCTGTGGCTTTGGTGGTTTTATCTTATTCATGATGGGCCACCGACTTCCGAATTTAGAGTTATTTTACACCGTTTAGTGTTTTTTTTGAAGTCGGTTATATTTTTTGCAAAAAAGTTTTTTATTTTTCCATTTTTAGTTGTTCCCATACAAATATTTGTCATGAATTTATTTTTATATTGTTATTAAAATTTGTTAACAATACATGTCATTGTAATAGGGTTATCCAGTTATCCCTAATAAATGAAACTTAACATACCTAACTGTCGAAATCTAGGTATATTGTACACATCTGCGTACCCCTCAGAGCATCCAGGCGTGATGATACGTCATGCTGTTGTATAAACAATAAATATCCGAGCGATTCCAGCAATCACGACAGATTTGCCGTCTATTTTTGAAGAGTTCCATTGTATATCTCCGAAGATCAGCACCAGATCTTCACCAAATTAAAATGGGACCACCTCGGGAGTATACTCTTTCAAATAAAAAAAGAATTTTGAGAATCGGTCCACAAATGGGGAGAGATCGCAAACAAACACACAAAAAAAAAGTGAGTTGTGGAATATTTATTTATTTATTTTATTCTAGGTCTGGACCCAGCTCTCCCCGGCTGGATCACCCACGCCCAGGCTCTAAGACGTACGGATGCCATTTACACCGAAGTGATGCACACCGATGCAGGCTTCTACGGTATAACCAACGCAGCCGGTGACGTTGATTTCTATCCTAATGGCGGTGCCAGTATGCCTGGCTGCGGCGATAGGAACTGTAACCATCATCGGTAAGTAAGGGCGCAAGTATTTATAACCGACCATGATGACAATGTAGACATTGAAAGGGAACACACGGCGTTATCGGTCCGGGGAATTAGGTACCCTAGCAGGCGCGCAAATTTTCCCAGCGTAGAGTAGATGTCATAAGACATCACTTTGTAAGAGAATGTGTTTCATCTAGGATAATAGAAATTAAATATGTCTCAACCTCTAACATGCCAGCAGATATTTTTACAAAAGGTCTAGGTGCAGAGAAGCATTAAGTATAAATTTTTGAAATTGATTGGCATGTCTGAAGTTAAATAAATATTTTTAGTATATTTAATGTTTAGATAGAACTTATTTTGCAATTGTTATCCAATTTCAATGATTCTTTCAAGTTATGAAAAACTTTCTTTACATACAAAGAAACTAAAAATTACAAAATAATTTTACAAAAAAAACAACCGACTTCTTAAAAAAAAACTAACAGGTGAAAAATAACTCCAGTTTCGGAAGTCGGTGGCCAATAATGAACAAAAAAAAAATCACCAAAGCAACAGACTTCCGAAACTGGAGTTATTTTTCACCTGTTAGTTTTTTTTTAAGAAGTCGGTTGTTTTTTTTTGTAAAAAAGTTTTTGTTAGGTCAGGTTGTTAGACATTTACCTAACAAAATAATATTTTGTATCCACCATAAATGTCTATATAGTCTACGATTGTGTCTATGATTGTATCTATGATGTTGGCTATCTAATTGTTAGTCTCAATTACCTACAGTTGATTCCAAACCACAGCAGTGTTTTAATAGGATAAGGGCCCAGAAATGGTTCACCATTTTTTAGGCATATTGCCAAAGTCTCTGGTCGGAAAACCTGTGGGTCGCTTATAATTAAGCTATTATACTTAAATGGAGTACCTATAGAAGAATAACTTAGCCTCTGCTTCGACCTGTGAGGGTGTAGATAGTTACAAGCTCCCTTCCTCTCCTTTCCGTGGTAAATAAAATTCATAAAATTATTGAAGTTCATCTTTTGGCGCGTTAGGGAAAAATGATGGAGAGTAAATTAACGTTTTTTACAATGCGCGCGCACACCGTCACGAAAAACCGACACCCCGAAGTTAGCTATAGTCAACACTTTAGTTTTTTTCTATACGCCAAAGAAGTACCTATAACTTCTAATGCGTGTACAAAATCACACACACTTTTTTTACATGTTTAGGTGCATTTTCTACATGGCCGAATCTCTGCAACGCGGTGGCTTCACTGGTAGGCGATGTGACAACTTAAATGCAGCTCTAAACAGCAACTGCAATGCATCTGGCACTCTTAGAATGGGAGGCACTACTGCTAAGACTGGGTACGTATAATCTCCAGGTCCACGCTCTAACGCGGCGTTGTGTGAAACTTGTGCAATATTTATTTTATTTCATTCATCACTAAAATGAATATTGTTATTTATTTCAGAAATTCTGGCATTTTCTGGCTGAGAACAAACGCGAACTCTCCATTCTCACAAGGATAGAATACTTACCACCACATGAAGTTATTTATTTTATAATAAACGTTTTTTTACGGTAATTTAATTTGTATTTTTTTTATTTGCACATCAACCTACCCCAAAATGTCATTTTTTCCCACTCAAACATGAGCCTCATTCTGTCTGCATTTTAGTAGAAAAATTATCAAAGAAATTTGACACATTGGGATAACTTGATAGCTGGCGTCTGTATTTATTTATCAAAGGTCAAAGTCATTCAATACCTATAGACCGGACATCACAAACAAAACTTTCGTCCGAAAAAGTGTGTCCTGCCGGACACAAGTCTATGGGTTTTTTGTAGTACGCTCCGCTGCCGCTCCAATATTCATATATTATTCTAGATGGCGTTACTGAGACATGGGATCAAAGTTTTTCTATGACATTTCTTGACATGCCCGCTCTATAGTATTTTAAATCTCTTTGGTCCTTCTACACGAGCGGCCTATGGGTGTCATATACGAGCCGAGCCTACAACGTCCTGCGCGTGCAATACGATGAAGAAGGCTTTATTCTTGTGCAGAAGAAGAAGAAGAAGAAGGAGAAGACAAAGAGTAAGCCTGCTCGCCGGAATCAGTGCGGTAGGTACCACATTGTCTGGTCCGAACATGTTGCTGCGTCCGGGTGTCCGTTACGCCAGCCAGATGTTGTCGAAATTTACCATTTGAATCTGATAGATAATTAGTTGTGCGGCTTCTGTAATTGTTGCGCACATTTTTAAATTTGTTGCGCTTATAGTTTTTTAATTATTTCACAAAAACATTTCCTGCTGCGGTAACGTTACCCCAGCCAGACCTTTTTCTTTCTAATGGGAATTTTTAAATAATTACTAGCTATAAAATTAGTTGTCTAGATGAAGTAAATGTTGTGCCTTATTTTGTATTTGTTCTTTCATCGGTTGCGAAGTTATTCGAGATTTTGCTGGGGTAACGTTTTTGGTTTTGCTAGATCTTTGAAATGGTTAAGCGGATTCTTATCATATTTTGTACATGGCTTCTTAGGAATAAAAAAACCAAAATAATACATAGCTTAAAGGTTATTTCATTAAATAGAAAAACACTTCAATTGGTCCCAGCACTCTCAATGAGAGCTCTAAAGACTTACTTTAAACGTTATTTTAAAGCTTGTAACTGCCTTCAAATGTATGTGAAGTTTCATTAGTATCCTGTTAGTATTTACCAAGTTATGATGATATTGAGTTCTTCACGAGCACGGTCTTGATGCACGCGGTGTTATTTGGCCACTGGATTGGATATATGAACTGAATGTTATGTCAATAATTAGTTTTTTAGTTCAGTTGTATATCAGTAAAATTTCAGCTCAGTACATTGGATAATTAATGAGATAATACGATTAAAGTCATTAGGAAGTGAATGACCGTGGTAACCCGACCAAGTTTAGGTGGTTAAGAAAAAGCGAAAACGCAGAACATTATACTATCTTTTGAAATGTTTAGTATAATACACCTTACAATTTCGGTACAGACGCGTACACTGTTAAATACATTAATAATATAATAATATATCTGTACCTACTATGAAAACATTATTATTATCTTCCAGTTGCACAAACTTATCAAAAATCACTGATATAACATGTCGTTCGGTAGGACGCGGAAGGGGTGGGGTGAAGGGGCGCATTGTTTGCATATCGCACTAAACATGCTCCATAATCACATAATTCATCTTGTAGAGAGCGCGTGCGTTTCGGCAGTTCCGTTTCCTGTTTTTCCAAATATTTACAGAGTGCGTGAGAGCTAATATATAATAATAATATTTTTATTGCAATAAAGATATTTGTAGTACCTACGTACATATTGGAGTTAGTGAGTTAAATTATTGTAGGACTTAAACTAACAAATAATAAGTTGGGGTGAGCCACTGTTCTCCTAGCTAGGTAGCAGAGCAACCTGTGTTAAGGAGTGACAGTTTGCCTCCCTAAAAAAGATCTTAAATAGTAATTAACAATAGTGTTACGGGTTCTCTCCAGAGTCAAGTACTTAGTTTACTTAAATACACTATTATTATACAACGTGTAAAAATGTTTACTAGATTAAGTCTGCATTTACACTGAAGTTGATTACAAAGTCTGGGTGAAAAAGTAAGTTTAAAGTAACAGTAGGTACAAATGGGATAGTTTTATGAGAGTCATGCATGCATGATTGAGTATACGTGAATATATGATGTTTGTGTACTGTTTGTGGACGAGTGGTTGCTGTTTGTGAGTGCGGGTGTGTATGTGATGTGTGTTTGAGTGTGTGTTTATGAAATTATTATTGGACTATTTAAAATTTGTTGTGGCTAAAACGAGAAGGTATGTGGTAGATATTAAGAGATCCTAAAGATAAAAAAATAATAAGTGTGGCGAATTACAGCTAATGTGGAGTGCTTCTATTGATGATCATAGTTATGGTGCAGGCTGCTTGATGAATTCACGAACAAGGTAAGCTTGTATAATGTAACTACAGAAACAGTAGCAAAATTATTATTAATATGTACCTATTATTTAACTTATACTTAAAAACAATCACAGATTAAAATTACACACAGGTACATGAAAAGTACAATTGAAAAGATTAAATTAACTGTCAATAAAAATTATTTAATGAACACGTAGTTTTTTTTAAAACTTGTGTACATGTCTGTACTAAATTTGTAACACTATCCTACATATTTTAGAAGGTACCATAATGTTTTGCGTTTTCGCTTTTTCGTAACCACCTAAACTTGGTCGGGTTACCACGGTCATTCACTTCCTAATGACTTTAATCGTATTATCTCATTAATTATCCAATGTACTGAGCTGAAATTTTACTGATATACAACTGAACTAAAAAACTAATTATTGACATAACATTCAGTTCATATATCCAATCCAGTGGCCAAATAACACCGCGTGCATCAAGACCGTGCTCGTGAAGAACTCAATATCATCATAACTTGGTAAATACTTACAGGATACTAATGAAACTTCACATACATTTGAAGGCAGTTACAAGCTTTAAAATAACGTTTAAAGTAAGTCTTTAGAGCTCTTATTGAGAGTGCTGGGACCAATTGAAGTGTTTTTCTATTTAATGAAATAACCTTTAAGCTATGTATTATTTTGGTTTTTTTATTGCACAACAAATTTAAACTAATTCCTAAGAAGCCATGTACAAAATATGATAAGAATCCGCTTAACCATTTCAAAGATCTAGCAAAACCAAAAACGTTACCCCAGCAAAATCTCGAATAACTTCGCAACCGATGAAAGAACAAATACAAAATAAGGCACAACATTTACTTCATCTAGACAACTAATTTTATAGCTAGTAATTATTTAAAAATTCCCATTAGAAAGAAAAAGGTCTGGCTGGGGTAACGTTACCGCAGCAGGAAATGTTTTTGTGAAATAATTAAAAAACTATAAGCGCAACTTTAAAAATGTGCGCAACAATTACAGAAGCCGCACAACTAATTATCTATCAGATTCAAATGGTAAATTTCGACACAATCTGGCTGGCGTAACGGACACTGCGTCCGGCTATTCCATCGACGCAGCTTTATGTGTCACGGCTACATCACTCCACGAAGGAAGAGGAGGTCGTGGAGTATATTAAGATCAAGACCAATTTCATCCTGAGAGTCGAAAGTTTGGAGTCGCGCCACAAGATAAATTTTAAGTCTTTTGTGGTGCGGGTTCCAACCTAACATCTCGAGACTTTTATGAAGGAGTAATATCGGCGACGGGTGTCGTGTATCGTCGTTTCCGCGGAAGGCTACATGACACCACGACTCAGCGCAATGCGTCGCCGACCACACGTAAATATTAATTCTAGCTTAGTTTATATTTCCTATGTATTAGTTTATTATTGAATTAGATTATAGTGTTTATTTTGTTTATATGGGCCACACATTGAATTAGAAAAGCTATGGAAACGTAATTCTCATACAAATAACGCTTCAATTTTGGTTCCATTTACGCAAACAACTGACACACTATAATAGACGAAGCTAGTGCGCGATTGGGTGCATCAAGGTCACTGGGCGGAGTCAAGATGACAGCAAGCCGAGCGTGGATGGTGTTATGCAGTAGATACTTAGCTAAATTAAATTATTTGTGTATATTTAACAATGACTTTTTTGAATGAATCCCGACAGAATATAAATGTAAATTGCCTATATACAATACATACATACAAATAAATTATATTGATACTTCTATACTATTGTTTTTTTTTAATCAATACTCAATATATTTATTGCATTCCACAATGTGAACTTAGGTGGTAGGTACATAAGGATATAATAATTATATGCATCATTGTGGGCCCTGTCGGGCATAACAATATAAAAATTAGGAGAATTACGAGGAGGGCTATTAGGTTAGGTTAGGTTTAACGGGCAGGTGTCCGCAACTCCACGACCAAGCGCGTATTTTGCGTACGGGAGGAGGGCTATTATAAATATTTAAAATTTTATATTAATCTCTACTAGTCTTTTGTTTAGGCTGAGGTAGGCTTATAAATAATTGTATACTTACATATAATTTTTACTACTCGTAATTATTATATTATTATTATTGGTAAGTATTAAAGAAGAAAGAAAGAAAGAAAAGAAAGAAAATATATTTATTTGGGACACGCACAGGAATTTAACATTAAAAAACTAAAATTAACATATTAAATAAAAATTAAAACAAAAGACCTGTGCGAGGCCAAAAAGGCCCCTATCTCAGCACGATGCCACGATTTTTAAAGAAAAGCAATAAATACCGCAGCGCTGTTATTCTGAAAGGGCCTACTGCAATGCCATGAATACATTAATGTACAATAGCCCACAAAGAGGCATAAATTATATATAAATAAATAAGAATATAAATAATAAGAATATAAAATGACAGATGCAACAGATGAAAATATCCAAAATTAAAAACGAAATTAATTCTCCTACGCATCCCGTAATCATCGCGTTCCGTATTATAAAATATTTTTGCTTTTCTTTTTGGTATTATTGTTTATTTATTAAATTTATCGTTTAAATACTCGTTTAAGTATATTATAATAACATTTACGGATTAGAAATTGTTTTAATTTATTTATAAATATATTTTATTTTTGAACATTTTTAATTTCGTCTGGTAATTTATTATATATGTCGCGGCAAGCGATATTCTTGAATAATAAGTTGTGAAGTTGATTAACTTAGTACAGAGTCTATGGTGACCAGCGTGACGTTACTTGTCATTTGAAAATGGCGCGAATGTGTTTTCGGTAATGTCACGTGGACAGAGTCGTGCTGGTGCGTGGGAGCGTGAGCGTGAGACACCGACGAAGACACACATCCAGCACGAAACTGTCAGTTACCTAGATTTGAGTTCATTTGTGATTAAGATTGTTAAGTGAGGTTATTACTGCAATGAAGATTGCTATTCTACGTTATGAACTCTGTACCACGAAACCCCCATCGGTGTCAGCTCATCGCTCAGCCATCGCTGGCGGCGACATATATATACAAGGAAGTGTTAAAATTTTATGTTCTTGGAAATGGGGTATGCAGCTGTCTGTGTTATCTATATTAACTAATATTCTAATCAGTCTTCTTTGTAGTGTGAAAAGTGTTGGTGCATCTGTGGCTATTTCCCCATAATATTACGCCATAGTTTAACCATGCGTATGCATAGGCATAATACGTAACCAGAGCAGTGGGGAGATTTGTTGTTTTTTTTTATTTCACTAATTAATATTACTATTTATTTAGCAAATCAACGTCTTTTACATTTAAAAAAATATAGTCTATGTACCTAAATATTCCTAATTAAATAACCTACTACAACTATATATATAACTTAACTATAACATAATTTAATTATAGTTTTTTAAATAGTTAATAAATAAAATAATAAAATACTTACTTACCACTGACTGTTATAAATGTGAAAGTGAGTTTATTTATTCGTTAGTCCTCGTCAAAAGGCTGAATGGATTTGGATGAAATTTGGCACATGTATATGTTATCACCTGAATAAGACCGTAGGGCACCTTCTATCCCAAAATTCCTTAATCAGGTATCGGTACGAGTAATTAGATATAAATGCAAGATATATCAAAATTGGTTTAGCACACCCTACTAAATTTATTTGGTGCCCAATCTTCCTGTCTTCTTTCTAAACGAACAGCCTTTGTCCACAACATTCGCCTTAGTTCATTTTTAGGAAAACTGAAAATATTACAACGATAATTAATCGGTAATAAATGTGTGTTCGTGTATTCAAAATACTACAAACTAATGTTTATCAAAAAAAAAATACTTATTTACAAAAACAAAATCCTAAAAGAATAATTCATTGGGCTGGTTACGAGCACTTATTGCATAACGCCGGCCACAAAGAATTACTAGTTTGTGTTTTATTCACATTTGTATTTATTTGTATACTTATACAACTAACTTTAAATGTATATTCTAACCGCTTAATAACTCGCCAATATGCGGAAATCCAGACACAGTTTAGAATTACCTATTTTTATGCTGAATAAATAAACCTATTTTTTTGTTCAAGTGTCAATGTCATTCAAATTGGTAAAACAGTAAGTAAATAAAAATATTTATATTTAGGTACTCACCAATGAAATGTTATTCCAGTATCACTTTTCCGCCTTTCTTTGCATTTTCTGCACCACTTTACTACACACGAAGTCATTTTTTTATAATTCCACCAATGTTTTAACCAAATAATGACACGTCAAACGCTTTGATCAATGCGACCTTCCGTCACTGAGTGCGCAGTAGACTAGTTCTCAAAAAAGACGTACTTTTAAAGCCCCGCCTACTTAGACGTACTATTCGTGGTGCCACTTTTTGAGTGCAATGCTGTTTCACACAGATGCCTGAAATAAAGAGTTATTATTATTGATACAACAATGCCTTCAGGATGCTGTTGCGGTTGCCGCGACGTTGCAGTGCGTCGGGAATGTTTGCTGAAGCACGTACGGATGGTTTTAACGCCATCATGCGTAAGAAAGCGGCTTCCCTACTGCAACGTTTGCGTAGCACTCGGAACGGCATCCTGAAAATGGTTGTTAGCAGAGTGGACGCAGCATGTAAGCACAGTTTGTTACTAACCACTAACTACGTATGGACTGCTTAGGTCTGAAATAAACATATTTTCGTACCACTTGCTCAAAAAAGTGACATTCTATGCCACAAAAAGCGAACATAACAATAGTCATTTTTAATCTGTTAAAAACAGGGAAAGGAAATTGTACTGAATTTCATTCACCATGTGATTTAAATTTGGAATACTTACCGAAATTCATACTGAACTACATCTGTGTTTACACCATTGAGTTTGTATATAAAGCATTATACATCTTATTGAAAAAGGAATACGCATTTATTATGCATTTAATAAAATAACTGTCTGCGCCATTCGCATTATTTTATCTATATTTATTCTATCTACACCTCATTATAAAACCATAAACACATACTTGTAACATTATATTACACATCACTCAATAACTCATTCGAGAAGGATTTTCCAATCGATCGAAAAATCGATTCCTTTCTTGCCCCCTACTATTTCCTGGTCCGTTCATTCGAACAACTCCCTTCCTCTCATTCACTCGCAAATCCGCTCGCTTACTGGTGACACGTATCCCGTGCGCCCGCGCTCCCGCTAAAAACTCTAAAGGTGAAAATATTAGTGTTGTGTGGTGAAAATCTCAAACTCTCCCCTCTCGTGAAACTTGGAGGAAATATCGTCTGAACCGGCGCGTGAGGCCGTAAGTCCCCTTTTTCCTTCCAAAGCTCGGTGTGCAACTGAACGCGTTAGTCACAGGCAATTAAAAGATAGCCGATAGCCTTGCTGATGGTAAGCAGTGATGCAAACTTTCCCAAAGAAACTTTTTTTATACACAATAAAATAACAAAAACGCTGTTTGAAATTCCCGCGCGCGCGCCTGTGATTAATCACAGTAGGCACGAATCCGCACGATCTATCAGCTGATAGTCTGACCTCGGGAAGGGCAAAATCTACTAGTAGTAGCGTCACACGCTCCCCCGTCACCCCCACCGCTCCCATGGCCCCCGACAGTACTGACGTAATTAAAGTTAATGAGTATAATAAATAGTTTCTTTGGGAAAGTTATTCGTATTCATGAGTGCAATCACGTGTTTAATTATCGGTCACTAATTACCAGTCACCCTATATAAGGTGCTATAAAAATATCTGCCATCCTCTTAAGGGGTCATTGTACTCATCATTATAAACATCTTTTGCTATGGGACAAACTCCAAATCGCGAAAAAAAAATCAGCTGTTCCCTACATTTTTGGTCACGTGACTCGTCGAAATGTAGGGAACAGCTGATATTTTTATACACATACATACATACATAAACTCACACCTTGTTCCTTTTTTTTTAGCACCTTATATTATATATAATATTCTCATTTCAAACGCATTGTATAAACAGCATTTGAATGAGGTAGAAATAAAACCAATATATTAAAGATTATTATTATTCTCATTTATTATTTGTACATACATATAAATTACATTTTTAAATATTGATATAAAAATATAAAAACATTTAAAAATATAAAAAATAGTGAACCACCGATGGCGGGAGCAGGGTCCAAGCTACCGGTGGTTAGGGCTCCAGAGACAGGAACCTCCTCACGATGCGGGCCGTATCAAGAAGTACTGCCTTCTGGATCAGGTTCCTGACCCAACCGTGCAACGAAAGCCTCGAAAGATGCTCATCGAGGCTTTTAGCTATAAGGCCATTGGCTGTAACGACTATCGGCACAATGACAGCCGAGTCCACATCCCACATGTCGACAACCTCGCGTGCTAAGTCGAGATATTTGATTTTTTTCTCTTTCTCAGCTTTCACAAGGTTCTCGTCATGAGGGATGGTAACGTCGATTATCATTGTGCGGCGCGCTAATCGATCTATCACCACTATATCAGGCTTATTGGCAACAACAGTCCTGTCAGTGATGATAGATCGATCCCAGTACAGTGTAACATGGTCATTCTCGAGAACTGGGTCGGGCACATACCTGTAATACGGTACTTCAGAATCCACAAGCAAGTATTTCAAAGCAAGTTGCTGATGGATAATCCTGGCCACTTGGTTATGTCTGTGCAAGTACTCACTGTTAGCCAGACGAGAACAACCGGAGATGATATGTCTGATAGACTCGCCCGGACAGTGACATGCCCGACACACGTCAACTGTCCCGTCCTTCATAATATATCTCCGATAGTTATTCGTCAAGATAACTTCGTCCATAATTGCACAGACGAACCCTTCAGTTTCTCCGAAGAGGTTACTGAATCGTAGCCAGGATACGGACGCTAAGAAGTCTACATCGGGCCCATGAAGAGCCCGGTAGAAGCGCCCGTGAAGCTCTTTGCTTTGCCATACCTGTCTGCGGTCATCAGTACTCAGTACTATAGGTTTGCGCCAGTTCTCGTTAGCCATGGATAGCGGGGTAAGGCCCTTGTCCACTGCGACCACATCCCGATGCATCCCCACGTCGGCTTTCAGAAAGTATTCTCGGAGGCTGTACACCTCACGGTTGTGGAGGGTCTTAGCATTTAGGAAGCCTCGACCCCCGCACTTCCGCGGTATGTACAGTCTCATAACCGAGGATCGTGGGTGATGCATCCGGTTTGCGGTCATCAGTGTACGAACTCTCCTATCCAGGGCGTCAAGTTCCGTTTGAGTCCATTTGAGTATGCCGAAAGAGTACATCAACACTGGCATGACCCAACCATTGAAGGCGCGCACCTTGTTTCCGCCCGACAAAAGGCTATTTAAAACCTTCTTCAGGCGGCCAAAGAAGCGCTCCTTCAACGATTGTCTCATGTCAGCAGCATCGATGCCTAACGCTTCCGACATACCCAAATATTTATAGTTTTCGGATAAGGAGAGGGATCTAAGGTGTACGGAATCCGAGAGTTGAATTCCCTCGGATTCCACAATCTCCCCTCGCTGTACATGCATGACTGCACATTTGTCCACACCAAATTCCATCCTGATGGCACTACTGAAAGTTTCAGTTACCTTCAGTAGCTCCATCAGTCGCAAATTGTTGGGGGCAAAGAGTTTCAGATCATCCATGTATAGGAGGTGAGATATGACCTGACCACCTCTCCTTAACCGATAGCCTAGACCTGAATCCTCCAGCAGTGTGCTAAGCGGATTCAAGGCTAGGCAGAACCAAAGCGGACTCAAACTGTCACCCTGGAATATACCCCGCTCAATCCTGATAGGTTCACTATTTCCCCGGATCTGTCGACATCCTGGATAGCGTAAGACTGTACTCCACTGCCGCATACACGATATCAAGAAGGTGCGAAGAGTTGCATCTATTTTGTACAACTCCAGCACCCTAATGAGCCATGTATGCGGCACCGAGTCATAGGCCTTCTTGTAATCTATCCAACATGTCGACAGATCCTTGCGGGATCGGCGAACCTGCTGGCTTATGGCCATGTCAATGAGGAGTAGCTCCTTAGTACCGCGGGACCCGTTCCTACATCCATTTTGAGAGGTGGACATGATAGAATTGCTGTCAATGTGATCGTTTATTTTAGCTCTCAAAATGGATGTAAGAACTTTATAGACCGTCGGTAAACAAGTGATCGGTCTATAATTTTTGGGTTCCGCAGTACTACCTGTTTTATGGAGCAGGTGGGTTATTCCTGTTGTAAGAAACTGGGGTAGCGACCCTGACTCTAAAGCTGACTGAAACTGGGAAGCCAAGCAAGCATGCGATCCCTGGATCCATTTGATCCAAAAGTTGTGCAGTCCGTCCGGTCCCGGAGATTTCCAGTTAGGTAACGGACGGACTGCACAGGTTACATCTTGGGGGCTGATAACGATTGCCCCCATTTCTGGTATAGAATCACACGCTTGCTCCACCACCCGAGTCCAGTCGCTCTCAGCGTGACTGACAGGCACCGACCAGATGCTGCGCCAGAATGAACACATGGCGTCATCATCCGGTAGGCGCGTATCAGCCACACCTTGGTCTGGTCGCTCCCAAGCCCTATAAACCCTCCTTTCGTCGCTCTGGAACATGCGATTCTGCGTATACCGGTCAACCCGTCGCTTATACCGCCGGATACGGTTTGCCCATGCATAAACTTTCTGCTTTAGGAAGTCGATGCGCTCTGTGACACGGGATATGTATTCTCCAGGACTGATTCCAGTCCCAGAGAACGCTCGTCTCACAAAGCGCATCACTCGTGGCCGTGTATTGCCCTCCCTAAAACAGTGTAGTTTGCCAATGAGTACCCTGGCCTCATCGATACGACGCCCGATCCTGCACTGCCAGGCTGGTACGGTTGGTTTTGGTCGCATAGCTACGTCACTGTCTGGAAATTTAACGTTAGCTATACGACATGCCGCAACAGCCGCACAATACAGAATCGAGTGTGTATCGACAAGATTTTCGCTGTGTTCGAAATAACTCGTAACCAGCGAATCCAGGGCACACATTAGCGCCCTATTTTTTTTATGCATAGGCAAACGTGGTAACCGGGGTCTAAGTACGGTTGGTGTTGACCTATATTCGCGAAGCGCATCCTCCAGAGCGCTCCTCAATCTATCACTGCACTGGCTACTTACTGTGACAACCCTATCATCTGCCTCATCACTAACACAATTGGACCGCGGCGTAATTGTATTAGTTGCCGGTGAGTGTGCCGCGGTTTGTAGCGAAGCAGAGACGATACGGTTGCTCAGCACCTCTGAGCGCAGCCTATCAAGCGCGGTGTCGTCCAACCTGTGGTTACGTTGAATGACCCGCACCTGATCCGATAATCGTTGGGCCGACACGTTGACGGTTGGTTCCAGCTCCTGGAACAGAGACAGCATCCTAACACGGTACGCAGTGAGGTTAGTTCCCCCCTCTGTAGACCCGTAATATGCGCGCATGACGTTCTCATTTATACTTTGAGTCCATTTCATGCGCTGCACACAACCACCGGCAGCGGGGACCCGGCTCGGGGCCGGTTGGCCCCTAAGTCCCAAGCTTCTCGGTGGCCGGCCTCTCCCCGGCCGACGTACAGGTGTTGGCGACGTCGGCGGGGAAATTATTATTATTATTATTAGAATCAAGTTTTTTTTTTTAATATTATATTGTGTGCAACATACAAAGTTTTGTGTTAATAGAAACATTGAAAATCACAATAAAGTCATAATACTTTACATTAATTACTTTACTCACAAAGAGATTTAAACAGACTATAGAGCGGGCATGTCAAGGAAATGTCATAGAAAAACTTTGATCCCATGTCTCAGTAACGCCATCTAGAATAATATATGAATATTGGAGCGGCAGCGGAGCGTACTAAACTAGATTAATTTAGTTCGAGATGTCCCGTCATTGGTAAGTATTGAATGCCTTCGGCATTTTGACGTGACAACGTCTTATAAATTGGTTTGCCGGGTGACACTTCAAGAAACTGCGTTACGCTCCGCTCACGTTATGCGCTCACAATGAGAGCGAGTGAGAGGCACGCGTCCCTTCCACTCGGGCATGGTTAGCCCGCCTAAGAGCGAGAGAGACAGACATAAAAAGTGAAAGGCACGCGTCCCTTCCACTCGAGCACAGTTTCATCCTTCTTCCTACTATACGAATGAATATTCACATTAAAATTATTTTACCACTCAAAGTCGTTGTCACGTAAAACTTTCGCCCGTATACCGACATTACAGGCAACCAATTTTTTTTTTTTTTAATTATTATTATAAACCAGTGCTTGACTGCAATCCCACCTGATGGTAAGCAGAGTTGCAAACAGTGATGGTGAAGCGCACTAGTTTATTAAGAGCCTATTCACTCTAGCCTTGAAGACACCTATCTTATAATCGGACGGGAAGACCGCAGCAGGCAAATTGTTCCAGTCCTTCGATGTACGCGGTATAAACGACGAAGCGAAACGCTTTGTCCGAATCGAATCGAATTTATAGATGAATCATGATTGGTCTGTATATCATCATCATAAGATATGAAATACAGACAAACGGGGTAGATAGAAACACGACAGGGGTGAATTGAAACAAAACTTTGAGGAGGATTTTCGCGCCAGTTTAATATTATTTGATAATTCGACCATTTAATGGTACGGTACATTTAGTAGTATGGTGAACACACATCAAGCTAAACAAACTGTCAAATTTTCCCAATTGAATATGAACCTTAAACTCCATTTCTTAGTGTTTTTGGTGGAAAAAAGAAGTGGAGAAACAATCTTCCAAGCTTTGGAGCAGTTGTGCATGTCAGATAGGCAGTCACTGCATGTAAAGCAAGGATTTACAGCTCCATCTGGTTAGACTAAAAGCCCACCCCAACATACCTAGTTGGGGAAAAAAAAAAAAACTTATTTATTGGTACTAGAGATGAGAAAAGGATAGACCGAACAATTTATAGCATGAACCTCTTGACTAAAAGCCAGGCTACGAATCAATCCTTTTAGATCGTCATTTCAGCGTGCTAGGCACATCTTAGTTTGTCATTGATATGTATGAATACATACATCCTAGACACGCCTTTTTCCCGTAGATGCAATAACTACAGAGGGCCATCTGCTATGATTCTTACACACTTCGTTTGCTTCCTTAAAATGTATCTATAACATGTATGTATTTAGAAATATATAAGTATGTTTATCAGCTGTTTAGTACCCATAACACAAGCTCTTAGCTTAGCTTGGGACTAGATGGCTAAAGTTGAAAATGGATCACAATGTCATTTATCAGATTGAGATAGCTTGATGTGTTGACGTGTGGACTAACAAACCCTAAGAGATGTTTGTATTAAAATAAATGTTAATACATAAATAAATAAATATAATATAAGTATAGATTAATAGTTAAAACCACAGTTTTCGTTGTTTTTTTTTTCTTAACAATAGGCCATTTGACAAAATTGGGATTATTATATATTAATTATGGGATATTTAACAAAATTTTAGTTTTTACTCCCTCATCTAGATTACAAGAAAATATTCGACACATATTTTTCTCTTTTTTCACGAAATCACAAAATAACGGCGATACATCGAGTCAAAATGTCGCATGACGTCACTAGCCAGTACAGTTTATACTAGATAATGACGTTACAAGCCCCCTCCTCAACTTTAATGCGCTTAATCTCAGCAGTTTTTCATCAATTTGAAAAAAGATAAAATATGTGTCGAATATTTTCTTGTAATCTAGATGAGGAGACTAAAAAGTAAAATGTTATCAAAAAGCCTATTGTTAGATTAGATTGGCTAAGTACAACTATCTTTATTATAAACTAGCAGACGTACCGCGGTTTCACCCGCGTAGGTGCCGTTCCCGTGGGAATACAGGATTAAAAAGTAGCCTATGTGTTAATCCAGGTTGTCAGCTAACTCCATACCAAATTTTATTAAAATCCATTCAGTAGTTTTTACGTGAAAGAGTAACAAACATCCATTCATCCTCACAAACTTTCGCGTTTATAATATTAGTAGGATATAAAAATCATGTAATTTTGAACATACATAGACTGACAATCACGTCAATAAAATCCTGAACGTTAAAAATTTACCGAGACAAGATGAGTATAGCGACATCTATCTCGCCACACACGAACTAACGACTGACATCCTACATCGCGATGTTAAAGTTATCCGCGCGATTGAACGTATACAAGTTCCCGACAACAACCGTCGGGCAGTAGTAGCCCACCAGACACAACACCCGTCTGCGAGGAGGAGCCGAGCGAGCGCAGGGGGATGAGGATCTTTACACATTGTTCCTCATAACCTCTAAAGGAAAGTTGAAATATCTCAATTTTACAAAGTTAGTGCTGTTTTCCTTGCCAACCCAATAACACCATTAAGACTTCAAGAATAAGTAATACTAAGTTTATTTATTTTCTACTCTATTTTCAATGTAATAAGTTCGATATTTGTCTAATACTGTTTGATGATAGAAGTCAGTTGTAAGTATTATTATAATATTCAAGTGAAAAATTGTCTAGAAAAAGGTACAGACAGCACATCAAGTTACCTCAATGTGTCAAATTTTCCCAATTCAATATGAACCTTATTCTGTTTGACATAAAGTTGAAAAACGGATCAAAGAAATTTATTTATTTATTCAATACCGTAAGACGAGGTTAGATTGATAAATATTTAATATAGAACTCATATATTTTTTAAAATTGTAAAATAAAAAAAATAACATAGCGACGACACATTATAATAATGATAACTATAAGTAACGATCATTTAATAAAAATGTATTACAAGTTCCGGGGAAAGAAAAGTTAATGTCGTTAAATAAATGGCTAATGAAAATGGGACTACTTCGATAACTCCCAATTAAACATTGCTCTCTAAAGTCACCCCTATCTAAAATGCATTTTAGACGGAAATTCAGGGCTAACATTGTCATGACTTTCAGTTCACTCAGTGCTAGCTGTTAAAGCTGAAACATTGGCGAAACATAGTCTAACGACTAGAATTCCTAGTAGGGGAACAAATCAGCTACGTTAATTTTACGGGTAAAACGGAAAAAGAACATTGTACTTTGTGTAACTATCAAAGTTGCCCAAAGATTCTGACAGACTGTATTTCGGTGAGTGTGCTCTTGAGCTCCACGAGCTCATTCCACCATCTCCTTTCCTCCATCGGGAATCCAGACGTACTGCAGGTTGTCACCCATTCCTAGTAGATGTTCCACACATTCGCACGAAGCGCTTTGCCTGTTCCTTCATTATGCGCACAGCCAAGGAGTGGAATTCCCTGCCTGCATCAGTGTTCCCGAGTTCATATGACCCCAATCTGTTTAAGTCGCGAGTTAATAGGCTTCTTTTGGGTAAGCTTGTTCCATCGTCGACCTCATCTCTGACCGCAGGACAAGATTGAGGTCAAGCGTAAACCCATTATATATAAAAAAAAAAAAAAAATCAAAGTAACCTCGGTTGACCGGTACTTCAAGCACACAAATGTACATAGGCGGCCTTAATTCCATAGGCATTTGACCATAGTGATCATAGCGCACTTTTATCTTATTCAAGACCAACCACTGTACCTATGTTTTACAAATAAAATTCTGATTCTAATTATGATTCTGATTCTGACACATTTGGTTAACTTGACGTGCTGTCTGTACATGAAAAAGATTTTTTAAGCTATTGCATAGCTTCTATCGCGGGCCTTGAGCGCGGGGACCGAATCCAGAATCAAGAGAGGGGGGGGGGGGGGGAGGGTGGCGGAGGGGAGGGGAAAGGAGGCGGTGAGAGGGGAGGGGATAGGGGGACGGGTAGAGGCAGGGGTCGGGAGGGGTTAGGGAGGGGACACAGAGGGAGGGGTGAGGGAAGGGGAGTGAAGGGTGATGGGAGATGTTTGGGAGGTGTGGGGGAATGGGAGGGAGGGGGAGAGGGGAAAGGGAGGAATGGGGAACGGGAGAGGGGGAGGAGAGGAATGGGGAGGGGGAGAGGAGAGGAGTTGATAAAAAATGCTATGCAATAGCTTTACCGCGGCAGTCTCCGAGTGCCACACGTCATTTTTTTTTTTGTCTAAATTGCTACACATTTTAATAAGTATATTTTGTACCTAGTTATAATGTATGTACGATAATAATGTGATGTATGTATGTATGTTGTGTGTGTGTATGTAATATTGTAATGTATGTTTGATAATATCAAACAATCACGATTCGCTAAGATTCTACATAACACAACATTACGTCTGTAGTCAACGAAGGATTAGGCAAAGGTGTACCTGGTAGTACATTAAAAAAAAATCTTTATCTTTTTTACACCCACATTTTGCCAGTTATGTTAAATTACCATGTAATAGGGGGCGAGCCCATTGCCATCAATCGGGCACAAATACAGACTCCGGGTTGCTACTGAGAACCCAGAAATCGAACCCGAAACCTCATAATCAGCAGTAGCGGTATTGACGCGTTTTTTTATTTACTTAAACAGATATTAGCGAAACCTGATTGATAACACCATACAGAATCGTTTACAATTTTTTTTTTATTTTAATTAATGTGCATTGTCAAAATTGTAAAAACTAACTTCCTAAACGTCATTTGACATTAAAAACATTCTTATAAGTATATCTGTCTCCACTGTACAGTTCCGAGTGAGCGAGACAGCATGAACTAAAAGGCGGATTGCTTGTGGGTTTCGTTCGTTCAAGGTATATATGGAAAGACTTGAGTTATCCTGCCGATGCCCCTGTAACAGAAAAGAAAGTATAGTTTAGTCAAAGTCAAGTCATTTTTGACTGGCCTGTTGGTCTAGTAGTTAGTGACCCTGA
This sequence comes from Euplexia lucipara, assembly GCA_921972225.1. NCBI lineage: Eukaryota > Metazoa > Arthropoda > Insecta > Lepidoptera > Noctuidae > Euplexia > Euplexia lucipara. Next base: position 9,075,895 of record OV179172.1, on the reverse strand, counting down.
CTGCTATGCCGGAGGTCGTTGGTTCGATTCCCACCCAGGACAAATGTTTGTGTGATGAGCACGATCATTTGTTCTGTGTCTGGGTGTAATTTATCTATAATATGTAATATGTATATATTTAGAAATATATAAGTATGTTTATCAGCTATTTAGTACCCATAACACAAGCTCTCAAGCTTAACTTGGGACTAAATGACGTTGTGTGAAAAAGTTGTGGAATATTTATATTTATTTCAATTAGACCCATGTTAATAGGCACTTTTGAACGTGAAACTTACAAATTAAATAAATTATTGACAACATTTCAAAATTTTAACCTGCACGTTTTATTACGTTATATAAAAGTAAATCCAAAACTAGACGACGAGACCCCCTGAAGATAATTTTCCACCATGGCATCAATGGAAGAAGGCGGATCATAATTACTGATTTGGTGCCAAGTCTAGTCCAAATCAAGTTTTAACCCCCGACCCAATAAGAGGGGTGTTATAAGTTTGACCGATGTGTGTGTGTGTGTGTGTGTGTGTGTGTGTGTGTGTGTGTGTGTGTGTGTGTGAATGTGTGCGTGTGTGTGAATGTGTGTGTGTGTGTGTGTGTGAATGTGTGTGTGTGTGTGTGTGTGTGAATGTGTGTGTGTGTGTTTTTACCGGTTTAGCTGAGGCTTTTTTTATTTGAAAGTGGGGTTTCTTGCGATGGTTCTTAGATATTATGATTCATCAAAATCGGTGTTGCCATTTTATTGTTATCAGCTCTTTTGTGTTAATGAAATAATAGCAGATAATGTCGTTTACATGCCTGCCTGTCCTCAAATCAGTTACTGGGTAACACGAGACCCCATGAAGAAAATTTTCCTCCCTGACATCAATAAATAAATAAATATAAAAAATATTCCACAACTTTTTCACACAACGCCATTTAGTCCCAAGCTAAGCTTGAGAGCTTGTGTTATGGGTACTAAACAGCTGATAAACATACTTATATATTTCTAAATACATAAATATTATAGATAAATTACACCCAGACACAGAACAAATGATCGTGCTCATCACACAAACATTTGTCCTGGGTGGGAATCGAACCCACGACCTCCGGCATAGCAGTCAGGGTCACTAACTACTAGACCAACAGGCCAATGGAAGAAGGCGGATTATAATTACTGACCTGGTGCCAAGTCCGGCCGTGAATAGGAGCCTTCGGCCTCGGACGAGGTATTCCGGACAGCGCACGAATCGAAATAGGACTGAGGCCGTTTCATCGGCTCTCAGCAAGTTGTGTAGAGACATTATACCCTGGAATTGCAACAACGATGAATTTAAATTACCTTTTAAAAATCATCAAATAACTGTCTTGTTCAATGCCTCACTCATCGTAATGACTTAAAAAAAAAAAAGATTTAAGATACCGGGCTGGTATCCGCAACTCCACGTCAAAGCGCGTATTTTGCGTATAGATTATAGCCCAATCTACCACGCGGGCCCAGTGCGAATTGGTAGATGTCACATGTCTTCGAATTTTTGGTTCTAGGACATGCTGGTTTCCTCACGATGTTTTCCTTCGCCGTCTTTGAGAGCAGTGTTAATGAAATAAATTACACAAAGTAATGCGCCTGCCTGGGTTCGATCCCACGATTTACTGTTCGTAAGTCCGGGCCGCCACCACTGGGCCACCGCTGCTCTCATCGTAATGACTTAATTCATTGTTTTATTCTTTGTCCAAGCTATCTAAATACAAATACAACAATAGGCTAGTTTATAAAATTTTACTTTTCAGTCCCTCATCTAGATTACAAGAAAATATTCGACACATATTTTTTCTTTTTCAAATTGATGGGAAACTGTTTAGATTAAGCGCATTAAATCATTTAAAGTTGAGGAGAGGGGGCTTGTAACGTCATTAACTAGTATAAACTTTACTGGCTAGTGACGTCATGCGACATTTTGACTCGATGTATCGCTGTTATTTTTTGATTACCTACGTGAAAAAAGAAAAAATATGTGTCGAATATTTTCTTGTAATCTACACACATCAAAAGTGTCTAGGGATCAACATATATTTTTGCAATAACTTTTCTCCTGATTGATATTAATTAAAATTTTCTTTAAGGATTCATCAAATAAAGTGTTTTCGTTTGTCACAGTAACGATAAACCAAGTCACCTTTGCATTAATAAAGAAATTTGCCATTTTCCTAATACAGGGATTTTTGACATTTGAACCACTAACATTAAAGTTCGAAAAAAAGACTGAAATAACAGTTTTCTTTAAAATTTTATTGGGTAACTTAAACAATAAATAATCCGTGTTTCTACCGCGAACACTAACAACACAAGAACATCGGTTTGGCATACTCAAAATGAGTTCATCCAAATCACGCTGTGGAATGGCCGCCCATGTTCGTTGCAACAACAAAAAAAGGTCTTCTTGCGACTGGATACCCTCCATATTCAGCAGAGCTCTTCTCTGTAGCATATCCCATGCATGCTCAATCAGGTTCAAGTCTGGCGACTGAGCAGGCCAGGGCAGGACATTGATGTTAGCTGCGGCGAGAGTCTGTCTTACAACTCTTGCGGTGTGCGGTCGTGCATTATCATGCATTAACTGAAATAAGGGACCGATTTGCACTTGTAGAGGAACGATGACGTCTGATACAATCGTCTCAGCATAAATTTGAGCGTTGAGGTTGCCTCTGATCCAAATCAACTCAGTTCTTCCGCCGATCCAAATACCCGCCCATACCATGATGGTTCCACCACTATAAGGATGGATTTCCTGGCAGGATTTTAATCGCTGTTGGCGTCCAGGGGTTCTCCAGTGTCGTATACGTCTTGTATCCGGTCTCATACCAAAACGAGACTCATCAGAAAAGCACACGAAACGCCATTGTTCTTCTGCCCAATTTCTGTGTTCAAGAGCCCATTGATATCGAATCCTACGATTGTGCATTGCTATAGGTGGTACCCGTAGCGGTCTTCAGGAATGAAGGTTCACTTCATGCAAGCGGTTTCTGACTGTTTGGTCGCTAATTAAGTTCCCTGAAGAGTGATGAAGCCTCACGAGTTGTAAGACAGACTCTCGCCGCAGCTAACATCAATGTCCTGCCCTGGCCTGCTCAGTCGCCAGACTTGAACCCGATTGAGCATGCATGGGATATGCTACAGAGAAGAGCTCTGCCGAATATGGAGGGTATCCAGTCGCAAGAAGACCTTTTTTTGTTGTTGCAACGAACATGGGCGGCCATTCCACAGCGTGATTTGGATGAACTCATTTTGAGTATGCCAAACCGATGTTCTTGTGTTGTTAGTGTTCGCGGTAGAAACACGGATTATTAATTGTTTAAGTTACCCAATAAAATTTTAAAGAAAACTGTTATTTCAGTCTTTTTTTCGAACTTTAATGTTAGTGGTTCAAATGTCAAAAATCCCTTTATTAGGAAAATGGCAAATTTCTTTATTAATGCAAAGGTGACTTGGTTTATCGTTACTGTGACAAACGAAAACACTTTATTTGATGAATCCTTAAAGAAAATTTTAATTAATATCAATCAGGAGAAAAGTTAATGCAAAAATATATGTTGATCCCTAGACACTTTTGATGTGTGTAGATGAGGAAAAATTTGTCAAATATCACATTGATACTTATGTATATTGAACAACATCCTGTAATATATCCATTACATTGAGTATGGTGGTGATGATGATAATGATGATGATAACGATGATGATGATGATGATAACGATGATGGTGATAACGATGAAGGAGAAGAAGATGATGATCACGATGATGATAAGGTTGTAGGCTACACCTACATATATTTCACATTATACACAACAAGTACATACATATTACATACAACACGTACATACATATAAACAACACATACAATACCATACCATACATATTTGTAAACACTACAAAAATATTAATATTATATAATTGAACACAACCGTGCGCACACGGCCTAACAAACTAGCGTGTATGTATACAGCCTTATCCACTGTGCGCCACCGCGCCGTTAGCGGAGGCCTACGAGTCCGCCAGCGGTGCCGCACGCTTCGATACACTTCAACCACGAATACGATCGGACGACCAACGAGCGCCGCCCGCGCTACGAGTTTGCGATACCGCCGCGCACGTCTCGCGCACCTCACCTAGTCACCTCTCGGTCGCCCACACAGTCCGCTACAATCCTCTACGGCGAACGCATGCCGGATTATTGTTACTCTGCCGCGCTTTTGTTAAGTGTTCACTAATTACTTTACTAATAAACTTTATATTTTATTTACTTAAAAGTAGTGTTTAATTTGACTTGCTCATAGTCTACCCAAACACACTACAAGGTGATGATGGTAATAATGATGATGATGATGATGATAATGGCGGTGGTGTTGATGATTTACCTCTATTATAGCTGTCTGCCTGACGTTCCCAACATGTACGGTGCACTGGAAGCCGGGGCATATCACAGTCGTGTGCCTAAGCACTTGCACTGACGCCTGTAAAAGAACATACATACTAATATGATGAATGCGAAAGGAACTCTGTTAGTCTGTTTGTTTGTTTGGTTGAACGCCCTAATCTCAGGAACTACCGGCTCGAATTGTAAAAATATTTGCGTTGGATAGTCCATTTATCGAGGAAGGTTATAGACAGGCTATATAACATCACGCTATGACCAATAGGAGCGGAGCAGCAATAAGAAATGTTGCAAGCGGGAAAAAAACGCTGCGTAAACGGTTTACACAGCCAGTACAGTTTATACTAGTTAATGACGTCACAAGGCCCCTCTCCTCAACTTTAACGCACTTAATCTAAGCAGTTTTCCATCAATTTGAAAAATGAATAATACTACGTGTAGAATATTTTCTTGTAATCTAGATGAGAGACTAAACCCTAAAATTTAATCAGAAAGCCTTTTCGTAGACAGCAAGCTTGCTCCTCGCAGACGACGCGTAGTTAGAGCGCAGACGGCTAGCCGTAGCCGTGCCGGTATAATGTGCCATATGATAACTGATATTTATATTTGTAAATAGGTTTTCACAAACACTTTTACACGTCATTTTTTTAAGTAAGTAAATGAGATCGGAGTTTCACTATCTGACTACTCTGAGAAGAAACACCGAAAGAAACTCAGAGGTCAGTCTCTTTTAAAGTCCAGACATTATCTTGGTCAAATCATGTAAGGTCCATGCAGATTAGTGTCTGAGATGGTCTTTTGAGGAAAGAATCACACAGAATGAGGGGACCAGATCAGTCAATGCAAGCATTTGTCAGTAATCGTGAGCTCAACTCGGAACTTGAGGAGCTCCACGTGCCGGCGAACAATACCTAAGAAAGAACATTTGGGTTAAGGGGCCGTGCCTGAAATCGACTGATTTTGATCAACTGTAATCATTATTTGTGAGAAAGAGAAGAAGAATTTATACAATCCTATTTGTGATTTGAAAAGACGAGTTCCTTGCTTTGCATTTTAAGGAATTCAATTTGGAAATAAATTACGTATTCATGGAAAATCACTGAAATTCACCCACATGTTTTTAAAAAAATTACGCGAGACTGACGTATGATCATTTAGTTACAAGAAACTACAATAGATTTTGAAAATTACCAACCAAAAAAAATCTTACCAACACCAGTACATAGTCTACTTGCACGTGAGGGAACTACTTTTTTAAATTTTTACTACAACATACGGAAAAAAAATCAATGTCGTTACTTTCCGGAAATTTCAAGACTAATCAGTACTTTTTTTTCTATTGTTTGAATCACTTTTAAGAAATTTTAAAAGTAGCATATTAATCTTTAGTTTATTATATATTCGTACTATTTTTTAACTTGTGTACTTTAACATGTGTACCAACATAGTAAACAAATATGTATACACAAATATTCCGGAGATGTATTTCTCAACCGTCTTAATTTACTTAGAAATGAAAATATGATATAAAATATTAAAACAGTTTAAGCGATCACTACGCTCGAGCTTTACGCGTGTGTTCGTGAACTGTACACACAAATATTGCATCGCAATGATGTTACCTAACTCCAGCGAGCGAATTTTGTGCACGGCCCCTTAAACAAAAACAACATAACGTTTACTCACCTGAAAATAGATACATCCTCTCGGATCATTCGGATCTTCAAGCATCACTTTGTCGGGACATCCGCACTCATCGCACTTGACATCATCGCTGGCGTCATCGTCATCTTCATCGTAAATGTTAGTTTCATCGATGTCATCGCTGTCTTTGGCTAGACATTCTTCAGCTGTCTCCACGTCTCTTAGGAAATTCTTGTTTTTCCTCCGTACATTTTTACGGTTTTTCGTTTTTTCTACTAGATTCTGTTCAATCAGCTGTTTCATCTGCGAAGTGATTTTTTTTAAGATTTATGTTTAAATTATTTATTGAATTAAAATTCAAGCTACATAACGAACCTAATAACAATTAATCTGTAGCCAAAAGACTGGCAACATTGCCACGCTGTATGGCACTCCTAATTCTTTGGCCCTAGAATAACTTCTGTTGAGCTTTTCCCACGTCGGGTAATATATTTGTAACATCTTTTCTCTAGGTTGCTGGATATTTATTGTGGACACAGGACTAATTAAACGAAACTGATGAATTGTGGTGTTACTATGAGTCTACCTGTATAACCCCTTTCGGGGATTGAAGTATATAGCCAGGCAAAGATTACATCAAAAACTAGTTATTAAAGAATATCTTGTCTTCCACGCTACCCAGTAAGTAGTTGGGAAAAAAATAGATATGACTAAAGCATTTAATCATGTTCATCACGAAGTTTTACTCAGAAAACCAGAGCAATATGTTATAGGGGGTCATTTTATATACATATTTATGAGATTATATCCAACTGGTACACACAAAAAGCATTAATCGTTGAAAATAGAAGTTCGAAGCTCAAAACAGAGTTCATGTTTTAAACATTATTTAAGTAAAATTTGGAGTCCCACAAGGGAGTATAGAAGACCCGGTACTGTTTCTTATCTACATTAATGTTGACACAGACGTCATTCGTACGTATAAGATGCTAAAGGGGATGATACAATATGGGTGTTGTTACGAACGAATATAGAGGGTGGAGGCGCACTGTCCGGCGCGCACGGCGCTAGTAGATGATGATATAGCTTACGTCAGTGGTGTCGCTCCGCTTGCAGCCGCAGAAGGCGGGGCGCGTGGCGGCGCGGTGCGGCGGCGCGAGCAGCACCATGCCGGGGCGCGGCGCCCCGCTGCGCAGCCCGATGGAGGCGCACTGTCCGGCGCGCACGGCGCTAGTAGATGATGATATAGCTTACGTCAGTGGTGTCGCTCCGCTTGCAGCCGCAGAAGGCGGGGCGCGTGGCGGCGCGGTGCGGCGGCGCGAGCAGCACCATGCCGGGGCGCGGCGCCCCGCTGCGCAGCCCGATGGAGGCGCACTGTCCGGCGCGCACGGCGCTAGTAGATGATGATATAGCTTACGTCAGTGGTGTCGCTCCGCTTGCAGCCGCAGAAGGCGGGGCGCGTGGCGGCGCGGTGCGGCGGCGCGAGCAGCACCATGCCGGGGCGCGGCGCCCCGCTGCGCAGCCCGATGGAGGCGCACTGTCCGGCGCGCACGGCGCTAGTAGATGATGATATAGCTTACGTCAGTGGTGTCGCTCCGCTTGCAGCCGCAGAAGGCGGGGCGCGTGGCGGCGCGGTGCGGCGGCGCGAGCAGCACCATGCCGGGGCGCGGCGCCCCGCTGCGCAGCCCGATGGAGGCGCACTGTCCGGCGCGCACGGCGCTAGTAGATGATGATATAGCTTACGTCAGTGGTGTCGCTCCGCTTGCAGCCGCAGAAGGCGGGGCGCGTGGCGGCGCGGTGCGGCGGCGCGAGCAGCACCATGCCGGGGCGCGGCGCCCCGCTGCGCAGCCCGATGGAGGCGCACTGTCCGGCGCGCACGCTGCCGCACGGCGCGCGGTTGCGGTAGATACTACGCACGCGGCTGCGGGCGAAAGACCCGTCCTCTAGCGGCCCTGTACAACATAAGTCCCGAATTTAGCTCACGTTTACAGACAAATGCGCCCACTGACCGGACAGGTCCACTCATATCTGTTTGTTTCTTTTCTCAAAAGACCTTCTCAGATACCAATCTGCATGGTTCTCTGAACATCAGACTAAGAACTCGCCCTCACTTTTAACCGGGAGTGATCTAATCCGAGACAGAGAACTCGGCCTCACTATTAACCGGGAGTGATCTAATCCTAGACAGAGAACTCGGCCTCACTATTAACCGGGAGTGATCTAATCCTAGACAGAGAACTCGGCCTCACTATTAACCGGGAGTGATCTAATCCGAGACAGAGAACTCGGCCTCACTATTAACCGGGAGTGATCTAATCCTAGACAGAGAACTCGGCCTCACTATTAACCGGGAGTGATCTAACCCGAGACAGGGAACTGGGTCTCATTATTAACCGGTGATCTAATCCGAGAAAGAGAACTCGATCTCGTTATTAACCGAGAGTGATCTAATCCGAGACAGAGAACTGGGACTTATTATTAAACCGAGAGTGATCTAATCCGAGACAGATAACTCGGACTCGTTATTAACCGAGAGTGATCTAATCCGAGACAGAGAACTCGGCCTAATTATTAACCGAGAGTGGTCTAATCCGAAACAGAAAACTTTGCTTCATTTGATGAATTACAGATATACATAAAAACTTGTAATAAGAAAACAACAACATTTATTTAGTTAATCTAAAGATAAAATTTGAACGACAACATATATATGTATACATATAACCTAACCTAACTTACCAAACCTATCCTATAGCGAACCTAACTACCGAACCTAACTACCTTACTGAAATGCATTGATTTCGAAAGATACAAAATACATTATTTCAAACTGAACGACTGCGCTGCATGTCTCTATGTTACATACAATACTAGAGTAGGTAGTTGTATTTGAAGTAGTAGTAGTGGGAGGTAATTATTTAACTCGATTGGTATATTATCCATACATTTAATAGTACTTTGACTGGCTTAATGATGTAGTGGATAGTGGCCCTAACTGGACTTAACTTGGGATCCATTTTTAAGAAAATTGCAGTCAAGGAGGATGCAAAGATTTAGCACAGTGGTAGTTTATGTGGTGGAGATGTGAAAAAACCTAATATATTTTTTTACATACATAAACTCACGCCTTTTTCCCATGGGGGTAGGCAGAAACTACAGAGCGCCATATGCTACGATTCTTACATACTTACTTCTTTTGCTTCGTTTACATTCATACATGTTGTCATACACACACGCCGGTTGCGAGTACTACGCACCTGACCTTTCTGAAGAACCTCACCAATAAGGTCTATGTATGTCCTTCTAGGGCGCCCTCTATTTAAAAAAACCGCCCAAGAGCGTGTCGGGCCACGCTCAGTGTAGGGTTCCGTAGTTTCCCGTCCGTCACAATAAGTGTTCAAAATGCTTGCATATACGATTATACTACAAACTTAGTCCAGAAATTAATTTGTACAACTTTTTGTATTTTTTGTACAAAAACTGTTCTTTCCATCCAAAAAAGATTTTCCTAGAAAGTCCTTATAAAGTTCTACATTACAGATTTTTTTCATATTTTCTAAAGTTATGGTTCAAAAGTTGGAGCGATTATTTCCGAAATTATTGACATTATCAAAAAATGATTTTAGTAAACCCCTATTCATTTTTAAATACCTTTCCAACAATATATCACACGTTAGCGTTGAAATTTAAAAAAAAAACACTTCCCACTTTACATATAGGGGAGGCTACCCTAATAAAACATTTTTTTCCTATTTTTGTTTTACCACTTTGTTGGCGTGATTGATACACATATTGGTACCAAATTTCAGCTTTCTAGTGCTAACGGTCACAGAGATTAAGCGAGGACGGAAGGACGGACGGACAGACAGACATGGCGAAACTATAAGGGTTCCTAGTTGACTACGGAACCCTAAAAACTTCAAAGAAGCGGTAATGAACAATACAGGGGTGTCCATGTATTGTTCATCACACTGCTTCTTTGAGGTTTTCATCATTGAAACTGTCATTTTCAACTTCTGTCTTTTTATACCGCAAAGAAGAAGTTTTAAGAAGAATAAAAGTGAAACGAAAAACGTGTGTTCTTCGTTTCACTTTTCAAAAAAATAAAAAAAAAACAAAGATGTTTATTATCAGCTTAGATAACATTACGCTAGTTACAATAAGGAGCCACCTTTTAAGTAATAATTTTACTTGTGTTAGGGTGCTCCGCCCTTCCCAAGTTACATTATTAGTTATCTAAGAAATTTCACAAGAAAGGTAATCTTACAATAAGCTAAAATAATAACAAAAATAAAGTAATACAAAAAGAAAACAACATTTAAGTGCGCTATAAATTGGGGATGTGTGACAGGGTCTGAATAGTGTGGGGGTGTGTGTATGTATTAGTGTGTGGATGTGTTGGGGTGTAGGGGTGTGTGTGCGTGAGTTTGTGGGAGTTGCGGGTGTGTAGTGTTATGCGATTAACCCTACGACTGGTCTTGGGATCGGAAAATGATGTAGTACATCATTTTCCATTAACTGCGTACCACTATTTTGCTAACTGTAGGTTATAATTACTTTCTCCTCGTCTGTAACAAATTTTCCACCTCGTCATAAGTCTTTGACTTTAGCCATTTAGTCAGAGTGCTTTTACACTCGCGGTAAGTTAGTGAATAGATGTCTAGCTCATTGTTTAGAGCATTATACAAATAAGATGATTGGCCAGAATATTGTATTCTTGCGAATGCTGACTTTGATCGAACAGTGGGAGCAACCACATGCTTACGTCTGCCTTGTACCTGATGAAGCTTATACGGTAGTGATTTATGTTTAGTTAGGATGATATTTAGTATGTAAAGCTTTCTAACGGTCAGAACATCACTTTTATTCTTCTTAATTTGAAATAAAACAATTTGAATAAAGATTGTTTTAACTAATCTTTAAAATTAAATGTTCCGCATTCCTGCTTCTACGAGCTTCTTCCTTCGATTTTTTATTATAAATGAAGTACAAATTATAATCGGACTTCGATGTACGCGGTATAAACGACGAGGCGAAACGATTTGTCCGGATCCTAGAGGTGCCAACGATGTAAGGGTGGACACTCGCCGTACGGTTGTCCGATGGAGAAAAGGTGATGGCGGAATCAAGTCATGTAATTTCCGTGCACGCTCACCAAAACCTTAGACCTTAAACAATGATAAAAAAAGCTCACTTACCAATAATAACACTGTCCCCTTCAAACAGCTGTCCCCTCGCCAGCAAGCCCCCGACGACTGGACCAGAGTTGTCTCCGACGTGGAATATCTCGTCTATTTGAAACTCGCATGTCTCCTAGAAAAATACAAGAAAAAAAATTTTAGGTCGTCTGTAAAGACGGTTCACGGACGATAGTTTCACGTGACAACGCTAAAAAGATGCGGCGCAAGTATACAATGAGCGTAACGGGACAATGAGCATAACGAGACTATGATCGTAACGGGACAATGAGCGTAAGAGGACAATGAGCGTAACGGGACAATAAGCGTAAAAAAACACAAAAATAAATTGTTAATTAACTATAGATTCGGTAGTCTGTAGCTTTAGTTGTTAGATGCGGATAGATAGATGCGGCGCAAGTAGGTACACAATGAGCGTAACGGGACTATGAGCGTAACGGGACAATGAGCGTAACGGGACAATGAGCGTAACGGGACTATGAGCGTAACGGGACAATGAGCGTAAAAAACACAATAAAATGTTAATCAACTATAGATTCGGTAGTCTGTGGCTTAAGTTGTTTTGTTTGATATAAATTATTATTTTGCCACCGACTTCCGAATCTATATAGTTACCCGCCTGCGCCAGAAGGAGGGTTATGTTTTTTATATTCCACTTTGTGTATAGTGTATTTCGGCGATTGTATTTTTTAGTGACATGTTTTTATTTTTCTTTATTGGTTACGTAAAGCCTGGTTTTTTAACAGTCGGATAACTTTTACGTGAAAAATAAAAATGGCTGTTTGACAGTTATTGCATAGAGAATTATGTCAATCCGCCATTTTTATATTTTTTATTTATAAAGAGGGTGAATATTCGAGCTTTTTTAACCGCCCTCTTTACCTTCCCTTAAATGTTAATGCAAGAGACGTAAAATATTTAATGCAGCAATTCTCAGAATCTATTAAAGTAGGTACAGTCAGCCTCATAAGTCGATAAACATATTCATATTTCCTAAACTCATGAACACCTTAGCTTACACAAATTGCTTAACAAGACTAGTGCCAGGATTTAATTAACGTCTTAAAGGTTCAAAATACACTAGTCTTGTTTAGCAATTTGGATATGTTCATCGACTTATGAAGCTGACTGTAGGTACCTACCTGAAGCTGGAAATGGCTGAGATATTCCATTAAATACATTCTCTTCCTTTAACACTTAGGGGGAAGTAATGACAGCGGTTAAAACGCTTGAATAGCACACAGTTACATTATAAAATATTATAAACTGAATAATTTTTAAAAAGTATAGTAATAAAGTGATATGAGCCACGCTGTTCACTAACTTAACCAAAGACATTCAATACCTATAGACCGGACATCGCGAACAAAATTTTCGTCCGAAAAAGTGTGTCCTGCTGGATACAAGTCTATGAGTTTTTTGTAGTACGCTCCGCTGCCGCTGCAATATTCATATATTATTCTAGATGGCGTTACTGAGACATGGGATCAAAGTTTTTCTATGACATTTCTTTGACATGCCCGCTCTATAGTATTTTAAATCTCTTTGAACTTAACCTTTCTTTCGTGTCAATTTGAGACGCAATAGAAAGACAATGATAGCGCGGACACCGGTGTCCTCTCGGGGTTTAATAATAATAATAATAATAATAACCCATGTTGTAGCTGTTCCTACTATTTCATCTCTTAACCCAGCTGATAATCACTTGGCTTAGGCCCGTGCTATCAGCAATTCCGGTTATCCAGTTACCCGGTAAGCCGAGAAACAAACAATGTATACATAATAATAATCAATTTTAGGCCCCTTGCTTTTTATTATATTTATCAATGACGTCTGGAATTGTTTTTTGCATTCAAAATTCTTACTCTACGCAGACGATCTCAAAATATACAGGGCAATACGCACTCTTAATGACTGTGATTTACTTCAAGACGACCTAAATAGATTCTCTGCGTACTGTATTAGGAATAAAATTCAATTAAGCACTTCTAAATGTGTATCTATCACTTTCACTAAAAAGAAAAATATTATAAAACGTGCGTATACTCTCAGTAATCCTTTGTGTGAAGTTATGTCGGTGAAGGATCTGGGGATAATATTAGATAGTAAGCTCCATCTTGATCAACATATTCAAAAAATTATTAATAACTCATATCGTATGTATGGCTTTGTGATGAGAACCGCCTCAGACTTTAAGCGTCCTGATACCTACATACACCTTTATAAGTCACTAATAAGGTCACAACTTGAATACGCCGTATTAATATGGAATCCCCTATACAAAAGATACGTAGATAGCTTGGAAAATGTTCAGCGCAAATTTATTAAAGCGGTGCGTTACCGTTGCCGGCATAGTTTGAGCCCTAGTGGCTCCTGTAGGGATGTTAAGTTGATGGACTTGAAGTCTAGACGCCTGTTACTTGAGATGATGTTTCTATATGACATATGTAGCAGCAGATATGACTGCTCAGATTTGGTAAATAAATTAAGTTATGTTGTACCTAGAACTGTTATGGGACGCGGGGTGCGCACACGTCCACTATTCGCCATCCCATCTTGCCGCAATAATGCTGGAGTTCGCGCACCTCTACGTCGTATAGCAGATAATTATAACACAAATTTCTCGGATATTGATCTATTTACATTATCATCCAACAAATTTCGAAATACTGTAATCCAAAAATTAACAAACTAAAACTATATAACTGTAACCTAAGCATAATGTAAAAAAAATAAAAAATAAAATAAAACAAAATATCAATCACTCGCATGCCTAGTTAGTTCTTATATAAAAAAAATGGAATAGGTAACATGTGGATAACGTTGTGAGTTACACATACACTATATACTTTAGATATTAAGGACTATTAATTAAGAAACCTTTGTGTAACTGTTTGTTTTCCCAAAGAAAATAAATAAATAAATAAATAAATAATAATAATTTATTTGCAATAAATAGTGTAGGTACATTTTAACAACATTAGGTAACAAACAAACAGATGGAGACGTTATACAATAACATGTTTGGAGTCTAGCACCCTTGCTAAGTTGACAAGACAACTTGTATTAAAGGTGCTAGGCCCAACCTTTTCATGGGTGACTTGTAAAGAAGTTTGCCTAATAATATATGTAATATGGGATGGATGAAAGGCGACTAACGAAAGGTATTTACAAGGCAGATGTAAGAGGGAACGCCGGGAGAGGACGCCCTAGAAGGACATTCATAGAACTTAATGAATTTTTGTTTAATTAAATGTACTCACATCGTCAGCTCTTAGAGTAGCAACAGGTTGTGGGGGCGTCAAAGCCAGTAAGTATGCGTGAAGAGCACTTAAGCCATTCCCTCGGACACAGCTCACAGGAAATACCGGAATAATTTCAGACTCCGCGCTGCAACAAAAGATAGCAAAACAATAATAATAAATAGTTCCTTGCGAAGTATGTGTGGTGTAACAATGAATGACAGATTGAGGAATGATGTGATAAAGCAACGTTGTGGTTTAAAAGAAGAAGTAGTAACAAAAATTGAAAAGAGTATGCTTAGATGGTTTGGTCACGTTGAAAGGATAATGTACGTGGGAACGCCGGGAGGGGACGCCCTAGAAGGACATACATAGACCTTATTGGTGAGGTTCTTCAGAAAGGTCAGGTGCGTAGTACTCGCAACAAAAAACAACGAAAAAAAATATGCGTCGAATATTTTCTTGTAATCTAGATGAGGGACTAAAACTAAAATTTTCTCAAAAAGCCCACCCTCCAATGTTGATATTTTGCATGTCATGAAATATCAATACTTACATAGCGTCAGTTTCTTCTGCATGGTCCAAGGCTCCAATGATAGACTTCTGTGGAGCCACGCAATTCCTGGCGAGATTTTCATCCGTAATCAGCAATGGTTTCTGTAACAAATGTTTTAAATTATAACTCTTTTGAAGTTATACTTCTTTCGGCGCTTTAGGGAAAAATGATGAGGGTAATTTTTAACCGACTTCAAAAAAGGAGGAGGTTCTATGTTCGTGTGTATGTATTTTTTTTTTTTTATGTATGTTACCTGATTTCTCCGCCATTTGTGGACCGATTCTCAAAATTATTTTTTTATTTGAAAGAGTAGACTTCTGAGGTGGTCCCATTTTAATTTGGTGAAGATCTGATGCTGATCTTCGGAGATATACAATGGAACTCTTCAAAAATAGACGGCAAATCTGTCGTGATTGCTGGAATCGCTTGGATGTTTATTGTTTATACAACATCATGACGTACCATCACGACTGTATGCTCTGAGGGGTAAGCAGATGTGTACAATATACCTAGATTTCGAGAGTTAGGTATGTTAAGTTTCATTTATAAGTGGATAACCCTATTACCTTGATATGTGTTGCTAACAATTAACAATATAACGTAAATTCATGGTAAATATTTGTATGGGAACAACTAAAAATGGAAAACTAAAAAACTTTTTTGCAAAAAATAAAACCGACTTAAAAAAAACACTAAACGGTGTAAAATAACTCTAAATTCGGAAGTCTGTGGCTTTGGTGGCTTTGTTTTATTTATGATGGGCCACCGACTTTTTTTTTACGATGCGCTCGCACACCGTCACGAAAGACCTACACCCTGAAGTTAGCTACGAGTGTAGTCAACATATTGATCGACCTTTTGGAAATAAACAAATCATTATCATCATTTCAGTCATAGGAAGTCCACTGCTGGACATAGGCCTCCTCTATAGATCTCCATTAAGACCTGTTGGAAGCGGCTCGCATCCAGCGCATTCCCGCGGCCTTAATGAGGTCGTGTGTCCACCTTGAAGGTGGACGTCCTACGCTGCGCTTGCCGATACGTGGCCTCCACTCGAGAACCTTCGAGAAAAATTCACCGGTTTGGTTAATGGACAAATTCCATACCTACCAATTTTCGATTGGTATGAAATTTGTCTGAAATCTTTATTTTCATTTAACTTTTATTAATTAACCAGAACGGTGCAAGTTATTAGTTTCCATTAACCTATTTACCTGCCTACCCTAGAGTTGTGACGGGAAAAAAATAGTCAACCTAACGTTTACATATTCTATGGACTTCATACTTTCGATTGGTAGGTAATCATTTCAGCCATAGGAAGTCCACTGCTGGACATAGGCCTCCCCTATAGATCTCCAATAAGGCCAGTTGGAAGCGGCTCGCATCCAGCGCGTTCCCGCGGCCTTAATGAGGTCGTCTGTCCACCTTGAAGGTGGACGTCCTTCGCTGCGCTTGCCGATACGTGGCCTCTACTCGAGAACATTTCGACCCCATCGGTCATCAGTCCTCCGTGCTATGTGCCCTGCCCACTGCCACTTCAACCTGCTAATCCGCTGGGCTATGTCGGTAACCTTGGTTCTTCTACGGATCTCCTCATTCCTGATTCGATCTCGCAGAGCGACTCCGAGCATAGCCCTCTCCATAGCTCGTTGGGCTACTGTGAGCTTACTCATAAGGCCTATAGTGAGGGACCACGTCATCGTGCCATGGTAAGTAAGGAATTAGTTTATTAACCAAACCGGTGAAATATTTGAAAAAAAAAAGTATCCTGGACTGAATTTTTTTTAGACAACCCATATGTAATATGCGATGGATGAAAGGCGACTAACGAAAGGTATTTACAAGGCAGATGTAAGAGGGAACGCCGGGAGGGGCGCCCTAGAAGGACATACATAGAACTTATTGGTGAGGTTCTTCTGAAAGGTCAGGTGCGTAGTACTCGCAACCGGCGTGTGTGTATGACAACATGTATGAATGTAAACGAAGCAAAAGAAGTATGTAAGAACCGTAGCATATGGCGCTCTGTAGTTTCTGCCTACCCCCATGGGAAAAAGGCGTGAGTTTATGTATGTATGTATGTCTATGTAATATATTTATTTACATAGTAAATTTAATATAAATTGGGTTTGATCCATTAACCATTTCGGTGAAGGTCGTTCTTTAGCGGGATCCTATATGTTGGGGCTTCAGTGTGGTCTTCAATGAAACTCCCGTATTGAGGTATGGTGGTTTATTTCATGTTATTTCGCCTTTTACAATTAAAATATGCGGAGCGCGTAGTTGACGCGACGATGAGAAAATTGGTACAATTACATATGTGGGTGGAAGAATAAAAAATGACACATTAATTCCTTAGAGCGTTGAGACGCCTAAGCATTTTAGAAAAGCAAAATGCAACGTATAGACTGCACGCTGCTATACTTTAGGCAGGCGTTAACATCCTCCCCCCGTTGAAACTGCCGAAGATTCAACCCTTGAGCAGATCCTCTTCAGTTGGTAAAGGGCAGAGGCGAACCAGAGGGCGCCGTATAAGTCCTCTAACCGTATTGATGTCCGCCACACGTGAGATTTCATCTGGTCCTGGGATCAGTCTTTCTATGCGCCCAAGTCTCCAGCATAAGGGTGGAACGCCATCTTCTTGTATAAGGACCAGATCTCCGATCTTAACTGAGGCGGTGTTGGTCTTCCATTTTTTCCGCAGCTGCAGCTCAGCAATATATTCTCGCTGCCAGCGTTGCCAAAAATGTTGGTAGATTTGCTGTAATCTGGCAAAGCGCTGTAAGTTTGTTGAGTGGCTGTCCGCCACGGCTGGTTCAGGCAGAGCGGTGAGAGCCCGGCCAATGATAAAATGCCCAGGGGTAAGGCACTGGAAATCGTCAGGAGAGGTGGATAAGGGAGCGAGAGGTCTACTATTTAAAACAGCCTCCACCTGAGCGAAAAGAGTCTGAAGTTCTTCATAACTAAGGTGAGAATTACCCATTACTCGCCTAATATGGTATTTTGCTGAACGGATACCAGCCTCAAAGATACCGCCAAAATGAGGAGCGTAAGCTGGTGAAAAATAAAATTTAATGCCTTCCGAACATGCAAAATCAAATAAATCGTTTCGGTAAATTTTGAAAAAGTTATTAATCTCTTTAGCTCCTGCAACAAAGTTGCGTCCATTGTCGCAGAATACTTCCGCAGGCCTGCCCCTTCGTGACACAAACCTTCGGAACGTCATGATAAAGGCGTCCTTAGATAGATCACTCACGGCTTCGAGGTGAGAGATTTTATATCGAAGACATATAAAAAAGCAAAGATAGCACTTGACTAACGAAGCACCACGTCCCTTTCGGTTTACAATTAAAAATGGGCCAGCGAAGTCAATTCCCACTGTTCGAAATGGAAAGTCTGGCATGACACGTTGTGAGGGCAAATGTCCCATTATTGGTGCAATAGTCTTGCCCTGCAAGCGTTTACACCTGGGGCAGTTACGAAAAACGCGCCTAGCTAAGTTACGGCCGTTCACCGGCCAAACGTATTCCCTTACAACGGCCAACAATAGTTGTGGACCAGCATGCAATCCGCGTTTATGTTCGTACTCGAAAATCAATTTGGTAAAATGATGCGAAGCATGCAAGAGAACAGGGTGTTTTTTATTATAATTATAATCAGACGAAGCTAGTCGGCCTCCAACTCGTATGACCTTGTCGTCACTTAAAAATGGAGTCAAAGATAAAATATTTGATTTGGTACTTAATGCCTTATTGTTACAGAGTAAATTATGTTCACAGAGAAATGATTCTTGCTGTGCGAAACGACATAAATGAAGAAATGAATTATTTAACTCTTCAACTGTCAGATTGCCGAGAATTTTATTGTTATTAGTTTTTAAATTATTTATAAATCTTAGCACGTAAGCAAAAACACGTTTTATTTTAGTTAAGCTGGAAAAATCTTTAAAATTAATTATTGGTTCATTTTGAGAAATAACATGAGTGGCAGTACTATTAGGTTTAGTTTCCGGTAAGTTATTACTATTAAAATTGGGTTTTAAGATTGGCCAGTTACATTCAGGCTCCATAAGGAATGACGGGCCTGACCACCATAGCTTGGTACTGCCAAGCTTATCTGGACTGACTCCTCTAGATATGAGGTCAGCAGGATTAGTTGACGTGGGCACATAGCGCCACGAGGATGCATCAGTTAGCTCACAGATTTCCGTAACTCTATTAGCCACAAATGTTTTTAGATTTATAAAACTGGTGTGAAGCCACGCTAACACTACTGATGAATCGCACCAGTGTACTTGATGCTGGAATTCATATCGCAGGGATTCTCTAACGGACTTGCACAATCGTGCTGCCAGTAGGGCTGCACACAATTCTAGACGAGGAATAGTTGTACCTTTAATCGGAGCTACCTTGGACTTAGAACAAAGTAACTTGACTGTGACCTCGTTTGCAGCATCAACTGATCGTAAATAGATGCAAGCGCCGTATGCATGTTGGGATGAATCACTGAAAGAATGTAATTCCACATAAATGGGTTCATTACAGAGAACACGACGCGGAACTACTAGAGATAAAAGGGAAGGTAAAGACTGCATAAAATTGTTCCAGTCTCTTTGTATCTCAGGTGGAACTGGAGAATCCCAAGTTAAATTGTGTAGCCACAACTTCTGTAACAACATTTTCATTTTTATTACACAAGGACTTATCAGTCCTAAAGGGTCAAATATTTTAAAAAGAGATGATAAAAAAGATCTTTTGGTTAAATTATTATTAGAGGAAAGTGGAAATTTTATAGGGAAGTGTAACTGATCAGTCGATGGATTCCATCCCATACCAAGAGTACTAGTTGACTCACTTACTAAAAGGTTGTCATTATTTTGAGTATTTGACTCGAACAATGAGGGTAAATTAGTTTTGAATTTACGAAGATTAAAGCATCCTTTGTTTAATTCTTTGGTTACAGACTGGTAAATATAACGAAGGCTATCCTCACTTTCAGAACCGGTAATGAGGTCGTCTACAAAGAAATCATGTTGAATTATATTCTTAACCATAGGATCAGAAGCTTCCTCACCAATCTGCCATAGACACCGAGTGCTCAAGTAACTGGAACTAGCCATTCCATAAGTCACAGTACCTAGCTGAAGCGTCTTGATGGGCAACGACTCATCCTCCCTCCATAAAATAAGTTGCAGATTGCGATCCTCTTCATGAATGTGGATCTGACGGTACATCTTCTCGATGTCTCCCGTGAGGAGAAACTTATGTTGTCGAGATCTTATTAATATGGAGAACAGTGAGTCCTGCATATTAGGCCCAACCATGAGGATGTCATTAACAGACTGACCTGATGAAGTAAGAGCCGAGCCATCGAATACGACTCTAATCTTCGTGGATTCACTACTGTCTTTGAAGACAGCGTGATGACAGAGGAAGTAAGATGAAGAAGGTATAGGTGTAGCGGATTCTGAAAGGTGACCTAAGTCTGCGTATTCACGCATAAATTCTAAATATTGCGATTTCACAAGAGGTTGTTTGCGAAATCGCCTTTCTAAATTTAATAATCGTTTTTTAGCCAGTGAATACGATTCACCTAGACAATCAGGTGTATCCTTTAAAGGTAGGCTAACTGAAAATCTACCGGTTTCTAAACGGAAGGTGTGCGATAAGAAATGTGCTTCGCATGCCTTCTCGCTATGACTCATAAGTTGTTGAGTTTGGGGAATATTTTCTAATTCCCAGAATTTTGTTAGTTCTTGATGTATTTTGTCAACAGATGACACATATGAAACGACTGAATGATTAGAATCTACAACAGTTTCCTTTGATTCTTTGTTTGAAGGTAAATTATAGTACAAAGGACCTGTTATCAACCAACCAAAATGAGAACTTCGCAATACAGGTGACTTAAGACCGAGAGAGAGTTGATCGCGGCCAATAATGTCCCAGAACATATCGGCACCGATAACAACGTCAACAGGTGCTGGTTGGTGGAAGTGAGGGTCCGCTAAAAAGTAGTCACTTGAAATTTGAAGTTGTTTTACGTCCACGGGTATTCTCGGTATGTTACCGGTCAAAACTGGCAGTACTAGAAAAGAAGAGGTGATAGTAAAATGCTTCATCATAGATCTTAACTGAACTACACAAGTTTCTGTAGCCTGTGTTGTAGTTTTATTGCCTATGCCAATTACATTGACATGTAAAGTGGTAGTCGGTTCTAAAAGTAGTGTAGTTTTAAGAGACTGAGTTATGAACGAAGACTGACTACCGCAATCCAAAAGAGCACGTACCCTTATTGTTTGATTGGTCGTAGGATTAGCTACCTCAATATAAGCAGTAGACAGTAAAACTTGATGGTTACTTTGGTTTGCGAAATTAACTATAGTATCATCTGTGTCCGGTGAAACAGTGACAACATTAGAAATATTTTTGTCAGTTGACTGTTTATGCAAGAGTCTATTGTGTCTTGCATTGCATGTGCGACACGGATGCATGCGACAATTTCGTGCAGAATGGCCGGACCTTAAGCAGTTATGACAAAGCTTCAATTTGTTTACTTCAGAGATACGGTCATCCACACCTTTCGCCAAAAAGGTGGGACAATCATAAAGGCGATGATTATTATTACAAACGCCGCATGATATATCAGAGACATTACTGTCTTCACTATTTGAAAGGTATGAATGATGAGTTTTAGTTTTATTGTTAGGATCTATAGGTTTCGAAGTTGTCTGTGTTTTGGGTTTAAAACATGAGTGACTGCTATTTATTGACTCGAGTACATCAGCGCGATCAATAAGAAACTTGAAAAACTGTTGCAATGTAGGTACATTGGTATTTAACGTGCCCCGGTACTCTTCCCACTTGGCCTTGGTGGAGCTATCAAGCTTTGGGGTTATTATATGAATGAGTAGAATATCCCAGTCACGTGAACCTATACCGAGACTAGTTAAAGCACGTAAATTCTTATTAACATGATCCACGAGGAATCGTAGTGATTTATCAGATTCACTTGTGATTGGTTTTACATGTAACAATGAATTTATATGATGAGTTCCTAATTGACGTGTATTATCATATCTGTCACACAATAATTTCCAAGCACACGCATAATTAGCGCTCGATACCTCCAGGTTAGCAATAATGCGCGCTGCATCGCCAGTCAAGTACGATATAAGATAATGAAATTTGTGAATGGGAGCGACGCGGTCGTTATTATGTACAATAGATAAGAATGTGTCACGAAACTCAAGCCAACGAAAGCAAGACCCGTCGAACTTAGCAACTTGTATTTGAGGTAATTTAAAACCTATGTCTTGATGATCATGATTACACGGACCTGTAGTAGTCTGACTTGAATTTAAATCCTTGTAATTACTTTCATCATGACGGTTCGAGTTATATTTTTGTGTAATACTTTGAGCAATTGCAATATTTGATATAAACAGTTGCTCAATAGTATCACGCTCATCAATCTCATTAGATAAATTCTCAGAGTTTAATACTTCTATCTGATTTTGCAAGTCATCGTAACGGCTATAGATAGACTCAAATTTGTTTAATTTTAATGTTAACTCGGCTAACTCGATTTGAGAAAGCGTTTCTTTAGAAGTAATGTTTGATAAAAAGTTTCTGAATTTAGTGATTTGACCTTTTATGGAACTGCGTTTCACTAAAAGATCCTGTAATTCGCGAGGATCGTTTGTGCTAGCTTCACCTCCATAATCTTTACCCATTGTGAACTCACTACAAGTTAATATTGTTAATGTAATAACAAATATGTTCCAAGTATAGGTTTAATTATGGAAATATACAGACACAAACTAGTCGATGCCTCGATGGTAATATAAAAAACTAAAAACTTAGCTCACGCTCCTCGCCTAACGTCACCTGAGGCCGGCTCTGTGCAGCGGTAGGGCTCCCGTTGTCACACGGTGACACGGCAGGCGGCCCGAAGTTGTGTTACACGGAGAAATCGACCTGGAATGTTCGGCGATATTGGTGAAATATATGCCTATAGTACCAGCTATAAGCCTGTGAGGAAATACGGATAAAAAAACTATGATTATATCATAGGCAGATTACCTATAATATGTTTGATAATTAAATTATATACGAATGGATAATGTAGATTTACTTTAGTGAATTTACAACAGTATGGTGTTTTCATGTAATATTCTGAGACACTACAATAACTACAGACACCAATGGCACTTGTAAAGGCTATTCTAAATAGGTTTTGAATAGATAATTATGGATAAGGGTATAAAGGTTAGGTAACAGGGAATTCACAAGGAAAAATGGGCACTTAGCTGCATTGGCCGAGGCTGCGGTACGATGCTGAATGCTGATCGCTAACCGGCGGTGGCTGCAATGGCTCGTGCACCTCCAGGGAAACCAGGTATGATTCTTAATTCGGATGAGAAGTAGCTGCGTCGCAATGGCTGTAACGGCAGCGCGTGGTCGCTTCGAGCAAACTTGTTTTCCGATGGAATTGCAGGTCCTGTCACGGTCGCCAGATGTTGGGGCTTCAGTGTGGTCTTCAATGAAACTCCCGTATTGAGGTATGGTGGTTTATTTCATGTTATTTCGCCTTTTACAATTAAAATATGCGGAGCGCGTAGTTGACGCGACGATGAGAAAATTGGTACAATTACATATGTGGGTGGAAGAATAAAAAATGACACATTAATTCCTTAGAGCGTTGAGACGCCTAAGCATTTTAGAAAAGCAAAATGCAACGTATAGACTGCACGCTGCTATACTTTAGGCAGGCGCTAAAAGAAAAGTGATCACTTAGCGTATTTATATAATCATGGACATTTTCGACTGAGCACACACAAAATTTTTGTGACATTATAGAATACTTAATCGCAATCCTATGAATAAATAATTCATTTCACCCAACCATCTTGGTAAGAACTGACGAAAATATTCCCGTATTAAAATTTTGATGTAAGTAGAATAAATAATAATTAAGTTATTAGTAAAATTATCATTTATATAGATGTCTTTTGTAGAGTATAAATAGGGAAGCTGTGTAGTGTGGGATTACATTGTGAGTTTAGATACTGTATCGCAGACAGTAGACAAGATGGGGCAATTCAACATCGTTCTTAATTCTTTTATCATCATGTCTTTGGTGCTTATGTGAGTATTTTTACCAGTTTTTTCTTCTTTACCATAGCGAAGCGTTTCGCTTCGTCGTTTATACCGCGTACATCGAAGGACTGGAACAATTTGCCTGCTGCGGTCTTCCCGTCCGATTATAATTTAGGTGTCTTCAAGGCTAGAGTGAATAGGCTCTTAATAAACTAGTGCGCTTCGCCATCACTGATTGCATCACTGCTTACCATTAGGTGGGATTGCAGTCAAGCACTGGTTTATAATATTAAAAAAAATATATATCTATTTCGCATATATAAGAACTATACAGGGAAAAAAAGACCTATCACATAGCCGATAACTACACTTACTGAACAGTAAACATTATGTAATATTGCCTTTTTTTCATCTTTAAAAAAATAAATGTTTTTTATTGCGCGCAATGAAAAGCGCGCAACTTTCAATCAGCTGAGCGTACGGCCGTCCGCGCTGGTCGTTGAACCGAACCGAGCGCTTGTGTTTAGTATCTATTGCACTTTTGAAACTTCAATTGCGTAATTAGTTTTGAAATATCGATAATTTTGATAATGTATGTTCGGAAGAAAGTTTACTAATGATACCTGGAATACGATTTTATAAAAAGAACCAAAAAACAAATTCACTTTGACCTTCAATATCTCCAGAACCAGTGAATTCCCAGTATTCATAGGTAACATATGTAGTTTTCGTTTACGTTAAAAGTCTCTTTACACCCTTATCTTTGCGACAATTTATGGTGCGGCGCAGACGACAGACTATTCGTAACACACTTTTTAGTCTGCTGTAATAGAAACAACTAGAATCAATCTAGTATTTAATTGAACTTAATTTTGACGACTAAAAGTGCCTTATAACCGATTGTTCGTGTAACAGTGTGACTCATTAATCGACTAAATAGTGATGTCACAACTTCACCGACGTAAAAGCATGCGTTAATATGATCATATCTCTGAACAGCGTTCGCTGCTAAAGTGGTTACCCATTCGCCTTCGTAGAGAACAAAGAGCACTAACCACTCTGTTTTCATTTCTTTACTGTCCTAATTCCCCTAGTTATCTATCTCCTCACTTTCAATACATCTGTGCCAACCACAATAAAAACCTTCGCTCATCGCATAACCGTCTTCTCCTATGTCCCACTCACCGTACTGACTTTGCTCATAGTTCTTTTTTTGTGCAGTCTTTTTCTCTGTGGAACGCTCTCCCCCAGGAAATCAGGATGGCAACCAACCGTTTATCTTTTAAGGTTAATGTTCGCGAGCATATTCGTAAGAAGTTGGCAGTAGTATCTTCACAGCGCTAATGTTTTCTCTTTTTTCTATCTCTTCGTAATTTAATTTTTATACATATTATATTTATAGTGATAAATGATAAATGATAAATGATATTTATTTTGTAAATAGGTTTTTACAAACACTTTTACACGTCGCCTTTTTTAATAAATGGGATCGGTATTTCACTATTTGACTACTCTGAGAAGAAACACCGAAAGAAACTCAGAGGTCATAGTCTCTTTTAAAGTCCAGACATTATCTTGGTCAAATCATGTAAGATCCATGCAGATTAGTGTCTGAGATGGTCTTTTGAGGAAAGAACCACACAGAATGAGGGGACCAGATCAGTCAGTGCAAGCATTTGTCAGTAATCGTGAGCTCAACTCGGAACTTGAGGAGCTCCACGTGCCGACGAACAATACCAAAGAAAGAACATTTGGATTGGATTGTGTAGTGTACATATCTATGTATTTATACTCATAATATGTATTAATATTCTTTGATTCCTTTTATTTTTTCATTTTTAATTGCACCTACCACTGTTTTTCTCTGCATCACCTAAAGGTTGACTGGTAGAAAATGCCTATGGCATTAAGTCCGCCTCTGTACATTAGTGTGCTTGAAGTATTAAATAAATAAAGCAAAGTGAAAAGTATGCATGTGTGTGAGTGTCTGTGAGTGTCTTGTTAGTGTGTAAAAATCCTACAAATATTATAAACGCGAAAGTTTGTGAGTATGATGGATAGATGGTTGGATGTTTGTTACTCTTTCAAGTTAAAACTACTGAATGGATTTTAATAAAAGAACACCGGCGAACTCCCAAACAAATTTTTGTTGACATTTTTTTTTTGCGTCTGCCAATGAAAAATATTTATAAGTATAGAGTTTGAATTTCTAAACAGTTTTTTCTTTGGTTATACTTCTATAGGAAGTCAGGAATTAAAGATATTTTATTTTAAAGTTTTATAGGTTATGACCGCTATAATCTTAGCACAAACAATCGTGTTTATTTTAACATTTGTATTCTGATGCAGACATGTATTTCCAAGTATATTAATGCATTATGTAAAGCCAATAATTTTAAGCAACTTGACTAAGATTTATATTACATGGCAACATTAAAAGTATAGCTAATCCAAAAGCCATGAAGTCAAGCCAGAAAGAAAAAACACAAAGCTATGATTATTTATTTCATCAATAATCTAGTCAATTAAGCTCTCAATTATGAAGATTTTTTTTCCAGACTTTGATAGGCCTTATGATTGATTTGATAAAAGTTAGTAAATTATTTCGTTGGTATCTATTAAGGTGACATACGTAGACGCTTAATAATTTCATCAACAATTCCCTCGCCGGTGTTCTTTGGTATGGAGTTAGCTGACACCCTGGATTAACACATAGGCTACTTTTTATCCCTGTATTCCCACGGGAGCGGGTGAAACCGCGGAACGTCTGCTAGTCATTGAATAATGTACTTGTACAACTTTAACCTATACTATAATTAAGAAGGTAAGCAAATCATATAATTGATATATTTGTTGTGACCATTTTCAGTGCAACTCCTAACAACGGGAGCTGCTATAAGATTGATTACGATGACAACTTGCCACAATACTATCCTTGGCAGCAAATAGAGCGGCGTGGAAAGCAGGGAAGATCCGTACACACCGAGAAATATAAGCCCGAGTAAGTATAAGCAATAATTTAAACATACATTCCATTACATTCCATTAACCATGTCACTATTCTTAAACTTATGTTAAATATTGTAATGAAATCAGGTGTCCTAATAGTATTTGTAAGAACTTATGTCGCCTGTGATACAGGTTTAACCTAGTATAGGCATCAAACTTTGTTAAATATATATTATTTCGAAGACGTTCACTGTATTTACCCACTTAAATGTTTGAATAAAGAATTTATTATTATACAGGGTGTAAAAAGACCGATCACATAGCCGATAACTACACATTCTGTACATATAATTAAGTAACTTTAACCAAAAATTATCACTGCGAAAATACTTTTTTTTCCATCTTTAAAAAAAGAGACGCTCTTTATTGCGCGCAATGAAAAGCGCGACGACGCAATGCAACTTTCGATCAGCTGAGCGTACGGCTGGCCGCAGCCACTCGCGCTTGGTCGTTGACCCGGCCGCACGCTTGTGTTTAGTATCTATTGCATTTTTTAACCGACTTTCAAAAAAGGAGGAGGTTCTATGTTCGTGTGTATGTATTTTTTTTTTTTTTTTTTTTTTATGTATGTTACCTGATTTCTCCCCCGTTTGTGGACCGATTCTCGAAATTCTTTTTTTATTGGAAAGAGTATACTCCCGAGGTGGTCCCATTTTAATTTGGTGAAGATCTGGTGCTGATCTTCGGAGATATGCAACGGAACTCTTCAAAAATAGACGGCAAATCTGTCGTGATTGCTGGAATCGCTTGGATGTTTATTGTTTATACAACATCATGACGTATCATCACGCCTGGTATGCTCTGAGGGGTACGCAGATGTGTACAATATACCTAGATTTCGACAGTTAGGTATGTTAATTTTCATTTATTAGGGATAAGTGGATAACCCTATTATCATGACATGTACTGTTACAATTAACAATATATATAGCAAATATTTGTATGGGAACCACTAAAAATGGAAAAATAAAAAACTTTTTTGCAAAAAAATTAAACCGACTTCAAAAAAAACACTAAACGGTGTAAAATAACTCTAAATTAGGAAGTCGGTGGCCCATCATGAATAAGACAAAACCACCAAAGCCACAGACTTCCTAATTTAGAGTTATTTTACACCGTTTAGTGTTTTTTTTGAAGTCGGTTTAATTTTTTTGCAAAAAAGTTTTTTTGTAACTTCAAATGCGTAATTTGTTTTGAAAAATCGATAATTTTGATAATGTTTGTTCGGTAGAAAGTTTAGACGATAGAAAAATATTTCACTTTGACCTTCAATATCTCCAAAACCAGTGAATTCCCAGGTATGTTCTAGCTAAAAGAAAAAAACTATCCCAGTGATGGGTAGAATATTATGTAGTTTTCGTTTACGGTAAGGGTCTTTTTCCTATATCAAAATGAATTCCTTCCTATAATATCACGTGAAACACTCACTTACACTCACTACACCCACATACATAACACACTTACACACAACACAAGCACATTCAACATCCGCACTCACTGCTCTCACACTAACTATTATGCGTTTCAAATAAGAATAGGAACGTCAATGACCTCTATCTGTCAAATGTCGCTTGAAAAGTACGGCCTGCAACGAAACCTTAATCGCGTATCAATTATTTTCTTTTTTTTTTGTTTAACTGAGTCGCAGTAATTCAAAATGAAAAAAACGTCTTAAATGTGTCTTGTGGAGTGCTTACGTTTTATTTATTCATTCTGTTTTTTAAACGGTTGTTTGTTCTTATTGTTTATATTTGATTTCGTTTTCATCTCCTAACTGCTTGAAAATGTGTCAAATGTGTGACACGTTAATATGTGGCCACACTTGACCTCAGTGTCGCGTCGCGCCGTCAACGAACGCGTGCTTGCGTTAGTGTGCCGTTTTTGAAGATTGACTGTTGTTTAGGTAGCCTATCTACACTTTTTTACTTATAATATTGGTCTGCACCTTTTCAAATCAAATCAAAATAATTTATTTACATAATATGGGTAAATAGGTGGTACGTAATATATAAATGTTGGATCCTCATATTGACCATTGCTGGTATGTGAAACTTAACATTATGTACTATGTAAGACTAATCTTAAACTAAACACTTTATTTATTACACTACTACATCATTTTTTTATTTGAAGTCTAAGGTAGTCATTGGTAGTGTAAAAGCAGGAACAATGTAATAGGAAGGTCTCTAATTTCGCTAGGTAATTTATTAAATAATTTATAATAATATAGATTAGCAATATTATTAGTTTAGTGTTATGTTCGCTATAAGATTTTTATCAGGCGTTAATCACTAGAGACCTCCATGATTTTTTCAATGTTTTGTTGGCACATTAAATTGCACACTGCAAATGGGCTATTTAAAAAAAAAATAGTTTTTAGTACCTCATCTAGATTACAAGAAAATATTCGAAACATATTTTTTGATTTTTTCACTTAATCAAAAAATAACGGCGATACATCGAGTCAAAATGTCGCATGAAGTCACCAGTCAGTACAGTTTATACTAGGTAATGACGTTACAAGCCCCCTCTCCTCAACTTTAATGCGTTTAATCTAAGCAGTTTTCCATTAATTTTGAAAAAGAAAAAAATACGTATCTTATAATATTTTGTTTGTCGAATAGCGCATTTTCGTGTCATGGTGTTTGTATCAAAACTCCTGCGAAACGGAGAGACTGATTCTTATGTACGTTTGTGTGTAAATTCACTAAGGACGCCTTCAAATTTGCCGCCAAGTGCCGCGCGGAGGCTGCAGCGCTACCGTCGCGCAGCTTTGTTAATCGATATAAATAAAAAAACGCGCGACTGCAGCGCTACACCCGCGCTGTGGCCGCGCATCGGTACATCAATCAACTAGTGATGATGCGTACGTGTTTTTATTCAGACATGAACGAAAATCAGCTTGAACAATTTATCGATGAGGTTGAAACTAAATGTACAACACTATGATTCTCCTAGAACTAACACTATGAACCTAGCGGTTGCAGCGCGGCGGCAGTGCTGTTGCCGCGCTGCCACCGCGCTCTTTTCGGCACCTTGCGGCTAATTTGAAGGCGCCCTAAGTCTGAGAATAAGATGTGAACTAATAAAAACTAAATAAGGCTAATGAATTGATTCTAAGGCGGAACGAAGTTGGCCTGGGAAGCTAGTATACAGGGTGGCAGGGACATCGACGCACATCCGCTTACCATGGATTCAGTACATGATTCTGGACCCCCCTGCGTTGAAATTTTTCGTCGGCTTTTCCTTAAATTTTACGTTTTTTTTTGCATTTTTTTTTACTGTAAACTGTATATAAACATTATTTTTACCTATTCCAATGAGATTTTGTAAATTCACTTGTTTCACTTAAACCAGCAATGAAAGTAAAACAGGAAAGGGCTACCTGATCAGCTGTTTTTCTAAAGTTCAAATGCGAGGTCAACACTAGCATAGTAGGTGCCTTCGCTTTTCGCTTTCTACCTAATGCCAACATTCTATTGTCGGCCACAAAGGACGCCACCGCACCGGGCGGCGCGCGGTCTAGTCTGTACGATATTTTTTTAACCAGCCATTTCCGAGATGAATGACCTTCGTAATTTCATTTATGGCATCAGGTGCAACCTTTTCACGACGTTTGCGCGTCGATGTCCCTGCCACCCTGTATAGATAGATTCATTTTAAATCTTTTTTTTTTTGCAGAGAAAAACTGCCGTACGAAGAATCAGAAAATGAATATGGCAACACTGCAACAACAACTGCACGCAACAACACTGGAAAAAGGTCTGACACGGGCGAAGATATGCCTGGACTTAAACAATTTGGAAAAGTAAGTATTAAGAAATTTCATTACTATTTATTTATTATTTACCCTCGCATCAGAACGCCGTACAGCAATTACACTAATGGAGCTAAATTCATAAAAATTAAAGTAATATCATCTGCTTCTTAACATCATTCTATTCTGTGTCATCGAACGGGCGGTGGTTGCTGTAGATCATGATGAGATGCATGTCTATGCATCGTTGCTTTCGGCATAATATATGTTATGAAACATATTGTTTAAAATGTAACAAACTCGAGGTCCCAGCTGATGTCGGACCCGCGGTATGCCAACGATTGCAGGATCTAGACGACGTCAAGACGTGGCAGGAAGGAGGCTGTGGCGTTGATCTATCCCGTCAAAAGGCCCGCCGCACCAGCCAATACTCTTGTACAATTTCTTCGTGACATAGCAATAGCACATTCAGCGACAATGGAACTAAATAAAGAGTAATTTTTG
This sequence comes from Euplexia lucipara, assembly GCA_921972225.1. Taxonomy (NCBI): domain Eukaryota; kingdom Metazoa; phylum Arthropoda; class Insecta; order Lepidoptera; family Noctuidae; genus Euplexia; species Euplexia lucipara. The sequence continues at coordinate 9,044,474 of OV179172.1, read as the reverse complement.
CCGCCACAATCTCATTGTCCGTAAAAATTATCACTGCGCGAACGATGAACGACTATGAGTTTCAGATAAGACTAGGAACGTCAACGACCTCTATCTGTCAGATGTCACTTGAAAAGTACAGTCTGCAACGAAACCTTATTCGCGTATCAATGTTTTTTTTTGCTATACCGAGACGCAGTTATTCAAAATGAAAAAAAAAACGTCTTAAATTAATTAGTCTTGTGGAGTGGTTACGTTTTATTTATTAATTCTGTTTGTTACACGGTTGTTTGTTGTTTTAGTTTTTGTCTCGCTGACTGCTCGAAAATGAGTAAAAGAGGCGCTGTTTTGCATGGGACGGCTCAAGAGATTATCTTCAATGTAGACAAATACTTTGAGAGCGAGAAACAGCAAAATTTAGAAAGTTTTTCGTTCATGATTCATAAATAATTCCTTATTTTGCTGATCTTACACAATTGATTCGAATTGACAGTTATGACCTCACAACATGGCACAAAGTCGATCCTATTCTTATTTGAAAGGCATATTACAATTAGTAGTCACGTTTTTGCTTTTAATGCCATCCTTATTCCCACCGAATAGATGTCAAAATGGGCTGATTGTACTGTAAAAGGGTTTGTTTAAATAGTTAATATTGTTTCAAATATAATATAGAACGTGATTTTGACTGGTCTGTTGGTCTAGTAGTAAGTGACCCTGACTGCTATGCCGGAGGTCGTGGGTTCGATTCCCACCCAGGACAAATGTTTGTGTGATGAGTACGATCATTTGTTCTTGGTCTGGGTGTAACTTATTTATAATACGTATGTATTTAGAAATATATAAGTATGTTTATCAGCTGTTTAGTACCCATAACACAAGCTCTCAAGCTTAACTTGGGACTAAATGGTTGTGTGAAAAGTTGTGAAATATTTATATGACAATTTGATATTTGACAAGTCTTAAGCTAAAACTAAGAAGGTAACGCTGCAACAAAAATTGCTTTTTAAATTCTAAGCTGGAACGAAGTTTTTTGGAACAGCTAGTAGTTAATATAAGTTTGAAATCGTCAATCTACCTTGTTAACAATTTTTTTTTTTTCAGTATTTCGTTTTTAAGGTAATTTACGATCGAGTCCCGTTCCCTGTGATTCTGTTGTCACCATACTCCAGGACAGAAAAATAAGTCTCAAGAGCGATGTACGGACACGGTATGAAGAGGTTAAGCACGTTTATATTAACTAAGAACTTGTCAAGAAGGAACTAGATCACGTTTACGGATTGTCGCGAAATTTTAAGTTCAATGCTGTGAATGTAACTTGCTTTTGTATATCAGATTTTCTCACTAAAGAGCGAATGTCAAGCATGTGTACTTTGTCGTAATTATTTTGGTATACTTATATTTTTAACCAACTTTAGGAGGAGCTTATCAATTCGATCGGTTTTTTTTATGTATGTACACCGATTACTCGGAGATTTATGAACCGATTTACGTGATTCTTTTTTAGTTGCATGCGGAATATTTTTCATTTGGTTCCATAAAAAATAACATAGTTTAGCCTGATAGTTTTAATTTTATGAACATTTAATTTACTTTTCAATTTTTTTTTTTTGTTTTTTTATTCCCCGATTATGCTGAGATTCATGAACCGATTCACGTGTTTCTTTTTTAGTTTGATGCGGAATAGTTCCCATTTGGTCCTATAAAAAAATAACATAGTTTAGCCCCGCAGTTTTCATTATATGAACATTTATGTTTATAATTTTAAACTAACTTAATATTCAAACAAATCGAAAAAAAAGAAATCATCTACATATAAACAAAAAACTAAAAAACTGTAAAATAAAAACTTTTTAACAGAAAAAACAACCGACTTCATAAAAACACTAACCAATGTAAAATAACTCTGGATTCGAAATGAGACGAAGCCACCAAAGCCACAGACTTCCTAATCTATAGTTATTTTACACCGGTTAGTGTTTTTATGTAGTCGGTTGTATTTTCTGCAAAAAAAGTTTTTAATGAAGTTATAAGTACTTCTTCTGGCGCGTTAGGGAAAAATGATGATAGTAAATTTTTACGTTGCGCGCACACACCGTCACGAAAACAGACACCCTGAAGTTAGCTAGAGTCAACATTTTTATTTTAATCTATTATTATAAGTGTGATTTTTTGCACCCTTAAGTTTCTATCCACCCTGTTTAACGGTTATCTAAGTTGAACTATGTAATATATTTTTTTTATATATTTGAATAATTGCGACTCGGTAAAACAAAAAAAAAAAGATTGACGCGCGAATAAGGTTTCGTTGCAGACCGTACTTTTCAAGTGACATCTGACAGATAGAGGTCATTGACGTTCCTATTCTTATTTGAAACGCACAGTAATGTAGTGTATGTAATGAAGTTAATTATATTGGCGAAGTTCTGATTTGGCCGCCATTTTATATTCGCTTGTATTATTCTCTATCATGTTTTAACATGTTGCCAATAAATGTTGTTTCATTTCTGTGTTTCTTTTATTTAAATTAATTATCAAGACAAATGGCTTATTCTTTCATTCTCAGAGTTTACAAGTTATGTAACAACTAGAGTGCGTTTGACGTTTCGTTTGTCGTAATGTTGGTAGCATGGACAATCAGTGTTGCTATATTTTAAGTAATGAAATTATTTAATATTAGACGGATAAATTTATATTTCGTTTACTTATACAAATCACCTAAGATTTTAGTTTTTTTTTTGTCAATTTAAAGAAAAAAATAATCTTAAAATTAAACAGATCATATGCAATCCAATTTGTTAGTAATGAGTTCACAACTTAAGCACTAATGTTAGTAGGCACACAAATTTGGAGAATATTGGTAATAATTACAAATAATGTCAAAACTATCAGCAATAATAATGTCAAAATCAGAAAATGTCAAAAACAAATTATGTCAAACTGTAACCGTTCGTCCGACCGTATCTGTCTGTATATTAGTCTTTTTGTCTCTTTTTAACTGTAAATATTATTTATGAATATAGTATACCTACTACTACTTCATTGGGATGAAATTCATAGCTTCATTGAACAAAATCAAAATTCATTTAAATTTAAATTGAGCTGAGGACCAGCACTTTTTGAACTTCAAGATTTACCTAAGACAGTCCCCCAAAACGGCCGCACTTCACCACTTCCTAATGTTTTTGCTGGGAAGAAGAAGTGGCGGAACAAACTTCCCAGCAACACATCTGTCTGTTATGTTAGAAGAACTTGAATTTACATGTTTAGACAAACTGGGAAGCCAGCAATACGAAGAAATGAATTATTTCGTGAAACGCACTCAAATTATAATTGTATTATTAACGATTAATTGATAAGTGTAAGTGAAATGTTATGACTTAGTTGAACTGAGTATTTATTAAATATTATAATGTGCCAAAGTACAAAAAAGTGTTGACGAATATTTTAAAAAATTAAATTATTTTTTAAACTTGTTTTTTTTTTCTTTTTCTACAGTGGCGTGCGTTTTTTAAAGACATACAGACTATGTCTAACTAACCTACATAACCCAGATAAAATTAAATATGTACCTAGTCTTGTTTGATTTTGTTTTAAATATCTGACGGGCAATTCCAGTATTTTAAGAACGTTCGTATTTTTAATTTAGTCTTGATCTGTAAAATAAACGCCCAACATTTTTTTGGAGATTAAGGATAGATTTTGGACGTAACTACACGTACAAACGAAGTACTTAACATAAATCTAACAAGCATAATAATAATCATATATCAGCGCCATCTGTCCAATTTCGGTGGTATTATTATGACGAATCGATACGTACATTTCGAAAGAGCAGTACATTTATAATTATCCAATCCAATTACTTACAATCTTCTGATTCAAATTCGGCTTAGAATCAGCAATTTTTAAAAGTCAGGATTTCAGAATCAGCATCATTATTTTCATTTGTAAAACTCACGGTAAACTGTGCGTTTTACATTACCAAGATGCTCCGACTAAAATGAATCGTACTTTTTTAAAATCTTAGCAAAGAGTTTTTGTGTCAAAAAATTGGTCAACATTTTATGAATAAATTTAACTTTGGGAGTAAATGTAAAAAATAAACATTTAATTCGTTAATTTAATGGGTAACAAGTCTACATACCTTATTAGCCGGTGCCAGCAGTTCTGCCAGTCTAGCAGTGAGTGACTTCACGGCGGTAGCTGCCAATTCACATTTGCTGATGACGGCGAAGAATGGCAGGTCCAAGGCAGTCAGAAGACTTATGTGTTCTTCTGTAATCGAAGTGATGCCGGCGGTAGCTGATATCTAGACAAAAGTATAACATTTAAATATACAGGGTGTAAAAAGACCGATCACATAGACGATAACCACACATTCTGTACGTTCAATTAAGTAACTTTAACCAAAAAAGAATGCAGGGAAAATACTTTTTTTTTCATCTTTAAAAAAGAGATGCTTTTTATTGCGCGCATTGCATAGCGCGACAACGCAACGCAACTTTCGATCAGCTGAGCGTATGGCCACTCGCGCTTGGTCGTTGACCCGACCGGCCCGCTTGTTTAGTATCCATTGCATTTTTGTAACTAAATAGAAATAGTGTATGTTTTTTTTTTCAAAATAACCGGGTTCGATTACCGAACGGAGTACAGATGTTTTTTTTTTTAAATGTATGAATGCAGTTTTTCTTGTTATTAAAATCGATGACATGGTTCCTAAGAACAGATCTTCGTATGTCTTATAGTTTCAGACTTTCCCACACTGACCGATTTGAATAAGACACCCTGTAGATAAATTACACCCAGACAGAGGACAAAATATCGTACGCATCACACACAAACATTTGTCTTGGGTGGGAATCGGACCCACGACCTCTGTTATAGCAGTTAGGGGCACTAACTACTAGACCGCAACAGACCGTCAATGAGAAGACAGTAGTTATCATTGTAAAGTATAATTAAACAAAACAAACTTACCACCAACATGGCGTAATGTGGAGAATAGCCGGTCAATCCGTGTAACGTGGTGCGCTGGTATTTACTATGACCGGCCAAATCGAGGAAGGACACCAGTTTGGCACTCCTCTCGCCGATGCGTTCCGCTGTCATCAGTTCTGAACATCCATAGTTTACTACATTGCCCTGTAGACAAGTAATGTTTTGTTCAGATTAAATAATAATAATAAAAATGACGTGTGGCACTCGGAGACTGCCACGGTAAAGCTATTGCATAGCATTTTTTATCAACTCCTCTCCTCTCCCCCTCCTCATTCCTCCCCTCCCCCACACCTCCCACACCCCTCCCCTCACCGCTCCTTCCCCTTCCCTCACCCCTCCCTCGCTTTCCCCTCCCTTCCCCTCCTGTTCCCGGCCTCTTCCCCTCCCCCTCTCCGCTCCCCTCATCCTTCCCATTCCCCTTCCCCTCCCCCTCCCTCTGTCCTCCTTCTCCACTCCCCTACACATTCCTCCCCTGCCCCTCCAGCCCTCTCACAATCCCCCCTTCCCTCTGTCACAATCTCCCCCCTCCCCTCCCCTCCACCACCCCTCCCCCAACCCCTCCCCCTCCCCTCTCCTCCCCACTATCACCACTATGCCTGTGTTAGGTCGAAGACTGCCGAACTGAAACGACGTTAGACGATGCACGGCCTTCAAGCCACACCTCCTTGCCCGTCGGAGTGGGGAGCGTGAGGTTTTTTCGTTACGGAATTTCTGGATTCGGTCCCAGCGCTCAAGGCCCGCGATAGAAGCTATGCAATAGCTTAATAACAGCCAATGGCCTTATGGCTAAAAGCCTTCAACATTTTTTTTTAAATATAATTATTCATATAATAATATCCTGGACTGAAATTTTGTAGACAACCCATATGTAATATATATTATAACACATTTACTCATTATGGGTCTCTTATTCCGCCAAATTCAGTATCGTAATGTATCTCATTACGCACTAGTGTGTAATTGCAAAACGCACGGTTTGCAAGATGCTCCGACTTAAAACGAACGGTTCCTTTTTTAAATCTTAGCAAAGAGTTTTTATGTCACAAAAGTGGTCAACATTTTATAAATAAAATTAACTTTATAAACATTTAATTCGTTAATTTAATTAGTTTTGACTATAAATTACAACCATTAGTCAAATATTAATTAATTTACTTTATTAGTAATAGGTACTGGCAGTTTTTGTGCCTTTGACTTTAAAAAAAACTGATGCGCGCGCATCGCCAATTTGTGATCAAGTTAAAATTATTCCGCGCGCTTTTTCTTTTCGCTGTATTGTTTTTATTTGAAAATTTCAGTCCGAGTTTTTATTTATTTCCTCGCAAATATGTTATAAAACGTCGTATGACATACGTGCGCTTTGATAATTACAGCCTCTGCTTTCTTGTAGCCCTCGCCTGCGGCTCGGGCTAGCAATATTGCCTCGGCTATAATTATCAACCTACCGCACTTATATCATAATGTACTATATTGACATATTAAATTAAATATAAAATATGTTTCATCCATTAACCAGCTCGGTGAAGGTCGTTCTTAACGGGATCCTATACTCTCACAGAACACCAGACATACACGCATCATTTTAATCCATTCATCCGCAAACACATCACAATCAGGGTAGGCAGCAAGGAGGGCATTCAGCACTTTTAGACTACGAAAAAAATTGGATAAAGATAAAGATAAAAAGATAATTTATGTGTCCAAAACTTGAGTATACACACACATGGCATGCAGGATGTTATATCAAATTATATATATGTCAGTCATAACATATACAGGGTATTTTTTTTATCACCAGCCAAATTCTGACGGTGTGTTCTAACCATGAATGTGAATAAATTTCACTAAGGAACCATCTCGGAAATCTCGAAGAAAGAATCAGCTGTTGCATACATTTCGGTCGAATACCTATTGAACTTTTGTATGGAACAGTAAATATTTTTTTCGAGATAACCGACTTGGTCCCGTAGTGAAAGTTGTTCATATTTATGAGTAGAACATGCTGTGAAAATTTGGCTGGTGATTAAAAAATAACCCTGTATATAATTTGATATAACATCCTGAAACACACATATCCTAACATCCTGTGTGGGATTATAATGTTAGCAAGATTACCTGAGCATCGAACCCCAGTATTTCATGACTCAATGACGACGTCCGACCGCTTTTAACTTCGTGTAGGTGTCTAAACATGTTTAGACGAGCGCTGCCTCTGCCGTTATCCAGTTCACCTGCACAAATAAATAATTATTAGCACGAACACAAAAAGGCGAAAAGCTGCATATTTGGATTATAAGATACCTGTCCCTAAACTGGAAAACTTTCAAAAGAGTATCTTCATGGCACTTTACACCCTGTTCACCCTGTTTACAAAGAATGTGCTAGACATAAGGGGCCGTGCCTGAAATCGACTGATTTTGAACTGTAGGTAATAATTATTTGTGAGAAAGAGAAGAAGAATTTATACAATCCTATTTGTGATTTTTTACGTATTAATGGAAAATCACTAAAATTCACCCACATGTTTTCCAAAAAATGACGCGAGACTGACGTTTGATCATTTAGTTACAAGAAACTACAATAAATTTTGAAAATTAAAAAATCTTACCAACACAAGTATATAGTCTACTTGCACGTGAGGGAACCACTTTTTTAATTTTTACTACAACATACGGAAAAAAAAATTCAAGGTGTTACTTTCCGGAAATTTCAAGACTAATCAGTATTTTTTTTTCTATTGTTTGAATCACTTTTAAGAAATTTTAACAGTGACATATTAATCTTAAGTTTATTATATATTCGTACTATTTTTTAACTTGTGTACTTTAACATGTGTACCAACATAGTAAACAAATATGTATACACAAACATTCTGGAGATTTATTTCTCAACCGTCTTAATTTACTTAGAAACTCAAAATATGATATAAAATATTAAAACAGTTTAAGCGATCACTACGCTCGAGCTTTACGCGTGTGTTAGTGAACTGTACACACAAATATAGCATCGCAATGATGTTACCTAAACTCCAGCGAGCGAATTTTATGCACGGCCCCATAAGGCGCGGATATCAGAATATTTTACGGTACAGTTTCGCGAAAAATGCATAAGAAAAGATTCTTTATGGTTACGTTCGAAAGGAACGTTATAAATATCAGTTTTCGAAAATAACGTATTTTAATTCGTTCTGGGTTAATAAAAGGTTTTTAACCGTTATTTTTTTGGGTTAGATCTTTAATACAAAAACACGAATTTCATTCAGTTTAAATGGTAGTTAACTACAAGTTTATGCTTGCCGCTGCACGCTGTGAGCGACACACACACATTTTTTAAATAACGTTTCCGGGCCCTAGCTGTACTGGCCAGCACATCAAGTTACCCCAATATGTCAAACTTTGATTGTTTTTCAACTTTATGTCAAACAGAATAAGGTTCATATTCAATTGGGAAAATTTGACACATTGGGGTAACTTGATGTGCTGGCGTCTGTACAATAGAGTCACATTACAGAGGCGAACTGATGCCTCCTAAACTAGGCCAAAAGCCTGTGTTTTAGGAGCCAATGTTCCTCAAGATGAAGTGGTATACAACAGACAAGAGTGTCGTGCAAGTACTTTAACAGCAACAACATAAAATAAACAACCAATGGATTAATATTAAATACAGTATTAGTTCTATTTAATTTAGGAGACAATCGTAATAAGACTTTCTGTTTCGTCATACGTTAACTTCTGCAACCAGTTTGTAATTAACCGACTTCAGGAGGAGGTTCTCAATTCGATCGGTTTTTCTTTTTTTATGTATGTACACCGATTACTCCGAGAATAATGACCCGATTTACGTGATTCTTTTTGATTTCGATGCGGAATAGCTGCCATTTGGTCCCATAAAAATATAACATAGTTTAACCCGATAGTTTTCATTTTATGATCAATTTTATGAAAATTTAATTTATTTTTGAACACTATTTCGTATATATGTTCACCGATTACGCTGAGATTTATGTAACGATTTACGTGATTCTTCTTTAGTTTGATGCGGACTAGTTCCTTTTTGGTCTCATAAAAAAATTACATAGTTTGGTCTGGTAGTTTTAATTTTATGAACATTTTTGTTCATAAATTTTACTTTTTGATTTCATCGCGAACAGTTGTTGTTTATTTGTTTGATTGTAATATGTAAATATGTGTTGTAGAAATGGATAAAAATTATCATCTAGGCATATAAAAATAAAAAACTAAAAATTGTTAAATAAAAACTTTTTTACAAAAAATACAACCAACTTCAAAAAACACTAACCGGTGTAAAATAACTCTAAATTCGGAAGTCGGTGGCCAATCATGAATGAAACAAAACCACCAAAGTCGGTTGTATTTTTTTGTAAAAAAGTTTTTTTGGATTTAACTTCGTATTTAGTTAGGGAATTATATGGATCACTAACCTTGAGTCAATACTCCAATTATGGTAGACTTTCCGGCTTCGTTGGCTCCCATCACTGCTACCCTTAACTCCACACTCTGCTTAGGATCTGGTAACTGGAACAATAACATTATATCTTAGGATCCTCTTCTTCTTTCCATGTTTTTAGTGCCTAACCTGCCTGCGTAGCATGAACACATTGAACACCGAAGAAACGGCCTTTAACTACAGACGAATCGGCAAAGTGACAGATTATATAGACAGGAACCTCAATCTGTCAAATTTCTTTCAATACACCTGCCTGCGTAGCATCAACACAATTTCTTTCTTCCGAGACACGACAGTCCATTTTGACATTTCTTCTACCCGATCATGAGGCGACTCGTCGACAAGCGTTTGTACGTAGAGAAAGAAATTTACATGATGTCTATAGCAACTGTCAAGTTGCTCTTGTCTAGGTCTCATTTGATGTAGACTGTTTGACACTTGTTGACAGGAAATGTTTCGAAAAGAACTGTCAAAAGTGGAGAAAATAGGTACGCACTTCATGCTCGGCATTGTCCGGCATTTAACTTCTCACCTTTCTTGACATTGTCATGTCGAGACGAAAGAAATGTCTATATAATGTCACTTTGCCGATTCGTCCGTAGACAAAGGCCGTTTCTTCGGTGTTCAATGTGTTCATGCTACGCAGGCTGGTAACATACTTTTTATGCCGCTCATGGGTCTTAAGTATACATAATTACTGAAGGCCCAGGTGCGGCGGTGGGCATATAATAATAATAATAAATCATTTATTGCAGATTAGGTACATCCATATTTGTTAGTAGAAGTGCAAGCTTACAGACTAGTGTTAGTAATCATTAATTAACTCACAATAAATAGTTACACACTAAATGACAGGTCCGGGTGGACTTCCCAATGATGGTGGCGAATCACTATACGACTGCGTGCAGCCGTATCCAACGAGCCAGCATCGGAGAGTCCCACCGGTCCGCCAGCGCGCACAGAATGTTGTTGGGACTGTCACGCGTGCGGCGCATGATAGATGCGCACCGTTTGCGCATGATGGCCGCAAAGCCGTCTGTGTCAGCCGCCGCGAACATCGCGGAGGCGCTGCAGTAGCGCGGCAGTCCCATCAGCACCCGGAACGCGTTATTGTATTGAACGCGCAGATCGCTGTATGTCCGCTGTGTATAGTTAACCCACAGGCTGCAGGTGTAAAAGGACTGACAGTACGCTTTAAAAAGCGCAACCTTGACAGTCCCCGTACACCGTGCAAACCTGCGGGCCAACATGTTGCAACGGACAGACAGCGCTCTGCGCTCCCTTTCGATATCCACACAGTCCTTAAGGTCCTCGGTGACCCAGTGACCCAAATACCTAAATTGCTCGACTTTATTTAACGCAGTACCACTTAGAGTGAAATTCGGAACGAATGTGTAACGCTTGTTATCCGGCCTGAATATCATTATTTCACTCTTTTTCGCGTTGTATTTGAGCCCATGAGCCACCGCATAGGACTCACACATTTTCAAGAGCCTCCGTAAGGCACCAATCGATGGGCTCAGCAGCACCATATCGTCTGCGTAGCTGATATTGTTCACGCACACTCCATCTATATGACAACCTATGCCGGTGCTGCTGAGCTCATTGATCAGTCGGTTGACGTACAGGTTGAAAAGCGTCGGGGAGGTCAGCCCCCCCTGCCTCACCCCGCATTCCAGCCCATACTCCCCTGAGAGAGAGCCTGCCCATCTTACAAAATTCTTTTGTCTATTGTACCAGTGCATAAACAATAACACAATTTCCCCAGGTACACAAGTTTCATCTTTTAATTTATCCCAGAGAATATCGTATGAAACAAGATCGAACGCCCTCGATAGATCAAGGTAGCATGCATAGACTGGGGTCCGTCTACTCGTGTAATACTGTACAGTCTGCTTGAGGCACAGGATGGCACTCTCCGTGGAAAGCCCAGGCCTGAAACCGAACTGCGCGTCATTTAGCGAGATGTGTTTATCCAGATGCTGACCAAGCAGACTGTCCAGTACTTTGGCGACCACTGTGGCTAGAGAGATCGGCCTATAGTTGTTTACATCAGATGTATCACCAGTTTTATTTTTGATGATTGGTACAACTATGGTCCGCATAAGATTGTCAGGCAGGTGCGAGTGGCCTAAACACAGGGTAAAAAACATAGAAAGCACTCTGGGTAGGTGTACACCTGCGTTCTGCAGGTGCTCGATGCTAAGGCTGTCGTGACCCGGAGATTTACCCCTCACCATGCCTCTGATCACCGCACGCACTTCTTTTGTAGAAAAATAAATACTACGGTCACCACCCTCCTGAGCATCGGGCACCCGCTGGGCTGGCCCCAGAGGCGAGTCTACCCTGAAATGGTGGGAGAACATATCGGCAATCTCACTCGGCTCATGCACCCCCGCCACGCTAACGGGGAGGCCCGGCTTATGATTCAATTTATTGGTGTTTTTCCAGAACTGACCGAATTTCTTGTTTGAGTGATGTTCAGCAATAATATCCATTTTTATTTGTTGTTCATTATTCTGACACCATTTTAATTTTGATTTAAAAACGCGCCTTGTTTCACACATATCATTATAAAGACGGCCCGCCCTGGGCTTACCCCCAAACAACCAAGCCTGAAAACACAGCCGAGCCTTCCCATGAGCGCCGCGGACGTGTCTATTCCACCCAGTAATGTATTTACCTCTACGCTTTTCAGTAACGTTATAACTACATACAGCGGCTTCTGACAGTATACAAACAATCTCGTCATACAGGTTATCTAACAGGATTTTATGACTTTTGTTACAACACATTTTATCTGAGCAGCCACATAATTCAGAAGGAAAATCAATTTCACGAAGCCTAGAGTGACAAACATTTTTAAATTTTGATATTTGAGTCGAATCTCGTTCACCCCAGACTATTCTATTTATACAAACACTAGGCATACAAATCTTAGGCTTAATTAAGTTAAAATTACATTGTATAGACACAGGGTAATGATCGGACCAATAAGTATTATATAACACAGAGACCGCGGCCACTGAGTGTCGCGCGGCACCTGTCACAAGACAGTGGTCGAGCCAGCGCCGACAGCCATGCGCATCACTGACAAACGTGTGACTGTCCGACGGCATTAGTTCTAGGTCTACACAGGACCACGATTGCTCCGCACAAAAAGTTAACAGTTCAGTAGCAAATGATTCACTTGGGTGCGCATTGTAGTCCCCTAACATAAATACCGACTCCACATTGTGACTGTCAATAACGGCTGCCATTTCACTAAGACACTCTGTGAATTCCACTAAGTTTTCATTGGATTGAGTAGGCATATACACAGAAAAAATCAAGATAGAACGATCACTGAGCTCGATTTTTATCGCTGCAAGACGCACACTATTGCACTTCACTATGGTTACCGTCGGAAACGCAACCTTTCTCCACAGCAGGGCAACTCCGCCGTAAGGCCTGCCGCGTAAGACACCTGCCGCGGTGTCCACAGCAGAGGTACCCGTGCAGGCGAAGTCGTCGTCTATCGCGGCCAGGTACCCGAGGTCGTGTGGCAATAGCCAAGTCTCCTGCAGCGCCACAATATCAGACGAGCGACATAGCTGCCGCACACATTCCACTGATCTCACCACGTTCTTGCAGTTAAAACTTATCAAGTTGATGTTATTCATAGATTAGATTTCCTGCCAATATTCTCGCCAGTCACACGGACATTTTCCTTATCACGTCTAATAAAATTTATAAATCGACGGTAGGCTACCCCCTTTGGCCAGAAGTCATCACTCAGGAAATTCTTTAACGAACGTTTAGGTACAAATATTTTGTATGATTCGTAATCCTTCACTAACTTCATATCCATTCTTTCAATTTTAACATTAATGTTAGTTTTCTTGATTATGTAGGTATGGATGTCGCTCACGGACACCCCCTTCGCCACATTATAAATGTACATGGGTACCTTAGTTTCTGCTGCCATAAAACTACTTCCAGGCTCAGGGATAGCTTTTCCTCGTTTGCCAACGAAACGGTTACGCAGTCTTTTGTTTTGGACACGAACCCACTGGTCACTCGGGGCCTGTGTCTTCCATTCCCCTCCTCGAACAATCTCCGCCAACGATTTCTGCTTAGGTGCTACCGGGCCGAGTTCATTTTTCTCGAGTTGTGGAGGTAGCGGCGCAGTACAGGCGGCCGTAGATAGCAGCGGCAGCGGAGTGGGGGGCAGCGGAACGCAGCCGCCGCTCACCGCGGGGGACGGCTGCGGCGGCGCGCGCGGCGATGCTCCGTCGGCCGCGACGTGCACCGGCGGGGGAAAGGGCGCGGACTGTGCGTGAGGAGCCGCAACCGACTCGATTAGCTGACCCGCGTCGTGCGTCATCGTCGCCTTTTCTAGTAATTCGACGGTCGGAACGTATTGCTTACTCTGCAGCAATGCTTCACTACCCTCCGATATTCGATTATTGAGAATACCGGATTGTATTGTAGATTCCAACGTATTTTGATGTTGATAACATTCACTAACGCTTTCATTACACTCAACCGGCAATCCCATGGGACCGCTATCGCACTCATAACTTGCTAGCCTTGCAGGATATGCACCCCTTCTGGTGTTTACATTGCGCCACCCCGATGAAACATGCTGCACCTCACACCTCAACTGGTCCATCTGCTTAACTGTAGCATAGTCTTCCTTCATCATGTCGAGATCTTGCCGAAGCTTAACAATGTCTTTCAAAAGCCTCGTCACGTCGACATGATCGAATAAAACCGGGGGTAGCTTCTCAAGGTCGCGGGCCACGAAGACCGGGATATCCTCGGAGTCGGTATCGCGAATAAGACAGATGATGTCGTCTATATCACGAGCATTCTTCCCCGCCTTCCTCCGCGTTATCTTACGTTTCGTTGTCGACAAAGATTCAAAAAACAACTTCTTCGCCGCTGTAATTTCACTTTCAGAGAACGCGCTCGCACAGATTCTGCTTATACTTTCATCGTCCATTACAGATATTTTATTATGGACGAAGGCCAGAACTTCGTTAATCACTACATTGCAATTTGCACATTTAACCACAGAGGACATTTTAAATTCCCGAAAGCCCACCGTCACGCACAATAACTAACCGTTCGCATGCGCGCGCGCGGCGTGACTGATAAATAATGTTGAGATAATATGACCAACACGTTTGTTGTCCAAGGATCCCCCACTAGCCGTGCCCTCGTCTCTGGAGTAGGCAGTGACTTGTCGCTGCCGGCCGTGGTCGAGAGGATCAGAGGCAGCGTCGAGTCCTGGGACGCGGTGGTGTGAGGCTGCGGAAAGGGAGAGGGAGATTACCTCCACTCACCCTGCCCGCAGCAGCCGTACCGGGCGCAGGCGGAGGGCGGACAACGCCCTCTTCCAGCCCCCCTGAATGTGTTTAGGGGCGGCGGACGCGGGGATGTCCGCCGCCCCTCTTAGACGTCGCGAGGGGAGTCTAACACCTACTTTATATCGCGCTGTCGCTGCTAGAACGGAGGCGCCATTTAGGGTGCTATGTAGGGAAAGCATTTACCTTTACGTCAGCACGCCGACCGCGCTGCACCCGAACGTTAAGCACTCACCTTCCTGACGTAGACCTCGGCGACGGCCCGGTGCGGCGCCACGCGGCGCGCGGTGACGTGCGCGAGCGTGGCGCCCAGCGCGTGCGCCATGCCGCGCAGCGCCACCAGCGAGCTGCGCAGTCCCGCCGCGCGCAGCCCCACCAACGCGCCGCAGTCGCGCACGCCCAGCACGTACACGGCGCTGCCGCCGCCTGAACGGAGGCGCCATTTGAGCTGCCAAACATAACATGAGACGTGTACCAGCAAGACGACCAGTCACCACAAGCAGCACCCGTTCACAAGTCTGACGCTAAAATGAGCCATAACTTTCTCGCGATTATAAGATTTAAAAAGAAGGTTTAAAATGCTTTTCAAAGGTCAACGAGTTATGATATGGTCATCCATCTGCAATAAACCCCAAATATTTGAGAATAGTTAATTTGTTCATGGTCTTAACATTTGAATAATTCTTCTATTACAATGAAATGATCACGTTAAGCAAGGCTTCCTCTCTCCTACCATTTTTGCTGTGCCCTACAGGGTCCATAATGAACTCATTTATATCCCTACCACCTAAGAATACATATGGAAAGCAATAAAGATATTGAGTATTGAGTATTGACGAACCTCGCCAAGTATAGCTTAATTTTGAATCGACTCTGCCAGCTGATTTAGTTATCTACAAACCTGCGTGACTAGATGTTGGAACCTCCTCTCGCATAACGAAACTAACTGTAGTTTGTACTCGACATTCCCGAACCTCGGCTCTGGTGGTAGACTGCCGTACACCTCGTCTCCTGAGTCATCGGGCTCTGAGGTTCTATGGAAATAAATTAGACGTTTGAATGTTTTTTTTTTTTTTTTATTTAAAAGAATGGACCCTTCGCGCGTTTTTTATGACTGTCGCAACGAAGTACAAACAAAAATACTTTTAGGAAACAAAATAAGTTTAACAAGAAAGTTTAATACACTCAGGACTCGGAAACGTTATTTAAAATAACGTTCTTAAAACGTTTCGCACAGTTCTTTGTATGTACTACATTTTACATTTCGAATAAGTAATGAATAAGGTGTTTTTGTATTGTGCTCACACCATTATACATTTAACATAACACTATACGTGAGGACTTGTAATGGGCTTTCTGGTGATTTTTTTGATGAGTGAGAGGAATTTTACAATTCTTTCACTAATCAATCGAAGGGAACTTCGTTTCATCCGGGTGTCCCTTGACACCTCTCAAGTTTTTTTCGTTATGTTTGTTTTTATTAGCTGTAAATCCTCAAGGTACAGACGCCATCACGCCAGCACATCAAGTTACCCCAATGTGTCAAATTTTCTCAATCGAATATGAACCTTCTCTTGTTTAATATAAAGTTGAAAAGCGATCGTAGAAATTTGACACATTGGGGTAACTTGATGTGCTGGCGGCTGCACTAAATAAATAAATAAATACATTTTGTTAGAAACGAAACGAAAATGAGAACGTTTTCAGAAACCGGTTTAATTCGCCGGATGCACAGCCGGTCACAGTGAGTGTATAGCGGCAAGCATAATCAAAAAACAACCCAAAAAAAAGGTTAAAAACGTTTTATTAACCCAGAACAAAATTAATTACGTTCTTTTCTAAAAAACGTTATTATAACGTTCCGTTCGAACGTAACCAAAATAAACAATTCCTTAGGCATTTTACGATTATCCGAGCCTTGAGTACACTATCTCTAATCTAATATAAAATAAGATTTATTTTTTCTAAATTTTAGACTTCATAAAAAAACAAAAAAAAGGTGTAAAATATGTCTACTTTCGGAATTACACAACAGTTATTGTAGCCAGCACATCAAGTTACCCCATGTGTCAGATTTTCCCAATTGAATATGAACCTTATTCTGTTTGCCATAAAGTTGAAAAACGATCAAAGAAATTTGACACATTGGGGTAACTTGATGTGCTGGCGTCTGTACACCGTTTAGTGTTTTTAGTGTTCCGCACCTTAAAATGAAAAAGTGAAAAATTCTAGTGAAGTTTCTATAAAATTTATCTCCCATACGTCGAAAAAAAAGTTTTTGCTTAAAAAAAATTTTTTGACGTTTATTTTTTTCATAATTTTAATCGTAATATCGTAATACTTACGAATCGTCAACATATTCCTCCATATCATCGGAACTATAGAAGAAATCATGCTCAAAATCATTCGTGTCAAAATCTCCAACCAAATACATGTCATCTTTGAGTATAACCTTCTCCAATTTGTCTATGACATTATAGACTTCCCTGTCTCTAAACTTGTCTTCGCCGTCTTCATTGAGTTTCTTATTGAAATCATTCTTTTTTAAATCGTTGACGTTCTTGCCAACGGTTTCGTCGCATATTTTTTGTACTGACAGTTGATTGTTCCAATTTTTGGTGTCATCGTTGTCTAAATTTGTGTCCGAAATCCAAGCACTGTTTGTGATATCTTTGGCGGGAGATATTTTATTCTTTTTCCGCCTGTATTTTCGTCCTGAGTTTCTGCGTTTTGGTTTCTTGTCGATGTCTGTTTTATCTGTAGCAAAAAAAAACAAATCATTTTATTCTATGGAATAAGCTATACGTCTCGGCACACATAATCATAATCATAATCATTTATTTATTTGTTAAACATAGGTATCATTATTATGGATCTTAACAGTAGTAAAAGTTCTTGCTATGTTTTGTCGTTACTGACATACAAATTAAAATTCAAAAGCCAATTAGAATTCCAAATACAAAAGGGCAAATAAAAATTACGAATGCAAAATGTCAATTGAAATTAAAATTATAAAATGTCAATTAAGATAAAAGATTGGAAATAAAAATGTCAATAAAATTAAATAAAGCACAAATAAGAATTGTCAATAAAAGTAAAATTTAAAATGTAACAAGTATAGAATGTCAATTACTTTAAAAAATCATAGAAAAATATACTTACATAGGAGCCACGTTAAGTGGGTACAGACGCCAGCACGTCAAGTTACCCCTATGTCTCAAACTTTCCCAATTGAATATGAATCTCATTTTCTGTTTGAAGTTGAAAAACGATCAAAGAAATTTGACACATTGGGGTAACTTGATGTGCTGGCGTCTGTACAAAGAGAATTTAAATTCTTAAGTAAGTAAGTATGATTGAGATTTGAGACTTACCATCGTATTTTTTGTTAATCTCTATGAAGTTTTCAATATAACTAATATCTTTAACTAAGAGATCGGTGCTGAGATCCGGCTCACAGAGGAAAGATGATTCTTCTGGCAAAGTTTCGTTCTTCACATTTGATTTGCGGCCTCTTCTGCGTCCTGGAAAAAAGAATACACAATTATTACTAACGGACATCATGCGGTTTCACCCGCGTAGTTCCCGTTCCCGTGGGAATACAGGGATAAAAAGTAGCCTATATCACCCGGGGATAATGTAGCTTCCCAACGGTGCAAGAATTTTTCAAATCGGTCCAGCAGTTTCGGAGCCTATTCAATACAAACAAACAAACAAATCTTTCGTCTTTATAATATTAGTATAGACATGGGCAGGTTAGCATACGAGTGTACAAGTTTATCGGCTATATTCTCGCCGCCTCGACCATATATTGTGATGAAATTTGAATATAGGCTCAACCCTAACACAGTCGTGACAAGGCAGGCATGAAAAGGCACAATGATTGTTAGTAACAATATATTTGTATTTTTTATTACGTTTGCGACAAAATATCAGGACTTTTCTATGGAAATGAGTCAATTACTAAGGATTTATCAATTTTCTTCAATTTTCTCCTAGGGTTGCCTGATGGCAACCCTACTTAACTCCTTGACTGCGGGACTCACATACGCTGTGTTATCGCCGCCAGAACGCCAGTGCGGCTCGCGCACACCGGTTGTGATTTCATATTTTCCAATACGGCTGTGCGGCAAATCACGCCCAGCGTGTAAAATTTAACTATGCCGCGAGTGCGGATCTCGCAACTGCTGTGAGTTTTCACGTCTGTTTAGACGATGATAATTTCAAGTCAATGAGAATTTATTATTTAAAATAAAGAACCAGTAAGGGTTTCACTAAAATTTCTTATAAAATTACAAAAATCATAAAGTTGAAAATTGTTGAAAATTAAGCTTTTTATGACCGGTATGCCAGGTGTCTACAAAGGATACTAAACCCTATTGTGTTAGGGCTTAAGTTGATATTCGCAATGTTGTTTTATTTCACTTTAGCAATTAAGATGCCAGGTGTTCACAAAGGATTTTAAACCCTATTGTGTTAGTTTGAGGGTCCTATTGTGTAGGATGGTCATTTTCGAAGTAACTTGTTACATTCGTAAAAAAACACAATAGCCTGTGTTTTGCCGCACTGGAGGATTAAAACACACCCAGCGCTATATCCGCACTGGCGTATTGTTTTCGACCATCCGATACGACTGTGCGGCTCTCGCAGCAGGTGTGCGGCCGTCCGCACGGGCGGCTTGGCGTAGGCGATAGCGCCCGCAGTCAAGGTGTTAAGACTGCCACACATCCTATGGTGAAGCGAGGTAGATTTTTTACGCCACAACGCATCAAAACCGCCAGTGCGTGCGTCGGTAAACATTGACACATTGTCACAGACCACAGACTATGTAAGTAAGCATAGTTTCATGCTCTGTGATGGTTACACACAGTGTGACCAGATTCAGTATTTTAATACTTTTTGAGTATATTTTAGTAAGTTTTCCAAGAGTCAGTATTTTTAAAGGTATATTGGCAGAAGCCAGTATTTTTGGGTATATCTTGGAAAAAAGTTATGGCAATGCCATAGCCATGTCATAAAATTATTTAAAAAAAAACTGCGTACATTGATGTTCAGGGGAATTTCCGGATTTAGTGTATATTTCATTTTGGAGCAAAGATCAGTAAGTTACAGATAGGACATGATAGGTGGGCTCCCTAGAATTACAATATAGTATCCAATCATCTAGTCACAAAATTATTTTCTGTTTGCATTTGGCTTACTCTTTGAAGGTTTGGTTTCAAACTTTCAAAATATTGTACGTGTTCGTCGTAATATAAATAGAGCGCGCGATTTTTTGTTGTCGTTTTACTTCATACTATTACGCTGTTATCTGATAAGCAATTCAGAATCCAGAAAACATGTCTAGTTTTCAGCAAAGTTATTTGGCTAAATGGGAACAAATTCCGGAGTTTTCTTCGTGGCTTTCACGTTATAAAGATGACGAGTACGCTGCGTTTTGCATTCAGTGCGAAACTCCAAAGTAGCTTAGCATCTATATTTAATAATAATAATAATAATAAGCTTTATTTCTCTACATACAGAGTTAATAAATTTTACAACAATATTAAGATGTAATTGTTATATGTAGTCCCTCTTGGGTAAAAGCATGGCATCTATACAACTTGCAAATACTGAAAAGCATAAATCGAACTTGAACAAATGTAAAGGACAGTCAAAGGTAAGCTTAACTTGTTTTAAGTTTTTAGTAAAATTAGAATTACTCTACCTAAAGTCGAGAAGTTCGGAGGTACTTTGGTGTATGGTCAAAATGTATAATTTATGTTTTTACTTGTCTCCAGGTTGTACTTAACATTTTTCAAAAAGGCACCACTGAAAGCCACCATCAAACAGAATGTTAAAATATAATTCTAATATTTATTGCGATAATGATGATGATTAATAAAATAAAATATGTTTTGAAAATCAGTATTTTTATTGGTATATTTTCCCTGTGCAAGTTGGTATATTTCAGTATTTTTTTAAGGAGCTTCGGTTTTTTTGTAAAAAATAATCTGGTCACACTGGTACACACCCAGTCGCTGGAACGTGGGAGATGCGTTGGAGAGTTAATTCTGTTTTTAATTTTGTTTAATATCATCTGTTGCATCTGTCATTTTACATTCTTATAATTTATAATACTTATTTATTTATACATAATTTTATGCCTCTTTGTGGGCTATTGTACATTAATGTATTCATGGCATTACAGTAGGCCCTATCAGAATAACAGCGCTGCGGTATTTATTGCTTTTCTTTAAATATCGTGGCATCGTGCTGAGATAGGGGCCTTTTTGGCCTCGCACAGGTCTTTTGTTTTATTTTTATTTAATATGTTATTTTTAGTTTTGTACTGTTAAATTCCTGTGCGTGTCCCAAATAAATATATTTTCTTTTCTTTTCTTTCTTTCTTTCTTTCATTGCTGATGCAGTAAAGAAGCGTGACAGTCACAACAATATCCTGAACGCATTATAAAATTGGTTTATTTATTTGAATGATTTGACTTACCTTTGGGCGCATCAGGTTTCTTCTTAACGGTGTCCTGCTCTGGTTTGTACCTCTTTTTATTCTTCTGTTTGTTCTGGCTGCCCTCTGAAGGGTCAAATAAACTAAAGAAGGAGTCCATGGCGCTGTAACAACGAAATTAATTATTACTTAAACCCATTACTTACATGCATAAGTCGGATTTATCTAACAACTATTTTCGGGTCCTACCGCGATGTCATTATAATAATAATAATAATAAAGTTTATTCACAAAAATATGTACATTTTCTTACAAGTATAATTCATAATCTAAGCTTATAAAGTACACAAAAGTATTAGCATTTGGGGCCGAACTAGGCGTAACCTGTATTTCAGCCCTCAACGCCGAATCCCCCTGGGTTACAAATTAAATATGAAATACATGGTATTGGGTTTTATCCATATATGAATGTACGTTTTATTTATGTTTGTAGAGAAAAAACAAAATTAGTGACTTAGAAAAAAACAAAAAAGGAAAGGGATTCATTATTAATTTTAAAAAGGTAATATTTAATATTAAAGATCTGTAACCAGTCCTCTCTTTGTGTGTGGTGGAAATGTACGTGAATGTATGTGAGAGGGTGTGTAAAATTGCGGAGCATTAATTTTTGTTTTCTATTTGGACTTACTATTTTTTTTTTTTTTTTATTATTTATCCAGGTACTTGAAGCAAGTCTTCTGTCTCCTGGTATGTGAGTTTCTGTAGGTACTCACATACAGTTTTTTTGCAAGATATTTTCGTCATCGAGTAAATGTTTAATTCTTTATTTATTTTGTTGTAAATGTAGGGGCCCATGAATAGAGCAAATCTAGTGCTATATTTGGTTTTAAAAGCGAAAGGTTGTGCGCAAACCAAGTGTTTTGTGCGCCTATTTAGAGTGAGTGGGTTGTAAAAGATCTTTTTATGTTGCATTAATATTATATTAAGAAGGTAAAGTTGTCTAACTGAAAGTACCCCACAGAACTCGTAGAGCTGTTTGGTAGGAAACAACCTTGGTTTGATAGTGCTAACCTTAAGGATAGCACGCTGGGCGATCTCCACTGGTTTAATAATAGTTTTTGGGCATCCTCCCCATGATGTGATACAGTAGGTAATGAGGGATTGGCAGAGGGCAAAGTATATTCGCTTAAGTACAGAGGGCTCGGTAACGTGTCTGAGGGTCTTAAATATAAAGATTAGCTTTCTGATCCTACCACAGAGGGTCTTAGTATGCTCCTTAAAGTTTAGGTTCTTGTCTATGATTACGCCTAGATATTTTATCATTGTTACACGCTCTAGTTTAGGACAAGAACAGGTTTCTTTAGAGGAACACTCGTGCACTAAGATGTTAAAGTGATCATGATTTAAATATGTGTTTGACCGTATACTAAAACAGAGATATTTGGTTTTATCCACATTTAAAGTTAGCACATTGTCCTCTAGCCATTCCGTAACAGCATTGAGACCATGTTGGGCAGCCTTAAAAGCCTCTTCCCACGTATTTGCAGAGAAAACGAGAGCAGTATCATCTGCAAAGGAGATAATTTTGCCATGGTGAAGCTTGAGAGTCGTGAGGTCGTTTATATAGACGAGAAAAAGGGTTGGGCCTAGGATACTGCCTTGGGGAACTCCGTAGGTGACTGGAAGGTCTCCACTGATGGCATTGCCAATCCGAACACTTTGAAACCGACCAGTCAAATAACTTTTAAAGAGATTTAGTTGAGTTCCTCTGATTCCAAGCAGTTCCAGCTTATTGAGTAAGAGGGGAACAGAAATCGTATCAAAAGCTTTGGCTAAGTCAAGGAAGATAGTGAGAGATCTTTGTTTTTTGTCAAGGTTATTGATAACATAGTTGATTAGATCATTTACAGCTTGATCTGTTGATTTTCCTTCACGAAATCCATATTGATTTGGTGAAAACAGATGTTTGGGCACACGACAGATTTTTTTTAGGCTGTCAGGGAAAACACAATGCTGAATACACAGGTTAAATATGAACGTAAGCGGAGGGACTAGAAAGTTTTTGTATGTTTTTAACATTGAACTGCTTATTGAGTCATAGCCCGTAGCGCAATCTGTTTTTAGGTTTATGATTAGACGTTCTACCTCTTCCTCAGTGGTACTCTCCAAAACGAAGGAATTTAACAGTGAAGGAATCTTAAGGCTGCTACTTGTGAGCTTGCTACTTGCCCTCCTTTGCTCTACCCTATCAGCTAGGGTTTTACCCACATTGACAAAGTACCGATTTATTTCATTTAGTGACGACTGAGGTGTAGATGATAGAGACAGTAACTCATTAGGGTGTTGTGTGTTTTTAGTTGTACCTGTTATTTCTTTTATTGTTTTCCATAATTTCTTGTTATCTCCTTGCGCCATCTGTAACTTATTTTTCTCGTATGTTCTTTTAAGTTTTTTTAGCAGTCTATTACAGAAGTTTCTGTATCGAGTGTAGGTAAGTTTTAGAGTTATATTGTCTGGCGAGAGTTTATGTTTTCGATGCAACTTATCTCTATTTCTTATACATCGTAAAAGACCTTGCGTAATCCATGGTTTTATTATCTTTTTACGTCTGGACAGAGTTATTATTTTGGTGTTATTTATTATGGCTTGCTGAAGACTTTTTGTCAAATAATTTAGGGAAATATTTGGATCCGTTGAGTCATAAATATGAGTTAAGTTGATATTTAGGATATCTTGTTCTAAACTCTTTGTGTCAATTTTGTTGATTGTTGTGAGGAAAAATTGGGTAGTCTTTTTGAAGTTTAGATTTAGCAATACGGGGTAATGGTCTGTCAAGGTGAAGTCAGGAACGATAGTCATAGCATTGCTTTTAGTTTTTAGTAAGACTTTGACATTTGCCATGTAAAGGAACCCATTGGGTCATGAGATTGGCCCACTGATTGTCTGCATGCGGCAGATATGTGTCCAGCATGCGTAGCATGAACACATTGAACACCGAAGAAACGGCCTTTGTCTACAGACGAATCGGCAAGTGACAGATTATATAGACAGGAACCTCAATCTGTCCAATTTCTTTCAATAAACCTGCCTGCGTAGCATGAACACTTCATTTCTTTTCTTCCGAGACACGACAAAGACCGTTTCTTCGGTGATCATGCTACGCGTGCAGGTCTCAGTAAATGCCATCTAGAATAATATATAAATATTGGAGCACCAGCGGAGCGTACTAAAAAAACTCATAGACTTCTGCAGCCAAGTTTATCCGAAACTTATGTCCAGTAGGACATAAGTTTCGGATGAAAATTTTGTTCGTGATGGCTGGTCTATAGGTATTTAATGTCTTTGGTCCTGTCTATAGAAAAAATATAATCTATGGTCCTGTCTTTTGGTCTAAGGCTTTAAGGGAATATCCTCATGAGAATAACTTCTTGTTTCATACTTTTTAGAGTTAGTAAGTATTGGCAACGTTTTAAAAAACATAAAATAAATGGTGTGCAATATTTAAATAGCTAAAAATGAATATGGCTACGAAAACAGTCGTAATTCAATGTATTTCATAGTGTAAATATATCCGCGCACAGAGAGATATCGTGCCAAAATACATAACAAAGTTTTATCTTTAGAACTAAGACTATCTGCAGATAATACTTTAACAATGCTAAAATAATAACAGAAGGCAAAATATGCGAAACTCGTTTTTTGGCACATAACAATATGTCATTGTGATGTGTGTGTAGGCGCAGTCGACAAAGGAATTCAGGAAAGAATGGAAAAACAGAAATACAGATTAAAAAAAAGGATAAACTTATGTGTTTATTAGAAAAATACAAAGTTAATAAAAATTAAAATAAAATAATTTTATAATCAAATAAACGAACTAGTTGTTTTATTGATTGAAATTGATTTTTACGACATTATGTTTTTTTTAAGTGATGACCTTTTTATTGTCTATGGCTGGTGTATTTTTTTTTTGTGGTAACAAAAGTATTTTAAAGGAAATAAATAAATAGTAATAGTAAAATCGGTAGCATTCTTTTAAAAAAATATTGGGTAAGTAGATAATACATTAAAGACTCAACAAGACTGAACCAAAAATCTAATAAAAGCCGGTTAATAATATCTCTGGAACGGAAAATCACGATCAAAATTTTCATCCGATAGTCTATGAGTTTAATTTAGTACGCTCCGCTGCCGCTTCAATTTTGCTATATTATTCTAGATGGCGTTACTGAGACATGGGATCACGTTTTTTTGTATGACATTTCTTCCCCTGTCCTCTCTCTATAGTATACATGTAGTATCTTAAAAATCTCTTTGCAGACGATCGATTGAGTAAGTCAAACCGTAAGAAGTTAAATGAACTGAACTGTCAATGACCAGCATAAGCATGGAATTACAGCTCAACTGACAACATTTCAAAATTGACACGTTTCTTCATTTTTGTATGCCGAGTTTAAATATATTTTTTTATTTATTTTATTGCTTAGTTTCTGAGAAAAAAAAATAAAAACCAAAAAGCATGCGATGACGTCACTTATAGTCTCCGCCAGATTAGAAAAGAATAAGTCATTAACCCAACTTGTACCAAAAAGTCCGCAACATTTCGTTAGAGATCGCTAGTCATTCAAAACTGTCGCTAATAATGCATCGGTCGAGTTTCATAATACCAAACATTAATCCCAACAGAATAAGTAAGTTTGTAACTCATGCCCAGTGAACGCGTCAAGGACGCTCCTCTTACCACGATACGTTTGTTTTGATCGTGTTAGCGACACTTTCTTTACATTTTTTGTATCTTTTTGAAATATTGGAATACATTGGTAGACATTGGTAGACTGGTGTTAACGACTTTTATTTTTTTCGTATCTGGCGGAGACTATATACGGTGGAATGAGGTGGTTACCTTTGCGTAAGCAAGCTAATTTTTAAGAAGAAAACCATAATGTCAAACAAGACATATCTAATGTCAAACAAGACATATCCAATGTCAAAAATGACAAATCTAATGTCAAACAAGACATATCTAATGTCAATGTGTGACATTGACAACTGCTAAATGACAGTGACATCTAAGTTACTGTTTTTTTTTTGACGTATCACAGTAAAGCAAAGGATGTATCGCCATTCCACCGTATGAATGACGTCATTTGGCGCTTAAATTTTTTTAGAATTCACCGATTTTCAAAGTTAAAATTATGAATGTAAAGTACCTACATAATTTCCAAAAACTAAAAAATATGGGTCCTCTAGTTTTGGATTTACTTTTAAATAACGTAATAAAACATGCAGGTTAAAATTTTGAAATGTTGTCAATTCACAATTACTTCATATTTTTTACAGAAAAGCAAAGCAGAAGTTAAATGTAAAAACGAATAAGATTCGTTTTTATTGCGTGCGTGCGGGAAAAAAATTGTGGATTTTCTTACGTTATCTTTAATGTGGCAAGATCGGCAAGATCTTTCAATTCGCATTTTTAGCGGCCGGTCATTCACTCCTCTTTATTATCAAACTAGCTGCCCCGGCAAACTTCGTTGTGCCTTAGAGTCAATTCATTGCTCTTATTTTTTTTTATATTAGATATACATACGTTGAATAAGACGACAACAAATAAATCCAAACCAATAATAACTACTACTACTTTTAAATTACAACATGTATATATACCCTAACCTAACTGACCATACCTATCCTATAGCTAACCCAACTATCTAACCTAACTACCTTACTAAAAAATACTAAATTCATAATTTTAATCTGAACTATTGCCTCTATGTTACATACAATAATTTATGCCTATAGTTTTCCCGGTCTACTTTAATTAAAGTCCTAACAGTAAAATAAGTTCTATTTGCAAAGAATTATTAAATTTCGTCTCTGTCATCATTGCTAGTTACCTACGTAAATTGATTTCTAAAATATAAGACTTTTTTATGCTACATAAAACCTCTAAGTTTAGTAACAAAATAAATTTCAGAACGTAGGTGCGTATTATAAATTGACAACCTTACCTTCTTGGGTTTAGCCTAAGACTTGTCAATTTCAAATTGTCACCTGATAATGAACTGGGAAGTTTGACTCCTGTCATGTCATCCAAGATGGCGCTGCGTTTGAAAAATGTTTGAGACAACCGATATTCTTGATATTTATTTTTATGATGTCGAACGGGATAAAAAGTATCCTATGTCCTTCTCCTGGCTCTAAACTACCTCCCTGCCAATTTTCAGCTAAATCGGTTCAGCCGTTCTTGAGTTATAAGTGAAGTAACTAACACGACTTTCTTTTATATATATAGATAACCTCAATTTAGATTCTAATATTACGTAAAAAAGCGTTAAGTCATTTCAATAATAAAGTCACGTTCGTACTTCGGACTAATTTTTTTTCCACTTGCAATGAATGTCTAATTAAATTACCTGTCAACTAGGTAAAAGATTTTTTGACAGCTGTCTTAGAACATAACTGTTTTTGTTTACGTAAAACAGAGACAATCAATACTTAGGTACTTTAGGCGGGAAATACGAACAAAATTTTCATCGGATCCTAGTGGACACGAGTCTATGAGTTTAGTCTATAATACGCTACGCTACCGCTCCAATATTGCTATATTATGATGATAAATGATATTTATTTTGTAAATAGGTTTTTACAAACACTTTTACACGTCACCTTTTTTAGTAGGTAAATGAGATGGGAATTTCACTATTTGACTACTCTGAGAAGAAACACCGAAAGAAACTCAGAGGTCACAGTCTCTTTTAAATTCCAGACATTATCTTGGTCAAATCATGTAAGATCCATGCAGATTAGTGTCTGAGATGGTCTTTTGAGGCCAGAACCACACAGAATGAGGGGACCAGATCAGTCAGTGCAAGCATTTGTCAGTAATCGTGAGCTCAACTCGGAACTTGATAGATGGCGTTACTGAGACACGGGATCACAGTTTTACTATGAAATTTATTTGCATGTCCTCTGTATAGTATTTCGCAATCTCTTTGACGTAAAAGTTAACTTTAAAATGCGTATCTGTTTGACTGGCCTGTTGGTCTAGTAGTTAGTGACCCTTACTGCTATGCCGGAGGACGTGGGTTCGATTCCCACCCAGGACAAATGTTTGCGTGATGAGCACGATCATTTGTTCTGTGTCTGTGTGTTATTTATCTATAATATGTATGTATTTAGTAATATATAAGTATGTTTATCAGCTATTTAGTACCCATAACACAAGCTCTCAAGCTTAACTTGGGACTAAATGGCGTTGTGTGAAAAGTTGTGGAATATTTATTTATTTATCTGTTAATATACACCGAATCGATGATTCAAATGCGTTGCTGTAATCACTAGTTCAGTATGTCAAATAACGTTTACCTAGTAGACAGAAATTGTGGAGGTCTGGTAGGCAGTCGTTTTATTTTCATCACTGGAAAGGTGTTTTTAATATAGTAAACAAACATTTATAATGATTAGCTGTGCCCACAAATTCGTCCGTGTTGCATTTAATTTTCTGAACCTTCTTAACGCATGCTTTACTTGGGAGGAATAAGCTGGTGAACGCGTGACGAGAGCGTTACGAAAAGTGTGATCGGGCGCGGCGAACGGAATGTGATAGATGTGAAGATAGAAAGAAAGAGCGTAACGTTTCTTATATTACTGTAGGGGCTAGATAGATCTAAGCGACACTGCATGGCTCTTGTCTGTATCACACTGTAGGAGCAAGAGAGATCAGTGCAGACTGTGCAGATTTCCTGTATATAAGTTTAACTTCAGTCGTGTCAAGTCGTGTGGTCTAAAGCCCACTCGTATTTTTTTCTTACCCCATACCTAGCCCATTTGCCATAATTACGACAAGAAGCCTTTAAAACTAGTTACTGAAGCCAAAGACGTCATAATTATATTTCTAACGTAAATGGCTTCATTAGTTATCCAAGTTGATTTCAGCGTTGACGCTACTTGATTAAACGCTAGGCCCAAGGACATTTGAAAGAAATAAACAGCTGATTTCTTGATTATTTTTAGTTTATTTCCCCAGCCAATATCGTGTAGCAGAGACAAAAATAAAAATTCTATCAGTTGGCAATGGTTTGATGTAAAATTGGCGGGAATTTGGCAATCTGTGGTGTTGTTGACTGTCTCTGGTGTTTTTTTTTTTATTTTATTTGATGCAAGTGCCAAATTGAATTATCTTTGTATTAAAAGCTAAGCAAATACTTTAGATCCTTTTTAAAGAGAATTGAGCACGCACGGAGGATTGTGAGTTTTGACATAGTTTGTAGGTACATACTTATGTATTTATTGATTTTACAGACAGCAATAAGTTTGTTTGTATTTCATAGTAGGTACTTTTGTAGAAAAGAGCATAATTATGCTCTTAGCAATAGAAAAATGTTAATTTGTTCATGTAAATTTCGGGAAAAGTGCATCGGAATTTCACAATTTAATACCAAGCCCTTTCTATCATCGGACCACTAGCTAGACGTACGGCGCTGCGCCTACCGACTAAACGTTTTGGAAACACATTCATTGTGCGTAAAGCGTGGTATTTCCTGCCAGAATCGGTGTTTCCTGCTAGCTACAACTAGTTTCTTAAAGTCAAGAGGGAATAGGTTACTTCTAGGCAAGCGTGCTTCATCGTTGACCACATTATCGCTTACCAGCGGGTGAGTGTGATAGTGGTCAAACGAATCCCTATCAATAATGAAAAAAAACGAGAATATCCCCAGCAAAAACTCTGAGTGACAGTCTATGGAGGATTTTTGTTTCTATTTACTGTTTGACAGTACTTACATCTAGGGTTGCCAACTTAAAAAAAAAAGAAATACCTGATTTCAGGGAGGGTAATTTATATCTTTTGAGTACAGTTGCTCGTGACATTATTATAGGATATCATTATGACAATGCAAAATTTTATATGTATATAAATATACATACAAATAAGGAAAACAACAATTTTTGTACATTTTCCTTATTATACCTCTTAAAAAAACATAGATAATGTAGGTATCTATGAGTACTAATGAAATAATGTTGTAGAGTTTTTTGGGCAAATAAATAAGCTTATATTTTACTTGTTAAACAAAATGTACTTTTCTTTTAGAGTTTGATAGCTTGGCTTGACTGGCCTGTTGGTCTAGTACAGGCAAAGACATTAGTATTTTAAATCTCTTTGAGTGCAGGGGTTTCCAAACTTATTTTGTCAATTGCCTACTTTGAGAATAAACTATTTTTTAGCGCCCCCATTTTTTCACCTACTTACTTAAAAACCACTATATAATATAACCTTTAAACTAAGAGTGCGCCCTGGTAAGCGTTGGCCACTTTTGACAATACTCCAAAGTTTGGTTACTTCTTCGGTGATAAAATACACAACATACATCATCATTGGGGCTAAAAGTGCAATTTTTGTTTTTATATTTTGTCAAATTAGGCTGAACCTCAGTCTTGAATGAATAGCGTTTTTATCTTAGGCAAATGTATAAAATATAAGGAATTGCATTAATTTCTATTTTTCCTCAATTACAGCACCAGTTACTATCACTTACCTGTAATGACTTTACAATCTGATATTTGATAAAATAATTTATGTGGATTATGCACAAATGAAAACAAGTTTCTACCTACAAAGGGCATGCAAAGAAATGTCATAGACAAATTGTGATGTCATGTGTCTAGCATAATATATGTGTTGGCGTCAGCGATGGCTGAGCGGTATAGGCCGACATTAGGGGTTTCGTGGTACCAGGTACATAACGTTGAATAATAATCTTCATTGCAGTAATAACCTCACGTTAATAAAAGCAATCACATAACATAACTCAGATAGGTAAACAGACAGTTTCGCACTGGACTAGTGTCTTCGTTGGTGTCTCAAATCCAACTGAGCTCTGCCTAGCTTCCACTTCCCAATACGACTCCATCCACGTGGCATCGCTCGCGCCATTTGCAAATGACAGCTGACGTCACGGTGTTTACCATACTCTGTACTAATGTAATCAACTTCAGAACTTCTTATTTCTGAATATCGTTCGCCACGACATATGAATATTAGAGACACAGCAAAGCGCACTAAACTAGACTAAGCAACTTGTGTCCAGGAGCACACAAGTATCCATTTTGTTTATTTAGCTTCTATATTTTGTTTTTAACCGAATTCAAAAAAGGAGGAGGTTCTATGTTCGTGTGTATGTATTTTTTTTTATGTCATTACCTGATATCTCCCCCATTTGTAAACCGATTCTCAAAATTCTTTTTTTATTTGAAAGAGTATACTCCTGAGGTGGTCCCATTTTAATTTGGTGAAGAACTGGTGCTGATCTTCGGAGATATACAACGGAACTCTTCAAAAATAGACGGCAAATCTGTCGTGATTGCTGGAATCGCTTGGATATTTATTGTTCAAACAACATCATGACGTATCATTACGCCTGTATGCTCTGAGGGGTACGCAGATGTGTACAATATACCTAGATTTCGACAGTTAGGTATGTTAAGTTTCATTTATTAGGGAAAAGTGGATAACCATATTACCATGATAAGTATTGTTTACCATTAACAACATAAAATAAATTCATGGCAAATATTTGTATGGGAACAACTAAAAATGGAAAAATAAAAAACTTTTTTGCAAAAAATAAAACCGACTTAAAAAAAACACTAAATGGTGTAAAATAACTCTAAATTCTATATTTTACACTGGTTAGTGTTTTTTTAAAAGTCAGTTTTTTTTTTTCCAAAAATGTTTTTTTTAGAAGATAAGTATATGTGAAACGAAGAACGTTTCTTGTATTTGTCCCTCCCTGCTTCGGAAGTCGGTGGCCCATCATGAATAATACAAAACCACCAAAGTCACAGACTTCCTAATTTAGTTATTTTACACCGTTTAGTGGTTTTTTTTAATTCAGTTTTTTTTTTCAACTATTATTATGAATGTGATGTATTATTATTACTCTTGTTTATTCTTATCTAGTGGCTCCTGTGGCACTCATTAGCATATTCTCAACTGTAAGGGCGAGCCTCCACCAAAAGCAGAGACGAGAAGAGATGTGTTTTACAACCAATCAGCTTGCGACATTTTGACCGCTCAGTGCTTAGCTTCAGCACAATACAATATCCTATTGGTTAATTACAAGACATCTCCTCTCGTCTCCGCTTTGGTGGAGTCTCGCCCTTAATGTGCGGATAATGTAGTGGGCTGCAATATTGCTAATGCTCTGTATTATATTTACTTTGTTTAAACAATTATTGTAGCTGTTTATTGTACCAGAATAAATAAAATAAAATCTTGTTTGTGTTGTCTTTTCTGACCACTTACATACATCAAAGTAGCCCAACGAGCTATGGAGAGGGCTATGCTCGGAGTCTCTCTAAGAGATCGAATCAGAAATGAGGAGATCCGTAGAAGAACCAAGGTTACCGACATAGCCCAGCAGATTAGCAGGTTGAAGTGGCAGTGGGCAGGGCACATAGCATCGAGGACTGATGACCGATGGGGTCGAAAGGTTCTCGAGTGGAGGCCTCGTATCGGCAAGCGCAGCGTAGGACGTCCACCCACAAGGTGGACAGACGACCTCATTAAGGCCGCGGGAACGCGCTGGATGCGAGCCGCTTCCAACCGGTCTTATTGGAGATCTATAGGGGAGGCCTATGTCCAGCAGTGGACTTCCTATGGTTGAAATGATGATGAATGATGACTTACATACATAATATCACACCTATATTCTCCAACCAGATATTTCCTAAAGAATTAGGCAGAGGTGTAGGTAGCATTAATACACCCACATCATTTTTAAGCCCCAATAAACAGGCCTGGTTGATGACGGCAAGCACATTGCCATCAACAGTTTGTTTACAACCAAAGACATTCAATGTCTATAGACCGGACGTCATGAACAAAATTTTCATCCAAAGCTTCTTCTATGAGTTTTATTTAGTACGCTCCGCTGCCGCTCCAATATTCATATATTATTTTAGATGGCGTTTCTGAGACATGGGATCAAAAATAATAATTAATTAAACCCCAAGCGGACACCTGTGATCCACACTGTTATTGTCTTTCTATTGTGCCTCTAATTGAAACAATTGAAAGGTTAATTAGATTTAAGGTGGGAATGATGTAGGCGCTCCGTCGCTGAATATCATATTCTCAAAAGAGCACATTCGTATTCATGATATTTTGAGAATATGATGTTATGAGAATATGATGTATTACGAATAGCGTGTTCTGCGAATGTGGTGTTTTACGAATGTGCTCTTTAGAGAATACGATATTCAGCGACGGAGCGGATGTAGGGTATGGTAATTTGAGTAAAAACTACTGGGTATAATTAAACAGGAAAAGAAGAAACCTCTTTGACAGTTTCTGTTTAAAAAATGGCAATTTATTTATTCAGGCCTAGTTCTTGGGTATTACTATAACAATTTAGTATTTTTTAAAAAGAACATAAAAACCTATATCAGGGTTGTAAAACTACATTACTGTAAGTAGACACTTAAAATTATCACAATAAATTATTTAGGTACCTATGACTCACTAATGAATTTGTAACAAAAATAAATTGTGCAATGGAAGAAAAAACAATGCCTTTGTATTTGTGGTCAACGCTTGTACCTAAGTAATTATATATACGTATAACACTAGTTTTATTACAATCATCATTTGAAAACTCGCTTTGTTTCGCTTATGAATTCGCTTCTCATACTTAAAAGTACAAGTAGAACAATTGCCTTTCATTTATGCAATAA
The DNA here is from genome assembly GCA_921972225.1 of Euplexia lucipara. NCBI lineage: Eukaryota > Metazoa > Arthropoda > Insecta > Lepidoptera > Noctuidae > Euplexia > Euplexia lucipara. Next base: position 9,010,496 of record OV179172.1, on the reverse strand, counting down.
TATATCTCCATACAACACTCTTTCACATCATAATAATATCAAGGTCTTATCAAAGATACGGATAGCGCGCGAAATTAAATATCAGACATAGAATGTCACTCTCAGAAATGAAAAAAAAATAAGATATTGCTTTTTTAATTTAGTATTAAAAATCTGCATTTTAAATTTTATATGGTGCAAAGGTACTCACCATAAACAGCTGTTATGATACCCAAGGTCACTGTTTCACTAGCTTGTTGCCAACGCCAGTTCAGAGACTATTGTGAGTCAACAATCACAAACAGAGTAACACAGCCAAATTATTTACAGTGACGTAAAATTACGATTTGTTACAACTGAACAAATATTATTGTACAACTAGGTAGTCATTCGCGACGGGCTCCACGCGATTGAACGTAACGTCACACGACAAGTGAATAATACTGTTACACAGTAATGTGTAAGGCTTTTGTTTTAATTCTGATAAGATAATTTCGTTATGGTTGCGAAAATTTCGTCATGAATTGCATTTCACTGGACATTTTGACATTTTACAACCATAACATCATTTGTTTTTGAGATGGCAAGGATTCTCTACGAATCAAAGAAGCGTTCAAAAACATACTATTGAGTCGCGAATTGGAACTATTTCTTGTGGACTAATAGTATTCAAATGATTCTCTGACATTTCTTTTGATTTGCTTACATTTGTAAATTAAATAAAAAATAATTAGTTTTATGACGTAGTAAATGAATTCCTATAACCCAAACAAAACGAATATTTTTTTTTTTTTAAATAAGTTTTGGATTGAATTTCAATTTTGAATTTCAGAACACATCTTGTCCCAAAGTTGACAGATTACAAAATTATTTGTTGTATAAAGCTGGTTCTGACTTGATGAAATGTATCGTGGATAGGAAGGTAATAAACCGAATACCATTTTACTACAATGTGACAAAACTGTGCTTCTGTTCAAAAATAATTGTTGTAGCAAGGATACAAAAGTATATCTAGTCCCATTAAAATACAATTTCCGTATGAACATAATTTTAATGTCTATACCAAGCTTTCTGTCAATAAAGTGAGACATTATATAAAAACTTAACACGACAGAAAAAAACATACGGAAGACTAGGCGGTATGGTCGAAAGACTTTAGCCTGCCCACTGGGCAATTTAAAAAAAAAAAAAAAAAAAATCAATAAAGTGTCAAGTGTCAGAAAAAAAAGGCGGGAAACTGTTGAATGGGAAAGGCGCGCTTTTGAAATAATTTTCGGAAAATAATAGTTTTCAGGGTTTATTGTACTATAATTTTGTAAATATTTGTGTTATAAGTCGTTACTAGGTGTAAATAAGTATTTAGGTTATTGGTTTCTGAAAATGTCGAAGAAAAAAAGGAAAAGGGATGAGGTGGTCCCACCGGACAAAAAGCTGCTGCCGGAATCGACCGACTCCGACTCTGCCGAGTCTACGGTTTCGGCGACCCCAAATACTAAATACAGGGACGCTACTGATAAGTATGCCGTGTACAAGGTAAAAGGGTACACCCGTAAGTATGCTGAGGACTCGAAACAGACGGAGCTAATTGTTTTTTTAACTCATTTTGACGATCGAAACGTATTCTCTGATAAAGATCGCATGTCTCTGTCGAAGGGTATCAGAGAGCACGGAGTTTCAGGTGTGATGCACCTGCGTACAATAAATAAGTACAAGGTTGGTGTGACATTTGACTTGCCCAACAATGCTAACATGTTTTTAAAAAATAAGAAATTGTTTGAACAATTAAACTTAAAAGCAACAATACCTGCTGGCGACACAGAGGTCACTGGGGTTCTTACCTCGGTCCCTATTGATATGTCTAACAAAGATATATTTTCGTTGATAGGAAGTTCCAAAAATGTTATTCAAGTTAGGCGTTTCATGCGCAGAGTCAGGAGTGATGAAGGCTTGTCTTTTGTCCCCACACAGGCTGTAGCTGTGACCTTTGCTTCGACCATCTTACCCGACTATGTCTACTTGGACTCTTGGCGCCATGAGGTCAAAAGGTATATCCCACCTGTTAAGCAGTGCCTTAAGTGCATGCAGTATGGGCATATTGCAAAATTTTGTAGGAATTCTGAAGTATGTTCTATTTGCACTGAAAATCACAGTTATAAAGTGTGTCAGGTTAATCCAAAGAACGCCAAATGTATAAACTGCAATGGTAATCATTTAGCTATCTCTGCAATATGTAATATAAAAAAACAAAAAGTAGAAGAAAATAAAATAAAAAGTAGAAATGCAACATACTCTGATCTCTTCAACGCTAACGCATTTCCAGCGCTATCTGCGCGTAATTTAGATACACAAGTAAGTAATCTTATGAAATCAGACAAATTTTTGAATAGTTTAGTTGAAACAATTACTAGAATAGTTACCAATAAGGATACTCCTATCAATTCAGCATCGATTAAAGAAGCATTAAAAACTACTCTAAGTAATAAATTTCCTTCAACCTCGTAATGGATTTTTCTGATTTAAACGTAGTACAATGGAATGCTCAAAGTTTAAACAGTAATAAACACATATTAATCGATTTTTTATACAATTACAAAATACACATAGCAATTATCAGTGAAACATGGCTTAAACCTCAACAAAATTTTAAAATCAATCATTATAATATTGAAAGAAATGACACTGGTAACAAACATAATGGAGTAGCAATAATTATTCACAAAAGTATTTCATACACTAAAATTAATACCTTTTTTGATAACTCATTACAAAATATCTGTGTAAAAATTAAAGTTAACAACAAAGAGTTAAGTATAGTAAGTATTTATAGTCCTTTGAATTGTAGTCCAGTATTCAAAAAAGAAAATTTTGACTTATTAGTGAAGTCTATTCCTGAACCTTTTATAATTGCTGGTGACTTTAATGCTCATCATACTTCTTGGGGCTGTAACTCTGACTCTGTACGTGGACGAAACGTTTTAGATGTAATTGATAATAATAATTTAGTTCTGCTCAATAATGGTCAGGCAACAACAATTGGTTCTTTAACTTGGCGTCCTAATGCGTTGGATTTGACGTTAGTTTCTTCGTCTTTAGCAATTAATTGCGAATGGAATGTACATGATTGTCCTCTTGGTAGTAGTTATCACATTCCTGTAAGGATAAAATTATTTATTAGCAAAAGCAATAATATTGTTAGCAATTGTACTAATGCTGAACATTTGCCTATTTACCAATTAAATTGGTAAATTGGGAAAAGTACAGTAATTGTGTTGATGAATTGTTACTTGATTTTAAAGTTGATGACACAAGTCTTCCTGATTCATATTCCAAATTTTGTACCATTTTGCGCACAGCCGCTGCGAATTCTATGCCAAATTTGAAACATTCTAATACCAGTCATTTTGTCAACCCCTCATGTCATAGAAATAATCCTAAAGGGCCTTCACTTCCTTGGTGGAATCAAAAATGCACAGAAGCTGTATTGAATTTTAAAACTGCATATTTACTGTTTAAGGATAATTCATCTGAAGAAAATTATATAGAATTTAAAAGGCTTCGCGCAGTTAAAAAACTTACATTAAAAACAGAAAGGCAAAAAAGTTGGTTTTCTCTTTGTGAAACATTTAACAGGTGCACTCCATTGTCTGTTATATGGAAATTCATGCGCAAGTATAATAAAACATATAATTTTAGTACTCAGGAGGATGATAATTGGGTTTTGGATTTTCTTAAAAAATACACACCAGACACTGTATCAAATGACTTAAAGTCTTCTTCCAATGCTAGCATTAATTCCAGCAATAGTTTTCTACTTAATCCTTTTTCCTTACAAGAATTAATATCGGCCATATCGTCCAGAAGAGATACTACCCATGGTCTGGATGGAATACCATATATACTGTTTAAAAAACTAAACCTTACGAGTTTGAATATTCTTTTAAAACTTTTGAATTTATTATGGGAAAATAATATTTTACCTGATAGTTGGAAGGTGGATTGTCTTGTACCTGTTTTAAAACCTGATAAGCCAAAAATGTGTCCTGATTCGTATCGTCCTATAGCCCTGTCTTCTTGTGTTGGCAAGTTATTTGAACAATTATTAAAACAACGCTTAGAGTTATATATTGAGAAAAATTCAATCTTACCATCAAATCAATTTGGTTTTCGTAGGAATCATTCTGCTAGGGAAAGTGTTTGTCAATTACAGCTTGATATATGCAATTCTTTATCTGCAAACCACAATTTGGTTGGAGTTTTCTTCGACGTTGCAGGTGCTTTTAACAGTGTAAATATAGATATCTTATGTAACGAGTTATCACAGATTGGGATACCTGAGAAAATTATAAATTGGGTTAAAAATTTTCTTCTAAATAGGCAAGTATTTGTTAAATTTAACAGACACCTCTATGGACCTAGACTATCCTCGACAGGAGTTTGTCAAGGTGGTATATTATCGCCTTTAATATTCATATTGTATATACGTAAATTAAATTTAATTTTAGGGTCTCATGTTAAAAACCTCCAATTCGCAGATGATTTAGTTGTATATGCATCTGGGAAAAATATAACACATGTAGTTGAAATAGTTAATGCTGCATTAGCGAATTTGTATAAATATTTTTCTTACCTCGTTCTTAGTGTTAATCCATTGAAATCCAAAGTTGTTGTATTTGGTAAACAAATTCTTAATATGCCTGATGTGGTGTATAACAATTGTGCTCTACCCATTTCACTTGAGGTAAAATTCTTGGGTGTTATTTTTTCATATAATTTATCCTGGAACAATTATATAAAACATTTAATTAGTAAAGCAAATAAAGCTCATAACATATTAAAATCCTTGAGTGGTACATATTGGGGTGCAGACCCTAAAATTTTATTATTATTATACAAATCTTTAGTACGTAGTCACTTTGAATATGGTTTCTATTGCTTTGGTGCAGATTCCAAACATGTAAATAGTTTAAATATTTTGCAAAACAAGTGTTTGCGTGTAATAACTGGTGCATTCAGAAGTACTCCTGTGGTTGCAATGCAAATTGAATGCAATGTTCCCCCATTATCTATTCGTTTTGATTACTTAAAAGAAAGATTTTTGTTAAAACTTTATAGTGTATCTGGTAATAGACTACTTCTTAATTTGTTACATTCACCTACTCATACTTCTTTAAAATCTTTTTATATGGTACAAGGTCTCCAAAGTTTTATGAATTTTATTCAAAATGTTAACATTTATCAATCAAAACATATTTTACCTTGTTATGAGGGTACTTTCAATGGTAAATTTCCAGCAATTGAAGTAATTATAAATAATAGAAAAAATTTGCCTTCAAAAGAAGAAGTTTATGCTATGCTGTCACAGTGGTCTGATCATAAATTAGTGTATACTGATGGTTCCAAGAGTGATAGAGCAGTGTCTTTCGCTATTTATGACCCCTCTTCAAATATTGCTATTGGACGGAGAATTGATACGAATGCTAGTATTTTTACAGCTGAAGCAGTTGCTATTTTGAGCGCTATGAAACATATTAAAAAATGTAATTTAGAACATAGTAAATGGCTTATAGTTAGTGATAGCATGAGTGTTTTGAAAAATCTGGACAATAATAAATTACTTGCTAACACCAACTACATAATTCTTTTGATAAAGCAACTATGGTTTGAATTGTCACAGTTGGATATTGTTGTTCGTTTTGTTTGGGTACCATCACATATTGGTGTTGTGGGGAATGAAAAAGCAGATTATCTTGCAAAAAAAATCGTTGAATTTGAAGAATTAATCTGTGACACTGATGCGAGTGTTTTCCTGCCACATACAGACGTAATTAGCCTTCTACGGCGCCGCATGTGCGAGGCATGGGGGAGACATTCATACCATTGTACACATGTTGAAAACACGGGGTCTTGGTTTAATAGTCTTGATGTTCAAATTAACTCTGTACCTTGGTTTTGTAAAAATAGTAGTACATACATGAATAGAAAATTTTATTCGATTATCTGTCGTATGCGCTTTGGTCATTGTCGTTTAAATTTTCATCTTCATCGTCTTAAAATGGTCAGCTCGCCGCACTGTGATTATTGTCAATCTCAAAAAGTTCAGTCACTGTATCATATCTTCTTCGAGTGTTCGTCTTTCAACATTCAGCGCCTTGTGTTGTCGGATGAGCTTCAAAAAATTTATAAAACGCCTGATAAGGTCCCGTCGTCCATACAGGAGTTACTTGTGAATGCTACCACTTATATATATTTGTACAAATTCATACTGGAGACTGTAAATGATATATAATCGTTTGTGTTAGCTATATGTATGTACATATCAAAATAATTATTACCTAAGTACTTTTATCTTCGTTATTTTTAAATAGATTTAAGATGGTTAGAAATAGCTTGTAGGTTATGTGCCTATCTAAACATAAACATGCAGAGATAGCTAAAAAAAAAAAAAAAAAAATTTGACATGACATTACCCAGGATTTGACTGTACTTCGTACAAACTTGGATTTGACTAAAAAACGAAAAATTGACTATTAAAAATATCGAATTATGACTACATACGAAAGACTTAAAATAAAACATTATAATTACAAGGGAAATTACGAAAGACATTATATAAAAACTTAACACGACAGAAAAAAACATACGAAAGACTAGGCGGTATGGTCGAAAGACTTTAGCCTGCCCACTGGGCAAATAAAAAAAAAAAAAAAAAGTGTCAAGTGTCAATGCAATGTCAAATTCAATTCAAATTTATACCTATGCCGCAAAATCACAATTTCGTAATCTCGTAGATACTAGATAGCAAACACAAACACTAAATAAATACTCGAAGGAAATGTCGATACAAGTGGAAAATAATTTTAAAAAGGACGAAAACCCAGAGATATTTGAACAAAAAGCCCATTACATGGCTTGCTCCATTGAAGCCGATGGTCCGGCGAACATTGAAAAATATTTTGAGCCGTACATTTCTGAGGTTAATAGAGGTAAACAAACGACTAAGGTCTTTTAATATTAAGAAGAATTGTAATACCAGCCCGTAACTGTCGCACTGCAGGGCAAAGGCTTCTTCTCATACAGAGAAGGCACGAACATTGATCGCCACGCTTGCTCAAAGCGGATTAGCGATTTCAAACTTATTTTAGTTTGAGTTCAGATCCTCACAGTGTTTCCGTTCACCGAGGTCACTTACGTCCAAGATGAACATTAAAAGTATATAAGTATGAAATTATGCAATGGTACTTGCCCGGATTTGAACCACAACCAAAAAACTTTTACAAGTTCCCAAACATTATAATAATGCAAAACTTAATATCTCACTTGTTGTTCTACCTGCATATCTAAATTAAGTCCATCCAAAGGTTGCTCACACAACTAATTGTATCTGTGTGGTTCTCCTTCAAAGACCAGCTCAGACTAATCTGCACAGCCCTTAACCTTTTAAGCGCTTGGCTAAATATTAGTTGCCGTGCTCCGCCCCTAGCACCGGGCCAAAATTGCTACAAATCAATAAAATAATACATGCAGTAAATACGCGCAATCGTGTGGAAGAAAATAGCATCTGAGGCAGCTAGAACCCGGGCCAGTAGCAACAGCATTCAGAAAACAGTGGCTGGAAGTGTGTTTTCCCCTTTTCTGAGGCATTTTGTGGAGAAGATGACTGAGTAAGTTACTTGGTCATCTTCTGTAAAAAGTGGCTCAATTTTACTTTATTTTCATTTTGTTTTTATTTTTATTTGTGTACTAACACTAGATATCAGGTATGTTACTAACATTGTGGATCCTTGTTATCCAAGTATTTAAATAAATTATTATTATTATTAAATAAAGAGAAACAATAATAATTGTTGTATTCATTTTAAGTTTTTGTTACATATAACTAATATCTCAATTCGATAATGGTTTAAGTTGTACCACACAGTCAGTATTTTGAAAGTAAAACGAAAAAGTCATACATGTTGTCCGTCGCAGAAATACGACGCGTGCGGTAGGGGCACGGAAATATGTGTCGTATTTATGCGACACAAGCGGTTAAAGGGTTAAATCCTCTCTAATTGACACAATTGAAAGGTTAAAAGGGACTAACCTCAGAGTTTCTTTCGGTCCCGAGCTCACCTTCTAGTTAAAAAATGTCATTTAAAAGTGTTTGTATGAACCTATTTACAGAAATAAATATCCTTTAGAAGAGTGAAGGGGAGGGGGAAGGAGAGAGAGAGAGAAGATTGGGACCAAAAGAATTATAAATCCCGTATTGAAGGCGTCCAAAGAAAATTTCTACGCTGTCTTGATTACAGGGCACAGCAATACTCAGTTGACTACCAGCACCGTTGCTAACGGTACCACTTCCTTCCTCTAGAGATGAGATGTTATATTGGAGACATGAGTTTACTTCTGGGTATCGCAAATGGTCACATTGACTGTCCTGAACTCGTTGCTACTCTGACATTACGCACAAATCTGATGGGGTTACGTCAACGGCCAATATTGAATGTACCTTTTGCAATGACTAATAATAGGCGGAATGTTTTCTCTATAAGAAGTGCACTTAGTTTTAATAGACTTCCTAGGGACCTTAATGTCGACTTATTTTGCACCCGTGTTTCGACCTTAAGACGGCTTTTGGCACAGTGTTTTTTTCTTGATACCTAGTCGACTTATCGATTCTTAGCAAATTATAATGTTTACCTGTTTGCACTGTCTTTTTTATCGACTTTTTGTTTTTTGTTTAACTATATGTGGAGGCTTGTTATTAGCTATTTTTTATAATAATATATTCTTAATTTACTGGATTGTTAGTCTGTAAGCCTTCCTAAAAATAAAATAAATAAACAAAAGTTGTAACGAACACTCCCGGATGGAACGAGGTTCCTTTGCGATTTATCTTGAAGGAATTTTACAATTCCTTCACTAATTAATCGAAGGGAACTTCCATTCGTTCGGTGTCCCTTGACACCTCTCAAGTTTTTGTTTACTGTTTAAGAATTATCAGCGTCATTCCGTGGATACCCGCTAGCTGGTAAGAAGACCAGCTTTCCAGAAGGTTACACTGCAGTTGTAGTCACTGAAGCGAAGAGGCCGCTTGCTGAAGACGCTGACAGGAAGTTTCAGGTTATGATTCACTCTAGTATTAACTAAGAAGGGGACTGTGGCTTGAAGGTTAAGCTACGCGTAACTAGGTCAGTCTGTGGATGGGTGATGACTTATACAACGCCATCTAGTCCCAAACCGAGCAGTGCTTATGCAATGAATACTACTACTGTTCCGCCACTTTGTCTTCCCAGCATAAACACTAGAAAGTGGTGTAATGCAGGCGTTTTAGGGAGTGTCTTGTGTATTTTTTTTTACGTTCAATAACTTCGGATTCTCAGCCTAGTTTGAATATAGACTTTTGATTTTGATTTTCATACAGGCACACCGTTTACAGTACATACTACATACTAAACCTTTCAATAAGACGTCACTACTCACTAATTATAAAAAAAAATATAAAATAGCCTTTATTCCGACTTTTTTATACACCACTATTCTAGACGGTCTCCTAATTATATTTGTAAAGTATCAATAAATAATATTCATAAACAGCAAAGTTATTAGCGTTTGTTTATATCCCAAAAAGTTACCCAATTTATGGAAATATTGTACAGGCTATTTATGACATAGTAGTATTCATTAGTCGTCGTTGATCTGGCTCAAGCATGACCTCGATCAAGCCCTGTCTCCAACAGCTGTTTTCGTTATTTAAGTTCAACTTAATAGTAGCATATTTAAAAATTTAATTTCGTTTTTTTTACTTTTGATTACGCTAATATGATCAGTAACAGGTACGGATACAACCCAATTTTTTTTTGTACTAATTGTAAAATAGTGGTGTATACAATAAAAAATAAATAAATATTTCACAACTTTTCACACAACACAACGCCATTTAGTCCCAAGCTAAGCTAAGAGCTTGTGTTATGGGTACTAAACAGCTGATAAAGATACTTATAATTATATTTATCAATACACATCTGCTAGTCTTTAATATAAAATGTTATAAAAACTAAAAAAAAAATATAATGATAATGATAATGATAATGATGATGATCCTTCAACCATCCTTTAACATTGAAAACAGATGAAAGTAAAAATAATGTATTATCTGTCATGAATTTTATAGAAATGTTAATAGATATAAAAATGAAATAAATATGATCTCCACAACCATCCTTGTCAACCCTGAAAATGTATTGTTTAATAAAGAAAGAATAAAAAAGGGTCGCCGCACACGGGCCACCGGCCACAGCCACAAACGCCGCCACGAAAAGCCAGAAGCGGCTACAAAAGAAGCTGACGCGCGCGACAGCCACTTGTGGCCGGTGGTTGCTACTTTTTTTAACTCATGCATGCAGTATCATAATGGATATTGATTACCGTAACTATCACTTTTTGAATCCCAAATCGCAGGATGGGATTGAAACTCTGATATGAATAATTCTATGAACAGGTTGACTGAGGTAAGGTAGAGAAGGACGTAAACGCGCGAGTGGCGTGTGACGGCGTTCTGTGTCGGCGTTTAGTGGCCGGTGCGGGCCACAAAAAGCGAGGGGCGACGATTTGTAGCGTGTGGCGGCCACCGGCGTCAACCGTGTGCGGCGAGTCCATATAAAATGTATGAAAACTGTCGAAAATATGCCGGTGGCGTCGTTTTGTGGTTGTGGCCCGTGTGCGGGGACCCTAATCATGTTAGAGGTGGCGTGCGATAACACCCTGTGATGGCGGGTGCCTTTATCCAAAAAAAAAATATGTTTTGCATTCCTGCTTCAACGCGCCTTTTTTTTTCTAATGCAAATGGAGTATAAGTTACCTTCCTAACGTCACCAATAAAGTAATATTTATGTTAGTATGTATTTTTAGGTGACTGGCGGGTTTAAAGACTTCAACAATTGGAACTGGGACAAGAAACCATCGGAGAATGATAAAATTGTAGGAGCGATGGATTGGATATATATTGCTGAAGCTGTAAGTGATTTTTAACCGACTTCAAAAAAAAGGAAGGTTCTCAATTCGGTTGTATATTTTGTTTTTTTTAGGGTTTGTTACCTCAGTACTCCGTCATTTATGGACCGATTTTCAAAATTCTTTTTTTGTTTGATAGGGTATACTAACAGATTGGTCCCATTTGTATCAAAACTCATATCTGATGAGGGATCTTCGAGGAATTGAGGGAACTCCTCAAAAAATATAGGCACACATGCACCGATTTCAACATTTATAGTAACATCAAGCATTTTCATTTAGAAAGTAACATTTGGTGAAGAAAAACTGATGAAGAAGACAGGCAACGGAACTCTTCAACGCATAACAGCAAATTATTCGCGATTGCTATAGTCAGATGTCTATGCTGAGCTTTTGTATTTCCACAACATAACATTACGCCATTCTATTTGAAAAGGGGCCGGCAGAGATGTACAGATTAATGTTTAGAGATAGAACTTCTTTAGCAATTGTTATCCACTTTCAATGATTCTTTCAAGTTTTGAAAGACTTTCTTTACATACAAAGAAACTAAAAATTACAAAATAAAAACTTTTTTACAAAAAAAAACAACCGACTTCTTAAAAAAATACTAACAGGTGAAAAATAACTCCAGTTTCGGAAGTCGGTGGCCAATAATAATGAACAAAACAAAACCACCAAAGCCACAGACTTCCGAAACTGGAGTTATTTTTCACCTGTTAGTATTTTTTTATGATTCTTATCTTCTACTTGTCCTAAGATGTGGTTATAGTACGTTCGCGTTAAGAATGCAGTGAGTCATCATTTTCCGTCGGCCTAGCCCCGCCCCCTAACCAATCAAATCTTTTCAAATTACAAAGTCAAGTTCACAATGACAGTTGAAGGCATTGCTTCGACGTCCTGTCATTTGTGTTAACTGATTTTTATAACCTGACCAGCTTTTAGTTCTTTTGACCAGCTGACCAGCTTTTAGTTCTTTATAAAGCCCAAGTCCGGTCCAGCATGGAGTATTGCTGTTACCTTTGGGATGGCTCAGCCAAATACAAGCTAGCCACACTCGACTCAGTAGAGCGCAGAGCCAAGAGGCTCATTGGTGACGAAAAGCTGGTGGGTACCAAGCTTCATACCCTGGCCCACCGCGCACCGCCGCAAAGTTGCATGTCTGTCGGTCTTTTACAGACTGTATTTCGGTGAGTGTGCTCTAGAGCTCCACGAGCTCATTCCACCATCTCCTTTCTTCCATCGGGAATCCAGACGTACTGCAGGTTATCACCCATTCCTTGTAGATGTTCCACACATTCGCACGAAGCGCTTTGCCTGTTCCTTCATTATGCGCACAGCCAAGGAGTGGAATTCCCTGCCTGCATCAGTGTTCTCGAGTTCATATGACCCCAATCTGTTTAAGTCGCGAGTTAGGCTTCTTTTGGGTAAGCTCGTTCCATCGTCGACCTCATCTCTGACCGCAGGACAAGATTGAGGTCAAGAGTAGACCCATTATATATATAAAAAAAAAAATATATAAAAAATGAATTCATCTCCAATTCGTAAAAATAAAAGTGGTTCGTTAATTCATAGTGGGGAGAAAGAAAAGTAATGTACAATGTTTTTAAGTATTTTAAACAGTGTGATTTAAATGTGACTTTGGGCAGCTACAAAAAACGGCAGCTGCATGCGATGTGTCCGAGACAACAGTTTTTATGACAACGGATTTGAACCACAGCCTCATGCATGAGAGGTAGGCGCCTTAACCTCTGCATGCGTAGCATGAACACATTGAACACCGAAGAAACGGCCTTTGTCTACAGACGAATCGGCAAAGTGACAGATTATATAGACAGGAACCTCAATCTTTCAAATTTCTTTCAATAAACCTGCCTGCGTAGCATGAACACTTAATTTCTTTTCTTCCGAGACACGACAAAGACCGTTTCTTCGGTGATCATGCTACGCGTGCTGGGCCATCCTGACATTAAACTTAATCTTTTAAAATATAATTTGTTTGAATTTAACACCACTGTGAATACACCTACATAAGTTACCTTTCAGTTACACTGATGATTCACTGCATTCTTAACGCGAACGAACTATAGTAACCTACCTGCGTAGCATGAACACATTGAACACCGAAGAAACGGCATTTGTCTACAGACGAATCGGCAAACATACATACATACATAAACTCACGCCTTTTTCCCATGGGGGTAGGCAGAAACTACAGAGCGCCATATGCTACGATTCTTACATACTTCTTTTGCTTCGTTTACATTCATACATGTTGTCATACACACACGCCGGTTGCGAGTACTACGCACCTGACCTTTCTGAAGAACCTCACCAATAAGGTCTATGTATGTCCTTCTAGGGCGTCCCCTCCCGGCGTTCCCACTTACATCTGCCTTGTAAATACCTTTCGTTAGTCGCCTTTCATCCATCCTTTCAACGTGACCAAACCATCTAAGCATACTCTTTTCAATTTTTGTTACTACATCTTCTTTTAAACCACAACGTTGCTTTATATCATCATTCCTCAATCGGTCATTAATTGTTACACCACACATACTTCGCAAGGAACGCATTTCTACAGCATTTATTCTACTTTCATGTCTCTTTTGCCACACCCAACATTAACTTCCATACGTTAGTGTAGGCACCAGCACACCATTGTGAACAGCCAGTCGTGCCTTTTCGGACATAGACTGGCTGGTCACAACGCCATGTATAGCGCCATTCACTTTATTTCCTGCATTTACTCTCCTTTCCACATCCGCATCAATCTTTCCATCCCTTGTAAACAGACTTCCCAGATATACAAAGTCATTCACTTGTTCTACACTCATATCGTTTATTTTCACATTGCACAACGACACGTTTTCGTCTCTTTCAAACACCATTACTTTCGTCTTATTCACATTAATGTTCATCCCTTTCATCTTATATGCTTCATTCATCTTGGTCACGAATCGGCAAAGTGACAGATTATATAGACAGGAACCTCAATCCGTCAAATTTCTTTCAATAAACCTGCCTGCGTAGCATGAACACTTAATTTCTTTCTTCCGAGACACGACAAATTTCTTTCTGTCCAACATGACATTTCTTCTACCCGAGCATGAGGCGACTCGTCGACAAGCGTTTGTACGTAGAGAAAGAAATTTTCATGCTGTCTATAGCAACTGTCTTCTCTTGTCTAGGTCCCATTTGATGTAGACTGTTTGACACTTGTTGACAGGAAATGTTTCGAAAAGAACTGTCAAAAGTGGAGAAAATAGATACGCACTTCATGCTCGGCATTGTTCGGCATTCTTCGGCATAATTATAACTTCTCATCTTTCTTGACATTGCCATGCTCGAGACGAAAGAAATGTCTATATAATCTGTCACTTTGCCGATTCGTCTGTAGACAAAGGCCGTTTCTTCGGTGTTCAATGTGTTCATGCTATGCTGGTGTCAGAGTTTTAATGCCATCCATGCCCTTACTTGGCATCACATGCCGTCGCGAAATATCTCTCAGGCATGCCGGTTTCCTCACGATGTTTTCCTTCACCGTTTTTGAAGCAAGTGATAATTATACAATACGCATGAATGTGAAAAGTTGGAGGTGCGTTCCTTGGGTTCTCTATTAATATCTAAACTTCTATTTATGCTAATAATATGAAGAGAAAATATAATATATATAATTAATATTTAATTAAATATGTAATTGATTACGCGACTAAGGTTTCGTTGCAGACCGTACTATTCAAGTGACATCTGACAGATAGAGGTCATTGACGTTCCTATTCTCATTTGAAACGCATTGTACTTTACAATATCAATGTGGCAATAATTTCGATATAGGCAGAAAGAGATGAGCGTCTGTAACCGAACTAGGCAAAGCCTGTATTTCGGCTATCAGTACCATTCCCCGCGAGTTATAATACAATAAAAAAGGTGCCAAGCAGCGGAAGAATTTAAACAATGAGATCTAAAAACTTTTTTACAGAAAAAACAACCGACTTCTTGAAAAAACACTAACAGGTTATGTTTTGTTCATTATTGGCCTCCGACTTCCGAAACTGGAGTTATTTCACCTGTTAATGTTTTTGCAAATTTTGGAAAAAAAAATTTTTTAGCAATTTTTAGTTTCTTTGTATGTCAATAATGAACACTTTTAAAACTTCAAAGAATCATTGAGGATCCCTCATAAGATATGAGCTTTGATACAAATGGGACCAATCTGCTAGTACTTATACCCTATCAAATAAAAAAGAATTTGAAAATCGGTCCATTAATGACGGAGTACTGAGGTAACAAACCCTATAAAAAACCGAATTGAGGACCTCCTCCTTTTTTTGAAGTCGGTTAAAAATATAAAAAATAAGTACCACAAAACATGGTTTTATAAAGGTAACTGTTCTCCTGAACCGATTTGTTTTTTTTGCACCCTCTGCGTGTCTAATTCACTCTACATTCCTCTTTCCTTGACCCTCTGGTCACATGCAGTTATGCTTCGATTCCTTACAATTTATTTTAAATCACCTCTTTTAACCAAATAATTTTGCATTTACTTGTTTCAGTTACACGGAAATGACGCCTAGACCTTCAATTTACTAAAGATACCAGTCTGTTGCCGTCCCACTGCAGAACAAAGGCCTCTTCTCATACAGAGAAGGCACGAGCATTGATCACCACGCTTGCTCAAGGCGGATTTGCGATGTCAGACTTACATTAACAATAAGTCATGGTTTTCTCACAATGTTTTCTTTCACCGATGTCAATGATGTCTAAGATAAACTATGATTTATTATTTGTAAGTAAATAAAAAACGTTCTACAACAAATTTTCTTTATTAAAAAAAAACAACATAATTAAACTCAATATTTTCTTTAATTTCACACTAATTTAGATTATTAAATGTTACTGCAGATATATAGAAAGTATGAAACTTGTGAACATTAGTAGGTACAGTAAAATGTTATAATACAAGAAGTTTTCAATGAAAATGAAAAGCCTTCATACTAGGACCAACTCAAAAAAAAAAAGTGTTGCACACTAAACTTTGATAAATCAAATAAAAAATAAATATTTCTAAACTTTTACACCATGCCATATTGTACCAAACTAAGCAGAGCTTGTGTTATGAGTACTAGATAGCTGATAAACATACCTATATAGGGTGACTGGTAATTAGTGACCGATAGTTAAACACGTGATTGTACTCATGAATACGAATAACTTTCCCAAAGAAACTTTTTTTTTATACTCATTAACTTTCAATTATTTCAATTTCATGTCAGTACTGCACAACGGGAGCGGTGGGGGTGGCGGGGGAGCGTGTGACGCTACTACTAGTAGAAGATTTTGCCCTTCCCGAGGTCAGGATATCAGCTGATAGATCGTGCCGATTCATGCCTACTGTGATCGATCACAGGCGCGCGCGCGGGAATTTCAAACAGCGTTTTTGTTATTTTATTGTGTTATAAGTTATACAACATAAACACACAACATAACGTCACGCCTGTAATCCCCGAAGGGCTAGGCAGAGATGTACCTAGTAGTACATCCACATTTCGCCAGTTATGTTTAAGTCCCATGTAATAAGGGGCGAGCCTATTGCCATTAATCGGGCACAAATCCAGACTCCGGGCTGCTACTGAGAATAAGTTATAGTGATAGTTAATAAAGTTTCTTTGGGAAAGTTTATTGAAATCATGAATACAATCACGTGTTTAAGTATCGGTCACTAATTACCAGTCACCCTATATACTTTTAAATACATAATTATAGATAAATTACACCCAGACACAGAGCAAATGATCGTGCTCATCACACAAACATTATTTGTCTTAGGTGGGAATCGCACCCATGACCTCTGGCATATTTTTCCCCGTATGCACTAGACAAGTGCACCCAAGGAATACCTACGACTAGTGCAGGACTATTGCAAACTATGGTAACAAACGTATTGGACTATAGGCTAGGGGCTAAAATTAATTGGATACCGATACTATGAAGGACTATGGCCCCTGCCTTACCAATGTTATATACAATACACGAATGAAAAGGTGTAGATAGGTTATAAGCGCTCAGCAAGCGACACGTTAAAATGTGGCTAACTAGCCACACTTGGCCTCAGTGTCGCGACCGTCTATGGCCGCGTGCGTGCGTTAGTGTGCCGTTTTTTAATTTCGAATGTTTTTTTTTTTTTTTATACCACGACGGTGGCAAACAAGCTTACGGCCCGCCTGATGGTAAGCGGTTACCGTGGCCTATGGACACTTGCAACACCAGAGGCGCCACACGCGCGTTGCCGACCCTTTAAAAACCTATTTACTCCCCTTTTGAAGAACTCCATACTGTAGCCCTCTGAGAAAACCTCGGCAGGGAGCTCATTCCACGATCCAAGTGTACGCGGGAGGAAATTCCTCTGAAACCGCACTGTACGGGACCATTTCGGCTCCAGTGTGTGAGCATGAACTCCCTGTCGACGGCGAGCGGTGCGATGATAGAAAGTGGCCGTGGGCATCATATCAAACAATTCCTCGGAGCACAACCCATTATACAACCGGTAGAACACACATAGGGAGGCAAAGTCTCTCCTAAGACTTAGGTATTTAGGTAACCTATCTACACCTTTTTACTTATAATATCATTGCAATACACTGAATAAACGGGCAGCATTAAGAGATTATTATTTCAAGTTAACTGTATAGACAGACACCAGCTCATCAAGCGACCGCAAACAATCAAATTTTCCCAAATGAACGTAAACCTTATTCTATTTGTAATAAAGTTGATTAACTTTCAAAGAAATTTGACACATTGGGGGACTTGACGTGCTAGCCTCTGTGCTATTTGGTCAAAGAGATTTAAAATACTATAGAGCGGGCATGTCAAGGAAATGTCATAGAAAAATGAAGCATGAATGCATGTAGAAAAACTTTGATCCCATGTCTCAGTAACGCCATCTAGAATAATATATGAATATTGGAGCGGCAGTGGAGCGTACTACAAAAAACTCATAGACTTGTATCCAGCAGGACACACTTTTTCGGACGAAAATTTTGTTCGTGATGTCCGGTCTATAGGTATTGAATGTCTTTGTATTTGGTTAACCTCTTAACCGCCTAATTTTATATCAATGGGCGTGCCCCCAGCGCCAAACTTATAAATCGTTAATACATTTATCATGTCGCCTGAATTAGCCTATTTTGTGGGTAGAATGTAAAGTAGAACCAAGAAATTAAATTGGACAAACATGTTTTTTTTTGTCGTATAAATACGACTCATTCGGAATGGGCCCGAAAATAATTGTTGGATTAATCCGACTTAGGCGGCTAAAGGGTTACTATATCTAAGCTAAATTATTATCTAATATTTAGTTAATACATTTGAATTTCTATCTAGGTAAGTTATTTTTATTGCACTACATCTTTAATATTAAATCATCTTATATTTTTGTACTTATCTATTTAAGAAAGTTCGTGTTATCTAAAAAGACTGAGGTTCATATTCGTAAAAAAAAGCACAGTGGCGTGTCCCAAAACACAATACTACAGCAGTCTAAAAATATATAGTCGTCCGACGAAGCTGTGTAGACAGGGCAATCGTGCGGGGTGTGAGGGGCGAGACGCGGAAAAGCAGCTCCCGCACTGCTAACAAAACGATGTTCGTAGTGCGGAAGGTATTATTCAAGTCTAACGCGTGTAGAAGTTGTCGGCATTTTTCCAGAGATCAGAGGCGTCGTCCTACTGTATTAATATTTATACAAGGTGTTTTTTTTGATATCCCATAACTCTAGGGTTATATTCTGTAGGTAAAAATAATACTAAAACTCCTAGAATAGATGGTCCAAAAATGCATAGTTTCGGAGATATCATCAATCATAATTAAATATTATCAGTTGTTTAGTACCCGTAACACAAGCTCTGCTCAGTTCGGGACTAGATGGAGTTGTGTGAATAGTCAGAATATTATTATTGTTAAGTATATTATTTTTATTAATTAGTTCAAAAATTGTCACCCGTACGACGAATCTTCTTTTTAACGTCACTTTTCTTTCACGTAAGAGTGTTTTTTTTACATTAATAATCGTAACTTTGTCGAATTATTTAATATTACCAATTAAAAAAAAATTAAACATAATTCATATACCACTTGAATCTTTGATATGGTCTCAATCATACCCTAGAGTTATGGGATATAAAAAAAACACGTTGTACTGTGAACTACTATTTGATATTTCAAACATGGCCGACGGGCGCAGACCTGCAAGGCTATTTCGTATCTCCGTTGACAGTTCATAGTGATGACCACTGTGAAAAGTGTTCAACGATTAACTGTCAAACAGCTAGTCTCGTATTGGCCATCATCAGTGTGTATCTAGGATGACGTCACGCGCACTCGCAGAGATGTGACGAAGTGCACAGTACCCCGTCTGATAGTCACCGTAACTTGAAGTCCACTTACGCCCGATATTAATATTCTATCTCAATCCAAATCCCGATCCTTTGTTTTTGACGGCTGCTTCTGATTGGACATCTTTAAGATTCGGATAGCCGAATTCGGTCGTTGATTGGTTACAGACAAAGATCGGGATCAAGATAGCAACCGAGATAGATTATTAATATCCAGCGTTAAAGTGCAATACCAATTTATAGGGTTCGGAACCCTTATAGTTTCGCCATGTCTGTCAGTCCGTCCGTCCGTCCTCGCTTAATCTCTGTGACCGTTAGCACTAGAAAGCTGAAATTTGGTACCAATATGTGTATCAATCACGCCGACAAAGTGGTAAAATAAAAATTGGGAAAAAATGTTTTGTTACCCTAATAAAACATTTTGTCCCAATTTTTATTTTGCCCGCCTAGGTATATGTAAAGTGGGAAGTGTTTTTTTTTATAATTTCAACCCTAAGGGTCAACTCACACCAAAAGAGCGTCGAAGCGCAGCACAGTTTCAGTGTCATATGAATTTTAACTTTTTTCATTACTATAATACTTATTATCGCATGAGAAATTCGAACGAGTCACGCGGATGCCCGCGGCGCCACGGGAATTCCGGCGAATTCCATAAACGGTGCATGGCATGCGATAATAAGTATTATAGTAAGTTAAAATTCATATGACACTGAAACTGTGCTGCGCTTCGACGCTCTTTTGGTGTGAGTTGACCCTAACGTGTGATATATTGTTGAAAAGGTATTTAAAAATGAATAGGGGTTTACTAAAATCATTTTTTGATAATGTCAATAATTTCGAAAATAATCGCACTAAAAGTAAAAAACAATGTCCCCCCCCCCCCCCCCCCCCCCGCCCTCTAACTTTTGAACCATAAGTTTAGAAAATATGAAAAGTAGAACTTTATAAGGACTTTCTAGGAAAATTATTCTGAACTTGGATGGAAACAGTTTTTGTAAGTACAAAAAAGACAAAAAGTTGTACAAAATAATTTCTGGACTAAGTTTGTAGTATAATCGTAAACCGTGCTTTCATGACCTACCAAGCCGATTGTGGCGGACGGGAAACTACGGAACCCTACACTGAGCGTGGCCCGACATGCTCTTGGCCGGTTTTTAAGCTATTGCATAGCTTCTATCGCGGGCCTTGAGCGCGGGGACCGAATCCAGAAATTCCGTAACGAAAAAAAACCTCACGCTCCCTACTCCGACGGGCAAGGTGTGGCTTGAAGGCCGAAGCTATTGCATATATATTTATATATATATTATATATTTATATTGCAGGCATAGTGGTGATAGTGGGGAGGGGAAAGGGGAGGGGGGAGGATAGGAGTTGATAAAAAATGCTATGCAATAGCTTTACCGCGGCAGTCTCCGAGTGCCACACGTCATTTTTTTTTTAATATTCTCATTTGTCATAAAAATTCGGTGTGCAACAGGACGCCAGTTAAGTCACTGGCAATGAAAACAGCCAATATCCCTGCAGGCACATTATCTTTGCTAAATCAATATCATCCTTGCGTCTCTAAAAATAAAGTCTAAAATAAACCGCGTACTTCTGTCGGCATTGATGCTCTCGGATTAATGGAAGTTAATTTATTTTCAATTCTATTTCACCCACTGGAAGGTCGATAATTGTTTACCAGTGAAAACCGCTCTGCATTGCGCTACGTAATTTTATGTGCGCTGGCTCTAATCCTACTAAGAAATAAATTTTCCTACGTGATTATACATATTTCAATAAATTACTTTTGTCTAACTACCTAAATACATTGCTGATACTTAAATTTACAATCTTAGACATTTAAGTTTGGAAAATACCTAAGAAAAATCCTAACAATCCATTTAATACAATGATATTATAAGTAAAAAGGTGTAGATAGGTTACCTAAACAACATTCGATCGTCAAAAACGGCACACTAACACACGCACGCGACACTGAGGTCAAATGTGGCTAGTTAGCCACTTTTTAACGTGTCGCTTGCTGAGCGCTTATAACCTATAGGTATATACCTTTTTCAATTATAATATCATTGATTTAATATTATAAATGAGAAAGTAACTATGTTTGTTTGTCGGCTCTTCACGACTAAACGGCTGAACGAACCGTAATGGATTTTGGCAAGGAGATAGATCATATCCTGGAGACGCACATATGCTATCTTTTGTGTAATGACGTGAATAAAAATAATATGAAGAAAATTCGTTTTCCTAAACACTTTTTAAATGCACCGCCATCTTTGATGTCGTGACATCCATTATCAGGTGACAATTCGACATTTGACAAGTCTCACAACACAAAATGATTCTGAGGCGGAACCAAGTATGGAGCTTCTAGTTTTTTTTTAAATAAATTCAAGATTTTGATTGCTCTAGTCGAAGTCTCATTTGGTTTTTGATTTCCAATCTTCTCTTGTATTCCTTCTTGCTTATCATAATGGCTCTAGTAAATGCCTTCTTTTTTCTTTTGAGATTTTTTTTGGGTGCCGCTTGAGCAGTATCAATAATAACGTCTTTGGCCGATTCAGTTGTATTTTCAGTATTACTCGCATCATAATTAACGATTTTATGCATGCCGAAATCGTGTCGATTCTCCAAATCCTTGAAATCGTTGACATTCTCTCTGCTCATTTTGTTGAAAATCTTCAGAAACTGCCAAAACTCTATGTCGCCACCTTTAATGTTGTTTTTATAGAAATCTATAAGTTGTTTATCGCATTTGTGTTTATTTTTGACGGGATTAGGAGCGGCGAAACGATTTGCAATCGCTTCTGCTGCGCCATTTTCTTTTTTACTGTCAATTTCCAATTTACTGCTCTTTTTGACGCCATTTTGCTTTTTATTACTTACGTCATTAACTTTACCGCCATTTTTACTGTCAGCGCCATTTTTGTATTTGTTGCCGTATTTTTTTTTGTTATTATTTTTGTTGACATGACTGTAACGACCGCCGATGCCATTTAGAATCTTATTCTTCCACACTTTAGGTTTAAATCGCTTCGGATTGGCTTCGTGTTTGCGACTGTGTAGTTTCAGTGCGCTCATAGTTAGACAAATTTTATCGCAACCGTCGCACGGATACAGGATTTTGAAGCCTTTCTTTTTAGCGACGATGCTCAAACTTCGTATTTTTTCTAAATACGTGTCTCCTGCAGATTTCAGAGCTTTATAATCCTCTTCAGCAAACTCTGGCAACAAATACTGGCTATCGACATCAACTTTTTGCTTCTCAATCATCCAATCGTCGCCCCTTTTCACCAACTTGGTCGTGCCTAGGAACGCGTTTTTCGCGTCGCGATTTTTTTCGTCGATTTTCATTGCCGCGATTTTGTTAAGATTACTTATGCTCGGTATAATTTCTAAGTCGCAATCCTTGTCTATTTCGAAGACGTACTTAGAGCCGTTTTGCGTGTCTCTTTCTTTGACCCGACCGTAGGGAATGGTGATAGATATTTTGTGAACCAATTTAATGTGTCTTTTAATAGTGGAGTTGGTGACGTAACCGCAAAACGGGCATTTCTTTAACATTTTCTCGTTGCAAATGTCAAAATGTTGTTGACAGTGGCGCTTCAGATCTGTTTTCGTTTTGAAGAGCTGAAAAGTGATATTTTTTGGGTGTTAAAAAGATAATCAATCAAAATGCGTTATTTATTACTCTTTACTAATATTATAGAGAAGTAAAGTTTGTGAAGTTGTTGGGGTAATCTCTGGACCTGCCTGCGTAGCATGAACACTTAATTTCTTGTCTTCCGAGACACGATTATTTTCTTTCTGTCCAACTTGACATTTCTTCTACCCGAGCATGAGGCGACTCGTCGACAAGCGTTTGTACGTAGAGAAAGAAATTTACATGCTGTCTATAGCAACTGTCAAGTTGCTCTTGTCTAGGTCTCATTTGATGTAGACTGTTTGACACTTGTTGACAGGAAATTTTTCGAAAAGAACTGTCAAAAGTGGAGAAAATAGGTACGCACTTCATGCTCGGCATTGTTGATTCTTGTCTACTGACGAATCGACATATAACTTCTCATCTTTCTTGACATTGTCATGCTCGAGACGAAAGAAATGTCTATATAATCTGTCACTTTGCCGATTCGTCTGTAGACAAAGGCCGTTTCTTCAGTGTTCATGCTACGCAGGCTGCTGAACCAATTTTGTAAATTCTTTTATTTATAGAAAGCAACACAAAATATGTATTAGTATTATTTTGATTCCTTTTATTTTCAATTTTAATTGCACCTACCACTGCTTTTATCTGCATCACCTAAAGGTTGACTGGCAGTACATAGGCGGACTAAATACCTATGGCATTAAGACCGCCTAAGTACAGACGCCAGCACATCAAGTTACCCCAATGTGTCAAATTTCTTTGGTCGTTTTTCAACTTTATGCCAAACAGAATGAGGTTCATATTCAATTGGGAAAATTTGACACATTGGGGTAACTTGATGTGCTTGGCGTCTGTACATTAGTGTGCTTGAAGTATTAGATAATAATAATAATAATAAAGCCACAGTATTTGTGAGTGTCATAGACTAAATTTTATTTTCAATACTAAGAAAGAGGGGGTGGAGGGGAGGTTGATGAACGAAATGCAAGCGGACAAAGTATATTGTAATGTCCTTCAAATGAATCAGACAGACTTGTTGCTGGGGAGTTTGTTCCGCCACTTCTTCTTCCCAGCATAAACACTAGAATGTGGTATAAATTATGCATAAATGCATAAATGTAGACAGACGTCTAACGCGGTTTCACCCGCGTAGTTCCCGTTCCCGTGGGAATACAGGGATAAAAAGTAGCCTATGTTACCCGGGAATAGTGTAGCTTCACAACAGTGAAAGAATTTTTCAAATCGGTCCAGTAGTTTCGGAGCCTATTCAATGCAAACAACCAAACATGCAAATCTTTCTTCTTTAAAATATTAATAATACAGGGTGTAAAAAATCCGATCACATAGCCGATAGCCACACATTCTGTAGATATAATTAAGTAACTTTAACTAAAAAATAATGCTGAGAAAATACTTTTTTTTTCATCTTTAAAAAAGAGATGCTTTTTATTGCGCGCATTACATAGCACGACAACGCAACGCAACTTTCGATCAGCTGAGCGCATGGCCACTCGCGCTTGGTCGTTGACCCGATCGGCCCGCTTGTTTAGTATCCATTGCATTTTTGTAACTTCAAATGCGTAATTTCTTTTGAAAAATCGATAATTTTGATAATGTTTGTTCGGGAGAAAGTTTACTAATGATACTTGGAATACAATTTTGAAAAAAAATACGAATTAAATATTGCACTTTGACCTTCAATATGTCCAAAAAATTCCCAGGTATGTTCTAGAAGAAAAAAACTATCCTACTGATGGGTAGATAATGTGGTTTTCGTTTACGTTAAGGGTCTTTTTACACCCTGTATAGATACGCATACCGAAAGTTAAATATACCGCATAATTGTTTTTTACATACCTTAAAACACACGTAGCACTGATGTGTATTAAACGTAAGTTTTCCATTCGGATTAATCTCTTCATCACTATCTTTGTAATCACTATCTTTCCCATCATCAATTGGTTCATCATCTTCATCATCAGACTTATCACTATTTTCTTTTGTCTCTGAATCAATGTTTTCTTTTCGTTTGCTGATTTCATCAATTTCTCGATTGTTTGTTTCATCATTATTGACACCATTTATTTCATCACTATCTTTCTCATCATCAATTGGTTCATCATTACCAGCCTTTTCACTATTTTCTATTATTTCTGTATCAATCTTTTGTTCGCTAATTTGAACGGTTTCTTGATCATTCGTTTCATCATCATTGATATTGGTGTTTTTGTTGCTATTGCTTTCATCATCAATTGGTTCATCATCATTAGGGTTTTCAATATTGTTATTTGTTACTGAATCAATCCTCTGTCTGCTGACGTCATCAATTGCTTGATCAATTGTTTTATCATTATCGATATTGATGTCTTTTTCATTATTGGAATCATTTTGAGATTTAGTAACCTCATCATTGTTTGCGGGTTTTTTGAAAAATCTTATTGATGGTTTTGGTTCTGAAATAGAGAATATATTGTATGAAATGGACTGGCCTGTTGGTCTAGTAGTTAGTGACCCTGACTGCTATGCCGGAGGTCGTGGGTTCGATTCCCACCCAGGACAAATGTTTGTGTGATGAGCACGATCATTTTTGTTCTGTGTCTGGGTGTAATTTATCTATAATATGTATGTATTTAGAAATATCTATGTATGTTTATCAGCTATTTAGTACCCATAATACAAGATCTCAAGCTTAACTTGGGACTAAATGGCGTTGTGTGAAAAGTTGAGGAAAATTTATTTATTTATTTAAATACGGTTGTGCATTACGCGGCCATAATAATATAGAGGTCAGCAGTATAGCAAGCTAACCGCAGCTGTCTAATTTCTTTGATAGGCTTACTGCTAATGCTGAGATAGCCGCATTTTTGGTCTCGCACAGGTCTTTTTGTTATAATTGTATTTTTTTATCTTTGTCTTTAGTTTTTTTAATCTTTTCTTGTTTTTTTTTTATTATATGTATTGTAGTTCTTTTGTTTTATGTTCTGTGCGTCCAAATATTTTCTTTTCTTTCTTTTGTTTCTTTCTCACTGTTCTTAGTCGTCAGTGATATTAAGTGCGAGGGTTGCTATGATACGATTTACAATTTCCCCATTCGATTAAACCTAAAAAGATTTCTTACTTCGAGATAAATATTTATGTTTTCCTTTTAAATGTATTTAAAACAATTGAGGTATAATAACATACTCTACATTATCTTACTTGTACTGACTTGTACAATATTAACTTAAACCGAATAAAATCTTATTCTCCAAGTTGTAGGGAGAAAGTTTAATAAATGGCAACCCTTTTTTTTATTATCTGTATTGTTGTTCTTTTGTTTTATGTTCTGTGCGTCCAAATAAAATATTTTCTTTCTTTCTGAACTTTAAAACATAACATGCGCCTTAATTATACGAAGGGTTAGAAAGAGCTATACTTGGTATTAAACCTAAATTTCGCCAGTTATGTTTAAGTCCCATGTAATAGGGGGCGAGCCTATTGCCATCAATCGGGCACGAATCCAGACTCCGGGCTGCTACTGAGGAATTCCAGATGAAAAAACTCAATAACACTTTGCCCGACCCGGGGATCGAACCCGGGACCTTTATGCTCAGCAGTAGCGCTTCTGACCGCTAGACTAACGAGGCAGTCAGAATCAGCGGTTTCATACATTTTAGTCGAGTAAGTATTGAACTTTTGTATGAAACAGCTGATTTTTTTTTCGTGATTTCAGAGTTGGTCCCATAGGGAAAGTTGCTCATATTCATGTGTAGAACACCCTGTGAAAATTTGGCCGGTCATTGAAAAATAACCCTGTATTATTGCTCGTGACTGTATGTATGTTCATCTGTTCCCTCATATCTTATAAACTACTTATCAAATGAGGTGTTATTGAAAGTGCCTTGCTCTATAAAAGCTCGGCTCCTCCTCGCAGACGGGTGTTGTGTCTGGTGGGCTACTACTGCCCGACGGTTGTTGTCGGGATCTTGTATACGTTCAATCGCGCGGATAACTTTAACATCGCGATGTAGGATGACAGTCGTTAGTTCGCGTGTGGCGAGATAGATGGCGCTACAGGTCTCGATGAAGTACTTACCTTGTTTCTTCCCACAGCTGGTCGCCATTTTGATTCGTCTATTGTACTGCCTGCGGAGTTTCTCCAAAGCAGTGTATTGATTGCGTATTCGTACTGAAGCCAAGAGTTTGTCGAGTTGCTTTTCAACCGTCTCCTTTCTTCTCTTATCAACTATTTGTTTTGGCAAATCTGTAGAAGATAAAATGGAAATGCTGAAAACCTCAAAAGACGAAAATACAACAATCATAATTTTTCTTGTTTTACTGGCCTGTAAGTCTAATAGTTAGTGGTCCTGACTGCTATGCCGGAGGTCGTGGGTCCGATTCCCACCCAGGACAAATGTTTGTGTGATGAGCACGATCATTTGTTCTGTGTCTGGGTATAATTTATCTATAATATGTATGTATTTAGAAATATATAAATATGTTTATCAGTTGTTTAGTACCCATAACACAAGCTCTGCTTAGCTTGGGACTAGATGGCGTTGTTTAAATGGTCCTGGATTATTATCATTGTGACTTTGTAAAGATATTTTGATGTTTGTTAAAGATGAAAGAAGAAACGACGCAAAGAGGGGTGTTATAAGCTTGACCGATATGTGTGTGTGTGTGTCTGCGCTAACGAGTAAGCCGATTTAGATGCGGTTTTTTTTTATTTGAAAGCAGAGTTTCTTGCGATGGTTCTTAGAGTTCGAGGTTCGTTGAGCCATGTAATTTTATGTCACGTCGGGGTACCTCTAATACAAGTACATAGATACCGGGAATATTCCTTACTTAAGCGGTACCCCGACATAAAGTTGCATGGCTCAACGAGAGGAAAATATAACTTTTCAAATATAAGTTTTACTTTTTGGCATTAGGGGTTTTTTTTTTAATTTTTATTAAAATCGTGATTTAACAGTAGTCGGGTTTTAACACATTACAGCAACTAAAGTTCCACTTACCAATAACAGGATCAGGTTTTTTCAGCGCATTTCCAATGAAAAAATCATCAAACTCGTCTTGTTTACGATCACGTTCTATCAGACTGCGTGATATGTCTTCTGATAACACCTTCTTGGAGTAAGTTATGGTGTCCACGTCTATGTCATAGTGTTCGGGACTGGTTGGATGAAGGAATGGTATTTCTGAAATTGTTAATTACAAACATATTATAAACTCCATTTTTAATACGAGTAGCATTCGAAAAAGAGGCGCCTAGTAGCTGGAATGCAGTAAATTTCATTTTCAAATCAAATCAAATCATTTATTTGCCAATAATGCAGGTATACATATATGAAAGATAAGTTTTTTTTTTTATATGTACTGGGTCTACTCTTGACCTCAATCTTGTCCTGCGGACAGAGATGAGGTCGACGATGGAACGAGCTTACCCAAAAAAAGCCTATTAACTCGCGACTTAAACAGATTGGGGTCATATGAACTCGGGAACACTGATGCAGGCAGGGAATTCCACTCCTTGGCTGTGCGCATAATGAAGGAACAGGCAAAGCGCTTCGTGCGAATGTGTGGAACATCTACAAGGAATGGGTGATAACCTGCAGTACGTCTGGATTCCCGATGGAAGAAAGGAGATGGTGGAATGAGCTCGTTGAGCTCTTAAGCACACTCACCGAAATACAGTCTGTAAAAGACCGAAAAGTTAAAACAATTTTAAAGCAAGTTGTTAAATTTTAAATTTCTTCGATTAATAATAGCACTAGATATCAAGTCGGCTTCAAAAATACGTTTCGGCAAATATAAGCGCGCTAGAGACGTGCGCTTTTATTTTGTTCAGTTTGCTTGAAACACGGCCAATGTAAACACGTCTCACAATGCCGCAGTGTGTATTGAAAAGTTGCAAAATAATCCCCGAAAACCCAATTCATCGACCGGAGTATCTTACTTTCAGTAAGTACAGACGTCTGCACATCAAGTTACCCCAAAGTGTCAAATTTCTTTGATCGTTTTTCAACTTAATGTCAAACAGAATAAGGTTCATATTCAATAGGGAATATGCATGTAATTCGAATATTTTTTTTCCGAATCTTTAATAGCAGAAAATATGAACTAAATCATTGTTTTACTTTTTAATAGCGTCATAACTATTTAAAATTAAAAATAAAAGTGCGAATTAAGCGCGGGAAATTCAAATTTGTAAAACGCATCACCATTGGTTATAACGAAAATTGACGTCAAATACTACGACAACAACTCAACGTCTACAAAACATCAATGTGTAAGTATGACATTAAGTATTGGAATGGACTTTTTATTCGAAAACATAATTATTGCCGTGTGTGTTGTGAACTAATTTAATGTTCAAGTGTAATTTTAGCTTCATAGTGAGGTTATTTAATATTTAAGAAAAATGACTGAAAGTGGTTTTGTAAAAGCACAATCTGACAATGTTTATTGCATTCGGGTACAAGCAATACCGGAAAATGGTTTTTGAGCTTTTTTCATAGTGAAATGGTTAGAAGAACGAAAACACCCTAAGTAATAGTAATATGATCATAGTAAATGACGTAATCGAAATGGCGCGCGAAAATGACGGCGTTTAAACCGCTCAAATTTAGTCTGTATTTTAAATATTTTTTTAAGCTTCATTACTGCATTTTTAAATGTTTATATTTTTTTACTATGGTAAAACGTAGTAAACAGTGAATTAAAATTATAAAAAAAATACATGCATATACCCTATTGGGTTTATCTATACATGAAGAGTAAGTTATATTGCAAGCTTTAATTTAACAAATAATATCAAATTTTGAGCAAAATTACTGATTTTAAACCACCGCTACAAATGTTTGACCAATGCTCGCCAACATTTGCACAAGCTTTTGTTTAACTGAACA
This sequence comes from Euplexia lucipara, assembly GCA_921972225.1. NCBI lineage: Eukaryota > Metazoa > Arthropoda > Insecta > Lepidoptera > Noctuidae > Euplexia > Euplexia lucipara. Next base: position 8,980,587 of record OV179172.1, on the reverse strand, counting down.
GCAGATGCATAGAGTAGATATTTTGTATTGTAATCATTTTAATAATTTGTTACCAATACTTCAAAATTTGTTGGTTATAATCGGTTAATGCTACTTTAGTTTGTTGGACTCTTATTAGGTTTCCTAGCAATCCATTTACGTGTGCAGAATGGATCTCGATTGTCGCCACGGAAAGAAGAGATGACTTTTCAGTCAAAACTACTTTTGACTGAACAGGTTGGTCAAAAGTGGTTTTGACTGAAAATTATTGGTTATTAGTACTGCAAATTTGCGGTTAAAAGTACTTTTGACTGACGCTCGTCGTCAAAAGTAGTTTTAACTGCATTAAAGTATCAGTCAAAAGCACTAAGGGATCTGGTCGTTAATGGTCATGGTTCTAACCTAACCGAACCCACATGATTCGCCAACCATAGACGGTTTTACCTGACTGATAAAACCCGTTAAAACCATTTTTGACGGAATCACTTAGTCAAAAGTACTTTTAACTGTTATTTTAGTCAAAAGTATTACTGACTAAAGCATACGGTCAAAAGTACTTTTGACTGATTTTGCTAGTCAATAGTACTTTTGACTTGTTAAGAGATTTGACTGCAACATATACACCTGAGCAAATTATTCTTACCATCTATTTCATGCTTCTGAATGTCAACCTCGTACATAAATTCTGAAGAATCAACAATCTCTTCGGTTTCTTCTATCTGTTCTTCTTTTATTGCGACTGTATTATTTTCCCTAGAAGAGTTGAAGTTTGAAGTATTATGCTCTCTAGAACAGAAATGTTAAATTATTAGAGAAGGCTTTTTCTCGTACAAGGAAGACACGAGCATCACCACGCTTGCTCAAGGCGGATTGGCGTTTTCAAACTTTTATTAACTATAAGTCCAGGTTTCCTCACGATGTTTTCATTCACGGATGTCAATGCAATGATGTCTAAGATAAACTTAGAAAGTACGAATGAATTGAAAAAGTCACATTAGTACTTGCCCGGATTTGAACCACAACCTCGTGTATGCGAGGTTGGCGTCTTAACCTCTGGGTCATCATGACTTTTAAGTAACTTATATTAACTTATAATGTTCAAACACAGTGAAATCCGCTGCCAAACTAAGCAGAGATTGTGCTATGAGTGCTACATAACTGATAAACATACTTATTTCTAAATACATACATATTACAGATAAATTAAACTCAAACACAGAACAAATGATCATCCTCATCACACAAACATTTGTCCTGGGTGGGAATCGAACCCAAGAATTACGGCATAGCAGTCAGGCCCACTAACCACTAGACAAGCAGGCCAGTCAAAAACTATAAGTCCAGGTTTCCTCACGATATTTTTTCTTCACCGATATCACGGATGTCTAAGACAAACTTAGAAAGTACATAATTATATTGAGAGTGAAAATATAACAAAACACTTTTGTGACATATGTATTCCCTTTTAAGGTTCTTATCATAATATTGTAATGTTTAACCGTTTATTTTCCCATTAAAAAAAAAAATATTTTTGTGCGATAGATTGAATAGCATGCAACACACGAATTGGTCCTTCGAGCCGGATATGTAGAAACAGGAGAAGTATTTATTTGGGTCATGCACAGGAAATATGCTGGTTTGTGGTTACTGTTAGCCCGCATCATCAATTCCGGTTTTACTTATCCAGAGCTGAACTTGATCACAGGTCGTTTATGTTGTCCATGTTCAGCTCGTCCTGCAATCTTTTTCAGAAACGTAACCGCCATAAAATTTTAAACTAATAAGTAGAAATTAAGCACCTATTTCGGGAAAACTGATGAGAGATGAAGAGGTGGACTCACCTAACAACTAAATGGCAGGGCCCACAAGGCAAAAGAAAAGTAGGAAGACAGAAGAAAAGATGGGCGGATGATATAAAGAACATAGCTGGAAGAAGCTGGATGAATATGGCCAAAGACAGGGAAAGGTGGAAAAGAATGGAGGAGGTTTTTACCCGCAGGGGGCCACATAACAATTAAAAAAGAAAAACTCATATTTATAAAAGTTTTAAGTGGAAAAATAAAGCTGTAAGTAAATAAATAAATAAATCAGGAAAACTAAATTTAAAAAAAAAATGCAAGGAGATATCCTCGTATCCGGCTCGAAGGACCAAATTATTATAATTATTGATAAGTACGTATTTCTACTTACTTGTTTTCCAATAAACAGTATTTAAGGTTGTGATTACTCAAATAATGTTCCTTCAGTGTTAGATATTTGAAATAGTCCTTATTGCATATTTGACACATCGTATCCTGAAACAAAGTCGTCAAATTATTTATTACAATAAGGCACTTTTGAACATAAAACTTACAAGTTAAGTAAAATAAAATGATGGTACTTTCGTATGCTGAAGAATGAGCAAGATACTCCATACTTACTACACTATATTCGATGAAAAGGGGGACGGAAATTTGTTACAGGAAACAGGGGAAGCGCGTGGTGTTTGATTTGACCTATGAGCGCGCGCGGTAGCCAAGAGATGGCTGTGAAATGTTGGGTTTATTATAAAAATCCCGTGTCGTGACATGTCGCGGGCCTAAGGCGCACTCGGTTTTTTTTTAAATCGACGCCGACGTAAATACCATTGTATGCATAGTCCCTTACAAACAATATAAAGCTTCAAAGCTTAAGCTTAGCTTTAAAGCTTACTGTTCGTTACTCTGTAAATGATTTGTATTTATTTATTTATTTATTTATCTCTTCTTAATTATACTTATTATATAGGGTGACTGGTAATTAGTGAACGATACTCAAACACGTGATTGTATTCATGATTTCAATAAACTTTTCCAATTGAAGAAACTTTTTTTTATACACAATAACTTTTTACACAATATTATAACAAAAACGCTGTTTGAAATTCCCGCGCGCGCGCCTTTTATCGATCAGCTGATAGTCTGACCACGGGAAGGGCAAAATCTACTATATAGTAGTAGCGTCACACACTCCGCCGCCACCCCCGCCGCGCGCCACTCCCATTGTGCAGTACTGACGTAATTGAATTAATTTAAAGTTTATGAGTATAAAATAAAACTTTCTTTGGGAAAGTAATTCGTGCCTACTGTAATCGGAAACAGGCGCGCGCGGGAATTTCAAACAGCGTTTTTGTTATTTTATTGTGTGTATGAAAAAAAGTAAGTAAGTATAAGTTTATTGAAATCATGAATACAATCACGTGTTTAAGTATCGGTCACTAATTACCAGTCACCCTATATATGTCTATTCAAATAGTCTTGTATGGTATATATTTATGTAAATAGTACACCACACACTGCCTACTCATATTTTATCCTCCACTATCAAGTCCATCCAAAGGTTGTCTGTAAGAGATCGCTTTTGGCGATAAGGCCGCCCATTGTAACACCCTATGTAGCCCTTAAAATTATCGTTATTAAGTTTTTATGGTGTACAATAAAGAGTATTCTATTCCATTCATCTATTCTAAGCTTACCTTTTCGGTTCCATGACCATATTTCAGATGTTGTATGATACCTCGTCTGCTGTAGGTGACCATATCACAGACGTCGCAAAGATACTCTCTAGATTTTGGATAAGGGCCGTGTGCATTCTTTATGTGTTGAGCTAGGAATTTTTTTGCTGAAAATCTGTAAAAAAAAAAAAAAACTTAAGAGGTGTCAAGGGATGGAACGAAGTTCCCTTCGATTGATTAGTGAACTATTCAATCTTCTCTCTTTCCCCCTCCCCCTGCATATTCCTCCTCCCGTCCCCCTCCCTCCCTCCCTCGATACTCCATCCGAGTAGGTAGTTAACTAAAGGTAAACAATCTTGACAGAAACTACAGAGCGCCATATGCTACGATTCTTACATACTTCTTTTGCTTCGTTTACATTCATTCATGTTGTCATACACACACGCCGGTTGCGAGTACTACGCACCTGACCTTTCTGAAGAACCTCACCAATAAGGTCTATGTATGTCCTTCTAGGGCGTCCTCTCCCGGCGTTCCCACTTACATCTGCCTTGTAAATACCTTTCGTTAGTCGCCTTTCATCCATCCTTTCAACGTAATCGTTTTTGTTGTATCTAAATTTGATTTCAGCTGCATTTTATTTTTAAACTGTGTTATTAACTAAAAATACATGTCAAAATTGTTTACCTTTTGTTAACTACCTAATCGGATGGAGTATAGCGAGCCTTTTAGGCGGAACAAGAATCAGCCCCCCTACCCAAGTTACAAACGATTCGTATCTATTCTCTTTCTACAATCGAGAACGCCTCAAATCCCTTTGTTTTGACCACGTGACTTATCACCTTTCGCTAAGTCACGTGGTCAAAACAAAGGGATTTTAGGGCTAGGGGGGCTGAACTTTATTTGCTATGAATGTAGCTACCTGCCTACCCCTTGGTTAAACTAAATGTGCGCTGGCCCTAAGTGACATTTTGTAAGAGCGCTGTGAATTTTATGTATAAAAAAAATAAATTACTTACAACTGTCCACAGTGATGGCATTGCACCCGGCGGCACCCGTTCAGCATGTGCTTGTCGAGTCTAAATTTACGCGGGAATCGTCTGTTGCAAACTGTACACACGTGCTGGAACTCTGGATAGTGGATCACCTGATGGCGTCTCAGATCGCCCTGGTAAAGAAAACACAGTTAATAAAAAAAAACTTTTTAACAAAAAAAAACAACCGACTTCTTAAAACAAAAACTAAACCGGTGAAAAATAACTCCAGTTTTGGAAGTCTGTGGCTTTGGTGGTTTTGTTTTGTTCATTATTGGCCACCGACTTTTTAGTTTCTTTGTATGTAAAGAAAGTCTTTCCAAACTTGAAAGTATCATTGATATTGGATAACACTTGCTAAAGAAGTTCTACCTTAACATCAATTTTATGTACATCTCTGCCAGGCCCCTTTTGAAATAGAAGGGAGTAATGTTATGTGATGGAAATACAAAAGCTCAGCATAGACATCGCGAATAATTTTCTGATATGCGTTGAAAAGTTCCGTCGCCTGTCTTCTTCATCAGTTTTTCTTCACCAAATGATACTTGCTATCTGATCTGAGGTTTAATACTAATGGGACCAACCTGGTAGTATACCCTATCAAATAAAAAAAGAATTTTGAAAATCGGTTTATACATGACGGAGTAATGAGGTAACAAACCCTAAAAAAAAAAAAATTCAACCGAATTGAGAACCTCCTCCTTTTTTGAAATCGGTTAATAAACAAATATTCTACAACTTTTCACCCAACGCCATTTAGTCCCATGTTAAGCTTGAGAGCTTGTGTTATGGGTACTAAACAGCTGATAAACATACTTATATATTTCTAAATGCAAACATATTATAGATAATATGTACGTATTTAGAGTTCGGAGTTTCACTATCTGACTACTCTGAGAAGAAACACCGAAAGAAACTCAGAGGTCTTTTTTAAAGTCCAGACATTATCTTGGTCAAATCATGTAAGATCCATGCAGATTAGTGTCTGAGATGGTCTTTTGAGGAAAGAACCACACAGATATGAGGGGACCAGATCAGTCAGTGCAAGCATTTGTCAGTAATCGTGAGCTCAACCCGGAACTTGAGGAGCTCCACGTGCTGACGAACAATACCAAAGAAAGAACATTTGGGTTGGTCCCATAAAGAACTCAAGGACTTTCTTTACCTACGAAGAAACTAAAAATAGCAAAATAAAAACTTTTTTACAAAAAAAAAAACAACCGACTTCTTAAAAAAAACACTGACAGGTGAAAAATAACTCCAGTTTCGGAAGTCAGTGGCCGAAATGAACGAAACATAACCACCAAAGCCACAGTCTTCCGAAACTGAAGTTATTTTTCACCAGTGTTTTTTTAAGAAGTCGGTTGTTTTTTTTTCGTAAAAAAGTTTAAGTATTTTATTTTAAATCCAATTTTATGTCGTTACATATGCTGGAGGCTGTTATTTTTCAGTTTTGTAGTTGTTTTTGCTTGAGTTTAGATTTCAATGTTAATATGAATTTACATTTTTTTTTTTTTTTAATCTCGTTACATTGGAGTGTGCTAGCTAACACGTGACAATCATTCTGAAATGTAATGTTTTACAATGTGTATAAACATAAGTGCTATTTATTGAGCATTTCATTGTATAGATTCTTTGTATACCTAGTTCTTCAAACGAATCAGACAGATGTGTTGCTGGGAAGTTTGTTCCGCCACTTCTTCTTCCCAGCAAAAATACTAGGAAGTGGCGAAGGGTGGGCCGTTTTTGGGGGAATGTCTTTATGTATTTTTTTTTTGACGTTCAAAAAGTGCTGATTCTCAGCCTAGTTTGAATAAAGACTTTTGATTTTGATATGAGTTTGCGTAAAAAATGATTTGGCTAAAAGCATTGCTGATCTTGTCTTAGAAAACATTTCTTTAGTTTTAGTTTTGTTTTTAATGTTATAGGTCCGGGGCGTATTCAATAAATGCTTTTTTTTTTCTTCTTACTGACTCACCTTATCTTTAAATCTCTTGCTGCACGGTTTATAGCTACACTTGTATGGTCTGACGTCTATGTGTCGTCTCATGTGAGCCTGTAGATTGTTTTTAGTAGTTAATATACCGCATATCTCGCATTTAACACGATTCGTTTTCTTGTGGACCGTTCTCTGAAACAAATGACATAAAATCACGTAAAGTCAAAGTAAAATTGTAATTAAGTATTGTTGTAAGTAATGTACTTAGGTTTTGATGTATTATAATTTTGATTAGTTTAAGTTCTTAGCTGTCGCATTAGGGTAAACCCTGTAATGATAGTTTAAGGTTTTTTAAATAAATAAATAAATAAATAAAAATAGCGACACACAAAGAGGAAACGTCAAAATGCACTTCTTAGATTTCTAACTCTATAAATTCATTTTTTTTTATAGTACGTAAAACGTACCTACGATGTGTACCTACTATTGTATATTTTCTATTGTTTTATAAATTATTGTGTGTAGGTATGTGTGTTTTGATGACTGATGTCAAATAAATATTTTTCTTTCTTTCTTATAAATAAGGAGCAAGGAAACATGAGTGTCCCCTGAAAAAAGCAGTATTGTGTTTAGTTGCCTTGCATATTCTGTTATTTCTTCGTGTAGGATATGTAATCTAAATTCAAGAATATCGCTTTTCACGACATATAATATAGGGTGACTGGTAATTAGTGACCGATACTTAAACACGAGATTGTGCTCATGAATACGAATAACTTTCCCAAAGAAACTTTTTTTAACTCATTAACTTTTAATTAATTCTATTACGTCAGTACTGCACAACAAGAGAGGTGAGGGTGGCGGGGGAGCGTGTGACGCTACTACTACTGGTAGATTTTGTCCTTCCCGAGGTGAGACTATCAGCTGATAGATCATGCCGATTCGTGCCTAATGTGATCGATCACAGGCGCGCTACGGGAATTTCAAACAGCGTTATTGTTATTTTATTGTGTTATAAGTTACTGTGTATAAAAAAAAGTTTCTTTGGGAAAGTTTATTGAAATTATAAATACAATCACGTGTTTAAGTATCGGTCACTAATTACCAGTCACCCTATACAGGGTGTCTCATTCAAATCGGTCAGTATGGGAAAGTCTGAAACTATAAGACATACGAAGATCTGTTCTGAGGAACCATGTCATCGATTTTAATAACAAGAAAGACTGCATTCATACATTTTAAAAAACATCTGTACTATTGTAGTAATATTGTAAACGTGGTCACTTCGAGCACCTACTAAAATAAATTAAAGTATGTGGAAACAATGCATTTTATTCATTTTAGACATAATGTTTCATACAGACATTTACTGCTTAAGACCTACACAATAGATATCTAAATAGAAATAGTGTATGTTTTATTTTTCAAAATAACCGGGTTCGATTCCCGAACGGAGTACAGATGTTTTTTTTTTAAATGTATGAATGCAGTTTTTCTTGTTATTAAAATCGATGACATGGTTTCTCAGAACAGATCTTCGTGTGTCTTAGAGTTTCAGACTTTCCCATACTGACCGATTTGAATGAGACACCCTGTATAGTTTACTTACCACATGAAAAGTCCGCGATGCCTTTGTTTTGAACGCCTTTTCACACAGTTCACAAGGATACTTCCTCGCGTCGAGCTGGAAATGGACTTCATCGACGTGTATTTGTAATGTTTGTCGCTTTTTAAAACTGTCAACAGAAAAAAATACACATACAATAAATAATAATAATAATAATACCAGCCTGTTACTGTCCCACTGCAGGGCAAAAGCCTCTTCTCATACAGAGAAGGCTCGAGCATTGATCACCACGCTTGCTCAAGGCGGATTGGCGATTTCAAACTTATATCTTATATATAAAATACGACGTAATTGAATTAATTGAAAGGTAATGTATAAATATAAATAATAATAATAATAATAATAAATTGTTTATTTATCCCAATAATGCACACAGACACAGTTTAAAAAGAAAATGACAGAAATACAATGTACATAATAATATAGCTTTGAGCATAAACTGTTTGAGTTCACAATAATAGTCTATGTTTACAATAATAATGAACCCTGCCTCTTAAGCTAGGAGACCTGTATTTTAAGAGACAGTGATCGGCCAAAATTTGTATTTAATAAAAATGAGCTTTATAAGAGTGAAGGTGTGTCGATCCACCATTTAAATGTATTTATATTAATATTAGTTTTAGTATTAATCAATATGGGTTTGTGTGTGTGTGTGGGTGAGGGTGTGTATGTGTGTGTGTGTATGTGTGTGTATGTGTGGTTTTTTTTTTTTTTTTTTTTTTTTGAGATGTTAGATGTCAAGCGATGTTTGTTAGTAACAACTCTGTTTTCATATAATCCTGCAGTAAGAGCCAGTCTGAAGTTTTTGATTTGACATTAAATTTATTTAGGTCAATTATGTCTAGTTCTTTTTGAACTTTTTTGAAAAGTTGATGGCTTAGGACATAGTATTGCCGTCTTGCAAATGAGGTCTTGTGCTGTACGCCTGGAGGTACATATGTGCGCTTCTTTGGGTCAGATGGAGGTAAGCGAGCGTGAGTCCTCAGGACAGCTTGCAGAATAAATAGCTGCCGAACCGATAGGACCTTGGAATCATCGTAAAGCTGTGTTGTGGGATATCTGTAAGGTTTCCTTAGCATAACTTTAAGAACAGCCCTTTGAGACCTTTCTGCTCTCAGAAGATAAGTCTTCGCTGCTCCACCCCATACAGTTATACAGTACCCAATGATCGATTGACATAAAGTGAAGTACACCATTTTGAGAATGTCAATACCGGCGGAATCTCGGAGAGATTTGAAGATGTGAATAAGACGAAGTGTTCGGGTTGTAAGTGTCTCGAGTTGCTTATCCCATTTTAGCCCATCGTCAATATGAACACCCAAGTATTTGACACAGTTGGCTCTGGCAATGGAGGGGCATGAGCACGATATTGACTGATCCCGGCATGAATGAGCCGCTATCGTGAAGCTACTTGTTGGTTTGGTGTTTGACCGGATTGCAAAGGGTACAAAATAAGTTTTCTTTAGGTTTAGTGTAAGCAAGTTTAGGTCAAGCCAGTGCATCACTGAGGACAGTCCAAACTCCGCCTTTCGTTTCACGTCTTCCCACGAGGGCCCATCAACCAAGATCGCTGTGTCATCCGCGTATGCATAGATCTTACAAGCTGGTATTGACATTCTGCAAAGGTCATCAATATATATTTGAAAAAGTGTGGGGCCCAGAATGCTTCCCTGGGGGACACCGTATAGCACAACCTCTTCATCACTGTAGTTAGAGCCAATCTTAACCATCTGGGTGCGATTCCTCAGGTAATCTTTGAAAATTTCCAAAGCTATGCCACGTACACCCAAGCATTCTAGCTTGGAAATTAGTTTGGGTACAGAGACTGTGTCGAAGGCTTTAGACAGGTCCAAAAATATGCCAAGGCATTTTGTTCTACTGTCCAGAGTCTTAGCAATAGATTGCGTTAAGTCCAATACTGCGTCTTCAGTGGAGACTCCAGACCTGAACCCGTATTGATTATCCGCTATACTCTTGTATTTATCGAGAAAGCTTCTAAGATTTTTGTTAAGAATCTTCTCGAGGATTTTAGAGAGCGACGACAGTACTGATATTGGCCTGTAATTATCGACACAGTCTCTGTTCCCACCCTTAAAAATTGGATGGACTATGGCCCTCTTCAGAGAATCTGGAAAAACTCCTGTCTCAATGCAAAGGTTGCAGATGTAAGTTATCGGTGGAACCAAAATGTGACGACATGTTTTAAGGAGTGAGGAAGATATTCCATCCCAGCCCACAGCACAGTCATGGCGCATCTGCAATATAATGGTATCTATGTCACTTTCATCAACTTTTTGGATAGCAAGTGAATTGACAGGCGGATTCAGTGTTTTGTCAGTGATATGGACGGTCTCGCTGATTACGGGCGTCTTTTGCGGATCGTTAATTATCTTTGCAGCCATATTTTTGCCTATATTGCTAAAGAAAGAACAGACATTGTTGAGGGAAGATGCAGGACTGTCACAAATTTTCAGCAGTTCTTCAGGACTAGAGTGTAGTTTACCAGTATTGGTTATTTCCTTAATGGTTTCCCACAGTGCTTTAGGATTATTTCTAGATTTTTCGAGCTCACCCTTCTCATAAGTCCTCTTTAACTTACGCAGTAGCATATTGCAGAAGTTTCGGTAACGCGTATAGGTTACATGTAGTATTAAATTGTCAGGTGACCTCTTAGATTTTACGTGGAGTTTATCTCGATGCTTGATACATTTTAAAAGCCCTGTAGTTATCCATGGTTTTATTGTTCTTTGTTTTCTCGGTACATTGATATTTTTTGTATGCTTTATTATTGCTGTTGATATTTTTGTAATCAGTGTAGTCATAGCAGTATTTGCGTCTCTAATTGAGTAGATATTTGAAAAATCTGTGGTTTCTAATTCTGTCTTAATGGCTTCGTGATTTAATCGAGATATAGTGAAACTTTTGTTACGTGTCGGGTTTGAATTTGAGATCGAGAGAATAATCGGTTTGTGGTCTGTAATATGCGCCTCCAATACCAACGTGGTGGCCATTGACTTTGTTTTTAACAAGATGTGATCTAGGCAATTTTCCATTCTAGTTGGTAGGAGGTGGGTAGGTAGTAGCCCATGGGACGCGTTTAGGATTAGGTATTCGAGTGCACGGTCATTCCTATTGTCCATCCTAATGTCAATATTCAGATCTCCCACTGTCGAGATATGAGGAGAGTATGATATTTGATCATAAATATTGTTTAGGCTGCTCAAAAAGCTATCAAAGTGATTCTTGGTACTATTTGATGGAGAGCGATATATAGCTACTACCGTGAATTTATTATCAATTTGACATACCAGGCTATTTGCATAATTTATATCTGGCTCCCATACCTTAACGTTTAACCCAATTTTAGTGTAGACTATTACCCCATCGTTCTGGTTTGTAATGTTCTTAGTTGAGTGCGACTGGTATCCGTTTAGAGCTGGGACGTTAGTCACTTTACTCAGCCAACACTCAGTCAACACAATTACATCAAAATCAATTTTAATTAGACACAACAATGCAAGAAGGTTATCAAAGTTTTTGTTAACGCTACGAATATTTACATGGAATAATTTTATACTACTGTCGGCTGTATCTATATATTTAATACACTGATGCGGGTCACAAGAGAAAGAGTGCTCAAGGTTGAGATTATCTAGGTCCTGATTTATATTATTTATGTTAGCCATTTGTGCTTTTTAATAATGAACAAAAGAGAAACATTGAGAGTGTTTTGTCGGTATTTGACTGTAACATCGCTTTCTTGTTGAATATAATGTAGTGGCGGGGAGAAATATGTATATGTGTGTTTTTATTCAATTTTAGTGTGTTAGTAGGGTTTATTCTGTGTAAGATGTGTTTGTTAGTACCTAAATTGTAACAAAGTGTGAAGTTTGCAGTGGAAGTTAACAGTTTTAATAAAAAGTGGTGGTGAAAATAATGTATAAATAATGTTTCTTCGGGAAAGTTATTCGTATTCATGAGTACAATCACGTGTTTAAGTATCGGTCACTAATTACCAGTCACCCTATATAGGCGCATTTATCGCATTGGGGTAAACCTGCAATGGTAGATGTAAGATTGAGAAATAATTAAATAAAAAATAAATATTAATAATATAGATAATAAGTTCCATGAGTTTCTAACAGAACGCAGTGTAAGTTAACTTTTGAACCGCAGCAACGCGTGGAAGGATCACTTAATCTTACTTCTTACTATCTTCTAATATATAAAATTGTCGTGTCACAATGTTCGTTCCCATACTCCTCCGAAACGGCTTGACCGATTCTCATGAAATTTTTTATGCATATTCAGTAAGCCTGAGAATCGGCTACTATATTAGTGGAAGGGGTGGGGGAGGGGGGAGATTGTGAGAGGGAAGAGAGGGTGGGCCGTGGGAGGTGTAGGGGAGAGGGAGAGGGGGAGGGGAGGGAGGGGGAGGGGAGGGAGAGGAAGGGGGAGAGGAGAGGAGTTGATAAAAAATGCTATGCAATAGCTTTACCGCGGCAGTCTCCGAGTGCCACACAACATTTTTTTTTTTTAGACATTCAATCACAATGTGCCACAGCGAAGCGTGGCAGGGTACAGCTAGTTAACTATAAGTCCAGGTTTCTTCACGATGTTTTCCTTCACCGATGTCAATGATGTCTAAGATGAACTTAAAAAGTACATATGAATTGAAAAAGTCACATTGGTACGTGCCCGGATTTGAACCACAACCTCATACATGAGAGGTAGGCGCCTTAACCTCTGGGCCATCACACACAAATTAAATGATATTTATATCTGATAGCAGATATTCTCAGATACTTTTACATGTCATTTTTAGGGTTCCGTAGTCAACTAGGAACCCTTATAGTTTCGCCATGTCTGTCTGTCCGTCCGTCCGTCCGTCCTCGCTTAATCTCTGTGACCGTTAGCACTAGAACTAACTTAATAGAGGCGCTTTATGGCTAAATCGTGAAGCTTGTGGCTAAACTGAGGCGCTTTGTGGCAAAATGTAGGAGTATATGACAAGATAGAAGAGCTTGAGGCTAAATAGTGTCGCTTGTGGCTAAAAAAAGAAGCTATTGGGTTATGGAGGCTTCAACTTACTTTTTATTGCATATAGAACACGGGTAGTTCTTGGACACCTCCCAAATGTTGCGTATGTCTATGTATCTTGCCTAATAGATGCGCTTTATGGCTAATTCATGTACCTTGTGGCTAAATGGTAGCGCTTGTGTCTAAATGGTAGCGCTTGTGTCTAAATGGAGGAGCTTATGACTAAATCGAGGAGATGGAGACTAAATAGCGAAGCTTGTAGCTAATCATAATCATAATCATTTATTTGCAATAAGTATGGTACATTATGGTCTTAAAGTCAGTTGAAGTTCCTAATACATAGTCAGATTTAGATGACATGCAAAATTTTACAACACAAAATTCATTAAAGTTACCTTAATTAGAATAGATTAATTCATTAATCATTAACATTATTTAAAAATTCATTAACAGAATAAAATCGTTTTTCCAGTAGCCATAATTTTGACTTGTGGCTAAATATGGAAGCTTGTGGGTTAAAGGAGGCTTCAACTTACTTTTTATTGCATATAGAACACGGGTAGTTCTTGGACACTCCCAACTGTTGCGTATGAATCTTGCTAAATAGTGGCGCTTTGTGGCATAATGTAGGAGTATATGACTAAATAGAAGAGCTTGAGGCTAAATAGTGTAGCTTGTGGCTAAATAAAGAAGCTTTTGGGTTATGGAGGCTTCAACTTACTTTTTATTGCATATAGAACACGGGTAGTTCTTGGACACTCCCAAAATGTTGCGTATGAATCTTGCTAAATAGAGGCGCTTTGTGGCAAAATGTAGGAGTATATGACTAAATAGAAGAGCTTGAGGCTAAATAGTGTATCTTGCGGCTAAATAAAGAAGCTTTTGGGTTATGGAGGCTTCAACTTACTTTTTATTGCATATAGAACACGGGTAGTTCTTGGACACTCCCAAATGTTGCGTATGAATCTTGCTAAATAGAGACGCTTTGTGGCATAATGTAGGAGTACCTATATGACTAAATAGAAGAGCTTGAGGCTAAATAGTGTAGCTTGTGGCTAAATAAAGAAGCTCTTGGGTTATGGAGGCTTCAACTTACTTTTTATTGCATATAGAACACGGGTAGTTCTTGGACACTCCCAAATGTTGCGTATGAATCTTGCTAAATAGAGGCGCTTTGTGGCATAGTGTAGGAGTACCTATATGACTAAATAGAAGAGCTTGTGGCTAAATAAAGAAGCTCTTGGGTTATGGAGGCTTCAACTTACTTTTTATTGCATATAGAACACGGGTAGTTCTTGGACACTCCCAAATGTTGCGTATGAATCTTGCTAAATAGAGGCGCTTTGTGGCATAATGTAGGAGTATATGACTAAATAGAAGAGCTTGAGGCTAAATTTTGTATCTTGTGGCTAAATAAAGTAGCTTTTGGGTTATGGAGGTTTCAACTTACTTTTTATTGCATATAGAACACGGGTAGTTCTTTGACACTCCCAAATGTTTTTCCACGTGTTTTCTTATAGTTGAGCTGTCTCGACACGCGTAGTCGCAGTACTCACATTGAAACGGCTTTTCTCCTGTAAAGAAATAGAAATAAGGGGTGAGCTTATTTGTAACAATATTGTGATAAGTGTAATATGTATTTCCTTTTTTCAATAAAGATTATTATTATTATATTATTATTATTTCTGTGAATAGGTTTTTTAAAAACCTACTTCTTGCCTTATAAGTTTTGATAGAAATGGGCTAACCAATCTGCTTGTTTACCCTGACAAATAAAAAAAGAATCGGCCCATATTGAACACAAAAAACCGTATTGAAAACCTTTTTATGAAGTCGGTTCAAAACACTTATCCGCTTTAAAAAAAAAAAAGGTCATTCAAAGAGTTTTTATGCACCTATTTCATGAAAATAAATATAAGTTATCTGACTCCTGTGAGAAGAAACACCGAAAGAAACTCAGAGGTCACATATGATACATTCGATATTTTAGATATATCCTTAGATTCTATACATAGTCATTGTCTTTCTATTGCGTCTCTAATTACCTCAATTGAAAGGTTAACATGAATGAAATGATGAAATTTATTTTTAACCAACTTCAAAAAAAGGAGGAGGTTCTCAATTCGACGGTATGTTTTTTTTTGTGTTTGTTACGCGATTACTCCCGTCATTTATGGACCGATTTTCAAAATTCTTTTTTTGTTTTATAGGTTATACTAACAGATTGGTCCCATTTGTATCAAAACTCATATCTGATGAGGGATCTTTGAGGAATTGAGGGATATTTATTTTAATTGTTTAGAAAGAACTTATTTAGCAATTGTTATACAATTTCAATGATTCTTTCAAGTTATGAAAGACTTTCTTTACATAAAAATTACAAAATAAAAACTTTTTTACTAAAAAAACAATTGACTTCTTAAAAAAAAACTAACAGGTGAAAAATAACTCCAGTTTCGGAAGTCGGTGGCCAATAATGAACAAATCAAACCACCAAAGCCACAGACTTCCGAAACTGGAGTTATTTTTCAACTGTTAGTTTTTTTTAAGAAGTCAGTTGTTTTTTTTGTAAAAAAGTTTTTTTGTAAACAGGTTTTCACAAACACTTTAACAAATCATTTTTTTACTAGTAGATGAGATTGCAGTTTCACTATCTGACTACTCTGAGAAGAAACACCGAAAGTAACTCAGAGGTCACAGTCTCTTTTAAAGTCCAGACATTATCTTGGTCAAATCATGTAAGAACCATGCAGATTAGTGTCTGATAATGGTCTTTTGAGGAAAGAACCACACAGATATGAGGGGACCAGATCAGTCAGTGTACGTATTTGTCAGTAGGTAATAGTTCAACTCAATTTCTACTTACACAACCGGATTACCTGACTAAGTAATTATTTACCCACAATCACTGTAGTAATTAATTTTTTTATTGCTAATTAAGTTCCAATATCCATAATATCAGCTTCATAGTAACAATGATTGAGTGACAATTTTAAAAATGTACATAGCTTTCCTCATTTTCGCGTACAAAATGTTATTCTCAGGTAAGCAAATTACAGTTGACTGTGGTGGTCCAGTGGTTGCGCGGCATACGCTGGCAGAGTGTGCCGCTTGGGAGGAGCCGCGCCGTGCCCTCGTCTCTGGAGTAAGCAGTGACTTGTCGCTGCCGGCCGTGGTCGAGAGGATGGTCGGCAGCGTCGAGGCCTGGGACGCGGTGGTGTCCACATGCGAAACAGTCATCTCGCCACAGTCACCTCCACTCACCCTGCCCGCAGCAGACGCACGACGGCAAGGCCCGCGAGGCCGGCACCAGTCGGGGGTCGCGGAAGTATCTTCTGTTCCCGTGACCCCCGGCGCAGGTGTGAGAAGGAACACGGGATGGTTTTTAGTCAGTAAGAGTCCTGTCAGACTGTTGCCAATAAATGTATTTTATTTGGTCCAATCCTACTAATATTATAAAAGCGAAAGTTTGTGAGGATGTTTGTTACTCTTTCACGTAAAAACTACTGAAGGGATTTTGATAAAATTTGGTATGGAGTTATCTGACACCCTGGATTAACATATACGCTACTTTTTATCCCCGTATTCCCACGGGAACGGGCACTACGCGGGTGAAACCGCGGAACGTCTGCTAGTGTTAAGATATATTTTTAAAAGTATCTCAATGTTTTTCTTTCTTCTTTTATTTCACAGAAGCACGAGTCTTTTCTCAAGATAGCAACGCGTTACCGTGGAAGCCTTTAGGTAACTCATGTCCTATAACATGCAGTACTATCATTTCAGCTGTTGATAAGTAAGTACAAAAAACTTTTTTGCAAAAAAAAACCATTTAAAAAAAAACACTAACCTGTGTAAAATAACTCTAAATTAGGAAGTCTAAGAATAAAACCCATTTAAAAAAAAAACACTAACCGCTGTAAAATAACTCTAAATTAGGAAGTCTAAGAATAAAACCCATTTAAAAAAAACACTAACCTGTGTAAAATAACTCTAAATAAGACTACCTAGTCTGTGGCTTTGGTGGTTTTGTCTTATTCATGATGGGCAATGCTGATTCTCTGACCTAAATTAAGGCCAGCCCTGGTCACGTGAAGAGTCGATCAACCGCTTGGCGATGTCACGGAAAACTATATGGGCGTTCGGACCCCACGGTCCGAGTGTTTCAACTCCAAAACTTAACTTAACCTTAACTATTGAATTACTTACACCTTGTATAATTATTAAAAAACTAAATGACATGAGCTACGGTACAATTTGTCTACTAACCAAAATCTGCTTAGTTATTATACTGTTTATATGAGCCTTAGATGCCTAAAAATGAAGAATTATTATAATTATATAAAGCTTTTTGTCAGACTTTCTGGCTTCTGACTAGATATACAAATGACAGCCGGGAACTATCGCTTTACGTGCTTTCCGAGGCCCGGCGAGTCTTGATATCTAATGAATGGTTCGAATGAATCCACGGACCAACCTCGCCAAGCGTTGCTTAACCTTCGATCGACCCCTTAGGCTGTTATTATTTACCTACAGGCTCCAAGCTGTAAGTTTTGTGTGGTTATTAAGTAACTAACCTGGGGCTCGAGTCTGCTATTGCAATCGTGTCTCAATGACCGGTCAATGATCGATTTTTGACGTATAACGTTAAACTTATGACACATTTCCCATACAAAAACTGTCAAAGTTGTCAAATATTCGATCAATGACCGGTCATTGAGACACGATTGCAATAGCAGACTCGAGCCCCTGGTCTGGGTCTTTTCATGCCGCCCATTAGCCTCTAACTTGGCTTAAGATGCCGTAGAGAAATATCTCTTAGGCATGCCGGTTTCCTCACGATGTTTTCCTACACCGTTTCTCTTCAAAGTCAAAGTCAAAGCATTTATTTCAATTATTTAACTTTAAAAAATGATTCTAGTTGCCCCTTCCAAAAGGTAGATTTGTATGGAGTTTCTTGCCCATTTTACATAACTTTGTATACATTAATAAGATTATAATTATGTGAGGACGATGCACCTAGAATAAAAAGTACTATACTAAGATAGGTATAAGCAAAAAAATAATAAACAATGGAGTTGATAATTACATGATTAAGTTGGTACAGCTAGATACATTGTGCTTTCATATTTAATTTACAAATGTAATAACATTAATTAAAAACAAGGGAAAAAATAAATAGAAAACAATACATAGGTACATTATTAGATTAGCAACCAGGTTGATTTTGTCAAGACTCCCAATGATTGTCGATTTACTTCCAGATTAAAGCTTAGAGAATACCAATACTTGATAAACGGCAATGAACAACAGAGTCTAAACATATCGGCAGCAGACCTCTATATCCTAAGCCAAAGTATACAGAACAATGTCTATTACGGCCGAAACTCAAAAACCTTGGATCCAGACACTAGAAAACACATCAAACTCTATCACACATACCATAGACTACTGTCAAATAAATCTTTCGAAGAAGCTTTAAAAATTGAGGCGGGGAAAATGACAGCTGACATGCACGAGACATGTTACAATATGGCGGCGAAGGATTTGTTTAAGAAAATAGTCAATGTTAAATGTAATAGGAGATTTAACGTAAGGTCGGATGTTTTGGAGAAATTTACTGTGTTTTTAAATAAATACTCTGATCCTAAGTATCCGTTCAATAAAGAAATGGCGGGGGTAAGTAGAAAAAGCGAGTCGGGCTGACGTACAAAGGGTTTTGTACCTTTTTAAGAAAAAACAGCGAAAAAAATACATCAGGTTCACAGACCTAGCATTGAACGAAAATCCTATACAATGCGAGATCAGCTCATACTGGAAATGTAAAGCTGAATGGGTAGCCGTGTATGCAATTATTTTTAAAAAAAATTTAATTCACTATATTGCACACTCAGGCAAATACAAGTAAATTTCTTTATTTTTAAAAACGAAAAAAAATTGGACAGTGGAAAAATTACTTTTTGAGTTTAAAAAATATAAGTACACCACTATTTTTTAATTAGTACAAAACAAAATGGGTTGTATCCGTACCTGTTACTGATCATATTTGCGGTATCAAAATGAAAAAAATAAACGAAATTCATTTTTTGAATATGCCATTTAGTAAAACTTAAATAACGAAAACAGCTGTTTGACGCGCGGGGCATGCTTGAGCGAGATCATGCGAACGTGAGCGAGAGATGACGATTAATGAATACTACTTCATAAACAGCCTTCAAATATATCCATTAATTGGGTGACTTTTTGGGATATAAACAAACGCTAATAACTTTGCTGTTTATGAATATTATTTATTGAGACTTTACAAATATAATAATAAAGAAGACCGCCTAGAATAAGCCCTTATTTATGTATTTGTACTAATTAAAAAATTAAGCTGTATAGAAATCATTATGTATGCATAAGCTTATTGACTCGCCTGTTGGTCTAGTAGTTAGTGACCCTGACTGCTATGGAGGTCGTGGGTTCGATTTCCACCCAGGACAAATGTATGTGTGATGTGCACGATCATTTGTTCTGTGTCTGGTCGTAATTTATCTATAATATGTATGTATTTAAATCAGCTGTTTAGTACCCATAACACAAGCTCTTAGCTTAGCTTGGGACTAGATGGCGTTGTGTGAAAAAGTTGTGGAATATTTTAATTTATATAGGGTGACTGGTAATTTTATTAGTGACCGATACTTAAACACATGATTGTATTCATGATTTCAATAAACTTTCCCAAAGAAACTTTTTTTTATACACAATAACTTACAACACAATAAACTAACAAAAACGCTGTTTGAAATTCCCGCTCGAGCGCCTGTGATCGATAAGCTGATATGACTTCGGGAAGGGCACAATCTACTAGAAGTAGCGTCACACGCTCCCCCGCCGCCCCCACCGCTCTCGTTGTAACAAAACTGACTTAATTGAATTAATTGAAAGCTAATGAGTTTTAAAAAAAGTTTCCTTGGGAAAGTTATTCGTATTCATGAGTACAATCACGTGTTTAAGTATCGGTCACTAATTACCAGTCACCCTATTTATTTCCAGTTAATTCTACAAAAGCTAGAAGGAAATATGAATCTTCGTCACGGCGTGGTAGACTACCAGAGGATCCTGACTTTTTGAGGAATGCCTTGAAATATCACCGGTCCCAGAGTAAAGGACTCCACGTCATTCACTTACAGTCTAAAAACTGTCTAACTATATACATTCCCGGATGCTTTTGTACAATTGGGTAAGTTTTTTTCTTAAGGGCGTGTTTAGATGACTCGAACCGACCACGCACCCGGGTGATGTTCTGAGCGTTTAACCGTCGCCATTACCTCTACCTAAATGTTAATGAAAGAATCAACTATGTAATGGAATATTTCAGCAATTCCCAGATTCTGGTACTTTAGCAGATTCTGGGAATTGCTGAAATATTCCAGGACTCTTTCGGCGGTTAAACGCTCGAAAATTGACCTCCCGGGATTTGACCCGCGCTCGCCATCACCTAAAGGTTGACTGGCAGAAAATGGCTATGGTATTAAGCCCGCCTCTGTACATAAATGTGTGTTTGACGTATGAAATAAATATTAAACTCAGCGTATATGCATTTCGCATGGTGGGTACAACGCGCGGCGCCGGCGTGAGCGTGGCATGGGGCCATCGATAAATTAAATTTAAGATCTATTTAGGTATCAAAGCGAGTTGAAGCACGTGTCATGAACTTAGCAACCGTTTGTCGTCTGAACGCAGTCTAATGTGGATACAGACATCGCGAGGAATGCACAACGAATGCCTCTGCTTGAGGCGAGCGTGTCGTAAAACTATACCAACTTATGCTCATGCCGAGCCATTGCCTGCGGAGTTTGTCCGTCTTAAAGCCGCGAGCCGTGCGTGCGAATAGATCGCCACGCATGCCGTTGTCGTTCGGAACTCATGCATATACCTATGTACAGTTCTATGCCTCAGGTTGAGGCATGCGTGAAGAACCATTCCCAACGCACGCCTCGCTTTTTTTGTACGTTCCGTACGCGGCATTATGTTTGGGGCGAGGCATGTGCTACGCACAGGCTTACGTAGGTTCGTCTTGTTAGTAGAGGCGTGCGTGGATATCGTACGCGGCGCACACCTTGAACGTACATGCGCGATTACGCCCACAATTTTATTAATATAATGCTCGCACTGAGGCACTTTGATTTTAATGCGTTTGCCGCACAGAAATATTAAAAATATCTTTGGTTTGCCGACATGCGTTAGCTCCCCTTCACACGTGCGTAGCACATGCCTCGCTACGAATATGAACGTACATACCTTGCGAGGCATTCGTGTGTTTCGTTACCATTAGTTAACTACCTACTCGGATGGTGTATAGCAGACGTCACACGGTTTCACACGCGTAGTTCCCGTTCCCGTGGGAATACAGGGATAAAAAGCCTATGTCACCCGGGGATAGTGTAGCTTCACAACGGTGAAAGAATTTTTCAAATCGGTCCAGTAGTTTCGGAGCCTATTCAATGCAAACAAACAAACAATCAAACCTTTCTTCTTTATAATATTAGTGTAGATGATTCTAGTTGCCCCTTCAAAAACGTAGTTTCATACAGAGAAAAATGGGCAAGAAAAAGCCGTCGTCGGCGCGTGAAGACGTCGATAATGTCGATATGTCTCGTCTTTTAGAACGCAAGCTAGACCACTGTTTATCACTCACACTCTGCTTCATCTCGTATGGAAGCTGATTTCGCGCACTGACACTTGAGTCCTTTTCTGGCTCAGATTGGTATACGCACACACTTACACTGGTTGGTACGCTTGCGGTCTGTCCTTGAATAGACGAAAATCCGGCTCGAAGGACCAAAATGTAACTTGACTTGCTAGGCAGCTGAATTAAACACTTTAATAACTTTAATAATAATAATGTCGTGATGGCCCAGAGGTTAAGGCGCCTACCTCTCATGCACGAGGTTGTGGTTCAAATCCGGGCAAGTACCAATGTGACTTTTTCAATTCATATGTACTTTCTAAGTTTATCTTAGACATCATTGACATCGGTGAAGGAAAACATCGTGAGAAAACCTGGACTTATAGTTAATATAAGTTTGAAATCGCCAATCCGCCTTGAGCAAGCGTGGTGATCAAATGCTCAGGCCTTCTCTGTATGAGAAGAGGCCTTTGCCCTGCAGTGGGACAGTAACAGGCTGGTATTATTATTAATGACTTTAAAGGTTTATTGCTAGAACGGTATGTTATGCTATGTTACTCTAATCGGTAACGAACCATTTGCTAATGAGTACGAAAGCACCCGGTTTGCTGTCCGAATATGTGCTACTAGCGCGCTGCACTTGCGCGGCGTTATTGGGTTGCTAGATCAGCAAAAAGTGTTCGATCGTAATTATTGCATCGAACACTCCATATTTACTCTTTTAAAATAGTTTTTACAAAATTTTGTATAAGTAGTAAGTACGGTGACTGAAACACTTTCGATAGAGCTGCAGCCCTAGCCATATAACAAATTCTATTTCAATTCTATTGCGACAATAGAAATAAAATGGCGTATATGGAAACAGCTGTTTGTCAACTGTCAAGTGTTAACCAGTAGAATTTGTAATATGGCTGAAAATGAAATACTCTTGACAGTTGTCAAACAGCTGATTCCATATACGCCATTTTCTTTCTATTGTCGCCTTATCGATTACGATAGTAGAAATAGAATTTGTAATATGGCTACGCCTGCTGTATCTACATGGCTCCTCTAATTTATAACGGTTAACCAAAATCGATTACCCAGCTACCCTTAAATAAATTTTGTTCGGAACTACGGAAATGATTGTTGCGGGAATGTTTTTATTCAATTAACGAATTTTTTTGTAAAATGTCCCTGTAAATTCTTTTCGATTGGACTGGCATCAAAATACAGGAATAAATGATTACATATGTTATTGCTAAATTTTGGATGATAGGATGAATCTATAATCTGTAGTATTTTTCTTTTTTTCTTTTGGCAACATTTCAAATGCTTGTTATGTCAACTTTTCTTTTTCGTATTTCAATTGATTCTAATCTTATTTTGCATGCTGCTGTGTCAGCGAGACATGAAGAACTGTTTTAAACATAATTTTACAACCTCGTACCGTGTTTCTGGCAAATAAATAAATCTATACTTCTTCTATCTATCTTCTTCTATATCTATCTATTCTATATCTATATATCTATATCTATATACTATTATAAAGAGGTAAAATTTGTAAGTTTGTATGTTTGTAATTTTGTATGTAGGGGGTAATCTTCGGAACTAATGATCCAATTTTAAAAATTATTGTACTGGTGGAAAGCTACACTATTCCCGGTGGACATAGGCTACTTTTTATCCCCGTATTCCCACGGGAACGGAAACTACGCGGGTGAAACTGCGTGACGTCTGCTAGTTATATTATATTTAGGTATCCCTGTAGGTACACCTCTCCGGAATCACATGTTATGTGAATATGTGTTATCTAAAGTTCATATATTTAATTACATACTTTATTTTTTTCAGATTCGTCGAAAACAAAGGCCAATGTGTGAAACCAGAAGATTGCATCAAAAATCCTATGTCCACAGAATATTTAGATAGAATTATATTATACTAGCCGTTGCCAGCGGCTTCGCCCGCTACAACTCGAAAAATATCCCACGGGAAGATAAAATTGGGATAAAAACTATCCTATGTGTGAATCTAGGTTATATACTATCTGTGTACTAAATTTTATCCAAATCCGTTCAGTAGTTTAAGCGTGAGAGAGTAACAAACATCCATCCATCCAATCAAACTTTTAGGTTTAAAATATTATTACTAAGAAGTAAGACTAGGTGATCCTTCCGCGCGTTGCTGCGGTTCAAAAGTTAACTTACACTGCCTTCTGTTAGAAACTCATGGAACTTATTGTTAATATTATTTTTTATTAATTTTTTTCTCAATCTTACATCTACTATTGCAGGTTTAGATACCCCAATGCGATAAATGCGCCTATACACCCCTATTTTTTGATTAGTACAAAAAAAATGGGCTGTATCCGTACCTGTTACTGATCATATTTGCGTAATCAAAAGTAAAAAAAACGAAATTCAATTTTTAAATAAATATGTCACTATTTAGTTAAACTTAAATAACGAAAACAGCTGTTGGAGGCGGGGCATGCTTGAGTGAGATCACGCGAACGTGAGCGAGAGATGGCGATTAATGAATACTACTATGTCATGAATAGCCTGTACAATATTTCCATAAATTGGGTGACTTTTTGGGATATGAACAAACGCTTTTAACTTTGCTGTTTATGAATATTATTTACTAGCTGCTGCCCGCGACGTCGTCCGCGTGAAGGTTCTACAGCACCAAATATACCTACCTAAGATTCCAGTGTCGCTATAGCATTACCTATAAGTTAACAACTTTTAAAATAGCATTAAAATATAAGTTACATGAAGAGAGTTTTTTTGTATTTTTTTTTTTTATTTTGCAATTTTTAGTTTCTTTGTATGTAAAGTAAGTCTTTCAAAACTTGAAAGAATCATTGAAATCGGTTAACAATTGCACAAGAAGTTCTTTCTAAACCTTTTAAAATAGACAGGCGTAATGTTATGGGAAATACATAAACCATGCACAGACATGTGACTGTAGCTATTGCGAGTAATTTGTTGTTATGCGTTGAAGAGTTCCATCGCCTATCTTCTTCATCAGTTTTTCTTCACGAAATGATACTTGCTAAATGTAAATGCTTGATTTGTCACCAAAAAAAAATGTAAAAATTGGTACATGTTTTCCTATATTATTTGAGGAGTTCCCTCAATTCCTCGAAGATCCCTCATCAGATCTGAGGTTTAATACTAATGGGACCAACCTGGTAGTATACCCTATCAAGTACGTAATCGCGGAGTAATCGCGTAACAAACACACATAAAAAAACACCATCGAATTGAGAACCTCCTCTTTTTTTTTAAGACTGTTAAAAATACGTTCAAAGGTTCCCCTTACGTTCCCCAACCTTATAACACTTCCCTATAAACTACGTTGATAATTATACTGCCAGGAGCCAAAATGTAAAGATAGTCAGGACTGGTGGCGCGGGAGCAAGCGACGTACAGGTGCCCGTGTGAGAAGCAACTCGTCCTGAGATCTACACCCGCTGCTCTGAGTATCGGCTCCTGCGATTTATTGATTGTCATCACTAAGCAAACACTCACGGGGAACTGTACGCGCTCGAACTGGATCGGGAAGCTATGAAGTATAAGGGGAATGCGTTGTATAAATACTGCCTTGCCGACGCCACAACCCGTAATAATTTCCACCTCAATGGTGTCTGTGGAGAGAGATGACTTTAAGGCACCACCCGTTACACAACTTTGGAGGAGATTTGTTCCTAAAAAGCATAATCGGGACGCCGACCTTCATTCAGCTTGTTGGTATGCGCTGGAAGTCAACTTGCTGACAGGAAGTTCAAAAATTCCACGGGATAATGTGTGGCGTCATCTTGCTCGACGACAGTGCTTATCAACGTATAGACCACTTCATTCCCCTCAATGTCCGAGAGAATGCATTCGTTAATTGCTGCAGCATGATCATTTTTGGGCGCCAAAATGGCCCTCTCACACGAATTCTGCTGGTGCGTTATACGACTGATGTCCACGTACACACAGCGAATGAGTTCTTCGAAGCTGGATACCACTCTACCGAGAGACTTTGAAAGCACCGCCTGTCCACTTCTCTCTTCTGGTAGAGTGCCTTTGCCAAGACTTAGAAGGACATCGGAGAATTCTTGAGCGCGTGCAATGCCGCCGAGCCGAGCTCTTATATTAATGTTGACCATTAATATAAGCAGCGTACGAACTTGTGACCACAACGAAGATCGTTTCACCGAAGCATTCATCTCGTCAGCCCTCGATCCCCGCGTCAACTCGGGAAGCGTTTGCCTGAAATCGCCACTGAGCAGAACTGTGACACTACCCATCAAATGTTCGTTCCTGTAGATGCTCTGCAGGGTTCTGTCCACGGCCTCAACTGCCTTCCTTTTGAAAATCGTACACTGATACGATCCCATGTGATACGATCCGAACTCTGCTCAAGATTTTGAGGGTTTTGTTGGAACTTCAATTTGTCAAAACGAATTATACGATACAACTTTTATGAAAAAAATGCACAATGCCATCTATGAATTTTAAGAATAACTAACTACTAACCTCATCAACACGATGAAAATTTGAATTAATTTTCAAAAAGTGTTTGTGTTACTTGATTTGATTTTTATACATTCTCATAGATGGCGCTGATTCCAAATTGTCTTTATGCTACTAACATTCATTAAACTTTGTTTCTCTGCCAAAGTTACTTAAATGGCGTAGTTTTTATAGTGTAAAGCTAGATAATAGCATAGCTTACTTAAAACCAACATTTAAATATGCGTCCTTTGATTACACGCTTCCACAGAATGAGTTAGAAGAATAAAGATTCACTGCTCCTCCCCCGTAGGTGATAGCAAACAGACAAACAGACAAAAATTCCAAAAAGTCACTTTTTGTCACCAGTTACGTTTTTCTAACAAAACCCACTTAATTTTTCTTGAAAATTCTCAATGTACAGTTTTTCTTTCGTTACTGTTTTATTATATGTAGATGAAAAAATGCACAATGCCATCTATGAATTTAAAGAATAACTAACTACTAACCTCACCAACACGATCAAAATTTAAATTAATTTTCAAAAAGTGTTCATGTGTTACTTGATTTGATTTTTATACATTCTCATAGATGGCGCTGATTCCAAATTGTCTTTATACTACTAACATTCATTAAACTATGTTTCTCTGCCAAAGTTACTTAAATGGCGAAGTTTTTATAGTGTAAAGCTAGATAATAGCATAGCTTACACAAAACCAACATTTAAATATGCGTCCTTTGATTACACGCTTCCACAGAATGAGTAAGAAGAATAAAGATTCACTGCTCCTCCCCCGTAGGTGATAGCGTGATAATATATAGCCTATGTGTGGACCCAACCTCTTAGTAATATTCATGCAAAATTTGAAGCAAATCCATGCAGTACTTTTTGAGTTCACCCCGGACATACATACAGACAAACAGACAAACAGACAAACAGACAAACAGACAAAAATTCTAAAAAGTCACTTTTTGTCACCAGTTACGTTTTTCTAACAAAACCCACTTATTTTTTCTTGAAAATTCTCAATGTACAGTTTTTCTGTCGTTACTGTTTTATTTTATGTATAGATTGATACTTTACAAATATAATGAGAAGACCGTCTAGAACAAACCCTTTAAGTATTTGTACTAATTAAAAATTAGTGGTGTAGTAGGGTGACAGGTAATTAGTGACCGATACTTAAACACGTGATTGTACTCATGAATACGAATAACTTTCCCGAAGAAACATTTTTTATACTCATTAACTTTCAATTAATTCAATTACGTCAGTACTGCACAACGGGAGCGGTGGGGGTGGCGGGGGAGCGTGTGACGCTACTACTACTAGAAGAGTTTGCCCTTCCCGAGGTCAGGATATCAGCTGATAGATCGTGCCGATTCATGTCTACTGTGATCGACCACAGGCGCGGGAGTTTCAAACAGCGTTTTTGTTATTTTATTGTGTTTTAAGTTATAGTGTATATAAAAAAAAAGTTTCTTAGGGAAAGTTTATAGAAATCATGAGTACAATCTCGTGTTTTAGTATCGGTCACTAATTACCAGTCACCCTATATAAAAACAATTGTTACAACACCTATAACTTATAATAAACAATGCATTTCTTGTGAATTCACTCATAGTACAAAAGAATAAAGTCCGTCCCATTCTTTCTACTAATATTATACCTAAACGCGAACGCTTGTGAGTGTGGATAGAGGGATGTTTGTTACTCTTTCACGTAAAAACTACTGAATGGATTTTAATAAAATTTGGTATGGAGTTAGCCAACACCCTGGATTAACACATAGGTTACTTTTTATCCCTGTATTCCCACGGGAACGGGACCTACGCGGGTGAAACCGCGGGACGTATGCCAGTTAATAAATAATGTTCAGACTAACACAAATAATGTTTTTTACTTTAAAAGTATATCATATATTTTATTTTTGTTTTTTTATTATTGTGAATGTAAGGACTACGTGGATTCTTTTTTTTTTAGTTTTTCTTTTCTAAATCTTTTTAAGTTCTTATATTTATTTAGTTTATGTTTTGTCTGGCAGTTTGAGTTCTTTATGGGACCAACCCAAATGTTCCTTCCTTGGTATTGTTCGTCGGCACGTGGAGCTCCTCAAGTTCCGAGTTGAGCTCACGATTACTGACAAATGCTTGCACTGACTGATCTGGTCCCCTCATATCTGTGTGGTTCTTTCCTCAAAAGACCATCTCAGACACTAATCTGCATGGTTCTTACATGAATTGACCAAGATAATGTCTGGACTTTAAAAGAGACTATGACCTCTGAGTTTCTTTCGGTGTTTCTTCTCAGAGTAGTCAAATAGTGAAATACCGATCTCATATACTAAAAAAGGCGACGTGTAAAAGTGTTTGTAAAAACCTATATTTTTTTATTTTTTTTATACCACGACGGTGGCAAACAAGCTTACGGCCCGCCTGATGGTAAGCGGTTACCGTAGCCTATGGACACTTGCAACACCAGGGGCGCCACACGCGTGTTGCCGACCCTTTAAAAACCTATTTACTCCCCTTTTGAAGAACTCCATACTGTAGCCCTCCGAGAAAACCTCGGCAGGGAGCTCATTCCACAATCCAAGTGTACGCGGGAGGAAATTCCTCTGAAACCGCACTGTACAAAAATAAACAAAAACAAAAAAAAATATACACAAATAAATACAAAAATAACAAAAACAACACACTATTACAAAAATAAATATCATTTATCATTTTATCACTAACCTGTGTGTATAAGCTTGTGTCCACCTAAAGAATATGATGAACTAAACGCCTTGTCGCAAAGATTGCATCTGTACGGCTTTTCTCCTGAAAATATAAAATATTAAATTAATTAATTTGACGCTGTTGTCTGTGGCTCATTGAGTTTGATTCCAAAAACAGGTGGTTTTTAATTCGGCTGTATTTTATTTAACCCCCGACGCGACGCCAAAAAGACGGAGTGCTATAAGTTGAACGGTTGAACCGATTTTGATTTGGTTTTCTTTTTGTTTGAAAGGTGAATTAGCAAGTGTTATTAGCTAATGCTTACGCCAGTTTCTATAATATATCCAAACGTGATACATTTCTGTACCGTGTATCCAAAACGCGTCTCTCAGTTTATTTTTTTCTCTAATGTTGTCAATTTCTAATTTGAAGATGTAGTAACAAAAATTGAAAAGAGTATGCTTACATGGTTTGGTCACGTCGAAAGGATGGATGAAAGGCGACTAACGAAAGGTATTTACAAGGCAGACGAAAGTGGGAACGCCGGGAGGGGACGCCCTAGAAGGACATACATAGACCTTATTGGTGAGGTTCTTCAGAAAGGTCAGGTGCGTAGTACTCGCAACCGGCGCCGGCGTGTGTGTATGACAACGTGTATGAATGTAAACGAAGCAAAAGAAGTATCTAAGAACCGTAGCATATGGCGCTCTGTAGTTTCGGCCTACCCCCATGGGAAAAAGGCGTGAGTTTATGTATGTATGTATGTATGTATGTACTAATTTGAATCATTCATCTCCTTCCTTCCTACTACGCTCCCATGCGACAAAGAGAGAAGGAGCACCGTTGCGCGTGCCCAATCAAGGCACGTATCCGCCGTGGTTTTATCAGAAATCACGCCACGTTGAATGTTCTGTTCGTTACTTTTCGCAACAGCGATAACACGCTAAAGACCTATTCAGACCTAAGAGGTATTCGCTACCGTCTGCGGCAAAGAAAACCCAGTGGGTATGCGGTAATATTACTGTTCAGACCTAAGCGGTATTCGCTACCGTCTGCGGCAGAGAAAACCCAGTGAGTATGCGGTAATATTACTGTTCAGATCTAAGCGGTATTCGCTACTGTCTGCGGCAAAGAAAACCCAGTGGGTATGCGGTAATATTACTGTTCAGACCTAAGCGGTATTCGCTACTGCCTGCGGCAGAGAAGTCCCAGTGAGTATGCGGTAATATTACTGTTCAGATCTAAGCGGTATTCGCTACTGTCTGTGGCAAAGAAAACCCAGTGGGTATGCGGTAATATTACTGTTCACACCAAAACAGATTTCGCTATCCTTGTGGATAGAATAGCGCGGTAGTCGAGTTTCACTCAGAGAGGTAAGAAAAAAAACAACCGAATTGAGAACCTCCTGCTATTTTTCCTTTTTTTGAAGTAGATTAAAGGTACCGGCACATTATAACGGCACCGCATCTGCACAGCAGCCGCACGGCGTCGCCTCGAATTTAGGCTACGGCTAGCTGCCAGTGCGCTAACTACGCGTCGTCGGTAAGGTGCCAGCTTGCAGTCCGCACGCCGCCCGCGAGGTGCAAGCTCGCCGCCTGCGGGGTGCGAGCTCGCAACCCGTGCGCTGGCCGCGAGGTGCAAGCTAGCCGTCACCGCGAACACCATTGTTATATGGCATTGATAATTAAACACGCCTATGACTTGCACGTTTTCATAATGTCTAGGTTTACGACGGCGCCATGACGTATTGCTGGCGACCCGAAGTCGGCGTGCGGACGAAGCGCTGTAAGCACATATTCCGCTCGCTATCGGCACGCGGCCTGCGAGTCGAGTTGTTTGGTAGTGGCAAGCGCGCTGACTGCTCGCCTTTGCCCTTTTCACTTTGACATTGTGAAATATATTATACTACCCACTAAATAGAATAGAATAGAATACTCTTTATTGTACACCATTAATACTTACAAATAATAATTTTAAGGGCTACAAGCGGTGATACAATGGGCGGCCTTATCGCTAAAAGCGATCTCTTACAGACAACCTTTGGATGGACTTGATAGTGGAGGAGAAAAGATGAGTAGGCAGTGTGTGGTGTACTATTTACATAAATATATACAATACAAGACTATTTGAATAGACATATATACACACCGCACATTCACTTGTAACCGCACTACATCTTACACACGCGCCACGCCTAACTAAAGCACACAACGATTCACGTGATACATACTCAAGATGCTAGAATAATAAATAACAATATACTTACTGTAATCAAATTATATAACATTAATTTTGTCTAAGATATGGAAGAGCGAAGTCTCCTAACACAGGCATTGTTTGCCTAAAAGGGGGCTCCAAACACAAATCATTGTAAATGAAGCATCTTGTTTAAATAAAAATATTTTTCATTTTTTCATTTTCATATAATAAGTATAATTATCAAGACAAAAAAAAAAAAAAAAAATTGTGGGTAGTATAATATGTTTCACAATGAGGCTTTCAAAAGGCTCTAAATTGAATGGCAAGTCAATTGCTAGTTTGGAGCGGTGCCGGTAAAATGTGCCATGACAAAAAAAAAAAAAAAAAAAATGCGCCTTCATCCTCTCTCCTACTTTTATAATTTTGCTGTGCCCGACAGGGTCCATAATTGATTCGATGTTATAACATACCTACTTTTATGTACACATTATGGAATGCAATAAAGTATTGAGTATTGAGTATTGACCTTTAAAAGGTTTTAATACATACCCGTATGGACTCTCATATGACTCTTGAGTGCACAATCAAAATGAAAGCATTTCCCGCACACTGGACACTGGTGTCCTGTCGGTTTCGTATGTGTACTCCTGATATGACGAGTAAGATATTTTTTAACTTTACACTTGTAATTGCACAATTCACAGTGGTATGGCTCTTCTGTTGAATGGAGCTTAATATGGCTGTGCCAGTTGGAACTGTTGTCAAATTTCTGGAAGGTAAGTTGGTGTTGGTTAGTGTCGTGGGTGGGTAGAAACGCGGGGGTAAGAAGAACCATGAGTTTAAAGAAAAAAAAAATATTAAAACTTTTTATTTCAAAGTGTAACATTAACTTTGGTTAAACCCACTTCGCTTAATCTTAATTTGAAAGATTTTGTGCGTGATAGGCGTCTCGATCGTTTACATTAGAAAATATTGTTTTGAACATTGATGGTTACATTATTCATATATTAAGTTTGTGAAAGATCTGGAGAAACTTTGTACTGATCTACTGTAAGGTAATATTTTATTGCTCGTTTTATTTGCGCAGTTGTCTTCGATTTTAATTTATTAGTTAGTTGCTTTGGGAGTTTATTCAACAAGTTAGGTAATAAGTAACTCCAGGTCCTTCTTCCATATTCATTGTTACATTTAGGCAGACTATACAACGTGGCGCTACAATGGTGACATTAACTTAACACACGTATACGTTATCCCAGTTTCGTTTTAAGAAGTAATTTTATTTCCATAAAACGTCATTATTTACTGATTAATTTAAAAAAATAAAAAAATATAGAAATAAGCATTTTGGTGCATCCTGTACAAAAATAATCATAGTGCAGCGGTCATTTGCCGGGGTCACGGATCATAACATCGCGTCAAAGAAATTGAAACGAATAAGCAATACCTCTATCCTTTTGTCGGCGCGCGCGCTCTCCCTTCCACCCCCGCCGCACCCGAATCCTTCTCTTTTCTTATCTAGTGCTAGCCGGACCCGTTACCTTGACACACATCTTTACGCTCGTGTCGTGCGCATAATTTCGTCGTTGTTTTGTGAATGTTTCGCGAAAAAGACGCTTACTTATTGTTTTATTTATTTAGTTTTGTGTAATTAGAATAGTAAATAGATTATAGTACTGCGATAAAGACGCTTTGCTTTGTTTTCGTTAGTTTTCCGATCTACATAGTACCTACGTGTTCTACGATTAAGGACGTTATTATTTGTGAATTTGTGATGGCAAATACACATCAGAATTGAGAGGAATGGCTGTAAGTGACAATTTATTTTCAAATGTGCGGGAAAATATGAAACGCCGTTCGGCCCTTTGTATTCGTCAACAAGGTGGACTCATCGAAAATAAGAAAATTTAAAATAAAGACAATTAAATAAAAGTACCTAGTGATTAGTGATGATAGTGGTAATAACTCATAGTAATAAGAGAGCGTGATATGATAAGTGTTTGACTAAACAGCTCCGCTGTAGGTAGGTAGGTACTTTTGTGTCGGACGGATTCTTTGATAGAATGCCGTCAAAGGATCGCAGGAGTACAAGGCGCGTTGCGCGGTTGCCAGCGCGCGAAGCGACGCGTTGCCGCTCTGAGTAAACGTAAACGAGTAACGTGCATCTAGGTAAGTAATTTCATGAATGAATTTTTGCACAGAGTGATCCCAATTGTAGTCACTTTTTAACCGACTTTCAAAAAAGACTACTTTCAAGGAGGAGGTTCTATGTTCGTGTGTATGTATTTTTTTTTTTTTTTTTTTTTTTTTTTTTTATGTATGTTACCTGATTTCTCCCCCATTTGTGGACCGATTCTCAAAATTCTTTTTTTATTTGAAAGAGTATACTCCTGAGGTGGTCCCATTTTAATTTGGTGAAGATCTGGTGCTGATCTTCGGAGATATACAACGGAACTCTTCAAAAATAAACGGCAAATCTGTCGTGATTGCTGGAATCGCTTGGATGTTTATTGTTTATACAGCATAATGACGTATCATCACGCCTGTATGCTTTGAGGGGTACGCAGGTGGGTACAATATACCTAGATTTCGTCAGTTAGGTATGTTAATTTTAATTTATTAGGGATTAGTGGAAAACCCTATTATGATGACATGTATTGTTAACAATTAACAATGTAAAATAAATTCATGGCAAATATTTTTATGGTAACAACTAAAAATGGAAAAATAAAAACTTTTTTGCAAAAAATAAAACCGACTTCAAAAAAAACACTAAACGGTGTTATTTTACACCGTTTAGTGTTTTTTTTGAAGTCGGTTTTATTTTTTGCAAAAAAGTTTTTTTTATTATTTAGTTTGTTTGAAAAATGTTTTTGTTCAAATTACCAATTATTTTAACCAATCATAATTTATGTGGTTAATGGCCACTAGCCCTACCCGTGTGTTAAATTAATGTCACCATTGTAGCGCCACGTTGTATAATGGTAGGTACCTATTCTAAACATCGTAAGTGGTTTGGTCTTATTTTTTTACTTAATTTATCAATTTCGTTAACATATTGTGATATTATAGCTAGTTTTACTTAAGCTAGTTTTAAAAGAATTTTCGCGTCTATAAGGGATTGGAGGAATTTGGCAACAAACACTGTGACGCTAGAATTTTATACTTCATATAAAAAACACTAACAGCAGGTTTATTTAGAACCATTCAACTAGATTCCGTACCGAATCGAACGGTCTAAGAAATCGAAGATGTCATCCAAACGCAATTCACAAATCCGAAACCGAATGGTTTTTGACAGTTCAAATTCGATAAGAAGACTTGAACCTTTCCGACAGCAGGCTGTTTGCTATCGGGAGTCATACCGAACAAAACTACCATTTTGTTGCGTTCTCCATAACGTCGCCTTAGAGTGAAAACCTCGGGAATGCATTTTTGCTCAAATTTATTTTCTTGCGTTTCTAGGAAGAAACCCTCGCAACGCACCTCCTGATGTGACTAATTTGTTCATTTGATCATCAGCGCCATCTCTGGCAGTAAATGAGAACCTCGTAAATACTCGCATCTGTCAGTTAGACGCGCAGTTTTTTCATCCTCCCGAAAAGTTACTTCTTTTACACTTACGAGGTTTTCACTCTAAGGCGACGATAAACACAATGATCAATCGGACAGAAAAAAACGTATTCGTTCGGATCTGTGAATAGCGTTTTGACAGTTCTTTGGCTCGGAGATGAGATTGTTGAATATGGTTTCTTTCTTACCGACACGGAAACGGATCGAACGGTTTAGAATAGGTAAGCTAGCTGGTGTTAAATTATTCTAGTTGCGGAAGTCGAAAATCACCCAAGCCGCAGTCTTCCGAAACTAGGGTTATTTTGTAATAACCCTAGTTTCGGAAGACTACAGACACACGTACAGTTTATTTACTTGTGTAAATAAACTGTACAACGGCGGAATTAAGCATTTTCTACCAGTCTACCATAAGGTGATGCAGAGATGGAACAAGGTTGGTGAAACAGGGTACTGTGCATTTCAAATGAGAATAGGAACGTCAATGACCTCTATCTGTCAGATGTCACTTGAAAAGTACAGTCTACAAGGAAAGGAACGAACGAACAACGGTCTACAACGAACGCCGGGCTTAGCTTCGGCGCAAAACCGTCCCGTGGGCATGAGCGCTAATGCCTTTTGCGTTCGGACCGCGGTGAACGTTTCGAACAAATTCCGCTACACCCAAAAGAAGCCTACCA
Organism: Euplexia lucipara; assembly: GCA_921972225.1. NCBI lineage: Eukaryota > Metazoa > Arthropoda > Insecta > Lepidoptera > Noctuidae > Euplexia > Euplexia lucipara. The sequence goes on along the minus strand of OV179172.1, from coordinate 8,945,171 downwards.
ACTCTTACCTTACGACAATGTGGACAAGTGTAGATGGATCTTTGCTGTTTAGATTTTGGTTTAGTAACTTTCTTCTTAGTTTTCTCCTTCATTGTCAAGTGTTCATAAGACAATGTTTCTTAAAAAGCCAAGGTTTCAGAACAGGTAATCTGTAAAAACAAAAATAATAAATTAATAGTTATTATTTCCACCAAAAAAGAGAACCCTACACCTAGCAGTGGGTGAAGTCGGGCTATGGATGATGAGGATGATTTCTAAATGACATTATGCATTACTCATTGGGTCCGAAATGGGCGAAAGTGGCAGCGCGTCAGTCCCAGAAAGAGATAATAATAATATTCCACAACTTTCAAACAACGCCATCTAGTCCCAATCTAAGCAGAGCTATATATAGAGGGTGACTGGTAATTAGTGACCGATACTCAAACTCGTGATTGTATTCATGATTTCAATAAACTTTCCCTAAGGAACTTTTTTTTATACACCGTAACTTATAAGTATAACACAATAAAATAACAAAATCGCATGGAGGAGAAGGCAACGGCGGCGGCGCGTGTGCTCCTTGAGTGCACAGACGTCGCCGAGACACGGAAGAGGACTCTCGGATCACCGGATCTCTTCGCGGATGCTCTGAGAAGTTTGGGAGGTCTAACCTGTTTCTGGAAGGAGTTGGGCTGGTTGGAGTAACCCCAGCAAAACGGCCACCATGACTCACGCACAACGGTTCAATCCGGGTTTAAGAGCGGAAACCAAATTCGATAGATATAATTAGTTTAAAACAACCTGGTTAAGTGAGACATCAAGGGACCAGCAGTGCTATTCTGAAAAGTTTATTTGCGAAATCACTTCTGAATCCGCAGTGAAATCATGTGAAATCAAAAAAATATCGTATTCTTAAATGGGGTGATTTCGACACTGGCGCCACCAAGTAATGATCAAAATGAGACGAACTGAAACGGGTGAGTATTTCGACGTCGACATGTGAATACCGAAACTTGTACAGGCGACATGAGAAGCGTAGTGAGTGTGACTTTCGACGTGATTTACAGTTTCCATTTACAATGAATAGCACTGCTGCAATGTTATTTCACTTAATTCATTAAACCCCAAGAGGACACTGGCGTCCGCGCTGTCATTGTCTTTCTATTGTGTCTCTAATTCACTGTAGACCCACCGTACCCCTGCAGGCAAAGAGATTTAAAAGACTATAGAGCGGGCATGTCAAGGAAATGTCATAGAAAAACTTTGATCCCACGTCTCAGTAACGCCATCTAGAATAATATATGAATATTGGAGCGGCAGCGGAGCGTACTAAAAAAAACTCATAGACTTGTGTCCGGTAGGACACACTTTTTCGGACGAAAATTTTGTTTGTGATGTCCGGTCTATAGGTATTGAATGTCTTTGCCTGCAGGGCTAACATGCGCAAGTCGACAACATTTTGTCGACGCATTATCTCGTGCTGAGACGACATATGTCTGTTTGTCGATGGGAGCTAACATGGCTCCACTTATATCTCGTGTCGTTCTGATAAAGAACTCATGTCGTACTGTCAAACCTGTTTTTGTCGTCAGGCTCTAACATGCGCGCTATATTTAGTCGAATTTTGACATTTTCCTATGACAAGTTTCTCGTCGATGGTTTTCGTAGACGAGAAACCGCGAGTAACTGAGAAAAAACTGAAAAAAGGGGTAATATATCCAGGTATAAATAAAATATCTGTCTCATTTACAGAGGGTCCAATTAACAGAGGTCAGAACACAGGTTATTTCAGTTATAGAGCTGCGATTATTAAATAAAATAATGTGTTATAAATATTATAAATGACTTCTAATTCAAAAAAAACGATATTATAAGTAAAAAGGTGTAGATAGGTTATACGCGCTCAGCAAGTGGTACGTTAAAATGTGGCTACCTAGCCACACTTCACCTCAGGGTGGCGTCGTGCCGCAACGGACACGTGTGTGCGTGCGTTAGTTTACCGTTTTTGAAGATCAAATGTTGTTTAAGTAACCTATCTACACCTTTTTACTATAACATCATTAGGCTTATGCATATAAAATTCACTCACTGTCTCAGTTATACAGGTAGGTAACTATGATGACAAATCGAAAGACTGAAATCCAGAAACAGAGGTTTGCTTCGTCTCACTTACACGGGTAATTCAGTGCCCAAGTGTTGGGACCTCAGCGTGAGTTCCAGTTATGGAGGTTTTTCACTTATTAAGGTCCCACTTAACCAAGTTTTACTGTATTACACAAATCACTTAGAAGGCTATGTTGGACTTTTGAAACAGTTTGCATTTGTGCACATAATGCAGTAAATAATAAGTAGGACAGTGCATTGTAATCATAGAATTTGCTCACATGAGTCAGCAATAAGCGAAACTGGACTCTATAAGACTTTACTCCATTTACAACAGCATTAGATATAAGTTTAAAAAAGGTTGTTTTAAAATGCACAATTTGTATCGAAAGTACAGACGCCAGCACATCAAGTTACCGGGTGAATTTTCGAGCGTTTCAACCGCCGTCATTACCTTCCCCTTAACATTAAGGGAAGAGAATGTATTCAATGCAATATTTCAGCTGTTCTCAGAATCTGCTAAAGTACTAGAATCTGGAAATGGTTGAAACATTCCATTAAATACATTCTCTTCCCTTAATGTTAAGGGGAAGGTAATGACGGCGGTTGAAACGCTCGAAAATTCACCCTACCACAATGTGTCAAATTTTCCCAATTGAATATGAACCTTATTCTGTTTGTAGTAAAGTTGAAAAACAATAAAAGAAATTTGACACTGATTTGATTGGGGTAACTTGATGTGCTGGCGTCTGTACAATAAGCATGTTACTTCACTTTTTTAAATTTCTTTCGTTTTTAAATCAGAGTTAGCCCCAATCATTTTTTAAATTTGGAACAAGTAGGATAGAAACGAATAATATGTACGTAAAAATGATATCGGCTGGCTGAATAGAGCTAATCCATTGAGATTGGCACCTTTTGGTGCGATTAAAAAATAAACTGTGCAATAATGAAATTTCATTGCTTTATAGCATTAAAGACTCGCTTTGTACTGAGTTTTTAGTGTGATTGTGATGAAATTAAACCATAGTTGGAAGAAAAATAAATTTAAAAGACTGTAAATATTTAAAACCATCTGCTATTTTTTTTAAACAAAATATGAATATATCTAGATCCAACAAAGAAAATCAGGAGACATTTTTTTACCGGTTTGTAAAAAGCTTATTACGTTTTTTTTTCCTGCCGCTGCCGATACAGACCTATCCTAAGTTGCGGTAAGCAGTTTACCTTTCGTAATATACTATGTGAATTTAGCCGAACAATTTCGGCATAAAAGCAGATAAAAGACTAGTCCAAATAATTCATTACATTTACCTACCCTCAACACTCTGAACACACTCCTTAATGTAATTATGAACTTACCTTTGAATAACTGGGTTCACGATTGATTTAAATCAAAAATAACACGGGCGTAAGTAAGTAATACTGTTTCAAAACGGTCTATGTTATTAACTACATTATTTTAACTGATAAATCAAAAAAAAATCTCCATCAATCGCCTATTTTCTGAATCTGAAAATGTTTTTTTTTCCTTTTACTTTGTGATTGTGTGTGACACATGACACTGACGTTGACGTGATATGTGCCGTTCGGAAACTAATTTGTTATTTCTTCGAGGACCGTTTCATTTTATGAAACTTATAATAAATTAAATATGTACACAACTACAAACTACAAATTGTAACTACAAATAGAAAAGTAACAAAAATCCCCTAGGAAAAACAAAATCGGAACAATCAGGCGTCAAAGTACTCCTCTCCATCGCTGTCATCTGGAAACGTGCCCTGGCAGCATTGCCACGTTGGATGGCAATGCTAATTCTTTGGCCAAAGAATAAGCCAGCTTTCTGGGCACGCGAAGTGTCGACCAGTCGGCGAGAAATCTCCTTGAACAGGCTGCGTGCACTCGGACCCGAGAGCGTATAGTATCGAAACAGCAAATCCAAATATTTTAAGATGTTTTTTGTAGACTTTGATGTTAATCAATTACTAGAGTGTTTTGAGTCCCAGATCTCATAACTTTTAAACACTTAAAAGAAAATGGCTATTGCAGCCATACAAATATTGTGTGTTGAGTTCAGTGGTGAGCAGCAGCCAATTGCTTAGTAACTGAACCGGCCATCAAATTAACACTTGTCAACCGTCTTGAACATTATACGCTTAGACTATATACCTCTAGACGTAGCCCAATTTACAGTGTCAAGTGTGGAAGTGAGACGCAATAATACAAAGTTCGTAGGAAAATTGAGACAAAGCATCGTATCTTCTGTCCCTTACGGCGTGCCGGATTTTTGCATGGCTAACTTTTGAAAGTTAGCCAAACAAAGAGCTGTCACTGTCACGTATATTATTATGCTCGATTTAATTTAAGTTTTCGGATGGTTTTTGCAATTTTTGTAATAGTTTAAGTCATTTAATGAGAAATAGACTCCATTAGATAAGTGTTTAGTGTATGGTGAATGCGCTACGATGGGAGGATTCAGTATAATAGGCTGTAAAAGCCGCTCAGAAAAGGCCAATAACAAAATCTCTTTTCATTCGTAAGTATTCAATACTGTTTGTGTTATTGTATGATTATTGAATTTATACATTTGTGCGCTTTTATTGTCATGGCTTTCAGACCAAAATATGGAAGATTTCTTAAAATAAACTTGATTTCTTATATCACATAACCTAGTAATACTTACTTACAGTGTTGCTACACGTTTCAAATCTTTTCCCTTAACTGTCAGGCCTAATGTTCAAAAGGTAGGCATAATAATCAAATAAATCTATGGTGGCTAAACACACAAATTTGTGGGCGAACCCTTATTTTTAAGTTTAAGTGAACATGTGTACGAACGAACAGAGCCCTTTCGACAATCATTAAGTTTTACTCTTGAAGGCAATCGCGTAGGTACTTAAAGATATTTGGAAGTAAGAATTCATTTTATAAATAAATGTTAAGTATAAACAAAAAATTAGATATTTTCAAAATAAGTTGGTTTTGTCTAAAGGACAATAGTTATTATACAGCAATGTCAATGTCACACTGGATGTCAGCCATACCTCAATATATTTGATAAATAACACGCGAAAAAATCAAAACAAGCTTCACCTGGTAGTAGTGTATTTTATTTGTGAGAATCAAGGTAAGATTGAAAGTAGGTATTTTACGTGAAATTATATTTTCTCACACATGGATACTTCTACACTCTTATTACCACGTTGAATACGTCGTATTTTGGGACTTTTTTAGGGAATAGCAACACTGAACTTTTATATTGCTGTCGCATGTGCGGCCACGCGGTAGCTCGATCTAGAGGTATATTATCTAAGATTATACGGCATTCGTCGATAAATTGACAGAAAGTTGGTTGCTGGATGCTTAGATAATAAAGGCTGGATGAGTAAAGTGCGCTGTCCCATTTTCTTTCGCTCAGCTTTTCGTTCTGAAATTCACGGGGTTGCCCAGCAGTTGTATTGTAGTATAACAATAGCGCGACTGGTGAGTTATGGACCAAAGTATAGTATTTTTCGTACCACGTATTTTTCTATGATAATTGAGATAATTCTACACTATTTTATTTAAATGTGGTGTATTTTATAAAATCATTTATTACAAGTGGCAATCAATAATATAGTCATGTCCTTGAAATATATAAAAAATCGATTACAATTGAAAATCAATTTGGTCGGATTCAAATTAATGTCTATTCTATTCTTGATTAATTATATTAATCAGTTAAAATATCTAATATTTTTGTAAGTAATTTCGCAATGGTGATAGGTATTACAAGGTATGTTTCAAAAAGTATAATAAGAATATGAGAAGTATCTTTCACGAACCGTGTTCGCATTTGAGTAATGAATATTGTATCCCAAAATTTCAAATTGACGAATGATTAGAAAGACGAGCTTAACCATTTTTTTTTGATCTAAGAGATCTTTTTGTCAGTTGCTATTCTTCTTCAAATTGTAAAAAAGTTTCACACTTGTAATTCACACTATAAAATTCATTCTAGAGCTTTATAGTTATGCCTAATTACTATAAATTAATTAGTTAGTTTTTGTGGTTACAATTAAAATTAATAAATGGACTTAAAATAAGTTATAAAAGCCATAAAGTCCAGGGCCTTATGACTTTTTTTGATGCGTTTGGTACGAAAATCAGTCCATAATTTCAATCGAATGAGACGATTGTCTTTAAATCGATTTTAACTCCTCAATGACATTCGTCCGACATGCCTATTTCAGTTTGACATTAACCTTTGAATAACAATACAATGATTCGTTTTGGATATAATTTCTCATCCTAAAAGCGAATAGTTTGAAATTACATCTTATTTGTCGTTTTTATACTTCAAATAATAAAACAGAGGTTTGTTATGTGCACATTGATCAATATTGTTATTAATGAAATAGGTTATGTACGCTCGTAAGTCTACTGTGCAGATTTAAATATTTCTATGCTTTTTCAAATGCGGAAGATAGATTAACGAATAAAAATAATTACGTAATATGTTTAATTGTTCGCGCATTGGTGAGTAATATAATTATATGTTGTGAAGAACTAGTTTCGTCACCTTTTCCTTATTCTTATTTCATTACGGTGTTGTATTTTTTGAGCGGTATTATCTTAGCTAATAAATATAGTTCACCGGCTCTTGGTTCGAATAGAATAGATTTTTATTAATTTAAAAATAATATGTATAAAAGTACATTCGTTGTAAAAATATTTGAACCTATTTATTAAATAAATAAATATTCCACAAGGCGTGCTTTTTGGAGAACTGCCTACAGCCTAATTTCAAATAACCTTTTAATCGTGTCAAATTAAAGACACAATGAAAAGACAATGACAGCGCCGACGACGGCATCCGCTTGGGCTTTACATTAGATTTAGATTTTGAGTTAGTATTGTTTATAAAACTAACATTTTCACATTCCAGAACTCGATTGATCCGCTGAAAGTATACAAACATATTTTATAAATGTACAAATTACCACAAATAACTACCCTCCTACAAAAAACTATTGCGCTCAATGCAAAACGAAAAATATGCGACTACCCACCAAAAGTGTACTCTTGTCTATGCGGACAGGTTTATTTAAAAAAACAAAACCACAGATATGGAATCACACGGATCTATTCGACGCAGAGTGATCAGCATAGACAAAAGGTTGTTATTGAAACGCAAACGCCAAAGATCGTCTATGATAAGCTGGCGGGAAAGGTGTTGCCAGATCGTAGTGAAATTGAAGCCAAAGCAGGGTTTTGGAGAGAAAAGATTGATCCGTATATGAAGCTAGCAAGATGGGATAGACCTATTGGTACGTATGATAAGACTAATATAATTAAAAATAATAATACCAATCTGTTACTGTCCCACTGCAGGGCAAAGGCCTCTTACTTACTTATATCAACTGCAAGTCCAGGTTTCCTCACAATGTTTTCCCTCCTTCTTGTGGGCACTGTGGGCATGGTACCCTTTGCGAAACTTTAACCATTTACGCAGCGTACGCCATGATAGCTCGGAGATAGCATATCTTTTACCTACTTACTTGACACTTATCGAAATATTTTGAACAATTAACAAAATGTCTTTGTAAATAATTATAGCCTATGTGTTATTCTGATGTACTCGTATTATAAGCTATATTATTGTAAAGTTTCATTAAAATTCATTCAGTAGTTTTTATGTTAAAGAGTAACAAACAAACATCCATCTATCCATCCATCTATCCATCCTCACAAACTTTCGCTTATATAATATTAGTAACATTAAAACGCCTTACATAGTGTAGCCAAAAAAAAAAAAGACGTGTGGCACTCGGAGACTGCCGCGGTAAAGCTATTGCATAGCATTTTTTTCAACTCCGCCTCTCCCCCTCCCCATTCCTCTCCGCCCCCTCTCCCCCTACCCGTTCCTCTCCTCCCCCTCTCCCCCTCCCTCCCATTCCCCCACACTTCTCACGCCCCTCTCATCACCCCTCCCTCCCCTTCCCTCACCCCTCCCTCCCCTTCCCTCACCCCTCCCTAACCCCTCCCGACCCCTGCCTCTACCCGTCCCCCTCCCCTCCCGACCCTTCCCTCCCCCTCCCCCTCCCCTCCCCTTCCCCACCCCACTATCACCACTATGCCTGCAATATAAATATATAAAATATATATAAATATATATGCAATAGCTTCGGCCTTCAAGCCACACCTTGCCCGTCGGAGTGGGGAGCGTGAGGTTTTTTGCGTTACAGAATTTCTGGATTCGGTCCCCGCGCTCAAGGCCCGCGATAGAAGCTACGCAATAGCTTAAAACTTACACACCTGATTAATTGATAAATCTTTCCAGGAATATACCTCCTCTACTGGCCCTGTTCATGGTCGATAGCCCTAGCATCCGTAGCTGGTACAGTTCCTCTCCAATCCTCCCTGCAGACGGCTGGCCTGTTCCTAGTGGGTGCGGGATTGATGCGGGGCGCCGGATGCACCATCAATGATTTATGGGATCGGGATGTAGATGCTCAGGTAATGCAGGAGATTCTAGTTGCCCCTTCCAAAAAACTTTTTGACAAAAATACAACCAACTTAAAAAAAAACACTAATTGGTGTAAAATAACTTTAAATTAGGAAGTTTGTGGCTTTGGTGGTTTTGTTTTCATGATTGGTCTTCGACTTCCGAATTTAAAGTTATTTTACACCGGTTGGTGTTTTTTTTGAAGAGAAGAACAAAAAATACAACCAGTATTTTTTGTCAAAAAGTTTTTATTTTACAATTTTTATTTTTTGTTTCTTTTATGTAAGTAGTTGATTCATTATTTTCCATTTCTCTTAATATTACAATCAAACAAACAAACAGATTTCGAAGAAATCAAAAAGAAAAATTTATGAACAACAAATTTTTATGGGACCAAATGGTAGCTATTCTGCATCGAACTTAAAAGGAATCACGTAAATCGGATCATAATAATAATAATAATTTTATTTAATTCAGACCATTGATCCATATAGTGTTAGTAAAATCTTAACCTATTGTTAGTACATAAAAAGCTTAAATTAATTGGCGACATGTACGCCAGTACGCACATGCCTAGCTGCCCAGTGCCTAATAAAAGGCCCATCAATTTTGTCCGCCAGTGTAGAAAGTATGTTGTTGGGGCTACCCCTGAATCGCTTCAGCATACTCGCACATCGCTTGCGCTTAAAAATCATCTAATCTCGCTTCAGCGAACATGCCAGACGCGCTACAAAACCGAGGTAGCCCCAACAATATCCTCAACGCATTGTTATACTGAACGCGCAGAGCGTTGTAAGCCTTCTGCGTATACCTTACCCACAGGCTACACGTGTAAAACGATTGACAAAACGCTCGAAAAAGAGTCAGTAAAAGAGTAAGAGTCATAAATCTCAGAGTAATCGGTGTACATACATAAAAAAAAACCGATTGAATAATATAAAAAATACTAACAAGTGTAAAAATAACTCTAGTTTCGGAAGTCTGTGGCTTTGGAGGTTTTGTTTCATCCATTATTGGCCACCGACTTCCGAAACTGGAGTTACTCCTGTTAGTGTTTTTTTTTTTATGAAGCCTGTTGTACCAATTTGTAAAAAAGTTTTGACGAAGCAGGGGATCGAGCCTGCTATTGCAATCGTGTCTCAATGACCGGTCAATGATCGATTTTTGACGTATAACGTCAAACTTATGACACATTTCCCATACGAAAACTGTCAAAGTTGTCAAATATTCGATCAATGACCGGTCATTGAGACACGATTGCAATAGCAGACTCGAGCCCCAGGTTCTATGTTTTTTGTAAAAAGTTTTTTTGCTATCCTACTAATATTAAAAACGCAAAAGTTTGTGAGGATGTTGGTTACTCTTTCACGTAAAAACTACTGAATGGATTTTAATAAAATTTGGTATTGAGTTAGCCGAGACCCTGGATTAACACATAGGCTACTTTTTATCCCTGTATTCCCACGGGAACGGGACCTACGCGGGTGAAACCGCGGGACGTCTGCTAGTTGATTTAATTATAAATTATCTAACCTTCTTTTCTTCCATATTCCAGGTAGAGCGCACGAAGACCCGTCCATTAGTTACAGGTGCGGTATCACAAACGCAAGCAGTAGTGTTCCTAGCGGCCCAGTTGAGCTTAGCTCTCGCTGTGCTCTTACAGCTCAACTGCTATAGCATAGTTCTTGGAGCTAGTAGTATGCGTGAGTATTTTAAAATTATTTTTATTCAATAAATAATAAATAAAAATTAAATATATATATATATAGGGTGACTGGTAATTAGTGACCGATACTTAAACAAGTGATTGTATTCACGATTTTAATAAACTTTCCCAAAGAAACTTATATTTAATACACAATAATTTGTAACACAATAAAATAACAAACACGCTGTTTGAAATTCCCGCGCGCACTACTGTGATCGATCACAATAGGCACGAATCGGCACGATCTATCAGCTGATAGTCTGACCTCGGGAAGGGCAAAATCTACTAGTAGTAGTAGCGTCACACGCTCCCCCGCCACCCCTACAGCTCCCGTTGTGCAGTACTGACGTAATTTGAATTAATTGAAAGTTAATGAGTATAAAAAAAAAGTTTCTTTGAGAAAGTTATTCGTATTCATGAGAACAATCACGTGTTTAAGTATCGGTCACTAATTACCAGTCACCTTATATAAATAATAATAATATTTATTGAAAAGAAAAATAGGTAAAATAAAAGTCTTAAAAATAAAGGTGTTTAAATGTTAGATGCCTGTACTAGGTTAGATAATCGTAAGCGTCAGGACCCCTTCTGGCTTATTCACAACCATTCGACTAGATTCCGTACCGAATCGAACGTCTAAGATGTCGAAGATGTCATCCAAACGCAATTCACAAATCCGAAACAGATTTTTTTTGACAGTTCAAATTCGATAAGAAGACTCAAATCTTTCCGACAGCTGTTTGCTATCGGGAGCCATACCGAACAAAATTTAAACGATTTATTTTTCATAAATCCAGGTTATTTCAGAGAAATATAAACACTATAAACCTTTAAAACACTGCACTATTAAGTAAATGAAGTTTTATTATTGTATTGACCGTATTTCATTGATACTTTCGCATTTACATAAATTCAAAGTGTAATTATGTAGAACTACATATATTCGTATAGTCGTATAGTCGTACGTGTTATTGTTTGACAATGAGCAAATAGCAAGATTTGTGTATTGATATCAAATACTTACAGTAATTTAGCCTTTTTAAAGCAAAGTTTTAATAAAAGAAATTTTAATCCATAGTTTTATTTCAAATAAAAACTTTTTTTTAGTTTAAAAAGTAAAAAAAGTCTGTCGAACTGGCAATGCCAGTTTGACAGACGGCTGTTTACAAAGCAAGTTTATTCGAAATAAAGTTTGTTTGATTAATAATAAAAATTATTTGGTACCGTTTGCTGTCTATTAAATTACCAGCTGTATATTCTATAATTGAACGGATCGAAACATTCCAATAAACCTATTTTATTTACTACTTTAAATTTTCTACCACGCTGATCATTTACTACCATTTTGTAGCGTTCCCCATTAATACAATGATCAATCGTATAGAAAAAAAAACGTATCCGTTGGGATCTGTGAATAGCGTTTTGGCAGTTCTTCGGCTCGGAAATGAGATTGTCGAAAACGGTTCCTTACCGACACGGAAACCAATCGAACGGTTTAGAATAAGGCAGCTGGACCAATAGAGAGATTTTGATGTTTAGAAAATACCAAAAATTCAAGTCTGAATAAAAACTCGTACGCATCATCACTGATGGATGAATCGATGCGCGGCCACAGCGCGGGTGTAGCGCTGCAGTCGCGCGGCACCTGGCGGCTAATTAAACTTATTTACGCAGGCTCGACTTCCCAAGCTGGTAATTGCGTGACGAAAGCGTTACGAAAAGTGTGATCGGGCGAGGCGAACGGAAGTTGAGAGAGAGAGAGAGTATAGATAAGTTAGAGAAAGTTTTCAGTCGTCTAGTCTGAAGTCCATTCGTTTTTTTTTCTGTTACAGTTCTTGTAGTAACATACCCTCTAGCGAAGCGGTTTACGAACTACCCCCAGATATTTTTAGGCGCCACGTTCAATTGGGGCGCCCTGTTGGGCTACAGTGCTATACAAGGGACCTTAGACTTGGCGGTCTGCGCGCCGCTCTATATCGGAGCGCTGGCGTGGACTGTTGTCTATGACACTATCTATGCTCATCAGGTGAGTGCGTTTGTGCCTTTTTAAATATTTAAATATAATAAGTTACTAAATCTGTAAGTATTATGCGTGTCAAATGAGAATAGAAACGTCAATGCCCTCTATCTGTCAGATGTCGCTTGAAAAGTACGGCCTGCAACAAAACTTTAAATGCGTATCAATTATTTTGTTTTTTTTTGTTTTACCGACTCGCAGTTATTTAAAATGAAAAAACGTCTTAAATTAATTAGTCTTGTGGAGTGCTTACGTTTTATTTACGTTTCTGTTTGTTACACGGTTGTTTGTTGTTGTTGTTGATACTTGTTTTTGTTTTCATTTTTCATTTTTGCTCGAAAATGTGTGGACGAGGCGCTGTTTTGCATGGGAGGGCTCAAGAGATTATCTCCAATGTAGACAAATACTTTGAGAGTACGATTTAGAAAATTATTCGTTCATAATTCGTAAATAAATTATATATAGAAAAAAACCTTGTTTTGCTGATCTTACCCAATTTATTCGAATTGACAGCTATGACGTCACAACATGGCGCGAAGTCATTCCTATTCTAATTTGAAACGCATAGTATAGTTGTTTTTAGTCAAGGTACAGACGCCAGCACATCAAGTTACCCCAATGTGTCAAATTTTCCCAATTGAATATGAACTTTATTCTGTTTGACATAAAGTTAGAATTATTTTTAGCCTACTTTCTAAAGGAGGAGGTTCTTAAGAATAAGAATAAGAAGTTTTTATTTGTATTGAATGTAAGTATAACAATAAGGTGTTCACAAAGTTCAAGAGTCCTTGTACATTCTGCCTTTCGGCATACAAACATTTTTATATAGACACAAGTACATACTTAAAACATTACACACCTAGCCTATCAGTGCAGATAAAATATGTATACAAGCATCATAAATCATCATTCAAAAAATCTGATATAGAATAGTAACATTTTTGTAGCAATAAGTCGGTAAGTCGTTTTTTGAATATCCTAAATGGTTGTTCTTATCGTTCGGTATCTTGGTTAAAAAACAGATGAAAGAAAACCCTTAAAAAGTTCAATCAATGTACAGAGTACAAAGAAAACTATATTTAAAACAATCCCTGAGATTCGGCTTTTGCGTTAAGCACTGCAATATTGCACTATGGGCACTATGCAGGGGTTAAGCTCGTTCCCCTTAGGTATACTTTTGTTGGCAAGTCTCTTTCACAAAACTCAGCCAACCTTTTCCTCATACCCCAGGACAAAGAAGACGACATGAAAGTGGGAGTGAAGTCAACTGCCCTGACTTTTGGGGAGCACACTAGGCCGGCACTGTCCGCGTGCCTGGCGGTGAGCTCGGCGTGCCTCGCGCTGGCGGGCCACGCGGCCGGCCTGGCGCTGCCCTACCAGCTCGCCGTCGTCGCCTACACTGCGCATGCGGCGCAACAGGTAATCAACAGGGGTATAGACTACTTAGCACACTAGGCCGGCACTGTCCGCGTGCCTGGCGGTGAGCTCGGCGTGCCTCGCGCTGGCGGGCCACGCGGCCGGCCTGGCGCTGCCCTACCAGCTCGCCGTCGTCGCCTACACTGCGCATGCGGCGCAACAGGTAATCAACAGGGGTATAGACTACTTAGCACACTAGGCCGGCACTGTCCGCGTGCCTGGCGGTGAGCTCGGCGTGCCTCGCGCTGGCGGGCCACGCGGCCGGCCTGGCGCTGCCCTACCAGCTCGCCGTCGTCGCCTACACTGCGCATGCGGCGCAACAGGTAATCAACTTTACAACAGGGAGTCGAGTCTGCTATTGCAATCGTGTCTCAATGACCGGTCATTGCGTAACTCCGTTGACAGTTCAAAGTGATGATCACTGGGCAGTGTTCAGTGATTAACTGTCAAACAGCTAGTTTCTTATTGGCCATCTGAGTATTATCTAGGATGACGTCACGCGCACTCGCAGAGATGTGACGAGGCGCACAGTATCGCACTGATAGTCACCGTAACTTGAAGTGCACTTAAAGTGCGATAACTTTTTAACCGACTTCAAAAAAAGGAGGAGGTTCTCAATTCGGTTGTATATTTTTTTTTTTTTAAGGGTTTGTTACCTCAGTACTCCGTCATTTATGGACCGATTTTCAAAATTATTTTTTTGTTTGATAGGGTATACTAACAGATTGGTCCCATTTGTATCAAAACTCATACCTGATGAGGGATCTTCGAGGAATTGAGGGAACTCCTCAAAAAATATAGGCACACATGCACCGATTTCAACATTTTTAGTAACAAATAAAGCATTTTCATTTAGAAAGTATCATTTGGTGAAGAAAAACTGATGAAGAAGACAGGCAACGGAACTCTTCAACGCATAACAGCAAATTATTCGCGATTGCTATAGTCAGATGTCTATGCTGAGCTTTTGTATTTCCACAACATAACATTACGCCATTCTATTTTAAAAGGGGCAGAGATGTACAGATTAATGTTTATAGATAGAACTTCTTTAGCAATTGTTATCCAATTTCAATTATTCTTACTTTCTTTACATACAAAGAAACTAAAAATTACAAAATAAAAACTTTTTTACAAAAAAAAAACAACCGACTTCTTAAAAAAAAACTAACAGGTAAAAAATAACTCCAGTTTCGGAAGTCGGTGGCCAATAATGAACAAAACAAAACCACCAAAGCCACAGACTTCCGAAACTGGAGTTATTTTTCGCCTGTTAGTTTTTTTTTAAGAAGTCGGTTGTTTTTTTTTTATGTAAAATCTCATTTGTCATCAGGGCTCAGGGCGTCAGTATCTTTCCATTGGTAATAGAAAGAGCCAATAGACTACTTCTTAGCTTGGCGGTGTATAGTAGGTACCTACTGACAATTTTGACGGGCCTGTTGGTCTAATAGTTAGTGACCCTTCCTTCGCCCGTGGCCGTAACTGAGAGCGGACGTGTGTCAAAATAAATAAGAATATATTAAATAAGTTTACCATTACGGCTCCGTAATTGTCGCCTGTACATAAATACAAAAAGCGCTCATAATCGCGTGGTTGACGGGGTAAATCGCAGCACACGGCAGGAGCTTACCGCACCGCACCTCGACCCCACCTCCGCGAGACAAGAACATTCCTCATAATTGCTGTCCCGCACGCAACGTAACGCAACTAACTACGTCACCGCAGCGAACTACGAGCACTTACGAGTAACTGCGAGACGCGCCGAGGCTCCCCGACCGCCGAGCTTCGTGAGTACCTACTGTGACTTACCTGTTTACTTAAGCAAATCGTCGCTGAGGAGCTGCGTACGCGCCGCTCGACTATTCGTAAACACCGTCTATTACTAATTAATAGCAACATTATTATGCTAAAACGTACGCCTCCTCAGTCGCCGGCGACCAACCCATCCATCACATTATCTGGATCTGCCCCCAACCTAAACAGTATGGACTTAGGAAATGTTACGGCACGTAATAAACGCAAGCGTGAAGACGATATGATCAGTTTTATGCAGGAGATAAAGAACTTGCTACAAACATCTAATGCACAATCCGAAACAAAATTCTTGGCACTTCAAAAGTCAATGTCAGAAATCATAGCACAGAATCAGGAATTAAAAAATTCTATAACCTTCGTCACCAAACAATACGACGATATTTTGATTAAAATAGAATCTATCGAAAAAGACCGGAAAGTTGATCGCTCTCTCATAAACAAGCTCGAAGATAAGGTTGAGAGTTTGGAGCAAATACTTTGTCTTAGTAAAATAGAAATGAGAAACATCCCGAAGAAGGTAGGCGAAAGCAAGATAGATTTGTGCAATATAGTATCAGAAACAGCTAAAGTATTGGAGTACCCTGTCGAAAAACATGAAATTAAGGATATTTATCGAGTAAATAAAAAAAAGGGAGAACCAGCTATCATAGTAGACTTTGTCTCTGTCACCACAAAGGAAAATATACTGAAAAAGGTTCGCCTTTTTAACAGCAAAAAAGACAAATTAAATACGTCACATATAAACATAGCTGGTGAAACTAAACCCATCTACTTGTCAGAAAGTCTGACAATGAAAGGACAGCGCTTATTCTTTCTTGCCAGAAAATACGCAAATGAAAACGGCTTCAAGTTTTGTTGGACCTCACATGGGAAGGTTTTTCTTCGTCAAAAGGAAGGAGATCAACATTTGCTTATCAAGAGTGAAGCGGAGCTTAAATCTATTTCAAATCAATGACTAGTTGCAGAATCTGAATGGCTTGTTTATATACCTCTTAATTTTGCTTTTGCTTTTGTTTTTATAACTTTTTTTGTAGGAATTTATACATGCTTGCTCTCTTACTGTGATACTAATTCACGTAAATTTACTAAACATAATCAATTAAACCTGTTCAACATAAATGACAATCCAAAACACAAATCACATACACACCTCAAAAACACAATACAATTAAATCATTATGTACACATTCTTCATGATTGCATGTTAATACACTTAAATAATTACTCAGTAATTGTTTATACCATTATAAATAATAAAATATCCCTAAGCACATTGTTAGGTGTTAAAAAAATAATACTTTTTGTAATAAATGGCTATCCTTAATGATAACATTGATACATTAATAGACAATTTCACAATGGCACAATCCCATTACTGTGATACAGACACATGTAACATAATTATACAAAATTCTAAAGCATCTCTAAAAATAA
Organism: Euplexia lucipara; assembly: GCA_921972225.1. Lineage (NCBI taxonomy): Eukaryota > Metazoa > Arthropoda > Insecta > Lepidoptera > Noctuidae > Euplexia > Euplexia lucipara. The sequence goes on along the minus strand of OV179172.1, from coordinate 8,928,206 downwards.
TAACGCAAAACATCCGGAGTATCTACAAAAACCTTGATGGTTTTCAGGCGCAATTAGCTAGGCTTTCTTTTGAAATTGACATCATAGTTCTAACCGAGTGTTGGCTCGGCGATGACAAACCAATCCCCGCAATGGATAATTATATGTCCTATTCTAGTAAAAAATGCTTGAACCAAAATGATGGTATCACAATATTTGTGAAAAACAATCTTCAATGTACGGCAGAAGAACCAAACTCAATAGGTGCTAATTTCCTATTATTAAAATTAGGTACCGATACTAGTATTTTAGCATGCTACAGATCCCCTTCGACATATTGTATCGACGATTTTCTCAACTCACTTGAAAACATTTTAGGCCAAATTAAAACAAAAAATATAATCCTCATAGGAGACATAAATATCGACATAAAGACAAACAATACAGATCGAAATAGCACACCATACCTGAATCTTACAGCTGCTTTAGGCCTTATGCCAGGACATACACTCCCAACAAGATTACACAACTGCCTTGACCATGTAATGATTAGTTCTTCCTCACAGGCAACAATTATAGTAGCCGACTCCACAGTCACTGACCATGCCTCTGTGTTGCTATGTTTAAGTAACGAATGTGATTCAAATAAGAACAACACTATTAAATACACCACGAAATTAAATTATGAAGCTGCTGTGGATCAGTTAAAACACACTGATTTCTCCTTCTTATCATGTGTAAATGACGCGAATGTGGCTGCCACGCGACTGGTTGATTGTCTTATGTCCACGGTAACACAAAACACAAAAGTAGTGAAGGTCTCCAACCGTAAAATAATCCTTAAACCCTGGATCACGCCCGGATTATTGCGGTGTATTCGACACAGAGATATTCTTCACAAAAAGCATCTCTCAGAACCAAGCAATGATACCGCCGCGATAACCTACAAAAGATATCGCAACCACTGCAACCAAATACTAAAAAAAGTAAAAAACAATTATGACAGAAACGCCTTAAATGCATCTAAAAGTAATAAAGAAACCTGGAATATTGTAAAAACTATAACCAACAGAAAGGGTCAGAAAACATCAGCTGACAAACTGTTAACCCCTACTAATAATGTAACCAAGACAATTGATGAAATTAACATTTATTTTTCCAAAATCGGTAAGCAGCTAGCAGATAAAATAAAAATTCAGAACTCCCCATCTCCCCCTTACAAATTTTGCACACCCCCTGCCCTTAAATCTATGGTCTTGCTTTCCCCAGATGAATCCGAAATTGAGTCAGTGATTGATAACCTTAAAACTGACTGTGCCACGGGTTGGGACTCTCTCTCAGTCAAGCTGTTTAAATTAGGCAAGAAGGTATTGAGTCCACCCCTTGCCAGGCTTTTCATAGCATGTTTTGAGCAAGGAATTTTCCCCCGAGATTTCAAAAAGTCTATAATTACACCTGTTCACAAAGGTGGCAATCAGGAGGAAGTAAAGAATTATAGACCTATCTCGGTTTTAACAATTTTATCCAAAATACTAGAGAAACTATTGAACAAAAGACTCATGAAATATCTAGAGCACTATAATCTCATATCGAATGCACAATTTGGCTTTAGGTCCGGAAAAAGCACTGAAGACGCAGTTAACCAGCTCGTCAATCACATAACCGAAAAAGTTGACTCAAAACAAAAATGTCTAGGTGTTTTTCTAGACCTAGCCAAAGCATTCGACACAGTCTGTATTGCAACGCTTATTAACAAGTTGGATCATGTCGGGATTCGGGGAACAGCCCTCAGTATATTCACAGACTTTCTTACTGACAGAACACAAAAAGTAAAGATTGGCAAAGTGATAAGTAATGAAGCCAGAGTTGATTACGGAGTCCCTCAAGGAAGTTGTCTGTCCCCGAGCCTCTTCCTGATCTACGTAAACGACCTGTGCCAACAATCTCTTAGTAGTGGCAAAATCTTTAGTTACGCAGACGACACCGCACTCATCTTTCACGGAGCTACCTGGGAAGCAGCCAGACTAAAAGCTGAGCAGGGTCTGACTAAAATAATCTGCTGGTTGAAAGCAAACTTACTGACTCTCAATATTGCTAAAACAACATTTCTACAATTCACTTTCGCCAAAACTAAACCTCTACTAATCAATCTTAAAGCACACTCCTGTCTTGATCCCAATAAAAGCTCATGCTCGTGTCTTCCCATCTTACAAAGTGAAACTGTGAAATATCTGGGCATTATGGTGGACGAAAGACTTAGCTGGCGTCCCCACATTGAACTAGTCTCCTCCCGTACGAGAAAACTAATTTGGGCATTTAAGAACCTTCGACGTGTGGCCGATTTTGAGTTACTGCGAACAGTATATCTAGCACTAGCACAGTCAATTATCAGCTACTGCATCACGACATGGGGCGGCGCTTGCAAGACCTATTTGATCCATCTCGAGAGAGCCCAAAGAGCCTTGTTAAAAGTAATGTTGTTCAAACCATACCGGTTTCCTACTAAAAAACTTTACGAATCGTGTAAAGTGCTGACAGTAAGACAATTATTTCTCCTTAATCTGGCAATCAAACAACATGTAATAACCCCTTTAAATCAAACTTTTATACAAAGACGCACTATTCCTAATATTTGTAAACAAATTAGATGTAAATCAGCAACCGCTAGACGACATAGTCTTTATCTAGCCCCATCTATTTACAATAAAATAAACAAAATTCTACATATCAATTTACAAACGAAAAAAATGGCAAAACTGAACATTATTACATGGTTACTGACACTAGATTACCTACAAACTGAAAACCTATTAAAAAACCAGTAAATACAAACTAAAAACATGCAAAATCATTCGCATGCACACACACACGAATACACACATACACACAGCCCCACACATTCACACACACACACACACACACACACACACACACACACACACACACGCACACACAGACTCTATTAATTCATAATGTCACAAATTCACAACAGTAAACACTTAAAACCTCTTTAAAAGCAAGTATGTTCTTTATATTGCTTATGCTATATACCTTGATCGAAAAACGGGTGAAGACACTGGCTCCTGTAACACAGGTTATTATCTAGCTCAGGAGTCAGGGCTTCAAATATAATGTATCATGACTTATATCAATAAAGCAATTTATTATTATTATTATTATTACCCTGACTGCTATCCCGGAGGTCGTGGGTTCGATTCCCACCCAGGACAAAATGTTTGTGTGATGAGCACGATCATTTGTTCTGTGTCTCTGGGTGCAATTTATCTATAATATGTATGTATTTAGAAATATGTAAGTATGTTTATCAGCTGTTTAGTACCCATAACACAAGCTCTCAAGCTTAGCTTGGGATTAAATGGCGCTGTGTGATAAGTTGTAGAATATTTATTTTTTATATTTTTATTTTATTAAATTTTTCATTGTTTGTAAAAGACAAAAGGTAGCTTATGTCCGTCTCCAGGATACGATCTATCTCGTTGCCAAATTTCTTTACAATCCTTTCAGTCGTTAAGTAGTGAAAAGCCGACAAATTGTTCGAATATTTGACAACTTTGACAGTTTTTGTATGGGAAATGTGTCATAAGTTTTACGTTATAAGTAAAAAATCGATCGTTGACCGGTCATTGAGACACGATTGCAATAGCAGACTCGACCCCCTGGACTATAGGCTAGGTTGGCTAAAATGGACTGGATACCTAGATCTATGAAAGACTGTGGCCCCTGCCTCACCAATGTTATATATTTACACGGATTAAATGGCAGGGGGTGACTTGCACACTCAATAATGGGCCCTCAATATGGATTATTATGAGCTTATATTTTTCGGAACCCTTGGGTTCCGGACCTTTGGAAGGCGTACGAGGAGCCTAAGCCAACTCGCAGAGGCCCTTTGTCGTTTTTAATGCAGTGATACACTAATCGCAGATTTTCCCTGTATGCATTACGCAAATGCACCCAAGGAAAACCTACGACTAGTGCAGGACTATTGTAGACTAAAACAACAAATATATTGGGCTATAGGTTAGGGGTGGATAAGGTGAACTGGTTACCTAGAACTATGGAAGGACTATGGCCCCTGCCTCATCAATGCTTTATAATACACGAATAAAATGGCAGGAGGTGACTTGCACACTCAGTAATGGGCCCTCTGAAACGGCCGCTAGCACACAGTGACAGGATTATTATTATTATTATGCTGGTTGAGAATAACTACTAAAAATTTGTTAACTCCCTTCTATTTTTCTATTACAGATATACACATTAGACACTGAAAACCCCGAGGATTGCGCTTCAAAATTCAAGTCGAACTCGCAGGTAGGCGCCATCATCCTCATGGGTATACTGGCTGGAGGGTATAAACAGTACATGGATAACAAGGCTGATAACGTCAACCACGAGGACACGACGAAAAGCTGCCTTTTTAGCTAATTGGGTCGACCGGTACTTTTAGTACCAGAGTGTGTTGTAGCGGTCAATCTTGTAGATATCTGTGGGGGCGGTTCAAAAAGATGTTTTTAAGATATTTTGAGCTGTGGCGTTTATGGTACTTTTAGTACCAATGAGTGTCTTAGTGCTAAATTGTGTAGGTATTCGTGAGGATGGCACCAAGAGATGTTTGTATAGATAGTATGAGTTGTGGCGGATATGGTACTTTTAGTACCAAGAAAGTTTTAGCGGTCAAATGTGTAAATAATTTTGAGTACATATCTGACAGAAGATGCGCCGAGTGTATGCGACACTGTACCTCGACTCAATAACGCATCATCGGTTGAGTGTGAAAGGTTGAATGTTTTATTATTTTATTTGTCTGTTCTGGCGTTACGCGACCACCGATATTACGCAATGTATCTTTTATCAGATATGTACCCTTAGTGCCAGGTGTGTTTGAACACCAAATTGTGCAGATAATTGTGAGGATCGTATATTGAGTGTATGTGGCTTGAAGTGGTACTTTTAGTACTAACAGTTTTTGAGCGAGCAAAACTATGTTTATAATCGCGCAAATGGCATAAAGATATCTTTATTTAACAAATTTATGGTGTCTTGAAGCACATAATTTTACAGACAATCGTGAGGATAGTGTGGCGAGATACTTGCTTAGTTAATTCAAGATATGGTCTCAAGTGGTGCTTTTAATACCAGGAGTGTTTGAGTTAATGTAGATTATTGTGAGAATGGCATAGAAAGATTATTGCTTAGTTATTTTAAAGTCGCTTAAAGTGGTATTTTTAGTGTCGAAAGAGTATGGGCACAAAATTATGTAAATTATCGTGAGTATGGTACAATTACACATTTGCTTAGTTTAATATGTGGCTTCAATGGTACTTTTAGTAACAAGAGTGTTTAACTGTATAGTTAATCGTGAGTACGGTATTTAGAAATATTAACTTAGTTATTTTCTAATGTGGCTTGTATGGTACTTTAAGTACCAACAGGTTTTTTTTGCATTCAATTAAATAGAATGTACAACGATTTACCAAAGTATGTGATGGTATTGCCATATGCATAATACCTCATAGTTTAAATACAATACCTACTTAAGAAGATAACTGACCAATCAGACCACCAGTTTAACCAAGGGGTATCGTGTTACCCAGTTACTGGGTTGTGGAGGTCTGACAGGCAGACGCTCCATGTAAAACACTGGTATTCAGCTGCATGCGGTTAAACTGGAAGCCGACCCCAACATAGTTGGGAAAAGGGAGGCAGATGATAATATATAAGGTGACTGGTAATTAGTGACCGATACTTAAACACATGATTGTTCTCATGAATACGAATAACTTTCCCAAAGAAACTTTTTTTTATAGTCATTAAATTTCTTTAATGATAAATGATATTTATTTTTGTAAATAGGTTTTTACAAACACTTTTACACGTCGCCTTTTTTAGTAAATAAGATCGGTATTTCACTATTTGACTACTCTGAGCGGAAACACCGAAAGAAACTCAGAGGTCATAGTCTCTTTTAAAGTCCAGACATTATCTTGGTCAATTCATGTAAGATCCATGCAGATTAGTGTCTGAGATGGTCTTTTGAGGAAAGAACCACACAGATATGAGGGGACCAGATCAGTCAGTGCAAGCATTTGTCAGTAATCGTGAGCTCAACTCGGAACTTGAGGAGCTCCACGTGCCGACGAACAATACCAAAGAAAGAACATTTGAGTTGGTCCCATAAAGAAGAGTCCCTTTTATCACAATAACACAAAAGCTTTTTGAAATTCGCGCGCTCGCTTTTGATCGATCAGCTGGGAGCGTGTGACGCTACTACTACTAGTACATTTTGCCCTTCCCGAGGTCAGACTATCAGCTGATAGATTGTGCCGATTCGTGCCTACTGTGATCGATCACAGGCGCGCGCGCGGGAATTTTAAACAGCGTTTTTGTTGTTTATTGTGTCATAAGTTTTTAGGTATAAAAAAAAGTTTATTTGGGAAAGTGTATTAAAATCATGAATATAATCACGTGTTTAAGTATCGGTCACTAATTACCAGTCACCCTATATTTGTATCCATTATTGAAGAAAATTAGGTCCCTATTTTGTGTTGTTAGGACTCAAAAATAATTATTTTTAAAACACTAGATTTTTATTTAATTTTTAATATTATTTTGTGTGCTGTGAATAGTTTTAGAATGGGGTGTTTGAGGAAATTTCTTGTACAAAAGCTTAGGGCTCCCGCAGACGGGCCACCGGCCTCAACCTCAAAACGCCGCCACTGGCATATGTCCTGTAATTTTCATACATTTTATATGGACTCGCCGCACACGGTCGACGCCGGTGGCCGCCACACGCTACAAATCGTCGCCCCTCGCTTTTTGTGACCCGCACCGGCCACTAAACGACGCCACACACCACTAGCGCGATTATCGTCCCTCTCTACCTTACCACAGTCAACCTTTTCATAGAATTATTCATATCAGAGTTTCAATCCCATCCTGCGATTTGGGATTCAAAAAGTGATAGTTACGGTAATCAATATCCATTATGATACTGTATGCATGAGTTAAAAAAAGTAGCAACCACCGAGCGCAAGTGTCGACCACCGGCCACAAGTGGCTGTCGCGCGCGTCAGCTTCTTTTGTAGCCGCTTCTGGCTTCTCGTGGCGGCGTTTGTGGCTGTGGCCGGTGGCCCGTGTGTGGCGACCCTTACAAATATTGGATACTAGCTGGTACTCGCGACTTCTTTCTTCGAGTAGCTTATTTTTTACTCCGAAGTCCATACCTATATCTTTACACCAAACTTACTAAAAATTACAATTTATGGTTCACTATTTTGGCGATAATGACTTACATATTAATAAAAGATATATTTGTGTCCTTAGTTCGTATGTGGCGAGATAGGTATGTCGCTACATATTTCTTGAAATATTTTTTTTCGTTAAACAATAATGAAACATACATACATACATAATGTCGCGCCTGTAATCCCCGAAGGGCTAGGCAGAGGTGTACCTGTTAGTACACCCACATTTCGACAGTTATGTTTTGAGTCCCATGTAATAGGGGGCGAGCCTATTGCCATCAATCGGGCACAGATCCAGACTCCGGGCTGCTACTGAGAAATTCCAGATAGAAAAACTCAATAACACTTTGCCCGACCTGGGGATCGAACCCGGGACCTCATGCTCAGTAGTAGCGCTTGCGACTACTAGACCAACGAGGCAGTCTAACAATAATGAAACGAACTAAATAATGTGAGACGGTTTTTAGAAACTAGTTAAATAGCCTATCATTTGGAGGTAGTTACCAAGGAATGAATGCATTTAGAAATAGATCGCTAAGCGAACCAAACGGGATATCAGACAAAATTTTAAGTTACCTATTTAAATATTTACTACCTTAACATATATTTTTTACACAACTTTAAAAAGCTCCTCTAAAAAATAAAAAGTTATTATTATAATAAAAGACATTAAAACGCCTGCTCTAAAATTAATAACACTTTATTACGTAACATTGCTAATAATGTTTTTTCAGGCACTCTCTAAACTTACTTTAAAGCTTTCATAACTTTTGATAGGAGCTTCTTAAAATTGTGTAAAAAATATAATGTTAAGGCAGCAAATAGGTAGTAAATATTAACATTAACAACGCGGTTAATATAACTCTAAAACTACGAGAACTTGGAAGTGGTCAGCCAACCCGACGTCAGGATGGCTGGTCACTTTATTTCATTGATATATTTCTTTGCGCAAAGGTACCAAATATTTCACTTTAGGTACTTAATAGTAGCAAATAGGTATTAAATAGTGCACATTGTCTTAAGGACATATCTCACTTGGTCCAGTCATTCTGAAGGTCACGCGCTGACTGCTCGCCGTTGGCTTTTTCACTTTGACATTGTGAAATATATTATACTACCCACGATTTAAGGCTCTAAATTGAATGACAAGTCAATTGCTGGCTTGGAGCGGTGCCGGTATATTGTGCCATGACGTTAACGCCCGATATTAATATTTTATCTCAATCCAAATCCCGATCCTTTGTTTTTGACGGCTGCTTCTGATTGGACATCTTTAAGACTCGGATAGGCGAATTCGGTCGTTGATTGGTTACAGACAAAGATCGGGATCAAGATAGCAACCGAGATAGATTATTAATATCCAGCGTTAGTGGTCTTCAAGTTACGGTGACTATCAGACGGGGTACACACTTATGATACGAAACTAGCTGTTTGACAGTAGATCGTTGAACACTGCACAGTGGTCATCACTGTAAGCTGTCAACGGAGTCTATACGCAATAGCCTTGCTGGTCGTTTGTCAATATCTCCTCCACTGTATGTACAGACGCAGGCTGCCTGCGTAGCATGAACACATTGAACACCGAAGAAACGGCCTTTGTCTACAGACGAATCGGCAAAGTGACAGATTATATAGGCAGGAACCTCAATCTGTCAAATTGCTTTCAATAAACCTGCCTGCGTAGCATGAACACTTAATTTCTTTCTTCCGAGACACGACAAATTTCTTTCTGTCCAACTTGACATTTCTTCTACCCGAGCATGAGGCGACTCATTGACAAAGCGTTTGTACGTAGAGAAAGAAATTTACATGCTGTCTATAGCAACTGTCAAGTTGCTCTTGTCTAGGTCTCATTTGATGTAGACTGTTTGACACTTGTTGACAGGCAATGTTTCGAAAAGAACTGTCAAAAGTGGAGAAAATAGGTACGCACTTCATGCTCGGCATTGTTCGGCATTCTTCGGCATATAACTTCTCATCTTTCTTGACATTGTCATGCTCGAGACGAAAGAAATGTCTATTTAATCTGTCACTTTGCCGATTCGTCTGTAGACAAAGGCCGTTTCTTCGGTGTTCAATGTGTTCATGCTACGCAGGCTGCACGTCAAGTTACCCCAATGTGTCAAATTTCTTTGATCGTTTTTCAACTTTATGTCAACCAGAATAAGGTTCATATTCAATTGGGGAAATTTTACACATTGGGGTAACTTGATGTGCTCGCGTCTTTACAATTGGAACTACTTATATACAATTTGTTATATATTATATTATGTTAATAAAATGTTCTTGCCATTTTTAAGAGAGTTTTCATTTAAATCCAGACGCCAAAACTGAAAGGTGTAAAAACAACCGACTTTAAAAAAAAAAAAACACTAACAGGTGTAAAATAACTCTAGCTTCGGAAGTCTGTGGCTTTGGTGGTTTTGTTTTTGATTCATTATTAGCCACCGACTTCCGAAACTAACTCTAGTTTTACAGTAGTTTAGTAGTAGTATTTTACACCTGTTAGTGTTTTTTTTTGCGGTTGTATTTTATTGCAAAAAAGTTTTTAATTTGCAATTATTAGTTTCTTTGTATGTAGAAGATTTAGCATTTGCCATAATTATGTTTTTAAAAAACAATGAAACTACTAAACCGATTTCGTTTAAATTCAAATGTAACCAGTTAACCACACGGGCGGGATGTGTACCCTCACAAACACAGTAATAATTTTTAAATCAGTCTAAACGACTGAGCTACACACAAAAATACACCTGAATGGAGAACCTCCTCTTTATTTGTAGGTCGGTTGTTTAGTTAGAAGCAAAGACATTCAATACATACTATATACACACACACACACACATACACACACACACTCCACACAAAAACACACATGAAGCGAATAAAATTATATCTCTCTGGTTGATAATAATTAATAAAAACAATACAATACACGTAACCAACTTAAATTTAATTACATTAATATTACAAAAAAAAAGGATACTAATACAATATTAATTCTATTTTTTATTTTTATTCTGCTGCGGGTTCCGTCCCTGGTTGCCGCCACCTCTAGCGGCGAGTGGTGCGGGGCGGCCGCGGTTGCCGAAGGCACCTCGGTTGCCACCACGACCGGTTCTCATGTTCTGCCCACTGCCACGACCCTTCGACACTTCGCTTCGACTTCTAGATTTAACCTGGAAAGTTGAGATGGTATTTTATAAGTTTTGCTTTGATGAACTTAAATTCTATAGGAGCAGCTAAATAATAGCAGCTGGTCACGTTGGTCCATGGATGACCATTAATTACAAATCAGGACTCCTATGTGCCTCGGAAAGCACGGAAAGCAGTTCTGGCTTTCATTTGTAGTTTTTTTTTTTTTTTTAATATTATAAACCAGTGCTAGACTGCAATCCCACCTGATGGTAAGCAGTGATGCCATCAGGGATGGCGAAGCGCACTAGTTTATTAAGAGCCTATTCACTCTAGCCTTGAAGACACCTAAATTATAATCGGACGGGAAGACCGCAGCAGGCAAGTTGTTCCAGTCCTTCGATGTACGCGGTATAAACGACGAAGCGAATCGCTTTGTCCGAGTCGTGGGAGTGCCAACGATGTAAGGGTGGACACTCGCCGTACGCCGGGTTGTCCGATGGTAGAAAGGTGATGGCGGAATCAAGTCATGTAATTCCCGTGCACACTGTCCAAAATGTATCCTATAGAAAACAGAAAGGCTAGCTATCCTACGCCTATGCTCAAGGCTCTGCAGATTGGTTCTAACCAAATCTGGGTCACCAATAAGCCTCTTCGCACGCCTCTCCACTGCGTCCAAAGCTGCTAGATTTATAACAGTTGTTACAGATTATCAAACAGTCAACTACCAAACTTTGGGCTATTACTGAGAAATTCCTAATGGAAAGACCTAATTACACTTTACCCAACCTGAAAATCGTACCCAAAAGCCCACAAAGAGGTAAAATACAAAGAGGCTGAACGCAAAACATACCTGAGTCTCTTCCTTGACCATATCTATGACTTCGTCAGGAATACGTAAGTACTTTATGGTGCTGCCTCTGATATAACATTCAGGCATTCTCCAGAACTTGTCACCGTCTCTCGAAGTGCAAATAACTTCTCTGAGATTGATATTCATCCAATTATCACAACTAACAAGATGCCCGTTGTATGTTTCGCCATTTTTTAACTCTACCAGCATTGGGTGGTTTTGCGCTGTACGTAGCAATGATAAAGGCAACATATTTGCTATATAAGTTTATTTATGTTCTGTTTAAAAATAAATAAATAGTGGCTAGTGGCTTTCGCTTCTACTGTTTGTTTGTCGCGTTTTATAGGTTAGGAAATTGAGTTTTTATTGTGTAGGTACTGTAGGTAGTTGACTTGTCGCGCGCCAAGATTTTTCTTCTGTCACACTTATGCAATATTAAATTATCTTAAATATTATTATTATATTGTGATTGAATAATTTCAATCAATAAATGATTACAGTGTCTTTTGCTGAATTTTGATGGTATAATATTTCATTGTACACGAAAAATATTATGAACAGAACCAACGCAACCATAAAATACTTATTTATTTTTCTAGTTTTGAGTGACAGTGACAATTTGATTGGATTGACAGTAAATTTTTGTTTTTCTTTTCACTCTCAGTTTGAACATATCAGTAAAACAGTAAAGAAAGAAAGAAAGAAAGAAAGATTTATTTGTCAGAATATAGTACAATAGATGTTAACGTTATATTAAGTTTCTTATATTCTACCATTTCTGGTGTACAAATTTTTAATCTTAAATAACTAAATTCTTAAGTAACTAATTATGTTTATACATTCCTGTTTTTACATTTTATTTTATTCTATATATTTCTGTCATCTAGGAATTCTTTTGTTGAATAATAACATTTGGTTATTAGCAATTCAAACAATTTTCTTTTAAATATGTTCAAACCAAGGCTCTTCAGGCAGTTTGGCAGCTTATTATAAATTCTTATAGCCATACAGTATGAATTTTTGCTGTGTATCGCAGTGCGTTGTCTTGGGAGCCATAATTTGTGTGGGAATCTAGTGCTTCTGTGTATGACCTCTGTATTTTTTTGGAAAAGGGATGGATTTTTGTAGACAAATATACAGATTTCCTGAATATATAGGCACGGAAGTGGTAGTATTTTGTGTTTTATAAACAAAGGTTTACAGCTTTCCGTGTACTCCGCACCGGTTATCGCCCTTATGCATTTCTTTTGGGCTCTAAATGCTCTCATTATGTCTACGGAGTTTCCCCATACGACCACTCCGTACCGCAGAACTGAGGAGACATATCCGTGGTATGCACAGATGGCAGCATTAGGTGTAGCTATTCGTCTTATCCTATTTAACACATATACGTAGCTATCTAGCTTTGAGCAAATTTTGTCTATATGTTTCTTCCAACTACAATATTTGTCAATACTTATACCTAAAAAAATCGTTGATTCTACTAATTCCAAAGTTTTGTCATTATGCATAATATTTATCGATGGCGGTTTACTATTATAAGACTGAAATTGAATAAGATTAGTTTTGTTTGCATTAATATTTAAATTATTATTATCTAGCCATTTAGTGAGATCGTGTAATGCTGTATTTATGTTCTCTTCATAGGTATTTTTATTTTTACACTCTACTAACAAAGTCGTATCGTCGGCGTATAAGATGCATTTATGCGTGATCGAATTCGGAAGGTCATTAATGTAGACTAAGAATAATAACGGTCCCAAAATGCTACCCTGCGGTACACCGCATTTGTTCAAAATATCGGCGGATCTTTGTGATGTTCTGTGTAGCCCTGTTAAACATGGAATTTCAACGCATTGGTATCTATCTGAAAGGTAAGTATTTATCCAGCTGAGAGCATTTCCTCTTACACCATATTTCTCAAGCTTTTGTAAAAGGAAATTGTGTGATACAAAGTCAAACGCTTTTGACATGTCAATAAACACTGATGTAATAGGAACTTTATTATCTAAACACTCTGTTATCGTTTTCACTAAAGAGAAACATGCTAGTGTCGTTGAAGAATTTTTCCTAAATCCAAATTGTTCTGATCTTAGGATATTGTGTTTTTCCAAAAATCCATACAAGACGTTATGCATCGATTTTTCGAATATCTTAGATATTATAGGAATCAAGGTAACTGGTCGATAATTACTCATTTCTGTTTTGTCGCCCTTTTTATAGAGTGGTTTCACTATCGAATATTTTAGTCGTGTTGGAAACTTACCTTGAAAGAAGGATAGGTTAATTATATGGCTTATTGGGTCGGACAGGCTTTTCGAACACTTTTTTAGTATTTTTGTATTAATATCATCGTATCCCGTCGAATTTGTGTTATTTAGAGAATTCACTATTTTATGTGTATCATTATTATCAACTGGTTTTAGGAATATGGTATATGGGTTATTAGTAATAGATCTTAGTGCCGGATTGTCAAGTGAAATATTTTTTTTATTTTTAGTTAAGTTAATATAGTACTTATTGAATTTCTCTGCTATTTCATCTGAGTTAGAAAATTCTTCATTGTCAATTTTAATTAGATTTACATCTGAAGGACTTTTTTCATAGTTAAAATTAGATTTTATTATTTTCCACGACGCCTTGCAGGTATTTTTAGCCTTAGCAATGTATCTAGTATTTTCTATTTTGTGAGCATGAAGTGTACATTTTTTTAGTATTGTCTTATATATGTTGTATTGTTTTAAATGTACCGTTTTATTTTGGGGTGATTGGAGGTATTTTAGGTAAAGTTTTCTCTTGTTTGTATATGCTTTCCTTAAACCCTTTGTGATCCATTTATTTTTAATCGGTTTATTTATTATTTTAACAATAATAGTAGGAAAGCACAGATTATAAAATAACATTATCGTGTCGTGGAAACTCTCGAATGCTTTGTCGACCTCTAAACATTCATAAATTTCACTAAATGATAGGGCGTTCATGCAAGATACAAACTTGTCTATGTTTTCGCTACTATAAATAATCTCTTCGTTTTTCAAACCAGAAATTTCTGTATCCAGTTTCATTACAACATTTAACCGTTTCAAAGCTAACACTCTGTCCAGTTTCATGATCAGATAGCGCTAAATAATGTGTTTTTGAAGTAACATTTGGTAAATTACTGATTATTAAGTCTAAGCAAGCTTCTTTTCTTGTTGGTGTATTGATATGACTAATTATGTTATAATTTTGTAAAATAGAATTAAGTTCCTTGGTCGTACTAGTATTACTTTTTAATAAATCAATATTCCAATCCCCGCACAATATGATATTTTTTTTCGATTTCCTTGTCAGTTTATGTAAAAGTTCGTCAAGGCTATGTAGGAAAATTGTTGCATTAGCGTTAGGAATCCTATAGATACATACGACATAAAGTTTGAGTTGGATTATTTCTGTTATACAGTACCTATTCAAAGTGAAACTGTTTTGGCTTTGTGAGGTTAGTAGGACATTTAACATCAAAAGTGTTTTTCACGAGTATGCAAGATCCGCCCCTGCGTTGATCGGGCCTTGAATAGTACGCGGCGAGCTTATAGTTAGCAATTTTAAGGTTAGTTTCACTTCCTTTTTTAATAAAGGTTTCCGTAAGACATATGATATCAATTTTACAATGTTGGTTTTCCAACTCATTAATAGCCAACTCAAACAGTTCTGTTTTGTTAAAAATTCCTGCTATGTTTTGGTGAAAGAGGGTGCATATTGATTTAGTCTCGAAAAAACCGATACTCAGCATTCTTGGGTACTTGTTGGTTGTTGATGTGTTCGTCTATACATACCCTTTTGTTTAAAAGTATGTTCAAATTTTGGAATATGTTTCTCATACCATAATTATTTATTACGCCTTTATATTTGGAAAACATAGTATAATCGCAAGTCAAATTTAAATTTGAATCCAGTAATGTTACATATTTATTGAGTTCAGTATCATCACAAACCATATTGTTAAATGCTTCAGTCCTCGAGTTATACAGTACGGAATAGGCGCTATGACGGTAAGTGGGCAAGGCTATGATAACATTCGTATGTTTAATTGTTTTCAGTATTGTTTTCATCTTGGCTATAATATCATAGTAGTTTCCAGTCTTTATAAAATCTTCCTCACCTATCATGATTACACAGTAATCATTAGATGTGAAGTTGATTATTTTAGTGCCTATATTTTCCATTAATTGTATTACATTGCTATGAGGATTTATATAGTGACATATTTGGAAATTATTAATCGTTTTTTCAGCTATCTCTAATATTTTATTCCTATTGTTGCTACTAATAATACACAATTTTCTAATGAAACTAAATAAATTACTATTTTCTTCCGTCTTCCCAGTCAACGCTGGTTTACTGCAGGTTGTGGTTAGCTTTTTATCCGTGTGTTTCTGGTTTAACAGAGTTGTGGAGAGTTCTCGTGCCAAATGCCAACTACTTTGGGATGAAAGTAAACACAAATAGTCGTGAAAACTATATAGAACACAAGTTTTGACCAGCTTTTTTGATTAAACAATCATACAAATTACGAGTAGTTCTAGTACTTCGAATAGTATGTACATGAATAACACCTTTATATTTCGGTTATGAACTATTGGTCATTTTGACCATGAGTAGAACAGAACTCGCGCTGTAGCATCAACTGTCATTTGGTTCGTTCCAAAACAAACAATATACTTTTAAGCATTTTTATTTATTTGTCTCTTTCTGACAAGGCGAAATTGACTTAAGAACGAATGAAACAGCATTCATTTTTGTACCCGGAACATTCAAATTCAATTCAATTACCATCAATGAAATAAAATAAAATGTCCTGAGCGAACGGCTGACTGAAGATTTCGCTTGAAAATTCTGGAATTATTCCGTTTGGAACTTCACTGAAAATCTGTTAGAATATTACGTCTGTTCCATCAGCGGTAGACAAGTAAGTTTCACATGTTTAATACTTGTAGTTCCTAAAAAACAGCCAACTGTTATACCGCGTGTCGCAAATATAAATACATGAAGTATATTTCTGAAATCATTACAATTACCACATTTTTCAGGAAGATTAGTCATTGATGTCAATTTAAATAATCTACCAGGAGTATCTGCATAGTTTTTGCGCGCTATCATTGTTAATCCGCAGCTATTTTTCTATTAGTTTACGTTTTGCCGGCGTTCGATTCGTACGGTATTTCTCAGTACTTACGGATTTTTTTTCTTTTTTGAAGAACAATAGTGTCATTGCATCACATTTGATAATTATCAATAGAAGTTTTGCATCACTTAGGATATTACGTTAAAGTAGAGCGCCAGACTCTATGATTGGAGTTGAAACCAATGCTTACTTTGGCAACTCGTTTTTTTTTTGTTATTGTGTTTTATACTATTGTCTAAAGGGGTATTTCCTGGAAAATATGCAAAAGTGGCGTCCGGTCAAATAATTTATATATTTAGAGTTTTTTTACTCTTTTCTTCGAATAATTATTCAAAAACTGACTTTATCTTACTGTTACAATAAATAAAATTCTGAATCTTAAACATATTTGAATTAAACTTTCATTTCAAAGTGTCAAAACATAATTACCGTGGGTGTCCCAAACCCCGAAATGTAACAAAAAAACCAAGGTCCAATATAATAAGTCCCTTTAATACTTAAATTACAATGAAATCATCAAACTGCAATACCTAACACACGTATTTATCATTATTAATTATATTTTTGTCTATATACATGTACAAGGAGAGTAATATAAACTGTGTCCTACGAAAAAATTGTAATTACCGTGTCAAACCCTGTCGGGACCCGTACATTGGTCAGTAGACCAATAGTCATAATGAATATGCCTGCCCCGACTCCCGCAGTCCCGATCGACACATTAGTGGAAACGCATGTCTTTTGTTCCCTCCAATTTAGTAGATAAATTTACTTTTTCTCCGTGATTTTTGAGTTTGTCACGAAACCGCATCTTCACCATGGAATTCATAACTTGGTAAGTGTTTTTAAGACTATTATATACTTGATATACATTAAAGTACTAAGGGATGTGCTAACTTTAAACCCAAGAATTATCGAAACCGCCGTTTCGTTTCAAATGTAGATAGAAAAAACTTACCGAACATCATTACCATGTATGTAATTACCAAGTTTTACCGTGTCATTTTGGCCCATGGTAATGACGATTCTGACACGGTAATGTTGTTGGCATAGGAGTTGCTGAACATTTCTGAATCGGTATTTGAGACAAGCTGAATTACATTCCTTTTACTGATCAAAGATGGCAAGAAATACGGAACTTTCAAGGGAAGAGTTACTGGCTAAGAAAAAAGCAGCTGAACAAGCAAGAAGGGAGAAAATCAAGTCGAACCCAGAAGCTCATACACTACTCAAGGTGAAAGAGAAGCAGAGAAATAAAAGAAGGAAAGAAGGAATGAAGCGAAACCCATGAATACTATCAATTTTTTTTTTCTCTTTTTTACCACAACGGTGGCAAACAAGCTTACGGCCCGCCTGATGGATGGTAAGCGGTTACCGTAGCCTATGGATACTTGCAACACCAGGGGCGCCACACGCGCGTTGCCGACCCTTTAAAAACCTCTAATTCCCCTTTTGAAGAACCCCATACTGTAGCCCTCTGAGAAAATCTCGGCAGGGAGCTCATTCCACAATCCAAGTGTACGCGGGAGGAAATTCCTCTGAAACAGCACTGTATGGGACCATTTCGGCTCCAGTGTGTGGGCATGAACTCCCTGTCGACGGCGAGCGGTGCGATGATAGAAAGTGGCCGTGGGCATCATATTAAACAATTCCTCGGAACACAACCCATTCACTAATATTCACTATCCAACCGGTAGAACATTCATAGGGAGGCAAAGTCTCTCCTAAGACTTAGGGGCTCAATACCGCTTGTGAGTAAGGGATCGTCGACGAGTCTCACAGCTCGCTTTTGAACCGAATCAAGGGGCCCAAGCTGGTGACCAGGTGCTCCCGCCCAGAGATGACAGCAGTACTCCATATGGGGCCGAATCTGCGACTTGTATAGCAGCAGTTTTTGCCCCGGTGTGAAGTACCGCTTCGCTCTATTAAGGACACCGAGTTTTTTGGATGCCAGCTTGGCCTTGTCTTCCAAGTGACTTCGGAACTGAACGTCGCTGGAAATGTCGACACCAAGGATCCCTATACTCTTACTGATCAACTGATGGTAAGGGTTGTGTCCTGGAATTGTGGGGCCACAGTAAATGGAGTTTTCTTAGCGGTGAACGCACAAACTTGTGTCTTGGAGGGGTTAAACCGGACTAAATTGTCCCGACCCCAATCGGAGACTTTCGATAAAGTACTGAAATGATGTCAAATGATGAAACTGAACAATTACCACCAGATCATGAGTTTGTTGTAGCTTATGGTGAAGAATGTTACATGCACAGGACGTCATACCAGCAACTTCTAAAACGTTGGAGAATATTGAAAATCAAGTGGAATCTCCCGCAATGCTGACTACAGGCATAGACGTATCTCAGAGTATTTTTTACCTGACACCAGATCTGAAGACCTCTGAGGTATGGGCTGAACCTTTTGTACAGGACGTTGGACCAGTGACTTCTAAATCACTCTCAGTGATGTTAGGCATGTCACCAGATCTTATAGACGCGGCAGATCCCTACAGAATTGGCTTATAACTTCCTATCAAGTAAAAAAATGAACCTGACTAACAAAGCTGTTGACTCTAAAGCTTTATTGGTCAGGTTATTAAATTAAATACAGATGGTACATTAAAATGCGTGCTCAATAAAACTACTGTGGTATCATTTGTCATTACCGTGTCTCATAGTAATCACCATGTTTTAAATTATAATTACCGTGTTGCAATTTGTCATTACCATGTGGCCTAAAACTTTGGAAGCCTATATCTTCTTCATTTATTCGCGTACAGGGGGGCCTTTAGTATAAATTAAATGTAATTGATATAAGCAGTCAATACAGCGAAAAAAAAATGCGAAAAATAACATTTTTTTGTTTTATAAATTTTTTCGTGAAATTGCATATTTCCCAGGAAATACCCAAAGGCGCGTTTGACCATTAACACACCTGATGGTAAGCGATTATGTGGTCGACAATGAAGCATGCTTGCCTAAAAGCAAAAGGTTAAACATGAAAACAAAATCTTACCCTGATCGCCAATGTCACAAATATATGACGAAATACTTGTCGCACTAAAAACGAAATAAACAATTTAATCATTACTTATGTGTTTTAATTTATGTGTTTTAATTTTTATGAAGGTCATTTGACAGAAAAAGTGGCCTGGCATCAGGGGTACGGCAATACGTTTATACTCTGGCGTTCAAAAGGTTAAATATCAAGACTGTTTAAAGCTTATAATAGGTACCTATAGAGAGCAGCGGTGGCCCAGTGGTAGTGGCCCCAACTTTATTTCATCACCCCTGTTCTCAAAAACGGTGAAGAAAACACAGTGAGAAAAGAAAAAATTCGAAGACAAGTGACATCATCTACCAATTCTCACTGGGCCTGCGTGGTAGATTATGGCCCATACGCAAAATACGCGCTTTGACGTGGAGTTGCGGATATTAGCCCGGTATCTTTATCTTTTTTTAGGTACCTATAAAAAAAAAACTAAAATATAAAATTAAATAATGTGTACCTTTGTTTTCTAGCTCTAATTCAAGATGCCGCAAGCTAGGCGCAAAACTCCCTTCAGCGGGAAGGCAAAAAAGCAACAGCTGCAAGGCAAGAAACAAAACAAGACCCTGCTTATGTCCAGTAAGTTAACATAAAGTTGTATCTGTTTATTTATTTAGGCATCTCCGAAACGGCTGTGCCGGGTAAAATATAAATAAATAAATAAATATTCCACAACTTTTCACACAACGCCTTTTAGTCCCAAGCTAAGCTAAGAGCTTGTGTTCTGGGTACTAAACAGCTGATAAACATACTTATATACTTCTAAATACATACAATATTATAATACCAGCCTGTTACTGTCCCACTGCAGGGCAAAAGCCTCTTCTCATACAGAGAAGGCACGAGCTTTGATCACCACGCTTGCTCAAGGCGGATTGGCGATTTCGAACTTATATTAACTATAGGTCCAGGTTTCCTCACGATGTTTTCCTTCACCGATGTCAATGATGTCTAAGATAAACATAGAAAGTACATATGAATTGAAAAAGTCACATTGGTACTTGCCCGGATTTGAACCACAACCTCGTGCATGAGAGGTAGGCGCCTTAACCTCTGGGCCATCACGACCAGTTCCCAATACAATATTATATAAAATATTATAGATAAATTACACCCAGACACAGAACAAATGATCATGCTCATCACACAAACATTTGTCCTGGGTGGGAATCGAACCCACAACCTCCGGCATAGCAGTAAGGGTCACTCACTACTAGACCAACAGGCCAGTCCAGTCAAAATGTGGTTAATATAAACTCAAGGGTGTACATCACACATTACCACACTCACCATATTTGAGGGAAGGTTGTAACCCGACCCCCGACGCTACTGCAAGCTATAACTGGCCCGTCGGGACATTGGTGGCTACTGCTATGCTGATGTTTGTGGGTTCGATTCCCACCCTAGATAAATGTTTGTGTGATGAGCGTGATTGTTTGATCTGTGCCTAGATGTAATTTACTTATCATATATATATTGTTCGTCAGCACGTGGAGCTCCTCAAGTTTTGAGTTGAGCTCATGATTACTGACAAATGCTTGCACTGACTGATCTGGTCCCCTCATATCTGTGTGGTTCTTTCCTCAAAAGACCATCTCAGACACTAATCTGCATGGATCTTACATGATTTGACCTAGATAATTGATGACTGAAGCATGCATACCATCTGTCGGGAGAGCTCAACTGAAAGCTGAATCGATTCTCTCTTCAAAAGGCTTTTCCAGACTTTGCCCTGCATCACGAGACTCGCATAATAAATTAATACAATCTTATGTCTGGACTTTATCAGAGACCATGACCCCTGAGTTTCTTTCGGCATTTCTTCTCAGGGATCAGTCACTTTGGAAATGACATTTAGTGCCATTTAGTTTAAAAAAAAATGACATGTGGTCTACTTTCAGAAATAATAGTAGATTATTAACCAAGGGGATAAAGCAGTGTCTTCTGTCGCGGGTGACGATTTAAATCGCGAGCGTAACGAAGGACTCGAGGTTTACTCCCGAGCGTAGCGAGGGTGTTAAAAACTTAAATCACGAGCGAAGCGAGGGATTTAAGACGAGTCCTGAATGTAGCGAGGGATTTAATTTAATTTCACCCAAGACTAAGACAGCTTTATCACCGAAGAAAATACTCTACTTTTCGTACCATTTGCGAAAAAAATAACACAATAATAACATGAGATAAGCATTTATTAAAAATAATGACAATTAAAAGAAGACGTATTTTTAGAACATTAACTTATTTATAAAAATAAATTAAAATAAACTTAACGTTTAAATATTTGAAGCTTATAGCAAACAACCGGGTTGTTTGCTTTATGCTTCAAATTTTTGCTTTTTTGCTCCATGATTTGAAGAAAACAAAAACGCGGCAAATTCCTAGATTTATATTTTTTTGTCGGAAAAGCAAAGGCATTAAGCTCATACGGCCTCGTCGGTTTTCGTAATTTTATTTAATTAATAATCATAACTGCATTCATAACTGCATAATAAACGAGTATTCCTTTTTCAAAAAGATGTATAATGCTATAAATACAAACTCAATGGTGTACGTGACACAGATGTAGTTCAGTATAAATTTCGGTAAGTTAGGTATTCCAAATTTAAATCACATTCTCTCCCTAGGGGATGAATGAAATCCAGTACAACTTTCTTTCCCTGTTTTTAACAGATTAAAAATGACTATTGTTATGTTCGCTTTTTGTGGCATAGAATGTCACTTTTTTGAGCAAGTGGTACGAAAATATAATTTCATTTCATTTCATTTCACGTTCTTGGCAAGCGTACCTCAACCTTCGCACGACACGTCAGGCTGCTCTTGGCTCTCCATTCACCAGTTCAATTTATCTTTCACAGCATCCGGTGGCACGACAGCTTATGATGTGGTGTCAGTGAACTACCAGCCTTCTCGTGGGCGTGGAGGAGGCAGAGACACCAACCGATATGCCCTCAAGTTCTACCGGGAGACAGAGGAAGAGCTGATGATGAAGAAAGAGGACGCTTCGTAAGTAACATTGTTTTCATAATTTTTAACCGAAATACCAACCTTTTTTTTTCTTTGAGGGGTGGAAAATCCTCATGGATGTCCCCCGCCCCGGGAGGCGGAGGGGTCTGTCAGACTCTTACTGACTAAAAACCACCCCGTGTTCCTTCTCACACCTGCGCCGGGGGTCACGGGGACAGAAGATACTTCCGCGAGCCCCCGACTGGTGCCGGCCTCGCCAAGTCAGAGAGGGGAGTGAGGTGTTAGACTCCCCTCGCGACGTTGACCCATGTTTCGACGTTCACCCAAACCCATGTTTGCAAATAAATGATTTGATTTGATTTGATTTGATTGACGTCTGAGAGGGGCGCGCGTGATCACGACGCGCCGCCACCTCGGGTCCATGTACGTGGGGGCGGCGGACATCCCCGTGTCCGTCGCCCTGGACCCATTCAGGGGGCTGGAAGAGGGCGTCGTCCGCCCTCCGCCTGCGCCCGGTGCGTCTGCTGCGGGCAGGGTGAGTGGAGGTAATCTCCCTCTCCCTTTCCGCAGCCTCACACCACCACCGCGCCCAGGACTCGACGCTGCCTCTGATCCTCTCGACCACGGCCGGCAGCGACAGGTCACTGCCTACTCCAGAGACGAGGGCACGGCGCGGCTCCTCTCAAGCGGCACACTGCCAGCGTATGCCGCGCCGTGACCGAGCGACAGTCGACGAGTTACCGATCCTGCTCTGTCCTTCCGACTTTGCTTTACCTCCGTGATACCTCACAACCTCAGCTCCAGTTGAAAACCAGCATCAGGTACTATATTTTTTTTTTTAATTGTCTACAGTAAAGAACTGAAGCCCGTCCCAGAGAAGGACTTAGAAGTGAACCCTGTGGATTACTTCCCCACGGACCTCTCTTTCCCAAAGAGACCTCCGTGGGACTTCAAAATGACTCACGCGCAGCTCGACGCACAGGAACAGAGATATTTTAAGGTAAGCAATACTGGTTTATATCTTATGCGGTTTTTTAATCGACTTCAGGAGAAAGTTTTCAACTAGATTGATATTTTATGTATGTACTGACGCCAGCACATAAACCTAATCTAAACTGTAAAATTTTCCCAATTGAAAACATTTCAAAATCGACATGACCCTAAAACAAAAATAACGTTTCTTCATTTTTTTATGCTGAGTTCAAATATATTTTTTTTTATTTTTTTTATTGCTTAGTTTTTGAGAAAAAAAAATGAAAACCAAAAAACATGCGATGACGTCACTTATACGGTGGAATGAAGTAGACCTTTGCGTAAGCAAGCTAATTTTTAAGATGAAAACCATAATGTCAAACTAGACGTATCTAATGTCAAACAAGACATATCTAATGTCAATGTATGACATTGACAACTGCTAAATGACAGTAGCAGTTTTTTTTATGTATCATTGTAAAGCAAAGGATGTATCGCTATTCCTCTGTATGAAGACGTCATTTGGCGCTTACGTCTTTTTAGAATGCACCGCATTTCAAAGTTAAAATTATGAATGAAAAGTACACAATTTCGACAAACCAAAAAATATGGGTCCTCTAGTTTTGGATTTACTTTTATTTAACGTAATAAAACATGTAGGTCAAAATTTTGAAATGTTGTCAATTGAACATGAACCTTATAGTGTTTAGAATAAAGTTGAAAACCTATCAAAGATATTTGACACATTTGGGTAGGTTGATGTTCTGGCGTCTCCACTATACCGATTACGCTGAGATTTATTATCCGACTTACGTGGTTCGTTTTTTCTTTGATGCGGAATAGATTAGTTGCCATTTGGTCCCTGAAAATTTGTCATAGTTTCGTCCAGTAGTTTCATTTTATGAACATTTTATGCAAAACAAACACAAAACTTTATGCAAAGTTGGCGTCATGGGGTGCCAGTTGTATAACTGCACATATAGTTCGGCTGTTGACTTCAGAAACACCGAAAATTTTTCCGTGTCAATAGAGAACCCACTCGAAATAACTTCTAGAATCAACTTGAGGTTCTTAAGGAAGTTTATATCAATCCCTGTTATTGAGGCAGTTGTTACAGGATCGGCAAAGAATCTCCTAGAAGTATTTCCATCGTTAGTATTTCCAAAGCCAGCTTTCGGCACGTCTACAAGCAAGCCCATTTGCTCTCGAAAGGCCTCTTGAATCTCTTTCTTTTTATCTGCCGAAAGCTGCTTTTCCTCCTTGTTAAGCCTCCATTTTTGATAGGTAGTTTGTAGGCTATATGGAGACATGTTTCGAGAAATCTAATCCGAGCGTGCAATATTGATAGTCCAAATTTGAGCGAGTTCGAATCTATCAAACTTTCGTCGGTTTTAAGATTGTTGAAATCTTTGCTGGTCTGCTTGCATATGTAGCACTTCATTGTGTATTCACGTGGTATTAGTTGCGGCATTGCACACTTTACCATCTACCATTGTAAGCACAAGTGTGTGCGACACCTTTATGACTTTATTGTCAGCCTCAACTTCAGTGGGGTTTATGTTTTGTGCCTGGTTTTCAATGTGTGCTATTTCGGATCGAGTCACTTCATTATTTTCATGCACAAACTGAATCCTTATAGGACGGCAAAATCGGCAAGATGAAGGAGCTGGATTCTGCCACCAAATCTTCAGTTGGCCATTCACATTACTTGTCAGTCGTAGGGGTACTAATGAGCTTATAAAAACATGGGCATCGGAGCCTGACTCATCTTGGAATTTTTGTTTAAATTCTTGTGCTTTCGAGCCATCAC
Source organism: Euplexia lucipara (assembly GCA_921972225.1). Lineage (NCBI taxonomy): Eukaryota > Metazoa > Arthropoda > Insecta > Lepidoptera > Noctuidae > Euplexia > Euplexia lucipara. The sequence continues at coordinate 8,903,019 of OV179172.1, read as the reverse complement.
ATCCCCATTTGCAAATGAGTTCCATATTCTGCCCTTCAATTTCTGTTGCTGTCATTAACACTTTCTGGAGGTACAGGCAAAGGCGTTGAGTGGTGTGGTCAAGAAGATCTTGTAAAGTAATTTCTGCTATCGATTCGGAGACAATAGATTTAGGATAGCACTCCGTTTTCGCTCTCTGTAGGAGAGAATAACAGGGGTATATATCCTCCTGCCCATCTCTTATCACATTATATTGTTTGCGCGTTAGGTCGGCTTTCACGTATTTAATCAGTGCTTGTGTTATCGTTAACTTGCCGCTTTTTGAACTTTTGTCGGCTGAACTTATGATTTTGCGGAATCTAGTGGCTCGTCTCGGAGTCGCTGAAGCCTGTTTTATTATTTGAGACAAATCATTGTTGCCTGCGGCTCGTTCACTCATCACAGCAGCATACGTCAACTCTTCATGCGATATTTCTGATCTCACTTTCTCTGTTTTGCGCCTTTTGCTTCTTTCACTACATTCTTGGAATTCCTTAAGAGGTCGGCCGGGTTTATTGTGTCGCCAAACAGGTAGAGAAATTTTTTCGTTAAGCCATTGTTCATTCGTTTTTCGGAAACGACATTCTTTGTAGCTTGCTGAGGTCCATTTTAGTTTGTAATGATGTTTAAATGATTTTAAGCAATGGCGGAGTACTTTAGTTTTGTCCTCGGGGCATTTGGTCATTTCAATTAGTTTATGCTCAAGAAAGTCCAGTTTTTTATCTAAATTTTTGTAGTCGCACTGTTTTATTACGTTAAACATATCCTCTCTTGTTATTGTCATCGATGACTCATCATAAGGACCTGCCAACAAGAAAAAATCTATGTTAAAATCAAAGAAACACAAAGTGTTGTTTTTTTTTCGAAAAAAACCTATTTTTGTTCAGAGGCTATAATTCATAGGGGCGGAAAGAGGCGGAAGGTTTTTCTCTTGATATGAAATCTAGAAGGTTCAAAGAACACGATTATGTATAAACTTTAGCTTAACTATGTTTATCTGATACTTAATTTGACGAAGGAAACCTATTTTACGTGTTTTTTTTTGCATAAAAATACTCATGACTTTATGGTACAATTAAAGAATGAAAAAGTGATCCTAACAGTAGCACAATAGATTCAAAATAAAGTTCATACCTGTGCCTGAAGATTCCATGATGGTTTTTGGGGTTTGCACTAAACACAACAGTATGATTAGTCTTAAACAGCAATTGAAATTTGCGAGCGCCGAGAAAACAAACGTGTCACTAGCACAACAGATGAGTTCCGACTGACGTTGAGGGCGCATGGAGCGCTCTAGCCCCTTCTGGGTACCGGTTTCTTAATGAATAGAGTGTCCCATTGTTAAAACATAACAAAGGATAGCTGCGCGGTTACTATTGTAAAAATGACTTTTGGCCAGTTTTTTGTATCAAATACCCGTATGTGCGGCGGCCAGAGTTTTGTTTCTTCTGCGTCAGTTCTGAGTCGCTACTGTCGCTGCCCATGACTCTATATGTTGCTGCACTCACTACTATACTAGTGTTCTGAACGGGGTCACCAGTTTGGTTATGTTGGTGGAGTATGTGGGTAGACTTACTGGATCCGAAGTAAAAGGCAGTCCTTGTAGTTACTCGTCACTTTAATGTTCCACACACTTAACAATATAACACAATAGTTTGAAGGCACAGATGATAGCGAGAAAGTACAGGCGATAGCAAGGAAAAGTTCACAGAAAGTTATACAGCGGTTTAGCGTGGGTACTTTTGGTTCACAAAAATAGCGCAAGCGAGCGTGCGTCAAGCGTCCGAGGTAGGTCGTGACTGGCGAGTGGCGACCGGCGACTATCGAATGCGCGGCGAAGGAATGCGCGGGCGCATACGTCACTCGGTGTGCGGCGTCGCGCGCGCCTTAAGTTAAGGTACTAGGCAGGCAGCGCGCGTGTCCAGTGTATCGTGTATACTAGTGACGGACCGTACGTTAACATTATAATGTTGTGTACGTATTGTATATAAATTATATTAAATATAGTTTAGTTGTTTTTGTGTGTTGAATTGTTGATAGTGTAAGTAATTAATATGTGTGTATGTATGTAATTAATAATTAGTATGTGTGATGTAGTGAATGTTATATGAGGCGCCCACAGATGAAAAGGATGTTTTTTGATTTGCGTTTAAATATTAACCTTTTAATATTAGTAGGATTAGTAGGATATCATCCATACTTACAATAGCAAAACCAAGGCCAGCAAGACGACTAGTTAACACACAAGCAACACGGTGTAAAGTTCCTCATCCCCCACAGCTCGCTCGGCTCCTCCTCGCAGACGGGTGTTGTGTCCGGTGGGCTACTACTGCCCGACGGTTGTTGTCGGGATCTTGTATACGTTCAATCGCGCAGATAACTTTAACACAATTGCACGATTTAATTCCACCAAGCCCTTTCCATCATCGGACCACCAGACGTACGGCACTGCGCCACCGGTACATGGTAGATATCCCAACCATACGTACTGAACGCTATGGAAACACATTCATTGTGCGAACAGCTAAAGAGTGGAATTCCCTGCCGGTGTCGGTGATTCCTGATAGCTACAACCTAGGGGTCTTCAAGTCAAGAGTGAACAGGTTGCTTCTAGGCAAGCGTGCTTCATCGTCGACCACATCATCGCTTACCATCAGGTGAGATAGTGGTCAAACGCGTGTCTATCAGTAATAAAAAAAAAACCGCGATAGGATGTCAGTCGTTAGTTCTTATGTGGCGAGATAGATGTCGCTACAGGTTCCTTGTAATTATACTTAAATTCTGACTTTGACTTTGACTTTTGTCCACAGAACTACGTAGACACACTGCAGGCATCTGAACATTGGAAAAATATGTCGTATTTTGAACTGAATCTGGAAACATGGCGGCAGTTATGGAGAGTATTAGAGATGTGTGATATTTTGCTGCTCATTGTAGACGTCCGGTACGCTGTGAGTATGTTTCATCAATACTTATAATTGCGACAATTTAAGAAGTACCTACAGTAGAATCCGTTTATTATGACATCGACAAGAAATCTGTAATTTTTGACTGCTTTTGTTTTTTTTTTCATTTTATTGTAAAAACAGTATCTAATACTATATTGTGTATAGAAGACATAGCTATGGTCAAATTATAATTTTCAATATTGCTGTGAACAAATCGTGATAATAATTCTGCAGCTTTTAATGCCTCTTCTGCGAAAAATGGATCATAATAAGCGACATGTCACTGTAAGGGAAGTCATTATATCCGATTTTTTTATAAAGAATTTTATATGAAAACCAAACTTCGTGGTGTAATTACGTCATAATAACCGGTTGGTCAATATAGGCGGAGTCATAATAAACGGATTCTACTGTACGATTTGTTCTGTGTGGTGTGTATACAAATACAAAATACAGAAATATTTATTACTTCTCAAACATTGTGTCATCATACATAAACTGAGGCAGTCCCAGTAAGTTACAATAGTACTTGTGTCGGAGCTGTCTCGCTCTTCCCGTAAGTGGTATCATAACAATGACAGTAAAGCTAAAGAACAAAATAAAAATACTATGGTTAAAGCCGAAAATAAAAATAATAATAAAATCTTTATTGCATATAAGGTGTTGCAGTAGATACACTAAAAAAGTTACATAACAAAATAAACAACTGTTTGCTACAGTAATGGTTGGGGTTAGGGAATGCAATCTCGTACGAGATTTCCGCCTAGCGAGATCTCGCGAGACTCAAAACCCAGTCTCGCGAGATCTCGCAAATTACGGGATCTCGCGAGATTGGAAGAATCGCAATTAAAACATATGCAAATGCCTGTTTTAAGAACTAGTAATTGACATTATATGTAATTAAATAGAAACTGCGTTGCTTAGTTATAAAAATAATGTAAGTTTTATTTTAAAAATCAACAGAGTTCTTATTATTTTGTCTCTAACTCTAATAACATTTGTTTATGTCTATAATTATTATACCTACTGTAGCTAATCAGTTCAAATTCTTACAATATTGGTAACAAAACAATAATTATCTATATTTAGGCAACGGCCAGGATTCAGTTCGCGCGCAGCCGCGCTATGAAATACACGTCGTCACGCTGCATTTGTCGATCTCGTTATCTCCCGAGATCTCGTACGAAATTTGACGAGATACAATCTCGTAAAATATGGCCGGGATCTCGCGAGATCGGGATCTCGGCGAGACGAGATTGCATTCCCTAGTTGGGGTACTGTCCTCTTAGATAGGCTACATAATAGCCTGTAGTAAAGAGAAACAGAGCCGTAATAAAAATATGGATGTGTAATTAATTAAATAATAGTAATTTGAGCAGCTCTCGATGTGTGGTGTGTATGTGTGTTTGTGTGTGTCGATATGTGTGTGTGTGTGTGTGTGTGTGGGAGTGTGTGTGTGAGCGATATGAATATGCCTAAATAAGACTTTTGACTTAACTTTTCTTCCAACAGGGTATGATGTTCCCACCCTCACTTTATACATACATACAAGATCAGAACAAAGATATGATCCTTGTACTAAACAAGATTGACCTGGTCCCATCGTCCGTTGTGGCCGGATGGAAGCAGTACCTCACTACGTCATATCCGGCTTTGAGGGTGCTGTACTTTACGTCATGCCCGGCTTATAATTTGAGGGGGGCTACGAGTGATAAGGCTGGTGAGTTTTTAAGTTTTTTTTTTCAACCGACTTACGAAAGTAAAATATTCATAAAATTAAAACTTCTGGGTCAAAGTATGTTGAATTTTATGGGGCTAAATTGCTATTATTCCCCGTCAAATTACAGAAGAGTCACGTAAATCGAATTAATACATCTCAGCGTAATCGGTATACATATATTATATATTAAAAAAATACCAATCGGATTGTAGACCTCCTCCTTTTTTAAATCGTTTAAAAAGGAAGAAGTTCTCAACTCGGGTGTATATTTTTTATTTTTGTTAACACCGTCTTTAATGGACCAATCTGAAAAAAAAATGTGTGATGGTGTTATGTGTTAAAGTCCTAAACCGATTTCGATAAACGAAAAACAAAAAATTACAAAATAGTTTTTTTTTATTAATCACCGTAAGTGTAAATCTTCAATTCTTCTCTAGGTCTTCAAGTCCGTCGTCGCAAGGGTAAGCAGAAGATGTGCGCCGAGGGAGCCACGAAGATTCTAGATGCTTGCAAAGAGATAGTAAAAGGAGAAGTGGATCTATCTTCTTGGGAGAAGAAGATAAAAGATGAGACCGATGTCGAGTTTGATTACGACGAGGGTGCGGAAGTGGGTGAGTGATTTAAATAAAATTTAAATAAATTTAATTTAAATTAAATACTAGCAGGCGTCACGCGGTTTCACCCGCCTAGTTCCCATTCCCGTGGGAATACAGGGATAAAAAGTTACCTAGCCTATGTTACCCGGGGATAGTGTAGCTTCCCAACGGTGATAGAATTTTTCAAATCGGTGCAGTAGTTTCGGAGCCAATTCAATGCAAACAAACAATCAAATATTTCCTCAAGTGTATAATCTGGTCCCCACCGCCCTCCGCCCCATAGACGGCGGAGAGGTCCGTTCCGTCTCACACCAGCACCGGGGGTCACGGGAACAGACGACACTTCCGCAACCCCCGTGTTACTTTTGTGGGTCGAGATGCAAACGAGGAGTTGTGTAGAAAAGAAATATATTTATAGTAAAGGATCTCGCTATATAACGCACTAGTGCGTAATGAGATACATTACGATACTGAATTTGGCGGAATAAGAGACCCTTTACGAGCAAATGTGTTATAAAATATATTACATATGGGTTGTCTAAAAAATAACAGTAATATATGTTTTTTTTTTAGTATTATTTCAGTAATATATGTTTTTTTTTATAAGTCACCGGTTTGGTTAACACGCAGGATTTTAAGATTATACTCTTAATTTTTCTAGGCGAAACAATATTAGAAAAAGCAGATACTTCATATTACAGTCACGAGAGGTACAAGTCCGGTGTGCTGTCTATAGGCTGCGTGGGTCAGCCTAATGTCGGCAAGTCATCGCTATTGAACGCTCTGATGGGTCGCTGTGTGGTGTCCGTATCTCGAACACCGGGACACACCAAACACTTCCAGACCATCTACTTGACGCCGCAAGTAAGTAGTTTAGAATTTAGGTCACCTGTCAATGTTAGGTCACTGGTCGACGGTAGGTCACCGGTTAACGTTAGGTTATTAATCGACGTTAGGTCACCGGTCGACGTTAGGTCGTCAGTCGATGTTAGGTCACTAGTCAAAGTTAGGTTACCTGTCTAAATTAGCTCATGTATTAAAGTTAGGTCACCCATCAAAATTAGGTCATCTGTCAGAGTTACTTAGGCACTTGATTATTAGGCGTATGTACTACATGAGCAGTTCTACAATTCTGGCGTGCTGTGAATAAGCCGTGTGGGTCAGCCTTAAGTCGGCAAGTTATCGCTACTGAACGCCCTGATGGGTCGCTGTGTGGTGTCCGTATCTCGAACACCGGGCGGGACACACCAAACACTTCAAGACCAACTTCTTGACGCCGCAAGTAAGTAAGATTATAAAAAATATAAGTGTCGAAGATTAGGTCACCGGTCGACGTTAGGTCACCTTCTGAATTTATTTAAAAAATCAATTTACAGATGTACTTGAATATAATTTATGCATGATTTTGTTTGCAGGTTCGTCTGTGCGATTGTCCAGGTCTAGTGTTTCCATCTACGGTGCCGCGTCCCATACAAATCTTAATGGGTTCATACCCTATAGCGCAACTTAGAGAGCCATACACCACCATCAGGTAAAGCACGTTTTCAACCGACTTACTAAAAAAAGAGGTTCTCTATTCGGCGGTATTATATTTGTGTGTTACCTCATCAACATCAACTGAAAAATTCTTTTTTTTTGTTTTTCCTGTGTCATCCTATTTGAATTTCATAGAAATCGGCTCAGGATATTGGTATTAATATCGAAACAAAAAATAAAACGAATAATTGCGAAATAAAATCTTTTTTACAAATATAAACAATCGAGTTCTTAAAACAAAAACACTAACAGGTGTAAAATAATTCTTGTTTCGGAAGTCGGTGGCCATTATTGAATGAAACAAAACTACCAAAGCCACAGACTTCCACAACTAGATACAATAATAAACCTATAAGATAGATAGACAAAACATTTATTTTATTGTTTTATTTTACTCAATAGACACAGACTAACACACAATACAAAATCAAAAGTGATAAAACAATGAACGATGAAAAAAATATATAAAAAAAATCTTACATGCACACGGCTACACAATTAGTTGTACATTTTTGACTGGCCTGTTGGTCTAGTAGTTATGACCCTGACTGCTTTGCCGGAGGTCGTGGGTTCGATTCCCACCCAGGACAAATGTTTGTGTGATGAGCACGATCATTTGTTCTATGTCTGGGTGTAATTTATCTATAATATGTATGTATTAAGAAGTATATAAGTATGTTTATCAGCTGTTTAATACTCATAACACAAGCTCTTAGCTTAGCTTGGGATTAGATGGCGTTGTGTTTAAGCTATTGCATAGCTACTATCGCGGGCCTTGAGCGCGGGGACCGAATCCAGAAATTCCATAACGAAAAAACCTCACGCTCCCCACTCCGACGGGCAAGGTGTGGCTTGAAGGCCGTGCATCGTCTAAGTTCAGTTGTCGTTTCAGTTCGGCAGTCTTCGACACGGCGTTGTGTGCGATTAGACGTATTGGATAGTGGGGAGGGGAAAGGGGAGGGGAGGGGGAGGGAGGAGATTGTGAGAGAGGGAAGAGGGTATTGTGAGAGGGGATGGAGGGGCAGGGGAGGGATGTGGAGGGAAGAGGCAGGGGACGGGAGAGGAAAGTGAGGGAGGGGTGAGAGGAGGGGCGAGGGAGGTGTGGGGGAGGGGAGGAATGGGGAGGGGGAGAGGAGAGGAGTTGATAAAAATGCTATGCAATAGCTTTTTATTATTATTATTATTTCCAATTTACGCTGTGCTCGCATTGTACGGAAATCTGATACAATAAGAGATCAGCTTACACTGGAAATGTACAGCTTGAAGTGTAGTGTAGCCGTGTCTATATACTATGCGTTTCAAATGAGAATAGGAATGAGTTTGCGCCATGTTGAGACATCACAGCTGTCAATTCGAATAAATTGGGTAAGATCAGCAAAACAAGGTGTTTTCGAAATATAATTTATTTACGAATTATGAACGAATAATTTTCTAAATTGTACTGCTTCTCGCTCTCAAAGTATTTGTCGACATTGGAGATAATCTCTCGAGCCCTCCCATTCAAAACAGCGCCTCGTTCACACATTTTCGAGCAGTCAGGGAGATGAAAGCAAAAACAAATATCAACAACAACAACAAACAACCGTGTAACAAACAGAATTAATGAATAAAACGTAAGCACTCCACAAGACTAATTAATTTAAGACGTTTTTATTTCATTTTAAATAACTGTGACACGGTAAAACAAAAAAAGAAAGAAAATAATTGATACGCGATAAAGGTTTTGTTGCAGGCCGTACTTTTAAAGCGGCATTTGACAAATAGAGGTCATTGACGTTCCTATTATTATTTTAAACGCATAGTACAGACGCCAGCACATCAAGTTACCCCAATGTGTCAAATTTTCCCAATTGAATATGAACCTTATTTTGTTTGACATAAAGTTGAAAAACGATCAAAGAAATTTGACACATTGGGGTAACTTGACGTGCTGGCGTCTGTACATACAATTTGGTGTATGAAATTTACACAAATAACACCATAAATGTGTAATTTTTCAGGTATCTGGCTGAACGACTGGATCTACCCAAACTGCTGAGGATTGAGCATCCTGAAGGGGACAACACTTGGTCCCCAAGAGACATCTGTGATGGGTGGGCCAAAAAGAGAAGCTACTTAACCGCGAAGGCAGCTAGGTAATGAACTAGGATAGATTTTTTTTATTTTAACTGACTTTCTAACGTGACTGATTAACGTTTCTTCGGTGTTCATGTTACGCAGGCTGACCTGCGTAACATGAACACCGAATAAACGGCCTTTGTCTACAGACGAATCGGCAAAGTGACAGATTATATAGACATTTCTTTCGTCTCGAGCATGACAATGTCAAGAAAGATGAGAAGTTATATGTCGATTCGTCAGTATACAAGAATCAACAATGCCGAGCATGAAGTGCGCACCTATTTTCTCCATTTTTGACAGTTCTTTTCGAAACATTTCCTGTCAACAAGTGTCAAACAGTCTACATCAAATGAGACCTAGACAAGCAATCTACACCTCTAGCAACTTGACAGTTGCTATAGACAGCATGTAAATTTCTTTCTCTACGTACAAACGCTTGTGGACGAGTCGCCTCATGCTCGAGTAGAAGAAATGTCAAGTTGGACAGAAAGAAAATTGTCGTGTCTCGGAAGAAAAGAAATTAAGTGTTCATGCTACGCGGGCAGGAGGAGATTGTCAATTCGATTGTTTTTTTTTTATGTATGTACACCGATTACTCCGAGATTAATGAACCGATTTACGTGATTTTTTTTTTAGTTCGATGCGGAATAGTTGCCATTTGGTGCCATAAAAATTGAACATAGTTTGGCCGGGTAGTTTTCATTTTATGAACATTTAATTTATTTTTGAACATTTTTTTGTATGTTTCTGCACCGATTACGCTGGGATTTACGTACCGATTTATGTGATTCTTTTTTAGTTCGATGCGGAATAGTTGTTTTTTGGTCTCATAAAACATTAACATAGTTTGGCCTGGTAGTTTTCATTTTATGAACACTTTTGTTCATGAATTTTTCGTTTTGATTTCATCGAAATCTATTTATTTGTTTGATTGTAATATTAAAAGAAATGGAAAATAATGAATCATCTACATAAAAATAAAAAACTAAAAATGGTATAATAAAAACTTTTTTTTTGCAAATAATACAACCAACTTCAAAAAAAAGGGGAGGGGGAGGGGAAGGAGGAGGTGAGAGGGGACGGGTAGAGGCAGGGGTCGGGAGGGGTTATGGAGGGGAAACAGAGGGAGGGGCGAGGGAAGGGGAGGGAGGGGTGATGGGAGGGGTGTGGGAGGTGTGGGGGAATGGGAGAGAGGGGGAGGGGAGGAATGGGGAAGGGGAGAGGGGGGGAGAGGAATGGGGAGGGGGAGAGGAGAGGAGTTGATAAAAAATGCTATGCAATAGCTTTACCGTGGCAGTCTCCGAGTGCCACACGTCATTTTTTTATTTATTAATTACTAGACCAACTTACAGGCCAGTCATTCGATCCCTGGGGCAAAGCGTTATTGAGTTTTTCCATCTGGTATTTCTCAGTATCAACCCAGAGTCTGGATTTGTGCACGATTGATGGCAATAGGCTCGCCCCCTATTACATGGGACTTAAACTAAACATAACTGGCGAAATGTGGATGTTACTACCTGGTACAGACGCCAGCACATCAAGTTACCCCAATGTGTCAAATTTATTTTGATCGTTTTTCAACTTTATGCTAAACAGAATAAGGTTCATATTCAATTGGGAAAATTCGACACTTTGGAGTAACTTGATGTGCTGGCGTCTGTACATCTCTGCCTAACTCTTCGTGGATACAAGCGTGATGTTTTGTTATTTTTTTATTTCCAGATTGGACACATACAGAGCAGCTAACAGTCTACTAAGGATGGCGCTAGACGGCCGAATCTGTCTATGGTTACGACCTCCTGGATTCGCTGAGCATAGAGGTAAGATACGGACATAGACAAATTTGAACGCCCGGATTTATTCCAGTTAAACAAGATTTCGTTGGTCGGAAATGTGTTGTAAAAATACTCACCAGTAAGTAAATTGTATCCGTGTATTGTATAATTATTGTTTTTTTAAGGTCGGTTAAAATTCATCTTGTATTAGTAACATAACTTTCTAACCGATGACAGTGAGCTACAAATCAAATCAAAAATGTTTATTTGTTAGAACATGGTACAGTATAGAGATAGTAACAGAGGTAGTTCAGCATGTCCTGCCATACAATGGCGTACGAATATTTAATTTTAAACACAACAAGATTAGAAAATACTACAATAGTCAATAAGTAAGAAATTGTATTGTTGTAATAATAAATTATTGATAGATTAATAAATTAATATGTAATTGTTGCATGTGGTGGACTTAAATCTATTCTTATTTAATTATAATAGTAAGGATTTATCCTCTAGATATTCTTGAACACTATAATATTTTTTTCCTAATAACATTTTGAACAAAACCCTTTTGAACAGTGGCAATGGTAAGTCTTGAGTATTATTTGGTAAATGGTTAAAATATAATAATTGACAACATTTCAAAATTTTAACCTCCATGTTTTATTATGTTATCTAAAAGTAAATTCAAAACTAGAGGACCCATATTTTTTGGTTTTTCGAAATTATGTACTTTTCATTCATAATTTTAACTTTGAAATTCGGTGCATTCTAAAAAGACGTAAGCGCCAAATGACGTCATTCATACGGTGGAATGGCGATAATTCCTTTGCTTTACTGTGATACGTCAAAAAAAATCAGTTTCTTAGATGTCACTGTCATTTAGCAGTTGTCAATGTCACACATTGACATTAGATATGTCTTGTTTGACATTAGATATGTCATTTTTGACATTAGATAGTATGTCTTTTTTGGCATTAGATACGTAATTTTTGACAGAAATGTCTTGTTTGACATTATAGTTTCCATCTTAAAAATTAGCTTGCTTTAGCAAAGGTAAACACCTCATTCCACCGTATAAGTGACGTCATCGCATGGTTTTTGGTTTTTATTTTTTTTCTCAGAAATTAAGCTATAAATTTTAAAAAAAAATATATATTTGAGCTCAGCATACAAAAATGAAGAAACGGTATTTTTGTTTTAGGGTCATGTCAATTTTGAAATGTTGTCAATTGCCATGCAGTAAGTATTTCTTTTATATAGAATTTTATTTGGGGCAATTTTAGTTTTTTTTTTGTGTCGAATTCTGCTATTTATTTTGTAACTACTTTTTTCGAATATTTTATAATGATTTTTTTACAAAAATACATATTTCATAAATATAAGGGCATGAAAAAGACAGTATTTTCTGTTTTTGAAATAATGGTTTGTCGGCGCAAATATTCCAAACAACGGAGCGCACGTGCAACGGAACGTCACGAACTACTCGTGCAGCACGCCCCGCCATCGACGCCCCACCAGTCAAAAGTGAAGGGGACAGAGCTTATAAAAGGCGTGCGCTGTGCGTTTGTGGTCATTCATTCGTCGACATCCGAGTTGGTCGGACGATCTTGAGTGGATTTTATTATTATCATTTCTTCTTATTTTTCAATTGTTTTTATTAAATTATTAAACATTGTTATATAATTATTATTGGGTAAAATTACACAAAATGAGTTTTATAAATAAAAACATAATGAGTAATGAAGATGCTTGATGGTTTACACCATAGATATAATAAAGAAGGAGATATGCCCGTTAGACGAAAATGTATCGGAACCATGTGTCTCCACTTTGCCCCTACCACACGGCAACTACTACACATGCAGTTCAGTAAAAGCAATACATACGCAGTCGCTCACACACCCGCATTTCTTAAAACAGAACGTACTACACAATCAATTATAAACCTTATGCTGTCAAACACAGCGTGTATTTACCATGCACCATACAACTTACGCACACAAAAACAACGGTCGCTATCACTTCGTCGCATGAAGCAGCGGCCGTACTACGCGATGCATCCGCTCAATGAAGTATCCTTGTGTTATTTTTACATTGCTCGTCCAGCCACTTAGCGACAAACTTAGGTAGTGGTTACGGAGCAATGTATTTATTGCAACAATAGTACAGTCGCTGTGATATTTGAAAACAAAAATAACATAGTAAAAGCAAGAAATATATTACGTTTTGTTGTTTTGCATGATTAGATAGACAAATATAGTAAAATACGTGTACTTACATGTGATAAGAAATTCCGTGATTTACATAGTTTTGATTTGTGCTTCGGATTTTACAAAAAAACACTGAACAACACGGCATTGCTATAAAATGTCACAATCGCGGTCGAAAGCACACAAGTTCGCGCAGACGGCTTACGACGTGATCAATTTTAGCATGTCGCGGAGACACCGACACGCCCCCATGCCACTTCTCCTATTATTTAGATTTCTATGGTTTACACGTATCTAAAATATGGGCTCCACACATAGCCTGGATGCATTTTTTTTGCCCTTTAAGGACGCGTTTACAAATCTGACCAAAATGAACAGTTTTTCGGTACATTTTGCGGCAGAACTAAACTAAACTGAATCTAAATAATAATTACCAAAGGCAGATTACTCCTTCTTCTTGAAAAGGTCGCAATCTTTTATTGTAAAATCTAGGTAAATAATATTGTAAAAAATCATTTCCGGAACCTCTTTACTCGATTTCGTTTTGAGTTTAGGAACATTTTTCTTCTATTTAATAACAGTAATGTGTTTATTTAAAAATATTTTATGTAAGGAGACATGATCAACTCAAAAAGGTGGCAGAAAGAACTACCAAAATATTCCAATTAATCCCAGAAAATAAAACAAATCGATTTTAGTTTTTCAACAAATTTTGCTAGATTGCGTGAACCTTAATGGCTTGAAGCTAAGGTTTATTTTACTGATCGCTGTCGTGAGTTATTGCACAAAAATTTAAAACAAAAAATATTAGTTTGGACGCTGTGTCGCTTGCAAGCAGCAACTCCTGTTAAATAAGACCGCTATACGAATACAAAATATTTGACATACCAAATTTGATACTTTACGTGTTTTGTGCGCAATTAAACGCAATACCTAGAATTGAAGCGCGTCATTTCGTAGATACGTCCTTAAGGACTCTCTGCACGTCTGTTGAGTTCCCCCAAATAATAAGACCACAGCAACGCGCTACGAGCTCGCAACACGAACTAATAACCAAATTCTCTTCACAGAACAATACGAGACTTGCGAAGAAATCAAATACGTCCGCTGGGTGCAAGCGTTGTCTGACACCACGACGAAGTCAGAAGAGGTTCTGACGTCAGACTCCGACGGTGACGGGAACTCTGACAGCGGTGACGAAGGTTCAGATAGCAGCGACGAGCTGGAAACGACTGCTATGGCTAATAAGTTTGCAGCTTTAGGAGGCGATGGGGATGATGAATAGCTTTATCAATACTAACCTTATCCTTAACACGAATTCATCTTTGATTAATATTCTGACAGGACGTTTTTACAATGTTATGTCGTTGAGTTAGTAACCGTAGTGTTGTGGGCCATTTTTTTTATCGAATGAGATCGATTTTCTGTAAAATCGTTACTTTTACAATGATCACATTTAAAAATAAGATAAATGTTTTTTTTTTTTTAAATTCTAATGTAGATAAAGTTGTCGCGACACACGAAAGACAGAAACGTCAACACGTAATTTTTATATTGTCACAAATATAAGGGGCTTTCTAAATATCTGCCATCCTCTTAAGGGGTCATTGTACTCATCATTATAAACATCTTTTACTTCGCTTTAAAATCGCAAATAAAATCAGCTGTTCCCTACATTTTTGGTCACGTGACTCGTCGAAATGTAGGGAACAGCTGATTTTATTTTCGCGATATGGAGTTTGTCCTATAGTAAAAAATGTTTATAATGATGAGTACAATGACCCCTTAAGAGGATGGCAGATATTTAGAAAGCATAGTTCTAACTAAAAAGGCATTGAGACGCTAAGACATAACAATAAATACATTAGGAAGTCTAATTTATTTTTGTAAGGTAAATATGTAGCGACATCTATCTCGCCACATACGAACTAACCACTGACATCCTACATCGCGATGTTAAAGTTATCCGCGCGATTGAACGTATACAAGATCCCGACAACAACCGTCGGGCAGTAGTAGCCCACCAGACACAACACCCGTCTGCGAGGAGGAGCCGAGCGAGCTGTGGGGGATGAGGAACTTTACACCCTGTTCCTCATATACCTCTAAGAATTTCTAAGTAGGAATTTAGAATCTAAATTTGTGTCCACTTGATGGCAATAGTGTCGCCCATTATTACATAAGATTTAAACATAAGTAAAGACGCGGGTTACACGCGTGAGTATTATGCGCAAGCTACTTGTTCAAGTTACTCGCTTGTACTTGTACATAATGCAAATAACTGGAGCAATTAAAGACCTGGCTAACTTACGCAAGCAGTACGCACAAGTTATTTTCTCGTGGTCAAGAGCTACATGCGCAAATGACCCGCGCGCGCCACAGTACACGCGTTAGTTGCGCGGGTAGCTCGCTTTGGTACATGCTCGAGTCGCTAGACCCGCACATGTTTTAAAAGATAGAGTTTACGATGCATACAACCTGCGCATGTAGCTCTATATTTATTTATTTATTTATTATTAACCCTCGCATCAGAACGCCGTACAGCAATTACACTAATGGAGCTAAATTCATGAACAAATAAAAGTAATATCATGTTAACGACTGGCAACTCGAAGTAGGCATCTACCGGACATGACGTGTCATGGCGCGCGGGTAAATGGGTTTGGCGCGCAACAGTTTTACTGTGGGATTTTGACGTGACAACGTCTTATAAATTGGTTTGCCGGGTGACACTTCAAGAAACTGCGTTACGCTCCGCTCACGTTATGCGCTCACAATGAGAGCGAGTGAGAGGCACGCGTCCCTTCCACTCGGGCATGGTTAGCCCGCCTAAGAGCGAGAGAGACAGACATAAAAAGTGAAAGGCACGCGTCCCTTCCACTCGAGCACAGTTTCATCCTTCTTCCTACTATACGAATGAATATTCACATTAAAATTATTTTACCACTCAAAATCGTTGTCACGTAAAACTTTCGCCCGTATACCGACTTTACAGGCAACCAATTTTTTATTATAATTTAACTAATAGAAAGAAATGCTCTGTATACAATATAATTAATTCCATTAATTACCAACACAATTAAATAGATGACACATTTGGTTTATTGGAACTTACTCCTAACAATGGATTGTATTTTGACTTAAAATTATAAAAGGTTTTTAAAATATGAAAAATGAGATTAGAACATTGTTGTTGATGGTTGTTCTGTGAAATAGTTTTTGGGGATATTGAACTGTAATATTATAAACGTAAGTAGTGACCGTGTTCAAGTGTTTTATTACGCTAATAATCATCTGCTTCTTAACATGATTGACTTGACCACGAGCCAATAACTTGTGCGTACTGTTTGCGCAAGAAGGCCCTGGTCTATACTTGATTCAGTTATTTGCGTTATGTACAAGTACAAGCAAGTAACTTGAACAAGTAGCTTGCGCATATTACTCACGCGTGTAACCCGCATCTTTACTTGCTCCAACTACATGCATAGTGTATGTAGAATTTAGCGCCGATCTGATTTAGCGTAAATTCTGGGTTGGTTGATATTGGTTCATTAGTTTAAGATCACTGGTTAAATTATACGAAATTATTTGGTTTAAAAGTTATATTGAAATTGGTTATAAATGGTAGATTTAGGCTAAATTAGCACTAAGATGGTTTGACGTGGTTTTGGTGGAGTTACGCGATTGGTGTCCGCACATACACTCACTGAGTAATACTTGCGACACATGCATTTATGGAAATGCACGGAGGCAAAAGCGCTGAGCTGTTCGGTTGCAAATATTGTTCCGAACATATTCCCGAGCACAAGATGAGATTAAAAGATAAATTGATCAAATCATCTTAGTTTACATGTAAAATAAGAGTTAAGTCTAATAATATAATGGTAAACAAAGTAAAAAATATATTTCTATTAAAATTACTCTACACTAATGTATCGTCTACTGTACGCACACAATCTTTTCGCACTTTAGGCAACGTAGCCCTTTCCTTTTTTCCCGCACTACGCATAGCACTGGGCCACCGCCTGGCGAAATATGCACTTAAGCCTATGTGTTCACTTTCACTTTGCTGACGGTCAGCAATACTCTGCTTTCGCGGTTTCACATCACTTTGCACTGTGGTTGACTCCGATGTGGTTGCCACAGACTCTTGTCTGTGGTGACGCTCCGCGCGACTGGCCGTAGAATACGAGCAGCATCTCACTTTTGTCCAGGCCCAGACTACTGCCGCGCACAGGACAACTCCCAGCAGTATGTAGACGACGGTGTACTGGTGAATGTCATGGACTGATATGTTGTCGACCTCTGCTTTGGTGGATTTTAGATTTTTTATTTGTTCTCCAAGAATAAACAGAGATCTATTTAGACTCATGTCTTCTGGTAGTTCAATTTCAGTTGGTATTTTGACGTTCACGATATGATTTATTTGGTCTAGCTCTGGTACGACCAATTCTGGTGAAAATATTAATTGGTTGGATTGGTGTTGTAAGGAGTACAATGTAAAATCTTTACTTTTAACAAAGCATTTCTGAGTCATGCTAATGATCCCTGCTTGAGTCAGCTGACGAACTGTTACTTGATCGTCACATATGATTTTAATTGTATATGTGTCACAGCAAAAATAGAGGTATTGTGATGTAGAGTGTAATTCTACCCATTTGTTTTTGCACACTCTTCTTTCTGTCTTGCACCTTTGGTTTATTGGGCTTGTTTCACAAAAGTTTTGGTCATTTTCCAGGTTCAGTATTGGTTTAAAGAGCTCACACATGAGGGATTCCCCTTGAGACAAGCATGTGTCAAGTTCATGTCTGGTGGGTACAAGATAAGCATCCTTTTTTAGGTTCACTGCGACGTACTCTGATATTGGTATTATGCTGGTCATACTGTAATTGGTTTGACGCGGAATTGGTATGATCCTGTATAATTGAAAAGTTTCCCGTGCTATGAGTGGGAATGTAATTTCGAAAATAATGTATTTTTCTGTGACCCGCGCCTTTGTTCTAAGCAGCTTGTAAATATGCTGAAGGTCTGTCTCTATGTTTGCTATTGGCAGGCTTAAATCTTGAGGCATTTGGCCATAGATAATTTGTAGCTCTCGTTTGAGCTGCGCTGGTGTGAGTAGATGCAGACTGATTTGGCCGTGGTAAATCTCCGATATTGTATCTATCAAAGTGCTCTGTATCTGTTTCAAGTTTTGCATCATATTAATGGTAGCTATAGAGACTAATGTGAAGTCTTGTTGTGTGGTTATCACATCAATTTCTTTTTGCAGTCCACTGTTGGCCTTGTCCAAGGCGTTTAAATGTTTGTTTATGGTTTTGTGTTGTTTCGCTATTATATCTTCAGTTCTTTGCAGTACATTGTGTTCCGCTTCGACGATAGATGTCAAGTTTTTCCATAACTGACCTTGATGGTGTTGGTTTACGTGTATAAGTTCAATGTCCTGTCTGTATTTTTCTGCGAAATTTTCGTCTAATACCCCGAACAATGAGTTTGCAATTGAGCCGACAGCGTTGATAAGGCCGCGTCGTGTTCGTGAGCGCTCGCCGTAATGCTGGCTAAGCAACAGCTGGTCGTAGTATTGCAGTTCATTGTAATCGTGACGTATTTGTTGGAGTATCATATGACAGTGGCTGGATTCTATAATTGTTTCGCATGTTTTATCGAGATAGCTTGTAAAGTCTTGAATAGCTTTATCTCCTTGCCAGTACGGGGACGTATTGTAGTATGTTACTAATTTCCACTTATCCCGAATCAATTGTACTTTCCCCACAGCGTCAAAGTACAAAGTTTTACTAGTGTCAAATGGCGTAATATTATATAATGCTGTTGTAGGCAGTATTATACTTAAGAAGAATAATAAAGCTAGTGCAAGGTTTGCGATCTTGGGATAAGTCTTGTATGTTTTGGTTTTTGGTTGCAAGTGGTTACGTGGTTTATTTTCTGGCCTTATCGGTTGTACTGGTTCTTTACCTTCTGGTTTTTCTGGTATGATTGCTTCTTCCTGGTTTATTGGTAAAACTGATAGTTTAACTACAGGGCGCTTCATGTAGCCGTTTTTGGTTTTCAGAGTCACTACTCTGACGAGTTCGTCTCTTCCTGGATGTACTTCCGTCACACGGCCCATTGGCCATTTCCCTGCTGGTAAATTGTCGTCATGTATCATTACTAGATCGCCTACTTTGACGTTCTTTTGGTATTTTAACCATTTATTTCTGGTTGATAGCTGAGTTAAGTACTCTACCTTCCATCTCTTCCATAAATCTTCAAATAGTTTTGACACTAGATGCCATCTAGTTCTGGCGTCATTAGCTGTTTCGATGATGGTCAAACCTGGTCGTGCTGATAGGAAATGGGCTGGTGAAAGGTAATTTAAATCTTCTGAGTCTTCTGATAACGCACAAAGTGGTCGTGAATTCAAGCAGGCTTCTAGTTTTGACAACAGGGTGATATATTCTTCAAATGTAAGTTTTTGTTGTCCAATCACGCGTTTGAGGTGGTGCTTGAGACTTCGCACGGCTCTTTCCCAAAGTCCTCCCGCCTGAGGCCAAGAAGGTGCGTTGAAATGCCATTCGATTTCTAATTCTGTTATCTCTTTATAAAATGACTTATTGAAAATATTTTGAAGATGGTCGTATTCTTCTTGCAGAATTCTGTTGGCTCCAACGAAATTGGTTCCGTTGTCGCTATAAATGTGACGTGGAGCTCCGCGTCGTGCTGCCATTCTGGTTATAGCGGCTATCATAGCTGAGCTAGTTAAGTCGGAAACGAGTTCTAGATGCACAGCTTTCGTCACCATACATATGAAAAGCGCTATGTAACCTTTGGTAGTTTTTATGCCTCGTCCTTTGTTTGCTTTCACATCCACAAAGCCTGTGTAATCGACTCCGCAATGGTAGAAAGCGCTTTTAGGGTTTACTCTGTATGCTGGTAGATCTCCCATGAGCTGATACTGTTGTATGGGCTCTTGCTTCTTGCATGTAACACACTGACGTATGACTTTCTTTGTAGCTGAATATCCGCTGATAATCCAATAATTTTGTCGAATATTTGACAAAGTGAGGCGTGCCCCACCGTGGTAGGTTAGCTCATGAGCGTATTGAATTATTAGCGAGGTAATTCGATGGTTGTGTGGTAATATAATTGGGTTTTTCATTTCTGAGCTTATTTGGGCGTTTCTTAATCTGCCTCCTACTCGCAGGATACCGTCTTGGTCTATGATAGGGTGAAGTGGTAAAAGTTTACTTTTTGAATGCACTTTTCCATTCTTAAGTAAACAACTGAAGTCACTGGCGAACTCCATATGTTGCACAGTTTTAATAATCAGCAGTTTTGCGCGACGGAGCTCATGTAATGTGAGATAAGGTTGACGGCCTGCTTTTGCAGTCGTCAGCCGTAGTATCCATGCAAAAATGCGCACGATTTTTACGAAGGAATTTAATTTGTTTAACAAATGGTGGGTTATGGTTGGTATGGTCATGGTTGTATTCTGGTGATTTTGCACAACTACTGCGTTAGACTGTCTTATCTCTAAACTGGTTTCATAGGTAATTTGAGATATGTCATGGTTTTTAAATGATTGAATCCATGATGGCCCTTGCCACCAGAGATAATGGTTTTTTAATTGTTTGGTTTTCAATCCACGGCTGGCACAGTCTGCTGGATTTTCAATGGTTTTGACATAACTCCATTTTTCTTTTGATATTATTTTGGTAATAGCTTTCACGCGGTTTGAGACGAATGGTTTCCATCTCGCTGGATCTCCTTGAATCCATCCTAACACTGCTGTTGAATCGCTCCAGCAATATATTTCTTGTTTATAAGACTTTAGGCAAGTTTGCACTTTTTGCATCAGCTGTGATAATAGTTGGGCACCCATTAACTCCAGCCTTGGTATAGATATGTCTTTACTGACAGGCACTAATCTGGCTTTTCCTGCGACCAGTGTTACCTCATTAGAGTTATTTTCATTGCTGACTTTGCAATATATCACGGCGGCATACGCCTTGTTTGACGCATCACAAAATCCGTGTAATTGCAAGTTATGGTTTTCCTTTATTCCAAGCCATCGTTTTACTTCTATGGTATTAATATCTTTTAATTCTCCCCTTAAGTTCAGCCACTTGTGATTGATATCTTCTGGTAGCGCGTCATCCCAGTTAAGATTTGATGACCACACACTTTGAAATAACATCTTCATGGTTATAGTTAATGGTGTGAGCCAGCCTAATGGGTCAAATATTTTTGATATGTCGGAGAGAAGTGACCTTTTGGTTGGTTTTGGTAATAAAACTGGCTCCAGTTTTGAGTCAAAGATGAATTTGTCCTGTTGCGGGTTCCATCCAAGCCCTAATGTTTTTGTTGCGTCCGACTGTTTGAACTCGTAGATTTGCTGGTTCCACAAATCTTTTTCTGAGTCAGCGAGTAATTTTGGTTCGTTTGTAGCCCATTTTCGTAGATTAAACCCACCCTTACTGAGTAGCTTAATTAGGTCTGTTTGTAACTGTTTTGCTTCATCCATTGAATTTGCTCCACCACAGTAGTCGTCCATGTAGAAACACTCTTCTAACGCTTTTGCTGCCGCTGGGAAATTTAGTTTTTCCTCGGCAGCAAGTTGTTTTAAGCACATCATAGCCAAAAATGGTGCAGGCTTTGTGCCATAAGTTATGGTTGTTAGTTGATATGTCTGGATGGGTTGGTAAGGTGAGTCCCTCCACAATATCTTCTGGTACGGCTGATCTTCAGGATGTACCATTATTTGTCGGTACATTTTCTCGATATCTGCAGTGTATACGAACTGATACTGTCTCCATTTCAGAATTAGCTCCTGTAGATCTTGTTGTAGGTTAGGACCTCGATACATGACGTCATTCAAGCTTAGTCCTGATAATGATCTAGTCGACGCGTTAAACACAACGCGCAACTTTGTAGTGGTTGACTCAGCACGAGTGACGCAGTGATGTGGTAGGTAGCACTCGGGTTTCGTACCTGTTGTTGACGGTATCATATGTTTTAAATTTGAATACTCATTCATAAACTTTGTGTATTCTGTTTTCAATTCTTGATCTTTCTGTAACTTTCTCTCTAAGTTACGAAATTGTGCCAGTGCTAATGGTTTAGTGGACCCTAGTTGTTCCTTGGTTTCTGGTTTAAATGGCAGTCGGACTTGGTACTTCTTATTTTCTAGTCTCTCTGTTGTTGTTAGGAAATATTGCATGCATTCATGATCTTCGGTGGACATTTCGGCCTGTTGGTTGATGTCTTCATTTTCCCAAAATCTGCGTAAGTCGTCAGTATTATGTAGGACGACGTTACATCTGTATTGTGGTGTCATTGTCCCACAAAGCAACCATCCTAATTGCGTTTGTTGGGCTATTGGTTGATTCTCGCCGTCGCCTCTCAAAAGGCCACCTAAAGCAATCTTGCAGTACACATCTGCTCCTAGCAGTAGGTCCACCGGTCGACTGGTATTAAAGTCGGGGTCTGCCAAATTAATGTTTTGTATGTGAGGCCAAGTTGGTTTTATGAACGATTTATTTGGTAAATTTTTGATTAGGTTGTTCATTATAAGTACCTCACCTTCTATGGCAAACTCACTATAAATTGATTTTATACGGATGTTCAGTACACCCTTACAGCTGTTTTCCTTTTCACCTACGCCGAATATGGTTCCTTTGCAAGAGTGTCTTTGAAGTTTTAAAACTTGAGCTACCTTCTCACTTATTAAAGAGATTTGAGATCCCTGGTCTATCAGTGCCCTCATGGTATGGTATGCGCCATCGTATCCTGGGACTTCCACTAAGGCCGTAGCTAAGAGTGTCTCGGACATGTCATCCCAAGATGCATGGGTTGAAGCTGCTGCTTGTTCATCATTAGTCACGCGTAGTGTCATGTGTGTGTTTCCGGCCTTATGGTTTGGTTTTGCCGATGTGTTCGGCCTGGTTTTGGTTGTGATTGCGTCATGCAATAATGAGTTATGTTTAGCATTGCATTTGCGACATGTTTTATTAGAATTACAAGGTTTATTTAAATGGTTGAATAGGCAATTCGTGCAACAGTTTAAATGGTGGACAGTTTTTAGTTTTTGCTCATCCGACATTTGCAAAAATTGGGTACACATCCATAACCCGTGGTCAGCATTACACAATGCGCAGGTGATCGACCGCGACACGTGTAACGACTTAGTATGGTTTTTCAGGTTGTTTGAATGGCCTCTGTATGATGATTGTTGATTATTATTAGAATTATAATATTTTTTCTGGTTTGCTTGATAATTTTGGTTTTGTGGTTCTTGTTTACGCCGCGATGCTTCTAAGGCGGTAAACTTGCTTTCCAAGAAGTCTAAGAATTCTTGAAGTACTGGTACTTCCCTGGGATTCTTTACCGACTCAATATATTCGGCGAATAGCTCGCTGTCAAGTTTCTGGGACAGCAGAAGTACTAACAGCGGATCCCAAGTGGTTATATCTATCCCTAGGTTCTGAATAGCGTGGAGGCATTCTTTGGTTACGTCATGCAGTTTTTTGATCGCCCCTATGGATTGTTGCTGCATATTAGGAATGTTCAATAATATGTTGACGTGAGACGTGAAAATAAGTCGGTTGTTGCCATATCTGTGGTTTAGTATTTCCCAGCAAACCGCGTAATTATCTGAACTAATCTGAAGATGGTGGATCAGACGCTCAGCTTCTCCTGCAACTTTGCTTTTTAGAAATTGCATTTTTTGTGAGTTTGACAACGATGGGTTTCTATGGATGGTTTCTGTAAATAAGTCTTTAAACGATGTCCAATGGTGGTAGTTCCCTTGGAATGTGGGAATATCCATCTGTGGAGTAGATTTGTCGCGATGAGATACAGACCCCATTTTAGAGTTTATGGTTTTCTTTAAATCGTTATACATTTTCTCATATCGGTTGAATTCGTCTTGGTACCACACAACCTCATCCCCGTTTCCACTTTCTATTTCCCAGTGTAGGCTATCTATAATAGCCCACCGACTTTGCAGAGTTTTCAATGCGTCGTCGAACTCCCACTTGTTCTGTAGTTGATCGATTTCAATGGTTGATACGGTTCTCATGAAGGCTCTGAATTGGATAGTCTGCTTCTTTATCATTTCTTCTAATTTACTGCCTCCGATGGTATCTCTATGTTGCTGCTGTGAAGGAGTTAATTCCTCTGGTTGCTTCGATGTGCCTGCCTGTCCCGACGGTTGTCGAGGTTCTTGCTGTTTTGCCAACAAGTTCTCCATGGCTCTGGTAATTAGCTGCTTGATTGACGTATAGACTTCCTCCGCCTTATCAAAACAGTTTTGTGTGAAATACACATGGTTAAATGCTGCAACTTCACAGCATTTTCTATGGTTACGCTGATATTCTCTCCAATAATTTTCTAATATTTCCGATTTCCGCTTGCAATAATCTATAGTTTTACGCTCAGCTCCGTCTTTCTTGATGTTAGTTAGAAGCTTAACCAGAGAATCGTAAATCTCCGTTTGACTGACTGCTAACTCTTCCATTATTATCACGGTTAACTAAGTATGTAAGTAAAATAAAGTATGTAAAATGGTTTGGTCTGACCTTATATGCTTCTTACACGACAGCTGTCCGATTTCTTCCAAGTTGATTTCACTCCCTATCTACTTTCCCTACAAACTGATAATTCATAAAACACTGGTTTTAAGGTCCCGGTGCACAAACACTTCACTGTACTTCGCGAACCGAGGCCCTTAATGCTCGAAGGACCATGTAGAATTTAGCGCCGATCTGATTTAGCGTAAATTCTGGGTTGGTTGATATTGGTTCATTAGTTTAAGATCACTGGTTAAATTATACGAAATTATTTGGTTTAAAAGTTATATTGAAATTGGTTATAAATGGTTGATTTAGGCTAAATTAGCACTAAGATGGTTTGACGTGGTTTTGGTGGAGTTACGCGATTGGTGTCCGCACATACACTCACTGAGTAATACTTGCGACACATGCATTTATGGAAATGCACGGAGGCAAAAGCGCTGAGCTGTTCGGTTGCAAATATTGTTCCGAACAGTGTAGAAGCACCCTTACAGCTGAAATGTGTACCTATGTAGTTCAGGACACCTCTGCCCAAACCTTACGAGGGATATAGGAGTGATAGTAAGGCTTATGTCTATTACATTATTATGTCAAAATAATAACATAGTTTTATATGCAGCTTAATAATATTCCTATGTAATTTGCAGCTAAAGTTATTTTATTTTCTCGTTAAATGAAGTAATCACTGAAATCTTTACTAATATTATAAATGCGGAAGTTCGTACGGATGTTTGTAACTCTTTCGCGCAAAAACCACTGATCGGAATTCGATAAAACTTTAGAGGAATATAGCTTATACAAAAAAAAAACACGTAGGCTATATTTTTTTAAGATGTTGTGTTAATGTCCAGGTGTCAAGTAAGTGGTCTCAGTACAGTCAGCGTCAAAAGTCGATGACCATATTCATATTTCCTAAACTCATGAACACCTTAGCATACACAAATTGCTTAACAGACTAGTCCTAGAATAGAAAAAAACATCTAACATCTTAAAAAATCAAAATTAGCTGAACAACACTTTGCATGTGTCTAATCGTAATTTAAACTCTTTACATATTAATGTAACAACCATATTTGAGAAAATGTGCTATAACTGCAACTTGTTCATATTTTTAGTTCCGCGTTGCTCCCTAGATGGCGTTCCCCTGTTTAAATGCGCGCTATGGTTACGGTACCGCGAATAGTATAAGAGCCAAGAATATTTTTAATAAGTTGTTCATTTTCAATAGCAGTTGAGTTTTATTCCGTGTGCAGTGTTGACAGCATGAATTTACGTAACGTTAAATCTGTGGCCCTAGTGAAAAGGGGTATAAGTCCAATTTTGTCGAAAAATGAGTTAAGTGTACCAAAGTGATCAGAAAACCGACTTTTACAGTTTTTTTTGGTGTCAGTTGGACCCTTTTACACAAAGTAACTTTCTTATTTTTAACCGACTTTCAAAAAAGGAGGAGGTTCTATGTTCGTGTGTATGTATTTTTTTTTTTTTTTTTTTTTTTTATGTATGTTACCTGATTTCTCCCCCATTTGTGGACCGATTCTCAAAATTCTTTTTTTGTTGGAAAGAGTATACTCCTGAGGTGGTCCCATTTTAATTTGGTGAAGATCTGGTGCTGATCTTCGGAGATATACAACGGAACTCTTCAAAAATAGACGGCAAATCTGTCGTGATTGCTAGAATCGCTTGATGTTTATTGTTTATACAACATCATGACGTATCATCACGCCTGTATGCTCTGAGGGGTACGCAGGTGGGTACAATATACCTAGATTTCGTCAGTTAGGTATGTTAATTTTAATTTATTAGGGATTAGTGGAAAACCTTATTATCATGACATGTATTGTTAACAATTAAGAATATAAAATAAATTCATGGTAAATATTTTTATGGCAACAACTAAAAATGGAAAAATAAAAAACTTTTTTGCAAAAAATAAAACCGACTTCAAAAAAAACACTAAACGGTGTAAAATAACTCTAAATTCGGAAGTCGGTGGCCCATCATGAGTAAGACAAACTCACCAAAGCCACAGACTTCCGAATTTAGAGTTATTTTACACCGTTTAGTGTTTTTTTTGAAGTCGGTTTTATATTTTGCAAAAAAGTTTTTTTTAGAGATAGCTTAGATCTGTCATCACCAAACGATAGAGCATTTTTTTCTGATCACTTTGGTACACTTAACTCATTTTCGACAAAATTGGACTTATACCCCTTTTCACTAGGGCCACAGAAATTGTCAAAAGTAGCTGAACAATAATATTACGTCCAAAACATACGCATAGTGTTTATTTATTTTATTTTATTTTAAAGAGGGCTTACAGACTAACAGTGAAATAAAGAATATAATATTTAAAAAAAAAATGCTAAAACAAGCCTCCACATAAAGTAAAGATAAGATGATATTGTAGCGACATCTATCTCGCCACATACGAACTATCCTACATCGCGCTATCAAAGTTATCCGCGCAGTTTGAACGTATACAAGTTCCGACAACAACCGTCGGGCAGTAGATAGCCCACCAGACACAACACCCGTCTGGTCGGAGGATCCTCCCTTTTCAATGGTGGATGAGGAACTTTACACCCTGTTCCTCATACCTCCAAAATATCATATAGGGTGACTGGTTATTAGTGCCCGATACTTAAACACGTGATTGTACTCATGAATACGAATAACTTTCCCAAAGAAACTTTTCTTATACTCATTAACTTTCAATTAATTTAATTACGTCAGTACTGCACAACGGGAGCGGTGGGGGTGGCGGGGGAGCGTGTGACGCTACTACTAGTAGATTTTGCCCTTCCCGAGGTCAGACTATCAGCTGATCGATCACAGGCGCGCGCGCGGGAATTTCTAAGAGTGTTTTTTTTTTATTTTATTGTGTTTTAAGTTATTGTGTGTAAAAAAAAAGTTTCTTTGTGAAAGTTTATTACAATCATGAATACAATCACGTGTTTAAGTATCGGTCACTAATTACCAGTCACCCTATGTATATATATATCATATCGTTAAGATGATTTAGACGTAATATTCGCCTTACCGCTTAAGTAAGGAATCTTCCTAGCAGATAATGTACTTATATTAGCGGTACCCCGACGTGACATAAAATTATATGGCTCAACGATAGGAAAATGTAATTTTTATGTTTTTAAATGTGAGCTTTAGTTTTTAGTGAGATAAAAAAGTGCTAAACTAAAATTACAAAGACATTCGAACCGCGACATTGATTGGCCGATAGATGATTGTATAATAAATTTCGAACACAATATACAATAATACGGTCGAATTTTGACCGCCAACGATCACTACTTTTGACCACCGAACGATCACTACTTTTGACCACCGAACGATCACTACTTTCGACCACCATACGATCACTACTTACGACCACCGGACGATCACTAATTTCGACCACCGGACGATCAATACTTTCGACCACCGGACGATCACTACTTTAGTCTATTAGCTTTGTTTACGTAGTTATTCTATAATAATATAGAAATTGAAGATATCTCAATGCATTTATCTATTGCTTTTAATATAATTAAGAGCGAATACAAGGCTTGTTATAATAATGATAGTGAATTAAACGTCAATTTGATTGATTACTATGCGCATTTGAAAAACGATGATATGTAATCGACAGACAGCCTCTTTCAAAATCAAAAGTCTTTATTCAAATTAGGGTGAGAATCAGCACTTTTTGAACGTCAAAAAAAATACGTAAGACTGTCCCCCAGAATGCCCCGACCTTCGCCACTTCCTAGTGTTTTTGCTGGGAAGAAGAAGTGGCGGAACAAACTCCTCAGCAACACATCTGTCTGATTCGACTTGAATATACAGGGTGTTTCATTCAAATCGGTCAGTATGGGAAAGTCTGAAACTATAAGACATACGAAGATCTGTTCTGAGGAACCATGTCATCGATTTTAATAACAAGAAAAACTGCATTAATACATTTAAAAAAAACATCTGTACTCCGTTCGGGAATCGAACCCGGTTATTTTTGAAAAAAAAAAACGCTACACTATTTCTATTTAGATATCGATTGGGTAGGTTTTAAGCAGTAAATGTTTGTATGAAACATGATGTCTAAAATGAATAAAATGCATTGATTCCACATACTTTAATTTATTTTAGTATAGGTGCTCAAAATAACCGGGTTCGATTCCCGAACGGAGTACAGATGTTTTTTTTTTAATGTATGAATTTTTCTTGTTATTAACATCGATGACATGGTTCCTCAGAACAGATCTTCGTATGTCTTATAGTTTCAGACTTTCCCATACTGACCGATTTGAATGAGACACCCTGTATACAATGAAATGCGCAAGAAATAGCAGTAAGGTATAACCACTTTTGTAAATCATTACATTTCAGAATGATTGTCACGTGTTAGCTAGCACACTCCAATATACCAAGAAGATAAAAATAAATAATTATCGTTGGTTTTGTGTTCGCAAGCGCAATTGCTGAGCATGTAGTCCCGGGTTCAAGCCCCGGGTCGCGCTAAGTGTAGTTGAGTTTTTTCCATTTGGATTTTTTTGTAGCAGCCCTGAGTCTGGATCCGTGCCCGATTGATGGCAATAGGCTCGCCCCCAATTACATGGGACTTTAACATAAATGGCGAAGTGCGGGTGTACCTACTATCAATGGGCTACTGGACAAAATTTTAGTTTTTAGTCCCTCATCTAGATTACAAGAAAATATTCGACACGTATATTTTATTTTTTCACGTAATCAAAAAATAACGGCGACACATCGAGTCAAAATGTCGCATGACACCATCTCCTTTCTTCCATCGGGAATCCAGACATACTGCAGGTTATCACCCATTCCTTGTAGATGTTCCACACATTCGCACAAAGCGCTTTGCCTGTTCCTTCATTATGCGCACAGCCAAGGAGTGGAATTCCCTGCCTGCATCAGTGTTCCCGAGTTCATATGACCCCAATCTGTTTAAGTCGCGAGTTAATAGGCTTCTTTTGGGTAAGCTCGTTCCATCGTCGACCTCATCTCTGACCGCAGGACAAGATTGAGGTCAAGAGTAGACCCATTATATATATAAAAAAAAATGACTTCACTAGCCAATACTGTTTATACTAGATAATGACGTTACAAGCTCCCCTCTCATCAACTTTAACTAGTCAATTACCGCAATCCAGACACAATTAAATTACTATTGTTTGCGGACACCGGTGTCCACGCGGAGCCTAATGAGTTAATGCGCTTAATCTAAGCGGTTTTCCATCAATTTGATAAAGAAAAAAATATGTGTCGAATATTTTCTTGTAATCTAGATGAGGGACTAAAATTTAAATTTTGTGAAATAGCCCATTGGGGTAGCTTGATACCTACGTGCGATAGAAGTAAACGCGTAAAACGCATAGTAATCGGTAAAATTGTATTTTAGCTTAGTTTTAATTATTTATTGTTGTCATACAATTAATGTATATGATCTAATATTTTGTACGTCCAATGATTTTTTTTACTTTTAAATACAGTAATTATTTTGATGTGTGTGTTTTATTTACTGACCCCTTTAATACATTCTTACATATTTTTAGTACCTATACATATTGTTGACGCCTAGCCCCGCGCGGCGCGGGGAGCGGGGCATCAGCTCGATCCCTACTCTGCGACCTCGGGCCTATATTATAACGTGTGCACCGGATCATTTCGCCGGGACTAACTAGCCTTGTATTCATTCCGCATAAAAACGACAAACAAGTCACTATTGTAAATTTTGAAAGTAATAAACCATATAGTATTTGGCATCCCGAGTTTCTTTTCAGCTCCGCACTCATAGGTACCTGACACACAAATATAAGGTCTAGCCCACATATAGTATAGAAAGAAAAAATGACTAAAAAGCAAAAAAAAATATTTAATGTACCCACTGCATTGCATTATACTTCTTCAATAGCCCATGTTACTCGGGGCAATGCAAGGGTTCTAACGATACCCCATATATGTAAATCAGAGTTCAGTAATCTAGAAGTAACGAAAGGTAAATGGAAGTACAAGGCAGATGTAAGTGGGAACGCCGGGAGGGGCGCCCTAGAAGGACATACATAGACCTTAGTGGTGAGGTTCTTCAGAAAGGTCAGGTGCGTAGTACTCGCAACCGGCGTGTGTGTATGACAACATATTGTATGAATGTAAACGAAGCAAAGAAGTATGTAAGAATCGTAGCATATGGCGCTCTGTAGTTTCTGCCTACCCCCATGGGAAAAAGGCGTGAGTTTATGTATGTATGTAATTTAGAAGTTATGGTGGAGTGAAGAAACTCGCATACATACATGAACCCTGAAACTATAACACTCCTTTTTTGGGACAGTTGTGTAATAAATAAATAATATTTTACAACTTTCACACAACGCCACCTAGTCCCAAGCTAAGCTAAGAGCTTGTGTTATGGGTACTAAACAGCTGATAAACATACTTATATATTTCTAAATACATACATTTATGAGATAAATTACACCCAGATACAGAACAAATTATCGTGCTCATCACACAACCGTTAGTCCTGGGTGGGAATCGAACCCACGACCTCCGGTATAGGCAGTCGCGGCCACTAACTACTAGGCCAACAGGCCAGTCAATTAAACTTGAACCTTATTTTCTTTGCGTTAAAGTTGAAATCTAGTGTGACTGACACAGGCTAGGGCCACAATCGGGGATTTTAATTTGTATAACACAAAAAAAAAACGAAATTGTTCGCCGAATATCCAATGATTTATGTAAAAAGGTGTAGATATGTTACGTCTGTTGACGGCGCGACGCTACACTGAGGTCAAGTGTGGCTAGTTAGCCACATTTTAACGTGTCGCTTGATGAGCGGTTATAACCTACCTACACCTTTTTACTTATAAAGTTATAACATCATTGCAAATATCAGTATTTGTCGGTTCAAAAGATATAGGAGTTTATAGGTGCCCGCCTCGTTCATTCAGTAATGTTCGGACTTCGAGAGAAACTTAGCCTCGTGTGGTGTAAAAGGAACCATTAAATCAAAAACCAAGGTCAAGGTCATTCTAAGGTCATCCACAAAATAGAGTACGTTATTCCCCGGGGGGTGTTGTACTAGGGGGATACCCAAAACTTCATTATTTTTTGCCTAGGACGTCCCGTTTCAGAGATATAGCCTGAAAAGGGAATTTCTAATACCAATGAAAAATGCTTTTTAAATAGGATATGGCATTCGCCGACTTCACATTTTGGCGACCTGTGATGTTGTGATTGCTGTAAAACCTGCTTCCTGGGTTATCTTGTTAAGGGATGTTCCAGATATTTGGCAGACTTTTTCATCAAATACAGTTAGACGTGAGAGTGGGGCCGCCTCGCTCACTCAGTAGTCAGTAATGTCCGGACTTCAAGGAAAACACGGCCTCGTGTAGTGTAAAAATAACCATTATGTCAAAATAGGGGTCAAGGTCATTTGAAAGGTCATCCAAAAAATTGGTTTTTATTTCTCCCCGGGGGGTATTGTACTAGGGGGATATCCAAAATTTCATTATTTTTCGCCTAGGACGTCCCGTTTCAGAGATATGGCCTGAAAAGAGAATTTCTAATACCAATAAAAAATGCTTTTTAAATAGGACACGGCATTGGCCGGTTCCATATTTTGGCGACCTGTGATGTTGTGATTGCTGTAAAACCTGCTTCCTGGGTTATCTTGTTAAGGGATGTTCCAAATATTTGGCAGACTTTCTCATCAAATACAGCAGACGTGAGAGTGGAGCTGCCTCGCTCACTCAGTAATGTCCGGACTTCAAGGAAAACATAGCCTCGTGTAGTGTAAACATAACCATTAAGTCAAAATAGGGGTCAAGGTCATTCAAAGGTCATCCAAAAAATAGGGTGCGTTTATCCCCGGGGGGTATTGTACTAGGGGGATACCCAAAATTTCATTATTTTTCGCCTAGGATGTCCCGTTTCAGAGATATTGACTGAAAAGCGGGATTCTGATACCAATGAGAATTGCTTTCAAACTTGGGCAATTGGGCAACTTTCGTCGGCTCCATATTTTGGCGACCCGTGATGTTGTGATTGCTGAAAAATCTGCTTCCTGGGTTATCTTGTTAAGGGATGTTCCAAGTATGAGCAACTGGATGGCTGGACCAAGTCCCCAATTTCAAATTTAGCAGAATAAAGCGTTTGTACTAAATATGTACTATTTGTACCCTAAACAAGACATTTGTTGTTTTTTGTGTTTGTTTGTTTTTTTGTCGTTTGTGTTTCTTTTGTGTTTGTTTGTGTTTGGCATTTGTATGTTTGTCGAGTTTTTCTTGAGATACAGTATAAGTGGGAGTGTGGCCGCCTCGTTCATTCAGTAATGTTCGGACTTCAAGAGAAACTTAGCCTCGTGTAGTGTAAAAGGAACCATTAAATCAAAAACCAAGGTCAAGGTCATTCCAAGGTCATCCACAAAATAGGGTGCGTTTATCCCCGGGGGGTGTTGTACTAGGGGGATACCCAAAATTTCATTATTTTTTGCCTAGGACGTCCCGTTTCAGAGATATAGCCTGAAAAGGGAATTTCTAATACCAATGAAAAATGCTTTATAAATAGGACATGGCATTCGACTTCATATTTTGGCGACCTGTGATGGTTGTGATTGCTGTAAAACCTGCTTCCTGGGTTATCTTGTTAAGGGATGTTCCAGATATTTGGCAGACTTTTTCATGAATTATAGTTTACGTGAGAGTGGGGCTGTGTCGTTAATCCAGTGTTAGCCAATGCTGAGCGTGACGAGCCTACGATAACTAACGTATTTTTAACTCTCTTGACCATGTATTTATTCTGTTTAAGTATAATAATAATAATTTATTTAGGTCCTTTTACACATTAATACATTTATAAACTTACAAATACTTAATCGTACGTAACAAAAAAGCTTAAAAACTTTTATTTGTAAAAACATGTTTATTTACAACAAATATATATTTAAATATCTAAAAAAAGGTGCGGTGGAACTGACATTATCTTGTGTATGTATGTATCTGAGTATTTTTTTTGTTTCAGTATGTACCTATGTATTTATTTTGTTTCACTAAGTATGTATCTGTGTATTTATTTTTATGTGTCACTTTTTTGTCCTCAATTTTAATGTGGTGGTGCAGATGGAACGAGGTAAGTGTGTTGCACTTACCTTGTTCTGTCTCTGCACCACCTTAAGGTAGACTGGTAGAAAATGCCTAAGGCATTAAGTCCGCCTTTGTACAGTTTGTTTTACTTGTGCATAAAGTTTTAATAAATAAATAAATAACTGCTTAATCCGTGTATTACGCTATTTTGATATCAAAATGACGGTACCGCTACCCATTTGATGAAATATCTTAACTGAACACAAAACATTTAATTCGAAATAGTACGACTGACTGTGTTTGAATCGTTATTATACGTCTAAAACTGAACAAAGTTATGATTTATACCTAATAAAAAAATATATTTATGTACTAAATAAAAAAAAATAGGATTTCTCGCCGACTGGTCAACACTTTGCGTGACCAGAGGGCTGGCTTATTCTTTGCCCAAGGAATTAGCATTGCCATCCAACGTGGCAATGCTGCCAGTCTTCTGGGCACATTTCCAGATGACAGCAATGAGGAGTATTTCGACGCCTGAATGTTCCGGTTTTGTATTACCTTCTAAAACTGTAATTTACATCAGAAAATCGCCTGAAGAAAAAATACTTAAATAAAAAACCGTTAAATAATATTTTCATAAATTTTATTACACATTTATTACAAACATACAAATATAATATTTCATGTAAACATTTTTCTTTACACTGATATTCACTGTTTTATATATAACATCATTAGTATACATTATAACAAATAAGTATAGATTAGTATAATATAAAAGATAGTATAACTGTTAAAAATTTATTGCACCATTTGTGACAAAACATGATAGGCATATGTGCGACGATGCCCATTCTACCCTAAATGAGCTCTCAAATATAAACAACAAGCAAATAGGTATTTTATTGCTAAATAAATTACCCTTCCTGACGGACTTGGCCACAGTCAGGTAAAAAGGTTTAAACATATGTATATTTCATTTAATATATTTTGTACTTACATTATTCATTTAAAATGGCATATTATATTGTTATAATGTGTATATGGCATTATTTATTAACTCATTTACAATTAAAGTCGTCGTGCAATGATTTTGTGTGATTTTATTCAAATTAATCTTTTATACGGCAGTGACAGACAAATTTCAACCTTGCGCGGGTTAAAACAAAGTTGAAGGTAATAAACTTTAATTAGTCTATCGATGCGGACATTGCTATTTGTTTGGCAGGTTATAACATAAAACTTTAATTGTTCCACAGACCCCAAATATAGAAAGAGTAGAAGGGGTCATTGCAGTGGTGAGTTCTTTAGGGGTATACAGAACAGCAGTCACAGCTGCCATAACAGGCCGCGGGTTATTCAACAAACACCATTTTGATGTAGCAGTAACAAACAGTCCACTATGCAGAGCCTGTATGAAGGAGGACAAGACGGCAACGCATGTGCTTCTCAACTGCCCAGTGGTCGCCGCATACAGGGCAAAGTTATTCGAAAGCCCGGGTACTCTCCGAGTGATCGCCGGTAGCATTAAACCGCTGCTGGCCTTTCTCAAGCAGTCGGCATGGATCAAATCTGTGGCCCTAGTGAAAAGGGGTATAAGTCCAATTTTGTCGAAAATGAGTTAAGTGTACCAAAGTGATCAGAAAACCGACTTTTACAGTTTTTTTTGGTGTCAGTTGGACCCTTTTACACAAAGTAACTTTCTTATTTTTAGAGATAGCTTAGATCTGTCTTCACCAAACGATAGAGCATTTTTTTCTGATCACTTTGGTACACTTAACTCATTTTCGACAAAATTGGACTTATACCCCTTTTCACTAGGGCCACAGAAATTAGGTACAATCAAACCCGTACGAAAAATGCTGAAACGTAGAGTTGCGTAATAAGGAGGTCTAAATAGGTTCTTTTTGGGGTCTATTTGGGTTCTTAAGGGGGTCATTCGATTTTGTGCTTGTCATTATATTAAATTACTTTTTGGTTTAACTTTAGGAACTGCGTTGTCATTATGTCTAAAGGGATATAATATGTCATTCGAATTGAGCTGTTAAAAATTCATTATTCAACTTACATAACAATTCCGTGTACATTTGATATTATATTATATTACGTAACATTGATTGTTAGTTTCCTTATTTAATATGGAGCTATTTAAACGCTAACCAAAATACTTTTTAGACAAAGAGATTCTGTAAAGAGGACATGCGAAGATATATCATACAGAAACTGTGATCCCATAGTACTATGTGTTTCAAATGAGAATAGGAATGACTTTGCGCCATGTTGTGAGGTCATAGCTCTCAATTCGAATAAATTGGGTAAGTTCAGCAAAACAAGGTGTTTTCCAAATATAATTTATTTACGTTTTTTTTTTCTAAATTGTACTGTTTCTCGCTCTCGAAGTGTTCGTCTACATTGGAGATAATCTCTCGAGCCCTCCCATGGAAAACAGCGCCTCGTTCACACATTTTCGAGCAGTAAGGGAGATAACAACAAAAACAAATATCAACAATAACAACCGTTTAACAAACAGAATAAATGAATAAAACGTAAACACTCCACAAGACTATTTAATTTAAGACGTTTTTTTTTCTCCTATTGAATAACTTCGACTGGGTAAAACAAAAAAAAAAAGAAAATAATTGATACGCGATTAAGGTTTCGTTGCAGGCCGTACTTTTCAAGCGACATTTGACAGTTCCTATTCTTATTTGAAA
This sequence comes from Euplexia lucipara, assembly GCA_921972225.1. Classification (NCBI taxonomy): domain Eukaryota; kingdom Metazoa; phylum Arthropoda; class Insecta; order Lepidoptera; family Noctuidae; genus Euplexia; species Euplexia lucipara. The sequence continues at coordinate 8,866,716 of OV179172.1, read as the reverse complement.
CGCTTAGTATCATCGACTTGTGTTCTTAGGGCACAAGTAGGTATCGGATAACAATTTTGTTCGTGTTGTGCCTTCTTAGTAAGTATTGAATCTCTTTGTTCCTTGATTACCTGCCTGCCATTTCCCAACTATACTCCATGAATAATAGCATTAGAAAAAAAGGTTCGTATGTATTATAAATTTTAATTGTTTTATTTTAAAGGACAATGCCCACGGCGCTATGGACAAATGTACTCAATTTAACATTGTTGTGTCTTCATCAAATTATCTTTAAAATACTCGATGGCATGTCTATATACTACCTCAAAAGATTTAACACAAACGACAATGGCATTTCCGAGATATTTACAAAAATAAAATTACTATTTTGAGGTTATGTTAGACCAAAAATTAGTTGAAAAAAGTTATTTAAAAGGGTCTGAATGGGTTTACGGGTTAGCTTGGTGTTTTTGAAGCATATTTGTGTAAATCTGTGTCTACCTCACCAAGTCTTACTGATTTAGATTTTACACATTTTTAAATCTTATTCCCTCGTTTCATGAAATTGCAAAGCGTGGAAGAAATCATTACTAAGATAGTCAATTGCTGTGTTATATAGATATGAAACTGATCGATTGATCAGGATCTAGAGATCCTAGGTACTCAAATCATAGATGTGGTAGGTATCATGAAATTGTCTTCGTGAGTAGAGAGGGAAGGAAAAACACACAACACTAAATACAATAAATAAAAGAATGATTATTTCTTAAACCTGTAATTTATTCTTCTAATCCTAGTTAATAAGTTAGTTAGTACCAACACATCAGTAGAAGCACGGTAATATTATCATAGTAGAAGGTTCCTACCTATATTAATATAGGTAGGAACCATATCAGTCGGGACTGATGAGGTGAGGAACTAACACACAGATATTGATTGTATTTTTGTCCTCTAAGATTTTGTTATATGGTACGTAAACATAAAGCGCAGTTCCTGAGTAAAAAAATCATACTACGATAAAGAGACAATGTGCATTCTTACCGGCGTTGGTGAGATCCAGACTCGTAAAATGTTCATGATGTTATTCGAAATCTCCGACAACATGCGTCTGCGGCTAAGTGGCATTGATCTCAAAGAGCAGTTGAGACATTGCATCACAGTCGCACTCGCCATGATCACAACTAAAAAAGTCCTGCCTTTCGTAATAAACAACACACACGGTGCAGCTGCGGCGTTAGAATTATGTTTATTTTCAATGGTTTGGCAGCAGTAACGGAGGAACTAAAAGGCTCGACTCGACGCACAACGTACCAAAACCAGTAGAAATGACAGTATTGTATTGCAAAAATATGACAGACGCAATAAATGTCAAATAAGGTTGTACCCATACTGATGAGAGATAGATTTCCGTAAACCAGCCAGTGATATTTCACGAATACCACTTGGCGCCGATGCCGTCGTTTACAACCACTGATATTAAAAATACTATACTTAGAACTCTGTTATTACCTACTTTACAATAATAGATTAAAAAATCAACACAAAATCGATATCGTTTTATTTTATGTAGGTAGGTATGCACATTACCCGCAAAAGAAAAAAACGTAACGTAAAATTATTTTTTTGAAGGCGGTTAAAAATAAACATCCCTAGTAATGACAGCTGATAGTAAAAAATGGCGTTCTATAACGTCGGAAACATAAAAGTACTAATTATTGTTCAAAAAACTATCCCATTTTAAATGATCATTAAGTCTTTTTAAAAAAGATATTTTTATTTTAGATATTTCATGTCGTTTAAAGACTTGAGACACAAGTGATTTATCAAGAGTACTGTTCCTGGGCAATCTCTTTTAAAAGAATAAAAGTGAAACGAAGAACGTACCATATATTGTTCATTTCTCCTTTGGAATGAAGTTCCTTCCGAGACGGGAAAAATTAAGACTAAATGTTGTAACGACACTTTTTGCTATAGTTGTATAAGCCGTGCGGCGTGCGCGTATTGCTCTGTCTGTCTCTCTCTCTCTCATAGAAATCAAACCAGTTATTTTAGTTTCGTCTTTTCTCGATTATTCTGTTGAGTGTATACAGGTTTTTTGTACTTACATAATAAAAAAATAAAACTAACTATATAACTTCGTTCCATCCGGGTGTCCTTTGACACCTTTTAAGTTTTTTTTTTGAAGTTTTTATCATTGACTCTGGAATTTTCAACTAAAATGAAATAACGTAAGTAAGTAACTAAATGAAATCCAAATCATTTCTTAAAAAAAAAGTATGTTGAAATGGTTACAACAAAGTGTGAAAGCTGCTGTGTAATAATTGATTTTCACTGGCCTGTTGGTCTAGTAATTAGTGATCCTGACTGCTATGCCAGAGGTCGTGGGTTCGATTCCCACCCAAGACAAATGTTTGTGTGATGAGCACGATCATTTGTTCTGTGTCTGGGTGTAATTTATCTATAATATGTATGTAGTTAGATATATATAAGTATGTTTATCAGCTGTTTAGTACTCATAACACAAGCTCTTAGCTTAGCTTGGGACTAAATGGCGTTGTGTTAAAAGTTGTGGAATATTTATTATTTTATTTGTATTTGTATCCTGATTTAAATCTTGACATTTTTGTTTTGCATGTTATATCAATTTGAATTTTTTGATACTGTTAAATAGTGTTTGCCTAATGGGCAGCTTTTTGAGCTACCATACATTATTTATAAGACCTGCTGTATCACCAAAAAGCTCACTAATAAATACTTTGACTTTAACTTTGTGAAAATAGATCATAATAAATTCGGCGTCTATAGTAATTGTAACATCTTTAATTGTACTTTCGTTACAAAGTGTGCATTGAAGAATATCCCTTATTGAACTTCAGTCTAATGCTATTGTTAATGGAGTATGCGTATTTTGAGGTTGGCTTGCAGTATAACTTGATACAATGTAGCTAAATACCAGTGCTTTACATTGAGCGACTGTCTATTTAACATGAAATAATCTTGTATCATTTAGGTCTTACACTGGTATTTTTTTTCACTAGAAACACTGCTAAATCCAGAAAAAATGTATTTTCTGGTTGTAAAATCAACATTAGTTACTTACTGATGTTATTGATGTATGATGTCTTTAGCGTTTGATAATCAAGCTAGCCCAAACTGTAAAATTTTCTCAATAGTAGTAATTTTTAGTCCCTCAACTAGATTACAAAAAAATATTCGACACATATTTTTTCGTTTTACACGTAATCTAAAAATAACGGCGATAAATCGAGTCAAAATGTCGCATGACGTCATTATCCTACAGAGTTTATACTGAATAATGAGGTCACAAGCCCCCTCTTCTCAACTTTAATCCGCTTAATCTAAGTAGTTTTCCATCAATTTGAAAAAGAAAAAAAATACTTGTGTATTATCTTTTATAATCTATTTGATGGACAAATTATTTTTGATATTCAAATTCGGTTAACATGCCTATTGAACATGAACCTCATTCTTTTTGAAATAAAGGTGAAAAACGATCAAAGAAATTTGACACATTGGGGTACTTTGAAATGCTAGCCTCTGTACCTACGTGGTATTTGTAAAATTATTCTACAATGCCACCAAATCGACACTAGATTAACGCTTATATGACACCAAATTGACACTAACGTATAACACCAGATTGACACTAAGTTGACAGCCGATTGACACTAAATAAAGTACTAAACGACACATTGAGACTAAAGTAACACCGGATTAACACTGAAATGGACAGCAGATTGAAACTTAACTACTTCCCTGTCCCACGAGTCGCATATGACCACAGATATAGATAGACCTAGATAACGCAAGAGCAACAATTTCACGTGCCACTTCGCGTGCCTAGCTTACGTACAAAAATCGTAAGTGGCCACTTTCGCGCTCCGTTTCGTTTCCTTCCATCGGTAAGTCATTTTGTGAGTGATATTATGCCTAATTAATTTGAAACACCAATTATTTTTAATCTAATACCCTCAGTAATACCAGCCTGCGTAGCATGAACACCGAAGAAACGGCCTTTGTCTACCGACGAATCGGCAAAGTGACAGATTATATAGACATTTCTTTCGTCTCGAGCATGACAATGTCAAGAAAGATGAGAAGTTATATGTCGATTCGTCAGTAGACAAGAATCAACAATGCCGAGCATGAAGTGCGTACCTATTTTCTTCACTTTTGACAGTTCATTTCGAAACATTTCCTGTCAACAAGTGTCAAACATTCTACATCAAATGAGACCTAGACATGCAATCTACACCTCTATCAACTTGACAGTTGCTATAGACAGCATGTAAATTTCTTTCTCTACGTACAAACGCTTGTCGACGAGTCGCCTCATGCTCGGGTAGAAGAAATGTCAAGATGGACAGAAAGAAATTTGTCGTGTCTCGGAAGAAAAGAAATTAAGTGTTCATGCTACGCAGGCTGGTAATAACAAATTTGAGAAAAACAAAACATTCGTATTAAATTGTGTACAGTCAAGAAATGGCACGCTTGGTTTTCATACAGATCGTGATTATTCGTGATACTTTCGTTATCTAGTCTATCTATATCTGTGCATATGACTCATGTTGATTGTTTACCCATTTGTGTCCATCTTGTGGACAGTAAAAGAGTTTGGTAACACCATAAAGTCACTAAAATGACACTGGTTTTACGCTAAAATAACACAAGATAGACACTAAAGTAACACCAGGTAGACACTAAAATGAAACTAGATTGACACTAAACTCACACTATATAGAGGTAAGCGTTTAAATAGCATCCTATAAAATTATGTTCATTTACAACTTAGCTTGCGGCAATAGTCTGTTCGCTTCCCTGAATCCTGTGTCTGTTGCGCCGTGGACTGTCGAAAAGTGGGTGTTGTCAGTAGCTTCACCTGCGAACAGGACCCGTGGGGCTCCGCTGCTGTCCACGAGGGGCTGCGCCAACGTCGCCCTAGCGTTGGGGTACTGCGGGGTTAGGACATTGTCGTACGTGTAACTACCACGCGTGTAGGGGTTTGAGAACCAAGATGATCTGAAAAACAAAAATAAGGGATTAATTACAACTTTAGAGATTAATATTAATCAAAGCTCCCCCTTGGAGAGAGAAGAATTTTGGGACAGTTTAAGAGATGTTATGAAAGGATGTACCGCAAACGAGAAGATTGTTATGCTTGGAGAATAAGGAAAAGGATAAAAGTAGAAAGACTGCAAGAAGTCAAAGTAAAAGAGGAATATAAGAGGGAAGTAAAAGAAGAGACGGATAAATTATTTGATGAGACGAATGATTATAGTTTAGAAGAAGTATGGGATATAATGAAAGATAGTATGGTGCAAGCGGCTACAAAAGTATGTGGCCTAGCACGAAGGAAATGTGGTAGTAAAACGAATGATTCTTGGGTAGATGGAGAAGTTAAAGAGGTTGTGAGAAAGAAGAAAGAGGCCTGGCTTAACGTACTAGCCTGTAAGGCCCAAAATAGAGTGAATCTGGCAACAAATGTAAATAGAATAGATGATTTAGAGAGAGTGAAGAAAAGTTACACCGAAATGAAAGCGAGAGTGAAAGAAGTGGTAAAAAAGAAGAAGGATGAAAAAGATGAAGAGTATAACAGGAAGTTCTCGGATAACTTCAGGGCCAATGTTAAGATGTTTTGGAAACAGGTAAGTTTGGCTCGTGGAGTGACAAAGACTTCGAGTATGAATGTTATAAGAGCAGAGGATGGTTGTTTGATAAGCGAAGAATGTTATGTCTTGGAACGCTGGAAAGGATATTTTGAAAGTTTATTTAGTTTTCAGGATAGTGTGCAAGGAGTGGGTAACTGGGCAGAGGAGAGTGGTGAAAACCCAAACCCGGATGTAGATGAAGAGAATGAAATAGGAATGGATGAGATCGTAAGATCATTAAGAGAAATGAAAGTTGAAAAAGCTGCAGGGTATGATAGATTGTCCGCTGAAATGCTGAAGGGCGGTGACGGGGTAGTAGCAAGCCTGTTGTGCCGGATCTTTAATATGTGTTGGAGATATGGCCGAGTCCCAGATGACTGGTGCAAGGCTGTAATCGTGCCACTGTATAAAGGAAAAGGCTCACAGCAGGAGTGTAAAAACTACCGCGGCATTAGCCTTTTAAGCGTAGTTGGTAAACTGTATGCAAAGGTTTTGATTAAAAGAGTGATCAGACTGACAGACGAGAAATTATGGGACGTGCAGGCAGGGTTTAGAGAGGGAATGGGATGTATGGATCAGATCTTCTCCTTGAGGAGCATAGCCGAAAAATATCTGGCTAAGCACAAGAAAGTTTACTGTGTTTTCGTTGACTTGGAGAAGGCCTATGATAGTGTGTGGAGGGATGAGCTGTGGTCGACACTATCCATGTATGGTGTGGACTGGTGCTTGGTACGGGCACTGAACTGGAATGAATATATATTTATATAGGGATTCCAGTGCCTGTGTCAGGATAAACGGGGCATACACAGACTGGTTTAACATCTCTAGGGGAGTTAGACAGGGCTGTGTAGCGTCACCTTGGCTGTTCAACTTATACATGGATAGTTGTCTGACAGATTTAAAAGAGAGTGAGTGTGGATTGAGGATGAATGAGTTGCCTGTCAAATGCCTCCTCTACGCAGACGCTCAAGTTCTTCTTGCATCGTCAGCGGAACAGTTGCAAGACATGGTGACCAAGATGAATGAAGCATATAAGATGAAAGGGATGAACATTAATGTGAATAAGACGAAAGTAATGGTGTTTGAAAGAGACGAAAACGTGTCGTTGTGCAATGTGAAAATAAACGATATGAGTGTAGAACAAGTGAATGACTTTGTATATCTGGGAAGTCTGTTTACAAGGGATGGAAAGATTGATGCGGATGTGGAAAGGAGAGTGAATGCAGGAAATAAAGTGAATGGCGCTATACATGGCGTTGTGACCAGCCAGTCTATGTCCGAAAAGGCACGACTGGCTGTTCACAATGGTGTGCTGGTGCCTACACTAACGTATGGAAGTGAATGTTGGGTGTGGCAAAAGGGACATGAAAGTAGAATAAATGCTGTAGAAATGCGTTCCTTGCGAAGTATGTGTGGTGAAACAATTAATGACAGATTGAGGAATGATGATATAAAGCAACGTTGTGGTTTAAAAGAAGATGTAGTAACAAAAATTGAAAAGAGTATGCTTAGATGGTTTGGTCACGTTGAAAGGATGGATGAAAGGCGACTAACGAAAGGTATTTACAAGGCAGATGTAAGTGGGAACGCCGGGAGGGGACGCCCTAGAAGGACATACATAGACCTTATTGGTGAGGTACTTCAGAAAGGTCAGGTGCGTAGTACTCGCAACCGGCGTGTGTGTATGACAACATGTATGAATGTAAACGAAGCAAAAGAAGTATAAAAGAATCGTAGCATATCTGTAGTTTCTGCCTACCCCATTGGGAAAAAGGCGTGAGTTTATGTATGTATGTATGTAAAAAGAAAAATGTTGACTTACCTTAACATAGCTACAGGCTCCGGTATAGTCTTGTCCTTTCCCATGAATCGTCTGATCAATTCCATTACTTTCCTCTTTACCACATCCTCGGGTAAGGTTTCAACCTAAAATCGTATCAAAGATATACAATGTAGAACGTAGCTCTTTAGACACAATGTGACACAGAAGTGGAAATAAAGCAACACTTTCGTGACTTGAAAGAAGTAACACTACGTGACACAAAATAACACTTTTTGACACGAAAGTGTCACTTGGTGACACAAAAGTAACATTTATTATTAACACTATACAGGGTGTAACGGAAAGGGTATATACATACAAACAGGGTGAATAGAGTATTTAATAACGAGTCTTTCCTCAAAATTTCAGCTCCCAACTAATAACTTTGAAACTTCACGATATTATTTAATATCGACAGTTTATTAAATGCAAAATCATAACAAACGTGTCACCGCACTATGGGGGTCATAATCCTGTCCGGCAAGGTTCAAGTATATCTATCTCGAGTTCTGCGCGCCTAGTACAGACCTATCGGGCTCTGCCTAACCGCCGAAGGCGCGACGGCGCGGGCGGGCTCAACTTTACAATTATGTATGTATATGTATAGAAACGTTGCCATGTCGTTTCTTATCACCAAGAGAATCTGTGCCCTTCGTATGTATATACCCTTTCCGTTACACCCTGTATATATATTATATTTAGTAACACTAGAACTTTGGTCCTCAACCTTTAGTCTGCAATTATAACTAAATATACTCGATTAAAAAAAAAAACTACATTAAAGTAAACTAACTTATATTTTCTAATACGAATATAGTGATTTTTATTACAACATTAATTTAGTTTTATAACAAATATGCTACTATGCGTTTCAAATGAGAATAGGAATGACTTTGCGCCATTTTGTGACGTCATAGCTGTCAATTCAAATAAATTGGGTAAGATCAGCAACAAAGCAAATAAATTATATTTGGCAACAAGGTTTTTTCTAAATATAATTTGTTTACGAATTATGAACGATTAATTTTCTAAATTGTACTCTCGTTGGAGATAATCTCTCGAGCCCTCCCATGCAAAACAGCGCCTCGTTAACACATTTTCGAGCAGTCAGGGAGATGAAAACAAAAAGAAATATCAACAATAACAACAAACAACCGTGTAACAAACAATTAATAAATAAAACGTAAGCACTCCACTAGACTAATTAATTTATGACGTTTTTTAATTTTGGATAACTGCGACTCGGTAAAAAGAAAAAAAAATTGATACGCGATTAAGGTTTCGTTGCAGGCTGTACTTTTCAAGCGACAAATTTACAGATAAAGGTCATTGACATTCCTATTCTTATTTGAAACGAATAGTAATGTTTTTTTTTTTCAAAATTTAGTTTTCTTGAACCTCCTTGATAATAGAAATCAAAGTGGTCCATAACAAAAAAAAAGGTTGAGAGCCACTGCACTAGAATGACACTTAGTGCCATCAGAATGACACAAAAGTGTCAAAATAACCGCTGACATGTCATTACTTTGGTATAAACTCACTGTGCGCCCTACTGAGGGGTGGCGCTGCTATCTGCTTAACCGAAAAAACCTGTGGACGACCTCAATACACAAGGCCTCCAGCCAGGGAGATACCAATATAGTGAATTCTCAGCGGTTAGCATAATTAAAACTCACGTGCAATAAACAAACTGTTTAAATGAGGCACCAAAGCTGTCTTGTCAAGCTGATTAGTTGTCAGAGCAAAAGTAACCCCTAAGGCTCTAGAAAGACGGACCGTATTTCAACTGCAAACCAACCGCAAATTGCATTTCGGATGCAGTTCGAATGTAGTTGACGCGACGTTCTTTTTCAAACTGCATCCGAAATGCAATTTGCGGTTGGATTGCAGTTGAAATGCGGTCCGTCTGTCTAGAGCCTAATCTACCCTTGATTAGTCCTTTTTTGTTTAAATCTACAGGGGAGAAGGGACATCGTTACACACACCATGATTTCTCGACATCACGTACCTACATCGTTTTTTTAATGATATTACCTATTAGATACTATGTAAAAATTATGCTAAATACAGGGTGTCTCATTCAAATCAGTCAGTATGGGAAAGTCTGAAACTATAAGACATACGAAGATCTGTTCTGAGGAACCATGTCATCGATTTTAATAACAAGAAAAACTGCATGCATACATTTTAAAAAAACATCTGTACTCCGTTCGGGAATCGAACCCGGTTATTTTGAAAAAAAAAACCTACACTATTTCTATTTAGATTTCGATTGTGTAGGTCTTAAGCAGTAAATGTCTGTATGAAACATGATGTCTAAAATGAATAAAATGCATTGTTTCCACATACTTTAATTTATTTTAGTAGGTGCTCGAAGTGACCACGTTTACAATATTACTACAATAGTACAGATGATTTTTAAAATGTATGAATGCAGTTTTTCTTGGTATTAAAATCGATGACATGGTTCCTCAGAACAGATCTTCGTATGTCTTATAGTTTCAGACTTTCCCATACTGGCCGATTTGAATGAGACACCCTGTATAATACTGACTAATTTCGATCTCTGTGCGACCACTGGTTTAGTCTATTAGCTTCGTTTACGTAGTTATTCTATAGTAATATAGAAATTGAAGATATCTCAATGCATTTATCTATTGCTTTTAATACAATTAAGAGCGAATACAAGGCTTGTTATAATAATGATAGTGAATTAAACGTCAATTTTATTGATAACTATGCGTATTGAAAAACGATGACATGAAATAGACAGACTGCCTCGTTCAAAATTAAAAGTCTTTATTCAAACTAGGCTGAGACTCAACACTTTTTGAACGTCCAAAAAACAAATACAGAAGGCAGTGAGTGCCCCAAAATGCTCTTCACCACTTCCTAGTGTTTTTGCTGGGAAGAAGAAGTGGCGGAACCTAACTCCCCAGCAACACGTCTGTCTGATTCGTTTGAAGAACTTGAATCTACACAATGAAATGCTCAATAAATAGCAGCAAGGTTTATACACTTTGTAAATTACATTTCAGAATGTTTGTCATGTGTTAGCAAGCACACTACAATATACCAAAAAGAAAAAAAAAACTTAAAAGAACCATTATTTTTTTTTCTTTAAAATTAAGTAGCTTACTCCTCTTGTTTGAATTCTCATTGACTTGCGACACAAATCACGATTTTATGGAAAAATAACTTCAGGAAAAACTTGGAAATTTGGAAAAATCAACGAAAATGTTCAACGCTCTGGGTGGGCAAGTCAGGATATTGTTCTGAAACTCATGGTGTCGAGATGTAGGTACGAAGATGTCCTTTACAACCCTAGAGCTTGTGCAAACGACAATATTCTCATGCTATCAAGTTAGTGCGGTTCCACCCTCTCGGTTTATGAAAAGCAACAGCAAAGAGACAGAATAAAACTCATGTTAGCTGTTAAGATTGGCCGATTGAAATAACAACAGCTTAATGAAATCAATCACCCTACATAATAATACAGCAGAGCTATTTTGTAAAAATCACTCCGTAAAATTGTACAGACGCCAGCACATACAGCTACCCAAAGAGATTTTACTATAGAGCGGGCATGTCAAGGAAATGTCATAGAAAAACTTTGATCCCATGTCTCAGTAACGCCATCTAGAATAATATATGAATATTGGAGCGGCAGCGGGGCGTACTACAAAAAACTCATAGACTTGTATCCAGCAGGACACACTTTTTCGGACGAAAATTTTGTTCGTGATGTCCGGTCTATAGGTATTGAATGTCTTTGCAGCTACCCAATGATATTATAAGTAGAAAGGTGTAGATAGGTTACCTAAACAACATTCGATCTTCAAAAACCGCATACTTACGCAAGCACGCGTCCGTTGACGGCGCGACGCGACACTGAGGTCAAGTGTGGCTAGTTAGCCACATTTTAACGTGTCGCTTTCTGAGCGCTTATAACCTATTTACACCTTTTAACTTATAATATCATTGCAGCTACCTCGAACTGTCAATTTTATCCATTTTAACATGAACCTTATTCTGTTTGACATGAAGTCGAGAAATCAAAGAAATTTGACACATTGGGGTACATGAAGTGAAGGCGAATTGAGCTGTCATTCCTTACTAATGCTAGGCATTGACAGTTCAATTCATTCAAGTTTTTACTAAAACGACCGGCAGGTGATGTTGTATCACGTGACTGTCACAGGCTAGAAAATCAGCATTATGTCGAATACACTCAAAACATGCTTTGATCGCCACAGTTATTGTGCAGATGACAAGCCAAAAATGTGCCCAACACGCCATACCTCAAAATTACATGACAATTTAACAAAAAAAAATCGTATCTTGGCGCCGGGGACACTCTCGTGCTTTGTAAGCGAAAGGTTAATATGTACCCACCAGTTTAGCGACATCACCGCTGGTCCAAAGTGTCAACCCCGTCATAGATCCCATCGGGGTGCTAGCCCCAAAGATCTTAGTAATCCAATAGTCCCCTTTAGAAACCTTTTTCCTTTCAAACCCATTCCACACGAAACCGAAGAAGGTAGCAGTTTTAGGCCACCAAGGTGTCGGAAAATGCAGGATGATTTTATCGACAACCCCAATCGCTACATTGTCGATGGCTACCACTTTGTCTTTGGGTAGACTTGGCGAAAATATCGAAGTGTGCCTGGAATTTTTATTAATTTTTTGGTGAACATTGGCGCCAAATTCTATGTTCAAAAACTCTGAACTAAAATGACGGTATCGACATCTTTTTCTATCATACAACTCTAGAAAGGGAAAGAGTGACGTTGACAGATAGAAACGATGTGCGTCAATGTCCCATAAATACTGTAATTGTAGTTTTTTTTTTCAATTTGACTTACCAGACACGCAAGATATTTATGCCAGGATGCAAATGCAGTAAAATATGAGCCATAGACAAGCAATGAATGTTTCGTTCCCCGAAAATTAAATATGTTCTCTGTAATAATTATTAAATGTATATAAAAATGCCATGCAATGATTGAACTGTTATGTAATTTCACTTCTAGATATTGGAGGTGGCTAAGAACAATTTATTGTCTATGTATATTAAAAATGTATCCGTTAAATGCGTTATTTGTGATGCTACAATACCTAGGTTAACTTTAAAGAAAACGCTTAACCGGGTACCTAATTTAAAAACAATGGCCGCGACTCACCTCTGAGTCGGCCGCACAGTGGTCCGAAAACCGAGCTCCATACTCATAGAAACTTAAATTCAGGGATTTCAAAAACAAAATTGTAATGTGTCTAGTATACATCTCCTTATGTAATATTAACGTATGTAAGGTATTATAAGTATACTCCACGCGTGAGAAACGAAAGAATTACGTTTCTTTTAAATGGGAGAAAACACTTTAAGTTACTTTATTTGAAACTGAGTGGAACTGAAGGGCTGGTGCTCACACGAGGTATTGTACCAACCACGGCGATCAAGATGACATCAAATTCATTTACCTTTCGGTGCCGCTTTGCGCGTAGCAAACTTTTAAATTTTCGAATTTTCGATAGGTGATGGTCTGAGGCAGTTGACCATCGATTTACTTGTACAATCGTTAGTTAATAGCCTACTAATAATGCTTTTTTTGATGAGAATATTTAAAAATGTAATTTTTTTATGTATAATTGGTCTACTCTTGACCTCAATCTTGTCCTGCGGTCAGAGATGAGGTCGACAATGGAACGAGCTTACCCATAAGAAGGCTATTAACTCGCGACTTAAACATATTGAGGTCGTAATATGAACTCGGGAACACTGATGCAGGCAGGGAATTCCACTCCTTGGCTGTGCGCATAATGAAGGAACAGGCAAAGCGCTTCGTGCGAATGTGTGGAACATTTACAAGGAATGGGTGATAACCTGCAGTACGTCTGGATTCCCGATGGAAGAAAGGAGATGGTGGAATGAGCTCGTGGAGCTCTAGAGCACACTCACCGAAATACAGTCTGTAAAAGACCGACAGACATGCAACTTTGCGGCGGTGGGCCAGGGTATGAAGCTTGGTACCCACCAGCTTTTCGTCACCAATTGCGCTCTACTGAGTCGAGTGTGGCTAGTTGGTATTTGGCTGAGCCATCCCAAAGGTGACAACAATACTCCATGCTGGACCGGACTTGATCTTTATAAAGAACTATCGTCGTAGAACAAGTACTTTTTTTTTACTTGCATAATCATCATAATCACGGTTATTATGGCCGAGTTATAATTATATATTAACGTTATGAGCATTGATCAATTAAGACGTAGCAGGGCCAAAAGAGCCTAAGCCATAAACAAAATCTATTATCTGTAATATCCTGCCTAATTAGAGAAAAACGATCGTTAATGAGGTTGTAGTATAAAAATAGGACGTTTAATTTTACTTTTATCAGTAGCTCTATACACTTGGGCGCGCTAATTTATAACGTCATATTTGTTATCGTGTTGTGATGAAAGGTTTTGGTACCAATTTGGACAATTTCGTTTTTGTGGCAAACAACAATTGTTTTTCAAAGACTAAAATGTTAATTTAAGTATTTGTAAATATTTTTGATTGGTTTTTTGTCAATTTGACAAAATTTAAGTTTTTAGTCCCTCTTCTAGATAACAAGAAAATATTCGACACATATTTTTTCTTTTTCAAATTGATGGAAAATTGCTTAGATTAAGCGCATGAATTGAGGAGTGGGGGCTTGTAACGTCATTAGCTAGCATAAACTGTACTGGAACATTTTGACTCGATGTATCACCGTTATTATTTGATTAAAAAATATGTTCTGAATATTTTCATGTAGGTAATCTAGATGTGGGACTAAAAACTAAAATCTTGTCCAATAGCTCATTAAATGCATTACCACAAGACTAAAAGAAATGGAAAATATCATGCTTCACATTCTTGAATTTTTTTAAACATTCACCATACGCATACTCTTAAACACTAGCATTTTTTTGCATCAAAAGTGCACTTAAAGAAATCTTGCTTTAATTAAACTGTCACTAACAAAATTAAAACTACCCACCAATTTAGCTATATCCCCACACGACCATAACGTCATAGATTGAGAATTGCCCATGGGAATGGACGCGGAACTCAGGTTTGTCACCCATCCATCCTCCTTGCTTAACCTTCTCCTATCTTCACCCCTCCATATAAAAGGGTACGAGATAGTTCCATTCCACCAAGGTTCCTCGAATAAGAGAATAATTTTGCCAAATACACCTATTGACATCTTCTCTATGATTGTGATTTTTTCTTGTGGCAATACTGGTGAGAAAAGTTTGCCGTGTCTATGGAAAAGAGAAATTATTCTTTGGATAGAGATTTAAACACACAAAAAATTGTTCTAATATTTGTAATGTGTTGTTGGATATTTTTTGTGAAAAAGGACAAAGATGTGTCACAGGAAGCGCGCGCTATTTGATTTGACCAATAACCGCGGGAATAGCGGGAGATGGCTGTCAGATGTTGGCAACCCATTTTGCGTGAGGTTGGTGCACGTCATACTGTCATTTTAGAGGGGGAGATTGTAACAGAGGGAAGGGGGGATTGTGAGAAGGGTCGGAGGGGAGTGGAGAGGGAGGACAGAGAGAGAGGGGAAGAATGAGGGGAGGGGAAGGGGAATAGGAAGGATGAGGTGAGAGGGGAGCGGAGAGGGGGAGGGGAAGAGGCAGGGAACAGGAGGGGAAGGGGGGGGAAAGTGAGGGAGGGGCGAGGGAAGGGGAGGGAGCGGTGAGGGGAGGGGTTTGGGAGGTGTGGGGGAGGGGAGGAATGGGGAGGGGGAGAGGAGAGGAGTTGATAAAAAATGATATGCAATAGCTTTACCGAGGCAGTCTCCGAGTGTTTTTTTTAAATTTGAAAAAATAAATATGTGAAGTTAGTAAGATAAAAAATATGACACTATAACATGTTTTTTTTTCTTCTAGCCCTTCTAAAAACAACATTAATGACTGATTTTTCATATATAGGGTGACTGGTAATTAGTGACCGATACTTAAACACGTGATTGTACTCATGAATACGAATAACTTTCCCAAAGAAACTTTTTCTTATACTCATTAACTTTCAATTAATTCAATTAAGTCAGTACTGCACAACGGGAGTGGTTGGGGTGGCAGGGGAGCGCGTGAGGCCACTACTTATTACGATTTTGCCCTTCCCAAGGTCAGACTATCAGCTGATCGATTACTGGCCGCGCGCGGGAATTTAAAACAGCGTTATAAGTGTATAAAAAAAAGTATCTTTGGGAAAGTTTATAAATCATGAATACAATCACGTGTTTAAGTATCGGTCACTAATTACCAGTCAGTAGTCACCCTATATAGCATTTCATGGTTTAAGTTACAAGTGTGTGTGGTTGCCTGCACGCTTTTTTCTATGAATCTTTATGAAATCGAGACCTGCAGCACCCATCGATCCGCCCAAACTTCGTCGTTTATAATTTTAGTAGGAGATTGAAGTAATTATGATATTTGTGTTGCCACAAGACAAATAAACAGTGTTAAATATTGTTGTTAGGACAATTATCATGCTCTTCTTTAGTTACACACAAACATAAATACTAGCATTTTCTTGCATCAAAAATGCAAAAAACCTTAGTTATAACTGTCACTACAAACTAGAAAACTACCCACCAATTTAGCTATTTCGCCACAAGACCATAAAGTCATAGATTGCGAATTCCCCATGGGGGTGTTCGTGGAACTGAGGTTTGTCACCCATCCATCATCCTTGCTTAACCTCCTTCTATCTTCACCCCTCCATAAGAAAGGGTACCAGATAGACCCATTCCACCAAGGGTTTTCAAATAAGAGAACAACTTTTCCCACGACACCTATAGACATTTTCTCTATGGTTGTAATTTTTTCTTGTGGCAATGCTGGGGAGAAGAGTTTGTCGTGTCTATAGAAAGGAGAAATTAAATGGTTTAGAATAGAGTTTTTTGCCTATTCTTCTCTATACAAACTACCTTCTAGGACTGCTAACTTGAATCAGTTTTTGGAGGTACGAGGACCAGATGTAAACTGTGTAATGTTCCTCATCCCCCATTGAAAAGCTCGTCTCCTCCTCGCAGACGGGTGTTGTGTCTGGTGGGCTACTACTGCCCGACGGTTGTAGTCGGGAACTTGAAAACGTTCAATCGCGCGGATAACTTTAACATCGCGATGTAGGATATCAGTCATCAGCTCGAATGTGGCGAGATAGAAGCCGCAACAATGGGCCATGTAACCAAAATTTTAATTTTGAATCCGTCATCTAGATCACAAGAAATTATTCGACGCGTATTTTTTTCTTTTTCAAGTTGATGGAAAACTGGTTAGATTAAGCGAATTAAAGTTGAGGAGAGGGGGCTTGTAACGTCATCTAGTATAAACTGTGACGTGACGTCATGCATTATTTTGACTCAAAGAGATTTAAAATACTATAGAGCGGGCATGTCAAGGAAATGTCATAGAAAACTTTGATCCCATGTCTCAGTAACGCCATCTAGAATAATATATGAATATTGGAGCGGCAGCGGAGCGTACTACAAAAACCTCATAGACTTGTATCCAGCAGGACACACTTTTTCGGACGAACATTTTGTTCGTGATGTCCGGTCTATAGGTATTGAATGTCTTTGTTTTGACTCGATGTATCGCCGTTATTTTTTGATTACGTGAAAAAATATGTATCGAATATTTTCTTGTAATCTAGATGAGGGACTAAAAACTAGAATTTTGTTAAATAGCTCATTTTCTTATTTTATTTACTAGCCTTTCCTTAGCTCAGCCTTGGCCTTTAAATTGATAAAACTCTATATGAAGTAATGCTACACACACACACACACACACACACACACCCATTCACCACATACACACAATCCCATCACACAAACGCAATCATATTCATTCTCTACATTTGCTGTGTTAACATTAACAATTAGATATTAGTGGATAAATGTCACGGTTGTATAATCTAAAAAGAAGCCGTATAACTCCCAACTACTAAGATATTATAGATTATATTATTAGACTTTTTTATTATTAATATTTGACTTTGTAAACCATATTTTGACATTAGCCAAGCATCTGACATAATAGCGTACATTTGACATTATGTCTGACATACTTTTCGACATTTATTCATTACAATTAAATGACAGGTCTGCGTACCTACTTTAGGAGCTCGTGAATTCGACAAATATTTTGACTGAACTGTACCTACACCCTACTCATTCTCTATACTATGTTATATGTTGGCAAATACACTTAGGTATACTATTATTATTTCGTACCGACTTTTCTCTTCAAACTTTCGGAATCGGTTCAGTAGTTTTTGAGTTAAATCCCTACAAACATGCGAACAAAAAAAAAATCTAATCGTTTTCTTTACTAGCAACTTCTTCCGCGTGCATTTTGTAATTTAACATTCCCTCCACCGTCTCTTAGTTTAAAAAATAAAATAAAGCCATATGGCACTCTCAAATAACGTGGCTTTCTATTGGTAAAATAATTTTCAAAATCGGTTCAGCAGATCAAGAGATTACCGCCTACAACTTCACAAATTCATGCGTTTGTTTGTGAGTATGAATAGATGGATGTTTGTTACTCTTTCACGTAAAAACTACTGAATGGATTTTAATGAAATTTGGTATGGAGTTAGCTGACACCCTGAATTAACATATAGGGTGACTGGTAATTAGTGACCGATACTTAAACACGTGATTGTATTCATGATTTCAATAAACTTTCCCAAAGAAACTTTTTTTAACACAAGAACTTATAACGCTGTTTGAAACTGAGACGCGCGCGCCTGTGTTCGATCACAGTAGGCACGAATCGGCACGATTTATCAGCTGATAGTCTGACCTCGGGAAGGGCAAAATCTACTAGTAGTAGTAGCGTCACACGCTCCCCCGCCACCCCTGCCGCTCCCGTTGTGCAGTACTGACATAATTGAATTAATTGAAAGTGAAAAAGAATGAGTTTTAAAAAAAAGTTTCTTTGGGAAAGTTATTTGTATTCATGAGTACCATCACGTGTTTAAGTATCGGTCACTAATTACCAGTCACCCTACATAGGCTACTTTTTATCCCTGTATTCACACGGGAACGGGACCTACGCGAGTAAAACCGCGGGACGTTTAGTAGTTGATACATAATTTGGTGAATGCGATTTCAACGTTAACTGTGTGAACACGTGAGTATGAGTCTAGTACAAGATTCTGGACTAAAGGTTTAATGAATTTTCTCCAAATTTTCGCGTTTTAAGCTTTCAAATCTGGTCGACTAGCGTCCCGAATCATGTACTGAACTTATGATATCAGTTTGTGCAACGATGACTACCCTGCATTATTCTAATACCCATAGACCACAGAGTACAAAAAAAAACACACATACCAATTTAGCTCTATCGCCGCTGAGCCACAACGTGAGCGCGTATCTATTGCCCATAGGCACGCTAGCTTCATCAATCTTACTCAACCAATGATCCTCTTCGCTTAAATCTTTCCTGTCTATGTTTTTCCATAGATAAATGAACCAAGAGACATTTCTGTGCCAATCAGGACTGTCGAAAAGTAGTATGACCTTCCCCTCGACTCCTATAGACATTTTGTCTATGGATGTCGTTTTCTCTTGTGGCAATGGCGGTGCGAAAAGTGTGTTGTGTCTATAAAAATAATGATAAGTGACATTTTTATTTGAGTGTCAGAGCGGAAACGACTTAGTACGAAAATAATGATAAATGACATAACTATGACATTTATTTAAGTGTCAGCGCGGCCACGACTTCGTACAAAAATAATGACAAATGACATAACAATGACATTTATTTAAGTGTCAGCGCGGCTAGGACTTCGTACAAAAATAATAATAAATGACATAACAATGACATTTATTTAAGTGTCAGTGCGGCTACGACTTAGTACGAAAATAATGATAAATGACATAACTATGTCATTAATTTAAGTGTCAGCGCGACTACGACTTAGTACGAAAATACTGATAAATGACATTTATTTAAGTGTCAGCGCGACTACGACTTCGTACAAAAATAATAACAAATGACATTTATTTAAGTGTCAGCGCGGCTAGGACTTCGTACAAAAATAATGACAAATGACATAACTATGACAAAAAACTAACTAACTATGACAAATGTCATCAAATCAAATCAAATCACGAAGCGCTTTGCCTGTTCCTTCATTATGCGCACAGCCAAGGAGTGGAATTCCCTGCCTGCATCAGTGTTCCCGAGTTCATATGACCCCAATCTGTTTAAGTCGCGAGTTAATAGGCTTCTTATGGGTAAGCTCGTTCCATCGTCGACCTCATCTCTGACCGCAGGACAAGATTGAGGTCAAGAGTAGACCCATTATATATATAAAAAAAAAAAAAAAAAAATGATTTGATTTGATTTGATTTGACGACATTTATTTATGTGTCAATGGCCAACCTCTCTTTACATTTAACTCGGATTTATCGTTTTGAACTATGTGTATACGTAAAAACAGCTGTTAGACTGTAAAAACAAAAAAACACGCTGTACCTGTGATACAGCGTGTTTTTTTATTATTGAAGGCACGCATTTGACCACTATCCCACCTGATGATAAGCGATGATGTGGTCGACGATAAAGCACGCTTGCCTAGAAGTAACCTCCCACTCTCTCGGTTGTAGCTATGAGGAAACATAGACTCCGGCAGGGAACTCTACTAAACTGTACGCATAATGAATGTGTTACCAAAACGTTTAGTGGGCGGGATGTCTACCATGTACCGGTGGCGCAGCGCCGTACCGTCTAGTGGTCCAACTTTTATAATATTAGCACAGTATAAATATTAACTATTTTTGTATATTTTTTATATATTTTTGAATTATTTTTGTATATTTATATAAATTAGTTTTAATGTTCCAATAGGTTTTTTTCTCGTAGTTGTTAATAGTCTATTAGTTACATCAGATTTACTTATAATTTATTTATAGCCCTATGTACGTGACTGCAATGTAAAGTGATGGCCTGAAACACAGGTTTGAATAAACCTAGTTCAGGTGGGTCGCTAATTAACGTATAACCTGATCCCTCTACTTCCACTTGTAGTAGAAATATTTTAGCTTTAGTTTATAATTAGAAACTAAGTATAAATTGTGTAGGATAAATTAAATACTATTGTTTGGCTAATGTAAACTTTTTGTAAACAATGTTTTCTTGAAAAAAATATTATTATTATTATTATTATTAATACAGTAGGACGACGCCTTTGATCTCTGGAAAAATGCCGACAACTTCTACACGCGTTAGACTTGAATAATACCTCACGCACTACGAACATCGTTTTTTTCGCAGTGGGAGCGGCTTTCCGCGTCTCGCCCCTCACACCCCTCACGATTGCCCTGTCTAGACGGCTTCGTCGGACGACTGTTTGTTTTTAGACTGTGATATTAGTATGGATAGTTTGGCCACCCTTCTACAGACCGACCTCGGCAAGCGAAGCTTAACCTGCGATACACCCGTGAAGCTGTTATTAATTAACTACAAGTCTCTGGTATTGTAGTAGCATTAAAAACTATTAATCCCAACTATAAATCACCATCAGCCAAGCTTTTTCCCAAATATGTTGCGGTCGGCTTTCAGTTTTTCTTTTTTTTTTAATATATACAGGGTGTCTCATTCAAATCGGTCGGTATGGGAAAGTCTGAAACTATAAGACATACGAAGATCTGTCCTGAGGAACCATGTCATCGATTTTAATAACAAGAAAAACTGCATTCATACATTTTAAAAAACATCTGTGCTCCGTTCGGGAATCGAACCCGGTTATTTTGAAAAAAAAAAAACCTACTCTATTTCTATTTAGATATCGATTATGTAGGTCTTAAGAAGTAAATGTCTGTATGGAACATGATGTCTAAAATGAATAAAATGCATTGTTTCCACATACTTTAATTCATTTTAGTAGGTGCTCGAAGTGACCACGTTTACAATATTACTACAATAGTACCGATGTTTTTTAAAATCTATGAATGCAGTTTTTCTTGTTATTAAAATCGATGACATGGTTCCTCAGAACAGATCTTCGTATGTCTTATAGTTTCAGACTTTCCCATACTGACCGATTTGAATGAGACATCCTGTATATAATGGGTCTACTCTTGACCACAATCTTGTCCTGCAGTCAGAGATGAGGTCGACGATGGAACGAGCTTACCCAAAAGAAGCCTATTAACTCGCGACTTAAACAGATTGGGGTCATATGAACTCGGGAACACTGATGCAGGCAGGGAATTCCACTCCTTGGCTGTGCGCATAATGAAGGAACAGGCAAAGCGCTTCGTGTGTGTGTGAGTTTAACCGGACGCTGAATACCAATGTTTCACATGGATCGACTGCCTGTCAGACCTCCACAACCCAGTAACTGGGTAACATGATACCCCTTGGTTTAACTGGTTGTCAGACTTTCGGGCTTCTGACTACAAGTAACGACTGTCAAAGATCTACAAACGACAGCCGGGACCAACGGCTTAACGTGCTTTCGTGAGTAATTAATGCTCACCCATCAACGGCGCAACCGCGTCAAGCGTAGCCTTAACCTTCAAACGACCCGGCTATTAGTATGTTACTTAAAAAGGAAGCGATTTTTACTTTGCCATTTTACTAACCAATTTCCCTACAGTACCCTTTGTCCATACTGTGAGGACATTGTCAGCCCCCATAGAGGATGTTACATCCCCTATTTGTGTAATCCAGTCATCCCCCATCGCCTTTTTATCGGCTGGATACCAAATTAAGAAGGGTGATCTATTTTTGTTCATCCCCCACCAATTCTCAGAGAATTGTAAACAAACTTTGCCTATCAAACCCATTGATACGTTGTCTATGGCAGATGTTTTCTGTTGTGGCAACACTGGCGTAAATAATGTTGTGTGACTGAAAAATAATATTTTCTTTTTTATATTGTTTCTAAATTATAGATAAATTACACCCAGATACAGAACAAATGAAGGTGTTCATCACACAAACATCTATCTTCGGTGGGAATCGAGCCCACCACCTTCGGCAGTCAGGGCCACTATTTTTCCACCATGAATGTAATTTACTTCGTCAAAATTTTAGGTGAATAAGTCTAACTAATTAAATTCTTGATAATCCACCAATTTACGGTGACTATCATCAGTCGGGGTACTGTGCGCTTCGTCACATCTCTGCGAGTGCGCATGATGATACACACTGATGAAATGCTAAGAAGTAAGAGTGACAGCTACAGTGATAATAAAATATACAGGGTGTCTCATTCAAATCGGTCAGTACGGGAAAGTCTGAAACTATAAGACATACGAAGATCTGTTCTGAGGAACCATGTCATCGATTTTAATAACAAGAAAAACTGCATTCATACATTTTAAAAAACATCTGAAAGTACTCCATTCGGGAATCGAACCCGGTTATTTTGAAACAAAAAAAACCTACACTATTTCTATTCTTCTTATCGTGTGGTTAGTAACTAACCTGGTGTCAGAGTTTTAATGCCGCCCATGGGCCTCTGACATGGCATCACATGCCGTCGAGACATATATCTCTCAGGCATGCCGGTTTCCTCACGATGTTTTCCTTCACCGTTTTTGAAGCAAGTGATAATTATACAATCCGCACATGAATCCGAAAAGTCAGAGGTGCGTGCCTTGGGTTCGAACTCGAGACCTATGAATTGGCAATCCACCGGTCACTCCACTAGGCTATCACTGCTACTACTATTTCTATTTAGATATCGATTGTGTAGGTCTTAAGAAGTAAATGTCTGTATGATACATGATGTCTAAAATGAATAAAATGCATTGTTTCCACATACTATAATTTATTTTAGTAGGTGCTCAAAGTGACCACGCTTACAATATTACTACAATAGTACAGATGTTTTTTTAAAATGTATGAATGCAGTTTTTCTTGTTATTAAAATCGATGACATGGTTCCTCAGAACAGATCTTCGTATGTCTTATAGTTTCAGACTTTCCCATACTGACCGATTTGAATGAGACACCCTGTATATAAATTGAGAGTCTATCGTAATTGTTCTAATAATATGCTTGATTGTACTTTCGTTACAAAGCGTGCATTAAAAATAAACTTTTTTTAAGTTTTTAAATGAAGTATATCTGTTCGACAGTTAGAGCGAGGCCCCATTAGTGCGTTGCGCTGCGTTGCGTTGTCGCAGCTTCGTCGCTACGTCGTTTTCCATAAGTATATCTTTTATGACATGCCCCATTAGACCGTTGCGTCGTCGCGTGCGACGTTTCAACGGATCGTCGGACAAGAGACGAAGCGGGAGGGAGGGTGATGGGCTGCGTTGTCGGAGCTCCGCTGCGACGCCGGACAGTGATCCACTGCTAGAGGAAGCTAGATAGAGTAGGCAGGATATTGATATAGATTTTCTCATTTCCTTGGTCCTAGAAAGACCCATTATATGGGATAAATCACTCGAACATTACGGCGTGCATACCCTCTTGCGTTGCGTTGGCGCAGTATCAACGCAACACAGGTGTGGCATACAATGCGTTGTTCCGTTGCGACGACGCGACGCAACGTAACGTAGCGCAACGCACTAATGGGGCCTCGCCCTTAATCTTTGAACACTTGGCCCAGTGCTCATCACTGTGTACTGTCACCTTACATGTTGGCACCTTACTCACCTTTCCTTGAGCACTCCTAAAGAAACGGTAACTATCACATTCTTCGCTCTGTATGTAGACCCATCCTTGCAGGTTACCACGACATCCTGACTAGGATCCTGGGGCCAGGATATCTGGGTGACCTCCTTCTGCAGCTTGAGGTCCAAGTTTGGGTAGCCGGGGCCGTTGTTGTATGTGTTCTGGGGGGTACAACGAAAGGCAGGACTTAGAATTTTCATCATTATCTGATCAAGGGGGGGCATGTAATTCGCGTCCGTGGGAGTAACCTAACCACAACCCCACACGTTCCCCCCGGGTGGTGCTAAAGGAATTACAACGCCGAGCCTCAGGCGGCGGTAAATTAACCTGACAATGATGACCTAAAAAGTCTGACTCGGATTGATAGGAAATGATCAACCCAACCCGCAAACCACACATACGACCGGGGGTCTTGGCTTAATTGCCCGGGCCGCGAGAAAGAAAATCTCTATAAAATAATCACCCTAATCTTACGGTGGGAAACGCGCCAATAGGATGAATGGCTAGTGGGATACTAGTTCTTAGCGCCAACCGCGGCGGACCTGGCAAACGCTGTGTGTATCTGCCTTCTTGAGGGGATGGGCGTCACCCTTCTTGTGACTTTTTATATCGACCCATACTCGTGGGAATCCTATGGAAAATTTACAAAACAATAAAACTATTTTATAATTTACAAAAAACTAACCTGATCCAACAAACATTTCATCCTTGCATGTTTGAAAGAACAAGGAGTAATTCACTAGGTGCATTACCTAAGGAAATGCAAAAGCCTGTTGAAAAACAGATTGCACCAATTGACCTAGAATACACAAATACAGAGGAGTGGCAACAAGACAAAATTCCGGCTAGGAGAAACAAACGGAAAGATACAAGCCCTATACAAAAAGAAACAAACAAGAAGATCAAAAATACCTCAGATTTTCAGATAACTACACATAACAGCTTCGAAATCCTTGATGAAGAATCTACAAAGGAATCCAAAACTGAGTTTAAACAGTATATACCAAAACCAGAACCCATATTTGTAACCGGGGTCCTCAACATAGCCTCCCTTAAAGAAAAATTAAATAAACTCATCGAAAATGACCTATTTATCATGACGACACTAAGATCGGGACACGTGATCAAAATTATGCCAAAAGACATCCAAACATACAAGCTCATCAGAGAAAACTTCATTGCAAACAACATCTCACACTATACATACCAGCTAAAAAGTGAAAGAGCCTACAGGGTGGTCTTACGTGGGCTGCACGCATCGGAAGACACCTCTGAAATATCAAAAGAACTGGGACGCATTGGGCATGAAGTGAGGCAAATAGTTAACGTACGACACCGAGCAACTAAAGAACCACTGCCTATTTTCTACGTTGACCTAGAACCAAAGCAGAACAATAAAGACATCTTTAACGTTAGTTACTTAAATCAAATGAAAATCGCATTTGAAGCCCCTTACAAAAAGAAGGAAATTCTGCAGTGTAAGAGATGTCAAAGGTTTGGACACTCAAAAAACCTGTGTCATAGACCTTTCCGCTGCGTCAAATGTGGCAATGACCACCCAACAGCTCAGTGCAACAAAAAGCCAGAAACCCCTCGGTTTCTGGCTTTTTGTTGCACTGAGCTGTTGGGTAGCCTCTACTTGCGCAAACTGTGATGAGAAACACCCTGCTAGCTACAAAGGTTGCAAAATATACAAGCAATACAAAGAAAGAATACTAAAGACTGCTACCAAACCCAAAGAACCACAACCACCAAGAAAACTAGAGACCAACAACATAAATAGTCATACACCACGGGAGTTCAACCTAAAGAAGTCTTATGCAGAGGCCACCAAAACCAGAACACCAGCTCCTTCAACAGAGAGAAAGAACGACCCAAATGACATGACCGACCTAATGGAAACAATGCTTGAAAAACTACAACACACAATATTGACTGTGGTGGAAAAAATGATGGACAGAATGATGGACCGCATAGTCCAATTAGTCAGCAGCCTAGTAAAAAAATGAATCGAAACCTCCGAGTTGTAACTTGGAACGCCAACGGCTTGACGGATCGACGTCAAGAACTTGAAATCTTTCTTCAAACAGAAATGATCGATATAGCTTTAATATCCGAAACGAGGTTTACCTCAAAGTCTCACGTAACATTTAAAAACTATAAAATCTACACAACCAACCATCCCTCTGGTAACAGTCACGGTGGCACTGCAGTGATTATCAAAGAAAACATCAAGCACTACCCCCTAGGGGAATATCGCACAGACAAAATTCAAGCAACTTCGATAACACTTGTAGAAGACAAATATGAAACCGTTTTCTCTGCTGTCTACTGCCCTCCTAGACATACAGTATCGGCCCAAGATTTCATAAACTACTTCTCTACACTTAGCAATAGATTCATCAGTGCTGGCGACTGGAACTCAAAACACCTCCACTGGGGCTCTAGATTGACCAGTACGAGAGGGAGACAACTCTTCAAAGTAACGGTAGATATGAAACTGGAATGCTTGTCAGGTAGAGAGTCTACCTACTGGCCTGCTGACAGAGACAAGACCCCTGACCTGCTCGACTTTTTCATTGCAAAAAACGTGGACAGTAATTGCATTACGATAGAATCATGCGTTGACCTCACTTCAGACCACACCCCAGTCATCATGAATATAAATTCATCGGTAATTCTAGTGGAACCACCCTCAAAAATATACTCCAAATCCACGAACTGGGAAATGTATCAAAATGTAATAACAGCAGAAACGATTTTAAAAACCAAAATCGGCACACCAGAGGAGCTACAAGATGAGGTGGAGAAATTTAACATGACGATACATAGGGCTGCTTACATAGCCACAGCCAAACGAAAATGCAAAGGGAACCCACCAAAACACAACACATATCCTAAAGAGATAAAGGTAAAAATACAGATCAGGCGTAAACTTCGAAAGATCTGGCAGACAACAAGATATCCAAGCGACAAAACCATATTCAATAAATTCTCAGAGGAACTAAAGAACACCATAAACAAATACGAAAATGATAACATCCAAAACATGCTCTTAAACCTTGATCCGACAATTGAAACAAACTACTCGCTATGGAAAGTCACCAAAAACCTGAAGCGCCCTAAAACCCACGTACCACCTATCAATAATAATAAGGGAGGATGGGCTAGATCTGACCTCGAAAAGGCCACTAGCTTTGCAGAACATCTCAGTACGGTATTCCAACCACTTCCTGAGAGCTGCAATGAACATAGCAAGGACACCAAAGAGTACCTTGCAACAGCAAATCAAATGTGTTTCCCACTGAAGAGTACTAGTCCCAAAGAAGTATCTAGAGAAATAAAAAACTTACAGGAAGGAAAAGCACCCGGATATGACCTCATTGACGCCACACTTCTGAAAAATCTCCCGTACAAAGGAATAATGAAACTAGTGCACATTTACAATGCTTGCCTGAAACTTGAACACTTTCCTGGTCAATGGAAGATAGCACAGGTAGTAATGATAGCTAAACCTGGAAAACCCCCTCAAGAGACAGCCTCTTATAGACCAATAAGTCTGCTCCCAGTAGCCGGAAAACTCCTAGAGCGGATACTCCTCAGCCGGATGAAGGAACATCTAGTTACAGTGTTACCTAAACATCAATTTGGTTTCCGTGAAGGGCATGGAACAATCGAACAAGTTCACCGTATTGTCGACACTATCAGCAGAAGCCTCGAAAACAAACTATATTGCTCAGCGGTCTTTCTCGACATTAGCCAGGCTTTCGACAGGGTGTGGCACGAAGGTCTTATATTTAAACTTAAAAAGATGCTTCCGCACTGTTTTATTCACATACTCAAATCGTACCTGGACAAAAGGAGCTATCAAGTGAAGTTTAACGAGGAATACTCCGACCTATGTGAAATAAAATCGGGCGTCCCGCAGGGTAGCATACTGGGCCCAACATTATACCTTATCTTCACAGCAGACATACCAACAAATGATCACACCACAATTGCTACATATGCTGATGATACGGCGTTGCTGTCAACCCACACGAACCCAGAAACCGCCTCGCTTTTAACCCAAATTCACTTGCACGAATTAGGGAAGTGGATGTCAAGGTGGAGAATAAAGGCTAACGAAAGCAAATCTGCTCATGTAACCTTCACGCTCAGGAGAGAAACTTGCCCACCGGTTAAGTTAAACGACAAAATAATACCTCAAGAGGATAGCGCAAAGTACCTGGGAATGTACTTAGATAGACGACTGACATGGCAAAAGCACATATGGACTAAAAGAAAGCAACTGGATGGAAAACTTCGTAACCTTCACTGGCTAATTGGACGCCAATCAAAACTAAATGAAAACAGCAAAATGCTGATTTATAAAACAATCATCAAACCAATCTGGACCTACGGCATACAACTGTGGGGAACCGCCAGCAACAGCAACATCGACATACTAGAAAGATTCCAGTCCAAAGCACTAAGAACAATGTTTGGTATCCCACAGTGTATTAGTAACAAATACATGTACCTAGACCTCGGAATTAAAACTGTCCGGCAAGAAATCGTCCTAAGCAGCCAGATTTACCAGGAGAAACTCACAACACACGTGAACGAACTTGCCCAGAATCTGAGCGGAACTGGAGGACTCCAACATACTCAGTTAAAGAGATATGACATCCCAAATCTCATCAACAGATTTAAATGAGACATAGAGAGAGTTGGCTGGAAAAAAAAATCCAACAGAAAATGGCTCTCATTGATTATATTTAATTCAGATGTTTTATCAATCACATTATTGGCTTATTGTTCCTGGAACAGATTGCCATGAAGCAGAAATATTATAAAAAAAAAAATAAAAAAAAAAAAAATATCTGATCTGATTGAAATAAACTGTCAATGCTTAGCTTTAGTTTGGGATTACAGCTCAATTCGCCTTCAATTCACCTACTTACATTTATTTATTTTATACAAATGATCACTGGAAACCAAATTAACATGGTACAATAAAGATGTTACAGTAGGTAGTTCAGCATGTCCTGCCATACTTATGGCGTACAAATATTTAGTTTTATCCACCGGTTATTTCCACTGACAAGGGATACAATTATCTTATCCACCTGCCAAAGCACGGCAACAGGGGGAAAGAGAATTATATCACTTTTTGACATTAGACGTGGATACTCACCCACGGCTTATAGCATGGCGACTAGTGAAAGATTTCGCGATTCGAGCAATCCCAATTGACAACAAAACAAAATAAATATCCAGTACAGATGTAATAAAACGATGAAAGTACTTTGGTTTACATGACATTCTCGACTATTGTGTAATTTCATAAAAGTTTTCTTAAAAATAACACAATAGTCGAGAATGTCATGTAAACCAAAGTACTTTCATGGTTTTATTACATCTGTACTGGATATTTATTTTGTTTTGTTGTCAATTGGGATTGCTCGAATCGCGAAATCTTTCACTAGTCGCCATGCTATAAGCCGTGGATGAGTATCCACGTCTAATGTCAAAAAGTGATATAATTCTCTTTCCCCCTGTTGCCGTGCTTTGGCAGGTGGATAAGATAATTGTATCCCTTGTCAGTGGAAATAACCGGTGGATAAAAGTTATATCCCCAGCCCATGCTAGCCCTGCTGGTATGTTTTAGAAGAAAAAACCAACTCAGTGATGGGTAGAATACCTATTTTCGTTTACGTTAAGGGTATTTTTACACCCTGTATAGTAAATATTAAATGTCTTTTAGTGTATCGAGAATTTTTTTTGGCACTTACCAATAAAATTTGAAACAGTGTCTTATAACCGTGTCTATGCCAGCTCATGTGTTGATTCCCGCCCAATTCTGCGTACTTCGACTGTGTGGAAACATCGTTCCAGCTGTTAGAAGACTCATAATTGTCTATGATTAAGTCCAGAAATTCCAGAAGATTAGTCATGAAATCTGTGTCGTTGAGCAAATGCGGGTGTTTCGTTCTTATGTAGTCTGTTAATCTGAAATAGGAATAAATATTTATTTTAGTCGATAAATAATGAAGGTTAAGCAATGGTTGTTGCGGTTAAGCAATGGTTGTTGCGGTCAATCCATGGATGGGTGACCGTCAAAGTATCATTGATGGCGTCTTTAAAGAATTCAAAGAAAGAAACAAAGAAAAAACATGCGGCCTCGGCCAGCAACGGTTGCTGGGGTCAAACCACAGATGGTGACCATTCAAGTATCATTGGTGGCGTCTTCAATGAAAGAATCGAAAGAATGGACAAATACGCCATTATTGATAACTTGATGGACACCCATCTACGGACCGACCTCGGCAAGGGTAGCTTAACCTTTAATCGACCCGCGCATTACCAAATGAGAGTCGGGAAGACGTAGGAGTCTTGATATGTAAAGGACGGACACCCATCTACGGACCGACCTCGGCAAGGGTAGCTTAACCTTCGAGTCACAAGCTCCTTTTCCATTTTATTTAATTTCATTTCACTCTCGCCGCGCCTAAGGGGTCTTTAAAGGAATGAGGAACAGGGTGTAAAGTTCCTCATCCCCAATAGAAAAGCTCGGCTCATCCTCGCAGACGGGTGTTGTGTCTGGTGGGCTACCTACTGCCCAACGGTTGTTTTTTTTTTATTGGAACGAAGTTCCTTATCGCGCGTTGTGAAAGGGGGCTAGACGGAAAAAAAATCTTACAAAAAGTTGTCAAGACACCTTTTACTATAGTAAGCTATTGTAAGCAGTGCGGCGTCGCATGTTCGCAGGGAGAGGGAGAGGGAGAGGGAGATAGCGGGAGAGAGGGAGGGGGTAGAGAGAGGGAGGGAGAGGAAGAGGGTGTGGGAGAGAGGGAGGGAGAGGGGGCGGGGGATATAGACTGGGAACACAAAACCATTGTACATATTTTTGTGTAAATGGAACCCTTATTAATAATCTTGGCTATGTTCCATAACTTTGATAAAAGGTAATATTATTATTAGGGTAAACCTAATTGTTTTCATAATCATATTGATAACAATAATCTCGTTTTATCTGTATTAATAACATCAAAATTATCTGTACACCTGTCTCGCCATTCGAAAGTACATTTTTATTCACAAAATATACATAGTTAACATTAAGCCTCTAGTCTCCCAAGAGGTAGGCAAAGATGTAAAAATCAAAAACAGTCATTTCAACAGAAAAATACAACCGACTTCATCAAAAATACAACCGACTTCATCAAAAAATACAACCGACTTAATACAAAATAATGAATGAAACAAAACCACCAAAGCCACAGACTTCCGAAACTAAAGTTATATTACGATTTTTTGTGTTTTTTTTATTAATAAAAAAAATCAAGTAACAAGAGTCATAGCGTTAGTAACAATATACTTACAAACTATGTTAGTAATATACATAGACAAATACAGGTTGTGACATCATTGCTGCTAGGTGACAGGATCAGCCGAAACCTTGCAGCAATGGTTCACAAACACACAATCAAGCCTGCTCGCTATCATAGACAGGATGCTGTTGGCACTGCCCCGCCCCGCAAACCGCCACCGTCGTTAAGTCAATGGTATTTTTTAGTACAAAAAGTTTTAATAAGTCAGTTGTATTTTTTTTTACACTAACGTATGGAAGTGAATGTTGGGTGTGGCAAAAGAGACATGAAAGTAGAATAAATGCTGTAGAAATGCGTTCCTTGCGAAGTATGTGTGGTGTAACAATTAATGACAGATTGAGGAATGATGATATAAAGCAACGTTGTGGTTTAAAAGAAGATGTAGTAACAAAAATTGAAAAGAGTATGCTTAGATGGTTTGGTCACGTTGAAAGGATGGATGAAAGGCGACTAACGAAAGGTATTTACAAGGCAGATGTAAGTGGGAACGCCGGGAGGGGACGCCCTAGAAGGACATACATAGACCTTATTGGTGAGGTTCTTCAGAAAGGTCAGGTGCGTAGTACTCGCAACCGGCGTGTGTGTATGACAACATGTATGAATGTAAACGAAGCAAAAGAAGTATGTAAGAATCGTAGCATATGGCGCTCTGTAGTTTCTGCCTACCCCCATGAGAAAAAGGCGTGAGTTTATGTATGTATGTATGTATGTTGTATTTTTTTTGTATTTTAGTTTTGACTCACCGTCTGGTGATATATTGACCCAAAGGCTCTGGTACTTCGGGAGGATCATCCACAACTCCCAAGCTGAAGGTCATCAGCTCATTCAGAAGTTCCCTGTCGCCTGTGCTTCCGTCTGAACGGTATACATCGAAGGCCAGGTCTTGGGGAAGGATGGAGATATTGTTTTGTAGCGCTAGGTCGTACACACGTGAGGGGAATTGTCCATGAATCCTGGGGGGGACAAGGGTTAAGCTAGATATAATTCAGGAAAGATGCTTATGATTGGTCAAAGATTTTACATGTGCAGTCTATGGTCAGGCTGCACGCTGAAAACCATCAGTGCTTTTCGGGTCCAGGATTTTTTGAATGCACAAGGGGTTTTAACAAAATAAATATCCAGCACAGATGTAATAACACAATGAAAGTACTTTGGTTTACGATGACATTCTCGACTATTTTTAACCGACTTCAAAAAAAAGGAGAAGGTTTTCAATTCGACAGTATGTTTTTTTTTGTGTTTGTTACGCGATTACTCCGCCATTTATGGACTGATTTTCAAAATTCTTTTTTTATTTGATAGGGTATACTAACAGATTGGTCCCATTTGTATCAAAACTCATATCTGATGAGGGATCTTCGAGGAATTGAGGGAACTCCTCAAAAAATATAGGCACAAACGCACCGATTTCAACATTTTTAGTAGCAAATCAAGCATTTTCATTTAGAAAGTATCAGTAACAGGTACGGATACAGCCCAATTTTATTTAAATAACCGGGTTCGATTCCCGAACGGAGTACAGATGTTTTTTTAAAATGTATGAATGCAGTTTTTCTTGTTATTAAAATCGATGACATGGTTCCTCAGAACAGATCTTCGTATGTCTTATAGTTTCAGACTTTCCCATACTGACCGATTTGAATGAGACACCCTGTATAGTCATTGCATTTATAGCAAATATTAAATGTCTTTGGAGGAACATAACTTTTACTCACCATTCCGCTCCTAGTTCAACGACACCATCCCCAAACGGTACAGTGTTGACTCTGCCACCAACTCTATCCATGGCTTCCAAGGCCAGGACTCTCTTACCAGCCTTTGAGAGCGTGGAGGCTGCCGTGCATCCCGCCGCACCCATTCCCACTATGATGGTATCATATACTTCCGGCATTGTTGTGCTGAAAACAAAAGAAAAGTAGGTAATAGGGAATATGCCTGTAATTTAAGAAAATGGCGTATATGGAATCAGCTGTTTGTCTACTGTCAAGTGTTTTAATTTTCAGCCATATTACAAATTCTACTCGTTAACACTTGAGAGATGACAAACAGCCGATTCATTTTCTTTCTGTTCGATTACGATTAAATAGAATTTGTAATATGGCTAGGCCTACTGACAATGAAGAAGAAGAAGGTCACTTGTCATGTCATCCTAGATGGCGCGGCATTTGAAAAATGTTTAAGATTTTTTTTATATTCTTTTTGAAAAGAAGAAAGTCTACGTCCGTCTTAACGCCAAATTTCATTACGCTACGTTCAGCTGTTTAGCCGTAAGCAGTCGAGAAACAAAGCGACAGAGTTAGTTTCTCATTTATTAAATAGGGAATATGCATGTAATTTAAATATGGTTCGAATATTTATTTTTTTAATCCTTAATGGCAGAAAATATGAACTAAATAATTATTTTACTTTTTAATAGCGTCATAATTATTAAAAATTAAAAATAAAAGTGCGAATTAAACGCGGGAAATTCAAATTTGTGAAACGCATCACCATTGGTTATAGCGAAACGTGACGTCAAATACTACGACAACAAGACAAGTTACGCCCACAAAACAGTATTGGAATGGGCTTTTTATTGAAAAACATAATTATTGCCGTGTGTGTTGTGAATTAATTTAATGTTCAAGTGTAATTTTAGGTTCATAGTGAGGTTATAAAACATTGAAGAAAATGACTGAAAGTCAAGTCTTGTAAAAGCACTATCTGATCATGTTTTTGCATTTGGGTACAAGCAATACCTGTAAACTGGTTTTTGAGCTTTTTTCATGGTTAAATGGTTAGAAGAACGAAAACACCCAAAGTAATAGTAATAGGATAATAGTAAATAACGTCATCGAAATGGCGCGCGAAAATGGCGGCGTTTAAACAGCTTAAATTTATTCTGTATTTTAAATATTTTTTTAAGTTTCATTACTGTATAATTGTATTTAAAAAATAATACCCGTGAGGTAGTTATTTAATAATAATAATAATAATTTAACTTTTATTTCAGTCCATAGAGTTAGAAACAATATTCACTTAATATTTAATAATAGTATTTACATAATTACAAATAAAAAAATAAAAAAAATGAAATTAAAATTGAATTTAATTGAATGAAATTGAAATTGATTTGAATAGAATGAAATTAAATTGAAATTATTTAGCCACAAGCTGGGTAGTATGTACAAGACTTACAGCCTGCGAAAATTTATCCGAAATGATTAAAAAATACATTCTGTTTAATAACCGACTTAAATAAAACGGTCAATGGACCCCTAATGGACTTTAATTGGAGTGTTATTGTTTGTGCACTCCTTACAATTGAAATTATTAAGAGTTCGAGAACTAAACACGACTCACGATGGGACGTTAAAACATTTTAAATATCAATTAAAGTCAGAGACGCTCTAAAAGGGCCTCTGAGTCACTTAGATATTTTTGCCAAGCCTACCCTCACTATGGGCCTTATGAATAAGCTCAAAGTAGCCCAACAAGCTATGGAGAGGGCTATGCTCGGAGTCCCTCTGCGAGATCAAATCAGAATTGAGGAGATCCGTAGAAGAACCAAGGTTACCAACATAGCCCAGCGAATTAGCAGGTTGAAGTGGCAGTGGGCAGGGCACATAGCACAGAGTACTGATGACCGATGGGGTCGAAAGGTTCTCGAGTGGAGGCCACATATCGGCAAGCGCAGCGTAGGACGTCCACCTGCAAGGTGGACAGACAACCTCATTAAGGCCGCGGGAACGCGCTGGATGCGAGCCGCTTCCAACCAGTCTTATTGGAGATCTATAGGGGAGGCCTATGTCCCGCAGTGGACTTCCTATGGCTGAAATGATGACCCAAAGACAAAGAGGTAAGCTATCGACAATCAAGTGATGGGTAGGAGGTATGGATAATACTGCACTATCAAATTTTGTCATTCACAGAGACTGACAGACAGACAGGGCACAATATTGTGTCGGTATTCATTATTTTATGCAAAGATATTTATTTAATTCCAAAGATAAGTAAGTAACATTATTTGTATAGCATCTTGAATAACAATGGTGCCTATCAGTTAATCGGAATTGTTAAAACGAAAGTATCTTTTTTTTGTCCTTATTTATCTTGCAATCAGTTAGATAACTTTTAGCAGTTTTTTTGTGCGGATGTTGACTGCTGAGGTCCATTCTTCCAACAAAGAATCTGCCCCTCATAATTATTTGGACTTTATTTTGTAAAGTCCCATATGTGGTGGCGTTTAAGCCTTTTGATAGCTATTGGTACACTCAAAATGAAAGTATAAGTCAAAAAAAATAATTACATGATAAGAAACAGTTTTAAGTCATTAAAAATATAAACAAAACATCAGCTGATGTTTTATTATCAAATGTATGATAAAATGAATATATAATATTCTACAACTATTCACACAACACCATCTAGTCCCAAGCTAAGCGGAGCTTGTGTTATGAGTACTAGACTACCGAGCATTTTATATAGTTAAAGATTCAAGTTCTTCAACCAAATTAGGCTGACATGTTGCTGGTGAGTTTGTTTCTTCCGACAAACATTCTAACAATAAAAACCGGCCAAGAGCGTGTCGGGCCACGCTCAGTGTAGGGTTCCGTAGTTTCCCGTCTGTCACAATAAGTGTTCAAAATGCTTGCATATACAATTATACTACAAACTTAGTCCAGAAATTATTTTGTACAACTTTTTGTCTTTTTTGTACAAAAACTGTTTCCATCCAAGTTCAAAATAATTTTCCTAGAAAGTCCTTATAAAGTTCTAATTTTCACATTTTTTTTCATATTTTCTAAACTTATGGTTCAAAAGTTAGAGGGGGGCGCGGGGCACATTGTTTTTTACTTTTCGAGCGATTATTTCCGAAATTATTGACATTATCAAAAATGATTTTTGTAAACCCCTATTCATTTTTAAATACCTTTCCAACAATATATCATACGTTAGGTTTCAAATTAAAAGAAAAATCACTTCCCACTTTTCATATAGGGGGGCTACCCTAATAAAACATTTTTTTCCAATTTTTATTTTACCACTTTGTCGGCGTGATTGATACACATATTGGTACCAAATTTCAGCTTTCTAGGGCAGAGATTAAGCGACAGACAGACATGACGAAACTATAAGGGTTCTTAGTTGACTACGGAACCCTAAAAATGATAAAATATTTCTGAACTTGTCATTCATTGCTACAAAAACAATAAACAATTTATATACATTTCTCAAACTTTTCAATGATTAAAACAAAAGATTATTCTACACTTAAGTACTCACATCAATCTGGTATCTTCACGAACTACGAAAGAGTTTGTTAAGTCGATATGAAACCTTTGAACTAACTTTTCACTTCAACTTCAAACTTTGAGGCATTGCACAGATTACACTTCGCATTGAAAGAGCAAACAGTTGTAACTTCTAGGTTATATTTTACGTGCACTGTACTAACGTTTGGTGTAACGCCTCGGTA
Organism: Euplexia lucipara; assembly: GCA_921972225.1. Lineage (NCBI taxonomy): Eukaryota > Metazoa > Arthropoda > Insecta > Lepidoptera > Noctuidae > Euplexia > Euplexia lucipara. Next base: position 8,829,725 of record OV179172.1, on the reverse strand, counting down.
AATAAAGGCGATAAGTAAATAACTATATATTTATATACTAGTCTAGGATTTTCCAATCTTGATAAAATCTTTACAAATATTTCGCCGAGTCTATAAAATCACAATTTTGACGTTTGGTTCATTCCGTCGTAACACAACACAAGTGTCAAGTAAGGCTGAGCTACCAGCACTAGAATTTTAATTTGCCAAATTCCAACTGTTAAATGTTAAAGAAGTAGTTTTCAGTGATTTTACAACAAAGAAATCGTAAAGACTTTAAAAATCCTGAAATGTTTTTTTTAAACAAAAACTGTTTCAATTTGTCTTTAGACATCGCAGACGTATGATATTTAAAGTAAAAACTGACTGCTTTTGTGAAAGACATAAGGTTTCGTAATTTTTTTATTAAATTAAATTACTATTATAAGGACACTTGGCCTTACATATAAAATGTTTAAGAATCGATATCAGAATAGGAATATTGTTAAATACATTCGTTTTCTTCTTTGCGTGTCAGCCACTTCAACTTCATTTTACCCGCAAGAGCTGGCAAAATTAAAACGTGGCCACACTCCAACTGTCAATATTAAAGGGTGCGTTTCTGTGTAGATAATAATTCTTGATGCGTTCATGTGTGGAAACTTTTGCCGTTTTATTTTGGGCCACTCAATCGGCTTTTTCGATCGACCTTTCAACTACGTTCATTTATCTTTTAAACAAATAAATCTAGATAAAAAATTAACCCCGCATCACATTAAGCTGTCTTTGTATGTATGTACATTTGCGTACAAAAAGACCGTTTGAATTTGAGGTCCGCTTGTTACTCTGGCGCAACCAAAACAACCACCTTATCCCGAATAATACGCTAGTTGACTCCTACCAAAATTAATATAAAAATTGTTTGGGTCTAAAATGCTGCCGTTTATAAGTTAAGTAAATGTTAATGCCTACTAAATTATATTTATTTCTGTATTCTATTGTACAACGTTCACATAAACACTTTTGCGCGTAGCTGTAATTTTTTAGGTAGAAGGTTAGGTCGGTGTTACGCTATCTACATATAACACCAAAAGAAACTCGCTTTTAAAGTCCAGACATTATCTTGGTCAGATCATTTAAGATAGAACCATGCAGATTAGTGTCTGAAATAGTCTTTTGAGGAAAGAACCACATCGATTTGAGGGGACCAGATCAAGCAGTCAGTGTTGAAAATTGATAAGAGACACTAACACATGCATTTAAAATGATGTTATATATTTTTGGAGAAGTAAATTGCATAGGTAACTGATAGGAATCTGAGCGAGCTAAGCGAGCTCAAGAATATTGAGCACCCCCATTTTTTTTTTTTTTACCACGACGGTGGCAAACAAGCTTACGGCTCGCCTGATGGTAAGCGGTTACCGTAGCCTATGGACACTTGCAACACCAGAGGCGCCACACGCGCGTTGCCGACCCTTTAAAAACCTATTACTCCCCTTTTGAAGAACTCCATACTGTAGCACTCTCAGAAAACCTCGGCAGGGAGCTCATTCCACAATCCAAGTGTACGCGGGAGAAAATTCCTCTGAAACCGCACTGTACAGGACCATTTCGGCTCCAGTGTGTGAGCATGAACTCCCTGTCGACGGCGAGCGGTGCGATGATAGAAAGTGGCCGTGGGCATCATATCAAACAATTCCTCGGAGCACAACCCATTATACAACCGGTAGAACACACATAGGGAGGCAAAGTCTCTCCTAAGACTTAGGGGCTCAATACCGCTTGTGAGTACGGGATCGTCGACGAGTCTCACAACTCGCTTTTAATAATAACCGAACCGCTTTTGAACCGAGTCAAGGGGCCCAAGCTGGTATCCAGGTGCTCCCGCCCAGAGATGACAGCAGTAGGTACTCCATATGGGGCCGAATCTGCGACTTGTATAGCAGCAGTCTTTGCCCCGGTGTGAAGTACCGCTTCGCTCTATTAAGCACACCGAGTTTTTTGGATGTCAGCTTGGCCTTGTCTTCCAAGTGACTTCGGAACTGAACGTCGCTGGAAATGTCGACACCAAGGATCCCTATACTCTACTCCAATTCAGATAAAAAGAAAAAAAAAAAAACGCCTCCACACTGATCATCTAGGCCCCCTGCCCGCCCACGACTGCTTACCATTTAGCGAGTCCCTAATGAGCTCTTAAAAACCTTTTGCGTTATATAGAATTAGAATGACGACATTGTATATACATATATAACCTAACCTAACTTATCATACCTATCCTATAGCGAACCTAACTACCTAACCTAAGTACCTTACTGAAATACATTGATTTTGAAAGATACAAAATACATTATTTTAAACTGAACTACTGCGCTGGGTGTCTCTATGAGGCTAGCAATACTGGAATAGGTAGTAGGAGTAGGAAGGAGTTAATAATTTAACCTGTAATAATAAGTGGTACACTTTATGTATGTATGAATATATAATAATATGCCAATATGTAAAGCTGGGTATCCATTACGTTGGCGAACCTCTTGCGCTCCGCGCTCCCGCTACAAACGTATCCACTATGCGGAGCTGTTGCAAGAGCGCGGAGCGCAAGAGGTTCGCGAAGATAGTGGATACCCGGCTTAACATGCATAGGTACTTTTGGTGGCAGGTTTGGTCGGCGAGATAGGATATTATACAAGTAACGAAGCGGCGCAGTAACAAAGTAGACAAAATTATTAAAACTATCTTACTGCAATCTTAAATGTGGCCTTGGACGACCGAGAGTGGCAGCAAGCCATACTTCCCATTCGCCAGGGTGGTCTCAATTTCAAGTTTAAATTTAACGGCCTTCCTCTCCCCGGTCCACAGTACCTACCGCTAAATTAACCAGGAATATTTTACCTGCCTCACTGGTTTGATTTTGAGGTAACTGGTTTGGTGTTTGACCAATGCGTTGAACGCTTGGAAAACCGACAACTTGTCTTCCTAGGGTCGGTGGGGCGGGCCGCTTCGCGAAATTCCCTATTAAACACATCGTCTAGTGCTGCTGAATGTGCCCGTCTGCTGGCCGTGGGGGAATGGGAGTCGAGTTTGTATGCGTTTATATTTCGAACATTTAATCTCATATACCAACACAAACTGCCGGACCTGGAACTGCTACCTCTAGGCAATGATATTATAAGTAAAAAGGTGTAGAAAGTTCACCGCAACAACATTCGATCTTCAAAAACGGCACACTAACGAACGCACGCGTCCGTTGACGGCGCGACGCGACACTGAGGTCAAGTGCGGCTAGTTAGCCACATTTTAACGTGTCGCTTGTTGAACGCTTATAACCTATCTACACCTATTTACATATACCTACCTACTATCATTACCCATGACACTCAAAATACTTGCTTTAGTACTTAGATCAAGAGATTACCCCCCCACAAAGAGATTTAAGAAACTAGTTTATTACCTCCAGTAGTTCCGAAGATTAGCGTGTGCAAACAAACAGACAAACAGACAAACAGACAGACTTTTTTTTTTGGATTCGTGCTCTATTACTGTTTCTAAACCCCCCTCAATTATTATTTTTTAACCGACTTTCAAAAAAGGAGGTTCTATGTTCGTGTGTACCTATGTATTTTTTTTTTTTTTTTTTTTTTTTTTTTTTTTTTTTTTTTTTTTTTTTTTTTTTTTTTCATGTATGTTACCTGATTTCTCCGCCATTTGTGGACCGATTCTCGAAATTCTTTTTTTGTTTGGAAGAGTAGACTCTCGAGGTGGTCCCATTTTAATTTGGTGAAGATCTGGTGCTGATCTTCGGAGATATACAACGGAACTCTTCAAAAATAGACGGCAAATCCGTCGTGATTGCTGGAATCGCTTGGATGTTTATTGTTTATACAACATCATGACGTATCATCACGCCTGTATGCTCTGAGGGGTACGCAGGCGGGTACAATATACCTAGATTTCGTCAGTTAGGTATGTTAAGTTTAATTTAATAGGGATAAGTGGATAACCCTATAACAATGATAAGTATTGTTTACTATAACTACATAAAATAAATTCATGGCAAATATTTGTATGGGAACAACTAAAAATGGAAAAATAAAAAACTTTTTTGCAAAAAATAAAACCGACTTCAAAAAAAGCACTAAACGGTGAAAAATAACTGTAAATTAGGAAGTCGGTGGCCCATCATGAATAAGACAAAACCACCAAAGCCACAGACTTCCTAATTTACAGTTATTTTTCACCGTTTAGTGCTTTTTTTGAAGTCGGTTTTATTTTTTGCAAAAAAGTTTTTTTAAATATATTCAATGTACAGACACAGTTTTTTTACAGTCTTTATGTTTTTTTCTTACTACGCTGGTCAAGGTCTTAATACAATCTAAACGTTTCGGCTTGCTCCAATTTACTAGTTACCTATTTAGATTTCAACAGGTTAAGTGTGCTCTTCCGTTCGACGTCAATTTATTGATGCCTGCCTGACTGATCGTTGTCATCAGCTCTGAGGTCAAGCCACCAAGATGCCTACTCGTATACAACGGTACATTCAACGACAAAATAGACTGCCATAAATACAAGTTTTTAAGCTTTTGCATAGCTTCTATCGCGGGCCTTGAGCGCGGGGACCGAATCCAGAAATTCCGTAACGAAAAAACCTCACGCTCCCCACTCCGACGGGCAAGGAGGTGTGGCTTGAAGGCCGTGCATCGTCTAACGTCGTTTCAGTTCGGCAGTCTTCGACACGGCGTTGTGTGCGATTAGACGTATTGTATAGACGTATTGGATAGTGGGGAGGGGAAAGGGGAGGGGAGGGGACGGGGAGGGGGGAGATTGTGAGAGAGGGAAGAGGGTATTGTGAGAGGGGACGGAGGGGCAGGGGAGGGATGTGGAGGTGGGTGGAGGGAAGAGGCAGGGGACGGGAGGGGAAAGAGGGAGGTGTGGGGGAGAGGGAGAGAAGGGGAGAGGGGGAGGGGGAGAGGAGAGGAGTTGATAAAAATGCTATGCAATAGCTTTACCGCGGCAGTCTCCGAGTGCCACACGTCATTTCTTTTTAAATCACGGGACAAATTTTTACAGGCACCAAATCAAATCAACTTATTCATAAATGCAGGTGATAATACACTAACGTGTTATAAGACGGTCAGTTCGCTACATTTTACCCGAAAGCATACGAATAGTAAGTAGAAAAGTTTGTGTTGTTTTAAAACTACAGACAAACATTTGTACAAACGCCAGCACATCAACCTACCCTATTGTGATGCCTATAAACAAAAATACAGATTCGCTTATTATCCTATCTCAAGTTATTTGTAAATAGGTCGGTAGGTACCTACTTAAGTATTTATCTGTGCTATTTATATTTTGTTAGTTCTGACTATGACCTTACAATTTGTAGTCGGTTATCACATAACACAATAATTTTATGTACTTTAACATTGTTATTTGAACTATACCAATAGTTCTAGATAATACAAGACAGACATTATTATTCTTTAGGTTACCAAAACAACATTAAATCTTCAAAAACGCACGCACGCGTCCGTTGACGGAGCGGCGCGACACTGAGGTCAAGTGTGGCTAGTTAGCCACATTTTAACGTGTCGCTTGCTGAGCGCTTATAACCTAACTACACCTTTTTACTTATAATATTAATATATTCTACTGTAGAAAAAATCAGTTTCTCCGGAGTTCATGCTACGCCTGCATCTCAATTCGCGTTCTCATCACCTAGGTATATTGTCTACTAATAACTACCTACTTTCAAAAACACTTTATTCAGAGCACCAAAAGCATTAACATTTAGCAAATAATTGAATTTGATTGGTTTATAACAAACAAAGAGATTTAAAATACTATAGAGCGGGCATGTCAAGGAAATGTCATAGAAAAACTATGATCCCATGTCTCAGTAACGCCATCTAGAATAATATATGAATATTGGAGCGGCAGCGGTGCGTACTAAACAACACTCATAGACTTGTATCCCGACACAAGTTTTGGATGAAAATTTTGTTCTATAGTATTGAATGTCTTAGGTTTATTATAATGATAACGAATTGCAGTGTACCTATATATTCAAGTTCTCACACAGACGTGTTGCTGGGGAATTCGTTCCGCCACTTCTTCCCAGCAAAAACAAATGTTGAAGGGGGCATTTTACAGGACTGTCTTATGTAATTTTTGACGTTCAAATAAAGCTGTTCCTCAGGCTAATTTGAATAAATGACTTGATTTGATTTTGGAAAACTACAAGACGTAATCAGACTACCAAAAGCATAAAAAAATGTTTGTAACAACACTCGTAAGTAGATAAGTAAGTTGAAACTTCTATAAGACAGCATTTTTCGAAAAAATATCTACTACTAACTTTACAGAAATTGGTTAAATAAAGCTAAATTACTTAGATAAAGTTTAAGCAAAAGGCTTTTATTATCATAACATAAACATGGAGCTTAACAGAAAAATGTGACAAGATGTCCTGTTACAGAAAAACAAATTTCTCAAAAAAAGTTTGTACTCACGGACTGGCGTTCCCGCGCGCGGCAAACGCGCAAAACAAAACAACACTATACCACAACATGGCTGACAGTGCTACTCTATGATCATGATTCGCGCGTATTTATACTAGGTACCGGCCAGTTATCTTGATCAAGTGACCATTTAGCTAAAGTAAACAAGAGAAAAAAGCTCTGATAGGTAATAAAATAACTAATAATGTGCTGTTAACATGATAAGTTGTTATCTAATCGACTGTCCAGCCTTTTGGAGGAATATTGTCGGCTTAGTCTACACCAGGGGTTCCCAAACTTATTTTGTCTACTGCACACTTTGAGAATATTATTTTTAGCGCCCGCATTTTTTCAACTACCTACTTAAAAACCACTATAACTTCAAATTAAGAGTGCGCCCTGGGGGTCGAGTCTGCTATTGCAATCGTGTCTCAATGACCGGGTCAATGATCAATTTTTGACGTATAACGTCAAACTTATGACACATTTCCCATACAAAAACTGTCAAAGTTGTCAAATTATCGATCAATGACCGGTCATAGAGACACGATTGCAATAGCAGACTAGAGCACCTGGTAAGCGTTGGCCACTTTTGACTCCATAGTTTGGTTACTTCTTCGGTGATAAAATACATCTCAAAAAGTTGCAAATTCCTGTCTCATATTCATATCTTTATTTGCATTCCATAATGTGTTGAGAATGTTGAGATTTTACAATGGGTTTAAGTCTCTAGTACCTACTTATTGTTCCAGATTTCTTTCAAAAATGTCTTGTATTTACCAAAATTAATAAAAATATCGGTGTCGCTAATGGACGCCAGCGCTTACCACGGCGCACTCTTAAATTAATTAATTATTGTGAGCTAAGTATATTAGCGGAAATTAAACATTAATAAGAGAGAGAGAGAGAGAACGCTACTGTGCGTAAACAAACATCTGTTCCGTGTATTCTAAGTTTTAAAAATAGTTTTAATTGACAAAACAGTCACCCCCCAAGCCTGTACACAACGCCCCGATTTTTTTCTGGGTCTCTTACCGTCCCCCTTTAGGCCTGCAGCGCTCACAAAAAGGCGTTATCGCCCACTTTGGGAAAGGCTAATCTAGACAGCTACGGGGGAATAATACCTTCTTCTCCCCTCCAGAAATATTTTTTTAAATATAGAGAGCTTGTACGGCGTAGGTACTTATTATCCTCAACGAGTGGATTTACCTAAATAATTACTGTCGCACAGGTTGATCAAAGGTCAAGCTTCGCTAGCCGACATCGGTTCGTGGATGGACTCATTAGTCATTAGTACGACATATCATTTCCGTGCCTCTAAAAGCACGTTATCCGTTCGTCCCAGTGCTGCCACCTTAGCGCTTTCGGAGTTAGATCTAGCAAATATAGCGCTTTTTTGGCAGACCTGGCACAGACACGATAAACGCAAATTTACATAAACGATTGGGATTATCTTACAAAAAGGCTACATGTCGGGACGGCTACCGTCGGGAAAATCGTTGTTAAAACTACGATTTTCCCGAAAATGTTCTAACACACGTCACGTCAAACAAAAATTATAAATGGAAATTACAAAACCCTCAAAAACCGCAACCTGGACCCACAAAAATTCAGTCTACAGAACCTGCTCAGACAGCGAAAGCGATTAGGCTCTTTATTAATTTAGATTTAAAATGATTAACACAATTTTTTGGTAGGTATTACTTGTGTGTGTGTTTTTTTTTATGCAATCTAGCGGAATCTAGCGCTTTTTTCAAGCACTTTTAGCGCTTACTGGCTTCAGAGAGGTGGCAGCACTGGTTCGTCCCGGACAGCCCCGGCTGTCATTCTTATCTATGTACGTCTTTAACAGTCACACCCGCGAGTCTCTGTGACCGTAGAATGACTGGACAAAGTGAGATATGTCCTTAAGAACATGTGCACCAAAGACATTGAATACCTATAGACCGGACATCACAAACAAAATTTTCGTCCGATAAAGTGTGTCCTGCTGGATACAAGTCTATGAGTTTTTTGTAGTACGCTCCGCTGCCGCTCAATTATTCATATATTATTCTAGATGGAAGTTTGAAAGTGGCGCCTGTGACCGAGAAGTTGTGCGGAAACCGGTTGTCATGGTATGGACATGTGATGCGAAGGAATGAGGATCATGTTGTGAGGAAAGTTTTGAGTATGAATGTTGAGGGTTACAAGAGTAGAGGGAGACCTAGGAAACGATGGATGGATTGTGTGAAAGATGATATGGCTAGGAAGGAGGTGACTTCTGAGATGACGACAAATAGAAATGTATGGAAGAAGAAGACATGCTGCGCCGACCCCAAATAAATTGGGATAAGGGCAAGAGGATGATGATGATGATATTCTAGATGGCGTTACTGAGACATGGGATCAAAGTTGTTCTATGACATTTCCTTGATATGCCCGCTCTATAGTATTTTAAATCTCTTTGATGTGCACTATTTAATACCCATTTGCTACTATTTAGTACCTATAGTGAAATATTTGGTACCTTTGCACAAAGAAATATATCAATGAAATAAAGTGGCCAGCCATCCTGACGTCAGGTTGGCTGGCCACTTCCAAGTTCTCGTAGTTTTAGAGTTGTATTAACCGCGTTGTTATTGTTAATATTTGCTACCTTATCATATTTATTTTTACACAACTTTAAGAAGCTCCTATCAAAAATAGGTCCCTTTCTTAGAAAGGTTTGTAGGTTTATTTCCTTGTATAGATCTGCCCCTGACTAATTCTTTGGCCTCTGCATACCTACTTATTTTTCTACGCCTGACTTTTCAGAATAGCAACACCATTATGGTCTATGTGTGTCTTACTAGCGCGTCCTCCGCGGCGTTACGATTGGTTAAAATAAAACAACAAACTATTGTATTACTTTAAACAAGTATAATACTTTACAATTGAACTTAAAGTATTTAGCGTTTTAACCATTTACCATCACAGGTCTGCAGATGAATTCAAGTGCTTATAAACTTATCTATTATTACGGACGCCAGCACATCAAGTTACCCCAATGTGTCAAATTTCTTTGATCGTTTTTCAACTTTATGTCAGACATAATAAGGTTCATATTCAATTGGGAAAATTTGACACATTGGGGTAAATTGATGTGCTGGCGTCTGTACATACATTTTGTCCCATTGCGTCAGAAAGTAGGGTTATGTCATTACCTTATCTGTTTGATAAGTTGATGTATTTACTCCTTTTCGAGAAGACAATATGGAACAAGTTTGCGTTCTAGCTACATAGGTACTTAATATATCACAATTTCAAATTAAATCAGCAGTCATTTTTATCATTAAAAAAATAATAGAATCTGATAGTCACGGAAAGCCTTTCAATCGTGTCAATTAGAGACACAATAGAAAGACAATGACAGCGCGGACGCCAGTGTCCTCTTGGGGTTTAATGAATTAATAGAGTTATCAATGAACTTCCCTGTTTTCAGTCAATGCGTTTGAAATGCTAACTTTTTTTTTATATATATATAATGGGTCTACTCTTGACCTCAATCTTGTCCTGCGGTCAGAGATGAGGTCGGCGATGGAACGAGCTTACCCATAAGAAGGCTATTAACTCGCGACTTAAACAGATTGGGGTCATATGAACTCGGGAACACTGATGCAGGCAGGGAATTCCACTCCTTGGCTGTGCGCATAATGAAGGAACAGGCAAAGCGCTTCGTGCGAATGTGTGAAACATCTACAAGGAATGGGTGATAACCTGCAGTACGTCAGGATTCCCGATGGAAGAAAGGAGATGGTGGAATGAGCTCGTGGAGCTCTAGAGCACACTCACCGAAATACAGTCTGTAAAAGACCGACAGACATGCAAGTCATGCAACTATGCGGCGGTGCGCCAGGGTATGAAGCTTGGTACCCACCAGCTTTTCGTCACCAATGAGCCTCTTGGCTCTGCGCTCTACTGAGTCGAGTGTGACTGTGATAAAAACTTACCTTTAATTTAAATTGACAGATCTTGTAATCATCCTTTCTTTTCTTATAGTTTCAGTGAGAAAAGATGAAAATTAAGTTTCATTATTCTGACAAGTGCACACGAGTAGGAAGACGCGCTAAAAATAATGAATGGTGTATGTTACTAAGAAAACCCAAATCGAAATCGCTTTCAATTGTGATTGTCAAGGCAAGCATTGAGATCTTGAACTCGCTTGTGGATTGTTATTGACCTAGCGATACACTTATACTGGTATCTTCGTCATTCTGCCTTGCCTTCTTAGGGTTGCCAGGTTCTAAAAATAAATTTCCTCGCGAAAAATTTGGTACTGTCAACGGTGCTAATTCCCTTCTTAACCTTTCAATCGTGTCAATTAGAGACACAATAGAAAGACAATGACAGCGCGGACACCGGTGCCCTCTTGGGGATTAATGATTGAATGTATTAATAAAGTAAACTTAATTTTGGCAATTTTCATCTCTTTCTGTCTTGAACAATAAGAAAAGGACGGAAAGGAAGTATCAATTTCAGTTAAACTAAAGATTTTTAAACGTAGCGAATAAAAAACATTGCGAAGTTCAAGAAAAAACCTAATTTGATATCTCTTACAGTATTTATGAACGATGGCTCTTCCATATTGTATAATCTCATAATAAATATGTTTATTTAGTAACAATCTCGAGGAGATTAAGTAATTAATGTATTTACAAGTATATTCAAAGTTGATTAGACAACAATATCCATATCTATTGACTTCTGACCTCTGATAAATTGGCCATGGCGGCAGTTATTAAAAAGCTTTGGTACTTAGTTATAATCTTTATTCTGTAAATAACAAACAACATTACACTACAATTGAGTGATTATGACCACGTACAGTGAATGGTTCCGTAGTAGAAATTAACAACAACGCATGTACCGTGTCGACTGTAAAATTAAGTTGGTATCTTATAGTGACTCGCAACGAAAGTATTAAAAAACAAAGTTATATCTACAGTTATCATTTGAGAAGTGTTACGATTTTTTCATTATGACATTACTTGTACGGACTGTATGTCAAAATCTTATCTCAACTTCAAATTTAGCTGTTCATTCATAAATTCTTGGGTGTTATGGAAAATACACCACAGTTTTGTCTCAATATCAACATATTGCTTCTTTTTTGCTAGTATTAGGCTCAAATAGAAGCCTTTTCTACCTCGCATAGGTCTTTTTAGCGCTTGTCAGTTTAAGTTTTTCCTGTAACACATATTTCGTGCGCGTCTCTCAAATAAATGTTTATTTTCATCTTCGTCGAATCTTTTATACTATCTTACATATCATTAGGAGGCTGCCAAGTCACAGCAGATATCTTCCTGTTGATTTCTTGTAGAATGAGTCTGCATCTTGCTAACTGTGGGGGTCGTAACTGTGGAGTGGGGTCTCGTGTCCTTTCCCCACTATTGTTGCCAGGTGGGGGGCGCTGTGCACGGCGGAGGGCGCGGCGACGGCGGGCGCGGGCTGCGGGGGAAAGGGGCTGTGAATGCGGTATTAGAGAACTAGATATTGACATCTAGAGTTTGTTAGTATACCTTGAGGCAGTGATCTTGTTGCTTCGTCAATGGCATACAGCGCCCCATTGATAAGCAAAATTAATTATAAGTTTATTATTTTTGACTTCGAGCCACGTCACGTCACGGCCTGATGGATTTAGCTAGCATTGCATAATATGTAAACGGGCACGCTCTTTATACCTGGAGGCATCTATTAATTGTTCAAACGAATCAGACAAATATGAATGTTGTTAGTGTTCTTTGCTTTTCTGTACTAATATTATAAAGAAGAAAGATTTAATTGTTGCATTGAATAGGCTCCGAAACTTCTGGTCCGATTTGAAAAAATCTTTCAACGTTGGGAACCTACACTATCCTCGGTTGACATATGCAATTTTTTATCCCTGAATTCCCACGAGAACGGGAACTACGCGGGCGAAACCGCAAGACGTCTGCTAGTCGTGAAATATGTGCACAGTTTTAAATGAAATACTCGGAGTCTCTGATTTACGAAGCCTACGAAGTAACAAGATCATTTTAACGCCCTCACCCTAAATTCATGGAAACTAGGTAGAGTATGGCAACACCGATTCGTATAACACTACCTGTGTCCCTAGCACGGATGCTTGACGTAAGAAAGAGAATTGTCAGTTAAAAAAAAAATAAACTTCAAAATACAATCCTGCCAAATCTATTTACAGAAATAAACATAATTTCATTTCGTTTCATCATCATGACATCACGAACAAAATTTTCATTCAAAACTTGTGGCCTAGTTGACACAAATCTATGAGGTTTTTTTTAGTATGCTCCGCTGCCGCTCCAATATTCATATATTATTCTAGATGGCGTTACTGAGACATGGGGTCAAAGTTTTTCTATGACATTTCCTTGACATGCCCGCTCTATAGTATTTTAAATCTCATGTTTCGAATGAAGCGGCAATGGTTAAATGGGAACCCATTATGCACTATGGACGTTTAATTTTGTTTGTGTGTCAATTTTGAAAAGGAAGAAAAGAAAAGAAAAAATATTTATTCAATTTGACCCAAACAAAGGCACACGATAAAAATTAAACAACAAAAGAAAAGAATTATACTTAAAAAAAGTGACCAATAAATAAGAAAAAAAAAACTAAAATAAAGACTAATAGGTATTTTGGCGTCAAGCATTCGTGCTAGAAGTACGAAGGTCATTATAGACAACCGGCAATACATTTTATCCTTTAAACTGGTCCGGCCGAGGTGAAACAGATTAATATTGTTATCATAGTATTTCTTTAAAGGATCTAATCATGGACGCCGGGAGAGGGGTGTAAAATATGGCCAAGGATCAGCCTAAAACCTTATCCATTTAATATTATAAACTAACTGCCCAGGCAAAGTTTGTACCGCCTTAGAATAAAATTTTATTGATATTTAATAAGTTGTGTTACGTACATAGTTTTAGCTTAAGACTTGTCAAATTGTCACCTGCAGGCCTAGCCATATTACAAATTCTATTTCTACTATCGTAATCGATAAGGCGACAATAGAAAGAAAATGGCGTATATGGAATCAGCTGTTTGTCAACTGTCAATCGTTTTAATTCTCAGCCATATTACAAATTCTACTCGTTAACTCTTGAGAGATGACAAACAGCCGATTCATTTTCTTTCTATTCGATTACGATTAAATAGAATTTGTAATATTGCTAGGCCTACTGATAATGAACTGAGAAGAATGTCATTTGTCATGTCATTCTAGATGGCGCGGCATTTGAATAATGTTTAAGATTTTTTTTATATTATTTTTTTAAGAAAAGAAGAAAGTCTATGTCCGTCTTAACGAAATTTGATTACTCTACGTTCAGCTGTTTAGCCGTAAACAGTCGAGAAACAAAGAGACAGAGTTTGTTTCTCATTTATTAATTATTTTCTCTTTTCTAAAGCCATTAGATGCCAATTTTCTATGATGAGCATTAGATGTCTCTAAACTTTTATTTATTTTGTGATGTGTATTATCGTTTTTTCTCGGTTGCTAGATATTTTTTTGTGTGAAAAGAGAGGGAAACATGTTACAGAGAAAGCGCTTGCTATAATTTGATTTGACCAATGAGCACACGCGTTGGCGAAAAGAATAGCAAGATAGTGCCAACCCATTTCGCGTTAGGTTGGTATCACGTCGTAATGTCAATTTAATTTATGGCGGCGTATTTACCACGGTCTCGTGTAGCTACTATGCGTTTCAAACAAGAATAGGAACGTCAATGACCTCTATCTGTCAGATGTCACTTGAAAAGTACGGTCTGCAATGAAACCATATTCGCGTATCAATAATGTTTTATTTTTTGTTTTACCTAGTCGCCGTTAATCAAAATGTAAAAGTATCTAAAAATAATTAGCCTTGTGGAGTTCTTACGTTTTATTTATTAATTTTGTTTGTTACGACGCGGTTGTTGTTGTTATTTGTTTTTGTTTTCATCTCGCTGACTGCTCGAAAATTATTAAACGAGGCGTTGTTTTGCACTGGAGGGCTCGAGAGATTATCTCCAATATAGACAAAAAGTTTGAGAGCGAGAAACAGCACATTTTAGAAAATTAGTCGTTCATGATGCTTAAATAAATCATATCCAGAAAGTACAGATGCCAGCACGTCAAGTTACCCCAATGTGTCAAATTTCTTTGATCGTTTTTCAACTTTATGCCAATCACACTAAGGTTCATATTCAATTGGGAAAATTTGACACATTGGGGTAACTTGATGTGCTGGCGTCTGTACCTTGTTTCACTGATCTTACCCAATTCATTCGAATTGACAGCTATGACGTCACAAGATGGCGCAAAGTCATTCCTATTCTGATTTGAAACGCATAGTACACAATTACACATCATATGCGACTTCTGTCGCTCTCTTATAACACGAGAATCCAATTTCTGTTACACATAATTAAGCACCTATTTCAGTAAGAACGGTTGAGTATATTATACACCCTGTTCAATCCTGCCGACGTCCATGTATCTAATATACCTAGTCTAGCCATAAATATTGTTACGAAGAAAAAACATTTTTTTTATTGCAAATAATATTTATTACTTTTACAGTGTGTTAGTTTAATACATAAATATAAAACAATTCAAAATATAAAAAGCTTATTCGAAGTGGTCTCCATTGGCTGCAACACAGTCCTTTAAACGTTGAGGCCAGTTATCAATAGAAGCACGCACTCTTTCCATGGGAAAATTCTTCACTGCCAATCGTATGGATTGTTTTAGGGACTCCAAATTATCATGGCGTTTAGAGCAAGCCATACTCTCTAAAACTGACCATAAATCATAATCCAGCGGATTAAGATCGGGACTAGACGACGGCCAGTCTTCAGCTCTGATGAAGTCCGAAACGTTCATTTCCAACCAAGACTGCGTGGACCGAGCTTTATGACCCGGCGCTGAGTCTTGTTGGAAGGACCATACTTGGTTATTGAACATGGTGTTGTTAAGGGGTTTAACTACCTTCTCAAGAATGGTATCTTGATACACTTGTGCCGATGTTTTGATACCTTTTTCACAAAAATATGGCTCAGTCACTCCTTCATAGCTAACACCCCACCAAACCATCACTGAAGTCGGATAATGCCCACGTTGCACTCTGTCGACTAATTGGGAAGCTTCCTTAGAGCTTTGAGCATAAATACGGTCATTTTGTTTGTTAAAATGTTGCTCAACTGTAAAGATTTTCTCATCCGTAAACAAATTTTTTCTGTGACCTCCCTTTGCGTACCGCTTCAGTAGTTGCTTCGATTTTACCACCCTATTCTTTTTTAAATTATCAGTTAAAAAATGACCAGTGCGTCTCTTATAGGCTGCAAGTCCTAAGTCATCTTTTAAAATGCGTGACATGGTTCTGGGTGCTATCTTCATCTCCCGAGATAAAATCTTTTGCTTTCGGACAGGATTTCTTCGAATTCTTTCCCTTACTGCTTTGACCACCATTTTCGTACGAACACTACGTGGACGGCCAGATCTTTTTCTGTCACAAACAGAGAAGGTCTCATTGTACCTATTAATAGCCCGGTACACAAACATTTGACTAATACCAAGCGTATGGAGAGTTTTAAAAATTACATTCGGCTCCATACCAACTTTGTGTAATGCAATCACAGCGATTCGGTTTTCTTTATCACCCCACTCCATTTTAATATAGCAAAATATTGTACAATGTATTGGCGCCAAAATTAGAAAATACAATGAACAATCGTATAAAAATGACAGATTCCAAATTCAAATGTAATATCTTTCTTATTTTTAATTGTAACAGTATTTATGGCCAGACTATGTAGATATTTAATAAGCTTACGGCAATCGTCCGGGGCGGACGTGCGCGCAGCTCCTTTGCCCATTCGGACAGTGTCTGCAATTACGGATGTCGACAATTAAATTAGTAACACACACTTAGATTGGCATGCGAAGCGGGGTTGTGAGAGGCAGGCTTTAATAAAGGTTATGGCACATTGTACAGGCTTCGCAACTAGGGAATGCAATCTCGTACGAGATTTCCGCCTAGCGAGATCTCGCGAGACTCAAAACCCAGTCTCGCGAGATCTCGCAAATTACGGGATCTCGCGAGATTGGAAGAATCGCAATTAAAACATATGCAAATGCTTGTTTTAAGAACTATTCATTGACATGATATGTAATTAAATAGAAACTGCGTTGCTTAGTTATAAAAATAATGTAAGTTTTATTTTAAAAATCAACAGAGTACTTATTATTTTGTCTCTAACTCTAGTAACATTTGTTTATGTCTATAATTATTACACCTACTGTAGCTAATCAGTTCAAATTCTTACAATATTGGTAACAAAACAATAATTATCTATATTTAGGCAACGGCCAGGATTCAGTTCGGGCGCAGCTGCGCTATGAAATACATGTCGTCACGCTGCATTTGTCGATCTCGTTATCTCGCGAGATCTCGTACGAAATTTGACGAGATACAATCTCGTAAAATATGGCCGGGATCTTGCGAGATCGGGATCTCGGCG
Source organism: Euplexia lucipara (assembly GCA_921972225.1). Taxonomy (NCBI): domain Eukaryota; kingdom Metazoa; phylum Arthropoda; class Insecta; order Lepidoptera; family Noctuidae; genus Euplexia; species Euplexia lucipara. Next base: position 8,812,747 of record OV179172.1, on the reverse strand, counting down.
AGACGAGATTGCATTCCCTATTCGCAACTGCATGACTGCAGATTTTATTGCTGCATTGGGATTTTAGGATCGAAGGATTGAACAATGATAAAGCTGGAAAGAGGCAAAATACTCAGGTGGCCAATAATAACAATATTTCCATTTACGAATAGATAATGAGACTGAACTGTTGCGGATCGACTGTTTAGTCGATTTTATGTTCACTTCAACACAGTACAATACAAGGTAAGCGCGTACCTAACTGATAGTTGAACAACTTTTAATCAAAATCAGATTGATACAGCCTTTTTATTTTTTTATCGATCATCTATCGAGTTGACTGACAGTATGCGCACGTTAATATTATACTACTAATATTATAAACGCGAAAGTTTAAGAGGAAAAAAAAACTACTTAACTCTTTCACGTAAAATCTATTGAATGGATTTTAATAAAATTTGGTATGGAGTTAGCCGAGACCCTGGATTAACACAGGCTACTTTTTATCCCACGGGATCGGGACATATGCGGGTGAAACCGCGGGACGTCTGCTAGTATTGCTATAAACTTAAGAAACGCAACAAAATAGTTGTTCAACTAAAAGTTGTATGTGTGCGCTAGCCCTTAATTGAAGTCCACTTAAAGTGCAATATCAATTTTTGTAAATTCTCAATTGTCATCAAAGTTGGCTGTGCTGGTTCTGGAAGCCCTGGCAATGAAAAGATTGCCAACATCTCTGGAGGTCTTGTGAGGTCTTGTCTTTTATGACAGATTACTGATGTATTGGGATATGCGTTTAAAGCAGGATAATGATAATAAAATCTATCTACAAAATCAATGAGATTGCGTCAGACTAAATTAAAAAGCACATTCAAGTAGGAAAATGATAATAAAATCTATCTACAAAATCAATGGGATTGCGTCAGACTAGATTAAAAAGCACATTAACGCAGGATAATGATAATAAAATCTACCTACAAAATCAATGGGATTGCGTCAGACTAAATTAAAAAGCACATTCATTCATTAAACCCCAAGAGGACACCGGTGTCTGCGCTGTCATTGTCTTTCTATCGTGTCTCTAATTGACACGATTGAAAGGTTCAAGCAGGATAATGATAATAATCTATCTACAAAATCAATAAGATTGCGTCAGACTAAATTAAAGAGCACATTCATTCATTGAACCTCAAGAGGACACCGGTTTCCGCGCTGTCATTGTCTTTCTATTGTGTCTCTAATTGACACGATTGAAAGGTTCAAGCAGGTTAATAATAATAATCTATCTACAAAATCAATGGGATTGCGTCAGACTAAATTAAAAAGCACATTCATTCATAAAACCCCAAGAGGATACCGGTTTCCGCGCTATCATTGTCTTTCTATTGTGTCTTCAATTTACACGATTGAAAGGTTCAAGCAGGATAATGATAATAATATATCTACAAATTCAATGGGATTGCGTCAGACTAAATTAAAAAGCGCATTCATTCATTAAACCCCAAGAGGACACCGGTGTCCGCGCTATCATTGTCTTTCTATTGTGTCTCTAATTGACACGATTGAAAGGTTCAAGCAGGATAATGATAATAAAATCTATCTACAAAATCAATAAGATTGCGTCAGACTAAATTAAAGAGCACATTCATTCATTGAACCCCAAGAGGACACCGGTGTCCGCGCTATCATTGTCTTTCTATTGTGTCTCTAATCGACACGATTGAAATCAATAGGATTGCGTCAGACTAAATTAAAAAGCACATTTAAGTAGGATAATGATAATAAAATCTATCTACAAAATCAATGGGATTGCGTCAGAGTAAATTAAAAAGCACATTTAGCTGCAGGCCTAGCCATATTACAAATTATATTTCTACTATCGTAATCGATAAGGCGACACTAGAAAGAAAATGGCGTATATGGAATCAGCTGTTTGTCAACTGTCAAGTGTATTTCATTTTCAGCCATATTACAAATTCTACTCGTTAACCTTTGACAGTTGTCAAACAGCTGATACCATATACCTTCGCCATTTTCTTTTCTATTGTCGCAATAGACTAGAAATAGAATTTGTAATATTGCTAGGCCTGCTGGGTAGAATAGGTGAGTCCACATGATCCAAGATAAATTTTAGAAGACACTGTTTTACATGTCGTGGAAAACGATATTCTTGAATAATAAGTTGTGAAGTTGATTAACTTAGTACAGAGTCTATGGTGACCAGCGTGACGTTACTTGTCATTTGAAAATGGCGCGAATGTGTTTTCGGTAATGTCACGTGGACAGAGTCGTGCTGGTGCGTGGGAGCTGGGCAGAGCTCAGTTTTGATTTGAGACACCGACCAAGACACACATCCAGCACGAAACTGTCAGTTACCTAGACTTGAGTTGTTTTGTGATTAAGATTGTTAAGTGAGGTTATTACTGCAATGAAGATTGCTATTCTACGTTATGAACTCTGTACCACAAAACCCCCATCGGTGTCAGCTCATCGCTCAGCCATCGCTGACGCCGACATCAGAAGTGGCATAAAGAACCTGCTTCCAACTTTACTGGCGAGCTTCACCGAGATGTGATGAGATCTTCGTCGTGATGCACCAGAAGAACAAGATGCAGTGATCGAAGTCTGCTTGCTACATCGGGCTCCATCAAGAGAGTATGCGAGGTGCAAGATGCGAGGCTCCTGCAGCGCGGGTTGGCAGCGCGGCGGCGCGCGGGCGGCAGCGCGGCGGTGCAGCGTGGCGCAACTACAGATGCGCAGTTGTGCACGAAATAACTGGTATTTTCTGGTAGTAACAACAATCCGGTGAGTCGTGTAATTTTTGTTTTGATTTCGGTAGGTACCGGATGTTGTCTTGCTAAGTTGTACTATAGTCGCAATTTTAGAGGTCAATGCGAACGTTTGTGTAACGGGCATACCTAGGTAGTATCTAGTAGTACCTACAAACATAGACCTAATACCGAACGAATTATTTACGAAGTTTTAAATAGTGGCAATAGTTTATTTTATATGCGGGTAGCGCGTAAAAAAGGTAATTAATCATTTCAAATAGGTGTGTGATGGTAATGATCGTTCGAGAAATGTTTTAAGGAGGGTATCGCAATCAACAAAATGTTTATTGGTTAATTCGAAACAAAAATGTGTGGTGGATTATGGGTGTTTACCCAATCAGTTCTTTGTTTTAAAAGTGTCGATACCGCGGGTATGTACAGAGATCCTATATGATTACTTTACGTTATGAATATTGCCATAATTTTAATTAGGTAATGGTTTATCGTGCAGGGGTTGAGTACCCCTTGTGAATTGAGAATTAGACTTCAAACTCAACCTTATCGTCTATAGGCAAGCTTAAAAACTCAGCCTAGACAAAAGGCAATAAGTAGTGTCAAAGGTCAAAGGTCCAGGAACTATTGGATGCTTACGGCATGCGTCCGTGTCAGTCCCCTATTATGAAAGCTATTCTTTTAACAAAGCATCTAATAGATAGGCTACTTGAAGTTAAATTAGCAAAGGGCTATTTTAATGCGTTAAATTGACAATAATGCGATCGAGATATTGTTTAGCGTTTTGCCTGGGGTCTGTTTACGTAGCCATATTTTGTTACGTTGTTATACAACAGCGATCGAAGTTGTGACATTTAAAACTCAGTAAGTAAATAGACCGAACCGAACCGAGAAAAAGACTTCAAAACCTGAACCTTAACCTCTGACGTCAACCTTACAGACTAAGTCGGACGAAAGGAAAGTAGTGTGATAGGTACTCAGTTCAAAAAAACTATTGTGAGGTACTGTTATTTGCCCTAGTTAAGCCCTGTTTCTAAAACCTGCTACTTTAGCAAGGGTTGAAAGGCTGCTGGGTGTATAATAAACGCCGACTAAAGCCGGATTTTCCTTGAACATTTCGAAGTGTTCATTTGTGAAGCGTTATGTAAAGTTTCTAGGCTATGATATCATAGCAAAGGTGAGCTGAAGCTTAGTTAAACTGCCTTTCTTGATAACATTCACCATGTTAGGCGGTTCATAGGTTTTTCGTATAGGTTTTCGTTTTTTTAATTTACCCTCACTGTTTTTATTGATGACTAGTAAACAATTTGGTCCATATAATTGGAAATTGGGACACTGACAGATAAGATAACAAATCATTTCAATTTTACCGACTATACCTGGTTGATTATTTTCTTATTATGAACTCTTAATTTAAATGAGATTGAAATTCAAACTGATGCAAGTGCGGCGCTATTCCCTTTATTTTGTAAATCGTATGGAGACCTTGTTGATATCACCACGGTATCAGAAAGCTGGTTGTTGGCCTAAATTTAATTTGAGCAAAGCTTAAAATCGGTTTGACCATAATATTAGGACCAGGTTTTTAAATTAGCTTAATGATTGTGTTTTAATTAAAAATGAGGACAGAAGTCAAACTAAATTAGATTCACGTATGAATGCCCCGATCACCAAGTTCCTTGAGAATTGAATGACACAGTGGTAGTGAAACCACATTTGGTTAATAGCTTGTATACCTACTCGTACTCGAACCTTCGGACCGCACCTCATGAGTAACATGTGGCGATGGGTCTATAAGGAATCGTTGATGCGATTTCTGTCTGTGTTGGTGCACAAAGCGCTTCATGTGTTGTAGCACATATTGCGTTAGATTTTTGAGAGTCGTTGGTGCGATTCTCTTCGTGTTGGTGCACAGATTTTAATGAGTTTCATGAGTTGAGTATGCATTGCTTATAAATGATGATAAAGAGTAACAGAACTGTTAGAGTTACTGTGTTGTAACTTATTGGTCGGACCTTTACTAATTACAAGTGCGCAGTGCGCTGTGAACCTAGGATAAACAAGGTAGTGTAGTTACTAGCGGAGTTCAATACTGTGCTTAGACATGTGAAGTACCAATAGGTTATTATGTTGTTTATTAATGACACAAATTCATTTGAATAAACTTAAACTGATGTTTCACCGACTAGACGACTGTCCAAGATAGTCGTGAGCGACTATTAACTGAATTACAATCGCGATTAATGGGTGGTTTACCATTCACTCTGGTAACTTACAAAAGTTCCAACTCGTACTCGTGTTGTTTATCGCTGTCCTTACCAACTCGATCTTCGCGAAGTAGAGATAGTATCGTACGACTATCCGACAGCGTAAATCCCGCTTTTCTAACCTGTTTCTTCTTCTCGAAAAGCGTGATGGTTTCGTGTGTCTGTCCGTAGATGATTGACAGTCAAATTTAGGTAGTAGGTACTTTGGGTAAATTCCCACTACCGTGTAAAGAGATCAAACTTCTTAGGTCAATGGTAATGAAAAACGTTTCTCTAAGTTCCGTTTTGATAGTACCTACCTACTAAAATAAAACTTAAGTGTTAGTAACTTGGTTTACATTAAAAATGAAAAGCCTAGCTTAACTAAGCTTGACCCGAAGTGAAGGTTCTTTTAAACGCTTGCGGGCGACCAGTATGTTGTAAAGTCAAGTCGTAAGATGCCAACCTGTGAAATTCAAACGAGTTAGAAGAAGAAAACAATGTTTCTGAGGGCAAAAGAACCTCAACAGACCTATGATACGCTTGTTGGCTTTCCGGTAAATCCGCATCCATAAGATGCAATCGCAACTGCATACGTTGTCGTTCAGGGCGTGATGAGCGGCTTGTGGTCTAGCGGGGACCTGGGCCTTGAAAGAGACTATTTTGTGCGGTCATGTAATGACTTGAGGGTCGCGGACTCTGAGGTGATAACGATATGGGTGGCAGTACCGAATTGTCAATAGCTGTGGCAGGGCCATGAGTAGTGTGTTTATTTTTGAAATTTGATAATTATGAACTTTCCGTGTTTAAGTTCTAAAAATGGCTTAGTTAAAGTTCGTTTAGTTATTGTGAGTACTGAGTAGTCATTACTAGGTAATGATTATCTGTAAAGTTTTGGAATACATTTCATCTTACTTAACGTATACTCTATGGATTAAGTGTGAGGGTTTGGTGACCGATCCAGTTGCGCCGGAGCATGTAAGAGGTGCGCGTGGTCTGCTTTTTATGCGCAGGATATCCTTTCCGAGGGGTAGCACTTACGCGGCTGAGATGGTTAGCTTCTGGGGTTGGATCACAAGCCGATGGCCTGTGTGGCAATGACTAGCCTGAGTGGCAATGACTAGCCTGAGTGGCAATGACTAGCCTGTGTGGCAATGACTAGCCTGTGTGGCAGTGACGAGCCTATGTGGCAGTGACGAGCCTGTGTGGCAGTGACGAGCCTGTGTGGCAGTGACGAGCCTGTGTGGCAGTGACGAGCCTGTGTGGCAGTGACAAGCCTGTGTGGCAACGACGAGCCTGTGTGGCAACGACGAGCCTGTGTGGCAACTGTGAGCCTGTGTGGCACACGTGAGCCTGTGTGGCACTTGTGAGCCTGTGTAGCACCCGTGAGCCTGCGTGGCACCAGTAAGCCTGCGTGGCACCTGTGAGTATCTATGTGTGGCACTCGTGAGCCTGTGTGGTACCTGTTAGCTTTAGCCTGTGTGGTATGTGAAAGTCTATGTAATACCTAATATGTCGTGCATTTGCATAGCACTATCTTAGTACACTTTCAGTTCTAGTAATGTTATCGGTCTTAGTGACGATTCATTCTGCCTGGATTTGTTTCGATTAGAGGTGTCAAGGTTTGACATACACCCTTGAAAATTTAGTTGTGGTCAGAATGACCGAGTTTTGAAGTATGTGAAAAATGCGTGCGTGCGTGTGTTTTGAAGTATGTGACCAATACGAGCGTGCGTGCGTATACGTGTTCTGTGTGTGTGTGTGTGTTTATTTTTAGTAGACACGAGGACGTGTGATGGTCATGATGGCCGTGTCGTGGAAAACGATATTCTTGAATAATAAGTTGTGAAGTTGATTAACTTAGTACAGAGTCTATGGTGACCAGCGTGACGTTACTTGTCATTTGAAAATGGCGCGAATGTGTTTTCGGTAATGTCACGTGGACAGAGTCGTGCTGGTGCGTGGGAGCTGGGCAGAGCTCAGTTTTGATTTGAGACACCGACCAAGACACACATCCAGCACGAAACTGTCAGTTACCTAGACTTGAGTTGTTTTGTGATTAAGATTGTTAAGTGAGGTTATTACTGCAATGAAGATTGCTATTCTACGTTATGAACTCTGTACCACAAAACCCCCATCGGTGTCAGCTCATCGCTCAGCCATCGCTGACGCCGACATACATTTATTTTTTTATCTCTCTGTCTTAAAGTAGCAGTGCGAGCAGTGATAGCATTGTGGTGTCTGGCAGATTGCCAAATCATAGGTATCTATACTCCATCTACAAAAGCCTTAGACAGAAGTTAAATAAGGTTATTTATAATCAAAGAGATTTAAAATACTTTAGAGCGGGCATGTCAAGGAAATGTCATAGAAAAACTTTGATCCCATGTCTCAGTAACGCCATCTAGAATAATTTTGAATATGGCGAAGCAGCGGAGCGCACTTAAAAAAATAAAACTTATAGACTTGTGTCCACTAGGACATAAAATTGGGATGAAAATTTTGTTTGTGATGTCCCAAAATCTATTTTCACAGCAGCTGTCCCACTATTTTTTTTTTATATATACCACGACGGCGGCAAACAAGCTTACGGCCAGCCTGATGGTAAGCGGTTACCGTAGCCTATGGACACTTGCAACACCAGAGGCGCCACACGCGCGTTGCCGACCCTTTAAAAACCTATTTACTCCCCTTTTGAAGAACTCCATACTGTAGCCCTCTGAGAAAACCTCGGCAGGGAGCTCATTCCACAATCCGCCCGATTCGTCTATTTAGATGATATTATTATTTGCTCATCAACCTTCGAGGAGCACATTTCACTTCTAAAACGGGTTTTAGACAAATTAAGGCAGGCTAATCTGACAATTAATTTGCCAAAGTCTTGTTTCTTTCGACGAGAACTAAAATATCTGGGTTACCGAGTAGACGAGCATGGCTTACACACTGATCCGTCGAAAGTTCAGTCAATTGTTGACTTTCCAACCCCTACCTCCCGTAAAGAAGTGAAAATGTTTCTTGGAACGGCCTCATATTATAGACGTTTTATTAAAAACTTTAGCACGATAGCGGCCCCTTTAAACGCACTAACGAGTACAAGCAAAAAAGCGCCGCCTTTTCAGTGGACGGCTGAGACTGAAACCGCGTTCTCAACCTTAAAAGAGGCGTTGGTGTCTGCTCCGGTATTGGCTTGCCCAGATTTCTCTCAACCTTTTGAGATTCATTGTGACGCATCTAGTTTTGGGATAGCGGGCACTTTGACTCAGGTTATAAATGGGGAGGAGCACCCAATAGCCTATTGCAGTCGTTCGCTCAATCCGGCGGAGCGTAACTATTCGGCAACGGAGCGTGAGGCGCTTGCGGTAGTCTTCGCCGTCGAACACTTTCGTCCCTACGTAGAAGGCGGTCCTGCGTTTAAAGTGATAACCGACCACTCGAGCTTAAAATGGTTCTTCAACTTAACCAATCCGTCTGGTCGATTAGCCCGTTGGGGTTGTCGGTTATCACCGTACAACTTTACCATTGAACACCGCAAAGGCAAGGACAATGTAGTTCCAGATGCCTTATCTCGTGGCGTTCCGGTGTTGGAAATTAAGGTGCCCACTAATGACACATGGTTTAAAGCGTTGTGGGATAAGTGTGTCAGTACGCCTAGGTCGTGTCCTAACTTTATTATTAAGGACAATAAACTGTTCCGCTACGCGAAAAATAAATTCGGGGTGGCTAGTGACTATGACTGGAAGCAGGTAGTACCGGAGGGCAATCGACTAGAATTGTTAAAGAGTCATCATAGTGGCGAATTATCTCCACATTTCGGAGTATTTAAAACTTACAAAAGACTTGCACTCCGTTACTACTGGCCTAACATGTATAAGGACGTGATAAGCTACGTTGGTAAATGTGATACGTGCGCCGCATATAAACACTCACAGTTACCTCCACCTGGACTCTTGGGTGATGAGAAAAAGTGTTCCAAGCCGTTTGAAACCATAAGCATGGACTTGGTAGGTCCGTTGCCACAGTCCAGGGCGAGGTTCACATACCTCTTAGTTGTAGTGTGTTGTTTTACGAAATACTGTTTATTATTTCCTTTACGTAGAGCTGTTGGTAAGGCTATAGCACAGAAACTAGAAGACTGCGTTTTCATGGTACACGGTGTACCTCGTACGGTCATAGCGGACAACGGGACGCAATTCACGGGTAACGAGTTACGGTCACTATTGGAGAGGTACAAAATACCTCAAGTTCACTTCACACCTCGTTACTGCCCAAGCGTGAACACCGTGGAACGCTATAACCGTACCATCATGACCGCGGTATCAATTCTTGTGGAGGATGATCATCGGTCTTGGGATATCAACATCTCTAAGATCCAGTTTGCTATGAACACCTCCACAAACGAGGTTACTCGCTTTACCCCGTTCTTCCTAGTACATGGCAGAGAGGCAGTTAGTAGTGGAGATGTCTTCGGCAATGATACCGTTGCACAGCCCACTCTAGCTTGCGCTTCCCGCAGTTCATATGCCAATCAGTTAGGGGGTTTGAGTGATATCTTCAATAAAGTAAAGGAAGCGCTCGTCAAATCACATAAACGTAGTGCTCGTTATTATAATAGTAGTAGGAGGCACGCAGAGTTTCAGGTAGGCGACACTATTTGGAAGAAGACATATCCTCAGAGTGACGCCTCAAAATTTTTTATGGCCAAATTAGCTCCTAAATATGAAAAATGTATAATTAGGAAAAAGCTTTCACCCTTAGTGTATGAATTAGAAGGCTGTAGTTCCGGCAAAAACCTTGGCACATGGCATATCAAGGATTTTAAATCACCATGTGACGAGGATTAACTTTGTCTTTTATTTAATTTTTAACCGACTTTCAAAAAAGAAGGAGGTTCTATGTTCGTGTGTATGTATTTTTTTTTTTTTTTTTTTTTTTTTTTTTTTTTTTTTATGTATGTTACCTGATTTCTCCGCCATTTGTGGACCGATTCTCGAAATTCTTTTTTTGTTTGAAAGAATAGACTCCCGAGGTGGTCCCATTTTAATTTGGTGAAGATCTGGTGCTGATCTTCGGAGATATACAACGGAACTCTTCAAAAATAGACGGCAAATCCGTCGTGATTGCTGAAATCGCTTGGATGTTTATTGTTTATACAACATCATGACGTATTATCACGCCTGTATGATCTGATGGGGTACGCAGATGTGTACAATATACCTAGATTTCGACAGTTAGGTATGTTAATTTTCATTTATTAGGGATAAGTGGATAACCCTATTTATCATGACATGTAAAGTTAACAATAAGTATAAAATAAATTCATGTTCTAATCAATTCATTCATCAAATATTTGTATGGGAACAACTAAAAATAGAAAAATAAAAAACTTTTTTGCAAAAAATAAAACCGACTTCAAAAAAAGCACTAAACGGTGAAAAATAACTCTAAATTAGGAAGTCGGTGGCCCATCATGAATAAGACAAAACCACCAAAGCCACAGACTTCCTAATTTAGAGTTATTTTTCACCGTTTAGTGCTTTTTTTGAAGTCGGTTTTATTTTTTGCAAAAAAGTTTTTTTAAACATATCATTTTGTGCAGGATGGTCGCAGTGACCATTTGGGGCTGTATATGCCATGGTGTTGGGACCATCTCAAGTAAATTATTTTTATACTGTTCTTGCAGTTCGTAGTGCTACACAGGATTAAACTGTGTACACGTTTGAGAACTGTATTAGAGAGAATCAATTGACGACCGTTTAGAGTTGTTGGTTGATTGTTGTTAAACGCTTTTGTTTCAGGAGTGACACTCTTTGAGTGTATTATACAAATCTCCGGATTGCTGGTAAGGCAGCATAATGATAGTCCTGAGTTAGGAGGCCTTAATGGCGGGTGTGTAGGCTGCATTGATGGAAAACGTTTCTAGATGGTTTTTGTATAGGTGGCGATTAACCGTCACATTCCATTTAGGAAAGTCGTTTCTATTTCTCATTAGTTTGTAGCATTAGGATTAATTTCTTTAGGGTATTGTTTGTGTACCAGCTCGTCATTATTTTCGGCGGTCATTACTTTTCTTTAGAGGATGTGCAGAGTGGTATTGGTGTACGATTGGGTGGGATGGTCTCTCCTATATAATTATAGTAGGTCAGACAAGGTTGTTGGTTTAGTAGGTACTTCAGCAGATACTTGCACATTTTTACTCTTTTTGGAGCTTGTCTTTTACATGTTTTTAAATGGATTAGACTCGCTCCAGGAGAAACACTATTTAATATAATTCACAGGTTGAATCAGAATTCTGTACTGGTGTTGTGCCTTAGCTACCTAGTCGTGCACCGGTTCCTATGTTTATTTTTTTTCTTTCGTTCTTTCTTTCTCAGTTCCTGTTTTTGGGGAGGAGAGTTGTGGATTGTGGTAAGCGGGCTTGGTTCTTTGGAGTCTGCTTTGACGCTGGAGGGCCAGCGTCGAGATTTGCCCTATCGGGTCAAATCTCTGGTGGTTGGGGAGGTACTGTTACGTTGTTTTTTTATGTACCTAACCTTTACCTGTAAGCTTCGATCAATAATAGCACTAGATACAAGATCAGGAACAAAAATACCTCGCAAAAGTGTCCACGTTTAGACACGCATAAACAATTGCATTTCTTACTACGAATATAGAAAAATGTTTTATAATATTATCAAGTTCAGTTCATTATGAACCTTGACACTCAAGCATAAAGTTTAATTACAATTGCAAAATATGTATGCCTAAGTCCTTCTGTCGTCGGAGAAAACAAAAGGAATAAATTTGAAATGTGACTTAAAAATAAAAGCCATTTTTATAATAAGTACAAAAATATTTTTTCTAAAATGAAACTTAAGGCCTAGAAAATAAGGTTAAAAAGTTTTGTTCACAATTTCGTCTTTACTCTATTTTGGAACTAGACGTAGTTCTTGGTATGACATTTCAATGCTCAGAACACAGTAAGAATTGAGACGTAGAGTTGCAGAATAATCATTTATATTTCTTTTGCATGCGATTTAGAAGTTTTCACATTAATATTATAAAGGCAAAAGTTTCTGAGTGTGAGTGTGAGAGTGTGTGTTTGTATGTTTGTTACTTCTTCACGCTCAAACGGCTGAACAGATTTGGATGAAATTTAGTATTTAAGTAGCTTATATCCTGGATTAACACATAGGCTAAGGCTACTTTTAACTACTCCTGGTTTACGCGGGTTAAACCACGGGGAGCAGCTGGTTAAAAATCATTGAATGAAATCAAATTATTTTAACCGACTTCTAAAAAAGGAGGAGGTCATCAATTCGGTTGTATTATTTTTTTTAGGTTTTGTGACCTCAGTACTCCGTCATTTAAAGACGATTTTCAAAATTATTTTTTTATTTGATAGGGTATATAAACAGATTGGTCCCATTTGTATAAAAACCCATTCTAATGAGGAGTTGAGGGAACTCTTCAAAAAATATAGGTACACACGTACCGATTTTTACATTTTAGTAACAAATCAAGCATTTTCATTTAGAAAGTAACATTTTGTAAAAAAACTGACGAAAACGACAGGCGACGGAACTCTTCAAGACATAATAGCAAATTGTTCGCGATTGCTACAGTGAGATGTCTATGCAGAGTTCTTATATTTGCATAACATAACATTACGCCTGTCTATTTTAAAAAGGGCCCGGCAGAGATGTACAGATTAATGTTTAGATAGAACTTCTTTAGCAATATTGTTAAGCGATTTCAATGATTCTTTGAAGTTTTGAAAGACTTTCTTGACACACGAAGAAGCTAAAAATGGCGAAACAAAAACTTTTAAAAAAAAAAAAAAACCTTCTTAAAAAAACACCGCCAGGTGAAAAATAACTCCAGCTTCGAAAGTCGGTGGCCAATAATGAACGAAACAAAACTAAAGTGGCATTAACCGAATTTAACCAACAAATTTTTAAGTATTAGTTACAAATTATTAAAATGATTACAATGCAAATCTACTCCATGCATCTGCTGTTCAGTTAAACAAAAGTTTGTGCAAATTTTGGCGAGCATTGGTCAAACATTTGTAGCGGTGGTTTAAAATCGGTAATTTTGTTAAAAAATTGATATTATTTGTTAAATTATAGCTTAAAATATAACTTATTCTTCATGTCCTTACTGAAAGTAAAATACTCCGGTCGAATAATGACGTTTTCGGGGATTATTTTTGCAACTGTTGAATACACACTGCGGCATTGTGGGACGTGTTTACATTGGCCGTGTCTCAAGCAAACAAAACAAAATACCAACCCCGGTTTCTATTGAGCTTATATTTACCGAGACGGATTTTTGACGCCGACCCGACATCTAGTACTATTATTGATCGAAGCCTGTAAGCATACGTTGTAAGGGGTGAGGTTTCCAATATTGACCTCAGTGGTTTCCAAGTGTAATTTTCATTGTAGTTTTTGCATATGACTTTGGCTTACGATATATGGAAAGAGTCACCCCTTCACCTGTACTTTGCCACTGGATTCTTTAGTAACCTTTTGTGACGATAAATCACTTTCAAAACAATGATAAACAGTTTTTACAATAAATTAGATCCTTCATAAATCGTATTTATCGCGATTGTTGACACTACAAATGACATTAAGTTAAACGTCAGTCTTTGACAGTTGGAGGCGACATCTAGCGGTTGCCGTTTACCTGTTGTAGTTTTAATCGATATTAGTTCTTTTTAACAAATTGATTGGAATCCATCGAGCTAATATCGGGTAGACTAATCATTGATAATTTTCTGCTTTTGGTTAAAATACACGACTGTCTATTTATTTTATCTATGAAGATTTTTTCTTTATAGACCATATTCTAGAAACTTCCAAAAACATAATCTAGTTTTTAACCGACTTTCAAAAAAGGAGGAGGTTCTATGTTCGTGTGTATTTTTTTTTTTTTTTTTTTTTTTTTTTATGTATGTTACCTGATTTCTCCCCCATTTGTGGACCGATTCTCGAAATTCTTTTTTTATTTGAAAGAGTATACTCCCGAGGTGGTCCCATTTTAATTTGGTGAAGATCTGGTGCTGATCTTCGGAGATATGCAACGGAACTCTTCAAAAATAGACGGCAAATCTGTCGTAATTGCTGGAATCGCTTGGATGTTTATTGTTTATACAACATCATGACGTATCATCACGCCTGGTATGCTCTGAGGGGTACGCAGATGTGTACAATATACCTAGATTTCGACAGTTAGGTATGTTAATTTTCATTTATTATGGATAAGTGGGTAACCCTATTATCATGACATGTACTGTTACAATTAACAATATAAAATAAATATATAGCAAATATTTGTATGGGAACCACTAAAAATGGAAAAATAAAAAACTTTTTTGCAAAAAAATTAAACCGACTTCAAAAAAAACACTAAACGGTGTAAAATAACTCTAAATTAGGAAGTCGGTGGCCCATCATGAATAAGACAAAACCACCAAAGCCACAGACTTCCTAATTTAGAGTTATTTTACACCGTTTAGTGTTTTTTTTGAAGTCGGTTTAATTTTTTTGCAAAAAAGTTTTAATCTATGGTTTGTCGATATGTCTTAGTGTGACCAGGTTGTGCTTTCTAAATTCGCCAAAGCAAATAAACGAAAACTTTCCCGACTGAAGACCAACTTTAGTGTTGAAAATTAACAATAATGAGTTTTTTAGCTTGGATCTTGGAGATGGTTATTGTTTCAGAGTATGGAGGTTATCAGGGACACGTTTGACAGTTGTTAGAGATTTTCTAAAATTAAATATTTTGGAATGGTGATTCTGTCATCGGTGCTTTTGCCTAGAACAGGGGAGATTCCGGTTTGGACGCTTGACAGGACAGGAGAAGATCAAGGGCGTTCATTTGCATTTGACCTCGCTTGAGATCAGTTTAAAACTTTATCCCAGGTTTTTAAAGGTAAGGTTCTTGTTGTATTAGTGTTTGGGAGTGATCTCTGAGTCCTTCCCAGGTCGTTAAAAGGATATTGTAGTGATCCTGGATATTTATTACAGACCAAGCACGTGTCGAAAGGATATGCGGATGACCTAGACGGACGCGTCTCCAGCACAGTCTCGCAGTCAAGTGTTTCCACCGTTGATCAACCGTAAGTATTACACGCCCTCGTGGGTAATCCTCTTTCTTATTGTCCCACCACGCAGGGTTAGGCAAACAGAAGTCGTAGTGCATTATATTGTGTTGGCAAAAGGCCATGTTAAGCGGCTAATGTAAGCCTTTAGATTTACTAGCTCGTACCCTCGATTCGTTCTCGAGGAAAGTCCCTTACTTCTAGCATTTATAATAGGGTCCCCGTGTTGTCAATTCCAGGTGAGGCAACTCGAGTGATTCGTCTCGCCGCCAGGATCTAGAGGTGCCTCTGGGACCTGGACGCGAGACCCGTTCCTCGAGTCCACTCAAAGCCTCCTGTGGAGACGACTGCGCGGTGGCAGAGTCCGCCTAGCGTTGTAGCGCAGGCGGGACGGTTTTTTTTTTTATATCTTATTTTACCCCATTTTATTTTCTTTACTGTTGGCTGGTTCCTTTAAGTACCAGTTTATCACTGGTCCGGTCTTCAACTAGAAGCCGGACTTCTACCCAATTTAATTTACGGACCTCGGGTCGACGCCTACACTTAACTGGACGAACATCGAACATCTTACTCGGCTCCGGGTTCTGGGACTCTTAAAGTCCCTGGCGCCCATTCAATTTTAATTACTGGAAGGTTGTACCTTGATTTTTGTTATAAGTTCTAACATTTAATTTAAACTTAAGAGATAGTACCTGGGTTATCTCCAACCCCCCACCACCCTAGTTCTACCAACTTAAGCTGGCTGGCAGTAACCTTGTGTTTTTATTTAAATAGTTTTTTAGGAAATAAACTAATGTTGTTTAGTAGTTTGTTGTTTCCTTAAATCAATACCCACCCACCTTGCGTTTGGGCTTTTGTCCGCCTACTACTAGAGGGACAAAATCGTAAATGTAACAAAGTGTACGCGGGAGGAAATTCCTCTGAAACCGCACTGTACGGGACCATTTCGGCTCCAGTGTGTGAGCATGAACTCCCAGTCGACGGCGAGCGGTGCGATGATAGAAAGTGGCCGTGGGCATCATATCAAACAATTCCTCGGAGCACAACCCATTATACAAATTGTAACCATCGCAACAATTATGTACTATAAGAAATGATGTGTATTACCTTTAGTTTTGTTACCCATTTTATTTTAGTTAAAAATTCCAGTGTCAATGATAAAAACCTCAAAGAAGCAGGGATGAGCAATACACGGACACTTTCCTCGTTTCACTTTTATTGTTCTAAATTTAAAGCAAAACAATTTTAATAAAAACTGTTTTAGGTTATCTTTAAAATAAAATGTTCCGCATTTCTGCTTCTACGAGGCTATTTTTTTCTAATTCTATTATATATGGAGTATAGTTAGAACCCAAGCCACGAGTTTCAGACTTTTCGCATTCATGTGCGTATTGTATAATGGACTATTTGGCAAAATTTTAGTTTTTAGTCCCTCATCTACCAAGATAACAAGAAAATATACGACACATATTTTTTTCTTTTTCAAATTGACGGAAAACTGCTTAGATTTTTTTTTTTTCTTTTTTTTTTATTGAATTCTGTAACTTGGCAATCTGTGTCAACACAATAAGCCATTCAGATGAGGTATCTTGATCCAGTTATTTTAGCAGAAAGTATTCTTATGGGAACCTTTCATCTGGTGTCACCAAATCTCACGGTAAGAGTAGAGACACTATGCCGTTTCAAACGGGAATATACGATACTCCCTTTGCCTTCTAGTTTGGATGCTAATTCGTTGACGTGAGATGATATTCTTGTCTGATAGCTTTCACTATATCTAGCGATCTCTTGTTTGACGGTGCCGATCTTTAGGTCCTCGTGTATATATTTGTTGCTCACATAGTAGGGTATATCTATCATGGCTCTCAATGTCTTGCTTTGAAATCTTTCAAGAATCTCTATGTTGCTATTGCTAGCAGTACCCTACAGCTGGATTCCGTAAGTCCAGATTGGTTTAAGGATGGTGCTCTGCTTAGATTAAGCGCATTAAAGTTGAGGAGTGGGGTCTTGTAACGTCATTAGCTAGCATAAACTGTACTGTCTAGTGACGTCATGCGACATTTGGACTCGATGTATCGCCGTTATTTTTTGATTACGTGACAAAAGAAAAAATATGTGTCGAATATTTTCTTTGTAATCTAGATGAGGGACTAAAAACTAAAAAATGACGTGTGGCACTCGGAGACTGCTGCGGTAAAGCTATTGCATAGCATTTTTCTCCCACTCCCCTCCCCTTTCCCCTCCCCACTATCACCACTATGCCTGCAGTATAAATATATAATATATATATGCAATAGCTTCGGCCTTCAAGCCACACCTCCTTGCCCGTCGGAGTGGGGAGCGTGAGGTTTTTTCGTTACGGAATTTCTGGATTCGGTCCCCGCGCTCAAGGCCGATAGAAGCTATGCAATAGCTTAAAATTTGTCAAATAGTCCATTATGATCACATGATTCAAAAACGATGAAGTACACCATTATTTAGCCGCACTCCTACAGATGTATCTATGTACTTACTAACAATAATTTATGTATGGCATGTAAAATTATGGTACGTTCATGTGAGTCGAGGGTCGCGGAAGTATCTTCTGTCCCCGTGACCCCCGGCGCAGGTGTGAGAAGGAACACGGGGTGGTTTTTAGTCAGTAAGAGTCTGACAGACTCCTCCGCCCTCCCCGGGGCGGTGGACAACCATGAGGATTTACCAACCCTCAAAAAAAAAATGTAACGTTCATGTGGAGTCAACCTAGTAACGGTAAGCATATCACTTACGGTACTTACCGCTTTCATTCTTGTCTTTGGGCTTGCTATCTTCATCCATTGAACGCGACAGGGATCTCTTTTTTGGTGACTGAAATCAGAAATAATACAAAGTCTTTTACTATGCGTTTCAAATGAGAATAGGAATGACCTTGCGCCATTTTGTGACGTCGTAGCTGTCAATTCGAATAAATTGGGTAAGATCAGCAAAACAAGGTTTTTTCTAAATATTATAATTTCGGCAACGGCATCGCAGCCGTTACATTTCGTACCCTTCTAGTGAGAACACAACGTAGCGAATTAACACAACCAATATACACGTCCGATCGCTTCGTCAGCACGCTCGTATATACAGGGTGTCTCATTCAAATCGGTCAGTATGGAAAAGTCTGAAACTATAAGACATACGAAGATCTGTTCTTAGGAACCATGTCATCGATTTTAATAACAAGAAAAACTGCATTCATACATTTTAAAAAAAACATCTGTAATATTGTAAACGTGATCACTTCGACCACCTACTAAAATAAATTAAAGTAAGTGGAAACAATGCATTTTATTCATTTTAGACATCATGTTTCATACGGTCATTTACTGCTTAAGACCTACACAATCGATATCCAAATAAAATAGTGTAGATGATTTTTAAAATGTATGAATGCAGTTTTTCTTGTTATTAAAATCGATGACATGGTTCCTCAGAACAGATCTTCGTATGTCTTATAGTTTCAGACTCTCCCATACTGACCGATTTGAATGAGACACCCTGTATAACATGTCTTGCCCATTGCCATTTTAGCTTCAGGGCATGCTTTTAGGCATCTGTAATTTTCTCCTATTGTACAGCATACAGCTAAGAAGTGGAATCTGTTCTCCTAGACCTAGTACTTCATAGTAATATAACAACACCACGTCAAAGCGTGTATTTTGCGTATGGGCCATAATCTACCACGTTAGCCCCGTGCGAATTGGTAGATGTCATATGTTTTCGAATTTTTGGTTCTAGGACATGCCGGTTTCCTCACGAAGTTTTACCTTCACCGGTTTTGAGAAAAGTGGTGATGAAATAAATTACACAAAGTAATGCGCCACGAAGGAGATGGCGGGACGACCTGGATGTCTTCCTTGAGAATTGGAGAGAGGTGGCGCAGAATCGCGACCGATGGAAGGAATGGAGGGAGGCCTTTGCCCAGCAATGGGACAATTTGGGCTAAATAATAATAATAACACAAAACTCATACTTGGTGCGAGCGAGTAGAGACTTTAATATTCTCTGTAAAGAGTTCTCATTGGACCCATTTGTCACCAAAACCAACTCAGCTCGCACTCGGCTGAATGCCGATTTCTTTAGAAGTGCGTAGTGTCTTTGTTAATCTAAAATTTTTTGTATTACTTTTTACTCCATGTTGTAAGTGCCTTAGCCTTAAGTGTATTTAGTGCATATTGTATCCTTATTTCTATTATTTCTGTTATTTATCGTGCTTGTTGGTGATCTTAAGATTTCTGTATACTATTATGTTTTTTTCTCGTGAGAACCTGTAATTGGCTTTGTGTTGCTTATTTAATTGTTAACCATCTGTTACAGCTGTTGGTTCTCCTATCAATAAATAAATAAATAAATAAATAATAATGCGCCTAACTGCTTCAGGGGCCACCACCACTGGACCACCAGTGCTTTCTACTTCATAGTTATAAAATTCAACGGTGAAGCAAGAATACTCACCCTCCTTTTAATCTGCTTCTGATAATGTTGAGCATCATAAAACTGGGGCTGCGATCTCCGTACCCTGCCTGTCCGTCTTTTAATATCTTCAACAGCTGGCAAGCAGTCCGCACCGCGTCGGGAAGCGAAGAACGTATGGCCACACTTACAGGACTTGGAAGCTACCGCTACCTGAAAAAGGATTAAGATCTCATTTTATTTTATTTTACATGACTTAATGTCCTATGTCCCCTAAATGGGGCAGAGGGAGTCCACAGATATCTTCCATCGCGATCGGTCTTGAGCTTCACGCTTTACCTGGCTCCACGTCAATCAGATGCTCGCCGCTTCTGCCAAAACGGTGTGACGCCAGGTTTGTCAGGGACGGCTATGCTTGCTTTTCCCTTGGGGATTCCATATTATTTTACATACATCATACATAAACTCACGCCTTTTTCCCACGGGGGTAGGCAGAAACTACAGAGCGCCATATGCTACGATTCTTACATACTTCTTTTGCTTCGTTTACATTCATTCAATACATGTTGTCATACACACACGCCCCGGTTGCGAGAACTACGCACCTGACCTTTCTGAAGAACCTCACCAATAAGGTTGATGGGTAACTGCTTAGAGTAGACGCATTAAAATAATAAAAAAAACTTTTTTTTAATTTTCTGTCCGACAACCTTAAAGATATAATAATAATAATAATAATAAAAATTTTATTATTTATTATTTACCTTAAAGATGATATTGATATGAAGATATTGAAAGGGAGCGCAGGGCACTAGCCGTCCGGTGCAACATGTTGATCCATAGATTTGATCAGTGTACCAACCTAGTTAAAATTACTCTTTTTAAGTCCTACTGCCAGAGTATTTTAGTTAGTTACAGAATTTGATAGTTTATGTAGGTAATGTTTATTAATGTAAAACATCCTCAAGAAGCTTAGCTTTTTAATCATATAAATCAATGAAACATAGTTAATTAACCCTTTATTCCCACAGGAACGGGAACAACGCGGGTGAAACCTCGGGACGTCTGCTAGTGCTAAATAAAAATGTATTTAACACCATTGTATACCATGTTTTAAACAACTTTTTATACATTTACTTAGCTCGGCGATGTGCCGGGTTTACGGTGTAGTACGGGCCGAAGCCAAGTGCTACCCCTGGATACTGGTGATATGATAGGTTAAGAATTATGATATCAACAAAACTTTTTTGGACCACATATTCAAGGACTTAGTGTATTATTTTTACTATATTATAAAAAAAAACAGCTGCTTCTTTAAGGACTACTGGGTCATTGTGGGGTAGATGTTATGAGGTTAGGTAAGTCATAAAATTGATAAAAACACGTTCGTTTTTAAGTATAAGTTATACTAGGGGTAAGTATACATTTTCGTAACACGCTTTAGCTGAAAATCGCGCTGACAGACGTACGTGTGTCTATATTGTTTCTATTACTAACAAAAGTAAAGAAAGGCATGCTTATCTAATAAATATTGTAATATTTGTATGCTAACTCACCTGCATCTCACATTTCGGACAACTTTTGGCGATCATTTTATGTTTACCCATTTTCCTCATCTCTGTCGTTCACAGCGTCATGTTACTTTAATAAAAACAAATAACTGTCTTAATGACAACTTTAATGAAACAATAAACAAATTATATGAATTCCCTTTAATAATATTTTTTATTCGTATTCTTTGACATTTGACATTGATTGATTAACCAATCCCACCCATTTTGCAAAGACTTGCCGAAAACTTATCGATATTTAGAACTAGTGGTGTTCAAAGTTGCTATATGGCAATCACTTGCTTAATGCTTAATGCTATATATGTTAAGCTAGCTTTTTAATATGCTTTATTAAAGCATTCTTTTTTATACGCGAAGGTACTTGACTTAAAGCAAGCGCGGTGACTGAAAGCATGCTTTAAAATAATATCACATCGCGTTTATGAATTACGATAAAACAGAACCGTTAAAAATACAATGAACTTTCCTTCATACTTGCCAGGCTTAGGACTGTCTATAATTGAATAAATATTATTAAGAAATAAAATCAGACATTTTCGTCAAAAAATTACAAAACACCAAAATCACACAACAACACATTACCTCACTCAATCAATCGTCCTTACTTACACAATTATAGGTTTATAATTAATCAATATTGCGTGTCCTATCACTGAATTTATTTACATCAAAAAAAAGTACAAAACAAAATAGCATTTAAGCATCTAAGTATCGTATTTACGTGAGCCGCCCGAGATCGCAAATTCGCACGCGGTGCGTATCTAGCATGCGACAACTGTCCGCCCCGCCCGGTCCCCTGCTTATTCTGCTTATTGCGTTTCACGCGACGGACAGTGCGATGTAAAAGCATTAAGCAAATAGCAACTTGTGAAAGGCACGATAGCATTTGCTTTATGTAATGTGTATTAAGCACGGTGCTTTATTTTGCTTTATGCTTTATTAACCACCACTATTTAGAACCTTTTTATCCGACATACAAAAAGGAAGAGGTTCTCATTCTCGAATTCTCGATTCGGTTGTATTTTTTTATCGTTGGAAAATAATATATATTTCAACAGATACAAGATAGAGTCAGAGCTGCATCGATAATGATTGCAGTTAGCTGCATCTAATCTAAAATTATTATTATCTATTTATCAAACAGGCCAAATCCTAGATTGATATTTACGAACACATTAAACTACATCGAAAGAATGTAGTAAAGCGCAGGTGAATTGAGCTACAGTGTGTTGACCATTAATAATTTTACAGGCAATTGTTATTTGTTCTGAATTCTCCTTACTCTCAGTGACGTAAAATTAAAACATCTTAGAAGAAACAAAGTATGACTCAATATGTCTGAGTCAAATCGATATATTTATATCGATGTTATTTTAAACCATTTCCGACTTCCCTAGATGAAGCCCTATCAATCACAGACATCAAAACTTTTAGATAACTAGAGATGGGCAATGTCAACGGTGAGTTACGGTAATTTGCTCAAAAGAGAGTATACGAATGAGACAGGGCAAAGCTTAGATAATATACCTCTAGATCGAGCTACCGCGTGGCCGCACATGCGACAGCAATATAAAAAATCAGTGTTGCTATTTCTTAAAAAAGTCCCAAAATACGACCAAAATTCTACTTAACTGCGGGTTCCAATTTTAGCACTATTGTAAATTATAATTTACGTATTCAACGTGGTAATAAGAGTGTAGAAGTATCCATGTGTGAGAAAATATAATTTCACGTAAAATACCTACTTTCAATCTTACCTTGATTCTCACAAATAAAATACACTACTACCAGGTGAAGCTTGATGTGTGTACATAGAAGTAACTCTTTAGAAGAACACTACATTATTTTTTCGCGTGTTATTTATCATAAAATATATTGAGGTATGGCTGACATCCAGTGTGACATTGACATTGCTGTATAATAACTATTGTCCTTTAGACAAAACCAACTTATTTTGAAAATATCTAATTTTTTGTTTATACTTAACATTTATTTATAAAATGAATTCTTACTTCCAAATATCTTTAAGTACCTACCTACGCGATTGCCTTCAAGAGTAAAACTTAATGATTGTCGAAAGGGCTCTGTTCGTTCGTACACATGTTCACTTAAACTTAAAAATAAGAGTTCGCCCACAAATTTGTGTGTTTAGCCACCATAGATTTATTTGATTATTATGCCTACCTTTTGAAGATTAGGCCTGCCAGTTAAGGGAAAAGATTTGAAACGTGTAGCAACACTGTAAGTAAGTATTCCTAGGTTATGTGACATAAGAAATCAAGTTTATTTTAAGAAATCTTCCATATTTTGGTCTGAAAGCCATGACAATAAAAGCGCACAAATGTATAAATTCAATAATCATACAATAACACAAACAGTATTGAATACTTACGAATGAAAAGAGATTTTGTTATTGGCCTTTTCTGAGCGGCTTTTACAGCCTATTATACTGCATCCTCCCATCGTAGCGCATTCACCATACACTAAACACTTATCGAAATAGAGTCTATTTCTCATTAAATGACTTAAACTATTACAAAAATTGCAAAAACCATCCGAAAACTTAAATTAAATCGAGCATAATAATATACGTGACAGTGACAGCACTTTGTTTGGCTAACATTCAAAAGTTAGCCATGCAAAAATCCGGCACGCCGTAAGGGACAGAAGATACGATGCTTTGTCTCAATTTTCCTACGAACTTTGTATTATTGCGTCTCACTTCCACACTTGACACTGTAAATTGGGCTACGTCTAGAGGTATATAGTCTAAGGGGCAAAGTAAGAAAACAATTCATTGAAGAGACGAATAGTCATAGTTATTATAATAATTTAGTATTCTGCTATTAAAACTAAATAATTCGTTGCAAAAAACATTAAAAATATATTTCACAGGCTACATTAAAAAAATCGCCTAAAGCGCAATAGTAAATTTAATTAATCGTAGTAATGTGTTTATGACACAACTTTTACCAGAATTCCTATATTTTCGGTTTTGATTAAAATCAACGAACGTTTCCTTTCTGATGATGTCGAGTTTCTAGTAAATAAAGTTGACGGATTTATTATTTGTAAACAACGAAACATCCATTTGTTTCGCTAGTGAAATGGAGTTACCAAATAAAGTGTATACTTTTAAAACACCATATCGCTAATAAGGCTTCTTGAATATAAAATAAAGAATAAAGATGAAAACTGCGAAAAGGTAAGCGCAAAAATAATAAATCCAATCTATTATTTTTTGTATCTTAAAATCTCCGTGAAATGAATTTCGTACGCGCGTAAAATTGCCGGTTCTTATTTTAAATTTAGTGTAATTTTGGTTTGGGTTGGTTGCTTGTGTAATTAATATTTAAAAAAATATATTTAAGAGTTAACAGTTAGACCCCGGTGTCCTCTCGGTAATATACGAGTTAATAAAATCTTAAAATAATACATATTTATGTATTTTAATGAATAATGCTAGATTTATGCGTTTACACATTAGGCCACATATTTGGCATCCTTTTGACTAACAACTTGGCACAAACTATTTCAAACACAAAGAGATTTAAAATACTATAGAGCGGGCATGTCAAGGAAATGTCATAGAAAAACTTTGATCCTATGTCTCAGTAACGCCATCTAGAATAATATATGAATATTGAAGCGGCAGCGGAGCATACTACAAAAAACTCATAGACTTGTATCCAGCAGGACACACTTTTTCGGATGAAAATTTTGTTCGTGATGTCCGGTCTATAGGTATTGGATGTCTTTGTTCAAACACAATAATTTTATAATTTTTTTTTATAGTTTAGTGGTCTGAAGCGCTACTGACGTTCATGAGGTCCTGGGTTCCCCGAGATGAACAAAGAACAAATTTTTGAATCTCTAAAATTTCTTTTTATCAGTCTGTAGCTCAAAGATGTTCAGTACTAAATATAGATATCACATTTCCTCGCGGGTGTCTATTGTATTTTAAATCTCTTTGCCATAGCCTAACTTGTGCCTGATTGATGGCAATAGGCATAAAAGGTGAACATTGTCGCTTTTCATGAAATCCAACTGCAGGTCTTCCCTGTATGCACAAGACAAGTGCAACCACACCCACTTCTCCTTCTTATCTGACTTGTCACTTTCAATATTTATGCTCTGCGCACACTTTGAATCTTTCGGTCCACGAACAATCGTCTTCTAGGATGTCCTTCTCACCGCTCTGGTTTTATTCAATCTTCCTTCTTCGTCCAGGCGGTTTTCCTTTGGAATGCGCTCCCTCTGAACATCAGGATGGCAACCAGCCGGTTCACATTCAAATTAAAAGTTCGTGAACATCTTCATAAGATGTTGGCAGGTTCATCACAGAGTTGATTGATTCTCAAACTAGTTGTTCTCTAACAACGTATTTTTATCTCTCTTGACTACCTATTATTTTGTTTTAAGTATGTATGTATCTGTGTATTTATTCTTATGTGTTACTTTTTATTCTTTTTTGTTCTTAATTCTTTACCCTGTTGCACCTACCTCGTTCCATCTCTGCACCACCTTAAGGTAGACTGGTAGAAAATGCCTAAGGCATTAAGTCCGCCTTTGTACAGTTTTTTTTTACTTGTGCATAAAGTTTTAATAAATAAATAAGTGTACCCAAGAAAAACCTACAACTAGTGTAGTACTATCGCAGACTAAAGAAATAAAAGTACTGAACTATAGGAAAATTATTATTGATATTTTATTTCCAGTAAACTCAAGCACATATGCGTAGCGTGCAAAGAGAAGTTCCAGTACAGATGCCTACTAAAATATCACATACGCAGACGCCACTTCAACCGGGTCGGCATCGTACCCTACGCTGACTCCCAAAACATAAACGAGGTGTGGTTCGAAAAAGTTGCCAAGACAAGCACAATAGTCGAGATACAGAAAGTAGGTGAGAATGTGCTGTTAATTCAGAAACTTAAAGAGGAATGTACAATACCTACTATAGATATTAAAGAGGCTGTTCTGGATGTCCGGAATTTGTATCCTCTTACATCTAGCAGTACAAAGGAAGCTTGTAGCTACGAGTGCTGTGTATGCCAAGATAAGTTCAGAAGGAACGAGTTAGGGAAACACTTTGCTGCGTGCCACCCACATCTTATAAAGAAGCGGTGTGAAG
This sequence comes from Euplexia lucipara, assembly GCA_921972225.1. NCBI lineage: Eukaryota > Metazoa > Arthropoda > Insecta > Lepidoptera > Noctuidae > Euplexia > Euplexia lucipara. Next base: position 8,786,510 of record OV179172.1, on the reverse strand, counting down.
TGTGCGATGCCAAGTTCAAACGCCTGTTTAACTGTGCAAGTCATGTTTGTCCGGAAAATAGTATTAAGTAAGTGAAACTTTATACTTCAGATATTACTGTGTTTAGATAGTTATATTATTTATTATGTAATTCTAAAAACAAGGCTTGTTTCAACATTTCCTTGCTAGTGGATACTTCCTTAGGGTTTATGTTTAGATTGCTTTTACGGAGACAGACAAAACCTTCCTACCTATATTTTCCAATCATACATACAATATTACATACATAGATACCGGACCGGTACCCGCAACTCCTCGTCATAGCGCATATTTTGCTTATGGGCCATAATCTACCACGCGGGCCCAGTGCGAATTGGTAGATGTCCCATGTTTTCGAATTTTTGGTTCTAGGACATGCCGGTTTCCTCACGATGTTTTCCTTCACCGTTTTTGAGAGCAGTAGTGATGAAATAAATTAAGTACACAAAGTAATGCGCCTGCCTGGGTTCGAACCCACGACTTACTTTTCGTAAGTCGACGCCGCTACCACTGGGCCACCGCTGCCTGTACATACATAAACTCTCGCCTTTTTCCAATGGGGGTAGGCAGAAACTGCAGAACGCTATCTGCTATGATTCTTACCGATTATCTTTTGCTTCGTTTACATACATGTAGTCATGAACGCACAATCATACAATTCTAAATATAATATTAAATACTAATTCCATGGGGGTTACGTTTTATCAGGCACTTAGTGCTTAAAACGATTCTGTTCCCTCTTCATTATGTTTTTTATTTATTTTTCCTCAAATTACCAGATTTTTTTTTATATTTTATTTATTTTTTCTGTATTCTCCAATCCTCCATAAAATTATAGCTGTACATGCGCCAAACACTATTTACTCAACTCATTTAATAATAATAGGTCTTTACCTATGAAATTGCCGTTTTGTATGAAAAAATTTAAACGTTTTTTTTTATGTATTTTTTATTTGTATTAATCGAAGTGATCACCCATGCAATCAATGCATCTTTGCCAACGCAGTGACAGTTTATTAATGCCCTTCTTAAAGAAATCAGCTGGACGGGAGGCAACAAATTCTTCAAAGGCATTTTTGTACTGCCTCTCGGGTATTGAATTTTTTTCCCGCCAATAAGTTATCCAAATTCTGGAAAAAGTAAGTGCTCCGTAAACGTCGTTGATGTTGCGTGCCGCTTGTGCCGCGTTGCTGCCACGACGGTACTCATATTCCATAATTACTCGAATTTTTAACGTGTCCATGATGACGAAAAAGATTGAAATACGATGAAAATGTAACACTAATCAATAAACAAATGACTACTTTTGGAAAAAAAAACATGTTTTTAAAATAAAATTAATTTGAAATTAGAATTCTTAGCCAAACAAAAATTATTTTGATTTGAAATGGCCAGTACTGCAGAACGGCAATTTGATAGGTAAAGGACCTAATATGATTTTTTACTTAAGAATTTATCTAGTTGATAGTGTCTACTGGAGATATTGAAACAAGCTCTAAGACAATGTTTAGTTACTCAATGTTGTGTGTTACTGAAACCAAAGTATTGATTTGAAATTTGTATAGTTGCATGCATGTTATTAGGTATTTATTTTAATATTAGTATTCAATATATTTCATCTGTATAATAGTTTACTTCTTTGTGTAGTAGACAAGATTTCCAGTTATACATATTGTGTTCGTTTTTAAACTTATTTTATAATTTATTACATACCTATATTTTTTTATAATTATTATTTATTGCAAAGAAAACTGACAAATGATGTAATTGGACGGATTAATGGTAGCTATTTTTTTAAATGTGTTGTTTTTTTTTTTAATTTATTGTTTATTTTAAGAATAACCGAATTTTAAAAATGTATTATTTATTTAAAAAAAACTGACAAGCAAAACAGATTGACGAAAATACAATTAATTTTGCTGAATATGTATGTAGATTTACTTAAATTGTGTAATGGTAGCATTTTTTCTAAATATTTTTTTTAATTTGTGGTTTATTTTAAGAGTAACCGATTTTTTTTTATATATTGTCATTCTGCATAATTATGCTGATTATGTATTTTTTTTGTTTTAATCGTACTTTGCTATATTATAGGCTCATGTGTCCATGCCTTTATTTTAAATGTAAATATGAATTTAAGCAACAACATAATTGTGTTATTTTTAACTTGGCCAAAGCTAATGTTTTCGCGAATTATAATATTAATCTTGCCAAGCGATATACATGCTTATACTACATAGCAATAAGCCTTTAGTTCATCTAGAACCTAGGTTTCCTATCAGTAAATAGCTTGTTCTACGGGTTCTACCATACCGCCGATGCGAGTTGGTGGAAAAAGGGTTGCCAGGCCCAAAAATCACACCCTAAAGCCTAGCAGCACTAGTTGCAACTCAAATATGTCTTTCGAATTTCGATCACATAGCGGTTTAAACCTTTGTTTAAATCATTGTTTTTTTTTGTTACTATTTCTAGAGCCTTCCTAATTAGTCATATTATACAGGGTGGCAGGGACATCGACGCGCAAACGTCGTGAAAAGGTTGCACCTGATGCCATAAATGAAATTACGAAGGTCATTCATCTCGGAAATGGCTGGTTAAAAAAATATCGTACAGACTAGACCGCGCGCCGCCCGGTGCGGTGGCGTCCTTTGTGGCCGACAATAGAATGTTGGCATTAGGTAGAAAGCGAAAAGCGAAGGCACCTACTATGCTAGTGTTGACCTCGCATTTGAACTTTAGAAAAACAGCTGATCAGGTAGCCCTTTCCTGTTTTACTTTCATTGCTGGTTTAAGTGAAACAAGTGAATTTACAAAATCTCATTGGAATAGGTAAAAATAATGTTTATATACAGTTTACAGTAAAAAAAAATGCAGAAAAAAACGTAAAATTTAAGGAAAAGCCGACGAAAAATTTCAACGCAGGGGGGTCCAGAATCATGTACTGAATCCATGGTAAGCGGATGTGCGTCGACGTCCCTGCCACCCTGTATGTATTGTGGCTGTGAGCCGAAATAAAATCCCTTTTCATGCATTCCATTTGTTTTTACTCAAGTGCCTTTTTAATGGCCTATTTGAAAGAAATAATTTGACTTAGAAACCAAGTGTATTTTTTAAAGGTACACAGTGCGCTATAAAATAGATTTTCTGTGTTCGCTATTTAACATCAATCATCCAAAACTTTAAACAAATATATGTTATTGGAATAGTACCTTTAAATCCTTTACATAAAGTCCAATCTGTACAAACTGATAAGTTTTTCTAAAGTATTAGTCGTTGAAAAATCGTTTTAATTCACATTTTCATAAAGTCAAGATCCTTAAAAGTGAAAGTAAATCATTGTTTAACAAAATAATTAAAATATCTACGTTTTTTGTCTTTTTCTTTGGTCAAAGAAGAATCTTTATTTCTCTTAAAAACATTATAATACATCTCACTTAAATGCGATTTAATTTTTAACAAAAATAAATCGTCGTTTAATGACAAAGCATGCAGATATACGTATGAGATTAACAAAGTAAAAAAGTAGGTTACATATGAAACAATAAAGTACAGCTGGCCAATTTGACTCGAAGGTACCCTCATATATTGATTAATACCTACATAAACTTTGTGAGGAATTAGAATTGCCATCCAACGTGGCATTGCTGTCCGTATGGCATTTTGGGCGCGATGACCTGATGACACCGACTAGTTTGACGCCTTTAGTGTTCCTGTTTTGTAATCCCTTCTTTGTTTTTTTTTTATAATTATTTGATATAATTATTATAAGTACTTTTAATTTTATTTGAAAAAAAAAAAGTTTTTTGTTTTAATAAATTTGTCAATAGTGGTAGCCATTTAGAAGGTTGACTATACATACATACCTGCATTTTTTCTCTATGATGTGTCTAGGTATTGGATTGCAAAGCTTCTGAATGTCTGTGTTGCCAATATGGTTAGTTATTTGTTTTTTTTTTAATTCTCGCTTGTATATATCCAGGTGGAAGAAACATCCGGTTGATGTTAAAATCTGACAAAAATTTCAACGTTGATAAGTCCAGAATAATTTACATGTTTCTTGTCGTATCTGAGACGATTTTCCATCCATCCTGTATATTTTATAGCTGTCAACAGTTATGACAAAACTACCCCCGAAATAATTATTAATTTTGTACATTTCAGCATAACAATAGAGGAAGAAACCGATGATTTGATTGTAGTCGATTAGTTTTCTTACGATATAATCGGAAGCCTGATGCCAGATGTTTACATCGATATGTAATATAAATTCCGTAGGACACAGTTTAATATCATTAAGAATGAAAAAAAAGAAAGCAAATCGTTTAAAGGTTTAATCGTTTAGGGTTATTTGGACGCACAAAACATATTCAAAACAAAAAAAGCAACAAAATAAGTTAAACAAAAACAAGAATTGAGTAAAAACAAAAATAAAAGACCTCTGCGAGGCCATAAAGGCCGCTATCTCAGCATTAGCTGAACAAAAAGACCTGTGAGAGGCCAAAAAAGCCTCAGCATTATGCTACGATATTTAAACGTATTCTGATAGGGCCTGCTGTAATGCCATGAATACATTGATGTACAATAGCCCACAAAATGACAAGAAATAATTATAAATTAAATATTTATTATTGCGCAATCAAAATGATCGGTTAGGGGCCGCCAACCCCAAACGGTTCAAATACATTACTTACTTCTTTTACTTGTGTAAGATACAATATCACTCGCTTTTTGACTAATGTAGCTGTAGAAATAGCAGCTTTATTGGGTCCACGTTAAGGCTGATTTTAAATTGAAAACATGTTTAGAAAATACGGCAGTATAAACCCAAAAAAAAAAATCAATAATCATTTATGCTCCATTCGCAATAGCATTAGGCAGAAGTTAAAAAAGGTTATTTTTAACAAAAGTACAGACGCCAGCACATCTAGTTACCCCAATGTGTCAAATTTCTTTGATATTTTATGCTAAACAAAATAAGGTTCATATTCAATTGGGAAAAATTGACACATTGGGGTAACTTGATGTGCTGGCGTCTGTACAATAAGCATGTTACAATTACGATAGACGCCGAATTTATTATTATCTATTTTCACTGCAGCTGTCACTCTCACTTGTTACCATTTAAACAATTTTTTTTAAAGAAATGATGTGGATTTCATATTTTTCGATTAAAAGCAAATTGTAATAATAATAAAAATCCGTAATGGGTACCTATGATATGATAAATGTGTGTTGTGTTCCAAATAAACAAAAGAAATAGTGAACATTCGGGCGCCAGGAGCACACACAAAATAATGCCAAGGGTAAACTCACCTGCGGGAACCTGAACAATTAATCTTCAAGCGGGGGGTATCAATAAAAATAACCCATTGAAAAATATTGAATATATTATTCAAAATCAAAATCAAAAGTCTTTATTCAAACTAGGCTGAGAATCAGCACTTTTTGAACGTCAAAAAAATACATAAAGACAGTCCCCCAAAAACGGCCCACCCTTCGCCACTTCCTAGTGTTTTTGCAGGGAAGAAGAAGTGGTGGAACAAACTCCCCAGCAACACATCTGTCTGATTCGTTTGAAGAACTAGGTATAAAAGAATCTATACAATGAAATGCTCAATAAATAGCACTTATGTTTATACACATTGTTAAACATTACATTTCAGATATTGTAAAATATTAATTTCATTAAAGTTGGTAATTGTCAATGATAAAAACCTCAAAGAAGCAGGGATGAACAATTCGTGGACACGTCCTTCGTTTCACCTTTATTGTTCTAAAATTTGAAATAAAACAATATGAATAAAATTGTTTTTACTTATCTATGAAATAAAATGTTCTGCATTCCTGTTACTACGAGCCTTATTTTTCTAATGCTATATGCTATATATAAATGAAGTATAAATTCTACGTAATATATCGTAGGTTCGTTCGTAGTCAGGCGTACAATTATTATAGGCTATAATTATCTCGTAGGCTACTTAAGTGCCACTCGTATTGTCCGATATTGTGAACGGAGCCGTATGTTGTTACTTGTTATAAATATACGAATAAATGTAAACGACTTAAAATAATGACGCATAGAAGCCTAGTACGAGTGCGAAAACTGAGGCAACTAAAACTGCTTGGAGAGCCGTGTACAAAAAGTCTTGTTCCGTCGAATACAGCTCGCGTGTAAACACAGTAGGCTCACGCACACATCCATATCCATACTAGTATTATAAAGATGAAAGATTTTATTGTTAGTTTGATTGCATTGAATAGGCTCTGAAACTACTGGACCGATTTGAAAAATTCTTTCACCGTTGGAAAGCTACACTATCCTGGGTGACATAGGCAACTTTTTATGTCTGTATTCCCACGGGAACGGGACTAACGCAGGTGAATCGCCTGCTTGCGCCTACCATGTTCTGTCTCTGCATCACCTTAAGGTAGACTGGTAGAAAATGCCTATGGCATTAATTTCGCCTTTGTATAGTTTATTTTGGTAGTGCATAAAGTTTTAATAAATAAATAAATAGCGTGACGTCTCCTAGTATATATGTATAGATAATAAAGTGGACAAACGATTTCGCCCGTGTTTTGTACCAAAAGCGGCTTCTATGAGTTATTGTTCTAAGATAAACAAGCTTTAGGATTCCAAAGACTGTGCAGTGTGCAGCATTTACCGATTGACTGACACTTTACACGAGTTGTAGAAAATCTACTAAAAGTAGAGGAAGTTGGTTCTAAACATGACGAAATTTGAATATGGAAAGAACAGCAGGTCTAGCCAAATTACAAATTCTATTTCTATTATCGTAATCGATAAGGCGACAATAGAAAGAAAATGGCGTATATGGAATCAGCTGTGTGTCAATTGTCAAGTGTTAACGAGTAGAATTTGTAATATGGCTGAAAATGAAATAGGTACACTTGACAGGTTGACAGATGAACAGATGATTCCATATACGTCATTTTCTTTGTATAATAGAAATGGAATAGAAATAGAATTTGTAATATGGCTACGCCTGCAGTTTCGATATTTAAATTTAATGCTTGTCTAAATCTGATGCTTAAATAATGTTAAATTTTGTTTTTGAAGAAAAGTATTCGGAAAGTTTCCAAATGACTTACCGACATCTTTGACGAAGCGTTGTTGATACGAATGATTACATTTTTTATTAATTTATGCATCATAGAGCAATATTTCAGAATTTCATTTAATAATTAATAAAGTCTCAAAATATTACACGACTTCTAAAAAGAAGAAGGTTATAAAATGAAGAGTCTTAAGATAGTATAAATTCCTATCACGAGCTTATAATTCTCAGATGTGTTCAAAAACACTGCCTAATATCAGTATTTTTAGGCTAAGCCTTTAATTGTACATGCCACAGGATAAATTGCAGGTGAACATCGCGAGTTTATAATAAACCTTGCGAGATTGTAGACGGAACATTACGTTTACAATAATTTTATTCACATTAAAATTCGTTAACTTCTTCATTATTCAACAAAATGTTTAAAACAAAGTTTGGCGCAAATTGTATAAGTAGATAATGGGCCATTTGACAAAATTTTAGTTTTTATTCCCTCATCTAGATTACAAAAATATATTCGACACTTTTTTTTTCTTTTTTCACGGAATCAAAAAAATAACGGCGAAACATCGAGTCAAAATGTCGCATGACGTCACTAGCCAGTACAGTTCATACTAGATAATGACGTTACAAGCCCCCTCTCCTCAACTTTAATGCGCTTAATCTGAGCAGTTTTCCATCAATTTGAGAAAGAAAAAAATACGTGTCGAATATTTTCTTGTAATCTAGATGACTGACTAAAAACTAAAATTTTGACAAATACATGGGGTACCTATTTGATGTGTTAAAATCATTGGAGCTATTATAGAAACCGTAATGATTGCGAAATACCGTGTTTTGTGACGTTTTAGCAGTATTAAGGAAAAAGTTCCTCATCTCCTATAGAAAAGCTCGCCTCCTCCTCGCAGTCGGGTGTTGTGTCTGGTGGGCTACTATTGCCCGACGGTTGTTGTCGGGATCTTGCATACGATCAAACGCGCGGATAACTTTAACACCGCGATGTAGGTCCGCAGGCCTAGCCATATTACAAATTCTATTTCTATATTATCGTAATCGATAAGGCGACAATAGAAAGAAGATAGCGTATATGGAATCAGCTGTTTGTCAACTGCTAACGAGTAGAATTTGTAATATGGCTGAAAATGAAATAGGTACACTTGACAGTTGACAAACAGCTGATTACATATACGCCATTTTCTTTTAATAATAGAAATAGCCTGCAGTTCTTAGTTCGTGTGCCGTGAAATAGATGTCGCTTCGACGTTTGACCTTGAATAAGTTGAAACGAAGACACGAAGTTTTATTAGATTTTAGACTACTTTTAGGACGCCTAAAATAAAGGTGTATGTATACGAATTATATTAATAATAAAAAAAAAAATATTAATGCTTCAGTTTTCATTTTGGGTTTAGTGTTTGGAGTAGGGTTTGCACTATTCGTTTAATTTTACTATTCGAATAAAATGAATACTTCTACAGCCAAATATTCGAATATTCGGATATTCGAATATTTTTTTAACAATTATTGAAAATAATACAATATCAATTCAACACAAACATGAGCAGCAATACGGGGGTTTAGTTTGATTGCCACATAATTCTATTCAAATAAAATAAAGTATTATAATTAGTTTTATTGTTTTTTAATAAAAAAAAAACCACATTAATTATCATTTCACACAGTAAACATAGGTGAGTCTTAGCTTAGGAAAATGATGACATGATACTGATGAGTGATGACGCTTAGGAGATGACGGCAGACCATCTAATGCTGCCAACATGGAGATCATGTCTTCAGAGCTATCTTCAGATTTGAAATAATCTGTGAGTCGCCTTTTCTTCTTCTGTACTTCATTGGAATTTTCTTAGCTTCCACTTGCAGTTATTGTAACCTCATCAGAATAAATTGACCTTTCCTTTTACAAATATGGAATGCATCTTTTGCAGATGTATGTCCAAAGGAGTCGTTGACATAGAGTTTGGCAATACTACTTTGCAGATTTTGCATTTTGCTTGCGAACCTTTCCTTTTATATTTGGAGGCTGTTTTTACCTTTTATACTTGGAGGCTGTTTTTTTCAGTTTTATAGTTGTTTTGCTTGAATTTAGATTTCAATGTTAGTATGAATTTACTTTTTTTTCTTAATCTCGGTATATTGGAGTGTGCTAGCTAACACGTGACAATCATTCTGAAATGTAATGTTTTACAATGTGTATAAACATAAGTGCTATTTATTGAGCATTTCATTGTATAGATTCTTTGTATACATAGTTCTTCAAACGAATCAGACAGATGTGTTGCTGGGGAGTTTGTTCCGCCACTTCTTCTTCCCAGCAAAAACACTAGGAAGTGGCGAAGGGTGGGCCGTTTTTGGGGGACTGTCTTTATGTATTTTTTTGACGTTCAAAAAGTGCGTATTCTCAGCCTAGTTTGAATAAAGACTTTTGATTTTGATTTTAACCACCTTCAGCACGTAAAATGTGTTACCACACAGATTTTTTGTGTTTAGATCGTTTGGTGTACTCTTTGAATTCAAATTTGTCAACACTTCCACTCGCCATCACTAAGATTTATTTGTCTTAGACAGTCAGGACAGCTTTCAATGCAAGAACTGAAATCAGAAGTTTTATTTAGATAAGATTATTATAAATGTAATACCTACTTTATGGATATTCAAGTAGTTTAAAATGGCACACACAGCAATCTAATATTTTTAAAATCGTAACTGATTAAACCATGCACCAAAGTAAAACACCGAGGCCGAAATAAATAAACGCCACTAAGCACTTGCTTTAGCTTAGCATCGGTTGTCACTGGTGCGCAACGGGCAAACTACAGGTGCTAAGCTAAGCTAAGCCAAAACACTTGCTTAGTAACGTTTATTTATCTCAACCTTAGTGTAGTAGTGTAGAAACAGAAATTTCGGCTCAGTAGTTAGGTTGGATTATTCTATACTATAATCTACTAACCTAAACTATAGCAAAAAAAGACAGTACGCACTCGGTTTATCCTATTTACTCTCAATTAATTCTAAAATATTTAAATTTTTAATTCAATAGTGCTTTTTCGTAGGCCTCGACTTTCAAGTTTTAGGTCGGTATGCCTATCTACTATTAAGCCGAATTTCCTGGTTCTACACTACTTAATAACAGTTTATGGAATTAATTAGGTTTGTCTGAAATACTTACGTGAATGTCGCCACGCGCACAACTCTCAAATAATTATGCGTTTGCGCATGCATACTGTCCTTCCTTGACGGTGGGCGAGGGACGACTGATGACCGAGTGAACGATTGAGTACAAGGACTCAACAGGGTGGGACTCAAGGGCACGGTTGGACTTAGAATCAAAAAAATATAAGGGCCTTTATTACTTAATTAAGTATTCGAATATTCAGATAATTTTAATGAATTATTCGAATTTGAAATTGTACCGGATATTCGAATAAAATGAATATTCGAATATTCGAATTGCAAACCCTAGTTTGGAGCACCCATTTAGGCAAATAATGCCAATTTCCAGCTTAGGTATTATCTTTCTTTCTGGTTCTAGAATAACGTGCGATGAGGATTGTCATCGTCAATTTTGATGTAAGTACAAAAATCTCTTGTACCTAAATCAATATAAAAAAAAAAATCATTCTCATTCATTTAGAAACTGTAATATGCCTGAGAGATATTTCATAACGGCATGTGAAGCCGACAATAGGTTAACCTTACCGTACCTAAACAATAAAATGAGAATATGAACTCTCTGGAGCTTCGGAAACCAACTCTAAGAGGGTTTTAAAAAACGATGAAACACTTCAAGAAAAGGTAGGTAGTGCCCTTGCGCTTCGCTTGGCTCGTCTTAGCGGGGGCACTCCCGAGCCCCCAGATTGCACAAGAAATTTGAATCTTGAAAGTTATGGGAGGTGTTTAATTTAAGTACATTTAGTTTAACTACTTAAATGATAAAAAATATATAGGTTAGTACTTACCTACATAAAATAATAAAAATCTTAAATAAATAGCGTATTTTTTTTTCGTTGATGAGGGCAAAGACACAATACTAAGGTAGACCATAGACGAGACATCACGATTCACGAACAGAATTTTTATCCGATACTTGTGCCCTAATGAGATCACATGTCGATTAGTCTAGTTTAGTACGCTCCGCTGCCGTCTCCTTACTGAGACTTGGGATAACAGTTTTTCAATGACATTTTTTGCATGTACCTACTCTCTAGAGTATCTTATAATCACTTTGTTTTGGGGGATCTTGTACTGACGCCAGCACATCAAGTTACCCCAATGTGTCAAATATTCCCAATTGAATCAAAAGTCTTTATTCATACTTGGCTGAGAATCAGCACTTTTTGAACGTCAAAAAAAATACATAAAGACAGTCCCCCAAAAACGGCCCACCCTTCGCCACTTCCTAGTGTTTTTGCTGGGAAGAAGAAGTGGCGGAACAAACTCCCCAGCAACACATCTGTCTGATTCGTTTGAAGAACTAGGTATACAAAGAATCTATACAATGAAATGCTCAATAAATAGCACTTATGTACACACACACACACACACACACACACACACACACACACACACACACATTGTAAAACATTACATTTCAGAATGATTGTCACGTGTTAGCTAGCACACTCCAATATACCGAGATTAAGAAAAAAAAGTAAATTCATACTAACATTGAAATCTAAACTCAAGCAAAACAACTATAAAACTGAAAATAACAGCCTCCAGGTATAAAAGGCGTACCTGCTTACATGTGCAATGCTGGCTTATATTCATAAAGCTGTGACTCGAAATTTAAAATGATAATCTAGGACCTAGAATAAGAGCAAAGACATACAATACCTATAGACCGGACATCACGAACAAAATTTTCGTCGGAAAAAGTGTGTCCTGCTGGTTATAAGTCCATGAGTTTTTTGTAGTACGCTCCGCTGCCGCTCCAATATTCATATATTATTCTAGATGGCGTTATTGAGACATAGGATCAAAGTTTTTCTATGACATTTCCTTGACATGCCCGCTCTATAGTATATTTTAAATCTCTTTGAATAAGAACCTTATTTTGTTTCATATAAAGTTGAAAAACGATCAAAGGAATTTGACACATTGGGGTAATTTGATGTGCTTGCGTCTTGTACCATTCGAGACCCTCATGACCCCCGCTCCCTCACCTCGAATCGCCACTGACTATTCGCGAAATACTGCTGTGTTAAATTATGTATGAATCCTATTTATATTTATGATAGGTAACACTGATTGTAAATTAGACCTTAATTAAGTTAAGTGATGTAGGTGTAATTTACATTGTTTCCGTAGTTTATTATAGTTTAAAAGACAATGTTGTAATTATAGACTCTTGTTCATTTTAGTGTCTATAAAGGTTGGAAAAAAATAATAGGACCTAAAGTTACTGACCGTCACTCTGTCCTTTTCTAAAGCAGTAAGCCAGTGAGATATGTCAATTTTCTATTTTTAGTTTAGTTTATGGACAAGAGAATTGATGCCAGTATTATTATTCATTAATTATTAAAAGAACTAAAGCCCAAAAATTAGTTTCGACGCAAAAATCTGTCCAAAGAAATGTCTCGATTAAAAATTGTGACCTAAAATTATTACCTAAAATAGTCTGGTGTGTGATAATGATAATAATGCTTGAAGCACAATATCGTCTCAAAGATCAGCGCACAGTAAAATGCTTGAGCAATTAACTGATGCTAAATCTACAAGGTAACTATTTTAAAATTCTGTAAGTATCCAAACTCTAACTAACTATGAATACGAACACTTTTACTCTGTGACTTATAAATTCTGAAATCGCGAAGAAAAAAAACTGCTGTGTTATACATTTTGGTCAAGTAGGTATGACAGTACTTGATTAAAACTTAAAACAGACCATTTTTTTGCGCGAATTCAGAATTTAGGAAGGTTATTAGTGTTGTACTGGTCCTATTTATTTATAGGATCTACCTAATTATATAAGACAACTTTGTATACAAACATGTACATGGACGTGTGTGTACAGCACATCAAGTTACCCCAATGTGTCATTTTTTTATCGTTTTTCAACTTTATGCTAAACAGAATAAGGTTCATATTCAATTGGGAAAATTTGACACATTGGGGTAATTTGATGTACTGGTGTCTGTACAAACTTCTTGAGTAGATTGAGTTTATATATATTTTTTTATGGGTTGGGAATCGAATTCACGACCTCACGATCGCTAGGTCTTAGCCATGAGACTATTGCCGCTTACTGCCATTGATGTGCTCTTTACATAATACATAGTTTAAATAGTAATTATGTTCAAGACACAGTTTACAGTAATATAAAACATAAACATAACGTCACGCCTGTAATCCCCGAAGGGCTAGGCAGAGGTGTACCTGGTAGTAGTACACCCACATTTCGCCAGTTATGTTTAAATCCCATTTGTAATAGGGGGCGAGCCTATTGCCATCAATCGGGCACAAATCCAGACTCCGGGCTGCTACTGAGAAATCCCAAATGAAAAAACTCAATAACACTTTGCCCGACCCGGGGATCGAACCCGGGACCTCATGCTCAGAAGTAGCGCTTGCGACTACTAGACCAATGAGGCAGTCAATATCACAGTTACAGTAATATCACAGTCTAAAAACCTACAGTCGTCGGACGAAGCCTTCTAGACAGGGCAATCGTGCGGGGTGTGAGGGGCGGGACGCGGGAAAGCCGCTCTCGTACTGCGAGCAAAACGATGTTCGTAGTATTCAGGGCTAACGCGTGTAGACGTTGTAGGCATTTTTCCAGAGATCAAAGGCGTCGTCCTACTGTATTAATGTTTACAGTGTGGTAATATGCATTAAAATGTATTGTAACATCGACTGTGTGATATTTACTCATTACCTATGTATAAGAAAAGTATTTGAAAGTTACACTGCGGTTAAACCATAAAAATACCTATGTTCTAATTCTATTATTATTATGAATGTCAAATTAAAATAATTAATAAGTGTATTTATTGGCCAATGTAGAGTCCTAGTCGACCTAATACTATAAGTTTAATATAAAATTAAGTTGTAATGTATGAAATATAATTCAGACTTTTTTTTATATTTCGTCTAATTATTTCATTTATCATAATCTGCCTAGCTATCTCACAGCGAAAGTCACGTCGAAAACGGTCCAGACGTTTGGGAGATTCGCCTAAATAAAACAAAATTTATTTTTTACAATTTTTATCAATTTTAGGTATGCACAAATACTTTTAAATGCAGTAGTTGTACAGAGCTGTTATGGCGGAATTGAGAGGTTCTAGAATTAAAAAAAAAACAGACTGCAAAACAAGGTCTATAGGACAATTATGTAAAACAAGTGTGAACAAAATAAAAAACCAATTGGCACAAAGAAACTAAAGGGGGCAGGACGTCCTACTAACCCGACAGGTTGGCTCCTAGAACTATGCCCCTCCCCCCCCCCCCCCAACATATAAAGCTTTACTCAAATATGACCATAGAGTATACCTTGTAATAGAATGAACCTACCCCCAATAGCTGGGTAACTCTTCGTTTCAACTGCCCTTAGTACCATGCCGCAATGAAAGAGAATGGATGTTATAAAACAATCTAAACAACCAGAATCTGGGTAAAGACTGGTTTAACGCTCGAAGATATACCTCGCTTCGTAGATCATAAAGCCTCACTGCGAAAGTGCCTGGCGACCGCTCCAATAGTAACCTAAGCAGAGTTGAGTCGACTTCCAATACATAAAACTGCCTGCGTAGCATGAACACCGAAGAAACGGTCTTTGTCGTGTCTCGGAAGAAAAGAAATTAAGTGTTCATGCTACGCAGGCAGGTGTATTGAAAGAAATTTGACAGATTGAGGTTCCTGTCTATATAATCTGTCACTTTGCCGATTCGTTTGTAGACAAAGGCCGTTTCTTCGGTGTTCAATGTGTTCATGCTACGCAGGCAGGTGTGTGTACAAAGCTGGTAATTTGTCCATAGGAGCCCAAGCACTTCTGATCGTCCTCGCCGGGCCTGTACCGTGGTAACAGGTGGTCACGACTTGCGAGAATTGCCCACCGATGTGACGTGAAGTAACCTGACGCAGCCTTAAGACATACCCGTAGCGTAGACGACTCTACTAATAACTCCACTGTTACATTTAAGATTTTGTCCCTCCAGTAGTAGGGGAACAAAAGACCAAATGCAAGGTGGGTGCGTATTGATTCAAGGAAACAACAAACTTCTTAACAATATTGGTTTATTTGATATAAAATGCTGTAACAAAAAAAAACAAGGTTAATGTTAGCCAGTTTAAGTTGGTAGAACTAGGGTGGTGGGGGGTTGGAGATAACCCAGCACGCGTAGCATGATCACCGAAGAAACGGTCTTTGTCGTGTCTCGGAAGAAAAGAAATTAAGTGTTCATGCTACGCAGGCAGGTTTATTGAAAGATTGAGGTAGGCTATCGATGGACTCGAGGAACGGGTCTCACGTCCAGGTCCCAGAGGCACCTCTAGATCCTGGCGGCGAGACGAATTACTCGAGTTGCCTCACGGTTGATCAATGGTGGACATATTGACATATGCAAGACTTCGGTAATGTGTAGACGGGCATCCGAGCTACTGGCCAGTATTCGCAGGCCGAGAGGCTCCTGAGGGAAAAGGGCATAAACCTGCAGCCCCAGCAAGCCTATTGCGTATCTTCGTTGTCAAATCATGGTGATGATAGGCAAAGTGGTCAACGATTAACAGCAAATCAGTGTTCATCTAGGATAACGTCATGGGCACTCGCAGATATATGTCAAAGCGCACCGTAAGGCCAAGCGCGCACTACGAATATAAATCGTTGTGAAAAAAAATCGTCAATCTGTGAACTACAGAAATGTACAGACGCCAGCACATCAAGTTACCCCAATGTGTCAAATTTCTTTGATCGTTTTTCAAATTTATGTCAAAAAGAATATGGTATGAACCATATTCTTTTTGACATAAATTTGAAAAACGATTCAATTGGGAAGATTTGACACATTGGGGTAACTTGTCTTGATGTGCTGGCGTCTGTACTACAATCCGCGCACTGCAAAAATAAATCGTTTGCGATTTAAAATAGCAGATGCGGAAATCGTGCGAATATTTTGTACCCTATGAACATAAAGTTGACAAACGATCAAATAAATTTGACACATTGGGGTAACTTGATGTGCTGGCGTCTGCACCTACCTTTATTATCATTTGTTGAATTTACCTAAATAAATAAATAAATGTATTAAAATAATAACATCGACTCCCTTGTCCTAAACTAAACTAAAGTTAGAAATTTGGCATCTCTTATTGACTAACAGCGTTAGAAAAGGACAAAGACGTTGATTACATGACAGATTAAAAATGTCAAATTTGTTTTTTTTTTTCTTGAAATGCGCCTTGTGTTTAACCGATGTGTTTAAAAAGCCCTCTTGAATGTTTTTGCTGAACTAAAATTGACTGCTTTTGTAGATCCGGCCATCCTTTTCCTAACGGTTAGGACATAAAAAGACCTACTCTAAATTAAGTTTAGTTCGATTAGAACGGAATCGTACAACGTGCGCTAAACTTATTGTTGACGATCATGATTTGTGTATAATTTTTTGTAAGAGATCCTAAATAAATATAATCCAATAATGACAAACTACAACATTTTTTATTATTGACCTACCCAGTAACCACGGCAGCAGATTACAAAAAAAAATAAAGTTAGGTGTGGGCTGAAAAGTCTAACACTTACAAAATATTTATCATAAGCCATTTTGATCATTCGGGTCTAATATGTTGGTCGGCGACCCTGTTAACGCTGGTAGTTGCGTTTTACCTACAAAATGCACAAAATTTCTAAATAAAGAGAGTCCTAATAATAATGTATATAAACCTTGATTTTGTACCTGTGGTTTGTGGAATGAGAAATCGACTAAAGTGGCATCTCTAGAAAAAACCGTACTAGTCTGTCAAAGTTTTATAAACACAACGTAACATCACTAAAACATAATTTCGACGCTTTGTTTTGATTGTGTTTTATTAAATTAAACAATCAAACATGACTGAAAATAAGAGTTTTTGTGTTAACAACATGAAGAGTACGTGTCGGGCTTGCCTTCAGGTTGCGGAGAAAGTATTTCCGATGACTACTGTGGAAATAAATGCCTATCAAAATCTTACCAAAAAGGTTAGATTACATTTTTATTAATTTGTGTTATTCTTACCGTACGATATTTATGTGGGTTTAATTATACATTTCGAGTGGCAATAAGTTTTTGAGCTTTGTCTATCATCAGTATTTTTTGGTTAATGCATATTAAAGGCTTGTCCTCATAACTTCTTAAGACATAACAATACTTTACTTCAGGTAAACATGTTCTTACCACTTGCTTAGATAATTTCCTTTGAAAAGTTGAAGGGGAGATTCCATCTGTATCGTTGATCTTCAAAATAGAAATAGCTTAGAATAACACACTGATGCCGTGTTTAGTACAAAACAGTGTCGAACAAACCAGCCAGTTTCGGCTCATTTTAGTTGCCTCACTTTTTACACTCATACTAGGTTCCTATGCGTTTCTAAGAGAAATAGTAGGACTACTCAAGATAAGTTAATGAAAACATGATATTTTCAGGTGCCCGGCGAGGATATCAACATGAACCTTTGTTATTTATGTAGATGGACTTTAAATAAATGTATGAAGTTCACACAACAATGTCTGAAAGCTAACGAAATATTAAATCAAGTTGTGGATGAGGTATGTATTAGATTTATTCAAAAAAAAAAAAAAAATTACTTATACAGGGTTATTTGTAAAACACCAACAACCTCGCAGGAGTAGATTACTAACATTATAAACAACAACATTTGTTCTACGACATTTAAGAAAACAGACAAAAAAAATCAACTCTCCATACAAAACTCGATCAACTGTTCGGATATACTGCTAGTTATCTTTATGTAAAACCTACCAAGCACTATCATGGCTTGTAGCGCCATCTATCTCGCCACACACGAACTAACGACTGACATCCTACATCGCGATGTTAAAGTTATCCGCGCGATTGAACGTATACAAGATCCCGACAACAACCGTCGGGCAGTAGTAGCCCACCAGACACAACACCCGTCTGCGAGGAGGAGCCGCGCTTTTCTATGATAAAAAATGACGTGTGGCACTCGGAGACTGCCGCGGTAAAGCTATTGCAGCATTTTTTATCAACCCTCTCCTCTCCCCCTCCCCATTCCTCTCCTCCCCCTCTCCCCATTCCTCTCCTCCCCCTCTCCCCTTCTCCATTCCTCTCCTCCCCCTCTCCCCCTCCCTCCCATTACCCCACACCTCCCACGCCCCTCCCATCACCCCTCCCTCCCTCCCCTTCCCTCACCCCTCCATCTGTTTCCCCTCCCTAACCCCTCCCGACCCCTGCCTCTACCCGTCCCCCTATCCCCTCCCCTCTCACCTCCTTCCCCCTCCCCTCCCCCTCCCCAACAAAATGTATGAATGTAAAGAAGCAAAAGAAGTATGTAACAATCGTAGCATATGGCGCTCTGTAGTTTCTGCCTACCCCCATGGGAAAAGGGCGTGAGTTTATGTATGTATGTAGTTTACTTCCTATTCTCAGACCTATTGAATATGTAACACACAATTTTAAATATTAGATATACATACGTTTATTAAGAGGATAACAAATAGATCCAAACCAATAATAACTACTACTTCCTACTTTTTAATTAGCGAGTCTCTAATGTGATCTTAATTAAACATTTTGTGTTGGATAGAATTAAAATGACACCATGTATGTATATATAACCTAACCTTTTACCTAACTTACCATACCTATCCTATAGCGAACCTAACTACCTGTTACTACCTAGCCTAACTACCTTACTGAAATGCATTGATTTAAAAAAATACTAAATTCATAATTTTAAACTGAACTACTGCGCTGCGTGACTCTATGTTACATACAATTTATGCACTTATCCTGGTCTACTTTAATTAAAGTCCAAACAGTAAAAAAAGTTCTTTTTGCAAAGAATTCGTCGAGAATCGAATTACGTAAATTGATTTCTGAAATATAAGACTTTTCAGGCTACATAAAACCGCTTTATAAGTTTGTTAATCGTCATCTCTCGCTCACGTTCGCGTGATCTCGCTCAAGCATGCCCCGCCTCCAACAGCTGTTTTCGTTATTTAAGTTTCAACTAAATAGTGGCATATTTAAAAATTGGACGTAGTTTTTTTTACCTTTGGATTACGCAAATATGATCAGTAACAGGTACGGATACATCCCAATTTTTTTTTGTACTTATTAAAAAATAGTGGTGTATAATAGTTTTTAATTTAGTTCCAGGACCCGAATTCTAGTCTTCAAGAAATCTCTATGTACAACTTTAGAACATGCAACCAAGAGATTTATTACTTTGGCCCGATGAACACAACAGAACTAAATAGAGTGGAAAAGGATGAAGCTTTAGATGATGAATTAAATGATGGTGATGATGATGATGATGAAGATGATGATGAAATACCCCTGGTGATGTTACAAGATGATTATAAACATAAAAGGAGACGATCTGATATTTCTGAGGTGATTTTTTTATTTTTAGTAGACTGTAAAGGTTAATTAAATGTGCAGTCCGGAGACAGCGCGCCGTAAACACCAAAAGTGAAGCCACTTCACCTTTTATCTCTGTGTCATCTAGTGATGGTAATTAATGCGATTTCGTATAAATTTCATTAGCATGTGAATTCTTCAGTCTTAGCATGTTAATTGCTATTGCTAAACTATTTGCTAAAATAACGATAATTTATAGTAAATAATAATATGAATTCACAATCACACGCATTTATTCAATATACGACGTTAAATACGAGCAAATCAAAGATCATAAGGTAATAAATTGCTCAATCTCATTATTCGCACCACCCTGCTAATAATTTGAGCGAATAAAACGATCCGACGCATTCATACAATATACGCCCCTGTGTACGAGCCATTCAAAGATAATAATTGCATAACGTCATTCTTCGCATCACATGCACCTGCTAATTGCTAAAAGTCAGTGTAACGTGAAACAGATAGTTTTATAATTCCCGTGGGTGCGACGGAGAGCGCAAGCTCTCAAGCTTAACTTGGGACTAAATGGCGTTGTGTGAAAAGTTGTGGAATATTTATATTTATTTATATAATAATATTTAATGCGAAAGATTATTATTTTACAAGTCAGTACAAGTAAGAAAACGTAGAGTAAAGTATACCTCAATTAAATTTAAAATGTTTAAAAGAAAACAGTAATATTTATCTCGAAGTAAAGATAAAGATACCGGGCTGGTATCCGCAACTCCACGTCAAAGCGCGTATTTTGCGTATGGGCCATAATCTACCACGCGGGCCCAGTGCGAATTGGTAGATATCACATGTCTTCGAATTTTTTAGTTTTAGGACATGCCGGTTTCCTCACGATTTTTTCCCTCACCGTTTTTGAGAGCAGTGGTGATGAAATAAATTACACAAAGTAATGCGCCAGCCTGGGTTCGAACCCACGACTTACTGTTCGTAAGTCGGGACCGCCAGCACTGGGCCACCGCTGCTTTCGCTTATCTCGAAGTAACAAATCTTATTTACTTAAGTTTAATCGAATGAGAAAATTCAAATCATAATTATCATGGCAACCCTCACCTTTAATGTCACTGCCGTACTAAGAACGGTGAGCATGGTTTTAGTGTAGATCTGCGTGAGTGTGTATTTTACTTGCAGGAGCATGGTTTTGTGGCTTCACTTTTGATGTTTGCGTTTCTTCCTTTTTTTGATGGTGTTAGACAAAACCTTACTAATTGAATTCTTTGCAAATGTTTTTTTAGACAAAACTAGAGTTTGAAATCAAAGAAGAACCGGATATCAAAGAAGAATATAAAGAAGAATTATGTTCCAAAGTGAAAAGGAAAAAGAAGAAGAAAGAAGTAAAAGAAGGATTCTCTTCTAGAATGGTGCAGGAGACAGAGGAATATGTTGTCATTAAGCTTACTAAGAAACAGGTAATAATAAAATACTAGCGGACGTCTAATACGGGGATAAAAAGTAGCCTAATGTTACTCAGGGTGAATATAGGTTACCAATGGCGAAAGAATTTTTGAAATCGACGCAGTAGTTTTTGAGTTTATTAATTACAAACATACACAGACACACAAATATTTCCTCTTAATAATATTACTATAGATGTAGACAAGCAATTCGCTCGTGACTTTGTCCGCGTGAATTTTGCACGGTTTACCGTGCGTTTTACATTACCATAACGCACAAGTCCGTAATGAGATACATTACGATACTGAAATTGGTGAAATAAGTGACCCTTTACGAGTAAATGTGTTTTAATAGTACAGTTGATGATTACAGCCGAGGCGATGATGCTAGCCCGAGCCGCAAACGTATGTCACACACAAATTTTATAACATATTTGCGAGGAAATAAAGAAAACTCGGACCGAAATTTTCAAATAAAAACAATACAGCGAAAAGAAAAATCGCGCGGAATTATTTTAAATATCATTTTTTATCATCACGAAGCACTTTGCCTGTTCCTTCATTCATTTTGCGCACAGCCAAGGAGTGGAATTCCCTGCCTGCATCAGTGTTCCCGAGTTCATTATATGACCCCAATCTATTTAAGTCGCGAGTTAATAGTCTTCTTTTGGGTAAGCTCGTTCCATCGTCGACCTCATCTCTGACCGCAGGACAAGATTGAGGTCAAGAGTAGACCCAATTATATAGGGTGACTGGTAATTAGTGACCGATACTTAAACACGTGATTGTACTTATGAATACAAATAACTTTCCCAAAGAAACTTTTTTTTTATACTCACTCATTAAATTTATTTTATCACAATGACACAAAAACTGTTTGAAATTTGCTCGCGCCTTTAATCGATCAGCCGGGAGCGTGTGACGCTACTACTACTAGTACATTTTGTCCTTCCCGAGGTCAGACTATCAGCTGATAGATCGTCCCGATTCGTGCATATTGTGATCGATCACAGGCGCGCGCGCGGGAATTTCAAACAGCGTTTTTGTTGAATATTGTGTTATAAATTTTTGTGTAGGTATAGGTATAAAAAAAAGTTTCTTTGGGAAAGTTGATTGAAATGATGAGCACAATTAACGTGTTTAAGTTTCGGTCACTAATTACCAGTCACTCTATATAAATTAAAAAATTGACTAACAGGCAGGCCCGATTGTTGTTGAATCCCTAATTCCGGCAACGACAGATATGATCATGATGATAATATGGTTACAGGTATTAGCAGAGTTATCGGACAGAGCCAAAACTGAAGGGTATATAAGATCACCATACAAATGTGAGAATTGTGTGAAAGGATTCAACTTCGAAGAGGTTTTAACTGCCCATATGGTGAAACATACCCGGGTAAGTAAAATATAAATTATAATCGAATAAATAAATGTTCCACAACTTTTCACAAGTTAAGCTTGATAGCTTGTGTTATGGGTACTAAACAGCTGAACATACTTATATATTTCTAAATACATACATACTGTTTTTATCTCATCTGGTATTTTATTATAAACTAGCTTCTGCCCGCGACTTCGTACGCGGATCCTGTTGCTTATGCCAGCGACAACGGGGTCGTCAAAATCGAAGATCTGAAACATCTGATGTCGAATTCTATAAGCCCAGGGACGGGAAATCAATGGGATGCACGAGACGATTCAAGATGTTCCAGATTTTTTATTTTTGTTGGTCAACAGGAAATGCCATCAGACTTAACAACTTTTGCTAAGACGCCATTTCTATTATGTATATGTTATATTGTCTCTGGGCTTTGGAGTTCCCCTACAGGTGCTCCAGATCTTCAAATTTAGTCTCACAGCAGAAAACACTCTTCACGTGGAATAGTTTTTGCAATGGCACCATTTTTATATCTCTTTTACTTAAGGTGTTCCATTTTCCAAAATAAATTATAGCCTATAATATGTTGCGTGACGTTCACGATCAGCGGTCAGTCGCGCATCTTCTTCCCCCACTTATCTCTAGAGTCGATGCGTATATACGCTGAAAACTCAAGCGTCATGCTTTTTCCGTGAACGTCTCCAACTCGCGAGACAGTGCATGATGTTCACGATCAGCGGTCAGTCGCGCACATATTCTTCACTGGTCTCTAGAGACCTGGATGTAGATGCGTAAATACGCTGAGAATGCAGGCGTGCTCCGCGATCCCAAGAAGTTTCCACGGAGCGAGTTGCAGCCTCATGTTCTCGAACAGCATCAAGTCTCTCCTAACGCTCTTCGGTAGATTGTTGGGATCTTATGGTCTTTAATCATTTAGCACCTTTGGAACATTGGGAAAAATTTGACCTCTTTCTAGGCATGGTTATAGTTTTATTGTGATGATACCTGATCAATTAAAATCTAAGTGGCTGCTCCCCTGCGTTACCGGGTAAGCTACCGTGTAACGAAGATAAATGGAAAAGGAAATTAAACACTCAAATAACATAAGCCCGAAGGCACACGATAAAAAAATGGGAGTTTTAGCCAGTAGAGTCTAATTTTCAACGATATACCATCGTCATCGAAAATCAGTCCTGAACTGTTCCCGCCTTCACCGCGTAGTACCTCCTACTTATGTTATTTTATAATTATGCAATGAAATTAGTGATAGTTTTAATTTCTATATCAAATGTTTCTGATCTTCGATTTTTATAAGTCAACAGGAAATGCCTATCAGACCGAACAACTTTTGCTAAGACGTCATTCCTATTTGAGTTATGGTGTAGCTGGGCTCTTGGAGTTCCACAACAGGTGTTCCAGATCTTCGATTTTTATACGTCAACAGCGAGTGCTCATAAGGCTGAATAACTCTTGCCAAGACGTCATTCCAATATATGTTATAGTGTAGCTGGGCTCTTGAAGTTCCACATCAGGTGTTCCGGATCTTCAAATTTATTGTCTCAGCAGAAAATGCTCATAACGTGGAACAATTTTTGCTATGGTACCATTTTTGTATCTCCTATAGTTTAGATGGTCGATGGCGGTTCTGCATCAGGTGTTCCGGATCTTCAAATTTATTCTCTCAGCAGAAAATGCTCATCACGTGAAACAATTTTTGCTATGGGACCATTTTTG
This sequence comes from Euplexia lucipara, assembly GCA_921972225.1. Classification (NCBI taxonomy): domain Eukaryota; kingdom Metazoa; phylum Arthropoda; class Insecta; order Lepidoptera; family Noctuidae; genus Euplexia; species Euplexia lucipara. The sequence goes on along the minus strand of OV179172.1, from coordinate 8,762,271 downwards.
TATCTCCTATAGTTTAGCTGGTCTGTTGCGGTTCTGCATCAGGTGTTCCGGATCTTCAAATTTATTCTCTCAGCAGAAAATGCTCATCACGTGGAACAATTTTTGCTATGGGGCCATTTTTGTATCGCCTATAGTTTAGCTGGTCTGTTGCGGTTCTGCATCAGGTGTTCCGGATCTTCAAATTTATTCTCTCAACAGAAAATGCTCATCACGTGGAACAATTTTTGCTATGGGACCATTATTGTATCGCCTATAGTTTAGCTGGTCTGTTGCGGTTCTGCATCAGGTGTTCCAGTTTCCAAGATAAATTATAGCCTATGTGTTGACCAGACTTAATATCTATACAACAAAAAAAAATTATTTAAATCCGTCCAGTAGTTCCGAAGATTAGCGTGTGCAAACAAACAGACAAACAGACAAACAGACAGACTTTTTTTTTTGGATTCGTGCTCTATTACTGTTTCTAAACCCCCCTCAATTATTATTTTTTAAATATATTCAATGTACAGACACAGTTTTTTTACAGTCTTATTATATGTATAGATCTTTTCAGCGATGCCAAAAAATGTGTAAATATAGGATGACTGGTAATTAGTGACCGATACTTAAACACGTTATTGTACTCATGAATACGAATAACTTTTACAAAGAAAAAAACACAAAAAAAAAAAAAAAAAAAACCAAATTTTTTTACACTCGTTAACTTTCAATTAATTCAATTACGTCAGTACTGCAGAACGGGAGCGGTGGGGATGGCGGGGGAGCGTGTGACGCTACTACTTGTAGATTTTGCTCTTCTCGAGGTCAGACTATCAGCTGATAGATCTTGCCGATTCGTGCCTACTGTGATCGATGACAGGCGCGAACGTGGGAATTTCAAACAGCGTTTTTGTTATTTTATTGTGCTATAATTTATTGTGTATAAAAAAAAGTTTCTTTGGGAAAATTTATTGAAATCATGAGTACAATCACGTGTTTAAGTATCGGTCACTAATTACCAGTCACCCTATATACGTATGTTTATCAGCTGTCTAGTACACATAGTACAAGCTCTGCTTAGCTTGGGATTAGGTGGCGTTGTGTGAAAGCTGCGGAATATTTATTTAGTCTTTTTTATTTATTTACTAGCTTTTGCCCGCGGCTTCGCCCGCGTGGATGTCGAACTTCCGTCCCCTATGTTTTCCCTTTAAGGGTTGAATTTTCAAAAATCGTTTTTTATGGAAGACTTACTCTTCACTAAGAATACCCCTTCAAGTTTCATGTCTCTAATACCAGCGGTTGGGGCTGTGCGTTGATATATAAACGTAATAATTTTAGCATAATACTTCCGGATAGACTACTTTCAAAGTTGATCCTTCCGATATGTATGCATAAAGATTTCTGGAACTACTGTCCCGGGAAAGAGCGCCGTACAACTGACCATGTGTAAAACAACTGATACTAAGATCAACCTGCCCAGGCGTATTGATTATCTACAACCGTACCAAGTTTGGTTAAAATCCCTATAATAGTTTTTGAACTATGCGTGCACATACAGACAGAAAGACAAAACATTCACTAATTGCATTTTTGGCATCAGTATTGATCACCAATCATCCTCCAATATTAATTTTGAATAGATATTCAATGTGCATAATTATCTTCGTAGTGTGTGATAGTCCATTGAATTGTATGGCGAGCTATATTGTATCTTAAGATTAAATATTATAATATCTTAGCCGTGTGCAGCGCCCTTTGGTGAACTCCACTGCGGGTGACGTAACCTATGACAAACTTATTATTTGCGGTTGGTAAAGTAGTCGGGTCTAGGGATCGAACCGCAAAATTAAGTTTGTTTTTTATTGTATATATTTTTCCGGGATAAAAAGTACCCAGTGTGGTGCCCAGGATATCAAAGAATAAGTACACCAAGTTTCATCGTAATCGAACCGGTAGTTTTTGCGTGATACCTGAACATACAGACAGACAGACAGACAGACAGACAGACAGACAAAATTTTTTTTAATCATATTTTTGGGTTCGGTGTCAGTCTAGTAACACCCCCTGCTATTTATTTTTTTGATATTTTCAATGTACAGAAATTTTACTTCTACATATTTATTATATGTATAGATTTAAATTTAATACTTCAAGCACGCTTATGTACAAAAGCGGACTTAATGCCATAGGCATTTTCTACCAGTCAACCTTCAGGTGATGCAGAGAAAAGCAGTGGTAGGTGCAATTTAAAATGAAAAACAAAAAAAAGAAAATAAAGCAAGCAATACTAATATATGTTTAGTATAAACGTATAGTGGTCCTAACATGCTGCTCCGCCCTGCTGTGCCTACGACGCAGCTGTATATTTCACGTCTGCATCACTCCACGACGATGGAGGAAGTCGTGCAGTATCTGAAAGTGAAGACCAATAGGGTATATGCATGTATTTTTTTTATATTTTTAATTTACTGTTTACATCGTTTTAACATAGTAAAAAAATATAAACATATTTAAAAATGCAGTAATGAAGCTTAAAAAAATATTTAAAATACAGAATAAATTTGAGCTGTTTAAACGCCGCCATTTTCGCGCGCCATTTCGATTACGTCAAATACTATGATCTTGGGCTTATGACTTTGGGTGTTTTCGTTTTTCTAACCATTTCACCATGAAAAAAGCTCAAAAACCAGTTTACCGGTATTGCTTGTACTCGAATGCAATAAACATTATTTGATTATGCTTTTACAAAACCACTTTCAGCCATTTTTCTTAAATGTTTTATAACCTCACTATGAAGCTAAAATTACACTTAAAGTCAAATCAAAGTCAAACTTGAACATTCAATTAGTTCACAACACACACGGCAATAATTATGTTTTCCAATAAAAAGTCCATTCCAATACTTAATGTCATACTTACACATTGTATGTTTTGTAGACTTTGAGTTATTGTCGTAGTATTTGACGTCAATTTTCGTTATAACCAATGGTGATGCGTTTCACAAATTTGAATTTCCCGCGCTTAATTCGCACTTTTATCTTTAATTTTAAATAATTATGACACTATTAAAAAGTAAAATAATGATTTAGTTCATATTTTCTGCCATTAAAGATTCGGAAAAAAAATATTCGAACCATATTTAAATTACATGCATATTCCCTATTGGACTCTGAGGGTCGAAAGGTTGGAATCGCGCCACAACATAAACTTTAAATCATTTGTGGTACGTGTTCCAACCCAACATCTCCAGACCTTTTTGAAGGAGGACTTTTGGCCGAAAGGTGTCGTTTTCCGGCGTTTTCGAGGACGGTTACGCGACACCTCGCAGCGAAACACGACGCCGACGTTACGTGTTTAGTTACTGTTTAATGTTTAGTATGTATTAGTTTGTTATTATTGTATTATCTAATTGTGTGTATTTTACTTATGGGCCTTAGTAGCCTGAAATAAAATGATTATTATTATTTTGGTTTTCAATGTTTACTTTCTCAGGTACCTAGCTATAGGTACCTGGTATTTTTGAATCTCACGGGTGTAAACCAAGGTGAGATCCAAGTTATTTAACTAGGGAGGCAAAGTGCTCTGTACTGCGTTGAAATTGTTGTCTAGGTCCAGTTGTAGAAATTTTCTTACTATACGGCAAGTGTTCAAAATGGCAGCTTTTTGTAATGTTAAATAAGTGTATTTAGATAAATTGAGTGTGTTAAAACTATTGAATATTTAGGGGAGCAGAGGGATCTTGATTCAAAGACGTGTCCGGTTTATCTGTGTATATTTGAAAAATGGTCCTACTTATATTTACATTATGAATGGTACATTTAGTGCTTAGCCTACGATATTTACAATGATCGCGTCCGTCAGAGGGCGCCCGATGCGCCGCGCATGCGCGGAGGCGCGAGTTCGTCGCGCGCCGCGCTACTCAATAAATACATGCGGACGCGCCGCGTTCGTCCTTTTCGCGGGCTGCCGGCGTAGCGTGAGGATCTCTGCGTGTCATCGCGTCGTGTGTCCACCTCTGCTGCTTCCTATCTTCACGCACGTCGTCAGCCTTGCGCCCGAAACCGTTCTTTTCAGAACGAACTTCTTATTTCTTTAACAGAGTACTTACGCCTTTTTCAAGGCGGTCTTCTTCTCTGTTTCTTTAGCAGTTGGTCGAGCAAAAGGTATTGGTTATGCAGGAGGTACGGTAACGGTGTGAAGGTAATGTTTTTCTTGGTAAAGGTAATTATATGTGTGACAGGTACTGAGTCACTATATCACTCCCCCCTAAGCGAAGCGTACTTTAGGTTTTACCGCACGGCCGGATCGAGTGACGTATGATTCGTGCGGTACGCTTGGTGTTGATGACCGGGGCTCGACGCTCGTAGCTGTGTCCATGTTGCGCGGTGCTTGTTGCGCGCATGTTGTTGGCGTGGTGGTACTCTCAGCCTCGTTAAGTAGGTGCGCTGGCTTGAGTCTGTCTATTGAGACAACAGTTGTTCGAAGTGGCATCTGTATGGTGAAATGCTTGAATCACCTTGAACGGGCCATCGTACGGAGGGGTCAATGGACTTCGGACGGTATCATTGCGCACGAACACATGAGTACACGTCAGTAGGTCTTTGTGTACAAAGGTGCTTCTGTTGTTGCCATGTGACTTGCTGGTAGGTGTGAGTGATGCCATGGTGTTAGTTAACTGGCGGACAAACTCTGCGTCTTCATTTTTCGGCTGTGTAGGCACGAAGAAATCTGACGGTATTCTTAAAGTCGATCCGTAGGTCATCAGTGCTGGACTGACTTGGGTGTCTTCTCGAAGCGCTGTACGTAGTCCCAGTAGCACGGTTGTTAGTTCCTCACTCCAGTGTATGCCGGCGCCCCTTGCCATGAGCGCGGCCTTTAACGTTCGATGCCAGCGTTCGACTTGACCATTTGCTTGCGGATGGTATGCAGTGGTTCGAATCCTGGTGATGCCAAACTTCTTCATCAGTGAGTTGAATAGTGATGATTCGAATTGTCTTCCTTGGTCCGTTGTAACACGTACCGGGCAACCCAATCGCGAAATCCATCCGTCGTAAATCGCCTTAGCAACAGTGTCGGCGGTGACGTCACGGATAGGTATTGCCTCGGGCCATTTAGTGCAGCGGTCGATCATCGTAACTAGGTATCTGTAGTCGTTAGATGGCGGTAGTGGTCCCACGATGTCAACGTGAATGTGTTCGAAGCGTGATGATTTTTGAAACTCGCCGAGTGGGCTGATTACGTGTCGCTGAACTTTGCCGCGCTGCCAGCCGATGCATGATTTCGCCCACATACCAACTTCTCTGTTTATACTCGGCCAAAAGAACTTGGTTGTCATAACTTTTCTTGTTGTTCGTACACCGGGGTGACTTAGTTCGTGTTGCGCTTTGAAGGCTACTATACGATAAGTCGCTGGTAGGTATGGACGTAAGTTGCCGGTTGATGTTTCGCATATGATAGGTCGCTGACCTCCGGGTAGTGTGATAGGCGCAAACTTCAGACTCGGGTTGGACATGCAGATCTTTAGTTCTTCATCGTTTTCTTGGTCTAACGCAAGTTGGTTGAAATCGATCGTAGAGTGCGATAAGTCGATTTCTTCGATGCGTGATAAGGCGTCCGCTGCTTCGTTCTTATCACCGTGAATGTATTCGATCTTTGAACAGAATTGACTTATGTAGTGTAGCTGGCGTTCTCGGCGTGGTGTGTCGCTGGTACTCGGAGTTCTTGTTAGCGCGTAAGTTAGTGGCTTGTGATCCGTGATTATAGTTAGGTCACTGCCCTCTATCAGTCGTCGTAGGTGTTGCACAGCGGTGTACATAGCTAGTAATTCGCGATCGTACACGCTGTAGCGTCGCTGTGTCTCACTCATTGTACAACCATCTATCGGCCAAACAATGTCGCGCTCCAACAGCCTTTGTAATTTTAGTTATTTTCGGGACCGATAGATGGCGCTGTTCATTTGAGACTAAAAATTAGATCGCGGTGTTAAGATTCTCCGCGAATACTATAAGACATCTGGGTTGAAAAACTGTAATTCGTGCATTTCTATAATGTTACCAATCAACATGGTAGATTAAACATTGGAGGTGATTGGTACCCTATGTTTCATTTTTCCACAACCTAGCGCCGTAGGGAACCATAGTCTCATTGCGACCCTCACTAAGCCCGGGGGTTCGCATTGAGCTAGTTTCAGCAGTCTATCTACCAGCTCGCAACGTGAGCGAGCATCAACAGAACCCTTACGAAGCCCGAGGGTTCCGGGTTCAACATGGTCCTTCGAGCCGGATAGTGATGATCAGCTAGTGGAGCCTGTTCATCAAGAATCAGCTGATGCTAAGCCTACTGTGACTAAGGAAAGCATCAGCCCCGAACGTGCCAATTCAAGAGGAGTTGTTCCGGTGTCAGGGCAGTCGATCAACGACAGGACCCCGGAGTCAGCAGCAACAGCGGTACGTGCGGAGGGAGGAACAAAACAGCAGCAAGGTGGCGCTGCAAGCGACAACAGTCGCAAGGAAGGAAGTTAAGTGTAACAAGTGAAAACCGTGAGTACTTTTAAAATTCATTCCTGCCGAGCAAAAGTGATCCTAATTTCAAAGTGCTTATTAACTTAGTGTTTGTGACTTTGTGCAACGCGATCGTAGACTTAGTTAGATTTAAGGCAAATTGTGTTCAGACGGGGAACCTATGCCCGATTTTTATTTGATATTGTAACGTCCAAACACTTAGAAAAATAATTGGTTTGTTTACATTGACTTAGAATATTTTCTTCAAAAATATTTTGGACTTGTAAAATTTTTAGAAAGGTTTTTAACACTTAAAATAATTTGTTTGTTTATATTGACATAGAATATTTTCTTCAAAAATACTGTCGATAGTAATTAATTTGATTTGTTTACATAGACTTAGTAATATTGCAACTTGTTATTAATTAGATTTATATCATAGCTTTACTTTGTAACAATGTCTCTATTAGAAACGTACGTAAAGGTACAAGATGATCTGTATGCGCGAATGTCGAGAGCTAATAGTAACTTCAAGAAGTCGCCTAAAGATAGGATTACCAAACAATATGTAGAAGCCAGGTTAGAATATGTTGAAGAGCTTTGGGCTCAATTTAGCTTAACACACACACAAATGGTTAAAGATTGTGAATTAATTGAGTTGAAAAAGTCGCCTTATACCATAAGCGAAGTTTACTTCAACACCGAGGAAATATATTTAATGTTGAAATGTGAACTTAAAACTATTTTAAATAAATTTAAATGCAGTAGCGATGCTTCTCCAAGTACGGGGTCAGAAAGTAGAAGCAAGCCTATTAAATTGCCTAATATATCAATTCCAACGTTTTCAGGGAAATATACCGAATGGATCTCCTTCAGAGATTTATTTGTTTCTTTAATTCATAATAACGACAAGATAGATAAAGTGCAGAAACTTCATTATTTAAAAGGCTACCTTACAGGTGAGGCTGAACAACTTTTGCGACACATTCCGATATCCGATTTAAACTATGATAAGTGCTGGGCTCAATTAGAATCACGTTACAACAATAAAAAATATCTTTCACATTGTATTTTAAAACGTTTATTTAGTCAAAGAAACATAACCAATGAATCAGCTAGTGGTCTTAAAGATCTAATGGATACCACATCTGATTGTTTAAACGCACTTATTAATTTAGAGTTAAATGACACAGCAATTAAAGACATCTTAATCATTCATATTCTCACACTAAAGTTAGATTTAGACAGTCGCAAAGAATGGGAGTTAAGGGTAAACTCAAACATTGATTCCGCTAAGTTACCAACGTTTGAACAATTTAAAGAGTTTTTAACAAGTAGATACAGAGCATTTGAATTCTTAGAACCTAAGTGGACTACAAATCATAATGTAAATACAACTAAGGAAAGAGTATTCCACACAGTATCTTCGAGTTGTCTTGTATGCAATGATGATCACAAAATAGGGCATTGCAAACAGTTCATGGGTAAAGATGTAGACGCTCGGCGTAAGTTCATACAAGAAAACCATTTATGTTTTAACTGTCTGGGGGGTAACCATTCTGCCAGGTTTTGTAAATGCACAGTCACTTGTCGAATCTGTCATCGTAAACATCACACTTTATTGCATGCTACAAGTGAGCAGGAATCGTTAGGGTATAAGAGTACTCATGGGGTTGAAGACGAAAAGCAAGAGATCATTGCCTGTTTTTCAAAGAGTACGGCTAATAACCAAGTTCTATTAGCCACAGCATTAGTAAAAGCTGTATCAAAAAACGGGTATTTGATAACAGCTAGGGCTTTGTTAGATCAAGGCTCTCAAGCATCTTTTATTACGGAAAACATTGTACAAACTTTAGGATTAAAGAAAACACCAGCTAAGGGTTCAATAGTAGGTATAGATGTCAACCACAAGGTAGAGTTGAATTCAGTTGTTACAGTTAAAATACAGTCAAGGGTTGATCCATCTGTAGAATTGAAAGTAAACGCATACGTTTTAAAGTCATTTACATCTTTAATGCCTAGTAGGAAAACATCACATTTAGATTGGGTACAATTTCATGACATACAGTTGGCGGATCCAAAATATCATAAACCGGATAAAATAGATTTATTGTTAGGGGCAGAAACTTACAGCAAAGTTTTACAAAACGGGTTAAAAAAGACTTCAGATAGTAGCACGGTGGCGCAATATACGTCTCTGGGGTGGATTCTGTCAGGAACAATAGCTTCTGCTGACCACAAATCTTCTGATTTCACCGTGATGCATGGCCGCGTAGTCGATGTTGAAATCCTGAAAAGAAACTGTAAATATAGAAAATTTAGGGAAGTAGCAACTAAGGGGGTTTATGATTTAGAAACTAAACCACACCGTAAAGAACAAGGGGATAAATATACAGGGGTAATCAACGAGTATCTCGAATTGGGGAGAATGGGGCCGGTAAGCAAACCGGAGTATCAAACAAACAAAACTGTATATTTATCTTATCACGTAGCAGATCAAGCAGTAGGGATTAAGCTAGATGAAATAATAAAAACATTGGGACTTACCTGGAATAGAAATACTGGGACATTCCAATATTCAGTTCAGCTGCACTCCGTAGAAAAACCTGTAAATAAAAGAAAAAGATTAGTAAGATTATTCGACCCTAGTGGGTCAGGCATAGTAAAAGTAAAATGGCAAATACAAGCGTTAGACATGCGCATGAGGGTTAGCGTATCGGTAATCTCCAACCTGGAGAAAGGGGAAAATTACAAGAAGAAGGTTAAGTTTAAGTTATTTAATTCTTACCTGGATTTAAAACAGATCCTGAGGGTGGGCGGTAGTACACAACGTTCAGATTTTCATTGTTTAGGTACACATCACACATGATACAGGTAGTATCACAAGGGTTTTTGGTTTATAGACGCATAAAGGGTTTGTGGCTACTTGACAGGGTGATTGAGTAACATTTAGGTTTAAATAGCATAACGCGAGTAGTCACACTGTGTAGCAAGAGCATGGGTTTAGATTTAAACGGCCAACTTCGAAACTGTGTGTGTAACCTATGCTTAAATAAGTTGTTCGGTAGTGTAACTTATTGTTAGTACTTCTTATGTGTAGTATTAATGTGAAATTTGTGTAAGGAGTTAATAAGTTATTTTAAGAAATGGTTTTTTTAACAAAGTGTGTAGTATCTTTTTGGTTGTTGTAATGTTTAGCGAGAATAACTTCTAGTATGTATGGAATTTTTAAGTTCAATTGTTTGAAGGACATAATGTTCATAAATGTCCTTGGTGGGCGGAATGTACAACCATCTATCGGCCAAACAATGTCGCGCTCCAACAGCCTTTGTAATTTTAGTTATTTTCGGGACCGATAGATGGCGCTGTTCATTTGAGACTAAAAATTAGATCGCGGTGTTAAGATTCTCCGCGAATACTATAAGACATCTGGGTTGAAAAACTGTAATTCGTGCATTTCTATAATGTTACCAATCAACATGGTAGATTAAACATTGGTGGTGAATAGTGCCCTATGTTTTATTTTTGACTTCAACGTAGGGTATCATAGCGTCCTTGCGTCCCTCATCAAGCCCGGGGGTTCGCATTGACCTATTGATATCGTCAAATCTACCAGCTCGCAACGTGATCGAGCCTAAACCGAACCCTCACGAAGCCCGAGGGTTCCGGGTTGTTCACTCATAGTCTTCGAGAAAAATGCTAGTGGTCTCCATACGTCGTTAACTTTTTGTTGTAGGACGGCGCCAATGCTAGTGTTCGATGCGTCGGTAAATAAACATAGCGGCGCGTTAGGTATCGGGTGCGTCAGGGTTGTTGCCTCGAGAATGCTTTGTCGGCACTTTTCAAAGGCTTGTTCTGCTACTGGCGACCATGGTATCTGAGTCTTGTCGTTCTTCTTACTGTTATGTAGATATTTGTTCAATTCGTGTTGATATTCAGCTTGGTGAGGTAAACAACTGCGGTAAAAGTTGATCATTCCTAGAAATCTTCTTAGCTCTTGTACTGTTTGTGGTTTTGGATAATTTGTTATGGCCTGAATTCGTTCTTGAGTGGGGTTGATTCCTTCTGATGAAACTTCGTAACCGAGGAACTCTATGTTTTCTTTGTCAAACTCGCACTTGTCGATGTTAAGACTGACGCCGTAGGTATTTAGGCGTTCGAGTACTTGTTCTAAGTGGCGGCGGTGTTCTTCCTTGTTTCTCGAATGTACAAGTAGATCGTCGACGAAACAGAATACGTTGTCATCTAGTCCTCGTAAAACTGCATGCATGAAACGTTGAAACGTTTGGCCGGAGTTTCGTAAGCCAAACGTCATGCAGGTAAACTCGAAGAGTCCAAATGGTGTAATAATAGCAGTTTTTTGAGCATCTTGTTTTGCGATAGGTATCCAGAAATATGCCATTTTTAAATCGAGTTTGGAGAATATCTTCTTGCCGTGTAGTTGATAAGGTTGATAAGTGAAGTCTTGAATTCTAGGAATTGGGTATCGGTCGGGGACGGTAACAGCGTTGAGTCTTCTATAATCACCACATACTCGCAGTGATCCGTCTTTCTTTTTGACGATGTGAAGTGGACTCGCCCACGGACTGTTTGACGGCTTACAAATCCCCATCTCGATCATGCGTTCGAATTCTAGTTTCGCCGCTTTATACTTGTCGGGCGGTAGAGGGCGCGCACGTGAGTAGATAGGCGGCCCTGTTGTCTCGATGTGATGCGTGACGTCATGTTTGGCCGGAGTTTTGAGTGACATTGGTCGAAGTACATCTGGATATTTCTTCAGCAGGTCGTGATAAGTGTGGTCGCGGTTGATGATGTAGATTGATTCTTCGTTGTTATTTACTTTGACGGCGTTTACGCTGAGCTCGGTGACACGGTCGATTAATTTCTTTTGGTGCAGGTCGACTAACAGTTTGTGGTGAACTAGGAAGTCTGCACCCAGTAATGATGTCTTTACGTTGGCGACGATGAAAGTCCACTTGAATGGTCTTCGTAGGCCTAGGTTGATCTCGAGTGTGCGCTCTCCGTAGGTACGAATCTCTGTTCCGTTTGCCGCGAAGAGTTTATAGCTTGCATTCTCCGCCGGCTTGGAATACTTCTGGTTTCGTGCGGCTAATACCGATATGTCAGCTCCCGTGTCGACTAGAAATCTCTCTCTGTTGTTGATGTCGATAACACATAGGCGGCGGCTTGCTTGGTTTACATCGATGCCCGCCACTGTCGATGTACGTTCTAGTTTTCCCGTTTTGTGCTGAAGGAACACGGCGACTCGCATTTGCGGGCACCGTTGCCGAATCTGTAGTGGTAGCGGCACATCCAATCGGGATCGCCGGGCTTGCGGGCGTTATCAGTGCGCTGTCGTGAATGCGAGCGCGAGCGATTACGATAAGCGGAGTTTTGGCGGGAACGATGATGCGACGAATGTTGATTATTGCGGAGTTCGGCTACTTCGAGTGATAATTTTTCTATTTGTTTTGTAAGCATGCTGATCTGTAGGGTTGTTATCGCGTTGACTGATGGGCTGGCTGACGGAGGGCTTGCTGTGGAGACTGCGGCGACTGTAGCGGGTTCAAAATGCTCCATCATTTTATCTGCCATTGCGGCTAATATTTCTAGTGTCGACTCGGTGTTGACACTGTTGACAGAGAGCACGGCGCGAACTTGAGTGGGCAGTTGGTTAAGCCACATGACTTTTAGTGCTTCGTCTGATAATAACTTGCCACTCAGGTCTCGCATTTTACGCAGCAGCTGGCTTGGCTTGTTATCGCCGAGTTCGAGGCCGCTGAGTAGTTTCTGTAGTTGTCGGTGGTCTGACTCTTGATACGTGGAAATCAGTCTGTCCTTGAGTGCGCTGTATTTGCCGGTGCTCGGTGGATGTAGGATGATGTCTCCAATCTGTTCTAGGTCGCTGTTTCCGAGAAGAGGGACGACGAGGTTGAATTTTTGTTCTTCCCCTATTTTGCTGGCAGCGACGGCGGCTTCAAATTGCGCGAACCATAGGCGAAGATTTTGGCGCCAGAATGGTGGTAGACGTGCAGGCAGTGATATCGATGCTACGTCGCTCTTCATTGTTGTGCTGCCTTGGGCGTCGCTGAAATCTTCGGTGGTGGACATTGTGATTGTGACGGTCTTGATCGATCTTGCTGGAGTTAATGGCGTTGATGCACAGGAACTCGGTCGGCTTCAGATTCGTGGTCGTGTTCGGAGCTGCAGGTTGTTTCGGGGTAAGTATCTTCTGTACGTTCGGAGTCACCAATTTAGGGGAGTAGAGGGATCTTGATTCAAAGACGTGTCCGGTTTATCTGTGTATATTTGAAAAATGGTCCTACTTATATTTACATTATGAATGGTACATTTAGTGCTTAGCCTACGATATTTACAATGATCGCGTCCGTCAGAGGGCGCCCGATGCGCCGCGCATGCGCGGAGGCGCGAGTTCGTCGCGCGCCGCGCTACTCAATAAATACATGCGGACGCGCCGCGTTCGTCCTTTTCGCGGGCTGCCGGCGTAGCGTGAGGATCTCTGCGTGTCATCGCGTCGTGTGTCCACCTCTGCTGCTTCCTATCTTCACGCACGTCGTCAGCCTTGCGCCCGAAACCGTTCTTTTCAGAACGAACTTCTTATTTCTTTAACAGAGTACTTACGCCTTTTTCAAGGCGGTCTTCTTCTCTGTTTCTTTAGCAGTTGGTCGAGCAAAAGGTATTGGTTATGCAGGAGGTACGGTAACGGTGTGAAGGTAATGTTTTTCTTGGTAAAGGTAATTATATGTGTGACAGGTACTGAGTCACTACAAATATTTATTTTGGAATAACACCAGTTGTTGATATTACTATAGGGACTATGGTGACTCTATTCATTTTCCAAACTCTAGTTATTTCCTCTTGTAATTCTGTATTATTATAAATACATAAATATGTAAACCCGTTTTTCCGTTTTAGGAGCACGGCACGTATCAATGTGATATGTGTACACAATACTGCCCTAGTCCCGTGTCTCTAAGAGGGCACATTAAATCACATACAACCAGGTCAGTATGTAGTTATTTATTTACCTTTGCATGCATATGCATTCTTTTCGATCGGACTGACATCAAAATACAGGAATAAATGATTATTTAAGTTATTGCTAAATTTTTAGTGATACGATGAATCCATAATCTGTAGTGTTTTTTTTTTCTTCTGGCAACATTTCAATTGCTTGTAATGTCAACTTTTCTTTTTCACATTTCAAATTGATTTCAATCTTATTTTGCGTGCTGCTGTGTCAGCGAGACATGTAGAACTGTTTTAAACTTAATTTTACAACCTTGTACCGTGCGTCTGGCAAATAAATAAAGTATTATTATCATGCATGCCGTCTGTCAGGACAGGTCCACTCAAAGCTTAATTGATTCTTTCTTCAAAAGTCTTTTCTAGGTACCCCGACGTGAAGTAAAATTTCATGGCTTAATTGTTATTTTTAACTGTTTAAATGTTTTACTTTTTTTCGGTGAGGGTTTTTTAAATTTTTAATTTAATTTTTAAGTATCTGGAATGATCAATACTTACGAAATAAATATCATTTCATTTAGCCTCAAGTAAAAGTTGGTGCTTTTTAGACTTCTAAAATAAAAGTAAAATAATTATAGGTACATCTGATCTTGTTTTGAAAATGTTTTTTTTTTAAATTGATTTATTAATTTAAAATTACAAAATAAGCTAACAGTATAAATACCAAAACGCTTAGGTACATGCTGAAAAATGAAATAAAAAAAATATAAAAGTAAAAGATTACATTTAAGAGTATAGACTACTTGATTCCAATAAATTTTATTAAATACACAGCAGTTTCACGTTCAATACAGTGTGGACAAGTTTGTATTTAAAAATAGCACGAGTTGTTTTTCTAAAAATATTAACACTATCATACAATTTGTGACATATTTTATATTGGGTAACTGGTAATTAGTGACCGATACGTAAACACGTGATTGCATTCATGATTTCAATAAACTTTCCCAAAGACACTTTTTTTTATACACAACTTATAACACAACAAAATAACAAAAACGCTGTTTGAAACTCCCGCGCGCGCCTAAGATCGATCAGCTGATAGTCTGACCTCGGGAAGGGCAAAATCTAATAGTAGTAGCGTCACACGCTCCCCCGCCACCCCCACCGCTCCCGTTGTGCCGTACTGACGTAATTGAAATAATTGAAAGTTAATGAGTATAAAAAAAAAGTTTCTTTGGAAAAGTTATTCGTATCCATGAGAACAATCACGTGTTTAAGTATCGGTCACTAATTACCAGTCATCCTATATATGCATCTTGATACCTAACAATAAATTTGTTAATTAAAGGCACTACTTTAGTAGTTACTTTAAATTAAATGTATTGAACCTTACAGATATAAATGCAAGCTTTGTGGTCATGTCAGATTGTCGCGTCAGCACCTATTGGAACATCACGCTATCACACACACGCAAGGGGCGGCGACTTACACCTGTGACAAGTGTCAGTTTACTACCAAGTAAGTTATATTTAAAAGTAGCTACACGCCCCGGGTTCGGTCGGGATGATAAAAAAACTGCATCGAAATCGGTCCATCCGTTTGAGTGCTACGATGCTACAGACACACACACACAGACAGACATGGACGTTAAACTTATAACACCCCACTTTTTGCGTCGGGGGTTAAAAATACTCATATGTGTAGAGTTACTTTATTTTAAACCTTTGCAAGTGTTTTTTTCGGTTACGTACGTCAAAAGAAAAAAAAACTGAACCCTTATAGATCACATTATTTCGCGTACCTATGTCCGTGCGTCCGTCTGTCAAGACCTTTTATCTCGTGAACGCGTGGAGGTGTCGAAATTAACACCATTATACTGAAGTCTACAGTCCCTTGAAACTAAAAATTAAACTTAGGAGTTGAACTAAGGAGGAGGAGTTACTATTTGTTAGTTTTTATGGTGTACAATAAATCATAAATCATAAATCATTTATTCATTTGCGAATATGGGTACAAAAGAAAAAGGTCTTATAACTATACCTAGTCTAGCCATAAATATTGTTACGAAGAAAAAACATTTTTTTTATTGCAAATAATATTTATTACTTTTACAGTGTGTTAGTTTAATACATAAATATAAAACAATTCAAAATATAAAAAGCTTATTCGAAGTGGTCTCCATTGGCTGCAACACAGTCCTTTAAACGTTGAGGCCAGTTATCAATAGAAGCACGCACTCTTTCCATGGGAAAATTCTTCACTGCCAATCGTATGGATTGTTTTAGGGACTCCAAATTATCATGGCGTTTAGAGCAAGCCATACTCTCTAAAACTGACCATAAATCATAATCCAGCGGATTAAGATCGGGACTAGACGACGGCCAGTCTTCAGCTCTGATGAAGTCCGAAACGTTCATTTCCAACCAAGACTGCGTGGACCGAGCTTTATGACCCGGCGCTGAGTCTTGTTGGAAGGACCATACTTGGTTATTGAACATGGTGTTGTTAAGGGGTTTAACTACCTTCTCAAGAATGGTATCTTGATACACTTGTGCCGATGTTTTGATACCTTTTTCACAAAAATATGGCTCAGTCACTCCTTCATAGCTAACACCCCACCAAACCATCACTGAAGTCGGATAATGCCCACGTTGCACTCTGTCGACTAATTGGGAAGCTTCCTTAGAGCTTTGAGCATAAATACGGTCATTTTGTTTGTTAAAATGTTGCTCAACTGTAAAGATTTTCTCATCCGTAAACAAAATTTTTCTGTGACCTCCCTTTGCGTACCGCTTCAGTAGTTGCTTCGATTTTACCACCCTATTCTTTTTTAAATTATCAGTTAAAAAATGACCAGTGCGTCTCTTATAGGCTGCAAGTCCTAAGTCATCTTTTAAAATGCGTGACATGGTTCTGGGTGCTATCTTCATCTCCCGAGATAAAATCTTTTGCTTTCGGACAGGATTTCTTCGAATTCTTTCCCTTACTGCTTTGACCACCATTTTCGTACGAACACTACGTGGACGGCCAGATCTTTTTCTGTCACAAACAGAGAAGGTCTCATTGTACCTATTAATAGCCCGGTACACAAACATTTGACTAATACCAAGCGTATGGAGAGTTTTAAAAATTACATTCGGCTCCATACCAACTTTGTGTAATGCAATCACAGCGATTCGGTTTTCTTTATCACCCCACTCCATTTTAATATAGCAAAATATTGTACAATGTATTGGCGCCAAAATTAGAAAATACAATGAACAATCGTATAAAAATGACAGATTCCAAATTCAAATGTAATATCTTTCTTATTTTTAATTGTAACAGTATTTATGGCCAGACTATGTAGTGTCCATTATCCACATCCTACCATAAGGCATGCTAATTCACAAAATTCACGTTAGTTAAAACTTGACTTAAAAGAAAGACACCAATAAAAATATCACATACAGGCAGTAGCATTACATAGGTTTATCCTCTAAATATTCAGCGACAGATTAATAAAATAAAGAGTAGGTATTCTATTCTAATTCTAACTATGAAATTTAGCAAGTAATATCGTCTTGTAACTAATTCAAGTAGTTAGGTACCTATAGGGTAAAACCGGAAAATCGTTTTTTTTTTAAATTAAATCACAAGTCCAAATTTTAAAGCGAAACGATCATGTCATGTAAAATATCATTCTTATGTAAGGGCTTCTCAATTACTGATTTTTAAATTATTTTTACAGCTGACAATAAATTTATGTGTATATGTAAAAAAAAAAAATACCATTTACATAGGTACTACCCAATGATATAAGTAAAAAGCCATTGTTGCCCTAGTTACTACGAATTTTACTACCAGTTGAAATACCGTGATTTTGATTACCCTTCCTACCTACTACTCTAAACATTGAGCTGTTAGAAGGAAAAAAACTTGGGATAGTTAATCAAAAAGCTCGCCCTTCGCCAATTCCTAATCCTTATGTTTTTGCTGGGAAGAAGAAATGGCGGAAAATACTCCCCAGCCATTAAACGTTGAGTATGTTTGTAGCAAGCGAACGACAATACAACGTCATGTCAAGACGCACGCGTTAAGCGCACGCCTCGCGTGTCATCGATGCGGGAAACTGTTCAACAGCGTCGAATCACTCAGAGTACACACAACGTAAGTGTATTTTTTTTGTTATTATTTATTATATTATGAAAGTGTGTTTTTGTTATCCCAAAGGTTCATAAAAGGTAAAACATAATATTAAATGTATAGTAAATGGAGTATACTTGGATTACACGCATTGAAGTTGAGGAGAGGGGACTTGTAACTTCATTGTTCAGTGTAAACTGTCTAAGATACTGCCGTAATGCGATATTTTGACTCGATGTATCGCCGTTAGTTTTTGATTACGTGAAAAAAGAACAAATACGTGTCGGATATTTTCTGACTGGCCTGTTGGTCTAGTAGTTAGTGACCCTGCCTGCTATGCCGGAGGTCGTGGGTTCGATTCCCACCCAGGACAAATGTTTGTGTGATGAGTACGATCATTTGTTCTGTGTCTGGGTGTAAATTATCTATAATATGTATGTATTTAGAAATATATAAGTATGTTTATCAGCTGTTTAGTAACCATAACCTATTGTTGATTAAGTATTTATTTTTCAGCCGCCACGACAAATCGAAGCGCTTCCAGTGTGCGCAGTGCGACAAACATTTCATTTACCCGTCGCTGCTTCACAAACACGTACTTGCTGTACACGAAAGAAAAGACTATTACTGTGTTGAATGCGATGTCAAGTTCAAGTCTTCGGTGAGTTGTTTTAAGTATTTTTTTCATCCATGTTGACATATTTTTTGGTCTTGTAGCGCCATTTATCTCGCCACATACGAACTAACTACTGACATCTTACTTGACTGGCCTGTCGGTTTAGTAGTTAGTGATCCTGACTGCTATGCCGGAGGTTGTGGGTTGGATCCCACCCAGGACAAATGTTTGTGTGTTGAGCACGATCATTTGTTCTGTGTTTGGGTGTAATTTATCTATAATATGTATGTATTTAGAAATATATAAGCATGTTTATCAGCTGTTAAGTACCCATAACACAAGCTCTCAAGCTTAACTTGGGACCAAATGGCGTTGTGTGAAAAGTTGTGGAATATTTATTTATCTATTTATTTTATCTTACATCGCGATCTTAATGTTATTCGCGCGATAGAACGTGTATGTAGCGCCATCTATCTCGCCACATACGAACTAACATCTAACATCCTACATCGCGATGTTAAAGTTATCCGCGCGATTGAACGTATACAAGATCCCGACAACAACAGTCGGGCAGTAGTAGCCCACCAGACACAACACCCGTCTGCGAGGACGCAACCGCCGTCATTACCTTCTCTTAAATGTTAAGGAAAGAGAAAGTATTCAATGGAATATTTCAGCCATTTCCAGATACTGATACTTTAGCAGATTCTTATAATAGCCATTTAGTTATCTACTTTTGTCATTATGTTGTTATTAGTTTATAAGCTTTCCTAAAATGTGTAAAATTAAATGTAATATGTGAGTTTTTACAGTAATAGAAATATTTCAGGAAAGTTTGAGGCTGCATTTCAAAAGGGCTAAGAGGCACCGTGATTCTTCATCTTACAAGTAAGTGAGTATAATTAATATTGAGTAAAAAACACCCCCTGTAAACTGTCAATGTCTAGCATTACAATAAAATAATAGTGACCGACCCGTGGTACAGACGCCAGCACATCAAGTTACCCCAAAGTGTCAAATTTTCCCAATTGAATATGAACCGTATTCTGTAGTGCATAAAGTTGAAAAACAATAAAAGAAATTTGACACATTAGAGTAACTTGCTGGCGTCTGTACAACTGCGATGTCCAACTGGTTGTACTACGGAGAAGTAATTTTACCCATGGTTCAACTCTTTTTTTCTGATATTTATGATTATGACCCGTGGTACAACGGTGGAAT
Organism: Euplexia lucipara; assembly: GCA_921972225.1. Lineage (NCBI taxonomy): Eukaryota > Metazoa > Arthropoda > Insecta > Lepidoptera > Noctuidae > Euplexia > Euplexia lucipara. The sequence continues at coordinate 8,742,840 of OV179172.1, read as the reverse complement.
TATGTCCAACTGGTTGGACCACGGGGATAGGATTTTGGAGGCATGAGGAACAGGGTGTAAAGTTCCTCATCCACCATAGAAAAGGGAGGATCCTCCGACCAGACGGGTGTTGTGTCTGGTGGGCTAACTACTGCCCGACGGTTGTAGTCGGGAACTTGTATACGTTCAAACTGCGCGGATAACTTTAATAGCGCGATGTAGGATAGTTCGTATGTGGCGAGATAGATGTCGCTACAGGATGATCGTGTAAAACAAATGAACGTCTAAAACACAGGACTTGGGGCATCCCGACGTTAGGTTAGTTAGGTTCCTTTAAACCCTGCAGACAGAAATAGGTCCGTCGTCTATGCTTTTTAAATTTTTGTTGTTATGGTAAGTATGGTACTTCCGCATCGTTAGATAACCTTTTCCTGTTTATTACCAGTAGTTGTTCCATAGATACATTCAATTCCCAGAAGTACCTACAACTAGTTGGACCAAGGAAAGAACAACTTACTCGAGTTGTACCATTGGTAAAGATATTTCCCCATAGAACAACCAGTTGAACCATGGGTAAATTTACTTCTCTGTAGTACAACCAGTTGGACATCGCATTTGTACCACGGGTCGGGAGTGAAAATGATAGCTCAGTTGGCGGTGTATGAATATCAAAATCATAATTTGTCCATCAGTTAGATTACTTATAAAAAAATAAAAAACTTGAGAAGTGTCAAGGGACACCCGGATGGAAAGAAGTTATATAGGGTGTCTCATTCAAATCGGTCAGTATGGGAAAGTCTGAAACTATAAGACATACGAAGATCTGTTCTGAGGAACCATGTCATCGATTTTAATAACAAGAAAATCTGCATTAATACATTTTAAAAACATCTGTATTATTGTAAACGTGGTCACTTCGACCACCTACTAAAATAAATTAAAGTATGTGGAAACAATGCATATTATTCATTATTTTTGTTTCATACGGTCATTTACTGCTTAAGACCTACACAATCGATATCTAAATAGAAATAGTGTAGGTTTTTTTTTCAAAATAACCGGGTTAGATTCCCGAACGGAGTACAGATATTTTTTTAAATGTATGAATGCAGTGTTTCTTGTTATTAAAATCGATGACATGGTTCCTCAGAACAGATCTTCGTATGTCTTATAGTTTCAGACTTTCCCATACTGACCGATTTGAATGAGACACCCTGTATAGTTAGTTATATTATTTGTTATGTACAAAAAACCTGTGTAATACTCTCAACAAAAATAATCGTCGCGACACCACACTGTTCAATGCGAAGAAAGACGAAATGAAAATAACTGGCTTGCTTTCTATTAGAGAGAGAGAGACAGACAGAGAAACATGAATTTATGTCATACAAGTTACAACTCCCGGTCTTAATTCTCTCTCTCTCTCTACCTCCCTCTCTCCCCCTCTCCACCCTCCCTCCCTCCCTTTTTGCTTTTTCATATTGATGGAAATCTACTTAGATTAAGCGCATTAAAATTGAGGAGAGGGGGCTTGTGACACTATTAAAAAAAAGAGAAAAAGGCAAACATAAATTAAATAAATTTTTCAACCAATCTGATTTTGTCAAGTTTTAAGATATTGGTATTTGTGCAAACAAGTTTTTTTTTTTTTTTTTTTTTATATTACAAACCAGTGCCTGACTGCAATCCCACCTGATGGTAAGCAGAGATGCAAACAGTGATGGTGAAGCGCACTAGTTTATTAAGAGCCTATTCACTCTAGCCTTGAAGATACCTAAATTATAATCGGACGGGAAGACCGCAGCAGGCAAGTTGTTCCAGTCCTTGGACGTACGCGGTATAAACGACGAAGCGAAACGCTTTGTCCGACAGACGCCAGCACATCAACCTACCCAAAAGGCCGCCCATATATCATTTGTAAGTTTTTATGGTGTACAATAAAAAGTATTATATCCTATTCTATCCCCCTTCTTAGATTCGAATGCCCCCAATGCCCGCAGCGGTTCATCAGCTCTTCTACTCTATCAGTACACCTGACGTGTACACACGGAGCCCCCAAGCAACACTCGTGCGACATCTGTCGGCGCCTCTACAGCAACCGGGAGGCACTGCGCGCACACGCCTGGCGCGTGCATCATGACGGGCGCGGGGACGCGGGGACACGCGGGCGAGCCGGGGACAGCTGACACTGTGAGACATCTTGTTTATTGTGCACACACAAATACACATGCTCCTACACATATTTAACTCCTTGACTGCGGGACTCACATACGCTGTGTAATCGCCGCCGGAACGCCAGTGCGGCTCGCGCACACCCAGTTGTGATTTCATATTTTCAAATACGGCTGTGCGGCAAATCACGCCCAGCGTGTAAAATTTAATTATGCCGCGAGTGCGGTTCTCGCAACTGCTGTGAGTTTTCACGTCTGTTTAGACGTTAGATAATTTCAAGTTTCAAGTCAATCAGAATTTATTATTTAAAATACAGAACTAGTAAGGGTTTCACTAGAACTTCTTATAAAATTACAAAAATCATAAAAATAGTATAATTAGAGCCTGAGCCTGTTATTGCCTGGGGATCGAAACTGTGTCTCCTAAACACAGGCTATTTTGTAGCCTAGCTGGGAGGACAGAGCTTCACCCACTGTATTGTAGAATAGAATTCTGTGTTACCTGTCTGTTCATCTGTAAATCTACAATATTTTATTTGAATAAATGATTATTATTATTATTATTATTAATTAAGCTTTTTATGACCGGTATGCCAGGTGTCCACAAAGGATCCTAAACCCTATTGCGTTAGGGCTTAAATTGATTTTTATTTATTTATTTATTTAAGGTTCGCCAACAGTTCTTACAGATATATTACATAGTAACATACAAGTAATTGTGATTTAAATCTCACTGCACAACCAATTACAGGCAAACACTACATGCAAAATGCTTTGTGTACATTTAATTTTAATTTGATATTCGCTATGTTGTTTTATTTCACTATAGCAATTAAGATGTCAGGTGTTCACAAAGGATTTTAAACCCTAATGTGTTAGTTTGAGGGTCCTATTGTGTAGGATGGTCATTTTCGAAGTAACTTGTTACATTTGTAAAAAAACACAAAAGCCTGAGTTTTGCCGCACTGGAGGATTAAAACACACCTAGCGCTATATGCGCACCGGCGTATTCGACCATCCGATACGACTGTGCGGCTCTCGCAGCAGGTGTGCGGCCGTCCGCACGGGCGGCTTGGCGTAGGCGATAGCGCCCGCAGTCAAGGTGTTAAGCACTCAAAAGGCCAAAAACGCGCAAACACAACCCACACAGCCACTCACACACGCGAGCACAAACACATACTTACATAAACGCACACACAGTCAATCACACACGTGAGTTCAAACATACAGTATTCCCAAATTAATAATGCACATGCAGATCTTCGCTAATTGTCGTATTCCCGGAAACACCCGAATCATTGAATCGTAAGAGCCCTAATTATGCATGAAGAAAATGCACTTAACCACTCTATATACATATAGTCATCCGACACTCGGGGAATACGGCCGTTGCCGAACAGTGACGAATATTTCTATGCGCATTATCACTTTGGGAGAACTGTACTTAGATACACGCACATACAACCGCTCACACACTCAAGCACAAACACATAGGCACTCATAAGCGTGTTCACACACACACACATGCGCGCATAGAAACACACACAAATACCCAGTACCCACACGCACACTTACACGCAAGTCCCTTCTCAATGATCAATTCAGCATCTCAAGAATTGTTATCTCCGTCCTAGAGCCATACATAATATAATCTTTCACACAAAAAATTAGCTATAATACAAGGTGTCTCATTCAAATCGGTCAGTATGGGAAAGTCTGAAACTATAAGACATACGAAGATCTGTTCTGAGGAACCATGTCATCGATTTTAATAACAAGAAAAACTGCATTCATACATTTTAAAAAACATCTGTACCTACTCCGTTCGGGAATCAACCCCGTTATTTTGAAAAAAAAAACCTTCACTATTTCTATTTAGATATCGATTATGTAGGTCTTAAGCAGTGAATGTCTGTATGTAACATGATGTCGAAAATGAATAAAATGCATTGTTTCCACTTACTTTAATTTATTTTAGTAGGTGCTCGAAGTGACCACGTTTACAATATTACTACAATAGTACAGATGTTTTTTTTTAAATGTATGAATGCAGTTTTTCTTGTTATTAAAATCGATGACATGGTTCTTCAGAACAGATCTTCGTATCAGAATGGGAAAGTCTGAAACTATAAGACATTATAGTTTCAGACTTTCCCATTCTGACCGATTTGAATGAGACATCCTGTATATTCATTATCTTAACCTTCTTTTCACAGCAACAAGTCCCGTCACGAAAGAATCTCAGTAGCAGCCGGGAATCGGGAATAGGCTCGCTTGATGGCAATAGGCTTGCCCCCTATTGCATGGGACTTGAAACATAACTCTGCCTAAATCTTCGCGCATTACAGGCGCGGAGTCACCTCCTTCTTATCGTGGTTATTCTGCCCATGGGCGTCTGACTTGGCATCACATACCGTCAAGAAATATCTCACGGTTATGCCGGTTTCCTCACGATGTTTCCCTTCACCGTTTTTGAAGCAAGTGATAATACAATAGTAGTATTTAAGCAAAACATTGTAAATATGTAAATAAAACGATTATTTTAAATTATTTTCGTTTGGTTTTTATTAATAAAAAAATATACTTTCAACAAGATTTAATTAATAGTGACAATGCTTTTTTTTTAAACAACGGGTGCATTTTATGACATAATTCTTTATATCTAAATATTTACACTAACAGAGTAATAATAAATTTATTTTAAAACATATTGTACACGAATTTTAACATTGGCGTAAAACTAGCAAGCTAGTATCTCCAATCATTTTATTATGTAATAAAAATAAAATGGGACCACCTCAGGAGTATACTGTTTCAAATAAAAAAATAATTTTGAGAATCGGTTCACAAATGGGGGAGAAATCAGGTACCTAACATAAATAAAAAAAAACATAGACACGAACATAGAACCTCCTCCTTTTTTGAAGTCGGTTAATGAAAAAAAAAGAGAATATTCAAACAAAACTAAATAATTAATGTAGGTACCTATAAACGTTGTGCTAAGATGTGTAAATGTATGTGTAAATAAGACAGTGTGTAGTGTATTGATTTTGACAATTTTGCACACCACTTTACAACCTGTTCCATAAGTCTAAACACTGACTGAACTGAAATGATTTCATTATTTATCTTGGAATTTCATAATATTACCTACTTACTTAATAATTTAAGTTACCTATCTACAATAAATTCAAATATGTTCTATATTTTGAAAGATATAAATATAGGGTGACTGGTAATTAGTGACCGATACTTAAACACGTGATTGTATTCATGATTTCAAGTAACTTTCCCAAAGAAACTTTTTTTTTATACACAATAACTTATACTTAACAATAAAATAACAAAAATGCTGTTTGAAATTCCCGCGCGCGCGCCTGTGTTCGATCACAGTAGTCACGAATCGGCACAATCCATAAGCTGATAGTCCGACCTCGGGAAGGGCAAAATCTACTAGTAGTAGTAGCCTCACACGCTTTCCCGCCACCCCCCACCGCTCTCGTTGTGCAGTACTTTCGTAATTAAATTAATTGAAAGTTAATGGGTATTAAAAAAAGTTTCTTTGGGAAAGTTATTCGTATTCATGAGTACAATCACGTGTTTAAGTATCGGTCACTAATTACCAGTCACCCTATATACGTACAGTCGAAGAATCAATAGTAAGAGACACATTTTGTGACATATTTAAATGCTCAACAAAGTGATTATCAAAAAAAAAGTGTATGATCGTATTTTAAATTAGCTTAACCTTTTCATTCTGCTACTATATACAATAGATTATTTATAAACATTCTAGTTAACATAAAAATACACTCTCAGACCATTAAATCGAGCCAAAATTTTATAATTATTATAATTGTTGTTAGGGGAGGAGGTGGTAATAGGCGAAATTAAAATTTTCTTGTGTCACTTGAAGTTTTCTGTCCAAAGTCAAATTGTATGTTAAACAAAATATGATTAAAAAACAAAACAACCTTCTAAGGTAATTAAATCCCATTAAAGGTGTTTTTTTCCGTTTCATGCTAAAGTAAACAAAAAAATTGCAGATGGCTCGATTTAAAACTCCGGAGTTGACATAAACACATTTTTGATATATTACTATATATATATTGGAATGTAATCGATATAAATCTATAGTACGTACCTACCTACTTCAACCAACCAAGTCAATCAGACGAGTAGAAACAATGATTACAAGAAAATATTCGACACACAGTTTTTTCTTTTTTCACGTACCTAATCATAAAATAACAGCGATACATCGAGTCAAAATGTCGCATGACGTCACTAGCGAGTATACAGTTTATACTAGATAATGACGTTACAAGCCCCCTCTCCTCAACTTTAATGCGCTTAATCTAAGCAGTTATCCATCAATTTGAAAAAGAAAAAAAACATGTGTCGAATATTTTCTTATAATCTAGAGATGAGGGACTAAAAATTATTTTTTTTGTCAAATATCCCATTCACTCATAGCAAGATGCCTGAGCATTATCTATTGATAAGACGTAACCCAACCAGTCACAATGTTACTCAATAGGATAGCTCTTTACCGATATTTTAATACCTCAGAGCAATAAGAAAGTAAGACGGCGCGTCGCAAACTTACATCAAAAGTGAAATTTATTCTAGTAATGTGAAACTCCTTGGTGGAATTCTTGTATTACTTTTACATCACGAACAAAATTTTCGTCCGAAAAAGTGTGTCCTGCTGGATACAAGTCTATGGGTTTTTTGTAGTACCTACGCTCCGCTGCCGCTCCAATATTCATATATTATTCTAGATGGCGTTACTGAGACATGGGATCAAAGTATTTCTATGACATTTCCTTGACATGCCCGCTCTATAGTATTTTAAATCTCTTTGCTCAGAGCAATAAGAAAGTAAGACGGCGCGTCGCAAACTTACATCAAAAATGAAATCTATTCTAGTAATGTGAAAATCCTTGGTGGAATTCTTGTATTACTTTTGATGGAAATTAAAAAAAAAACCGAATACGAGGTGCGAGAATACGAACGGTGCTATACAACGGGGTATGGACCGTGCTTTAAAATAGGTACTTAGGTGATAGTACCTATTTTACCGCACGGTATTAGGTGAGAGTACAGTCAGTCTCATAAGTCGATATACATATCCATATTTCTTAAACTCATGAACACCTTAGCTTACACAAATTGCTAAACAAGACTAGTGAATTTTGAACCTGTATGACGTTAATTAAATCCTGGCACTGTTGTGTTTTAACCTAACCTAACCTCAAAACTTTAACCATGGATATCTCCATAACCATTGGGCTCCGCGGTGTGGGAATGTAATAGGGGGGTAGCCCATAAAGGAAATCGATGGCCCATAAAAGAAAGTTTAACCCCCATATCAAGTTATAAAAAAAATGACGTCCGCCATCTTGGATTTCAAAAAGGATGGCTTTTTCGTAACAAGCACTTAAATTATTTTCAAAATATTGATACCCATACCAAATTATTAAAAAAAATACTAAATGAGAGTCAGCCCTGAATAAAAGATCGCCCTACGAACATCGTTTTGTTCGAATTGCGGGAGCGGCTTTCCCGCGTCTCGCCCCTCACACCCCGCACGATTGCCCTGTCTAGACGGCTTCGTCGGACGACTGTACGTTTTTAGACTGTGACATTACTATGCGTTTCAAATGAGAACAGGAACGTCAATGACCTCTATCTGTCAGATGTCACTTAAAAAGTACGGTCCACAAGACTAATTAATTTAAGACGTTTTTTCATTTTGAATAACAGCGACTCGGTAAAATAGAAAACTAAAAACAATTGATTACGCGAATAAGGTTTCGTTACCGACCGAACTTTTCACGTGACATCTGACAGATAGAGGTCATTGACGTTCCTATTCTCATTTTGAAACGCATAGTACAGTGAGACAAATTTTTTTAAAAGCTGTTCTATCGAGTACCAGTGTCACTGGATGGGAACAATCAGTAATTTAGTACCTTATCAAAATTGATTCTCAACTCACCCCCAAGAAAACCTGTGTCAGTCCTTTCTCATGCATTTTCTTCTCTCCAACACGATCATGCTCTTCAAGGCACTAGCTATTGTATAACGCAGTTCATGGAACTTCTCATATGATAGCCTACATGTATGGGTTTGCCCATTCGTTAGTTGTAGGATTAGGATTATATGTGTGTCTCTGTGTATCAATGTCCTGGTTCGCTCTGGAGATGGGCGCTCGGATGCTATCGAGGTTTGGCTGTAATTAAATAATAATAATCTTTATACATGGTATGTCGCAGCCAACAAGCTTAATACGCCGTTCAATTTTTTTTTTTTGACGTGACAACGTCTTATAAATTGGTTTGCCGGGTGACACTTCAAGAAACTGCGTTACGCTCCGCTCACGTTATGCGCTCACAATGAGAGCGAGTGAGAGGCACGCGTGCCTTTCACTTTTTATGTCGGTCTCTCTCGCTCTTAGGCGGGCTAACCATGCCATTTCATCCTTCTTCCTACTATACGAATGAATATTCACATTAAAATTATTTTACCACTCAAAGTCGTTGTCACGTAAAACTTTCGCCCGTATACCGACTTTACAGGCAACCAATTTTTTTAAAAGATTTTTTTATTTATTTACCATTTTACAAAAGAATCTTATTATCTATCTTAATTTAAATAGCAACCAAAAACCACTAAGGTTTAAACTAGTGCTATTAATCTATCTCAATATCGCAACAAATTATTGAGGTTTTATTTTATATGCGTATGTTACTGTCGATTAACAATTCATAAAAAATATTAAACAAACATTCTTAAATAATACTTAAGTAGACTAGGTAGACTATTAATAAGTCTCGGTATAATATACCCGGTAGTTCGCTCGCCATACGCATTGTTGGCGGGCTGTGTACGAAGCCTATTCTCGGAAACTGCCCGAGTGTATACAGGATGTTCGATTTTGTTTCTTAAATGCTGATTGAAAAATTGTTCTTTTAATAACAAAAAATGTATTTGAGTATGAACTGGTAGGATATTACAATGTTTAAAGAGGCCATTTATATTTTCGTAAAATTGATTTTTAACTTTAAATTACATGCCTAGCCGTTTAACTAAACAGAAGCGGTTCAAGGGTTAATACACACCACTAATTTTTAATTAGTACAAATACTTAAAGGGCTTGTTCTAGACGGTCTTCTCATAATATTTGTAAAGTATCAATAAATAATATTCATAAGTTATTAGCGTTTGTTTATATCCCAAAAAGTCACCCAATTTATGGAAATATTGTACAATGTAATTAATCGTCATCTCTCGCTCATGTTCGCGTGATCTCACTCAAGCATGTCCCGCCTCCAACAGCTGTTTTCGTTATTTAAGTTTAACTGAATAGTGGGTGACATATTTAAAAAAATAATTTTGTTTTTTTTTTTACTCTTGTTTACGCAAATATGATCAGTAACAGGTTTTTTTTAGTAGGTCCTAATAAAAAAAATAGTGGTGTATGGATACATGTACTCACCTTAATGAAATGTCAATCTTCCACTGAAGACTCATCAAGCCGGGCTTCACTCTTAGATGCATGGGAACATTCTCATACATCTTGTCTGTACATAGCAGGGTTGTGAACTCTGACACGCAGTCTTGTGAGAATCTAGAAATGATTATTTATTATCATTTCAGACCACAAATGACGATTCTCATTTGAAACGCATAGTATCGACCTCGAGGCTAATAGGTACCTTAATCCTTCTAGAAACGTTCTAACATCTTCCTGCCCCCAGGGTTCCTTGGTAGCGGAGCGTAGTCTAGCAAAGTGTCTCACCACTTCTCTGACAGCTGAGAACTTATCCGTGTTCATAATACTTGAGGTTCTACTGTCTGCGTTGCCTTCCAGCTCTTTCAGTGCCACTGCGGAAGATATGCAGAAGATAATGGAAAAAAAAAGTTAAAAGATAAAAAATCTACGTTGGTTTGGCACAGTCAATCATGATTTACTGTATTCCAGTATGGGGGGCGCATCTAAAGTTATTTTTTTAGAGGCAAAACATGCTCAAAGGATACTTCTCAAAGTTATGTTATTTAAAACAGTTGAATTTCCAACCGTCCCTCTTTACTCCATAGCTGACCGGCTTAATATGCTTCAATTTACAAAATTTTAAAAACGTGACATGACTCTATTACAAAAATACCGTTTCTTCATTTTTGTATGCTGAGTTCAAATATATATTTTTTTATTTTTTTCATTGCTAAGTTTCTGAGAAAAAAAATAAAAACCAAAAAACATGCGATGACGTCACTAATTTTTAAGATGAAAACCATAATGTCAAACAAGACATAACTAATGTCAAAAATGACATATCTAATGTCAAACAAGACATATCTAATGTCAATATGTGACATTGACAACAGCTAAATGACAGTGACATCTAAGTTAAAGTTTTTTTTAACGTATCACAGTAAAGCAGAGGATGTATCACCATTCCACCATATGAAAGACGTCATTTGGAGCTTACGTCTTTTGATATGCACCGAATTTCAAAGTTAAAATTATGAATGAAAAGTACATAATTTCGAAAGAACATGCAGCTCAAAATTTTGAAATGTTGTCAATTGTATATTCTACATGTAATTTAAAAAAAAAACATAAGTTGCTGCCGGTAGATCCCAGAATCATACACACACATACACAAATGCGCACACACTGGCGAACACTCGCGGGTGTGCATACATAAACTTAAAAAATTGTAATAAAGGCAAATACTTTTTTTATAGTTAACCTTTCAATAATGCCAGTTAGAGACACAATAGAAAGGCAATGACAGCACAGACAACGGTGTCCTCTTGGGGTTTAATGAATTAAACTAATTTAATGTAATCTAGCTATGGGAGTGCGGCTTCTCCTGGCACAGGTGTTTTCACATTTGAAAGGAGAAGTCAACCTCAATACTGTTAAAACTAATTCTGTTTTCGAATAAAACATTTTTCATTTTCATTTTTGATTTTTTTTTCAATAGAAACTGCACTCAAACACAAAGTAAGAAAAAACTAACGTCCTGGCTTTTAAATCTTTCTTTTGATTAAGTGGAAAATATAGTTAAAGTTTAAAATAAATGCATGCATGCCTTTGAAGATGCAGTTACATAAATTTCAAAGATTGTGTTTAGATGGTTTGGTCACGTTGAAACGATGAATGAAAGGCGACTAACGAAAGAAATTTACAAGGCAGATGTAAGTGGGAAAGCCGGGAGGGGACGCCCTAGACGGACATACATAGACTTTATTGGTGAGGTTGTTCAGAAAGGTCAGGTGCGTGGTACTTGTGTGTTTGTATGACAACATGTTTAAGAATGTAAATGATGCAAAAGATGTATGTAAGAATCGTAGCATAGCGCTCTGTAGTTTCTACTGCAGTGCCGATGCTATGATTCCCATGTGAATAGGTGTGAGTTTCAGACTGAGATCTGGACACATGCCGCTCAATAATTTTGGATTTTTAATGAAAAAAATTGATTCACCAAATTGTGAAGTGTGTGACAAACTGGAAGACGTAACGCATTTGTTAACGGAGTGTGTCAAATTTCAGTCTGCAAGAGAGGATTTAATTAGAGAATTGGAGATAAATATGCACGATATTTCCATATTTTGTCAACACCTAGCTCCGCAGATGCTTATAATTTAATTAAGTTTGTTTTGTTACGATTTACATAAATAAGAAGGTCCGATGGGACTGGCATGTACACCTGTATAAAAGTTCCTAAAATAAATAGAGAAAAAAAAAGGTGTGAGTTTATATATGTTTGCAATTATGTTTATATGTTTCAGTGGCAGTGTCCAAACAATTTTGAATTTGAATAATGGCAGCCAGGCTCTAATATTATCAAATTTATTAATAATAATAAAATACCAGCCAGTTATTGTCCCACTGCAGGGCAAAGGCCTCTTCTCTGTATGAGAAGGCTAGAGCATTGATCACCACGCTTGCTCAAGGCAGATTGGCTATTTCAAACTTATATTAACTATAAGTCCAGGTTTCCTCACAATGAAAATATTGTTGCTTCACCAATGTCAATAAATAAATAAATATTCCACAACTTTTTACACAACGCCATTTAGTCCCAAGTTAAGCTTTAGAGCTTGTGTTATGGGCACTAAACAGCTGATAAACATACTTATATATTTTAAATACATACATATTATAGATAAATTACACCCAGGCACAGAACAAATGATCATGCTCATCACACAAACATTTGCCCTAGGTGGGAATCAAACCCACAACCTCCGGCATAGCAGTCAGGGTCACTAACTACTAGACCAACAGGCCAGTCAATGATGTCTAAGATAAACTTAGTAAGTACAAATGAATTGAAAAGGTCACATTGGTACTTGCATGACAGCCTTAACCTCTGGGCCATCACAAACTTCATAAATGTTAAAGGCCTTCGCCCTGCAGTGGGACAGTAACAGGCTGGTATTTATTTATTATTATTATTATTCAAAAAAACCCCAACGCAAAAAAATACAGCTCACATATATGTACAGACGCCAGCACATCAAGTTACCTCAATGTGTCAAATTTTCCCAATTGTATATGCACCTTATTCTGTTTGTCATACAAGTTGAAAAACGATCAAAGAAATTTGACACTTTGGGGTAACTTGATGTGCTCGCGTCTGTACAATAAGTTAAAAACAATACTTTCCTATAGCTGAGATTTATAAGTTAGGTGCTGGGGGCAATGTGTTTTAAATAGGCTGTTTAAAGTTTAGTGTTAGGTTAAGAGTTTGGAGGAACTCTAGGGTATCGTAGCAGTCTAGAGTATGAAGTTCTTGCTGTTTGAAGGTAGTTTCGCCCCCTTTTTTACATTCTCATGGGGCTTAAATACACTTCAGTTTCACTGTTGATGTATGTACTATAGGTTCTCCTCTGCCTTACCAATTGGAGAATAGTGGCATAATCTTATGTAATTTATATTAATTTAAAGTAGATAACTAGAAGCCCAAAAATTTATCAAAATACTCACGAATAACAAACGGTTTTATCTCTTTCTTCTGTATTTCCGGAGTTAACAACGATACCGTGTTCCATTGCAATGGACTCTCAGTTAATAATTCTAATTGTTGAGACATTTTTAAGCAATGGAATTAAATAAAAATTTAAACAGAAAAACCAAAACAACACGAACTTTCTTCTATTAAATTGACATTTCTCTCTGTCATTTTTGTCAATCGTGAAGACTGCGGTGTGACCATGACAAAATTACTGAACAAATGGTTCAACAACGGTTGTGCACGTAAAACCAAATGTCTACCAAATACCATAGAAGTTTTTTTTTAGGAATTTTATATTAAAGAAGGTGTAATAAATAAGTTGGTTCTAAATCAAAACAATATAATTATTTACAATTTGTATATTTTATTTTTATTCTCTTTCTGCAGAAAAGCTTATCGCACGTCTCTCGGAAGATTATTTTTGTAGCATGTCACTGACTGATTTTAAATCACAGAAATACAAAGAGTAATCCTAGATATCTTTCCAAAACTCCATGTGAAAAGAATAAATTGTTTAAAAATCGACTAAAATTCCAAAAACCGAAAAATAACCGTAATGGTGGCAACTCATCATGACGTCACTAAAATATTAACAATCTGTTAATGGCGGCCGCTTGTTTGGCGTTATCGTGTTAATTTATTCAATTTTTTTTTAACGTCGGAAACTAACCGAATTACCACATAAATTTGGACAAATATCCAACCGAAGTATTATTTAGATTGCAATGGCTGCTGTACAAGGCGCTCCAGGTAACAAAAATTGGCCTGCTAGACCCGGTATGCAGCATCAGAATAGCCAGGGACCGCCTTCAAGTATGACGCTAAATAGGACCATTATCCTGTATCCGCTGACTAATTACACGTTCGGAACCAAGGAGCCTCTATTTGAGAAGGATGCGTCGGTTCCCGCCAGGTTTCAGAGGATGCGGGAGGAGTTTTCGAAAATCGGCATGAGGAGGTTAGTTTTTGCCAGTCGTCTACTGAACCTTGTCCATGTTACTTAGTTTTACCGTGGTTACTAAATTATTTCCCCCTTTATTATGCCCTGTGTGACCCACTGACTATATCTCGTCGCCCGTAAGACTACCCACTGACCGAATGTTTTGGTGAGATTAGGTATTTAGTTTTGTCATGTGTTATTTAGCTACGGTAAAAGGTTAAGCTATGCTTACTGAGGTTGATCTGTAGATGGGAGACCATTTATTGCTAACTTAGAGTCCTCTGTGCCTCTTAGAGCTCATTAAGACTAGGTAAACCGTATTAACCATGGTGCCACTCTTCCAAAAAGTAGGTATGTAGAAGAATGGGCTAGTCACTTCATACTTACTCTTTTCAAAAATTAGGTTTTCACTATATTTGTATACATTAGACATCCAGCCAGGGGCTCGAGTCTGCTATTGCGATCGTGTCTCAATGACTGGTCAATGATCGATTTTTGACGTATAACGTCAAACTTATGACACATTTCCCATACAAAAACTGTCAGAGTTGTCAAATATTCAATCAATGACCGGTCATTGAGACACGATTGCTATAGCAGACTCGAGCCCTGGGCCTTTTGTCAGTCTTTCTACACGGGCGGTCTGTGGGTGAATTATATGCCGTAGGCTCTAGACGCCCTGTGGGTACAATATAATAACGGTTTCCGGCTGCTGTTGGGGTTGCCTAGATACTGCAATAGTGCTTCGGGCATGTTCTCTGTGGCGCGGGTGGATGATTTCCACACTGTCATGAGGAAGAAGGTTGCCTTGTTGCTAAGCATCAACTAGCTGACAGCATCCTAAAAGCCTTGGCTGAAAGCATGATGTGCCGGTGCTTAGGCATTGGTTGGTGTTGCTTGTGCGGCAAACTTGATATGTTTTAAAGTTTACTAACCCTTTGTTGATAAGTTAATAACCATTGGACTGATGTAGTCATTAAATAAAAGTGACATTATTGTATTATTATTGATATAATTATTATGTGAAGATGATGTACCTTGACTTACAACAACTAAACCAAGATAGCTACAAGGTAAACGGTGAAGGAAAACATCATGAGAAAACCGGCATGTCCTAGAACCAAAAATTCGAAGACATGTGACATCTACTAATGGGCACTGGGCCCCCGTGGTAGATTATGGCCCATACGCAAAATACACAGTTATCTTTACCTTTTTCATTACAAGGTATTAAAATCAAAATCAAGAGTAATTTATTCAAATTAGGCTGAGGATCAGCACTTTTTGAACGTCAAAAATTACATATTACAGTCCCCCAAAACGCCCGCCCTTCGCCACTTCCTAGTTTTTTTGCTGGGAAGAAGAAGTGGCGGAACAAACTCTCCCAGCAACACGTCTGTAATGTTAGAAGAACAATTTAAACAGCATTGGTAATTAATAAACATACTCATTTAATTAAATTAAATAATTTTCTACATGATAGCTAGCACACATCAATATAAAAGACAGTAGTAATAAGAATAGTTAGGACAGCCGTTGACAACTAAAGTCAAGCAAAAAAAAATATAACTAACTGAATAAATATTAGCCTTCAAGTAAAAAGGGCGTGCCCGCTTACATGTACACAACTGGATTACATGAATAAGTCTACAACGTTAAATAAAAAAAATAAATAAATAATGATACACTAGGAAAACCATCAAAGCTAAATAAGAAATCAATTACTCGTTAAACAATAACAAAAACCAAGGTCAGCAAGACGACCAGTCACCACAAGCAGCACCCTTTCACGAGTATAATGCAAAGATCAGCCATTACCCCCCCTCGCCACATTAGAGGGAAGGTGGTAACCCGCCCCCGATGCTACCGCAAGAAGTAACATCTAAGGGAGCATGACGAACTTGCTTCCGGTTATTTATTTAAAAATTATCTATTATTAGGCTTGGCCACTTTACCTAAATGGGCAGTGTATCTAGCAGATAAATTCAGCATTAATGTTATCAGATACAGGCTGGTCACAAATACACTAATTTTATAATAAATAAAAAATAGTTAGGAAATGCTAATACGTAAGGTTTTTTTTTTTTTCTCTCCTTTAATCTGCGATCGTCAATCTTGCCATAATCAGATGGGGTCTTCGTGAGAGATTATATTTGTGTTATTCCATTGAACAATCACATTGTCTGATTCATCACTTTGAAAAGCTTTTGATTTTACTCTCTTGTATCCAGGTTCAGGATTTGCCATCTCTTTAAGCGGATTATATCCCCTTGTCTGTTTAGAAGGTTCTTGGCTAAGATATTGCTGTGCCTGCTTAGTCTCTGTTTATATGTTTTGCATTTTTCACACAGTTCTTCTTTTACGGTTTGTTATTTTAAGATAGTCGTGAATTTCTGTGTTTCTGACAAACCAGGGTGCGCTTGATATTGTTCTCAGAGCTAAGTTTTGGAACCTTTGCAAAATCTCGATATTGGAGTTACAAGACATAAGTTAAATTAAAATACGTTTTTAGTAGCAGTTTGATTTTGTCAAATTGTTCCACTAAAGTATACATACTATTTCTACAAACCAATCTCCGTCTTTTACAGGTCGGTAGAAGGAGTGTTACTGGTTCACGAGCATGGTCTGCCACATGTGTTGTTGCTGCAGCTCGGCACTGCATTCTTCAAGCTGCCAGGTGGAGAGTTGAACCCTGGAGAGGTAAGGAGTTGCGAATTTGCCAAATATATATGTAGAGAGCAGCGGTGGCCCAGTGGTTGCGGCATAGTAATTATTATTATTATGTTCATGCGCTGATATTTCTCGGAACTCTTGGATTCCGGACCTTTGGAAGGCGTACGAGGAGCCTAAGCCAACTCGCAGAGGCCCTTTGTCGTTTTTAATCCAGTGAGGCACCAATCGCAGATTTTCCCTGTATGCATTATGCAAATGCACCCAAGGGAAACCTACGCCTAGTGCAGGACTATTGTAGACTAAAACATCAAATGTATTGTGCTATAGGTTAGGAGTAGGGCTTGCATTCGAATATTCGAATATTCGAATTATTCGAATAATCAACTGTTTCAAATATTCGAATAGAAATTTTACGACATTCGAAAATTCGATATATTCCTAGAAAACAAAACTCGACAATCTGATGTGCACAAAAAAAACAACGTTCATGCACGCCGTTCAAACAAAGTAATATCGTTCGACGTGCGGGCGTTACGAGTGCTACGAAAGGATTCGGCAACGATCGGGAACATTCGGAAGATGATGTGTTTGGTTGTTATTATTTTGTGTTAGACGTTTTTATTTTGTTTAGTGTGCCCGTTGTTTTATTTAATGTATAGTTGTATACCCAACGACAATTCAGTGAATCAGTTACGTGCTTTAATGTAAAAAGCTACTATAATTGCATTTCTGACTTGTGATAGTGATTTTATTATAATACTAATTCTAACCTCTAAAATGCAGCTTTTCTACGAGTTAACTTAGCCAAAGCTTTTATTTTGTGAACTCGTTTACTTCTCATTTGTGTTCTCTTAAGATTTGTTTAAACACTATAAAGTGTGTGTTGACGGTTAATTTTTCGGCATTTCAGGTATTAGTTTTAACATTAAAACATGGAGCAACTGCAAAACAAATTAGAATTTAAAGAGTACGCCAAAGGTACGCGAAATAAGTCGTGAGTATGGAACTTCAGATGGAGTTCATGCGCAATGTAAAAAGTGCAAGAAAGTGATTAAATGCCGAAACAACTACATGTCTGCATAACCATAATTATGA
Organism: Euplexia lucipara; assembly: GCA_921972225.1. Taxonomy (NCBI): domain Eukaryota; kingdom Metazoa; phylum Arthropoda; class Insecta; order Lepidoptera; family Noctuidae; genus Euplexia; species Euplexia lucipara. The sequence continues at coordinate 8,724,946 of OV179172.1, read as the reverse complement.
AACTTCACCCTGTTGAGAGTACTAGGGTTACTGTTGATGAACTTTCGGCGCCAGGAACATCAGGCACACACACGAACCTACAGGAAAATGAGTAAAAGAAGAAGAAAGTTAAAGTGAAATTGAAAAAATCTGATAATGTGAAAAATATAGTTGCAAAAATGACTGCTTGTGATGGTCTTCCATTTAGTTTGTTCTGTACATCTGATTCCTTGCTAAATCTTTTAAAAAAAAGTGGCTATGAAGATTTACCGAAGTCACCAAATCTATTAAAAAGATCGTGGTAGAAAAGAGTACTTAAGCAATTAAAAGGCGAACTTAAGGAAACATTGCAGAAATTGAAAGTCAAAGGACAGAAGTTTTCCGTCTCTTTAGACGAATGGACTTCAACCCGTAACCGACGGTACATGAACGTCAACATTCATTGTCCAAACTTTGTAGGCAAGAGCTTCAGGAATCTGGGACTAGCAAGAATAACTGGCCGGGGAACAGCAGAACGTTGTGCCAATATTTTGAAGGACAAACTAGCATCCTATAATCTTTCTCTAGAAGTGGACATAGCATGTGTGGTAACTGACGGAGCAAGTGTGATGTGTGCTATGGGTCGACAATTGCCGTCGTACCATCAATTATGTTTTGCACACGGCATCCAATGTGCAGTGTTGGATGTTAATTAGTAATGTTAGCTATAATTCTAATCCTTCGTGTTCTTCTAACAGATTTTTATTTTATTTTAATTGTTTTTGTAACACTGCGTTAGCTTTAGCTAGTATTATTTTGATTTAGAGAATAAAGACATTTTAGAAATTAAAGGACATGATTTCTATGAAACTTATTTTTTTTTATTTAATATTCGAACAATATTCGAATTATTCGAATATACCCCAAAAAAAAATCGAATATTCGAATTGCAAAATTGTCGAATATTTGCAAGCCCTAGTTAGGAGTGGATAAGGTGAACTGGTTACCTAGTACTATGGAAGGACTATGGCCCCTGCCTCATCAATGCTTTATAAATACACTTTATTATTATTATTATTTACTTACTTTATTATTATAATACACTTTATTTCATTATTATACATATAAATTATATTTTTAAATATTTAAATACAAAAATAAAAAAAAACATTTAAAAATGTAAAAAATAGTAGCCCACCGGTATCAGGAACAGGGTCCAAGCTACCGGCGGTCAGGGCTACTGAGAGAGGAAACGCCTAACAATGCGCGCCGTGTCCAGGAGTACTGCCTTCTGGATCAAGCCCTTGATCCAGCCGCCTAACGAGAGCCTCTTAAGGTGTTGATCGAGGCTCTTGGCTATTATGCCATTGGCCGTCACGACTATAGGCACGACGATTGCTGTATCCACATCCCACATGTCGACAACCTCGCGAGCCAGAGAGAGAGAGATACTTAAGTTGTTTATCTTTCTCTGCCTTCACGAGATTCCCGTCATGCGGGACGGTTATATCAATACTCAATACTCAATACTTCAACAATCATCGTGTGACGTTCCAATCGATCTATCACCACTATATCAGGTTTATTCGCGATAATAGTCCTATCAGTGATATTATTATAGTTGGGAAAAAGTGATGATGTTAGTGGTTGTTTTGTCTCCAGGATGAGATTGAAGGTTTGAAAAGGCTACTGACAGAGACCCTCGGCAGACAGGACGGAGTCAAACAGGAGTGGCTCATAGAAGACACTATTGGTAAGTGTTCCAGTTATTTTTACATTTTACAGAACTGCACTACAGTATTGTAAAAAAAACATGATTTACTATCTGACCCAAGGAGTATATTACAATTCATTTCGAATTTAGGTGAAATAAACGACCTGCCGTCGTCCATTTATCCGCTTGGTCCGATTTGGTCATAACATAACCTTAAAATCCATCTACTTATGACTATTCCTTCGACTTACTAATGTACCAATTACTCATAAGACGTAATAACAAGTTTTCTGCGCCATCTAGCGGAATTATAGTTACTCATAAAACAAAATAACTAATTTTCTGCGCCATCTAGCGGAAGTATAGTTACTCATAAATCTAAATAACTAAATTTCAGCGCCATCTAGCGGGAGTATACTTACTCATAAAACAAAATAACACATTTTCTGCGCCATCTAGCGGAAGTATAGTTACTCATAAATCTAAATAACTGAATTTCAGCTCCATCTAGCGGGAGTATACTTACTCATAAAACAAAATAACACATTTTCTGCGCCATCTAGCGGAAGTATAGTTACTCATAAAACAAAATAACACATTTTCTGCGCCATCTAGTGGAAGTATAGTTACTCATAAATTTATATAACTAAATTTCAGCGCCATCTAGCGGGAGTATAGTTACTCATAAATCTAAATAACTAAATTTCAGCGCCATCTAGCGGGAGTATACTTACTCATAAAACAAAATAACACATTTTTGGGGCCATCTACCGGGAAGATGGGCGACAGGTCCAATGTTTCGCTTTAAGGTGGATGTGCCAGGGTAACAGTCTCGAATCATGGTTTTTTTCAATACACACGTGTTAGTTTGACACTGAACGGCAAATTGCAATAAACACAAAAAAAAATATTATTTGGCTTAACCTATCTTAGTATTATTATGATAACCTTACGAAGTATCATGTTGAAACTAACCTTAACGGTCCGTTCAAGTTCTTGTAACTGTGAGCGGCGGGTAAGCGCGGGGCGGCGAGAGGAAGGATTCAAAATGTACGAACCACGCCACGAGTCGGTCGAGCGGTGACTCGTGGCGTATTTTACCGACTTCAAAAAAAGGAGGAGGTTGTCACTTCGCTTGTAATTTTTTTTTAGGGTTTTGTTACCTCAGTATTTCGTCATTTATGGAACGATTTTCAAAATTCTTTTTTATTTGATAGAGTTTACTAACAGATTGGTCCCATTTGTATCAAAACTCATATCTGATGACGGATCCTTGAGGAATTGAGAGTTTGAGGTGAAAAATAACTCCAGTTTCGGAAGTCGGTGAGCAATAATGAACGAAACAAAACCACCAAAACCGCAGACTTCTGAAACTGGAGTTATTTTTCACCTCAAACTCTCAATTCCTCAAGGATCCGTCATCAGATATGAGTGTTTTTGTTGTTAGTGTTTTTTTAAGAAGTCGGTCGTTTTTTTTTAAGGAGTCGGTCGTTTTTTTTTTGTTCAATTGTTTTCATACTTTGAATCTTACCGCTCGCCGCCTCGCGCCGCCGTTCGCAGCGGCAAAGTCGTGAACGGGCCGGTAATAGACTAAGTATAACACATGAATGCAATACTTTGATCTTTAAGTTTTTTTCTTTACAGGCAACTGGTGGCGACCAAACTTTGAACCGCCGCAATACCCCTACATACCTCCACACATTACAAAACCGAAAGAGCATAAGCGCCTATTTCTAGTTCAACTGCAAGACAGAGCCCTATTCGCGGTGCCCAAGAACTATAAGTTAGTAGCGGCACCCCTCTTCGAGTTATATGACAACGCTCAGGGTTACGGGCCAATCATATCTTCGCTCTCGCAAAGCCTATGCCGTTTCAACTTTGTGTACATGTGAAGAGTTGTTGGGACTTAAGAATATCAGTGAAAAGTATTTTAAATGGTGATTTAGCTGAATTATAAGAGTAAGGCCAACCAAAGACACTCAATACCTATAGACCGGACATCACAAACAAAATTTTCGTCCGAAAAAGTGTTTCCTACCGGACACAAGTCTATGAGTTTTTTTTAGTACGCTCCGCTGCCGCTCCAATATTCATACATTATTCTAGATGGCGTTACTGAGACATGGGATCAAAGTTTTTCTATGACATTTCCTTGACATGCCCGCTCTATAGTCTTTTAAATCTCTTTGAGTAAGGCACAATTTACACCGTCGCGGAATGGAATGGAAGCGATTTTGCAACATGGCATAATGAACTTTATGTCAATTGCCACACAAACTAAATATGAAACAAAAAACATTAAAGGTCTTCGGAGGAATCCTCGCGCATTGTCGGTACTGTCTGTGCAATCCGCGCTTCAATGGGCAATTTGACAAAATTTTAGGTTTTAGTCCCTCGTCTAGATTACAAGAAAATATTCGATACTTACGTATTTTTTCTTTTTTCACGTAAACAAAAAATGACGGCGATACATCGAGTTAAAATGTCGCATGACGTCACTAGCCAGTACAGTTTATGCTAGCTAATGACGTTACAAGCCTCCACTTCTCAACTTTAATGCGCTTAATCTTAGCAGTTTTCCATCAATTTGAAAAAGAAAAAAAAATATGTGTCGAATATTTTCTTGTTATCTAGATGAGGGACTGAAAACTAAAATTTAGATAAGAGTTATTTTACAATGACGTATTGAGCCGAAGAGTCAGTCAGTGAGCGACATGCGAAATCGTTCTCCTGTTCGTCGGGTAAGTTCGGGCCCTGTTCGGACATTGTCGGATGTCGCTAATGTCGGCGTTTCGTCGGTACGTGATGAGTAGTAGGTATAGAGTATAGAGTCAAGTCAATGAGCCATTGAGCTAAATGAACTAGTGAGCTATTCCGTGAACGACTGAGCGACTGGGAGCTAGATTGTAATTAAAGAGCTACCTAGTTCAATTTTATCTCTCATGCGCGAGCTACCCATCTCTAACTTGACACAATGTGTCAAGACAAAGGCCAATCAGTGTCTCTGAAAGTAAAATAAAATATAGTGTGTTAAGCCGTTAGTCCCGGCTGTCGTTTGTAGATCTTTGACAGTCGTTACCAAGGCTCCATGTAAAACATTGGTATTCAGCTTCATCCGGTTAAACTATAAGCCGACCCCAATATAGGGTGACTGGTAATTAGTGACCAATACTTAAACACGTGATTGTACTCATGGATACGAATAACTTTCCCAAAGAAACTTTTTTTTATGCTTATTAACTTTCAATTAATTCAATAACGTCAGTACTGCACAACAGGAGCGGTGGGGGTGGCGGGAGAGCGTGTGACGCTACTACTACTAGTAGATTTTGCCCTTCCCGAGGTCAGACTATCAGCTGAGAGACCGTGCCGATTCGTGCCTACTGTGATCGAACACAGGCGCGCGCGCGGGAATTTCAAACAGCGTTTTTGTTATTTTATTGTGTTATAATTAGTTGTGTGTAAATAAAAAAGTTTCTTTGGGAAAGTTTATTGAAATCATGAATACAATCACGTGTTTAAGTGTCGGTCACTAATTACCAGTCACCCTATATAGTTGGCAAAAGGCCGCCAGATGTTGACGGCAAACTGTGTTAAAATATGGTAGTATTTAAGGATTTATTCAGCTCTAAATCACCTCTTAAAATAACTATTACTGTTATTGCTAGTCCTAAAATTAAATATAATGTGTGTTTAAATTTTGAAGCAGACATTGGGTACGTATGTGAATAAATGTGTCTGCAGTGTGTGAGTGAAATATGTTGTCTACATTACTGGAAGTGTTAAAAAACACAGAATTGGATACAAAAGTTTATTTTCATAATTGATCTATATTATCTGTTAATAGTCCGGGTGGAATGTCAAAAGTTTTTGAAGTGAACTCTGCTATAAGGGTCCCCGCACACGGGCCACCGGCCACAACCACAAAACAACGCCACATATTTCCTGCAGTTTTCATACATTTTATATGGACTCGCTGCACACGGTTGATGCCCCTCGCTTCTTGTGGCCCGCACCGGCCACTAAACGCCGACACAGAACGCCGCCACACGCCACTCGCGCGATTATCGTCCCTCTCTACCTTACCTCAGTCAACCTGTTCATAGAATTATTCATATCAGAGTTTCAATCCCATCCTGGGATTCAAAAAGTGATAGTTACGGAAATGAACATATCCATTATGATACTGCATGCATGAGTTAAAAAAAATAACAACCACCGACCGTAAATGTCGACCACCGGCCACTAGTGGCTGTTGCGCGCGTCAGCTACTTTTGTGGCCGTTTCTGGCATCTCGTGGCGGCGTTTGTGGCTGTGGCCGGTGGCCCGTGTGCGGTGACCCTAGGGTGAAACAGACAACTATAGTCTATTTTAAAGAAGGAAAAAAAAACTGTTTTACAGTCCGATCAACCGATTTTAACTTTTATCTCGTAACTATAAGGATGGCATTATGAGCAAAAACGCGAATACAATACCAGTTGTTTCCTGCAGATGCCATTTGTCATGCTACCAACGTAATAGAACTCAAAATCGGTTGAAGGGACTGTTAAAAAGGTTAATTAAAATTTATTTTCTTATTTCAAATCAACTATAGTTGGGTGTATCGTCAACAGTTCACGGTATTGATCACTGGGCAAAGTTGTTCAACTTTTAAGCCTCGTCTTCACTATACTTCATAAAATATATCTTGATCTTTGCGACAGCTGTCAGTAAAATCACGCCTATGAAGTCCTGAATTTCCTGACAGCACAGACTGACAGACAGTACCTGTCAATGTCATACTTTATGGCCATGCCGACGTTATTATTAGTAATGGGCGATGAATCATCGTGACCACAGACTACGAATTATCGATATTTTAAATAAAACTTAATTTAAAATTAATTTCTCTTTTAATTATATTGTATATTTTAATATTTACATTTGTATGCACATATATACTTGATTGAGACTGATTCAGATATGAATTTGGGGTGTACTCCGTTAAGAGAATAAATGTATTTCATATTAAAATATTCGTTTAATCTAGTAAAGATTGTAATTAAATTGAACCCAACTAAATGATACATTCACTTCGATAGGAGTAAGAAACGTCGATAATTTCTATCGACATTTTTTTATACAGTGACAACCCTAGGAATGTCAGTTTGGCATATGTCGCAGAGATCAAGCTTTCTTTTATGTAGTATAGGAACATTTGTTGAGCTATATGTGTCCCCGGAGACATAGGGCGATGTCGCCCTACATCGCCCCACGTCGCCCGATGTCTTGTCCCTGTCCACATCAGTTCAGTCTAACCTCTACTCTTCATCGACTGTGCGACAAGGAACAATGTCGCGGCGATGTCGGACACAAATGTCGCTTGACAAATGTTCCTATACTCCATCCGATTAGGTAGTTAACAAAAGGTAAACAATTTTGACATGTTATTGACGTGACAACGTCTTATAAATTGGTTTGCCGGGTGACACTTCAAGAAACTGCGTTACGCTCCGCTCACGTTATGCGCTCACAATGAGAGCGAGTGAGAGGCACGCGTCCCTTCCACTCGGGCATGGTTAGCCCGCCTAAGAGCGAGAGAGACAGACATAAAAAGTGAAAGGCACGCGTCGCTTCCACTCGAGCACAGTTTCATCCTTCTTCCTACTATACGAATGAATATTCACATTATAATTATTTTACCACTCAAAGTCGTTGTCACGTAAAACTTTCGCCCGTATACCGACTTTACAGGCAACCAATTTTTTTTAGTTAATAACACAGTTTAAAAATAAAATGCAGCTGAAAACAAATTTAGATACAACAAAAACGATTACATGATCAATTAAACAATTTGTTTAAACAGTAGTTGTATTTAATTAATAAGCGTTTTATGTAAAAAGACTTGTCAAGATTGTTTACCTTTAGTTAACTACCTACTCGGATGGAGTGGGGACGATGCTTTAATATCAAACAGCTAGTTTCGTATTTGTATTATCAGTGATGTTGGAAATTTAAATTTCGCGGGGTCTCCATGTATATCTGTTTCTTGATTCAAAAACTGTAATGAATGTTATGTAATGTTAGTTTTAAGTAAAAAAAAAAATGACCTTAAACCTCTAATTTCAGATGCGTTTTATTTATTGTACCTCAAGCAAGAAGACTGTTTTTAGTTTTAAGTGTACTGTAGATAATAGTTTAAATACCGTAAAACGGGGCGGATAGAAACACAAGGGTAAAAAGAAACAAAACTTTTAGGAGGTTTTTTTTTGCTAGTTTAATGTTGTTTGATCAAGGTGTCGTATCTATTTATCTCTATTACTAAAAAGCATTACACTGCCGTGCTAAGCGCAAAAACGGTATCTCAGAGAAAGCTAGATTCCGGACAATTTCAGTTCTGTATTTAAGTTTTTAACCGACTTCAAAAAAGGAGGAGGTTTTATGTTCGTGTGTATGTATTTTTTTTTAAATCCTGATGTGAATATTTTTATTTACTAATTTTTTTCTTCTTGGTATATTGGAGTGTGCTACCTAACTAACACTTGACAATCATTCTGAAATGTAATGTTTTACAAAGTGTTATACCTTAGTGCTATTTATTGAACATTTCATTGTATTGATTCTTTGTATAGTTCTTCAAACAAATCAGATAGATGTGTTGGTGGGGAGTTTGTTCCGCCACTTCTTCTTCTTGCTCTATGTAGAACACTGGTATTCAGTTAATAATAATATTTATTTATAAAAACATTAATCACATTGCACTGATACATTGTAAATATTAATTTTAAACATTTGTCATCAGAAGCACAATTTTTTTACTCTATTCCTTAAACTAGGTCTAGCCTGTATCTTAAGGAATAGGGTTCAGTCATAGTAATTACAATAACAAGTGTCTTTAAAACAAGTGAAACAGTGTCGATGTTACAAAGGTAAATTATGAATAATGAAATAAGAGTAACGGAGGTTGCTACGAATTTTTAACCGACTTCAAAAAAAGGAGGAGGTTCTATGTTCGTGTGTATGTATTTTTTTTTTTTTTTGTTTTTATGTATGTTACCTGATTTCTCCGCCATTTGTGGACCGATTCTCGAAATTTTTGTTTGAAAGAGTAGACTCCTGAGGTGGTCCCATTTTAATTTGGTGAAGATCTGGTGCTGATCTTCGGAGATATACAACGGAACTCTTCAAAAATAGACGGCAAATCTATCGTGATTGCTGGAATCGCCTGGATGTTTATTGTTTATACAACATCATGACGTATCATCAAGCCTGTATGCTCAGAGGGGTAGGCAGATGTGTTCAATATACCTAGATTTCAACAGTTAGGTATGTTAAGTTTCATTTATTAGGGTTAGGTGGATAACCCTATTATAATGACATGGATTGTTAACAATTAACAATATAAAATGAATTCATGGCAAATGTTTGTATGGGAACAACTAAAACTGGAAAAATAAAAAACTTTTTTACAAAAAAATAAAACCGACTTCAAAAATAACACTAAACGGTGTAAAATAACTCTAAATTCGGAAGTCGGTGGCCCATCAAGAATAAGACAAAAGTACCAAAGCCACAGACTTTCTAATTTAGAGTTATTTTACACCGTTTAGTGTTATTTTTGAAGTCGGTTTTATTTTTTGTAAAAAAGTTTTAAGTGTGTGAGTAAGAGTTCGTGTGCGAGTTGCATCCGGAAGCCGACCTCAACATGGTTTGGAAAAAGCGGGCAAATGTTAAAATATGAGGTTTTGCTGGGAACGTTGTAAACAATATTGACCTAATTTTTGTGAAATGAAATGATATTTATTTCTGTAAGTAGATCTTCTCAGATACTTTTACATGTCATTTGTTTTTTTAAACTCAATGGCATTTCCAAAGTGACTGATCCCTGAGAAGAAATGCCGAAAGAAACTCAGGGGTCATAGGCTCTTTAAAAGTCCAGACTTAAGATTGTATTCGTTTATTATGCGAGTCTCACGATGCAGGACAAAGTCTGGGAAAGCCTTTTGAAGAAAGAATCAATTCAGCTTTGAGTTGAGCTGTTGCGACAGACGGCATGCATGCTTCAGTCATCGTTAGCTCAAACCCATTTCAGGGAGCTCGAAAAAGGGTATTATAGTGGATTTTAATATCTGTAGTCTACTGACTGGAATCTCGTAATCAAAATTGCAACGTTTTTAATCAAAGTACAAGTCAAATCATTTATTTCAACTAGACCGTTAAAAAGCACTTTTGAATGTCATACTTTAACCTTTTAACCGCCTGATTGTATATCGATTGTCGTGCCCCCAGCGCCCCACTTATAAATCGTCAATACATTTATCATGTTGCCTTTATTAGCCTATTTTTGGGTAGAATGTAAAGGTAAAACCAAGAAATTAAATTGGACATACTGGTTTTTTCTTGACTTATTAATACAACTCAGGCGGAATGGTTTTTAAGGGTTAAAAGTAAAAAAAATAAGAAAATGATTCTTGTTGCCCCTTACAAAAAGGTAGTTCTATATGGAGAAGAATGGGCAAGAAACTCCATACTTTTAAGATAGGTTTACAATACTTTGTATACAATAAAAAATATTGATTATAAAGTGAGGACGATGCACCTAGAATAATAGGAACTATACTGAGATAGGTTTATAAAAAATAAACATGGGATTTGATAATTAAATTGTTATGTTGGTAGATAGATACATTGTGCTCACAAATTAACAAATCATCAATTTAAATCAAATTATTTTATTTTGTGAAACATAGATTGGTTTACAGAGATGGAATGCTTAGGCCGTGCTCTGCTTTAGGCGTGCGCACGGCGCGGGCGCCCGCGTGGCGTGCTGTTTCATGTAATCTCATAGATCAGCTAATAATAATATTTGACATAATATCATGAGATTACATGAAACAGCACGCCACGCGGGCGCCCGCGCCGTGCGCACGCCTAACGCAGCGCACGGCCATAGAGAATATGCTCACTACTGGCCTGTTGGTCTAATAGTTAGTGAACCTGACAGCTATGCCGAAGGTCGTGGGTTCGATTCCCATCAGGACAAATGTTTGTGTGATGAGCATGATCATTTGCTCTGTGTCTGGGTGTAATTTATCAATAATATGTATGTATTTAGAAATATATCATGTTTATCAGCTGTTTAGAACCCATAACACAAGCTCTCAAGCTTAATTTAGTCCCAACTAAATGGCGGTGTGTGAAAAGTTGTGTAATATTTATTTACTACAATTTGCCCGGAAAAAAAAACAAAACAAAATTATTCCCCCGCAGCGCAGTCAATACATTTATAATGATGTATGCATTAGCTATTTTTTTGGGTAGAATGTAAAGTAGTATTAAGAAATGAAATTGTACAAAAAGGTTTTTTTGGTCGGATAAATACGACTCGGGCGGAATGGACTCAAAAATTGTTGTCGGATAAATCCGACTGAGGGTTGTACCGGAATAGCAGTGAAGCGGCGAGAAATTATGTGTCAAATAATTTTAGACTTTGTCCTTATTAATATGTATAATACACAGTAGAAATTTTTGCCGCGGGAGTCGTCGGAGTGCTCGCGTCCCCGCGGACGACTGCGCGACCTTTTCGCTTTTCTCAAGCGATACTATGTATTATGGTAATCAAGATAAACTTTTAAATTATATGACACTGAAACTGCTCGCCGCTTCGCTGCAATTCCGGTGTGACTCGTCCCTTGGGCGGTTAACTGGTTTTTTCAAATTTTATCTTGTATAAAATAAATTACATTCCACTGTGAGAAATTAAGTAAGTACTGCATCACAGCGAAATTTGAAATCTGTGTTATTACGTGTTAATCTGTAAAAATTTAGTGACATTACCGAAAATGTATACAGGGTGTAACGGAAAGGGTATATACATACAAACAGGGTGAATAGAGTATTTAATAACGAGTCTTTCCTCAAAATTTCAGCTCCCAACTAATAACTTTGAAACTTCACGATATTATTTAATATCGACAGTTTATTAAATGCAAAATCATACACAAACGTGTCACCGCACTATGAGGGTCATAATCCTGTCCGGCAAGGTTTAAGTATATCTATCTCGGGTTCTGCGCGCCTAGTACAGACCTATCGGGCTCTGCCTAACCGACGAAGGTGCGACGGCGCGGGCTAGCTGAACTTTACAATTATGTATGTATATGTATGAAAACGTTGCCATGTCGTTTCTTATCACCAAGAGAATCCGTGCCCTTCGTATGTATATACCCTTTCCGTTACACCCTGTATAAGTACGAAGATAATTTAGCAGGACAGAAATTCTCGCCAAATCAGAACTACTACTGGTTTGTTGGCTTTTTGTAAACTCTTCGTTTGTTTTTCTAAGGTGTTTTCAAGTGTTTATCTAGATAAAATAATGTTTTCTAATGAACTGTTTGACAACATTTTAGTTTTTACTCCCTCATCTAGATTACAAGAAAATATTCGACACATATTTTTTCTTTTTTCACGTAATCAAAAAATAACGGCGATGCATCGAGTCAAAATGTCGCATGAAGTCACTAGCCAGTACAGTTTATGCTAGCTAATGACGTTACGAGCCCCCACTCCTCCTCAACTTAAATGCGCTTTCCATCAATTTGAAAAAGAAAAAAAATATGTGTCGAATGTTTTCTTCTTATCTAGATCAGCTGGCTTATTCACAACCATTCGACTAGATTCCGTACCGAATCGAACGTCTAAGATGTCGAAGATGTCATCCAAACGCAATTCACAAATCCGAAACCGATTTTTTAGACAGTTCAAATTCGATAAGAAGACTCAAATCTTTCCGACAGCAGTTTGCTATCGGGAGCCATACCGACCAAAATTTAACGATTTATTTTTCATAAATCCAGGTTATTTCAGAGAAACATAAACACTGTAAACCTTTAAAACACTGCACTTTTACGTAAATGAAGTTTTATTATTGTATTGACCGTATTTCATTGATACTTTCGCATTTACATAAATTCAAAGTGTAATTATGTAGAACTACATAATTACACTTTGAATTACTTTATTCGTATAGTTGTACGTGTTATTGTTTGACAATAAGCAAATAGCAAGATTTGTGTATTGATATCAAATACTTACAGTCATTTAGCCTTTTTAAAGCAAAGTTATAATAAAAGAAATTTTAATCCATAGTTTTATTTCAAATAAAAACTTTTTCCACATTGCCAGACTGGCAATGCGGAAAAAGATTAAAAAGTAAAAAAGTCTGTCAAACTGGCAATGCCAGTTTGACAAACGGCTGTTTACAAAGCAAGTTTATTCGAAATAAAGTTTGTTTGATTAATAATAAAATGATTTTGTACCGTTTGCTGTCTATTAAATTACTAGCTGTATATTCTATAATTAAACGTATCGAAACATTCAAATAAACCAATTTTATTTACTACTTTAAATTTTCTACCACGCTGATCATTTACTACCATTTTGTAGCGTTCCCCATAAATACAATGATCAATCGTATAGAAAAAAAACGTATCCGTTCGGATCTGTGAATAGCGTTTTGGCAGTTCTTCGGCTCGGAAATGAGATTGTCGAAAACGGTTCCTTACCGACACGGAAACCAATCGAACGGTTTAGAATAAGGCAGCAGCTGGCTTATTCACAACCATTCGACTAGATTCCGTACCGAATCGAACGTCTAAGATGACGAAGATGTCATCCAAACGCAATTCACAAATCTGAAACCGATTTTTTTTGACAGTTCAAATTCGATAAGAAGACTCAAATCTTTCCGACAGCTGTTTGCTATCGGGAGCCGTACCGAACAAAATTTAAACGATTTATTTTTCATAAATCCAGGTTATTTCAGAGAAATATAAACACTGTAAACCTTTAAAACACTGCACTTTTAAGTAAATGAAGTTTTATTATTGTATTGACCGTATTTCATTGATACTTTCGCATTTATATAAATTCAAAGTGTAATTATGTAGAACTATAAGCAAATAGCAAGATTTGTGTATTGATATCAAATACTTACAGTCATTTAGCCTTTTTAAAGCAAAGTTATAATAAAAGAAATTTTAATCCATAGTTTTATTTCAAATAAAAACTTTTTACGCATTGAAGACGCATTGCCAGACTGGCAATGCGGAAAAAGTTTAAAAAGTAAAAAAGTCTGTCAAACTGGTAATGCCAGTTTGACAAACGGCTGTTTACAAAGCAAGTTTATTCGAAATGAAGTTTGTTTGATTAATAATAAAATCATTTTGTACCGTTTGCTGTCTATTTAATTACTAGCTGTATAGTCTATAATTAAACGGATCGAAACATTCAAATAAACCAATTTTATTTACTACTTTAAATTTTCTACCACGCTGATCTTTTACTACCATTTTGTAGCGTTCCCCATAAATACAATGATCAATCGTTTAGAAAAAAAAACGTATCCGTTCGAATCTGTGAATAGCGTTTTGGCAGTTCTTCGGCTCGGAAATGAGATTGTCGAAAACGGTTCCTTACCGACACGGAAACCAATCGAACGGTTTAGAATAAGGCAGCAGGAACTCAGAACTAAAATTAATTTTGTCAAATAGCCCATTGACCCAATGAGATTGTTACCCATGGGGCAAACTTTGTTTTTTTGCTGTTTTTTTTTAAACATTTGGTCGAGTACCTACGTATCAAACTTGTTACATGCAACAGCAGCTGCCTTATTCTAAACCGTTCGATTGGTTTCCGTGTCGGTAAGGAACCGTTTTCGACAATCTCATTTCCGAGCCGAAGAACTGCCAAAACGCTATTCACAGATCCGAACGGATACGTTTTTTTTTCTATACGATTGATCATTGTATTTATGGGGAACGCTACAAAATGGTAGTAAAAGGATCAGCGTGGTAGAAAATTTAAAGTAGTAAATAAAATTGGTTTATTTGAATGTTTCGATCCGTTTAATTATAGAATATACAGCTAGTAATTTAATAGACAGCAAACGGTACAAAATGATTTGATTATTAATCAAACAAACTTTATTTCAAATAAACTTGCTTTGTAAACAGCCGTCTGTCAAATTGGCATTGCCAGTTTGACAGACTTTTTTACTTTTTAAACTTTTTTTACTTTTTAAACATTGCCAGTTTGGCAATGCGGAAAAAGTTTTTATTTGAAATAAAACTATGGATTTTTTTTTTTATTATAACTGCTTAAAAAAGGCTAAATGACTGTAAGTATTTGATATCAATACACAAATCTTGCTATTTGCTCATTGTCAAACAATTACATGTACAACTATACGAATAAAGTAATTCAAAGTGTAATTATGTAGTTCTACATAATTACACTTTGAATATAAGTAAATGCGAAAGTATCAATGAAATACGGTCAATACAATAATAAAACTTCATTTACTTAAAAGTGCAGTGTTTTAAAGGTTTACAGTGTTTATATTTCTCTGAAATAACCTGGATTTATGAAAATTAAAACGTTTAAATATTGCTCGGTATGGCTCCCGATAGCAAATAGCTGTCGGAAAGATTTGAGTCTTCTTATCGAATTTGGCTTGTCAAAAAAAATCGGTTTCGGATTTGTGAATTGCGTTTGGATGACATCTTCGACATCTTAGACGTTCGATTCGGTGCGGAATCTAGTCGAATGGTTGTGAATAAGCCAGCAGATTTTTTTCCCGCTGAAATTAGAGTTATGATCAGCAATACACCCTGGTCCGTCGTAGGTATGTTACAACATATTATTTTTTTGTTAAAAAATCAATGTTAGATAGGAATGACAATTTACGTAAGATATTTTCCGTTCTAAGTCTACAGTTATCTGTCTCTTTTGAAAAAGCTATGTACAGACGCCAGCACATCAAGTTTACCCCAATGTGTCAAATTTTCCCAATTGAATATGAACCATATTCTGTTTGACATAAAGTTGATAAACGATCAAAGAAATTTGACACATTGGGGTAACTTGATGTGCTGGCGTCTTCTGTACCTATGTCTTATACTAACACAAAAGTTCTATTCTTCTTTTTACAGGTGACAGTGACATCTGACAGAACATTCAAATCATTTGAAACGCATAGTACCTACGTACCATCACGCTTGTCAGTTACGTTATAGCCCCATGTAATTGGGGGTGAGCCTATTGCCATCAATCGGGCACAAATACAGACTCGAGGCTGTTACTTCCTGAAAAAATTTTGGTCCGACCCGGGGATCGAACCCGGTACCTCATGCGAGGCAGTAGCGCACGCGACCACTTGACCAACAAGGCGGTTAGCGTTCAAAGTTCTAATATTAGTAGGAGCAATGATATTATAAGTAAAAAGGTGTAGATAGGTTACCTAAACAACATTCGATATTCAAAAACGGCACCACTACGCACGCAACCGTTGACGGCGCGACGCGACACTGAGGTCAAGTGTGGCTAGTTAGCCACATTTTAACGTGGCGCTTGCTGAGCGCTTTTATCCCATCTACACCTTTTAACTTATTAACCGACTTTCAAAAAAAGGAGGAGGTTCTATGTTCGTGTGTATGTATTTTTTTTTTTTTTTTTTTTTTTTTTTTTTTTTATGTATGTTACCTGATTTCTCCGCCATTTGTGGACCGATTCTCGAAATTCTTTTTTTGTTTGAAAGAGTAGACTCCTGAGGTGGTCCCATTTTAATTTGATGAAGATCTGGTGCTGATCTTCGGAGATATACAACGGAACTCTTCAAAAATAGACGGCAAATCTATCGTGATTGCTGGAATCGCTTGGGTGTTTATTGTTTATAAAACATCATGACGTATCATCAAGCCTGTATGCTCAGAGGGGTAGGTAGATGTGTTCAATATACCTAGATTTCGACAGTTAGGTATGTTAAGTTTCATTTATTAGGGTTAGGTGGATAACCCTATTATAATGACATGTATTGTTAACAATTAACAATATAAAATGAATTCATGGCAAATGTTTATATGGTAAAAACTAAAAATGGAAAAATAAAAAACTTTTTTACAAAAAATAAAACCGACTTCAAAAATAACACTAAACGGTGTAAAATAACTCTAAATTCGGAAGTCGGTGGCCCATCAAGAATAAGACAAAAGTACCAAAGCCACAGACTTCCTAATTTAGAGTTATTTTACACCGTTTAGTGTTATTTTTGAAGTCGGTTTTTAATATCATTGAGTAGGAGGATAATAATATTCAATTTAAATTTTCACTATACAAAATCTATAAAATACAACATAAAATACGGTGACTGAAATCGATAAGATTTGAAACAATAAACTGTTTATTTAGAATAACAAAATGCGTTTGATTTTTTGTGCTGTTTTTCTTTGTTTTCAATATGGAGAAAGTAAACTGTGGAGCAAGGGAGTGGTACACTATAACATTAATAAGAAAGATTATGGTATGTTAGCTTGGGCCAATATTTCATCGTCAAATAACTAACCACTTTCTCTGTGGAATAACAATGGTCTGTAATTTCGTAACATAAAAAAATACTAATCTTTTCTTGTTGTAATATTAGTACCTATAGTAGATGTTATGTCAAATCGCCATATTTATTCACACAAAAAATATATATTCACGCTCTTTTACACACATTTATACAAAACACGATTTTCAATTTTCCTTTTTATTACTTAAATAAAAAATGTGTTATACCTATTTAGCACAACGAAACAATTTTATTGTTAATTAATCAAGGAAGAGCCAGGTTTATCCCATCTCAAGTATCTTCGGATAACTTTCTGGGAAGCCTCGGCAACTTAACTGTATGTATGGATTTAATACAATTAACACTTTCAAACGCACCTTGGACTTTTCGGATTCATGTACGTATTGTATATTTACATATTTACGTCACTCGCTTTCAAAAACGGTGGAAAGGAAAACATTGTGGAATTTGCATGGACAGATTCGCTTTACGCCAGATTCTCTTAAAAAGAAAAGAAAATTTGGGACACGCACTGGAAATTAACAGTAAAGACAGAAGTCGGATGAAAAATAATTTTATTCATTATTACGACACATTAGAGAAAATAAAAATAAAACCTTACAGACATCAATATTAAAATTAATTCCTTGTAAGTAGGTACCAATTTTTAATCTATTTAATTTCTTGTATTAACCAAATTTGATAATAGTAGATTATTAACCAAGGGCTGTATGACATCAATTGCATACGAGGTTTTTGGCGCCTAAACGAAGCGAAGGCGCTAATTAACTTGAGTATGCAATTGATGCTTACGCCCGAGATAAATACTCTGCTTTACATATCGATTGTGAGGTAAGTAAACAACAAGACAGCAGGTTTCAATGAACATTTAATAAGAAGAAAAAAATGTGTATTTAATTAAAATTAATAGTAAAGCGCGTCAAATCTTGCTGGCCAGTTTGATTTTTAAATCGATTCCATCTAACATACGATGTGGAAACAAATAGTTCCATATTTAAAATAAAATCTTTATAAAATAAATTGTCTAGATTCCGATTCGAGTAATTAATCGATACCGAGAAAAAAAAAATAACTTTTTAAAAATATTCTTCGTGCAGTATGAGTATGACAGTTCTTTTTTCAAATTCCAAAACCTATGCTGTAATGATAGTCATACACCCCGGCATTCAGGGGTGTAAGGGTGTACTTACAGAGCAAGAGATATGTAAATGTTTTTAACATTCTAAAGTTGTCAGTTTTTTCGCGTGACTGGAAATACTCAAACTTAATTTACGTTGCGGTCTGTAAATAAGAACCTCTACCTATTCCGTCTACCTTTTAACCGCCTGACTTTATATCGATTGTCGTGCCCCAGCGCCGACTTATAAATCGTCAATACATTTTATTATAATATTTCCTGATTTGCCTATTTTTGAAATCTAAAAAATAAAATTTAACAATCATTTTTTTTGGCCTACGACTCAGGCGGGATGGGCCCGAAAATAGATAGTTGTCGGATAAATCCGACTTAGCCGGTTAAAGGGTTAAGGGAATCTGACCTAACGCGAATGTGTCCTAATGCTAATAAATGTGTGAAGTTGAGTTGGAGGCCCATGGGTGGCATATAAACTCTAAAACCAGCTTAGTAAGAAAGAGTTTATACATTAAGACGCCGTATACGAAATCCAAACGGACTGAATTAGGTATTTGACTCGCTCACGCACACATGCGGGAGCGCTCGGTCGCATGTGTGCGTGAAGCCAGAGTCGTTGCTGGCCAGTACGGCGATTAAACATTTTTGATCCTTTGATATTTTTTACATGTCTTTTAGTCTCGTAGTTTTGTTAATTAAAATAAAAAGTCTGGTAGTATAAAATTAAGCATTTATTTATTAAAATGTACAAGTTTTGAGATCCATAGAACGGCATTTTCGACGGTCGATAATTTCTGGAAGCATGCATTTGTAGTAAAAATCAACAAGCCGATTTTTTATTTTGGGTTCCCAGAAATTGTCGTCCCTCTTGATAATTGCAAGTTTTCGATGGAAAGTCTGGGCCCGTCCACACAGCAAACAAACAAATATCTAAAATTCTTGCTTTTTCCGCCCATACTTGAATCTGTAAATATGAAATTCTTAATTTTAGACAATCATAAAAATGTTACAAAAACATGTTTGCAACGGCGAGCTTAATTCTACAGGGTGTTTTTGAAATCGTGGGCAATTTTTTCACAGGTTGTTTTACCCATGAATATGATCAACTTTCATTATGGGACCAACGCGGAAATTGC
The DNA here is from genome assembly GCA_921972225.1 of Euplexia lucipara. Lineage (NCBI taxonomy): Eukaryota > Metazoa > Arthropoda > Insecta > Lepidoptera > Noctuidae > Euplexia > Euplexia lucipara. Next base: position 8,705,618 of record OV179172.1, on the reverse strand, counting down.
GAAAAAAAAATAGCTTTTGCATACAACAGCTTAATACCTAATCGACTAAAATGTATGAAACAGCTGATATTTTTTTTTCTCAATTTCCGAGTTGGTCCCATAATGAAAGTTGATCATATTCATGGGTAAAACAACCTGTGAAAATGATGCCCACGATTTCAAAAACACCCTGTATAGAGAGATCTCTTTCAGTCCGACAAACCGCACATGCCAATTGCACAATACATTTTCAGATAGGATTAGTAAGCATAATAGTTTAAAAAATATCCTAATAATAAATGATAACACTTGTTGGGGGGCGTCCATTAATTACGTGAGGTGTTATTTAAATTTTCTGTCCCTCCCTCCCCCCTGGTGAGATGTCATATGATTTTATTCAACCCCCACCCCCATCCCCCAATCGCACGTGAGATTTTTCAAAATGTGTGTTTCTTACGTAAAAGCATTGGATTGTTATTGTAAAAAGAAAAACAAATTACTTCGTGCTTTTAGTTACGACTAGTTAAGACTAGTAATCAATATTGCTGAGAGGTTAATTATAAGTGTAATAAAAATTTAACAATAGAATACTTAAATCGTAACTGCTGTGATTAAAAAAAGAATATCTACTCTAATTCAGTTCACGGAGAACCATGCGCGGTCTCAAGAGAGATTATTGGAACCAACATGTCCATATGATTTGGTATAAAACAAATATGGTGGTTTGACAGTCAGTAGATTTATAACGTCAAAGTATGAATGAAATTATTTTTCTTTCGAACGAAATAGTGAATGATCATAATTGTATTATAATTTTTAGGCTTAAGATTAAATCTTGAATTTTCATTTTGACCTCATTTTTGTAATCAGCGACCCCGAAAACCATGAAAACGATACCCGTGACGGAAAAACTAAAAATTTGCCTCGGCGCCATCTTGAATTCTCATTATAAGCTCATTTTCGTAATCAGCGATACCGAAAACCTCGAAAACGACACCCATGACGTAAATACCAAAAATTTTCGTCGGCGCCATCTATGAGTTGCATTTTAACCTAATTTTCGTAATCGGCGACCCCTGAAACCATGAAAACGACACCCATGACAGAAAAACCAAAAATTGCCCGCGGCGCCATCTTGGATTTTCATTTTGAGCTCTTTTTCGTAATCAGCGACCCCAAGAACCACGATTACGACACCCATGATGAATAAACCACAAATGTTACTCGGCGCCATCTTCGATTTTCATTTAGACCTCATTTTCATAATCAGCGACCCCGATATCCATGAAAACGACACCAATGACGAAAAACCCAAAAATGTCCACCTTCAATTAATAGCAAGCGTGAAAATCTAAATGTGGTCATCAACTTTTGATGCTGACTGTACATTCTGGATTAAATGGACCAAAAACGTATTTTTTTTTTGTTATATGAGAAAAAAATTGCGTGATATTTTAATCTTACGTTGGAGAGAGGGGGAGTATCGGCCCCCTCCCCCTCTCTCCAACGTAAGATTAGATGAGATTTGACTCGACCCCCCCTTTAACATCTCACGTATTTTATGAACGCCCCCTTGCGTGGAAACGTAACACACAAACAGAAATACGGTGGCATTTATAGTATTATTATTGACAAATAGTACGTACGTTTTGTAGGTACCTACTTATATTAAAATACATGAAACAAAATAAGGTACTCAAAATTATAATAACAAAACACTTATCTACACTATCACTTATTGTATTTCAAACGCATGTTTAAATCAACACAAAATATTAAAAAATAATAACTTACCAAAGTATCGAAAACTCACGTCGCGCTATATTCGTCTGTAGCCAGCGGCACCGGCGCGTCGTGTTTCGTATTCACCCGGTGCGATTTTCGGAGCGCAAAGCGATACGTCCACTCACTGGAAGCGCTCGGCGCGGACTGCTGAGTCCAGACTTGCGTCGAGTATTATAACGCGAGATTTAGGTTGTTTTAAAAGATTTTTAATTGCCAAATTTATTTATTATTTTGCATTTTTTTTTCGGGAAATGGATTGCTTTTTTTCTGAAGTTTATTTATGTTTTTTTTAATTTTATGAACGAGAGTTCTAAGTAACCGAAATCATAAGCAATTCGTTACCCATTTTCTCTAAAATTGCACTAAGTTCAACATTTTTTTACTCAACATTTTTATATGAAAGTGGTAAAAAGTGATCCATACATCTTATAGATGACTTTCACAACAATACATTGTATTTTTTCCATACCGTTTCACCGTCAAAACAATTCGTTAATATGTCATATTCTAAACCACTTACAGCTAAATTTCACTTCACGTTAGCCGGTTTGAGGTCGATTAATCAAAATTAAATAATAAAAATAAAAAAGAAGCTCACGTAAAAGATCATAATTGAAATGATCTTTCATACTGTGCATTAAAAATTATAGAAATACAGTATTTTAACTGTAAAATCACGACTGTAAGATCACGTAAATCAGCAAAATCGGTAAAATTTCGTGTACGGATTCTTAATACCAATTGTTTCTAGATCTTCATTCCCAAGACATCATAGTATCGATATTTGAGCAGCTGGAGAAAGAGCTTTGCATTAAATTCTTCAATTCGCCTGTAAACCACACTGTGGCTGATAACGAAAGGATCCTGTACATCTCCAACCCTAATAAGAGGAAGACCTGCCCGCCAGACACTTACGATTTTAACAAATCTGTTGTGGTAACTATGATACTCTGAAAATATAGTTGTAGGTACAGTCGAGTTCATTAATATATTGGCCCTTTCAGGCTTCAAAAATATATGACCGTCAAAAAAAAACATAACATTGTGACAACTAAAGCATCATTAAATTGTGGTCAAGATTTAGATTCATTAATATGTGACTGGTTTTTCTCAGTAACATGTATACAGACAAAAGCACATTATTATATGAACAACATTAAGATCATATTATCTGAACATTGTAGGATTCACAATTATGTATGCACACATCAAAGACATTCAATAAACTATAAATCTCTTTGGCACACATAAATACAATAATATCTAAACAAGTAAATGTAATTCAAATTCAACCTTATTACTTACGTTATAAAGATAATTTTACTCTGAATGATGAATCTTAAAATTGCATGGTCAAGGAGTTTGCTACATCATTTATCACTGGCTAGATTAACTTCAAATGATGTTAAATGTTTTTCTAATAAAATTATAACTGACGCACATGTCATTCAACGATTGAAAGACACTCATTTAAAAAACAAACGCAAACGCGCTTAAAACAATGGAAACTACTGTCATTTCTGTAACAATGTAAACTAGATCTTATTTGTTCGAGCAAATAATTGACTTTCCCATGCATGTAGAGATAATTAAGAAGCTTTTCCTGCTCAGATATTATAAAAGCCAATACTATATTTTTGAAAAGGGTGATCACATATTTTTGCCTAATGCACAGCATATATTGAACCGTTCATGATCACATATTTATTGAACTGTTCATGATCACATATTATTGCACAATGCACAGCATATATTATTGAACGGTTCACATGAGGACATATTTTTGATCTATAGGTTCTATAGAATTTATTGAGCTTTCCAACGCTCACAATATTTTGAATCCTTGACAGTGCCAATATATTAATGAACTCGACTGTACAGATGCCAGCCGCTGCACATCAAGCTTTCCTAATGTGTCAATACATTTATCATGTTGCCTGAATTAGCACATTTTTTGGGAGAATGTAAAGTAGAACCAAGAAATTCAATTGGACAAACATTTTTTTTTTTGTCGTTTTGTTTGTCGTAAAGATGATGAGGATATTGGTAGGGAGCGGAGGGCGCTGTGTGTGAGAGCAAATATGATTGCCTGCAGATTCAGGCGTGCCTCTAATGAGGTAAAGCGCACTATATTTAGAGCCTACTGCACGTCTTTTTATACTCGCAGTCTGTGGGTACATTATACTCAAAAGTCATACAGCGCCCTTCGCGTCCAATACAATAACGCATACAGGGTGCTGATGGGGTTGCCCCGGTACTGCAGCGCGTCAGGGATGTTTGCTGAGGCACGCGTGGATTGTTTCTACACGGTGATGCGGCGCGCGGTGCGCATCCCTGGTCCGTAGGGTACGGGGCAGCGCCAACAGCATCCTGTCTATGATAGCTGGCAGGCTTGATTGCGTATTTGTGAACCATTGCTGCAAGGTTTCAGCTGGGCCTGTCACCTTGCGGCAATTAAGTCACATTCCGTTTATGTTATAATCTTTGTTTGTTACTAACTTAGTTTGTAAGTGTATTGTTACTAACACTGTGAGTCCTGTTACTTGTTTTAATAAATTATTATTATTATAAATACAACTCAGGCGGAATGGGCCCGAATATAGTTGTCGGATAAATCCGACTTAGGCGGTTAAAATGGAAGTAATTTTACGAATTGTCTTTTACGTTTCACAGGACATGCCAATAGGTTATAAATGTTTGAACGACGTGGATTTACCCAGGATAGTCATTGCTATGTTGCGAGCTAGCATTGAACTCACAAGTAAGTTACATAATAGTTAAGTTATTATTAATTTGTAAGTTTATAAGATAGACTAGGTGCCCCACGAAGAGATTTAAAATACTATAGAGCGGGCAGGGCATGTCAAGGAAATGTCATCGAGAAACTTTGATCCCATGTTTCAGTAGGTAACGCCATCTAGAATAATATATGAATATTGAAGCGGCAGCGGAGCATACTAAAAAAACTCATAGACTTGTGTTCAAGCAGGACACAAGTTTCGGACGAAAATTTTGATCGTGATGTCCGGTCTATAGGTATTGAATGTTTTTGGTGCCCCAGCAAAGCATTCCGGCAAACTTCGTACCGCCTTTTTTTCGAAATAAAAGTGGTTTGTCCTATGCTGAAATCTACTAAATATACCAAAGAGGTTTAAAATATTATGTCTTTGGAATATACACAACAAAAATCATAAGAATCGGTTAAGCCGTTTAGGAGGAGTTGGGGTAACAAACAAACACTGACATTGTGTTCTTTGTCTTTTTGCTACAGACTAAAAAAAAACATTATTTTACATTACAACATAGACGTCTATGGCGTAAGTCATGTATCGCTATCCGATTTGTAGGATCCTCACTAGGATCCTAGTTAGGAAACAACCAAACCAAGCTGTCGGGACCATTAATTTATTATACCCCAAGAGGACACCGGCCGGCGTCCGCGTTGTCATTGTCTTTCTATTGTGTTTCTAATTAACACTATTGAAAGGTTAAACGGATCCACACTGTCCTAATTGCGTTTGCATCTTCCGATTCCCTAGTTAGGTTTACTACATATCGCTAGTGTAATAAGCCCTTTATTAATTTAGGACATTTTATTTTCTTCTGTAAGTGCAACTTAGAAAAGCCCAAACCACAAGAAGACTGCTTGTAGTTTTCTTAATTATAATATTTTTTTTTTCTTTTTTAACAGATAAACCAAACAGCAACGACCTCTTAAAAACATTTCAAGAGCAGGTAAACTATACTATTCTCTCTCTCTCTTCTATTATGTTTGTGTGATGAGCACTGTCATTTGTTCTGTGTCTGGGTGTAATTTATCTATAATATTTATGTATTTAGAAATATATAAGTATATTTATCAGCTGTTTAGTACCCATACACAAGCTCTCGAGCTTAAATTGGGACTAAATGGTGTTGTGTGAAAAGTTGTGGAATATTTATTTTATACTATCCTAAACCTACTAATATTCTAAAGAGGTAAAGTTTGTGAGGTTGCAGTTGGGGATAATCTCTGGACCGATTTTGAAAATTCTCTTACCAATAGAAAGTTAAATTATTTGTTAGTGCTATAGGCTGTTGTGTGGTTTTGAAGAGCTTGTGGCTAAATTATAACAGCCGCATGGGAAGATCAAAGGTTAAGCTACGCTTGACGAGGTCGGTCCGTGGATGGGTGACCCTTTATTACATACCAACACACCTCCGTGCCTCGGAAAGCACGTTAAGCCGTTGGTCCCGGCTGTTATTTGTAGATCTTTGACAGTCGTTGCTTGTAGTCAGAAGCCCGAAAGTGTGACAACCAGTTTAACCAAGGGGTATCATGTTACCCAGTTACTGGGTTGTGGAGGTCTGACAGGCAGTCGCTCCATGTAAAACACTGGTATTCAGCTGGATCCAGTTAAACTGGAAGCCGTCCCCAACATAGTTGGGAAAAGGCAGACAGATATAGGTAGGTATACAGGGTGTAACGGAAAGGGTATATACATACAAACAGGGTGAATAGAGTATTTAATAACGAGTCTTTCCTCAAAATTTCAGCTCCCAACTAATAACTTTGAAACTTCACGATATTATTTAATATCGACAGTTTATTAAATGCAAAATCATAACAAACGTGTCACCGCACTATGAGGGTCATAATCCTGTCCGGCAAGGTTCAAGTATATCTATCTCGGGTTCGGCGCGCCTATCGGTCTCTGCCTAACCGCCGAAGGCGCAACGGCGCGGGCGGGCTCAATTTTACAATTATGTATGTATATGTATAAAAACGTTGCCATGTCGTTTCTTATCACCAAGAGAATCCGTGCCCTTCGTATGTATATACCCTTTTCGTTACACCTTGTATAGATATAGACTATATTTTATTTTACTTACTAAGTGCAGTGGTGGAGGGCATGTTAAAGTACGAAATTGGCGGTAATGAAACTAAATGGATTTAAGGTTGGAGTGTAGCCTTAGGGGCACTATGGAGCAAGAGCTTAGCCAAAAAAGTGTTATTTTTGGAAATCGTTTATTTTCTCGATTCTATCGTATAAAACACCTAAATTTAAGACTAAAAGTATCTTGGTGTTTTTTGTCTCCGACTAACCGTTTGTCGTAAAAATTATGTGGAAGGGATCCATTAGGTTAGGTTAGAACTGTGACCAACTACACGCAAGCCGAGCGAGCGAAACGAGCGGTGCCGCGACAGCGGCCGGCGAGCGCTACCTCGAAATTGGTTGCGAAATTTTTCTAAGTGTATTTTTTTCATAGTGCCCCCAAGACGACACTCTGACCGGATTTAATTACATGATTTTTACCCTGATTTTTGGTCCAGCGAGAAGATTCGAACAGCGAGACGCTTCTTTCAGCATCAGACCGTAACTTCATAAATTCTCATTATCTCGAAGAGTGCGGAGACCTAGTTCAGAAACCTATCAACGGAAGACGATCACTCGGAGGGACGATGGAGCTAACAGTTGAAAATTATCGGTTTTATAAGGATAAATTGTGGCCGCTTGGCATTGTCATGTATGGAGTTGATAAAAGGACAAGTAAGTGTAGCGACATCTATTGAGCCATATAGGAACTAAAGTGACGTATCCTGGATCGCGCTGTCAAGTGTCAAAGTCATGAGATAAGTTACGCGTACGCTCAGCTGAACGGAGGCGTACCCATCTCATACAAAACTAGTGTTTTATACAGGGTCTAAAAAGACCAATCACATAGCCGATAACTATACACATTCTGTAGGTACCTACGTATAATTAAGTAAGTAACTTTGACCAAAAAATATTTTGCTGGGAAAAAACTTTTTTTCCAACTTAAAAAAAAAGATGATTTTTATTGCGCGCAATGAAAAGCGCGAAACTTTCGATCAGTGAGAGTACGGCCGGCCGCGGTGGGTCGCTGGACCGACCGCCCGTTTGTGTCTAAAGTATCTCTTGCATTTATGTAACTTCAAATGCGTAATTCGTTTTGAAAAATCGATAATTTTGTTAATGTTTGTTCGGAAGAAAGTTTACTAATAATACTTGGAATACGATTTTGAAAAAAAAAGACGAAAATATATATTTCACTCTGACCTTCAATATCTTAACAACCAGTGAATTCCCAGACCTGTTCTAGAAGAAAAAAAAACTATCCCATAGAGAATAGACTGAGTGTTCCTTTACCAGCTATGAAGTACAGCTTGGCAAAAAAGAGTGTGGAATAAATGAGGTCGCTAGTATCGCGCATGTGGCCACCCTGAATAATATGACATAACAGGTTTGATACTTGTTATTTTTAGTACCTATTTAATCCCAAAGTGGGTGGTTCTGTCTGTCGGATGCTACGATAAACACCATGGAAGGCTTCATTGTCCAGTATTAACACTATTATAAGTGAGCAAATGTGTATGCAACATGTAAAAATGTATAGGTACGAATCAAAAGAAGTGTGTAAGAATCGTGGCAGATGGCGCTCTATAGTTTCTGCCTACCAGCGTGGGAAAGAGGCGTGAGTTAATGTACCTATGTATGTTATAATGGGCACTGAAGCCTTGCACGAAAGTGGTGCATTAGGTATTATCATGCCCTCGAGAGGCAGTCTAACCGTAAGATTGTTAGGAATTAACGAAAATAGTTTGTTTACAGGGAAAATGAAAGAACATTTTTTTTTAAGTTTTATTTTAATACCAAAAATTTAAACAGACGAATCGAACACACTACCATCAAATATACGATCCCGGAAAAGCTCACATGTTGCCTAACTAAAAACTTGTATTTTCTCATTCTGATAAATCACTGCTACTGTCATCTGTGAGATTTATTACTGTCATGATATTATTTTTCTATTTTCATTACAATATCCTTGCATGAATTTTTCAATCTTAGTAATGTTTGCAAATGCTTGTTCAGCAGCCACCTTTAGAAACAAAAAATAATCATAAACAATGGTAACTTTAAATGTGCACATATAAACTAGGATACATACCTTTACATCAATGGATCCAACATTGACTGAAGCAATTTAATGTTTTGCAATTCCCCAATTCAATTGGATTCACGTCACAATGATAAGGTAACTTTCTTCGGGCGACCTTTGAAATGTTTTCCCGGTGTTGAATCAATATCTTATTTTTTACCTTCCTTAAACATTTTTCTTACTGTGTTTCTCACAGATTTACCTAAAACAAAAAAAGATACGGTACTTTATTTTTACTTCCCTATTCTTTATCTTCAAGTATCAAATATGGGTATACAAGGCTCTGCAAACTACAAAACATAACCTTAAATTTCAATTTTGTAAACAAGACAAATAGTTACTTAAATCTGTATATCAACAAAACTACGCATTGAATACATTTAGAATAACTTATTTAATGTACAATGATTTAATTAAGGTAGATAAATACCTGTCCTAGCGGTAGTTCTTCGATAAACATTCCCGATATCGGACAAAACTTGTCCCGCTTCAGATTTGGCCAAACATCACAAAAAGACGTGGTAAATCGCTGCTCTGATACAAATACGAATGGTTTTATTAACTTCTAATCGTTATTTTTGCAACGAAACTTAATAAATTTGTTAAATCTATGAAAAACGACGACGATTTACGCACTTTTGACACATGATGTACTAGCACTTGACAAATAAATCAATGTTGCCACAATCATCCACTTTTAGTTTCATCTGTCACCGCGTCAGACTCTTTTTTGCCAAGCTGTAAATACTGATAAGAAAGTGTGAGAGAGATCAAGCGAGTGCAGCCAATAGTTGTCTCTTTCTTTCTTTAACCACAGACCTGCAGAAAAGAAACAGGTATTGGCCGCACAGTCCCTCTGTCTTCTTCTAGGGAGTGGTAAATTTTGTGCGGGTATTTCCCAGGCCGTTCTCTAATGTCTATGGTAATTTCATACTAATGACAGTCTCCGATATTTTAATGATTTTCGTCCACAGAGCTCTTACCAGAGATGCCGCTGCTCCAGGATGCTATGAGGGTCATAGAGCAGGCCAGCTGTGTGGTGTTCCAACATATCACGGATGACGAGCCTCTGCAACCTATAAACTTATTGTGGTTTTCACTGGGGGACTTGGGGGAGGAGTCCCCACACCTTGGGTTTATGGAGGGTAACCAGGTAAGATTACGTGGATTCTAGTAGCTGCAGTGCTATTCTGAAAAGTTTATTTGCGAAATCACTTCTGAATCCGCAGTGAAATCATGTGAAATTTAAATATCGTATTCATATATGGAGTGATATCGACACTGGCGCCACCAAGTGATGATCATAGTGAGACGAACTATAACAAGTGAGTAATTTGACGTTGACATGTGAATACCGAAACTTGTACAGGCGACATGAGAAACGTAGTAAGTATGACTTTCGAGATAATTTGCGAAATGACTTTCGAAGTGATTGATGACCATTTGCAGAATAGCACTGCTGCACGTAAAGAAAGCACAAAAGTGCCCTCAGCGCCTAGTCGTGACGCGTGGCGTACTGGGCACATTTTTATAGCAGTGGTGATGAAATAAATTACACAAAGTAATGCGCCTGCCTGGGTTCCTAGTTCCAACCCACGACTTACTGTTCGTAAGTCGGGGTCGCCACCACTGGGTTACCGCTGCTCAAGATATTGGGTATTGAGTACCTACATAATTACCCTCCCACAGACGGTCCTTCTCCATTCAATGATACACGGGTCTCCGGGGCATAATGGACACACTCTGAGCTTACTGATGCGGATCTTGGGTATTCCAATGATGTCGAACCGCTATGACAGAACCAACTATGTACATATCAACTGGGACAAAGTGGCCAATAGTAAGTTTTAAGTTGTTTTCAACTACCTATAGGTAAATCTATATCAATACTAATCTGTATGTGGATAGATTTGATTGTTTGTGTGCATTGACTAGGCTATGAAACTACTGGATGTATCTGAAAAATTCATCACCGTTGGTAATTGCTACTACACCATTACAGAGTTAATTTCTGATAAACGGAGATACGTGCTATGGAGCGCAGTATTCTGGGTGTCAAACTCACAGATCGTGTTCGAAACACCACACTGCGCTCCAAAACACAAATAGTCGACTGTGCACGAAAGGCTGCTGAACTTAAAAGGGACAGGGCAGGTCATGTCTGCCGCATGCCGAACGAGCTGTGGGCTCGTAAGACCCAGAATTGGTGCCCTACAGTGACACGGGGCCGCGGCAGACCACGAAGGAGATGGCGGGATGACCTGGACGTCTTCCTTGAAAATTGGAGAGAGGTGGCGCAGATTCGCGACCGATGGAAGGAATGGGGGGAGGCCTTTGCCCAGCAGTGGGACAATTTGGGCTAAATAATAATAATAATAAACGGAGATACAAGGTTCCGACTTTCTAAATCAAAACACAATTATTATGATCTGTTGTTAATTCATACTTTTCGTTACGCTCTCGTCACGCATTCACCTAAGTAGGTACTTCCCAATTCAAACGTGCATAAAAGTTTTACAAATTTTTTTTTTAAAAATTAACCCATGAAAAATTTTAAAGCTGAGGGAGGCTCTTGATCATACATGGATTACTTGGTATCAATATTTGTGACGAAATCGTTTCCACCCGGTATATCTGCTGGTTAAAATAGTCTGCGTGGACGGTGTATGAAAAAGTATGAATATCAAAATTATAATTGGTCCATCAGTTAGTTAGATTATAAAAAATAATACACAAGTATTTTTTTTTCTTTTTCAAATTGATGAAAAACTAATTATATTCCACTTTTTTTTTTTCACACAACGCCATCTAGTCCCAAGCTAAGCTAAGAGCTTGTGTTATGGGTACTAAACAGCTGATAAACATACTTATATATTTCTAAATACATACATATTATAGATAAATCACACCCAGACACAGAACAAATGATCGTGCTCATCACACAAACATTTTTCCTGGGTGGGAATCGAACCCACGACCTCCGGAATAGCAGTCAGGGTCACTAACTACTAGACCAAGTAGGCCCGTCAAATATTAGATTAAGCCCATTGAAATTAAGGAGACGTGTGACGCATGTGACGTCATTATTCAGTTTAAGCTGTACCTACGGGATAGTGACGTCATTCGACATTTTCACTCGACGTATCGCCGCTCTTTTTTGATTACGTAAAAAGAAAAAAAATGTTTCTAATATTTTTTCTAAATACTAAAATTTAGTCAACTTGCCTATTCTCTGACTTCCAGTGAAGGAGCACTACCTGGAACGCGCTCCTATAGAAGCGTGGCTCAAGAATTTGAACGGCGAGGGCACCGCGTATGATTTTGACAGCGTGACCCACGCTCCCGCCAACTATATGTGTGCGGATTGTTCGCTGGGAGAACAAACTGTTGAACCTATACAGGTGGGTTAAGAGTCGTTAGAGCGGTTTCGCACTACGTCTGATCCGAACCCGTGACAATACGTTTTGGCTCAGAAGTAGTCGTAGAACTAAATTGTTATTGTAGTTTTAAGTACCAAATCCCACTTCTGTCATCCTCTACACGGATACGGATCTACTGTACTGATCCGTATCTTAAATTGGATGACAGAAGTGGGATGGAAGTACTCTTCTGCGACAAGTACGAGTATGCGACACATACCTGTGCCACTACCGCGCGATTTCCGTTTTATTTTTGTAATATTGACTGTGTGGTACAACTAAAACCATTATCAATAATAGATATTATTTGTGCAACAAATTCTAGAAATCGAAACAAACGATTGCTCCTCCTTATTTCTTGTAGGCCGTATTATTTTATTGATTTGTAGCAACTATAGCCGCGCGTTAGGGACATGTCAACTGATATTTAGTCAAGTAAGTAGTTTAGTTTAGTTTAGTGCAAAGACATCCAATACCTATAGACCGGACATCACGAACAAAATTTTTGTCCGAAAAAGTGTGTCCTAACTGGATACAAGTCTATGAGTTTTTTGTAGTACGCTCCGCTGCCGCTCCAATATTCATTTATTATTCTAGATGGCGCTACTGACACATGGGATCAAAGTTTTTCTATGACATTTCCTTGACATGCCCGCTCTATAGTATTTTAAATCTCTTTGGTTTAGTGATATTTAATTCAATGCCATTTATGCCAATTCAATGCTTTTTCTTTTTTTGTTTTAGGACCATCTGTGGCAGAGAACGCTAACTATGGGCCACAGGACAGACCTGAGTCCCGCTGACATAGAAATGCTGGAACTGCTGTACAGCCGACAGTGTCAGCTGCGTTTCATGAGCAATACCAAGAAATAACGCATTTATTAAATGACTAGAGGCCAGTAATAACAATGTGTTTTTTCCGCCATTTTGTATTTTCTTTGTCTGTGCCCAATGTCTTCTTCAACCGTGGATCGACTGCCTGTCGGACCTCCACAACCCGATTACTACGGTTAAACTGCTCGTCAGACTTTCGGGCTTCTGACTACAAGTAACGACTGTCAAAGATCTACAAACGACAGCCGGGACCAACGGCTTAACGTGCTTTCCGAGGCACGGAGGAGTCTTGGTACGTAATAAATGGTCACCCTTCCACGGATCGACCTCGTCAAGCGTAGCTTAACCTTCGATCGACCCATGCGGCTATTATAGTTTAGTTACAATCTCTACAAAACAAATTAAAAAGAATTAACCGCCATCGTCAGATTTATCCGACAAATATTATCGGGGTCCACTCCGCCCGAATCGTATTTTTACTACCAAAAAGCTGTTTGTCCAATTTGATTTCTTGGTCCTACTTACTTTACATTCTACCCAAAAAAAAACCCATGAAAAAAAGTTTTTTTTTATATACAGGGTGTTAGTGTGAACACCGTTATCCTTGAAACCGGTGGTTTGGTTTCACTTATAGAACGTAAATTCAACGAAAAATTTATTTTTTATTTTTTAAGTAGTCTTCAATTTTTCCTTTAAATTGTTTCACCCTATACAACTGTACGCAAGTACATAGCAGACAGAGCGGCGCCACGGGTAACTGCGCTTGATCAGACACCGTAAGCTGAGCGTCTGCACACACACCTCAGTCTGACTATAGCCTCGCTATCGAGCGCACGTCGGTTTAGACACGTTTTTCGCACAAGTGGGTAGTTAGATAAAAGTAATTATGTCGTACACAAACGTACAGTGGACGAAATTGGTACGGCTTTACGCCGCGGCTGGTGATAACCTGGGCGATGGATTGGACGTGGAGGGCCAACGGCGTGGCCCGCGCGCTCGCCAGACCTTACACCTCTGGACTTTTATCTTTGGGGGGAAATGAAGCGCCGGGTGTATGCCACTGAGTTTCATAATACGTCGGAACTCAAATTGCGGATTCGTAGTGCGTTCAGAGACATACAAAGTGACACTGTTGTGCTTCCCAGAGTGCGAAAACGTGTGGAGTGGATCCCATTTCGAACATCTTTTAAGACTAATGTAAGTACTTAATTCAATCAGTGTAGATATTCAATCAGTGTAAATTTAACCAGTATTTTTTAATGAAACTGTAGATAAAAACCCTACCCAGTTGTTGTCTTTCTTTCATTTTCGTTGTTGTTAAATCTAACTTACATTTGGACCCGTCACGCAACAGAAGGTAGTAGGTATTTTTGCCTGTCCTAAGCCAGGAAAAGTATGAAGGAAAGTTACATCACAGGTTATGTGTATTGTGTTTTTATTGGAATATTGTGTAGGTAGTTAAAACGGACGGCCAGTGCAGCAGGTCAGCGCCCTTTACGCGTAGTATCCATGAATTTATGGACGGTGTCGGACAGAAACTTTCTTACATTTTTGAACGAAAATAACGTTTATTTATTTTTCAATTTAGATAAACATTGTTTTAATTAAGTCAACTACCTATGGTTTTAGTGATAAAGGTGTCTACACTAACACCCTGCATAATGGGTCTACTTTTGACCTCAATCTTGTCCTGCGGTCAGAGATAAGATCGACGATGGAACGAGCTTAACCGAAAAAAGCCAATTAACTCGCGATTTAAACAGATTGGGGTCATATGAACTCGGGTACACTGATGCAGGCAGGGAATTCCACTCCTTGGCTGTAAGTAAGTAGGATACTGCCATTACCGTCGAAAAAAATACATTTTAATTAATTTCCAAGTTTAATTTTATTCAGGCTACATGATACAGAGATTATCACAACACTTTGAAAGAACTATCTTACAATAACTACGCAGGGCAAGCCTGGTGAACTTAGCAAAATGTAAATATACAGAGTGAAGAAAAAAATAGTCAATTAAAGGTACATCACTAGTGGCCCTGTCATAAATGCTTGACGTAAAGACAATCCGATCATTTTTTTTTTAACAATCAAATCAAATCAAAAATATTTATTTGCCACAGAATATGGTATAAAATGTTTTACAATGGTTTTGTTTCGGCATATCCTGTTCTAACATGGCGTGCAAATGTATTCATAATTGGCGATGTCAATTAAACGAGCTTACAAATTACAAACATTGACTGTCGTCTTGGTCTATATATTTATTTCATTTGGGAAAACAAACAGTAGTATATTAAGTATACACAACCTTAAAACTTCTTAAAATTAAAATTAACAAATATACTACCCACAACATTTTCCACAAGGTCTTTTGGTCTAGTGGTCGCAAGCAAAACTACTGAGGTCCCGGGTTCGATCCCCGGGTCGGGCAAAGTGTAATTGAGTTGTTCCATCTGGAATATCTCAGTAGCAGCCCAGAGAGTCTGGATTTGTGCCCGATTGATGGCAATAGCCCCCCCCCCCCATTAGGTGTGTAATATATATGCCGTAATAACACATAATATATTATCACTTGAAATAACATGATATAATATTACATTTCACATAAACTTCTTTTTGCTCTAATAACATTTAGTATAACGTTCATCTCATATAACTTTCAATTAGTATATTGGATTTTTATAAACGTTCAGTTGAACTAATTCTCATATTTACTCATTTTCTGCCCAAATTCTGTAGTGAATAAGTAAATATCAGAAAATGTAATTCTGTTATAACCTGATCTAACCCAAATTATTCACGAACAATAGAAGGGATCTGGCGCTCGGCAGCTGCTGCCGCGGCACATTGTGCTATTATGTCAAATGGTACGCACCATCCCTATTTTATTGGCTTGAACATAACTGGCGAAATGTGGGTGTTACTACCAGGTAGACCTCTGCCTAGCTCTTCGGGGACTACAGGCGTGACGTTATGTTGTTTTAGAGCATTTCGGTTTGTGGGCAGGTAGACATGATAGATTTGAATTTTTCATCATGTTGTTACTTGTTAGTAACTAACCTGCAGGCCTAGCCATATTAAAAAATCGATTTCTATTCTATTTCTATTATAGTAAGAAAATGGCGTATATGGAATCAGCTGTTTGTCAACTTGACTTGCCTGTTGGTCTAGTAGTTAGTGACCCTGACTGCTATGCCGGAGGTCGTTGGTTCGATTCCCACCCAGGTAGCACAATCATTTGTTCTGAGTCTGGGTGTTATTTATCTATAATATATTATTGTATTATGTATTTGGAAATATATAAGTATGTTTATCAGCTGTTTAGTACCCATAACACAAGCTCTGCTAAGCTCGGGACTAGATGACGTTGTGTGAAAGTTGTGGAATATAAAAAAAAAAAAGAAAACTCAAGTGTATATATTTCATTTTCTTAATCTACTCGTTAACACTTGACAGTTGATACAGCTGATTCCATATTACGCCATTTTCTTTCTGTTGTCGCCTTATCGATTACGATAATAGAAATAGAATTTGTCATATGGCTAGGCCTGCAGATTACAAATTCTATTTCTATTAAAAGTAAGAGAATGGCGTACATGGAATTATTTGTCAACTGTCAAGTGCATTTCATTTTCAGCCATACTACAAATTCTACTTGTTAACACTTGACAGTTGACAAACAGCTGATTCCATATACGCCATTTTCTTTCTATTGTCACCTTATCGATTACGATGATAGAAATAGAATTTGAGTTATTGCTAAGCCTGCTGTTGGCAGAGTATTTGTGCCAAACATGGGCCTCTGACTCTGACTCGACTTCAAATGCCGTCGAGAAATATCTTTCATTCATGCCGGTTTCCTCACGATGATTTCCTTCACCGTTTTTGAAGAAAGTGATAATTATACAATAAGAACATGAGACAAGTATTTTAATTCAAATTAGCTGTATTTACGTCAAGCATTAGGCTAGGTACACATAATAGTCTATACATACATAATTTTATAAACTCACGCCTCATTCGCCTTGTGGTTAGGCAGGAACTACAGAACACTACCTAATACGATCCTTACATACCCCTTTAAAATAAGATTAACACATTTAAATAAACCTCTTTTATAGTCCGCTCAACCGATTTAGGCCATGCAGCCTAGATAGAAAACATGAATCCGTAACTGTCTGGCGGCTTTGAGTACTTTTACGTAGCCTACGCAAATGACCGGCAGATATCGCCGTGTGGTGGGTCGTCGTGCTCCCTGAAATAGGTTTGAGCTACACGATGACTGAAGCATGGATGCCGTCTGTCGGGACAGCTCAACTCAAAGCTGAATTTATTCTTTCTTCAAAAGGCTTTTCCAGATTTTACCCTGCATCGTTAGACTCGCTTAGTAAATTAATACAATCTTATGTCTGGACTTTAAAAGAGACCCATGACCCCTGAGTTGTCTTTCAGCATTTCTTCTTCTCAGAGATCACTCACTTTGGAAATGCCATTTAGTTGAAAAAGTTAACATGTAAAACTATCTGGGAAAATCTACTTACAGAAATAAATATATCATTTCATTTCGTTGGTGGCATGACAAATGACAGCTGCAGTAAGCAATTGGTATTTAATTCGCGTTTTTGCTAACAATGTCATCCTTATTACGAAAAAATAGAAGTTAAAGTCGCTTGACCGGACTGTAAAACAGTTTGTTTAAATATCTAATCTTATTTTAAAAAGACTATACATATGGTAAGTCTATTTATTTATACAATATTAACAACATTTTAATGTAAGATAATATGGCTAGGAAGGGGGTGAATCCATTGAGATGACGCTAAATAGAGATATTATATCTTAATTCAGTTAGGAATATAACTGACAACTACCTACAAAATTGATTATTTTTTCTTACTTAGTTTTGAATACATAGAACGTTTCGTATCGGTATTTAAATAAAGGTATACAATCTTGATGTGACGTTTCACACAAACACAATATTAAACAAAAAAAAATACTGATTAAGGTGAAACATACGACCCGCAGTCGCCAATTTTCCCGCTAGATGGCGCTGAATTCAACGTTTTTAGTTTGTTTTGTTTTATGTGTAATCGGCACATTAGTAACTCGTATGAGAAGTTGATTTTAGTATGTTTATCAGTTGTTAGCAGTTGTTACTTGGCTTGGGACTAGAGGGCATTGTGTGAAAGTTGTGGAATTTTATAGTATTATTATAAAATAGTAGTGTTATGTCCGACAACCGCTACAAGTATTCCTACGACACACTAACAAAATAAACAAAAAAAAAAGACTTCAACGACATCTAGCGGAAAACTGGGCGACAGCAGGCCCTAGGTTTCACCATAAACTAACTGCATGGCCACGACCCTGCCGCTATCAGCGGTGGATTAGCGCGTGGCGGCGAGCGGTAACAACAAATTTACAAAAAAAGAAATGAAAGAATCTTTTACTTCATTTTCAAAATTAGTTCATAAATTGCTTGTTCATAAAAAAAAAACTAATTATTTCTGACAACACTCCCCCCCAACCCTTCCACTAAGTAATAATATTTCATGTACATTCGAGCGTCACTTGATTAGTGGATTATGCCATTATGAGCTGCATGTGCAAAGACAGAACAGTCGACCCTAAGATAGTTGGGAAAATACAAGACAGATACTTAGATGATGTTATTATATGATATAAATAATTATAATTAAATTCATAACTAAATCAACAGTAATCAAAGATATTCAATACTTACTATAGACGGGACATAACGAACAAAATTTTGATCCGATACTTGTGTCCTAGTGGACACATGTCGTTGAGTCTGATTTAGTACGCTTGGCTGCCGCTCCAACATCGGTATATTATGCTAGATGGCGTTACTGAGACGTGGGATCACAGATTTTCTTTGGCATTTCTTCGCCTATCCTTTCTATAGTATCTTAAATATCTTTGGCAGTGATCATAGGCAGTGATATATCCTACGTAGGTAACAGACATCAAGCTACCCCCAATTTGTCAAATTTCTTTGATATTTTCAACTTTATTGCAAGAGAATAAGGTTCATTTTCTTCTATTAGGGCCGAGTCACACCGGAATGGCAGCGAAGCGGTGAGCAGTTTCGGTGTTAAGGAATTTTTAACCTTATCTTTATTACTATAGTACACAGTATTGCTTGAAAAAAAATTACGCTTGAATAGTCGGAGAGTCTCAATCGATACTATGTTTTATAGTAATGAAGATAAAGTTTAAAATTATTTGACACTGAAACTGCTCGCCGCTTTTCTTGCCATTCCGGCGTGATCGGCCCTTAGTGTGGTTACTGACAAACCTGGTGTGTCGAGAAATACCTCTCAGGCATGCCGGTTTCTTCACGATGTTTTTCTTCACCGTTTTTGAAGCAAGTGATAATAAAATTATACAATACGCACATGAATCCGAAAATTCAGAAGTGCGTGCTTTGGATTCCAAATAGAGACATATGCAATATAAAATTTGACAGTTCGGAATACCTTGACGTGCTAACGTTAGTGTATCAAACAGGGCAAATATAAGTGCAAGAAGAATATATTAACAATACTTTGTAGAGAATTTTCAAGTTAGATAATAGTTTGTTTGTTGGCTACGCTTGCTGAGGTCGATCTGTGGATGGGTGATCACAGATCCACAGATGGACCTCTTTTGATTATTATTTTTTAATGACTCTGGGGTTTTCGTAAAATAAAAATGTGTTTTATTGCACATTGCTTTTAAAATTAATAATCTACGCGAATGGCAATAAACGATTAATTGTTTTTCTAATAATCAAGTAACCTATTGAGATTATAAATTCCTACATCTTGTTAGTAACAAATAATATCAAAATAAACGTGGAAATTCCCCTCAAGGTCTTGTTCCTATTTACCCCGGCGTTTCTATGTACCCTATTTGTATATAGGGATCTTACAATACGGTAGTGGCTAAGTCAATATCAGAATGACAAAGTAATCTAGATACAGTGCTTTATCAAGGATAAAAGCTAGGCAAGTATACATACAAAGATATAAACTAAATCTAAGTCTGATTCAGAACATAATTTTGACACCACGATATCCTAGCGATATCTTTACAAGAAGAACCGTGCTTCTTTAGAACCTCCTTGGTATCAGCGTGGTTATTGCACAAGCCACATGGCAAAATTGCCGCCTTTTCACATTTCTCACAAGAGATATCTTTCATTCCATTTTTAAATTTCTCAATGCAATAATCGCAACTCGATAGTCGATTTTTGTCATCGCCATTTTCCTTTATGTTGTCTGTGGGCTCTTTGACAGCTGTCCGGGGAAAGGCGGTAATTTCATTGTCCATGTTTTCCCAGCGCATATTACTATCGCACTGTCTCAAGAGCTCGTTAAGTTTTCCGCGGACAATCTCTAGTTTTCTTGCTTTAGTCATGTTCGGTACTCGTACTACTACTTTCTTCAAGTTTTTGTTTTCATTCGAAACTTTTGCTTTTTTATCAGGAATAATTTCACTGTTTTTTGAATCATTCGCATCGCTTGAAGAAATTTCATCATGATTTCTCTTGCCCGTACCAGATTCAGAAGTATTGTTATCTATGTCGACCATAGACGCTTTATCATCACTATTACTAATACTAGAATTTGAAAAACTATCTAAAACTACAATATCATCAGATTTCTTATCGGAATTAGAATTAATTTCTACTAAACTAACATTTTTTTTTAACTCAGAACTACTGTCTTTGTCAAAAACCGGACTTTTTACCGTTATTTCATTTTTATTTTCCGGTTTTGGTTCAATTAATAAATCTCTATCTACATTATCGTTTTTTGGCGCTATTTCACTTTCAATTGTTTCTTCGACTACCGCCATTTTGTTAACTTGTTTTTTTTTACGTATTGAGTCTTTGGTTGCTTCTAAAGTTTCTTCTACTGGAATATCCATATTTTCGAGGTTTTTCAGTATTTCTTCTTCGTTGAAACTCATATCTGAAAAATCACCTTCACTTTCGGAAATTTGTCTATTAACTTTAGTACTTGGGATTTTTGCTTCGTTATTAGTTTTTTCCGTTTTATTCTTTATATTGCCGAGTATGTTTTCCAATTTTTGCTGTTTCTTGACGAATTTTTCATCTTTCTTCTTTTCAGTAACTTTTGGCGGTTCACTGTCGAGTTCTATTGTAACGATGTCGTTATTTTTCGGTTTGCTTGAAGATGACGATGATGTTGAAGTAGCAATCTTTTTCTTTTTAGGATCTTTTGTTGTATTTTGACGAGAGCGGTCTGGTGATTTTCTATGTATTAAATCTGGAAATAATAATGTTTCTCGTGAAATGTTGTTTATGTTAAGGGCTATGTTATAGAATCATTGTACATAAAAAAAAATCGGGCTTAGAACTCCGGAACTGCTGAACCGTTTTTTATTAAATTTTGGCTTACTCTGTGTATTTTGGTCCAACTCAGCGTATACAACAGTCTTTTAACACGAATAACCACTATAATATTTTATTGTAAATAAAATATTTTCCTATAATAAGTGTCACATGATTTTGATAGATTGCAATGAAAGTTAACTTCTGAATCACAGCTATTCGTGGTCAGGAAAGCTGGTATGTGTGTAAATATAAGGATACTAACTGCCCCGACAAACTTCGCTCCGTCTCAGAATCAATTTACTACGCGTTTCAAATCAGAATAAGAACGTCAATGACCTCTATCTGTCACTGTCAAATGTCGCTTGAAATGTACGGCCTGCAACGAAACCTTAATCGCGTATCAATTATTTTCTTTTTTTTTGTATTACCGAGTCGAAGTTATTCAAAATTAAAAAAACGTCTTAAATTAATTAGTCTTGTGGAGTGCTTACGTTTTATTTATTAAGTTACGCGGTTGTTTGTTGTTTTAGTTTTTGTCTCGCTGACTGCTCGAAAATGAGTAAACGAGGCGCTGTTTTGCATGGGACGGCTCAAGAGATTATCTTTAAGTCTTTGTACGCCGCGTCGGTCACACGTTGACCGCGAACAATTGAATTTCTATTGTGTCTGGTAGTTGGCAGTCAACGTGTTAATGTTGGCAAATACTTTGACAGTACCATTTAGAAAATTATTCGTTCGTAATTCGTAAATAAATTATATTTAGAAAAAACCTTGTTTTCCTGATCTTACCCAATTTATTCAAATTGACAGCTATGACGTCACATTATGGCGCAAAGTCATTCCTATTCTTATTTGAAACGCATAATACTTTGTGTTACCTTCTTAGTTTTAGCCTTAAATAAGTCAAATGTCAAATTGACACCTGATAATGGACTGGGAAAAGACATTTTGCCACCTGGCATGTCATCCCAGTTGGCGCTGTATTTGAAACAAGTCTAAGAAAACGTTTTTTTTGGGTTTTTATTAGTTAAAAGAAGCCTATCTCGGTCTCCTGGATATGATGTATCTCCATGACAAACATTACGCTCCGTTCAGCCGTTCAGTGGTGAAAAGCAAACAAACGAGAGTTATTTTCTCATTTATAATTAATTATTATTAAGTATGGATTGTCCAAAGAGGAAACTAAAGTCGGCTTTGGTGTCATCTCTGGACAATACATACTTATGTATGTATTCCAGAAAATGGATGGAATTATCCGGTTGGAACCTGATAACTTAAACGTCGGTTCGCATTAAGGGCGACGCGGTTCGGTGCGACAAGCGTTGCTAATGCGCGGTCTAATTTAATAATGATATACAAAGCTTAGTAACAGTATTAGTTACTAAGGAAGCTTGTTACGGGGGGTAACGAACGATAAAACAAGCTTGTAAAGAGTCTATTAATATTTAAGTTGTGTATTAACACACGATAATTCTTGACCATATTTCAAGAAAAATAAGGTTGATAGTATTTTCTTTAAAGGCATAGTCAATAAGCATAAATGAGCACATTGGTTACTTCGTTCATAATATCGTTATCCTATAACACGAATCAAATGATGAGAGATAGAACAACTTACCTTAAATTTGACTAAGAACAACAAGGCAGTTAATGAGATAGAAAATGCTTGTCCGATAAATTACCTTCGTCAAATCTTCCGTCAGGCGGGTCTTCCCACCACACAGGACTGGGACAGGTCAGGATCTCCATGAAATCCTCATCTGTGAGGGTCCTGGTCTCCTCCATGATCCTCACCATATCTTGCATACTTAGATCGCCGCCACAATGTTTAGTTGAGGCTCTAGACCTCTTTGGTGAACTGTTTTTGGAAGACTGAGGTTTAATGCCTGGAAGATGGTTATTTTAGTTTAAATTAAATTAAGTTTCCATAATTCATCATCTGCATAGTCTGTTGACTGGCATTTTGGTCCAGTAGTTATAGTGACTGCTATGCCGTAGGTCGTGGGTTCAATTTCCACCCAGGACAAAATGTGTCTGTGATGAGCACGATGATTTGTTCTGTGTCAGGGTGTAATTTATCTATAATATGTATGTATGTATTTTTTTTTATATATACATATAATGGGTCTACTCTTGACCTCAATCTTGTCCTGCGGTCAGAGATGAGGTCGACTATGGAACGAGCTTACCCAAAAGAAGCCTATTAACTCGCGACTTAAAAAGATTAAGGTCATATGAACTCGGGAACAACACTGATGCAGGCAGGGAATTCCACTCCTTGGCTGTGCGCATAATGAAGGAACAGGCAAAGCGCTTCGTGCGAATGTGTGGAACATCTACAAGGAATGGGTGATAACCTGCAGTACGTCTAGATTCTCGATGGAAGAAAGGAGATGGGGGAATGAGCTCGTGGAGAATTTCTATTACAATGTGTTACATTAAAAAAGAGATGAGCAATGATTTCATTTTATATTCAAAGAATTAATTAATTAAAATAACAATTACCTTTCTGTGGTGTTGCCAGCTTCCTCTTATTCGTAGCCGCTATAACTTTAAAATTGTGTTTGGGTTTCAACATGATTTTCTTCGCTAAAACATCGCGTTTCAAAGTGTTCGGATAGTACTCTCCTTGTTCAACAAGTACAACATCATCAGTCTGTATCGGCTTCTTAAGCAGTGACTGTTGCGGGCGTTTTACGGTTTTTATACTTTTAGGCGATTTTATTTCTGGTTTAGTAAGTTCCGGTTTTTCGGTTTTCTTGTCTTCCTTGTTTCTTAGTTGACGCTTCTGTTGCGCCGATTTTGTTCGCGTTATTATTGGCTCCGGGGCTTTTGCCCTGGGGTTTGCTGACTTTCTTGATGCCCTAGCTTTTGTAGACATCTCTTTCTGGAAAATAATAAATGGAAACATTAGATTATAGCACACTCACTCACTGTGTCACTTTATTCCAAAGAGATTTAAAATACTATAGAGCGGGCATGTCAAGGAAATTTCATAGAAAAACTTTGATCCCATGTCTCAGTAACGCCATCTAGAATAATATATGAATATTGGAGCGGCAGCGGTGCGTACTACAAAAAACTCATAGACTTGTATCCGGCAGGACACACTTTTTCGGACGAAAATTTTGTTCGTGATGTCCGGTCTATAGGTATTGAATGTGTTTGCTTTATACAAAGCCTTCTGTCAGTCTTTCTACACGGGCGGTCTGTGGGTGAATTGTACGCGGAAGGCTCTAGACGCCCTGCGGGTACAATAGGTATAATAGCGGTTTCCGGCTGCTGTTGGGGTTGCCTAGATACTGTAGTGCTTCGGGCATGTTCTCTGTGGCGCGGGTGGATGATTTCCACGCTATCATGAGGCAGAAGGCTGCCTCGTTGCTAAGCAGATCTAGGTCCAGCTCTAACAGCATCCTACAAGCCCTGGCTGACAAGCATGATCCGCCGGTGCTTAGGCATTGGTTAGCGTTGCTTGTGCGGCAAACCTGATTAGTTTTAAATTTTACCAACCCTTCCTTGATCAGTTATAGTTGTTAAGTTGCTAAGTCTAAGATAAACTATGAAAGTACATATGAATTGAAGAAGTCACATTGGTACTTGCCCGGATTTGAACCACAACCTCGTGCATGAAAGGTAGGCGCCTTAACCTTGGCCACCACAACATCAATTAATAAACATAATCATTAATTAAATAATTTGCTACATGTTAGCTAGCACACACCAATTTACAATGAGAAATGGTAACGTTAATCCAGGCCCCAATCCAATGACTAAACTGACCGACTTTTGTTTCTTTTTTTTCATTTTGATTTTATTTTTGATCTTACCTACTTGTAATTTTAATTTTGATTTAAACACACCAAAATTTGTAATGTCATCACGTTGACTAACATAGTTTTTAAGTGCACTTATACTAACACAATATGGACATGTAAATTCCTTTGTAATTTATTTGTTCACAATACTTAACTTTATATAAAATGAAAATGCAATCTAACTAAAAACTTAATCTAAAATATGGCGTCAAAAAACTCATCCGCATCGCTGTCCACTGGAAGTGTACCCAAAAGACTGGCAGCATTGCCACGTTGTATGGCAATGCTTATCCTTTGACCAAGGTAAAAACCAGCCCTTGGGTCACGCGAAGTGTCAATTAAGCGTCTTGAAAGATCTTTGTACTAGCTATGAGCACTCGGACCCCACGACCCGAGAGTTTCAACCCCAAACGGCTCGAAAATATAATTCCCAAGGAGGTTCTTATATTTCTGCCGCTTAAGGTTCTCCGCAGCCGCAGCGCAGCACGAAGAACTAGGAAGATGGGATGGCGCAAGAGTATCGACACAAGTAGCGTCCCACACTAAAGGCCTAGCCATCGACATGTAAATTAGTCTGCATTTTTTTTTTTTAGACCATCTTAGAACACCTACGTTTTATAATTATGTATGTCACTACCAGTGGCAAAGTGTCCTATCTACTTTTGGAGGTTTGGAAAAGCAACTCCACCACTATTGGCTAAAGGAAGCCGGACTCGAGTATTGCCAAATACCTACACCACTATTTTATAATTAGTACAAAACAAAATGGGCTGTATCCGTACCTGTTACTGATCATATTTGCGTAATCAAAAGTAGTAAAAAAAACGAAATTCAATTTTTAAATATGCCACTATTTAGTTAAACTTAAATAACGAAAACAGCTGTTGGAGGCGGGGCATGCTTGAGCGAGATCACGCGAACGTGAGCGAGAGATGACGATTAATGAATACTTCTATGTCATGAATAGCCTGTACCTACAATATTTCCTTTACGGGATATAAGGAAACGCTAATAACTTTGTTGCCTATGCACATTATTTATTAATAATGAGAAGACCGTCTAGAATAAGCCCTTTGAGTATTTGTACTAATTAAAAATTTGTGGTGTATAAGGCATTTACACCAAAGGTATACATGGTGGAAGGAAGACCAATGACTTCAAGAGAGACAACGAATAGTGATATGAATAATAAGATTTTATTGTCGGCATCCCTCTTAAGAATATTAACCCCTCGCTATTGGTCACTACATCTTTTAAAATTACAATGTTATTGTTTTACCATATCATAACTTAATCTTTGTATTTTTAACATACATGTACATAATGATAGGGTACTCTAAGATAAACCTTACCAGTTGAGCATGTTACACTAAAAAGAAAAATAATTAAAAAGGAACAAAAATATAATTCTTTCATAAATAAATTACAATTATTTTTATTAAATAAATGCTATTATACCATTAATGAATATTTAAATGACAAATTTTAAAGTACTATTATATTCAAATTTTGTTGCTTTTGTGTATACCAAATAATTGTAAAATTAAACCCCTCTCTCTCACTCCTACTTTGCTGTGCCCTCACGGGGTCCATATTTATGTACCTAGCTTTAAGCCCTTTGTAACATCTTTTATACAATATGGAATGCAAAATAAATGAACATGAATATGAACATGAAAAATGGTTAGGTACGTTTGCAGGAAAAATTTAAATAAAACACTGAACGCACAATAAAATCTTTTACGTTCAACTTATACTTTTTTATCCTCATACCGAAATAGATATCGTATTTTTTTTTTACACCAAACATGTGTACAGGCAGACTTGTGACCGCTAGGACACGAGTTTCGGATGAAAATTTTGTTTAAGTGGTCCCGTTTATAGTAAGTATAAGTATTTGTGTATGTTATTTTCAATTAAAATAGTAAAGTGTGTAGGTAACTATAATTCTTAGGAATTGGTGAAAAACACTTACACTTTTAACCACATTAGTCTAGTTATTGCAAGAGCCTCACCCTCTGTAGTAGCTCTTCCAGTGTTTGATTCCTCATTCGACTAAAGCAAATACATTCAATACCTATAGACCGGACATCACGAACAAAATTTTCGTCCGAAAAAGTGTGTCCTGCTGGACACAAGTCTGAGTTTTTTGTAGTACGCTCCGCTGTTGCTTCAATATTCATATATTATTCTAGATGGCGTTACTGAGACATGGGATCAAAGTTTTTCTATGACATTTCCTTGACATGCCCGCTCTATAGTATTTTAAATCTCTAAAGAAAAAAACATTGCTTTAGTCCAATAAAGCAATGTTTTTTTCTTTCTTATGAAATTGATTCACTCTTCATAAACTCTTTGGAAAACACAAGAGTAATTTATAAGTGAGTAATAATTTATACACAAACATCCATATCAATAAAACGGTTTACCTGTTTTAAGAGCTACGGTGCCACAGACAGATACACCCAAACTCCCCCCATATTGTTTTGGGAATTAGCTTTATCAAACAAAGTGTATAGATATTTATTAACAAAAAGAGGCAGTATGTCGTTTCTGCCTACCCCCATAGAAAAAAGGCATTGAGTTTATGTATGTTTACAGCTATAGATGCACTATTAGTTTAAAAGATGAGAAATTAACTGAACTTTCTTTCTTAAAATAGAGTGTTTCTACTCAATTATGTTGAAATCAATAGTGTATTATAATACATCACTATAGACACTGTGGTAGGTAAGTAGGTTTATGCTATGTAAGTGTTGTCTATTGCTAAGAAGAAAAATCATACATTTTAACGCTTATATCTCAGTCAAGGCGAGGTTCCCTTACTACATAAGAAATTATTAATATCCCTGCTATCTCCCAAATACAAGAAAGGAAACATTTACATTTAAAATACCTACATTTTCTCAATAAAACCTCTGGCTTCTACTTTCATTTGTCGCATACAGATGGCGACACTTGTATGAACGAGACCAGACCACCTCGATAGATTAGACTTGATGAATTTGCTGTTGTTATCAAGAAGTACCAGTAAATATCGGTGTTGGAGGGAGCAATTAACGCCTGTGTTAACATAATAGGACGCACGTGAGACTACAGTCGCGGGGTCGCGTATAATGTTTTAAATCTATCTTCTATCCTGCTCTCCCCTCGTACATTGGATGGAAACGACTTACAGTGTACAGATGTATCGGAAATACACCTCATGGTTCCTAGACGAGTCTAGATTTATCATAGACCCTAGTTTCACACATTATCACACCCTATTTAATACACGCAACACTCGCAAAAAAGACAGAACCTTGCAGATTATTACGCAAAAGATAAAATCGTAAACAATATTTTACCTGATAGATTAGTCCCAGGTGCGAAGTTGTCCTTCTAATTTAGTATCTGACTTGTTTAGATACTTTTATTATTGATAAATCACGAAATTATTGTAATTTCATTAATTAATTCATACGTAATTTGCGTTGTTTTATTTCTTTTAATAACATTCGCCTACATTCGACACAGACCAAACCACTAAACGTCGAGTCGGGGAGTAGGGGATTTGAAGACTAGTGCTGGGCGTGCTGGCTGTAAAAAGCTCGCAACGATTTTTAGTAAGAAATAAAAATCGTCTAAAGTGTGTATAATTATGTAAGGATATTTTAATAAGCAAGTTCATGGTGTGTCGTGACAAAAGACTAATTATTTATTTTAAAAAAATTATTTAAAATATCTTTGATTCAATTTTATTTTTTTGTTTTATTATAGCTAAACATAAAACCAGTTTCAGGAACTTTAGCCTTGCTTTACCTCAAATGGGTTGCAATAGTTTAAAAAAAATACGGAATGATGAAAAGGGTTGTCAGAGGTGTCAGTGTGTATTTTACCTACCTGCTTCCCATTAGGAACTCGTGGCTAAATAGTAGCAGTTTAACGGGTCGATATAAGGTCAAGCTACGCAGACGAGGTCAGTCCGTAGATGGGTAACCATTCATTACATATCAAAACTCCTCTGTGCCTCGGAAAGCACGTAAAGCTGTTGGTCCCGGCTGTCATTTGAAGATCTATGATAGCCAGATGCCTAAAAATCTGACAACCCAGTTATCCAAAGGGGTATCGTGTTACCCAGGAACTGGGTTGTGAAGATCTAACAGGCAGTCGCTCCATGTAAATCACTGGTAATCAGCTGCATCTGGTTAAACTGGAAGCCGACCCCAACATAGTTGGGTAAAGGCTAGGCAGTTACTATCCATGAAAACATCCTATTAAAAATGCAACAACACTTGTCTTCTACAGGCAGCCAAAACTACTTGGCAATCTACTGTAGTCGAGTTTTGGTAATCGACTAAAAATATTGATTACACGTGACTATTGACTAAATGATTAGGAACAAAAGTACCGACCACATATTTATGTATTTGCAATTTGGGTAATTCTAATATCTGCCTTGTTATGATCACTTAGATCCAAACACCATCAAACGGATCCTAGCCAAAATTATTCATTTGCTACTCCTTAAAATAGGTACCTAGATAATAATCTCGATTCTGCATTTACTTGACGAAGAATAAAAATTAAATGATGATCTCAGAGATTGTAATGTTGATATGTTTTTTTTTTGTTACTTTTCCAGTGTAACTCTACGTATTTTCAAGGGAAAGAATCGGGTTTGTCATCCATAATAGATCACTATTATACCTATCTGTTGCATTTTCTAATTAGTCAAGCGCTTCATTTATTTGATGTAGACTAGGCCAATGGTAAATAATTGTTAATTCTGATCTTTGCCGAGTAGGGATGTAACGGGACAAATAAGTATGATATTTTTAAGCAACGCTTTCTACTGTTGCCTGTTGCGTAGACGATGTACACGTGCTCCATTGTTTTGTTTGTTTAAATTATCTTTGGTACGAATGTAAAATACTGCTATCATGATAATTCAGGCACCACTGTCAATTTTAATTTATACACGCCACTATTTTTTACCTTTTGGTGACTTAGTGTAATGTGTACAATCTAGAATATTATTTTTCTAATCTTCCTTGAAAGGTATTGCCATATCTATGGTAGGGGAACCAGTAGAAAATGGCGTCACCAGCAATAAGTACCTGAGTAGTTGGCGATCTTATCTAGAACTGATGATACATTAGAAGAAACTTAAATGGAATACAAACAATATTTTTGTATTGTTTTGATTCCTATTTTATCTGCTCATTTTCGTGAGTGTACCATCGTGCGCGCGCATCCTAAATGCCGAGGGATGCAATATGGCGGCTCGAGCTCACGATCTCAAACGGCGGCGTAGTTTTTATGTGCTCATTCTGCTCTGCGAATTGACAACATTTCAAAATTGACATGACCCTAAAACAAAAATACTGTTTCTTCATTTTTGTATGCTGAGTTCAAATATACTTTTTTATTTTTTTTATTGCGTAATTATTTCTGAGAAAAAAAATAAAAACCAAAAAAGATGCGATGACGTCACTTATACGGTGGAATGAGGTGGTTACCTACCTAACAGTTTTTTGACGTATCACAGTAAAACAAAGGATGTATCGCCATTCCACCGTATGAATGACGTCATTTGGCGCCTTTTTTAGAATGCACCGAATTTCAAAGTTAAAATTATGAATGAAAAGTACACAATTTTGAAAAACCAAAAAATATGGGTTCTCTAGTTTTGGATTAACTTTTATAAACCGTAATAAAACATGCAGGTTAAAATGTTGCCAATTGAAAAACACATTATTAGTGAGTGTCTTCATCTGCCTAGCCTTTTTCCAACTATGTCGGTCAGCGGTCAGCGTTTAGCAGGCTTAGCCATATTACTAATTCTATTTCTATTATCGTAATCGTTGGCGACAATAGAAAGAAAATGGCGTATAAGGAATCAGCTGTTTGACAACTGTCAGTTGTATTTCATTTTCAGCCATATACCTACTCGTATATTACAAATTCTACTCGATAACACTTGACAATTGACAAACAGCTGATTCCATATACGCCATTTTCTTTCTATTGTCGCAATAGAATAGAAATAGAATTTGTAATATGTCTAGGCCTGCAGTTTTAACCGGATGCAGCTGAATACCAGTGTTTTATATGGAGCGACTGCCTGTCGGATGTGCACAACCCCGTTACTGGGTAACACGATACCCAAGGTTAAACTGGTTGTCATAGACATACGAGCTTTCTGACTGTAATGACTTCCATAGATCTACAAATGACAACCGGGACCAACGGCCGCTTTACGTGCTTTCCGAGGCACGGAGGAGTTTTTGATATGTCAACATATCAAATGGTCACCCATCCGCGGACCAACCTCGACTAGTGTAGCTTAACCTTCGATCGACCCGTGAGGCTGTCATTATTTAGCCCCAAGCTCCTCAGTGAGTGAGTGCTCCTGAGTGTCATAGAGTATAGACTGTATTTTATTTTTTAAACTGAGAGAGGGTGGAGTGGACGTTAAAGTAAGAAACGAAATGCTCGCGGACGAAATCGAGCGTCCTAGTGCTTGTAGCAAATACAGTTCTGATTCTAATTCCGATAGTATTTTTTTTTTATTATTATTACTGATAGGCACGCATTTGACCACTATCTCACCCGATGGTAAGCGATGATGTGGTCGACGATGAAGCACGCTTGCCTAGAAGCAACCTGTTCACTCTTGACTTGAAGACCCCTAGGTTGTAGCTATCAGGAAACACCGACACCGGCAGGGAATTCCACTCTTTTGCTCTATTTTTTTTTTGTAATTTTGAAATTGCGTTGATTTCGCCATATACAGGGTGTAAGGGACTTCAAACTAATAGGATGCATTTAGCTCCTGATTTTGAATCATAATCCACCGAATTTTTTCTCAGGATTTTTTTTTTTATCGTTAATTCAGGTTTTTCAGTTTCATTTCAATGTTTAATAACATTCTCTGAAAGTAGCATTCCATTTATGTAAATAATGCGGCTAAATTATAAAACCAACAATGGATGTTGAAATACTCTAACGAACGACTTGACGGGGTGGGCGCTGGAAGCTCGCTGCGTGCGTTTTCCCACGGTTAAAATACATTGCGTATGAGAAAATAAAACAAATCAAGTTTATTGGATTCCCATAAGTCCCATAACGTTTCTGAAATAATATCTTGTACCGGTCATCTTGGTATAATATACTGAATTCATCGAAGTGCCATTCAACAACAATCAATCTCGATTCTAACTATCAAAATCAAAACAGTAAAAGTTAACCACCATGACATTTCAATTAAAAACTTTTTGCAGTAATCCCGCCCCTTACATTTCAAAATGGCGGCGGATCATATTCCGTACTTTTTAGTAGTTTTATTTGTAAAAAATACAGAAGCAGTGAACTTGCATTTTACTATTCCTGATGATAATATGGATTTTAACATGCAGACGCATTTAAAATACGAGAACGTTTTAAATTACTGTCTACACAAACACGATGCTTGTAGTTCTAACAACACCAATGTTTGTGGTTTGAAAATGGTGAATCGAAAAAGGTTTTACAAGGATTTTAAAAATGGATGCTATTTATTTTTGAGTAACATGTGTGATCATCCCGAGGAAGGTAAGTTTTAGTTTTTTATAATCCGTGCTAATTCAGAAACGCTAAGATATTTGCTATTTTAATTGCTAAGGAGTTTGTCCTGCCATGCCACTTCTTCCTAGTAATAGACACTAGGTAGGAAGTGGCGAAGGACGTGCGTTATGTGGGACGTTAAGGGCTTATTACACTATCTGATTTGTAGGATCCTAACTAGGAAATCGGAAGGTGTAATCGCAGTTAGGACAGATTGGATCTGATTTATAGTACCGACCGCTTTGTTGCTTCCTAACTAGGATCCTACGTAGGAATAGGATGCTACAAATCGGATAGGTAGTGTAATAAGCCTTTTAAATATCGGTAAAAAAAGGATGAATAGAAAAAAACTGTGACCAGGGTAAGTTTAAAGTCGTTTTTTACAACAAACAACTTGTTAAACACTAGGAAGTGTTTTAGGGGACTGTCTCAGTGTAGTTTTGTACTTTGGTCGTTCGAAAAGTGCATAACCTCGAGTCTGATTTGAACTAAAAAGGGGGGAGATGGGCGCCGTCATAAATGGCGGATTACCACATTTTTTCACAAGTCCCTCAATATGGGTTTCAAATGAAAGGGTTCGCTCGACTGGTAGAAAGAATACTTTACACTATGATAAATTTCTAATCCAAGATGTTCGCCACAACAATATGGGGAATCACTTTTTTTATTATATTGTGTTGACGCCATAGTGTATAGTAATATAGATTGTAGACGTTTTTTTTTAATTTAAGGTATGTAAAAAAAACATTCATTTTAGAGTACTTCATTGTTTCTGCTGGTAGTTGTAAACTGTATTTGACTGGAAGACGAGATGAGGAGTCTGAAGTACTTAATACTTCGCCGGATTATGAAATGGCAAATGAAACGGATTCTACTGCAGATACGAATTTCGGAGATATCGATGCGGGTTCGTTGAAATTTTAGTAGGTAAAATTAATTATTTTAATCAGTATTACTAAAGTGAAAACTTGTCATCCCTTTGGTAAGGTATTGTTTTATTTGGAATATATTTCACGAGTTGAAAAGGTTGCATTTTAAGCTCACTAGTTTAAAAAAAAAGCGCTTAATTTTTAACTTTTACCGTGAAGATAACTTTAACCTGCAGCAAAATAGCTTTTAGACGAAAGCAATTGGCGTGATATGTTATGTTTCCCGTGTG
The DNA here is from genome assembly GCA_921972225.1 of Euplexia lucipara. Taxonomy (NCBI): domain Eukaryota; kingdom Metazoa; phylum Arthropoda; class Insecta; order Lepidoptera; family Noctuidae; genus Euplexia; species Euplexia lucipara. The sequence continues at coordinate 8,671,724 of OV179172.1, read as the reverse complement.
GAACTTAACAAATATTTGTGCAGCATAGGTACAGATAATTGTTCCGCATCTGGCTGTTTGTGTACCTGTAAGTGAGTTTAAATGTTTGTAAGTTACGCTCCAAAGACATTCAATATTTATGATCTATGGGCCATCACGGACTCAATTTTTATGACTTTTATTTCTATGACTTGGATTTAGTACGCTCCGCTGCCGCTACAACATTGCTATATTATTCTAGATGGCGTTAAAGAGACACGGGGTCAAAATTTTTCGATGACATATCCTCGCACGTGCTCTCTATAGTATTTAAAATCTCTTTGTCCAGTTATAGAAGAAATTTCTAGTGTGGAGCAATTTTTCTTTTTCCAGATAACGATTCACACGCTCTCCGCAAGGGAAAATTCAGCACACTGTATGACATTGACACTTCTTTCGATTACCACATATGCCCTCACTCCTGCCCCCGGACATACTCCCCAGTGTGCGTGAACGTAAATAGAGGCTTCGGCAAGTATTTCAAGATGCTTACCTTTGTCAATCACTGTTCCGCTGATATTTACTATTGCAAAAATTGGAGAGGCGAGTATTTTTTTGCTTTTAGTCGATTTCTTTCTTCTTTTTTTTTTTTAAAAATGTGAGTAGCGACATTTGTGTTGCCTTGCGTGCACTAAAGTGACGTCAAATTATAGATGCGTGGGGTAGCCCCCGAAATTCAAACTCTCGTGTTTTTTTGCGATTTGCCGTTTAGTGTCATATTGTATGTTGATTAAAATATCAATTCTAATGAATTACATTTTCATGAAATAATCATTAATAATAATAAATAATACATCAGAAGTATATGAACTAAGATTTGAATGATTATAATTCTGTAAGCACACCTTACCGTCTTACTGTCGAAAATCATATTTTGTTCAACATAGGTAGGTACAGTCTGACACTAAAGAAAGTTTGAATTTCGCGGGGTACTTTGACACATGACATCCGCTAAAATTACGAGACGAACTTGTCTCCGCATTGGTGAAGTCTCGCCCAAATTCCCGCCAAAATTGTATTCGGTCTGAAATCTAGAATCATTCTCTTATTTATTTAATTTTTATGTCTGACGTTCAAAAGTGCCTTCTAGGGGTGTACCTAATTGAAATAAGTTATTTGACTTTGAATTTATAATAAGCTTTGTACTAAATATAACACTATTGATGGTTTACTAAATAATTAGTAGGTACTTACTTGAATATTTTCAGAATTTCAACCGCCTCCGAATGAGGACGAGAGTGTAAGATCGTCGCCATTAGCTTGGTCGTTTTGCGGAGCTTCCAGGTAAACAATTGAAAACCTTCCTACACATTAAAATAGGGGCAAAAAAGTTTTAGGTACTTAAATCTCTTTGACTGAATCCTAACCTCTTTTGTTAGATATTTACAATTCGCGCGTTTTGCGGAGGCCGCATCGTCTTTGGGACATTACGGATGGTTGGCTGGAGACTTCAAGTATTCGCATATAATGGAGCCGCATCAACGTATCCCCGGTTATGGATAATTGACAGGGTACACAATTCCAAAGAGATTTAAAATACTATAGAGCGGGCATGTCAAGGAAATGTCATAGAAAAACTTTTATCCCATGTCTCAGTAACGCCATCTAGAATAATATATGAATATTGGAGCGGCAGCGGAGCGTACTACAAAAAACTCATAGACTTGTATCCAGCAGGACACACTTTTTCGGACGAAAATTTTGTTCGTGATGTCCGGTCTATAGGTATTGAATGTCTTTGCTTAATTCTAATACCACGTGCGTTGGTCAAATACAGCACTGGGAGTAACAAGAGAGTGAAAACAGTCAAATTTCTATTTTGATAAGAGTACAATCATGGTCATTGATTGTACTCTTATGAAAATGGAATATCGAAAGGGGGCTAGACGGAAAAAGTTCTTACGAAAAGTTGTAACGACACTTTTTGCTATAGTTGTAAGCCGTGCGGCGTGCGCGTGTTTCTCTGTTATTAAATATGCGTGTGTGTGTGTGTGTGTGCCAGTTGTTGAGAGAGAGGACGGAGTGGGGAAACAGGTTACGGGTGTATACAGGTTTTTTGTTCAGATTAAATAATATCCCTCCTGTCCCTTATGACACCTCTCAAGTATTTCATTTTTTTATACATCATACATATCGTCACGCCTGTAATCCCCGAAGGGCTAGGCAGAGGTGTACCTGGTAGTACACCCACATTTCGCCATTATGTTTAAGTCCCATGTAATAGGGGGCGAGCCTATTGCCATTCATTGGGCACAAATCCAGACTCCGGGCTGCTACTGAGAAATCCCAGATTGAAAAACTCAATAACACTTTGCCCGACCCGGGGATCGAACCCGGGACCTCATGATCAGCAGTAGCGCTTGCGACCACTAGACCAACGACGACGATTTTTTTATTTTGACCGTTATTACTAAAACCTAGTGATGGTAGCTTCTTTCTTGATATATTACACGAATACACACATGCAGTATCTATGTACAGACGCTGCACATCAAGTTACCCCAATGTGTCAAATTTTCCCAATTGAATGTGAACCTTATTCTGTTTGACATAAAGTTGAAAAACGATCAAAGAAATTTGACACGTAGGGGCAAAGACATTCAATACCTATAGACCGGACATCACGAACAAAATTTTCGTCCGAAAAAGTGTGTCCTGCTGGATACAAGTCTATGAATTTTTTGTAGTAGGTACTTACGCTCCGCTGCCGCTCCAATATTCATATATTATTCTAGATGGCGTTACTGAGACATGGGATCAAAGTTTTTCTATGACATTTCCTTGTCATGTCCGCTCTATAGTATTTTAAATCTCTTTGCATAGGGGTAACTTGATGTGCTGGCGTCTGTACACGAATGCATCTTCATATCACAAATGTAGATATAGCCAATGATATTATAAGTAAAAAGGTGTAGGTAGGTTATAAGCGCTCAGCAAGCGACACATTAAAATCTGGCTAACTAGCCACACTTGACCAGTGTCGCGTCGCGCCGTCAACGACGCGTGCGTGCGAGCGTTAGTCTGCTGTTTTTTTAAGATCGAATGTTGTTTAGGTAACGTATCTACACCTTTTTACTTATAATATCATTATGACAAACTTTTTCTCTTTTTTTGTGATGAACCGTGTGTTGTCGATTCTCGCTATTAATTTATTAGGTGATAGGGATAATTATACTTCACTTTTAAGGTTAACTTTCAATATAAACTTTTATTATAACCTTTATACTATATTTGGAAGTAATGCGTCTAGTTCCTATCACACAAACGGGGCGAATAGAAGTGACTGAATCACTGAACGGAGGGCAGGCGCGTAGGTACGCATGAATAGGTTCTTTGTCGCCCAGAAATATAAACAGATTAATTCTTGCAACCAACGTTTCTAAGAAACTCAACACTCGCACCCCTTTGTCACGGTAATATTACCGTGCCTATGTTAAAACTATAGCCAATTGGCTATCTGAATCGACTGTGGCAGGGCTGCGTCGCGTCGCAACACACGGTTCATCACAAAAAAAATTGGTTGCCTGAAAAAGTCGGTATACGGGCGAAAGTTTTACGTGACAACGACTTTGAGTGGTAAAATAATTTATGTCTGTCTCTCTCGCTCTTAGGCGGGCTAACCATGCCCGAGTGGAAGGGACGCGTGCCTCTCACTCGCTCTCATTGTGAGCGCATAACGTGAGCGGAGCGTAACGCAGTTTCTTGAAGTGCCACCCGGCAAACCAATTTATAAGACGTTGTCACGTCAAAAAAAGAGAAAAAGTTTGTCAAAGAGATTTAAAAGGCTAGAGCGGACATGCGAGGAAATTTCATAGAAAAACTTTGATCCCATGTCTCAGTAACGCCATCTAGAATAATATATGAATATTGGAGCGGCAGCGGAGCGTACTAAAAAAAAACTCACACTTTTGGACGAGAATTTTGTTCGTGATGTCCGGTCTATAGGTACCTAGGTATTGAATGTCTTTGATCTCTATACTTCGCAACGTTATTTGTTGTTTTAAACCGCCAACGCAAAAAGATGGGTGTTATAAGTTTGACGTCGATGTCTTGACCATCTGTCTTTTTGTGTGTGTGTGTGTGTATGTCTGTGGCATCGTAGCTCTCAAATGGAAGGACCGATTTCGATGCGGTTTTCATGGCTCAACTATAGGAAACTTAACTTTAAAATGTGAGCTTTACTTTTTTGCGTCGGGGGTCATTTTAATTTTAAATTTAATAATAATTTGTGTGATAACAGAAAATAAAATTATGTATATGTTTTGTTGTGTTATCGCGTATTTGGTATTGGAGCTTAAGAGGTGATTCGTTACTAAATAAAATAAATATTATGCATTATAAAAAAAAACTTTTTATTTAAGATTATCTTCCGTAGAGTACAGATTTCAGTTGATTCTTATTGATGAAAAGAAAAATATTGTGATCCACATACCCAAATCGGTCCAGCCGTTTAGGATGAGTTGGGTGACCGACACGTACAGAAGAATTTATTATATATAAAGATATTGATAACAGAAAGAAAGAAAATATGTTTATTTAAGACACGCACAGGAAATTAAAAGTTTAAAAATAAAACTAAATCCATCACATATTTGCGGTATTTAAAATCATCGTGGCATCGTGCTGAGATATCTAGGGGCCTTTTTGGCCTTGCACATGTCTCTTTGTTATTTAAGTGTCCCAAATAAACATATTTTATTTCTTTCTTTCTTTAAGTATATTATTTCTTTTTTTAAGTATATTTTTTTTTAATTAAGAGGCCTATAATTTTTTTATGCCCAACAGCCCATACATTTTTTTTTTTACCACCCACACACACACACAACACACACCCACATGGCTTAAGACAGCCTTGTTGGAGGTTAGTACCTACTGTTTATACGGCTGATAAGTCACTAATTCACTATGTGACAGATTACAAATTTAATGGCCAGTCCATTAGATTTGTAATCTGTCACATAGTGACTCGGGTTCGAATATGAACGTGTTGTTCTAAATAAAACGTCTGGAGACAAACATGTGTTTCAATAAAGTAATTTATTATATCAGTGTGCAAGGACTCTACTACGCACTTTTCATCAAGCCCTACATTTATTTCTTACACCCCTATTTTTTATATAGTACAAAAAAAAATTGGGCTGTATCCGTACCTGTAACTGATCACATTTGCGTAATCAAAAGTAAAAAACGAAGTTCAATTTTTAAATAGCCACTATTTAGTTAAACTTAAATAACGAAAACAGCTGTTGGAGGCGGGGGCACGCGAACGTGAGCGAGAGATGACGATTAATGAAAACTACTATGTCATGAATAGCTTTTGGATATAAACAAACATTAGGTGATTATTTGGGATATAAACAAACGCCAATAACTTTGCTGTTTATGAATATTATTAATTGATACCTACTTTACAAATATAAAGAGAAGACCGTCTAGAATAAGCCCTTTAAGTATTTGTACTAATTGAAAATTAGTGGTGTATATTTATTTCATATCTTCTCTGGCACTTTGGTCCGCCATAATGCCCAATTCCCGCAGTATCAAGGTATCTACAACACTTTCGTCGACCTCCTGACCTGGATGATGAATCAGATGCAACAAAATCCTAGGCTTGCTATTACCACCCCATTTGCAAATGGCGCAGGTGAATAAAAACTTTTTTGACGGTTGTTTTCTTTTTTTTCTTTTGACACCGTGTATTTCCAGCCGGTGTTGGGAGTATAGATTAGAGCAGAACATTTTTTTGCATTCCGGACATCTGGAATAGAGACATTTAAATTAAATAAATAATAAATATTCTATAACTTTCACATAACCCAAACCCAAACTTAACAGTGTGCTATGGTTACTAGGCAACTGATAAACATATTTATATACAGGGTGTCTCATTCAAATCGGTCAGTATGGGAAAGTCTGAAACTATAAGACATACGAAGATCTGTTCTGAGGAAACATGTCATCGATTTTAATAACAAGAAAAACTGCATTCATACATTCTGTACTATTGTAGTAATATTGTAAACGTGGTCACTTCGAGCACCTACTAAAATAAATTAAAGTATGTGGAAACAATGCATTTCATTCATTTTAGTCATCATGTTTCATACAGACATTTACTGATTAATACCTACACAATCGATATCTAAATAGAAATAGTGTAGGTTTTTTTTTTCTAAATAACCGGGTTCGATTCCTGAACGGAGTACAGATGTTTTTCGAAATGTATGAATGCAGTTTTTCTTGTTATTAAAATCGATGACATGGTTCCTTAGAACAGACCTTCGTATGTCTTATAGTTTCAGACTTTCCCATACTGACCGATTTGAATGAGACACCCTGTATAGGGCGCCTGGTAATTAGTGACCGATACCTAAACACGTGATTGTATTCATGATTTCAATAAACTTTCCCAAAAAAACTATTTTGTTTTATACTTAAATAAAAACTCCAATACTGGATGTATGACTGGGGTACAGTCAGCCCCAAAAGTCGACGAGCGTTAAGTTAATTCATGCAAAATGTTGTTCAGCAAATTTTGAACTTTTAAGATATGAATTCAATTCTGGCACTAGTCTTGTAAGATACAAAAAAGTAGTTTATTTAGTAGGTAGTTGTTGAGGAAATATTGTAAGCGTCAGGACCCCTGGGGCCCTGGACCAATAGAGATATTTGAAGTCTAGAAAATAACAAAATTTAGTACCTACTTGCTACTATTTGATACCTAACTTCAAATATTTAGTACCTCGACTGACATCGAAAAAACATGCAAAGGAAGTGGTCAGACATTCTGAAGTCAGGATGTCTTGGAAAAAAGCTGATATTTTGACGCGAGAATTTTCGATTGAAAATTAGGGTGCTTTTTTGATATTAAGTTAAAATAAGGCGAAAAATTAAATATTTTAAATCAAATAAATTACAGTGTATTTAGGACATGATAAGTTAAGTTTTCACCAAATTTTGTAAATAAAAAAACATTTTTGTAAAAGATAAAAATAAAAAACCAAAAACTTGGTTACTTATTTGAACTTTTTACCTAAATTTTGAGGTTATGTGAGAAAAATGTAAATACAAAAGTTGTAGATCTCTTTAATACCTAACATACATTTAACTTTTTTCCATAGGACTTGTAGTTTTGCCGGAAATCATGATAACCAGTTCGTACCCTTAAGTCTTTGAACGCCACGTCGGACACACGTTGACCGCGAACAATTGAATTTCTATTGTATCTGGTGGTTGGCAGTCAACGTGTTAAACCCGGGTGGGGGGGTTCCCCCTCCCACTTCTCGAACTCGGATCGACCGTCATTTATTTTTCGTTTCATTTTTATCATATTCCCCTCCTTTTCTAATGGGTTTCATCCTACTATAATTTTTTTGGTTTCAAAAATTATCGACCCTGGTCTACTGGGGTCCTAACGCTTACGAAATATGGATATGGTCATCGACTTTTGAGGCTGACTATTTATGATATAAAATAAGCATAATGAGCTATTTGATAAAATTTTAGTCTCTCATCTAGATTACTAGAAAATATTCGACACATATTTTTTTCTTTTTCAATTTGATGAAAAACTGTTTAGATTAAGTTGAGGAGAGGGGGCTTGTAACGTCTTTATCTAGTATAAACTGTACTGCCTAGTGACGTCATGCAACATTTGGACTCGATGTATCGCCGTTATTTTTTGATTACTTACGTGAAAAAAGAAAAAAATATGTGTCGAATATTTTCTTATAAACTAGATGAGGAACTAAAAACTTAAATTTTATCAAATAGCCCATTGATGACATTATTTATTTATTTATTTATTTCAAAACACATCTATCATAACAGGTTACCCCAAATCGGTAGTGTGGCATTCTACAATATTATATATTCTATATTATATTATCTGTCAAAATAAACAAAGTTAAGCTAACAAACCTCTTTCTACTTTTCCGATGTGTAGTAAAATCCTTGATACTGCTAAAAGAGTCCTTGCAGACGGGACACTCCTTCACTACTTCCATGCTGTGACTCCGTTCGTGGTGCTTCAGTGCCTTGGCGTGCCTCGCTATGAACCCGCACTGTTCGCACTTGTGCGGGTTGTCAGGTCTATGGATCAGTTCGTGTTTTTTCGTGTTCTTCTTAGACACGCTTCGGTATGGGCAATGAGAACATTTGTAGGGTTTTATGCCTGTTGGCGGAGAATTAACGCATCATTACATATTATAAGAAAAGAAAGAAAAGAAGAAAGAAAAGCAAGAAAAGAGTGAAAAGAAAGAAAAGAAAGAAAGAAAGAAAAGAAAGAAAAGAAAGAGAAGAAAGAAAAGAAAGAAAAGAAAGAAAGAAAATACTTTATTTGGACCTCTTTGGTCCAAATAAAGTATTTTCTTTCTTTTATTTCTTTCTTTGATTTAAAATACTATAGAGCGGGCATGTCAACGAAATGTCATAGAAATACTTTAATTCCATGTCTCAGTAACGCCATCTAGAATAATATATTGAAGCGGCAGCAGTACTAAAAAAATGTTATAAGAAAAAGTGCGTGCGTGTGTGTGTCAAAAGTGTTATAAGTGATCATTTGTTCTGTGTCTGGGTGTAATTCATCTATTGTATGTATGTATTTAGAAATATTATAAGTATGTTTATCAGCTGTTTAGTACCCATAACACAAGCTCTCAAGGTTAACTTGGGACTAGATGGCGTTGAGTAAAAAGTTGTGGAATATTTATTTATTTATACATTTGTTAGTTATCTTGTCCCGCAAGGTTGTTGGTGTTTTACAAGTAACCCAGACACAACAAATTATCGTGCTCATCACACAAATATTTGTCTTGGGTGGGAATTGACAACCACCTCCGGCATAGCAGTCAGGGCCACTAACGCTTGGAGTGTAGCCTTTGGGATCCGGTGGGATGTGGGTAGAAGAAGGGTAAGGGAAACATTGGAGGACACTGCATGTGACCTTGACCTCAATGACAATAAAAACCTCAAGGTCAAATGTATAAAACTCAAGGTCAAATGTATAAAACTCAAGGTCAAATGTATAAAATGCTGGGAAACTCCTGGTACATCAAAGGGCATGACCTTGACCTCAAGGTCAAATGTATAAAATGTTGGGAAACGTCATTGAACTAATTAACTCTGATTTACCTTGATGAATACGGACGTGTTCTTCAAATAGAACCTTATTATACGTAGAATAGTCACACATGAAGCATTGGAACGGATTCTCCCCTCTATGCATCTTGCGGATGTGACGTAGCATCTTCTCTTCCGTCTCCGCTGTGTACCGCTTGCATTCTGGGCAGCGCACGCGAGGTGGTTGCGTTGCCAAGTACGCCTCGAGGGGAGATGTTGATCGGCTGAAATTCGGTTTCGAGAGTTTATTTCTCTAAAAGAAATTTGCAATAATCACTTACAAGAGAAACAAAAGAAGAATCTTAATTCTAACATCAAGGATAATGCCTATTTAAATGTATTTATTTATTTAAGGTAAACCAACAGCTTCTGTATACAGCATTACATAAGAATAACAGTAAAAAGTATCAGACTTATACAGTCGCCAATAATAGGTCGACCAACATTCAAGTGAGTGAAAAAACATTTAATTATTATTAGCTCACTAATTATTAAAATTATAAACAATTAAATAAAAGTTAAAAAGAAAACATAATGAAATTACAAATACATACACAATGAGAGCTAATGAGATCAAAATGACAACAAAATTTAAAATTAAAATAGAAACAAAACAAAATAAAATATTCACAACTATCAGAAAATAATGACGTAAAAATTTCAAGAATGTATAATTGTATAATCAAATTATAATATAAACATTGAGTATTGAGTATTATGAATTAACAAGAAATTAAATAAGTTATATCCAAAGAGATTTAAAATACTATAGAGCGGTCAAGGAATAGTCATAGAAAAACTTTGATCCCATGTCTCAGTAACGCCATCTAGAATAATACAGCAATATTGGAGTAGAAGCAAAGAGTAGTAATTTTTTTTTAAAGTCTTAGATTTATGTGCCCTAGGATCGGATGAAAGTCAATAGTAAGTATTGAATGTTTTTGAGATTTACACAAGACAGTGCCCAAAAACGGCCTCCCTTCACCATTACCTAGAGTTATTGCTGGGAAGAAAAAGTGGCGGAACAAACTCCCCAGCAACACATCTGTCTGGTATGTTAGAAGAACTGAGTTTACACAAGTTTTTAGTTGTGCAGTGACATCTATCTCGCCACATACGAACTAACTACTGACATCCTACATCGCGATGTTAAAGTTATCCGAGCGATTGAACGTATACAAGTTCCCGACAACAACCGTCGGGCAGTAGTAGCCCACCAGACACAACACCCGTCTGCGAGGAGAAGACGAGCGAGCTATGGGGGATGAGGAACTTTACACTCTTTTCCACATACCACTTAAGTTGAATTATAATGACCAATTTAATGATTACTTCTATTTTAAATATTCCTTAATCCTTCAAAATAGAAAGACAATCACAGTTCGCTTGGGGTTTAATGAATTAACCTTTTAAGCGCTTGGCTAAATATTAGTTGCCGTACCCGTAGCGCCGGACCGAAATTGCTACACATCAATAAAATAATACCTACAGATAATAAGGAGAAACAATTGTTGTATCGATTTTTAGTTTTTGTTACATAAATAATATCTAGTATCTATTACTCGCAACCGGCGTGTGTGTATGATGACAACATGTATGAATGTAAACGAAGCAAAAGAAGTATGTAAGAATCGTAGCATATAGGCAGAAACTACAGAGCGCCTGTAGTTTCTGCCTGGGGTAGGCAGAAACATGGGAAAAAGGCGTGAGTTTATGTATGTATGTATGTAAATAATATCTCAATTCGATAATGGTTTTAGTTGTACCACACATCAAAAAAATCATGTCATGCATGTTCTCTGTCGCAAAAATACGACACGAGCGGTAGGGGACACGGAAATATGTGTCGCATATTTGCGACACAGGCGGTTAAAAGGTTAATAGAATGTAAAAGAAATTAAAAACATTCAAAAATGCTTGCAACCTCTAGTCCAATGAGGCAGTCAGTAAATGTTTTTTCTTTCTTTTAAAACAGCCCCCCTAGCCAAGTTGACAATCTACAATCGTAAACGCGATTAGAAAACTAGCAACGTATGGGAATGACATCACCTCTCGCTAAGTCACGTGGTCAAAACAAAGGAATTTGAGGCGTTTTCGATTGTAGAAAGAGTCAAGTTACAAACGATTCGTATCTATCAGTAAATCAGTAAATCAGTATATTTATTTGCTCAAACATGTGTACACATACAAAATAGAAACTTGCATGCAAGATATTAAAAATAAAAAAAAAGTTCAGACATGTTTGCCACATAATATGGCGTGCAAATCTTGTGCAAATTAAATTAAAAAATACAAAAATTAATACAAAACTTACAAATTATTAATGTCACAATATTAATGAAATTTAAAAAGCAAAAATATGAATAAAATTAAAAAATACTAAACTAATACAATAAAATGTTGTCAAAATGTTGTAGAATGTCGATAAAAATTTAAAAAATAATATTGTCCAAGTCAAATTTACCAATGTCATTCCATCAAATGTCAAAATTACAATATAAAAAATGTCTAATAAGCTAATAAAATGTCAAAAGAAAAGATGAAGTTTATGTCAAAATAAATGATTCTGTTAAAAATTCACTGACATTATAGTAAGCTTTTTTGACTAGAAACATCCTTAGTTGTTTCTTTAATTTTACATTATCAAGCTCTCTCCAACTTTTCGGCAATTTATTATAAATGGTGGGAGCCATGCAAAAAACACTTTTGCGCATAAGTGCAGTCCTACTACTATGCAGACACAGCTGACTTTGATCTCGCCTGTTTCTAGGGAATTTATCTGCCATTCGGTTAAACAAGTTTTTATTGTTTCTAACAAACATTACTATTTCTAAAATATAAAGTGATGCTAATGTTAATATGTTATAGTTTATGAAATACGGTTTACAACTGTCAGAAGTGTTTAACTTAAACATGGCTCTGAGGCATCTTTTTTGTGCTTTAAATGCAACTTCTTTAAGAGTCGAGTTACCCCAAAAGATTACCCCATATCTGAGAACAGATTCAGTTAGGCCATAGTAAGCGGTTAATAACGCCTCTACGTTAACTGTTCGTGACAACATATGCAAGGCGTACGCACTACTGCTTACTCTTTTGGTCAGGACCTCAATGTGTGCCTTCCAATTTAAATTACGGTCTATTGTCAGTCCTAGAAATTTAGTTGTATTAACTGTGTCAATTGTAATGTTATCATACTTTATGTCAAGATTAGGAAGAGTCAGTGCACGCTGGCTAAAATGCATAATGACGGTCTTATTCAAGTTAATTTTTAAATGGTTATTTTGAACCCATTCTATGGTATCTTTCAAAGTTTTATTAATGTCTTCGTTATAAATATCTCTTTGATTGCACGGTATTGTTATAGTACTGTCATCTGCGAATAATGTCATCGGATGATTTATTGCCATTGGAAAGTCATTAATGTAAATAGTAAAAAGTGGTGGACCCAGTATGCTTCCTTGTGGAACTCCGTAGACAACGTTTCGTTCGTCTGATAGAAATATTTCTTCCTTTTTGGTGCTAGTATTTAATCTGTTTATTTCAGTCAATTGTTTTCTATCAGTTAGGTACGATTTTAATAGCTCTAGGACGTTTCCTCTTACACCATAAGCATCTAGCTTTTTAAATAAAATTTTATGTTGCACGTAATCAAATGCTTGGGTTAAATCACAAAATATCGCGCATACCGGTGTATCCTATCCTCTTTCTACAATCGAAAACGCCTCAAATCCCTTTGTTTTGACCACGTGACTTAGCGAGACGTGATGGTATTCCCATACATTGCTAGTTTTCTAATCGCGTTTACGATTGTAGATTGTCAACTTGGCTAGGGGGGTAAACTTATTTTATCTATACTACCCACTTTGTGAATAAATTATTTTTTAGCGCCCTCATTTTTTCACTTACTTAAAAACCACTATGACTTCAAGTTAAGAGTGCGCCCAACCTGCGTAGCATGAACACATTGAACACAGAAGAAACGGCCTTTGTCTACAGACTAATCGGCAAAGTGACAGATTATATAGACAGGAACCTCAATCTGTCAAATTTCTTTCAATACACCTGCCTGCGTAGCATGAACACTTAATTTCTTTTCTTCCGAGACACGACAAGGACCGTTTCTTCGGTGTTCATGCTACGCAGGCTGGTATGCGTTGGCCACTTTTGACAATAATCGAAAGTTTGGTTACTTTTTCGGTGATAAAATACATAAATAAATAATGTTTACTTCTCTTCAAAAAGGACAATGGACAAAAATGTATGGAACGTGGTACCCGCTCCAATAGTCCTCATTAATATATCATTGAATAGACATTTTGATGCAGAAAAACGTCTACCATGGCGCCTGTCCCTATTCACGTTTGGAAAGCAGTAATCTCACTATCTATACTTATTATTATAAAGCTTTAATCTCAGGAACTGCTAGTCCGATTTAAAAAATTCTTTCAGTGTTAGATAGCCCATTTATTGAGGAAGGCTATAAGCTATATATCATCGCTACGCTACGACTAAAAGGAGCCGAGCAGCAGGGGTGAAACCACGGGGAACAGCTTGTGTTTTATAAATGATGAAGAATTTATTACAAACTACTTATATAAGTAAAATAAAGCTAGAATAACATGATATAACACATTTAGGATTCTATTATTAAAAAAAGTAAGAAAACAAGCATTCTTTAAATACAAAACATATATTTCATCAATAAGTGAGTAGATTTAAAACATTACATATCGGTATCAACTATAACAGCATTGAGGAAAGATGCCGGAGCAGTAAAACCCGTATGCCTCGCATAGCCTAAGTACCATACGATGGACACTATATGTGCACAAGTGCCGATCGTACGTCGCCCGGTTAAACATGTGCAATACTGTTGAAAATGAGGAGTGCATGGCAAAGTCTTACGTAAAAACGTTATTAATAGAAAACATGAACGGAAATGCCGAAAATATTACCTTGGTACTCATTTTCTTACATAAATAAGTGGTAACTTATATACTCGTATATGTATGTTTATCGCCGGGGCCACGAGACTGTCTAAACAGGTTACTGTGGCCCTGGAAAGCAAAGGGAAACTGAAGGAACAGGGTTTTTATTAGTTAGTAAGACTGTCGTTTATCTTCAAACGCAATCAGATTTGAGAGTGGCGGCTATAGTAAAAATTGTTCCTCTTGGTAAGACCTTTTAAACGACACTACAATCATATCTATTGGAGCCGGGTACCATTTTGCTCATTCTTCTTTTCTTACGGAATTGCACCTACCATTGTTTGTCTCTCTGTATTACCTAAAGGTTGACTGGTAGAAAATGCCTTAGGCAATAAATCCGCCTATGTACATTTGTGTGCTTGAAGTATTAAATAAATAAATGAATAAACCTACATCTCAAAAAGTTGCAAATTCCTGTCTCTATTCTTAAAGATCTTCTTAGTTTTTTTTAACGTGTCTCGTATTTACCACAATTATTAAAAATTATCTGTGCCGCTAGTGGACGCCAGCGCTTACCAGGGCGCACTCTTAAATTAATTGATTATTGTGAGCTATATTGGCGGAGATTAAACATTAATTAGAGAGGGGTGCTACTGTGCGCAAACAAACATCTGTTCCGTGTATTCTAAAGTTTTGACTCACTGACTGATCTGGGCCCTATCCAATAAAGCTGACAATCCGACATATATGTCAAAAAATGACAAAATTGTAGAATTGTCGCGCTTAAGCTGTTTAATAAACGTGACAAATATGTCAAAAATCGACAGGTGAAATCTTGACTTATTTTTAATGTAAAAACACGTTTAATAAAACTCGACATATCAAAAAACCACAGTCACAATATTTCTGACAATTGTCGGTGACAATATTGTCGGATTGTCGGGACAATTATATCGACTTTTGACATATTTGCAAAGAATTTTGTTTTAAGAAGCTGGATGAGGGTAAAATTGAAAAAGATATTATCAAAGTACAAGAATAAAACAATCACTAGTGCAACTGTTCTTCGATTGTGTTATGATCGCGTGTAAGATGGAAATGCACAGAAAACTTACCATTTTTGGCCTTATTTACGAAAGTAAAAATATAGTTTTTGGGAAGTTTAGTGACCAATTGACCCACGATGTAAAAATAAATAAATGGAAGGAAATAGCCGAAAACTTAAGAACATTAGGTATTTTCAATAAATACTGGAAATACCTTCGTGACACTAAAGGCGCAAAAGGACCATGGTAAGGTTTAGTTTATTTTAACTAGTTTATCCTTCATCAATCCGTATTTTTTTTTTATTTATTTAGTATTCATCATCACTACTCTCACTGCTCGATGTAAGTACCTACCATTTTTTTGTAATAAACTTTTTCAATACACTTTTTTACACCTTCAAAATTCAAAATATGGTTTCGCGACAGAGGGTAACGCGCCTGTCAGAATTGTCGGACAATTCTACAAATATGTCAACATGTCATGACAATTTTCTGTTTAATAAAGCAGATTTGACAAGTTTTTCACGACAAATTGTCACCTGTCACCTGTCGCATATAAAGTTTTATAAAACAGAAAAATGTCAAGAAAAAAAAGAGTCCGACATATTTGTAAATGTTCCACCATGACAATTTTGTCGCCAGTAAGTTTTATTAAACAGAAAAATTGTCGAGTTGTCACTTTTTGACATATGTCGGACTTGTCGGATTGTCAGCTTTATTGGATAGGGCCCTGGTCCCCTCATTCTGTGTGGTTCTTTCCTCAAAAGACCATTTCAGACACTAATCGGCATGGATCTTACATGATTTGACCAAGATAATGTCTGGACTTTAAAAGAGACTATGACCTCTGAGTTTCTTTCGGTGTTTCTTCTCAGAGTAGTCAGGTAGTGAAACTCCGATCTTATCTACTAGTTAAAAAAAAAGACGTGTAAAAGTGTTTGTGAAAACCTATTTACAGAAATTAATATCATTTATCATTTAAAAATAGTTTAGGAGTGACAAAACATTCACCCCCCCCCAAGCCTCTACACAACGCCCCCATTTTTTTCTGGGTCTCTGACCGCCCTTCCCTTGTGGGCGCTGTTTTAAAATAATTACTTACTTATTTTGTTCAACCTTAACGGTCTCAGAAGTTTTTGCAGTATCTCCAGTGGGGTACTGGGAGCTGGAAGCCACGTCTATAAATACTGTATTTGACAGATCAATAGTGTTATCTTCTGCCATGGTGTATAGGTATCTGGAAGAAAAATAGTACCATGAAACAGGGTGAATTGAAACTTAAGGGTGAATAGAAACAAAATTTTGAGGGAGATTTTTACAATAGTTAAATAATATGTGATGCTAAAAAGGTGTTGAAATGATTTTTTAGAATGGGCCATGGGCTATTGAACAAAATTTTAGTTTTTAGCTTGACACAGATTTTTTCACTTTTCACTTAATAAAAAAATCAAATCAAATCAAATAATCCTTATTTGTGAACATAGGTGATAAAAAGTCTTATGGATACATTTTAGCCAAGCTCTATGTTCAACCTATGAGATTGGTGTATGTACAAATATTTGTATGCCGTACAAAATCAATTTCAAGTTATTATTGACAATTAAATTTATAATAAGGAATAAAATATTAATTATAATTAATTATTGCATGCATGTCAGTGGTGTTTAAATTAATACATTAATTAAAGTGCTGTTAGTTATTGTCATATTTTATTATTACAAAATTCTTCCAAAGAGTAATATGTCTTGTCTATTAGAAATGAAAACAATATATTTTTTAATTTGTGGACATTATCTTCACCTCTTATACATTTCGGTAATTTATTATAGACCTTCGGAGCTATTACAAAAATACTGCGCTTGTATAGTGCGGTACTAGTTCCGACTGTTTGTAACCGATCACAACGGCGATGGATGACTCGTTACTCGGGCAAATTGCGCCGACTATAGCTGCATATATCAGCTATAAATTCAGCCGGGCGGTCCTAAAATCTATTTCCAAGCGCGGGACTACATTTATAAATAAGAACTTTTAATGAATGAAGGTTCATTTGGTTGTCAATAAAAGAAACATCTTTAAATGTACGAAATATTGGCGATAATGGATGCAAAATTAATTGTTTCTTACCGAATTGAATGAGGTTACCCTATGGTTTGAATGATAAAGTTTCTTCAATTAAATATTCACTTAGTTATTTTTATAAAATCACCAATACAGTGGTTTTACACAACAAACAAAAATAAACAAACAAACCACATCGCCCTTCGGCACTCCCGATTGACGTTTGAGCTGATTGACAAGACTATAATATGACATAATTGACATTTCCATATGCCTATAGAGATGTCAACCACGTATTTAGTCGAGTTGGGTGTTAAAATGCTCGGCATTGTTGACTCTTGTACTGAAGAATCGACATTATTACTTCTCATCGTCATGCTCGAGACGGAAGAAATGTCTATACAATCTGTCACTTTGTCGATTTTTCCGTAAACAAAAGTCGTTTCTTCGGTGTTCATGCAATCATGCTACGCGGGGGCAGCCAGCAGCAACTAAGACGCGGTTGAAAAATGATTTATTTATTCCATTCATATTTTTATTACTCATCGCAACTTGAGACCCTTTTCTAGTGACAAAACTTCATTTAACCTAAAGACCAGAGGACTAGGTCATTCTATGGCTAAAAAAGTTGCGTTACGTTTAGTATTTATGCCTTTTTATAAAGTTTATTTTGTTATTGCCTAAATGTATGTGTTTGCTTTTAGTATCAATAGCTAGTTGTACTATTGTGACCCTTCCATACTTGTTCATACTTTATTTCATATCACCATAGCATTATGAAACCTTATTCGTGAAAACCTACAGAGAAAAGTCAAGGCCTCAAAAAGTTGCAACTATTAGCGTATTCAGCGCGCCTCGGATTTTAGAAAAATGTCTGATAATAAAGTTTTTTCCTGAAGGATCTTATCTTTTTCACTGTGTCTATAGCGTTGACACCACAAAACTACCCCTTTTTGTGCCGTCTACCGAGTGAGACCGTTGAACCTATCAACTTTGCAGATGTTCATGACGTTTCAGAGCCAGTCACGCT
The DNA here is from genome assembly GCA_921972225.1 of Euplexia lucipara. Classification (NCBI taxonomy): domain Eukaryota; kingdom Metazoa; phylum Arthropoda; class Insecta; order Lepidoptera; family Noctuidae; genus Euplexia; species Euplexia lucipara. The sequence goes on along the minus strand of OV179172.1, from coordinate 8,653,521 downwards.
AAAGTTGCGTGGCAATACCTCAAAACAAAAACTCTTAATTCTGGCCTGCATGGGCTGCATGGTAGATTACGGCCCACTTCTTCTCACAGAGAAGAGGCCAATATCCTTACAGTGGGACATTATAAATCATAACTTTTCAAGGTTTAAAGTGATGAACCAAACTTTGTTTAGCCTTATAATCAATTTATGATGTGTTACCTTCTTAGTTTTAGCTTAAGACTTGTCAAATGTCAAATTGTCACCTGAAAACCGACCGAGAAGACATCTGTAATGTCAAAGATGGCGTTGGAATCGATAAAGGTTCAGCTCAACTTCCCTAATTTTTTTCTTTTTTCAGAACCTTCTTGCGACAATAACAAACACACTAAAAGAAGAATTAGCGAAATTTGTCCAGCGACGTGTTGCCATGACCAAGGAAAATAGGGTTCCATTTTTATATATATAGATTACTACTTGTGTAATTACAGTAGGTTTAAATAAAGTAGATTTTATTAGTAAATTATCAAATAACATATTCATTTAATGAAATCAACCGGATTTTGTGGGTGTGACTTTTGAAGTTTCGCCATCTCCTCGTGATACTCCTGGTATTCAGGAGCTTGAACGTACGTATACTTTATACCACCCTCTTCCCTGATAGTTGGCTTAAATTCGCTTGAGACTGATTCATCATCCGATTTTTCTTTCGATATCTGATTTTCTGTAGACCGTTCTTTAGATCGGTCACCGCTGCGATCTGAAGCCCCGTCATGTATTACAACATTGTCATCTTCAATATTTTCTTTTGTGTCACTTTCCAGCCTCAATTCAGTCTTTTCCACTGCAGTAATTTTATCTTCGTTAGTATCCGGATTTTTCTGATGCTCTATGAACAAAATAGAAGGGTTTTCTTTTTGTCTTATTTCAGTGTCCACGTGCGACGTCCCGTACTCTTGTTCTCCAGTACCTTCTACTTTTGGTTCTTTGCGAGAATTGGTTTGTTCTTGCTCTTGGCGTTTATGATTATTATTTTTAATGTTGTCGTTCGTTTCGCCATCCATTCCGCTTTGATGATCGTCATTTATTTCACTATTTGTAATAGGATTTACCTCGTGATTGATAACTTGCGTATCGTCTTGTGAACTCTGGTTTTCATCAATTGGATTTTGTTTGGCTTCTTGTTGATTTTCTTCAATTGCATTTGGTTCAGAAGTACGTACTTCTGTTACGTCATTATGAGCATTAAAGTATGCGTTTTTAGTTAAGTTGTTGTTGTTGCGTTGTTGTTTAGTTAAGTTTACTGGATTATGATTGATATTCATTTTATTAACCATAGCATTTTTCTTGAGATATTTATATTTGAGCTTTAGATTTTTTGATAGCGAAGCCGTCTCATTCAAGACCGCTTGCGGATCGATCTTTGCACTAAATTCTTTTCTCAGTTTAATTTTGTTTAATTGACCTTTTCCGTGTTCTCTGTTTCCCTGTTGTGCATTTCCTGTTCTATTTTTGACCTCATTAACATCGCTGGCTCGCTGGACGGCAGTTGGGGTTCCATCAGCTATATGCGCGATCCAGTTAGCAGCCTTTCCAGCTAGTTTATCAGCCAGCTCGTCAAACTTTCTTGACGCAAGAAGTTGACTTATAAAACCATCTATATCGTAATGACCGGTTTGCGGTTTGTGTTTTACTGCGATAGCTGATGTGTTTATGTTACATAGATGCACCATTACTAGAAAAAAAGGTATTTTTAGAGTGTAATGTTATTTTTTTTTATACTGAATAGTTGTTAGTCACAGTTCCTAATAACAGTTTCCTAAAATGTTGTAAATCCTAACAAAAGTATAGTAAGTACAGACTCTGTCTTTTCAGCCGTTATATCGTTGATTAAAAAGAGTTTTTTTTTTTTTGAAATTTAATAAAATTTATTTATTTATTCGTACGGTCCTTAGTCGCCACTAAGTTATGTCAGATGTTTTTTAAGAAACTAGTTAAATAGCTTATTATATTATGTAACAGTAGAATTTGGTTAACTTACAAAAATAATACAATAAAATCAAATATTTCATTGCAGTTTTTTAACTAGGTACTACCTAAAATAAGGAGGTAAAACTTTTATGTTAACGTTGAACGAACGTGAGAACATAAAATAATATTAAATGCCATAAAATAACAATTATTTTGAATGTTATTGCACAGCGACTTGTTATAAGTAAGTAACACGCATCAGCGCATAAAGAATCTACTTCGTGTGAGGCTGACTTTCATATTTTTTATTACCCCAACATACAATAAAAAAAAACCGGTTGAATTGATAATCTCCTCCTGAAGTCGGTTAAAAAAGGTCAGTTTATAAGGGTCACTTTTATGAATAAAAATAGTAAAAAATAAACTTTCATCGTGAGTGGAAACTTTGAAAGAAAATGTTGATGCTCGGACGGGCCAACATTTTTTTACATTTAAGGTTTCTTCCGCCACTATTCTTATATCCCAATGCGATAGATCGGTTGATTTACAATTGAATATTTTCCATATAACTAACTAATAACATTTAAGGTTTTGGAATAATATTGAAAGGGAGCGCAGAGCGCTATCTGTCCGATGTAAAAACTTAAACATGAGCTACTTGAGGACCTTTGCGCTTAATGAGGGTAAATTCAGCCAAATTCTTATAATGAGATAATATTTTTTAGTTTGAACGTACCTACAGTATTAAAATTTCAAGTAACTGTGGCGTCACGTGTCCTAAATATAAGTGCGAAGTCAAGTGCCAACGCTAGAAATGTTTAAGGGACGCTTTTCCGAAAACCCGTGAAATTACGACTAGGTTACTCGACTATTTTGCCAATTAGTCGTCATTATTACAACCGATTAATACACTTAGTTGGCCAAAGTCAAATTCGGGGCATCTCTAATTAGTAGACAGCCATTGACCTAAGGTTTTCCAGTTCTTAGCAACCGGTGTTGCCAAATTGGGTACCTAATTTTATTGAAGCCATTTAAGCCAAGAAATGGCTTCAGTCAAAAACGTGTTTACAGAGAAATCCATCCAACCCATCGACACTATAAATATTTTTAAAAAATAAGCATTTTCTGTTGCATTATTTAGTATATCGCATACCTTTTGCGATATTTTTTTAAAGTCAGAAAAAGGGCTGGCATTTGTTTTTTTATGTATAATGACAACACTGTTGGCGGTTTATTTCAATCACCTACCCGCAAATTAAATATTATTGTCATGGTTTTAGTGAAAATAACTTTGCAGATTTCGACAAATTTGTTAAGTATAGAAAATAATTCCTGACTTCTATATTCTTCAAGATGTCCATACCAGCACTGAGACAGCCAAAAATAATTCACGTAGAAGCAAAAGAGCCGCCTGCAAACATTACGGAACCACAAAATTTCCTTATCGTAACTTTGAAAGATGGTAAAAAGCTTGTGGTATCCTCTGATGCTTACCACGGCATGCTGACGGCTGGGGAGCTGTTCAGATGCGTGTTTTGTGAAACGGAGATGATTAGAGACATGTTTTGTAAGGAGCAACACAAATCTTCTGAAAACCATAGGTCAATATTAGAAAGTTACCCCCATGTTGATGAGTTCAAGGAGAATTTAATAAGGAAGGTTGGTAATTATTCTTATTACAGCTTCGTCTGCTTGTAGCTACTGTAAAGTATTTTGAAAACGGCCCCCAAGACTACCCACTGACCTCAAAGTTCTATTTAAAATGCAGACTCAGTTTACTACTACGACTGCAATATTCCACTAATGTATCTACATTAAATATATTTATGGCCTGAATGGGACACGCCTCATCACACTGTGGGGCAAAGGCCTCTCCCATGATTTCCACTTCTTTCAATCCTAGACTAAAATGTATGACGCTCCTTTTTCACCCTCTGTTAATAAAAAAAAAACTGTTTCTTTTGGCAGCTTCTCCGGAATCAGTGATTTTTGAAATGCCAGTGACATTTACTTATAAAAATATTGGCATGTTTAAGTAATAACAACATATTATATACACAAATAAATTCTATTCTATTCTATTCTTTTCTATAACTTTATTTCATCTAAGCTTAGGTACTTAAGTACTCTTTTAAATTTTTGTTGTAATTAAATAAACATTGTTTATTTTCAGCTCAACCGATCAGACTACTATTGCACAATTTGCAATGTCATCGTAACGTCTCACTGCCTCCACAAACATGTCACCGCTGAGGTTCACACCGAGGAGTTGCAGATGGCTTTAGCACGGGCTCATGCGTACAAACCGTTCAATTAAATTTAATCAAGAAAGTGTAAGTCCAAACTACAGTTGCAAATAAACTCAAAGCTTCAGATTGTAGCCAGTTTTAATCTTTCAACCGTGTCAATTACAGACACAATAGAAAGATAATGTAAGCGCGGACACTGGTGTCCTCTTGGGGTTTAATGAAACCACAAACCATGTGATCCATATACATATACATATAATTAGCGGATGTCCCTCTGTTTCACTCAAGTAGTTCCCGCTTTGTTTACATTCATACAATATGTTCTTATACACACATGTAAACTGTTGGTTGCGGGTACTATACACCTGTCCTTTCTGAAGATTGTCAACAATACGGTCTGGAAAAGTCCTTCTTGTGTAAATTTTCCAATAACTAGTGGATGTCTCACCGTTACCATCACATAGTTCCTGTTACCGTGGTAATACAGGGATAAAAAGGAGCCTATTTACCCGGATGTATTTTAGTGTAGCTCACCAACGGTGGAAGAATTTTTTAACTTGACCCAGTGGTCCATACTAAAATACCAATCTTTCTGCTTTAGCCTTCCAATTGTGTCATTTAGACACAATAGAAAGACAATGACAGAGCGGACACCGGTGTCCTCTTGGGGTTTAATGAATTTAAATTATAGTATAGTTAGTTATAATGTACGGTTTTGTACTGATTTTGGTAAGGTTTGTTTGTAACTGTAGTAATGACTGGCATACACAGTAGCTTAGCTTGTAATATTGTATATTTACTATTATAAATGAATTTTTCTATTCTATTATAACATTGGAAACGCAAGACCCATTTGTAAAATGTGCAGAAATAAACTCCCTGTAAACTGTAAAGGGGGTTAAAAGAAACACAGGAGACTTAGTGAAACTACACTTGAATGTGAAATTTTCTCTTTCATTTAAAAAAATAAATATAAAATAAAAAATATTCCACCACTTTTTCACACAACGCCATTTAGTCCCAAGCTAAGCTAAGAGCTTGTGTTATGGGTACTAAACAGCTTATACACAAACTTATATATTTCTAAATACATACATATTATAGATAAATAATACCCAGACATAGAACAAATGATTGTGACAAACATTTGTCCTGGGTGGGACCCACAACCTCTGGCATAGCAGTCAGGGTCACTAAGATGAGCTGGAACTCTTATAATAGAAAAGTGTATGAATAGTTAGCTTTTTTCCAATGTTATATTAAATAGAATGAAGTTAATTAGTCTAATTTTTCAGTATTAAATGTGTTCAAAAGTATTTTGTTTTATTATCAAATATTGGTTATTGAACCCAGAAACTCAAGAAATGAACATGACAGCTACTTTTTAAGTGATTTAACCTTTTGAGCGCCATTGTCACATGTCTGTGACAAACGAAATCTTACCCTGAACGCCAACGTCACAAATATATGACAAAATACACATTGCACCATATTATGACATTAACAATTTAATCATTACTTGTGTGTTTTAATGTATATGAAGGTTAATTGACAGAAAAAGTGGGCCTAGCTTCAGGGGTACGGCGATACGTTTATACTCTGGCGTTCAAAAGGTTAATTAACCTTTTAACCACCTGATTGAGCGAAGAAGGGTGTCTCATTCAAATCGGTCAGTATGGGAAAGTCTGAAACTATAAGACATACGAAGATCTGTTCTGAGGAACCATGTCATCGATTTTAATAACATGAGAAACTGCATTCATACATTTTAAAAAACATCTGTACTCCGTTCGGGAATCGAACCCGGTTATTTAGAAATAAAAACCTACACTATTTCTATTTAGATATCGATTGTGTAGGTCTTAAGCAGTAAATGTCTGTATGAAACATGATGTCTAAAATGAATAAAATGCATTATTTCCACATACCTACTTTAATTTATTTTAGTAGGTGCTCAAAGTGACCACCGCCTTTACGAAACGAAACGCATAGTATGCTCTGCTGTTATTCCAATATTGCTATATTATGCTAGATGGTGTTGCTGAGAAATGAGATCACAGTTATTCCTATGACATTAGTTTGCATTATTCTGTCTATAGTATTTTAAATCTCTTTGAGTAGAACCAAGAAATCAAATTGGAGTAACGGTTTTTTTTTGTCGTATAAATAAGATGGCCGGAACGAGGCTGAAAATAGTTGTCTGTTATAAGACTTAGGCGGTTAAAATAGGTCAAGTAATAAAATAAATAATAATTCCACAACTTTCACACAACCCCATCTATTCCCAAGCTAAGCAGAGCTTGTGTTATGGTTACTAAACAGCTGATAAACATACTTACTTATATATTTCTAAATGCATACATATTATAGATAAATTACACCCGGACACAGAACAAACGATCGCAGCTCACCACAAAAAATATTTGTCCTACGTGGGAATCGAACCCACAACCAACGGCATAGTAGTCAGGGTCACTAACTACTAGACCAACAGGCCAGTCATGATTGCAACTGTCCTTACCAACCTTTATGGCAAAATTGTGGTGTCTCTCTTCCACAAATGCCATAAAGAAGTTGATATTGTATTTAGAATAGACTTTGAATTCATTAACCTTTCAATTAAGTCAATTAGAGCCACAATAGAAAGACAATGACAGGCGAACGCCGGTGTCCTTCCGGCGTTTAACGAATTAAACCCCAAGCGGATGCCGGTGTCCGCGCTGTCATTGTGTCTCTAAAGGGCTTATTACACTATCCGATTTGTAGGAGCCTAGTTAGGAAGCAATCAAGCGGTTGGTACTATAAATCAGATCCACACTGTCCTAACTGAGATTACATCTTCCGATATTCCGATTTCCTAGTTAGGTTTCCTACAAATCGGATAGTGTAATAAGCCCTTTATTGACACGATTGAAAGGTTAAAGCACTGACAATAGATATTACAAAAGATGGTGTAACAAAATAAAACACATGATTTCTAAATACACATTTATTACAACCTTTTACGTTTCTTATTCTTTGACCGTTTCTTCGTATTTTTCTTGCCGGTTTTGGTGATTTTAGCGATCTTTCTCTTGTGTAGCCACACAGGGTACTGTCCGTTCTGATCTTTGAGTGTTTTTGAACTGAAAACTCTTTTCTTCCCGTCTTCATCGACCTCAATTTTCTCGTCATCTGAACTCATTTCGACATCCTCTTCAACCTTCTCAGCTACTTCTTCTGCCTTTTTCTTGTTCTTCTTACCAGCCTTCTTGTTAATAGCTCCGGCATCTAAGAATATAACTTGGTCTGACTCCATAACCTCTTCCGTGGTGATTTCTGCAGGTTTTTCTTCGTCTTTCACGCCTAACATCTTCTTCAAACGGACTAATTCTTTTACGGCGTAACGTTCGCGTTTTATCGCCCTACATTTTCGCTTCCAACGGCTCCGGAGTGATTTAGCCATCGTATTTTAATAAACAAAAATATTTTTGCGCGACGTGCTTTTTGACGCAAAGCACATGAAAGAACGTAATGTCAAATTCTTGTCAAATGCCGATACTCGCTCGGCTCGATTGTCAAAATAGGAACAGTTTTTTTTTTAATTTGTGACCTGGGTAACTGAACCTTTAGGTATAGGAATAGTAGGGTTGGACCGCGGGGACAGTACTGTCACCGGAATTTTTATACGTTCTTGTAAAGTACCTAGTCGGTAGAAATGATATTCATAAAATTGGAAATAGCGTTTTCAAACATTTCGCCGAACAAAACATAAAAATAATTCATGTCGTTGTAATATTATAGATTTTAGCCGCATCAGTGGTCAGTGGTCTCAAGTGAGACCACTGAGTGTGATTTTGAGTTCGTGCCTCAGAAAGCACAGCTGTACGCAGGGTATAAGTAAGTTAAAAGTCTAACACCCGATTCCACCACAAAATACTATTGTATTCAGTAACTGGGTTGTGGAAGTCAGACGGGTACTCGCCCCTTGGAAAAATAAGTGTTATTTTGTAACAGTAATTTATTCTGAAAGCAAACATCTATTTATTATTTTTCAGAACGCTGGGCTGATGACGAATATTATCAGTGATAAATTTATCATTTAATTGTTTTAATAATAAATCCAAACTCAATTTGATAAAGCCATGTTTGAGAACTGGGTGGGGCACACACCTGTGGGCTCAGCGGGCATTCAGAGTAATTTGCTGATAGATATTTCTGCCTACAAATTTGTGCCTATGCATGTGCTCTTCAATAAATTAGACGAAAACCACTGCTAATTGTTTATTATGAAAATATGTACAGAAATTTTATCACATTTAATACTCTGTGCTAAGAGGACTTCACTAAACGAAGTTACTAAATCAATAACTCACCAACTAAAATACTAAAACACCTCTAGTTGTATCTTTCAGTCAACACCCGAGATTTCGATTTTGTGATTATTGTGATTTCGCAAAGAATATTTTTGGAATTGTTCCAGAAAATCAAAAAATCGTGTCTGTTTGTGTGTTTACGGCGGTACAATATCCTCGTTTACGTTTATTCTTGTTTTCCTTTGTCTCATAGCGTTTGTGTTATTTGCATTAGTTCCGATGTGAGACCCTTCGGAGGTCTGTGATTATTTTTTTAAATCGGTTGTTTTCGTGAAAATGGGATCTCAGAATCCTGAAAATAATGAGATTCAGGATATGGATGATAGCGGATGCGTCCAGGATGGTAAGTTCTAATTCCGACGTAATACACATAATGTCTTGAATAAAATATTACGTTTTTTGTTGAATCGGTTAAAAATAGCATTTTGTTCGTGGAAATATTCTGATTTGGGACGCAAATATCACAAAGGAATGATTGGTTTCGGGCCGAGGTCTTTGTTGCTCACTTAGGGGTCTTCAGGTCATTCTAAGGGTATAGTCACAAAAAATAAATATTAATTTAAATATTATTATCTTTTAAAACTAATGCATCACTGGTTTCATAATGAAACATCCACAGTTTAAAATAGTAGGTCATTTAGTCGCTCCGGGCCCCGATGATAATTTTCATAGATATGCTTCTGATCGGCTTAGATGTAAGATAGGTATTATGGACAGTCCTGTATGCAGAGCATGCACGGAGGGCGAGGAGGAAATGGTGGCAATCGTTCTCCTTTAGTTCATGGGTGTCGCCAAGATACGGAAGAGGACTCACAGATCACCGGAACTCCTAGTAGACACACAGAGAAGTTTATTTAGTTTGAAAGGTTAAATCTGTTTCTGGAAGGAGGTGGGCTGGTGTTACTCCAGCAAAAAACGGTTGCCATGACACACGCACAATGGTCCTATTTGGGATTAAGTGAGGATATGAAACTCCATAGACTGATTGATAGACTAGGCTGTGTCCATACAGTTCAACTCTTATTGACTTCCCTTTTGAGGTTCAGAAGAGCAACTCCATCACTTTTGAATAATCTATACTAATATTATAAAGCGGAAAGGTTTGATTGTTTGTTTGTTTGCATTGAATAGGCTCCGAAACTACTGGACCGATTTGAAAAATTCTGTCACCGTTGGCAAGCTACACTTCCCCGAGTGGCATAGGCTACTTTTTATCCCTGTATTCCCATGGGAACGGGAACTATGCGGGTGAAACCGCGTGACGTCTGCTAGTACAATAATATTCTACACCTTTCACACAACGCCATCTAGCTCCAAGCCCTAGCTTGTGCTGTAAGTACTAGACAACTGATAAATAAATAAATACCACAACCTTCACACAACGCCATGTAGTCCCAAGAAAAAAAGAAAATATATTTAAGTATTTGGGACACGCACACTGCACAGGAATTTTACAATACAAAACTAAAACAAACATATTAAATAAAAAATTAAAAAAAAACCTGTGCGAGGCCAATACGGTCCCAATCTCAGCATGATGCCATATTGTGGCAGTTTAAAGAAAACCAATAAATACCGCAGTGCTGTAAGCAGAGCTTGTGTTATGGGTACTAGACAAATGATAAACCCTCTTAAATGTTTTCTAAATACATACATATTATAGATTATAGATAAATTACACCCAGACACAGAACAAAATGATTGTGCTCATCACACAAACATTTGTCCTGGGTGGGAACCACAACCTCCGGCATAGCAGTCAGGGCTTGACCCCAGACTCTAGTTTTGCCAAATATACCTCTTCTCATACAGAGAAGGCACAAGCATTGATCACCAGTCACCAAGCCTGATCAAGGCGGATTGACGATTTCCGACTTATATTAACTACAAGTCTAGGTTTCCTCACAATGTTTTTTCTTCACTGATGTCAATGATGTCTAAGATAAACTTAGGAAGTACATATGAATTGAAAAAGTCACATTGGTACTTGCCCGAATTTGAAGCACAACCTCGTGCATTAGAAGTAGGCACCATATCCACTGGGACGAAGAACTTCACACCAGCAGCGTAGCGTCCATACAACTCAATTCCTATTGCCTCCACTTTGGAGGTTTAAAAGAGTAACTCTACTGCTATTAAATTTTGGCAGCCAGACTCAAGTATTTCTAAATATACTATATATTATATATATGTATCAAACTAAAGGTATACTGGGGTGGTAGGAGGACCGATGACCTCAAGATGACCAGCAAATAGCGACACGAAAACGAAGTTAATATTTATTGACATCCCTCTTTCAAAAAATACCCCTCATCACGACATCACTGCTTCACAAATCTGACAAGTTTTCTCAATGTATTGATTCATGGATTCAACTGCGGCATGTCATTAATGGGCTATTTGACAAAATTTTAGTTTTTAGACCCTAAGGGATCTCCTCCACGAACGAGCGATTGTTCCGCCAGCGTATCGTTGCGACTCGTAGCGGAATCGCCGCGTGTCCGCGACGACTCGTTACGGAATCGTCGTGCCACGTATTTCTATACACTCAACGGCGGATCCAGGGGGTGGGTCATGGGGGTCATGACCCCCCCCTGAGCTGGTTCCAGGACTTAGGTGGACCACTAATTGAACATAATGATTTTATTCATATATTTTGTCACCATACAGATTTTATGTAACTACATTCCTACCTTCAATTTTTGATTAATTTATTATAATAACTTTGTATGATGGCAAATGTTTGGGAACGAACGCATCAAAAACTTGAATTTTACCGCGCCACACTTGCGCGCGCTTGTCGACTACGTAACGGGTAGCAAGACTTAACCTCAATCGGACCCTTACCGCAGTCGATTACTGATCTTATTTTAAATTGTGACATCGATATGTATCCTAATATAAGAATTTTTTTATGTATTATGGTTACACTAGCGATGTAGTGTGTCAGTGTAGCGACAGCAGAAAGGTCTTTCTCTACGTTGCGCAGAATTAAATCGTGGCTAAGATCTTTAATGGTTGAAGATCGCCTTTCCGAACTGGCACTTCTCCACGTTCATAAAAACGTACCCATTGACGTAAATGACGTAATAACGCGTTTCGGGAGAAGACGTAAAAGAAAAAAATGATTTTGTTTTTTAAATAAATATTTTGTCTCTTTCTATTTTGTTTGTTGGAAACCCTTGTCGTACCACCTCTAAGAGGTGACCTCTTCACTTTTGCGGAGTTTTGCGTCATACTCCTCGCTCGAGATACCTCTAGCTGTTATGACAAATCATTCACCACGGTTATGGAATTTATATAATGTGACTCAGGTTGGCTGGACAAATCTTCAAAATAGCTCGCATTTAACTAGGTCAAAAGGGCACTTTATGTGACGGCTAAACACCCTTATTTCAGAATTTGTGACGCTACAGAATCTTAGATAATCGATCGAAAACGTGTCCAGCCAGCTTGAAAAACGGAAGTGATTTTGACGACTTTTTGCATATCAACGGGGCATCACATACATTTGTAACAGGCATCGAGCTAAAAGTTTTGTGATACGTACAGTGGTTTAGTAGAAAAATGCAATTGCTTGAATTTACGTAGAAAACTTTTGGCTAGCACTTCCGAATCTCAATAACGGGAGCGTTTTCGAATATGGTTCCTTTACTAACATTTGGTGACGCAATGTGTGTTTGTGTGACAGTAATAACGTTTGATTTATGGCGTCACGTGTAAGGGTTTACGAGAAATCAATAAAAACTTAATGTCCAGCCAGCCTGAGTTCAAGCTGGCTGGACAAATGTATCTCTGCTGCCTGATGATCTACGACCTTCAAAATGTGTTCAAAATTTTGTGACGCTGACGATAATGATAACCTGAATTTGTGACGGAGAAACTATGCGTAGTTTCAAAGATATTGACCACTAGCAGACGTCACGCAGTTTCACCCGCGTAGTTTCCTTTCCCGTGGGAGTACGAGGATAAAAAGTAGCCTATGTCCAACGGGAATAGTGTAGCTTTCCACCAGTACAATAATTTTTAAAATTGGATTATTAGTTCCGAGAATTACCCCCTACATACAAACTTACAAATTTTACCTCTTTATAATATTAGTATAGATTTAAATTTTCCCATTAATAGTTTTTACGTAGTTTTTACGTAGTACGTATCACAAAACTTTTAGCTCGATGCCTGTCACAAATTTATGTGACGCCCGTTGATATGCAAAAAGTCGTCAAAATCACTTCCGTTACCGAAATTGAGCAACCAGCGAAAAGTGGTTTTTCAAGCCGGCTGGACACGTTTTCAATCGATTATCTAAGATTCTGTAGCGTCACAAATTCTGAAATAAGGGTGTTAGCCGTCACATGAAGTGCCCTATTGACTTAGTAAATGCGAGCTATTTTAAAGATTTGTCTAGCCAACTTGAGTCACATTATAAATAGGCTGCCTCATTCCGTGAGTGGTAGTGCTTCTCTGGATGTCTTCAAGAGGCGATGGCAATATGCACGTGTATATGTACAAGTTAGTGTTAAGTTTTTCAAGTGTACAATAGAGAATACATATTTTTAAGTACAGTAAGTACCTACTTACGTACATTAATAAAATGTCTACATTTTACTAGGATCTATTGTTATCAAAATTAAATTATAAGTTCTTGACTTGACCACGACTATGTGACCTCCCCCTGGCGCCAAAGCTGGATCCGCCCTTGTATACACTCTCGATGGAACCGTCTCCACACGGCGAAATTATCGCGGCGATTCGACGAGTGGCTCAGTGTGAGTGAAACGTCGGCGTATCGCTCTCGCCGCGAGAGCGCGACGTGCGCAATGACAAACTGGCGACTTTCAACAAAAGAATTGCACAACGCCTCGTCACGGAAGTGCGACGATTCCGTAACGAGTCGTCGCGGACGCGCGGTGATTCCGCTACGAGTCGCAACGATACGCGGCGGAATTATCGCTCGTTCGTGGAGATTATCCGTCGATATAAGGGCGGACTCGTCGCGATTCTCTCGCTCGTGGAGACAGCGCCTGAGCCACTCGTCGAATCGCCGCGATAATATCGCCGTGTGAAGACAGGTTCTAAGAAAATGTATAGAAATATGTGGCACGACGATAATATCACCGCGATTCTCTCGCTCGTGGAGATGATCCCTAATCTAGACCCTAATAGGGTATAAAGTATTTTAAATCTCTTTGTTTGAAAGGTAACTTGGTAAGCAATGATGTGGTCGACGCTTGCCTAGAAGTAACTTATTCACTCTTGACTTAAAGACCCTTAGGTTGTAGCTATCAGGAAACACCGACTCCGGCAAGGAATTCCACTCCTTAGCTGTATGCACAATTAATGTGTTCCCAGCATGTATGGGTAGAACGTCCACTATGTACCTGTGGCGCAGCGCCTTACGTCTAGTGGTCAGATGATGGAAAGGGCTTGGCGGAATTAAATCGTGCAATTCCGATGCACACTCCCCGAAATGGAAACGATAGAAAACCGACAGGCTAGTAACTCGGCGTCGATGCTCAAGGCTTAGACCATCTCCACGAGCGAGAGAATCGCGGCGACATTATCGTCGTGCCACATATTTTTATACATTATCTTAGAACCTGTCTCCACACGGCGATATTATCGCGGCGATTCGACGAGTGGCTCAGTACGAGTGAAACGTCGGCGTATCGCCGCGCGCCTGTTGCGACTGGCAGCGAGCCCGCCGCGCCGAGTAACGGTACGTGGCGCTCTCGCAGCGAGAGCGCGGCGTGCGCGCTGTCAAAATTATGACACTACTTATTTCGCTCTCGTCTGGCATTTAACTGGCTTCTTTCAAAAAAGTATTGTACAACGATACGTTGCGGAAGCGCGGCGATTCCTCTCGCTCGTGGATATGGTCCCTAAGGCACCATCTCCACGAGCGAGAGAATCACGACGAGTCCGTGCTGCTATCGCCGAGTAGTCTCCACGAGCGAGCGATTCTTCCGTCAGCGTATCGTCGCGACTCGTAACGGAATCGCTGCGCGTCCGCAAAGAGGCCAGTTTGGCACGTTCCTTTGCCCGCTGCGATTCGCAACAGGCGCGCGGCGATAGGCCGACGTTTCACTCGCACTGCACTCGTTGAATCGCCGCGATAATATCGCCGTGTGGAGACAGGTTCTAAGAGAATTACGGCCAATTTGTACTCATTACAAATTGGTAATAGCAACATTTAAGTAACTAAACTAGTATATTTTTAGTATTTATTACCTACATACATTGGGAAAACGTGGCCTGAAATGGGAATTTACCTTTGCTTTGGCTCGAAAGTTCAAAGGTCGCAGTTGTTAGGTTACATTATTGATCTGGAGTACCTTAATATAGGCCGTGATGGAGTTCTGTTGCTGACCTATTTATGGACAACTAGCGGTCGTCACGCGGTTTTACCCGCTTAGTGCCCGTTCCCGTGGGAATACAGGGATAAAAAGTAGCCTTTGTCATCCAGGAATAGTGTAAAAAAAAGAAAGATTTTTTTGAATTGGTCCGGTAGTTTCAGCAGTCTATTCAATACAAACAATCAATCAATCGACTGGCCTGTTGGCCTAGTAGTTAGTGAGAGTGACTACTATGTACGACTGCTATGCCGGAGGTCGTGGGTTCGATTCCCACCCAGGACAAATGTTTGTGTAATGAGCACGATCATTTGTTCTGTGTCTGGGTGTAATTTATCTATACATATAATAAGACTGTAAAAAAACTGTGTCTGTACATTGAATATATTTAAAAAATAATAATTGAGGGGGGTTTAGAAACAGTAATAGAGCACGAATCCAAAAAAAAAAGTCTGTCTGTTTGTCTGTTTGTCTGTTTGTCTGTTTGTTTGCACACGCTAATCTTCGGAACTACTGGACGGATTTGAATGATTTTTTTTATGTTGTATAGATATTAAGTCTGGTCAACACATAGGCTATAATTTATCGTGGAAACTGGAACACCTGATGCAGAACCGCAACAGACCAGCTAAACTATAGGCGATACAAAAATGGTCCCATAGCGAAAATTGTTCCGCGTGATGAGCATTTTCTGCTGAGAGAATAAATTTGAAGATCCGGAACACCTGATGCAGAACCGCAACAGACCAGCTAAACTATAGACGATACAAAAATGGTACCATAGCAAAAATTGTTCCACGTGATGAGCATTTTCTGCTGAGAGAATAAATTTGAAGATCCGGAACACCTGATGCAGAACCGCAACAGACCAGCTAAACTATAGGAGATACAAAAATGGTACCATAGCAAAAATTGTTCCACGTTATGAGCATTTTCTGCTGAGAGAATAAATTTGAAGATCCGGAACACCTGATGTGGAACTTCAAGAGCCCAGCTACACTATAACATATATTGGAATGACGTCTTAGCAAGAGTTGTTCAGCCTTATGAGCACTCGCTGTTGACGTATAAAAATCGAAGATTTGGAACACCTGTTGTGGAACTCCAAGAGCCCAGCTACACCATAACTCACATAGGAATGACGTCTTAGCAAAAGTTGTTTAGTCTGATAGGCATTTCCTGTTGACTTATAAAAATCGAAGATCAGAAACATTTGATATAGAAATTAAAACTATCACTAATTTCATTGCATAATTATAAAATAACATAAGTAAGAGGTACTACGCGGTGAAGGCGGGAACAGTTCAGGACTGATTTTCGATGACGATGGTATATCGTTGAAAATTAGACTCAACTGGCTAAAACTCCCATTTTTTTATCGTATGCCTTCGGGCTTATGTTATTTGAGTGTTTAATTTCCTTTTCCATTTATCTTCGTTACACGGTAGCTTACCCGGTAACGCAGGGGAGCAGCCACTTAGATTTTAATTGATCAGGTATCATCACAATAAAACTATAACCATGCCTAGAAAGAGGTCAAATTTTTTCCAATGTTCCAAAGGTGCTAAATGATTAAAGACCATAAGATCCCAACAATCTACCGAAGAGCGTTAGGAGAGACTTGATGCTGTTCGAGAACATGAGGCTGCAACTCGCTCCGTGGAAACTTCTTGGGATCGCGAAGCACGCCTGCATTCTCAGCGTATTTACGCATCTGCATCCAGGTCTCTAGAGACCAGTGAAGAATATGTGCGCGACTGACCGCTGATCGTGAACATCATGCACTGTCTCGCGAGTTGGAGACGTTCACGGAAAAAGCATGACGCTTGAGTTTTCAGCGTATATACGCATCGACTCTAGAGATAAGTGGGGGAAGGAGATGCGCGACTGACCGCTGATCGTGAACGTCACGCAACATATTATGATGACCTAAAGTAAAAGAGATATAAAAATGGTGCCATTGCAAAAACTATTCCACGTGAAGAGTGTTTTCTGCTGTGAGACTAAATTTGAAGATCTGGAGCACCTGTAGGGGAACTCCAAAGCCCAGAGACAATATAACATATACATAATAGAAATGGCGTCGTAGCAAAAGTTGTTAAGTCTAATGGCATTTCCTGTTGACCAACAAAAATAAAAAATCTGGAACATCTTGAATCGTCTCGCGCATCCCATTGATTTCCCGTCCCCGGGCTTATAGAATTCGACATCAGATGTTTCAGATCTTCGATTTTGACGACCCCGTTTTCGCTGGCATAAGCAACAGGATCCGCGTACGAAGTCGCGGGCAGAAGCTAGTCTATAATATGTATGTATTTAGAAATGTATAAGTATGTTTATCAGCTGTTTACTACCCATAACACAAGCTCTTAGCTTAGCTTAGGACTAGATGGCGTTGTGTGAAAAAGTTGTGGAATATTTTATTTATTATTTATTTATTTATTTATTAATCAATCAAACCTTTGTTTTTTATAATATTAGTTTATTATTGTTATTGTTATTTTTATATTTATTAAATAATAAACTAACGGCCCGGAACGTGATACGCTACGTGTAAAGTGAAATACTTAATAAAAATAAAAAATATAAGTTTATGTATCTTCAAATTCATTTATTCAAACATTAAAAACATTTTATTAATTTAAACAATCTCCATCTGAAAAAAGTTTATATTTGGCAGCAAAATCCACATTAACGAAATGATCCGCCATTTATTGAATTTATTTACTTATTAGAAAAAATGTGATACGTAAATGAAGAACCGCCCGACCGATTTTGTGCAAACTTCACATTATAAGTGTATTATTAACAAATAATGGATCGAATATGGTCTGAAATAAATGATTATTATTATTATTATTTTGATACGCTTACATTTCTCGGAACCCTTGGGTTCCGGATCTTTGGAAGGCGTACGAGGGGCCTAAGCCAACTCGCATAGGCCCTTTGTAGTTTTTAATGAAGTGAGGCACCAATCGCAGATTTTCCCTGTATGCATTATGCAAATGCACCCAAGGAAAACCTACGACTAGTGCAGGACTATTGCAGACTAAAGCAACAAATGTATTGGGCTATAGGTTAGGGGTGGATAAGGTGAACTGGTTACCTAGTACTATGGAAGGACTATGGCCCCTGCCTCATCAATGCTTTATAAATACACGAATAAAATGGCAGGGGGTGACTTGCACACTCAGTAATGGGCCCTCTGAAACGGCCGCTAGCACATAGTGACGTAGCGACAAAAGGGCAACATAACCTGAGGTGCTTGAGGAGTGGAGAGGCATTCCACGGCTATCAGGACAATCCCGGAAGTACGGTCAAGATCCCTACCAGCACCTTACTGGAATGCTTCCTTCCTCCGAGCACGTTTGCTCTTGCGAATCTCCACTCTAGTCGGCCAACTAAGGCAAGAAAGAGGTGGGAGCTCCGTTCCTCGTCAGTGCTCACTCTGGCCGGCCAATAAAGGCAAGCCAGAGATGAGGAACAAGATTTCTCCCGGGAGATCGAGTCCGTGGGGTCGCTACTGCCCAACAGCTCGCCACAAGCTGCCCTGCGGGGTTATATTATTATAAACCATCTACTAAATAGTCCGAACAAAGCCTGAACATTTGGTTTGGATAAGTGAGCCCGTTCTTGAGTTATATAAAATAACAACGAAAAGTGGCATTTATTTTTCAAAGTTAAAATTATGAATGAAAAGTACATAATTTTTAAAAACCAAAAAAATATGGGTTCTCTAGTTTTGGATTTACTTTTATATAACGTAATAAAACATGCAGGTTAAAATTTTGCAATTAAGCATGTTACAATTACGATAAACGGCGAATTTAATATAAAATCTATTTTCTGCTGTCACACTTAGTTGTAACCATTGCAAAAAATTATTTTAAGAAATGATGTGGATTTCATAATAATTAAATTATTTCATTTTTAGTTGAAAATTACCTACAGACTTGTCAATGATACAAACCTCAAAGAAGCAGGTATGAACAATACACGGACACGTTCTTCGTTTCACTTTTATTCTTCTAAATTTAAAATAATACAATTTGAATAAAAACTATTTTGACTTATCTATAAAATAAAATGTTCTGCATTCCTGCTTCTACGAACCTCTTTTTCTAAAGCTATTATAAATGGAATGGAGTATAGTTGAATTTAGGTCATGATAGGGTTCGTTATTGACCTATTTCTGCATAAAATGGTTGTTCAGGTACAAATACAAATACTAGGTATCTGGCTCTGGGGCGCGGCGCAACGCGTGCATTGCGCATGCTTCGTTACCACTAGATGTAAAGTTAACTGTTGGAAGCAAATAAAGCGTGCCAATTCCTTTTTCACGTATTTACGCACATTAATTCATTAAAAAAAAAACATACACAAGTAGGCATTATTACAGTGACCCTATGCAGTAGTGTAGTGACTAAAGTTACAAACTTACTATAGATGGGAATTCACAAACAAAATTTTTATCCGTTACTTGTGTTCTAGTCTATGAGTTTAATTTTTCCTTCACCGTTTTTGAAGCAAGTGATAATTATTTAAAGAATGTCTAGAGATGCGTGCCTTAGGTTTGTAGCGCCATCTATCTCGCCACATACGAACTAACGACTGACATCCTACATCGCGATGTTAAAGTTATCCGACGATTGAACGTAGATATAGAAGATTCCGACAATAACCGTCGGGCAGTAGCAAAGGCATTCAAAACTTACCCGTAGGAAAATCGACACTAAATGCTTAGTATTTGTGTCACTATTTGTTGTCTCTCATGAAGTCATCGGTCTACCCTACCATCCTGTATACCTTTTGTGTACTTAACTCCTTGACTGCGGGACTCACATGCGCTGTGTTATCGCCCCCGGAACGCCATTGTGGCTAGCGCACACACCGCTTGTGTTTTCATATTTTCCTTTACGGCCATGCGGCAAATCACGCCCAGCGTGTAAAATTTAATCATGCCGCGAGTGCGGTTTTCGCAACTGCTGTGAGTTTTCGGGTCTGTTTATAATTTCAAGTTTCAAGTCAATGATAATTTATTATTTAAAATACAGAACCAGTAATGGTTTCACTTGAATTTCATATAAAATTACAAAAAACATAAAGTTGAAAATTGAAAATTAAGCTTTTATGACCGGTATGCCAGGTGTCTACAAAGGAACCTAAACCGAAATGGTCCCGTACAGTGCGGTTTCAGAGGAATTTCCTCCCGCGTACCCTTGGATGGATTATGGAATGAGCTCCCTGCCGAGGTTTTCTCAGAGGGCCACAGTATGGGGTTCTTCAAAAGGGGAGTAAATAGGTTCTTAAAGGGTCGGCAACGCGCGTGTGGCGCCCCTGGTGTTGCAAGTGTCCATAGGCTACGGTAACCGCTTACCAACAAGCGGGCCGTAAGCTTGTTTGCCACCGACGTGGTATAAAAAAAAATACAATTGTGTACGATGTAATAATGAAGGATAACTACCGGAAATTCACTTTGAAGAATGGTACGGTTGACATCTGTCTGGCATGCATGCATGCGACTAGAGTAATCAGTCTGACATATTATTTTTGATTGTTCACGTGTATCTAATGGAGACTATATTGCGTGGGCACAACCCTAATTGCCAGGATTATCCACAAGCAACTCACTTATCATAAATAAAATCATATTTATTTCTGTAAATAGGTTCGTACAAACACTTTTACATGTCATTTTTTAACTAGAAGGTGAGGTCGTTGTTACACTATCTGACTAATGTGAGAAGGAACACCGAAAGAAACTCAGAGGTCACAGTCACTCTTTTGAAGTCCAGACATTATCTTGGTCGGATCATGTAAGAACCGAGTTCGTAAAAAGTTGGCAGTAGTATCTTCACAGCGCTAATGTTTTCTCTTTTTTCAATCTCTTCAAATTTAATTTTTATATATATTATATTTATAGTGTACATAATTATGTATTTATACTCATAATATGTATTAGTATTCTTTGATTCCTTTTATTTTTAACCCCCGACGCAAAAAGAGGGGTGTTATAAGTTTCACCGCTATGTGTGTGTGTCTGTCTGTCTGTCTGTCTGTCTGTCTGTCTGTCTGTCTGTCTGTCTGTCTGTCTGTCTGTCTGTCTGTGGCACCGTAGCGCCCGAACGGGTGAACCGATTTAGATGCGGTTTTTTTTATTTGAAAGCAGGGTTTCTTGCAATGGTTCTTAGACATAACTTATCAAAATCGGTTCAGCCGTTTCAAGGTTATCAGCTCTTTTGTGTTAGCTACCGTTGCTATTTTAGACGTCTATGGGTATTAACCTTACTTACAAACATATGTGTGTCTTAAAATTTCAAACACCCATGTGTGTAATATTAATAAGTAACATTATCGTGTATTTGGTCTGATGCAGCCAGGATATCTAGCAGACTAATACACTCTTGGGAAAATAACAGCAGATATGTCGTGTTTGGATTCATTTTAACCTGCATTTGATTCTTCACACAATGCACTGATGGCAACAGGATGAGCTGATGCTACAGCCGGGCTATCCAGCACACCAGTAGGTAGACTCTTGACAAAATAATAGCAGATATGTCGTGTTTGGATTCATTTCAACCAGCATTTGATTCTAAACACAAAGCACTGATGGCAACAAGATGAGCTGATGCTGCAGCCAGGCTATCCAGCACACTAGTAGGTAGACTCTTGACAAAATAATAGCAGATAATTATATCGTGTTTGGATTCGTTTTAACCAGCATTTGACTCTACATACAATGCACTGAAAAGTTCTCATAACTGTTTACCTACTATATAAAACAAAAGTATTGCGTTTAAAAATTTTAAAATAAAAATTAAATTCAAAATTTAAAAAACCCCCACCGCAAAAAAGTAAAACATTTAAAAAGTTAAAAATAACACTTTAGCCATGAAATTTTACGTAACGTCGGGGTACCGTTGAAATAAGTACCTACATACCTACAAGTACTAGGAACATTCCTTACTAGGTACCCCGACGTGAAGTAAAATTTCATGGCTAAAGTGTTATTTTTAACTTTTTAAATGTTTTACTTTTTTGCGGTGGGGGTTTTTTAAATTTTGAATTTAATTTTTTCATTTTTAATTGCATCTACCACTGTTTTTCTCTGCATCACCTAAAGGTTGAATGGTAGAAAATGCCTATGGCATTAAGTCCGCCTCTGTACATTAGTGTGCTTGAAGTATTAAATAAATAAATAAATAAATAAATAAACCATGCAGATTAGTGTCTGAAATGGTTTTGTTAAGAAAAGAACCACACAGATATGAGGGGACCAGATCAGTAATGTATCCACAAACAACTCGCTTTAAAATACAACCTTGTGTTGGGAAATATCCCATGGATAAACCTGTACCCCATTTGAAATAAGTTTAGACATTTCAGGGGGGTGCGCCAGTGTAGTCCGCAAAATAAGAAATTCCATTGAATGAAAAAATCATAAATATAGATATTTTAAAATAATTCCACAACTTATCACACAACGCCATTTAGTACCAAGCTAAGCTTGAGAGCTTCTGTTATGGGTACTAAACAGCTGATAAACATACTTATATATTTCTAAATACATACATATTATAGATAAATTACACCCAGACACAGAACAAATGATTGTGCTCATCACCAAACATTTGTCCTGGGTGGGAATCGAACCCACGATCTCCGGCATAGCAGTCAGGGTCACTAACTACTAGACAAACAGGCCAGTCAATAATTTCATGCATAAGTGATTAAATAGGATTAAATTAACTTGGAGGGTTGTATTGGTGATTTTAATTAATATAACTCAGATAGTTATGTGTTACGGTCGCGAATAATATTTTACTCAACATAAAACTAGAAAATTTTAATTATCCGGATATTTGACTGGCCTGTTGGTTGGGTGTAATTTATTCACAATATGTACGTATTAAGACATATATGTATAATTTTTTTTTTTCAGTTGTTTAGTACCCATAACACAAGTTAGTGCTTAGCTTGGGATTAGATGGCGTTGTGTGAAAGTTGTGGAATATTTATTTATTTTATTTAATATCCGAAATATCCGGATATTCAAAATTCGAACGATTCGGATTTAACAATCTGAACTATTCGGATTGCAATACCTAACTGCACCGTAGGTACTAACATACACTTTGTCCCCGCAGGATCCGAGAGTGAGAACGGAGCCAGGTGGTACCCAGATTTGCTAGACCTCTCCGATGACGTGCTGCTGTACATCTTGAAGTACTTGTCTCCGAGGGACCTCAAGGCATTGGGCCAGTAAGTAGAATACTATAGGTACACTAGCTGTACCCGGCCACGCTTCGCTGTGACACATTGTGATTGTATGGTTAAAAAAAAAGAAAAAATAATAATAAAAAAAAAATAGAAAAAAAACATTATATTATACATTATACATTACATCATAGGATTTTACATCATGCTAAAATTTCAGCTCGATCAGTGCAGAACTTTTTGAGTTTTTGAAGCGTACACAAACCAACATAACATTTTTATATATAAATGATAGATATATACTAGCTGCTCCGGCATTTTAAGAAAAAGAAAAATTTTCCTGAAAAAGTAGTTCCATGTCTTAATCTCAGACCACCGATTATACACACAAAATTTCACAAGAATCGGTCAAGTCGTTTTGTAGGAGTTTGATAACGAAAGACATTCAATACCTATAGACCGGATATCATGATCAAAATTTTCGTCCGCAACTTGTGTCCTGCTTGGATACAAGTCTATGAGTTTTTTTTAGTACGCTCCGCTGCCGCTCTAATATTCACAAATTATTCTAGATGGCGTTTCTGAGACATGGGATCAAAGTTTCTATGACATTTCTTTGACATGCCCGCTCTATAGTATTTTAAATCTCTTCGTTGATAACTAACACGTGTCACCTTAGGATCAATATTTATGTGGTGTTAACTTCTTAGTTTTAGCTTAACACTAATCAAACGTCAAATTGTCACCTGATAATGAACTGGGAAGACATCTTGTCATGTCACCCAAGATGGCGCTGTATTTTGAGACTATAGATAGCCTATGTCTGCCTCCAAGATATGTTTTTATTAAATTAATGTCTAATAATAAAAACAGAATTAACCAAAAAAATATCTCTAACTTTGAAAAATAGTAGTGTTTTGGTGTTCTGTCATTATGTTTTCAATATAAATTTTAATTTACCAAAATCTTCTCTTCTAAATTAAAATAGTTCTGCCATCTGCGAGATATTATGGCGTGCGCTGCGAAAAAATACAAATATGCGAGTGAAACCGCGGGGCACGGCTAATTAATTAAATAAGCAATGGGAAATGAATACAAATAAAAAAAATACAAAATAAGTCTATTTTCGAAAGTCCGTGGCTTTGGTGGTATTGTTTAATTAATATTGGCCACCGATTCCCGAAACAAGAGTTATTTTACAACTGTCAGTGTTTTTTTTTCTGAAGTCGGCTGTATTTTTTTTGTAAAAAAAGTTTTTAAGCTATTGCATAGCTTCTATCGCGGGTTTGAGCGCGGGGACCGAATCCAGAAATTCCGTAACGAAAAAACGTCACGCTCCCCACTCCGACGGGCAAGGAAATTAGGGAGGGGAAACAGAGGGAGGGGTGAGGGAAGAGGAGGGAGGGGTGGTGGGAGGGGCGTGGGAGGTGTGGGGGAATGGGAGGGAGGGGGGAAGGGGGAGGAGGAGAATGGGTAAGGGGAGAGGGGGAGGAGAGGAATGGGGAGAGGGGGAGGAGGGGAATGGGGAAGGGGAGAGGAGAGGAGTTGATAAAAAATGCTATGCAATAGCTTTACTGCGGCAGTCTCCGAGTGCCACACGTCATTTTTATTACTATTGTTTGTTTAGATGATTTATTATTTTTTCATTTGTTTTGTGATATTACAAATTTTGATATTAGTGGGTCTTCGAAGACAATAAAATCTCTGAGGACCCACGTGTAGGTCTTGGGAGACACATCAGTATTCGGAGACCCACCGGTGGGTCTACTTGGTGGGTCCTTGAAGACGAAATAAACTAAAGCTATGAGCTTAGTTCACCCTCTAAAAGAAAAAAAGATTTATTCAAATCGGTTCATAAATTACAGAGGTAGCACATATAAAACAATATAGCTGAGTTGAGAACCTCCCTGTTTTTTTTTTGTAAATCGGTTGAAAAACACTAAAGCCGTAGACTTCTCAATCTAGAGTTACCTGTTAAGCGTTTTTTTTAAAACATGTTACCGATTTAGAATTTAATTTACTTATTCAAAAATCCAAACGATTACGTTTATATGAAAGCCTGTGAATTTTGATGACTGTTTGTAAATTATTTTAACCCTACCGTTTAGGTAGATATTTAATTTTTAATATTACATATTAAAAATTAAATAGATAGTTCCGTTGATCAGCTTCTCAGCACAGTCACAAATCGTGTTTTAGTCTCAAGCTGCGAGCTCCTAAAAAAAGCGCGCGAACTAAAGCAAGTGACGGTTGGCGCCCAAACAGGCGTAAGCAACTGGTGGATAAGTCGGTTGTTTTTTTATTTCCCTCTTTCAGGAAAATGACACTAAGCTTTGTTTCCAGTACCTGCCCGCGTCTCGGGAGACTTATATGCGACCGTACTCTGTGGACCAGGGTCGACGCCAGGGCCACGCCAGTAGGACAGCAAAGGTTGCGCTGGTTGCTAAACCACTGCCTGTCTCCATCGACAACCGAACTCCAGATCACCGGATACGCCAATAAGTATAGCAGGTGAGTAAATAGTCATAGTCATAGTATTTTATTGATAAGGGATTCTTACAAGTCATATACAGATTCAATATTTTGATGATAATAAAAAATTAAAAAATACATTACCTAAATTAATAAACAAATGTCAAATACAAGATGTCAAACAAGTTGAAGAAACATTTAAATAGCAGTCAAATAAATAAAAAAAATATATTAAAAATATTAAGTATGCGTTTCAAATGAGAATAGGAACGTCAATGACCTCTATCTGTCAAATGTCGCTTGAAAAGTACGGTCTGCAACGAAACCTTAATCGCGTAAAATTATTTTGTTTTTCTTGTTTTACCGAGTCGAAGTTACTCAAAATGAAAAAACGTCTTAAATTAATTAGTCTTGTGGAGTGCTTACGTTTTTGTTTTCATCTCCCTGACTGCTCGAAAATGTGTGAACGAGGCGCTGTTTTGCATTGGAGGGCTCGAGAGATCGTCTCCAATGTAAACATATACTTTGAGAGTACAATTTAGAAAACTAATCATTCGTAATTCGTAAATAAATTATATTTAGAAAAAACCTTATTTTGCTGATCTTACCCAATTTATTCGAATTGACAGCTATGACGTAAAAACATGGCGCAAAGTCATTCCTATACTCATTTGAAACGCATAGTACATACCTACATTACATCATTATACAAATGTCAAATAGTAAAAATGTCAAACCAATAAAAGAAACAATACTTACACATAAATACGATTCGCAGACAAAACACACAATAAATATTAGAATTAAAATTAATGTCATAGTTTAAAATAATATAAATTCGTCAAAAGAATAAAAAGCTTGCTCGATAAGCCATTTTTTCAAACGAGTTTTGAGCTGCCTAACGTAGGGGCACTGGAAATGTCTGCTGGCAGCTGGTTATAAACTGTCGGGCCCATAACATGAGTCGTCTTGGATGATTTGGCGAACGTTCTAGATACCGTCGATATTTTTTTTTTTTTTTTAAAGATGAACAATATAATATAAAAGATGAGGCAAACTTAAAAAGAAATACTTAAAAAAATAATGTAATATCCTACGTGATACAGCCCAACAAACAAACTAAGCTTATAAAATTAAGTCTATAGGGTCTAAACTCTTATACTTGTTATAAAAGAGCATTTATTATGTTAATAATAATAATAATAAGTGGGCTACTATTTTTTATATTTTTAAATGTTTTTTTTTATATTTAAATATTTAAAAATGTATTGAATAAGATAAGATAATGAATACACGAAATAATAATAATAAATTATTTATTGCCCAGAAAAGAAAAGAAAATACATGGCGTGTTAAATTATTACACTGTTACGTTGTCAGAGTTCTTTGATATACAAATTGTGAATAATGTCCCCTATGCTAGGAAAGTCCTGTGTTATAGGAGACATCCATTCGTCCATTATAGCGCTACAGTTGACATAATTCGGTGACCTAAACGTGTAACAATAATGTATGTACATGTGAGCACGCATGCGTGAGAGGTATGTGTAAGAGAGTGTGTGTGTATGTGTGAATGTTTGTGAGAGGGAGAGTGTGAAGGTGCATAATTATGTGTGTGTTAGAGATGGTGTGTGTGTTTTTGTCCCCTACTTCTCGTGCAATATGTATGACGGCTGCCTACCTTTGGGTACAGGTTAAGGTTCATCCTCACGTACAGTGCGACCTGATACATAACTATAGCAGGTAATAGTTACTTAAACCTATTTCTGATGAACACATATTATGTTTTGTAAATAAATAAAAAAAATTTATTGGGTATAAGTTCACTAAAAAAGATAAACAAATCCTACACCAATTTGGAAAAAGAAATGATAAATAAATAATAAATAAAAATGTACTTGATTCTCTTCCAAAAATAGAAACAAAGAAACACTTTAAACTCCATTTATATCAGCATTACAAAAAAGAGTCTCGTAGAAGCACGAATGCAAAACATTTTATTTTAAAGATAAGTGAAAACAATAAAAGTGAAACGAAGAACGTGTCCATGTGTTGTTCATCCCTGCTTCTTTTAGGTTTTTATCATAGACACTTTGATTTTCAACTAAAAAGAAATAATATAAATAAATGAATTCCACATCATCTCTTTAAACAGGTTGTTAAAATGGCTACACCATTTTAACAATTTATTTTAAGAAATAATTTGGGAAAAATGATTAAAGTGTGACAATGACAGCTGCAGTGAAAATAGAATATAAAAAAGTCGGCGTCTATCGTATTTTTAACATGCTTAATTCGGTATGAAAAGTATTCTTCAGGTATTTTTTTTATATTTTTATTTCGTAAAATATTTAATTTTAAGCCACTAATTTGAAGCTTTTTTTTTTTCCAAGTAATAGTTTTTTTTTAATTATATTTTAAAGTATTATTCGTGATGACGTCATCTCGTAGACTGAATAGCTTTAAGTCTTTGCCACGTTTCAGTACATACAAAAAACACTAATAGATAACTTCAAACTAGACATTGTCAACAGTAGACACTAGACTAGAGATGGGTTTATGCCCTGGCAAATTGGGCGCATAAAATAAACGCCCGATAAATGCCCGTAAACGCCAAATAAATTCCTTTTGACTGGGCAAAAACTTTTAAAACAATTTCTTCTAATTTGAGTTTATAATAAAATTAATTTTCAAAAACATATTGGATATAGCTAATATTTTGCAATAATCTTAGGAAATTGGTTCTAAACCTGTAGAAATTGCTTTGTTATGAATGATTTCTTGGTTGTGTTGGTCATGGAACTAATCACATAAGTTATTTTTGAACTCGAGGATGATAATTATAGCATCAGTAAAGTTTAAATGCCCTTCAAAAATATATTTTCAAAATTGCTATTACTTTACAACAACTATTCTGGAAACTTCTAATGTAGAAAGTTTGAAGACTGCAAAAGAACATTGAATTACACTAGTTCTTAAACCAATATTTATACTACACTGCACATAATTATGCTGGGCCCAAAAGCTGAAGCACATTATCGTGTCCATAATGATTTATGGTGTTGTGCCTGTTTCTTTCGGTGTTTCTTCTCAGCGTAGTCACATAGTGAAACACCGACCTCACCTTCTAGTTATTTAAAAAAAAAATAACATGTAAGTGTATTTATGAACCAATTTACAGAAATAATTATCATTTATTTAATTGGATATTAGAATGTAGCCTGAAAAGAGCGTTACACATAGAATAAAGATTTGTGCGGTCATGGGTTTTTTTTGTAGAACTGTTAAACTTCCCATAACTTACATACGTGTAAATCTAACCGTTTTGTCAGCGAACGCCAGAATAGCTCGTAAATAGCAGATTTTTTTCCAACTTCCTTGACTCTTACGTATCGTCATTTTTTGGAAACTTCACACACTAACTTTATAAATTATAGCCTATGTGCTATTTTGATATAGCTATATTATTGTAAAGTTTCAGTACAATCAATTCAGAAGTCTTCGTGAAAGAATAACAAACATCCATACATACATCCATCCTTGCTTACAAACTTTCGCGTTTATAATATTAGTAAGGGTAAAAATAATTTAATTTAATTTTGAATTTACAAAATACGGACATACAATTTCATTTTAAGTTAATTTCCTGCTTTATTTTTACGAAATAAAGTTATTTGTTTAAGCATTTATTTGAGCGTAAACTCGTTTATGCCCAAAATGCCAAGTTTATGCCCAATCTGTCCATACATGTTTTTGCCCTCGACCCATCTCTACACTTGACAGATACGATTTTCAGACTAACATATAGATGGGCAATCCACCCACCCGGGTTTAAACCCAGGTGGGTTTTAACCTTTGGAGTAGTTCGGCATCTTTATGAATGAAGACTATTAAAATTTCATCTGCGTACAACATACGTACGCCACGGAAAAGGAGACTGAATATCCTTTGTTAAGTAATCCAGGCTCAGAGCTGATCCTTGATGGACGCTCACTTTGACCTCGAAGCTTTTGCTTAGCCCGACCAAGCTTCTCACACTTATGCAACTTCTGCAGTACAAGTCCTGTACTAGGGAGGCATAGCATTCTGGTACACCTTGTGCTCTCATGGCCTGGCACACCAGTTTTTGAGGCCTTCGATCAAACGCCTTTTTAAAGATCAGTAAAGACAAAATCGTCGCGGTTTGCCCGATGCTTCTCCAGAATAATTTGAGTGGCCTGGATAGCGTTTCCAGTGGATTTGGATGGTGTGAAGCCATATTGGTTTGCAGATTTGACAACGTGTTTGAAAAGGCAGTTGTAAAGTACTCTTTCTCAGATTTTGAGTTACGTCAACTAGGGCATGCAATTATCGAAACATTCCGATAATCGATAAAATGAAAGATATCGATTTTTTTTCGATAAAAACCGGTAATTACCGATAATTATCGTTTTTTATAAAAAAATACCTAAACTTGTTTTTTACTTGTAAATAAAGGGATAAAGTGATGCAATTACTTACCTAAAATAAAGAACAAAATAATATACTGAAAAATAAATAAAACAATACGTTTTTTTTTTTAAATCAACGTTTGTATTTCTTTATAATATTTAAATTATATAACATAACATTTTGGATTGTCTCACTAAACTCTTCTTATGAGATCTTTTAAATAAAATCTTAGAAACCTTTAGCTAAATTTTAAAAAAAGTTACTCTTTAAAATAATTATAATAATTATGAGTTAATATTGCAACTTTTGGACGTTTAGTTACTAAACGTCCAAAAGTAATTAAAAAAAAAGTAAGTAAAAAATTATTTAAAGTTAATTAAATTATACTAAACTTTAGTATAATTAAATTAACTTTAAATAATTTCGTAGTACAGTATGGACAACTGAGTCAACAATTCAACATACAATCAAATCTTGTTAGGATGTGTATTACACATCCTAACAAGATTTCTTAACGATTAATTAACGACAATAGGTAAATTAACATATAACAATTCCGTTTTCCGTATTATAATTAAAAGAAATCACATTTGAAATAATCACATTTTAAAGAGATTTTTGTTTTTTTTTTTGCTGCTGAAAATATGTCCGCAGAAATGACAAACAATCAATTGTTTTGTCATTTAGGCTAGTACGCAGCTTATTACATAGTACTCCAGCTGCGGAAAAGACACGTTCGCTGATTGTTCACTTATTGACGCAAAACTCTCAATTCGGTTAATCCGGGCGTCCTCAACTCCTCACTCACATGGTAGACCGACAGCGATCGACACGTTCACACACAAATATTGCGCAACGAGCAAATGACAGTGACGGGAAAGAAAACGCGCGCGGCGACGGAACGGGACGCATCCAACGTTCGTTCAGAAATGTGTCAGAATTCAAAATTCAAAAAAATAAAATTATCGATTATCGGTATTTATCGTTTTTGTTTTCGATATTTATCGTTTTGTCAGAATGGATCGATAACCGATAAATTATCGATTATCGGTTATCGGTTTGCATGCCCTAACGTCAACTTAATCCCCTTTAGTGACCACAGATACTGAGATCCCTTTTATTTTATCGAAAGGTACTTGGTAACTTTGGCACCACGCCTCTGGTATAGTGTATGAAGATAAAATGGTGGGTGTTGAACAGCCTCGCAAGCCATTCTAAACCTGTGCATCCTAATTTTTCAAGGCAAAAAACAAGTGACTAGTTACTTATTACAATTATTCTCCAAAATGTCAACGCCGGCAAAGTTATGTATCTAATTATGGTGATTATTTTAGTTAGTGAATGTAAATAGATAACCAAAGGCTACTAATTTTTATTTAACGAGTGTTCGCAGTCTTGCCTGAGTGAATACGTGGCTTTCGTGCTTAACGTTGTTAAACACTAAAGGGTTGCTGCCACTGAACTTTAGGGATAAGTCGGTTCTCCTTTTATTGTTTATCTAATCTGTTACCTACTTGTTTTTTTGTGTAAGTTTTTTTATATAACTGAACTGATGTGTAAGTAGGTATCTACCTCTGCCCTGCAGAAAACAACATAGCCGTTTAGGTAATGTTGTGTTGTGCCTGTGGGCAATGTTATTTATTTTTAATTGTATTTTTTAAATTAGTTTATTAACATAACTGGTGAAATATGGGTGTACCTACTACCAGGTATAACATAATTATATACCTCTATATATATACCACTGCCTAGCCCTTCGGCGGTTACGTTATATATTTCATATTTATTTTTAATTTATTAAGTAGGTATCTATTTCTTGTATGAAAATAAAATTGATTCATATTTACATAGTTAAAATTGCTTAATGTCGCTTGCGTTAAAACTTTTACCAGATTTTTTTATCGCAAGTGTTATCTTAAACGCCCGGACACATAAAAAGTACTTAGTTTTAGACAGCAAAAATATTGTGAGCGCCAAAAAGCCTCAAAACCTATCGTTTTTTTTTTAAATTTTAACTGTAACACATGAGGTTTCAAAAATAATTATTGTTTGTTAAATTTCACTTTAATAGCGCAATTATTATCAAAAATATTTAATAACAACCTTCTCCTGTAGGTTTTTGTCGGTTACACTAAGTCGGCGGTAATGGCTCGAAATCTTTAAAAGTATTTACAGCTAAGGGGTATATCATGTAAATCAACTTACAAATGATGAACATGACAACTAACACGCTTACGCTCGAGTCTTCAACGCTTATTACACACTACAACATAAAATAAGCTATTCAAAAGTTGAAATAGTAGAAATTTCGTTTTTATCTCGTACCATTTTATTTTATGTTGCCTACAAAAAAATAAAATGAATGATAATCACTTTTAAAACATATTTTTTAACATCACTAATTTAATTTCATCAAATCAAATATACAGCTTGGCAAAAAAGTGTAGAAACGGAACTAAATTTTTGTCTGTTGGCAACATTTCCAAAATAATGACATCTCATAATAAACAAAGTTCACGATTTCGTAAAATTTTAATTTCGATCACTAAACGTTGATTAATAAAGGTAAAAAGTGAAGAATAATTAATAAAACCATTCGGAGTGCTGGCAGGGAGGTTATTTATAAGGTGAACAGCCGATGTCTGGCGGAACATGAGTCCCAAACTATTTTTTCTGAACTTCACAATGTTTACCAAAGAACCTCTTTAAGACAGGTATGTAAGAGTTTGTTTTGTTGATTTTAGCTAAACCAAGTGTTAATTGATGAATGCAAAGCAATATTAATTTGCTTGCATAAGGAATAACTAGAAATTTGAAACAATAAATGTCGAGCACATAGGTTATATTTACATTTTTTCTGGTATAGCGCGCTAAGATAAATTGATACTTTGGTGACTTGACTTTTAACTGAATGAAATTTCAATTTCTACGTAAATTATACTTTAAGTTCGATATCAAGGGAGAGAATTATTTGTTCTAGCGTTTGCATCAGAAATGTTAAAGAAATTGTCGTGCCATAGTTTATAACTATTATTTAATTAGGGGAAATCTGTTATCGTTTTAAGCAAAATCGTCCTGGAAGGAGATAAACAAAAGGGTATTTTCTATATCCGGCTTAATAACAGTATGTGATAAAAATGTTAATATTGTTTACTTTTAATATTGTTAGGAATAAATGAAATATTTCGCCTTTACAGGAACAAGCTGAACGTGCATTCCAAGCTATTACCGAGGAGGATTGGAAGAACTCGTGCTGACATGTAATAAAAATAGAAAAGGATTACTAGGAAAAAAAAAACTATGAACGAGGAAATAGAGCGATTAGTAATAAATCTAGAAGATGATAGCAGCATCACCTCTGAACCCGAACACGACTCAGATGAGTTTACGGCCTACGTGTTCGGGGTAGAATATTTAGAGGAAGATTTACTAGAATAAAATATAGAAATTATGTTATACAATTTATTGTTTTATTTTTTTATAATTCCTAAACAATGTTGTGAACTCAGGAGTATTTACCCAATTTGTTATTTTTAGGTAAGTAATGAGTTGCGTGTCAAGAACACGTCCTTGTTAAATTAATTCATTACACCCCAAGAGGACACCGGTGACCACGCTGTCATTGTCTTTCTATTGTGTCTCTAATTGACACGATTAAAAGTGATTACTTACTGATTTAAAAAAATAAAACATAATTAGATTAATCCGTCTAAAAAACAGCTAAGTATCTAGACTGGGTTGGTACGCTATGCGGTTGCCACGGGTTGCCACACGAAGAGCACAGTGGCGCCTCCATTATTTTCTACTCTTTTTTGCCAAGCTGTACACCCAATTTTCTGGGTGTTTATGGGTGCTTGCGGGAGTTTATCGGGTTTTTATCAAAGCACCGGGTTTAGACCCGGTGGATTGCCCATCTGTAGACTAACAACAGTTTTTTTTTTAATTTATCTTGAAACACACGAAGGAAGTAGTCTGTTCAGGCTACTTTATGACGTCATATAGAGGTCAAATGAAAGTCAAATGGTTACAAGTATTATTGTGAAAATAATCACAATCTTGTGATATAGAGAGCTAAAAATAGAAAAATAAGGCTTAAGACCCTAAAATCTCCAAATGGTTTTGGAATCAGCGTAGGTTATTTTTTACTTTACATACCGAATTGTACTTTCGTTTCAAAGTGTGCATTAAAAATAATATTTTTTAACTTCTGTTTAGTGCTATTGTAAATACAGTATATTGGATACTTAAAATTATAAGACATACAATAATTTGTGGAAGATTGGTGCCTAAACTAAGCCGAAGCCTGTATTTTAGGACACCAGGACCCCGACAGGACAGTTTTTTTTAGAAAGAGTGAGTCTGGCTGTATTGTGTGATGAGTATTATGTTTATCTGTAATGTGTAGTGTGTGGTGAATGTTTGTGTATAAAATGTGATAATATACTCTTTAGCAGTAGAGTGTAAAGTTCGTCATCCCCCACAGCTCGCTCGGCTCCTCCTCGCAGACGGGTGTTGTGTCTGGTGGGCTACTACTGCCCGACGGTTGTTGTCGGGATCTTGTATACCTACGTTCAATCGCGCGGATAACTTTAACATCGCGATGTAGGATGTCAGTCGTTAGTTCGAATGTGGCGAGATAGATGTCGCTCTGAGGCTAATTCATGTTTTTTTTTACAGATGTCTCGGCATACAAGACATACAACAGCCGCCTCCGGGGTGCGAACGAGGTAAGATTTTAAATAAGGTTTGATTTGTTGTTTTTTTTAGGGTCTTGTCTTGCCATTTAATTCGTGTATATGTAAACATTGGTAACGGCAGGGGCTATAGTCCTTCATAGTTTTAGGTATCCAGTCAGTCCATTTTAGTCTAGTAAGAAGTCACTTGGAGCACAGTGCAATTATATGGGCGCCTCATGAAAGTAAATACTCACTGATGGTAGAACGCGTTCAGAATAAATTCACACGTCACTTGTATTGGAAGTTGTATGGAGTGTACCCGTTGTATCCGTTAATGTATCCCTCGTTATTTGTCTTGGGCATGGTCGGGTACAATCAATTGAAGGTGCGTCGAGAGTTTGCTCTTACCACTTATTTGGTGAAATTGATTCGGGGATTGGAACATAACCCAGATGTTCTACAAAGAATTAGTTTGTGGGTACCCGATAACTACGTAGGGAGGCGGCGGCGTCCGCCTCTGTTGGCGATGCCGGTGGCTAGGACGAACTTACTGGCTAAAGCCGCGGTCACGCAAGCTATCCGTACTATAAATGTTGTGCACGAGGAAATAGATATTTTTACCTGTCAGCTGAGTGAATTCACAAAGATTCTATTATTTAATTTGTGTTATAGATAGATAATAATTTATGTTTGTTTGTTTTTTGTTATATCTGCAATAGTTTGGATTAGTTTATTAGAATTAAGGTAATATAGAGTATAATATTGTGTATGGCGCTGCTAGATTTTATAATACCTTGTTATCGCATTGGGTCCTAAATAACCTGTAATGTTAACTTGAGTGTGTAATAATAAATAAATAAATAAATAAATAAAATTTTAGCCACCCTAACCTATAGTCCAGTACTTTTGTTACCATAGTCTGCAATAGTCTTACACCAGTCGTAGATTTTCCTTGGGTGCACTTGTGTAGTGCGTACAGGGAAAATCTGCGGTTGGTGCCTCATTTCATCAAAGAGGACATTGGGCGTCTGGGATCTCTCTCAATGGGATATGAATATGAACTCTTAAGGTAAAAATACATGGAGAAGATTGTTCATTTGTTTTTTTTTTTTGTAGATCACGCCAGATTGGGTTGCTGCCCACAAAGACAAGCGGGCCCCGATGTTGATGTGGAGCACTTCCTCCTTCGTATGTGGTACCCACATCTTCCACGGTGAGTCTCCCTTATACATTGTCTTATGTTGTAACTGCGAGGGTAGACTAAATTCATGTGTTTTGAAGTTATACTTCTTTTGCTTCGGACAGTAGTGTTATAGTTTGGCCAATACCGCTGTACCGCGCCTTAGGAACGCGCGGCGAGAAGGGAAGAGCATGAGTTCACATGAGATCGATATTCTTTGGATAGATCTTACGATATCAGTATACAGTTCTAAGGCACGTTTTCAATTGCACGTTTTTAATTAATTAAATAAGAATACCCAAATATTTCATTTAAATTAACTAAACAGGGCAATATTCGCATCACTTTTAAATTCAAAGCTTTCTTTGTCTGCTTTTGTTTTCTTAAAATATTCGGCCACATTAAAAATGACGGTCTTAACATCACGAGATAACGCACGACCCATCTTTGAATAATTTATCTCATGTGCTTTTCACATAGACAGTCCGGTACAAATTACATTAGCGACCGCCTTGAGCGTTGACGGCAGATTGACAGACAGTGCTGCCAATAAAAATTTCTCGATTCCCCGCGTGAGTGTTGACAATTCCCCGAAATTCCCCGCTTGTTTTTGATTTATTCCTCACAAATTCTCCGAATTGATATTTTCGGAATAAAACACAGTTTTATTCAAAATTTGTTTGATATAGTTTTGTTTAGTTCAAAATTTGTGTGTATACTTACTACAAAAAGTTTTATAAAATACAAAACATACATAACAAAATTGGTTCACAGACGTGTGGCCTTAATTTTAGTTGGAATAGTAGGATATTATATTTGCCATATTTTCGCAGTAATTTTAGAAGATTCCCCACTTTCGCTATACAGCTGCACGTTTAAACCACTTTTCCATAATTTTATTGAAACATAAAACCGAATGCACAATTTAAAAAATCAATAATGTAGAAGTGGACGCGTTCAGAAATACAAAATCGTAGTCAAATGACAGTTGACTGTTGAGCAGGCATTTGAGTTGTGTTCCCGTTTAAAATGTTGTTAGTAGTGT
The DNA here is from genome assembly GCA_921972225.1 of Euplexia lucipara. Taxonomy (NCBI): domain Eukaryota; kingdom Metazoa; phylum Arthropoda; class Insecta; order Lepidoptera; family Noctuidae; genus Euplexia; species Euplexia lucipara. Next base: position 8,616,593 of record OV179172.1, on the reverse strand, counting down.
CGAGCTGTATCTGCCAAGTCCAGACGTGATTTTTAGTTGTAGATATTACCCAACATAAAATAGTTTTAACCAAATCGGTCTGGATTTCCCGAAATTCCCCGATTTTTGTCATTCCCCGGGCTTTACCCGCGCCAACCCTCTATTCCCCGCAAATTGGGGATTTTGCCCGCAAATCGGGGATTTTCCCCGCGATTGGCTGCTGACAAATCGCAACAGCCGATGCTCCCCCCCGTCTCGCTGCGCGCCTTTCTAAGGCGCGATACAGCAGTGTTGGTCAAACTATAGTAATAGGGTGTTTGACAGAATATGAACATCGAAATATAATTAGTCCATCAATTATAAAAAATAATACACAAGTATTTTTTTTCTCTTTCAAATTGATAGAAAACTGCTTAGATTAAGTGCATTAAAGTTGAGGAGAGGGGGCTTGTAACGTCATTATCTAGTATAAACTGTACTGTCTAGTGACGCCATGCGACATTTTGACTCGATGTATCGCCGTTATTTTTTGATTACGTGAAGAGGAAAAAAATATGTGTCTAACATTTTCTTGTAAACTAGACGAGGGACGAAAAACTTCTTTTGTCAAGTAGACCATTCACAAAACAAATATAAAAAAAATAACTGGTGGCTGCAGCAAGATGTGCAGAGAACGACCGAGCAAGAACTTGCTACACAACCATTCTCCCCACTTAGTGCCTTAGAAAAGGCCAGTAATAAGGGCTCTCCACCACTGTCTTCAGGATGCTATTGTAACTGTCCCGCGTTCTGCGCATCAGCGATACGACTTTTTTACGAACGACTGCATGAAATAATTATGAGAGTAAATTTATACGATGCGCGCGCACAGCGTCACGAAAAACCGACACCCTGAAGTTAGCTGTAGAAAACATTTTAGTTTGTACGACAAAGAAGTAATAACTTCTCACGCGTGTTCACAGTGTTCACACACCCTTTTTTTTGCTACTTTCCGTTCAGTACTACCTTGACTAATTCCCCTTGATACAGTAATTTTATTTTCACTATTTTGAAGAATGTCTGAGCAAGTGGTTTTGTTTTGAGATTTCTCTGTTGTTTTTTTATTGCGGTGAATATGGAATATGTAAGAGTAATCCCTAAATTACGTTAAGGTTACAGCAGATGTGACGTCACGTGTTTAGAATTTTGAAAGAACAACAAGAAATATAAACCACTAAGGCTCAATCTTCACCGCTGCCGCCGCCGCGGTGAATTGAAAGCGACTTTTTGCAACATATCATAATGAACTTTATGTCCATTGCCTTAGAACAATACGAGACAAAAAACAAATATTGCCACGCGTCTTTGGGGGAATCCCCGCGCATTTTCGGGAATTCCCTTAGTTATTGTCGGTACTCCGCGCCTCCATTCCATTCCATTTTAAATTTTCCATTTCCATTACTGGTCAATGTATTTCAAAGACTGTTATTACAACTAGGGCATGTAATATCGGATGACTTTCGATTCCGGAACTGAGTTACGATACTATTGGTTCAATTCCGGAATTCCGGAACCTGTTCCGGAATTAGAAAAAAGTATAGAAAATTAAGAAAAAAACAACAAATAAGCATTTAAGTGTTTTGTTAAATCAAATCTTCATTTAAAAAAAAACTAAATAAATCGACCAAACTCTTGACTGAGATCAATTAAACATCCTACTAGTAGGTTTTTCTTGTAAGAAGTCAAGTCTAAGTCAAAGTCTAAGAGCGAGCTTCGTAGGCGGTTACAAAAGTACCCGACACACGAAAATACTCTTTCACTCTCAACACTAGTAGGAAGAACACCTAAAATATAATTGTATGCCTGTGTCAAATAAATATCACGTTCTCCACCATTATCGTACATGGCTTTCTCAACTTTTACAAATCCATCAAGATCAAAATGTCGTTTTTGATTCGTGCAAGGTTCTTTGCATTTACTGAGTTCCTTATCCAGCTGTTCTTGCAGTGATGATTCATTGACTTCAGCTTCGTCAACACCTATATCACAGACTTCGGCATCACCTTCATCGTTGATTTCACTTGAAACGGCATTATCTTTGTACTTCAATAGTTGCAGCAAAGTATTAATCGTCTCTTCAATCTCCTCACTATTTGGTTCACGAAAAATGTCACCCGAGAGCGGCGCTGCATTAGCGCCGCTGACTTTTTTTATATGTATTGGGTCTACTCTTGACCTCAATCTTGTCCTGCGGACGGAGGTGAGGTCGAAGATGAAACGAGCTTACCCAAAAAAAGCCTATTAACTCGCGACTTAAACAGATTGGAGTAATATGAACTCGGAAACACTGATGCAGGCAGGGAATTCCACTCCTTGGCTGTGCGCATAACGAAGGAACAGGCAACGCGCTTCGTGCGAATGTGTGGAACATCTACAAGGAATGGGTGATAACCTGCGGTACGTCTGGATTCCCGATGGAAGAAAGGAGATGGTGGAATGAGCTCGTGGAGCTCTAGAGCACACTCACCGAAATACAGTCTATAAAAGACCGACAGACATGCAACTTTGCGGCGGTGGGCCAGGGCATGAAGCTTAGCACCCACCAGCTTTTCGCCACCAATGAGCCTCTTGGCTCTGCGCTCTACTGAGTCGAGTGTGGCTAGTTGGTATTTGGCTGAGCCATCCCCAAGGTGTCAACAATACTCCATGCTGGACCAGACTTGAGCTTTATAAAGAACTAAAAGCTGGTCAGCTTTGAAGTACCGCTTAACCGTATTTAGGAGGCCCAGCTTTTTTGCCGCAGTTTGAGCTTTCGACTCAATGTAGGCACCAAAGTTAAGATTTGCACTTAACTTCGTGCCAAGAAGCTCGAGGCCGCCGGAACTAGTACAGATGCACCTCGGAAAGTAGGAGCCAGATTGAAGGGGCTCCTTTTGGCGGTGAACAGGCACACTTGTGTTTTAGTGGCGTTGAAAACAACCAGGTTTTCGTCACCCCACTTGGAGACAAGACTTAAGGTTGCATTCGTTCGCTCTACCATGGCCTCTCTCAAAGAGCGAACTTCATCACCACTGGCTCTTGCGCTACATGTAGGTATAACTCTCCATGACAGTGCTGTCGTCTGCATACCCAACAATACCTGGAACAAGGAGGTCATTGATGTGTAGCAGGAAAAGTGTCGCGGAGAGAACAGACCCCTGAGGAACTCCGGCATCAATACCCAAAAGGTCACTGGTTGGTGAAATGGCGAACGAACAGAACGCAAGTGTCCATGGCGGCGATTTGAAATTAAAATTCGCGCGCGTTACGGTACATTTTGCAAAACAAATATGCAAATTTTATTATTGTGGTAACTTATCTTACAAATAATTATATGAGTATCGGATTGCGATATTTACTTCAGTTCCGGAATTGTAATATTGTAAAAAATCATCCGAAATTCCGGAGTTACGAAATCTCGGAATTCCGGAATCCATGCCCTAATTACAACACTTACAAGACAGATTTCAAATGTATTGCCGCGCAATACCGTCTCTCGCTAGCGATCGGATCACACACTTTTGCTAACTGTAGCACACGAGTCTCTATGCTAGTGTGAACACGCTTACATTCCAATATACCGCACGCTTATAGGGCTTAATATTTTTTCACATAATTAATAAAAAAGATTGAACAATTTAATATTTCCTGGTTAAATTTTAGACAATGATGTTTAGAAAAAGGGACTTGTAATAAGAGTAAAATAATAATAATAAGCTTTTATTTCACAAAAAATACCTAATTACCTAATACGTTTAAAGATCTAAATTACAGACTTTTTAAAGTTAAATTGTATAACTGGCTGAATGAGAATAGTTTCTATAGTGTTAAAGAATTTCTTGAACTTAAACGTAATGTTGATACTATAATTTTACACGCTTTAATATTAAGCAAAACATGTTTGGACTCTATTTGTATTGTAACAACTTTTAATATCGTGTTTTCTACAAATAAATATTATTGTTATTTCCATTTATTTTTTATACATACATATAAATTACATTTTTAAATATTGATACAAAAAAGATATAAAAACATTTAAAAATATAAAACATAGTAGGCCACCGATGGCGGGAGCAGGGTCCAAGCTACCGGTGGTTAGGGTCTCAGAGACAGGAACCTCCTCACAATGCGAGCCGTATCGAGGAGTACTGCCTTCTGTATCAGGCCTTTGATCCAACCGCGGAACGAAAGCCTCGACAGATGGTCATCGAGGCTTTTGGCAATAAGGCCATTCGCCGTCACAACAATCGGCACAATGACAGCAGAATCCACATCCCACATGTCGACAATCTCGTGGGCTAAGTCAAGATATTTTATTTGTTTATCTTTTTATTGTTATTATTATTATGCGCTTATATTTATTATTATTATTAATTAATTTACAAGTAAGTGCTCAAATAAAAAAGTACACAACAGTTTTAGCTTCTGAAACCGAACAAGGAGGAACCTGTTTTTCGACTTACAGCGCCAATCCTCTCGAGTTGCAAATTAGATTTCATAAATGCTAGCATTAGAAATATAATGAATCACTATCATCTGCTTGCCTCTCAATTATGTTAAGACTGGCTTCAAGTTTACCCGGATGCAGCAGAATACCAGTGTTTTACATGGAGCGACTGCCTGTCAGACCTCCACAACCCAGTAACTGGGTAACACGATACCCATTGGTTAAACTGTTGGTCAGATTTTTGGGCTTCTGGCTATTTGTAACGACTGTCATAGAATCTATAAATGACAGCCGGGACCAACGGCTTTAAAAAGGCGCGCAATAAAAAGCATCTCTTTTTGCTTTTTATTGCGCGCATTGCATAGCGCGACAACGCATCGTAACTTTCGATCAGCTGAGCGTATGGCCTCTCGCGCTTGGTCGTTGACCCGACCGGCCCGCTTGTTTAGTATCCATTGCGTTTTTGTAACTTCAAAAGCATTTTTTTTTTTGAAATCGATAATTTTGATAATGTTCATTCGGAAGAAAGTTTACTAATGATACTTGATAAAAAAAACGAACAAAAATATTGCACTTTGACCTTCAATATCTCCAGAACCAGTGAATTCCCAGGTGTGTTCTAGAAGAAAAAAACTATCCCAGTGATGGGTAGAATATGTAGTTTTCGTTTACGTTAAGGGTCTTTTTACACCCTGTATACAAATACTTTAATACATGTAATTTTTTAACTAGAAGACGAGGTCGGTTTTTCACTATCTGACTACTCTGAGAAGAAACACCGAAAGAAACTCAGAGGTCACAGTCTCTTTTAAAGTCCAGACATTATCTTGGTCAGATCATGTAAGATCCGTTCGGCAGATTCGTGTCTGAAATGGTTTTGTTGAGGAAAGAACCACACAGATATGAGGTGACCAGATGAGTCAGTGCAAGCATTTGTCAAAAATTGTGAGCTCAACTCGGAACTTGAGGAGCTCCACCTTTTTCACAGTCTTGATAAGTAATTAATGGTTACGTAGACTATATTGTCGTCTGTGGAAGCTACACATTTCTTTCTCTCCATTATTGACATCGTCGTGCTCAAAACAAAAGAAATGTTTGTGCAATCCGATACCACAGTATAAATATTAATACAGTAGGACGAGGCCTCTGATCCCTGGAAAAATACCGACAACGTCTACACGCGTTAGCCCTGAATAATACCTCCCGGAATACGAACATCGTTTTGTTCGCAGTTCGGGTGCGGCTTTCCCGCGTCTCGCCCCACACACCCCGCACGATTGCCCTGTCTAGACGGCTTCGTCGGTCGACTGTAGATTTTTAGACTGTGCCGTTACTTTGTCCAGCGACAAAGTAATAGATCGCAATTGAAAACATTTCAAAATTTTAACCTGCATGTTTTATTACGTTATATAAAAGTAAATACAAAACTAGAGGACCCATATTTTTGGTTTACACATTAGATATGTCTTGTTTGACATTAGATATGTCTTGTTTGACATTAGATATGTCTTGTTTGACATTGGATATGTCTTGTTTGACATTAGATATGTCTTGTTTGACATTAGATATGTCTTGTTTGACATAAGATATGTCTTGTTTGACATTAGATATGTCTTGTTTGACATTAGATATGTCTTGTTTGACATTAGATATGTCTTGTTTGACATTAGATATGTCTTGTTTGACATTAGATATGTCTTGTTTGACATTGGATATGTCTTGTTTGACATTGGATATGTCTTGTTTGACATTATGGTTTTCATTTTAAAAATTACCTTGCTTACGCAAAGGTAACTACTTCATTCCACCGTATAAGTGACGTCATCGCATGTTTTTTGGTTTTTATTTTTTTCCTCAGAAACTAAGCAATAAAAAAAATAAAAAAATATATATTTGAACTCAGCATAAAGAAACGGTATTTTTGTTTTAGGGTCATGTCAATTTTTAAATGTTATCAATTGTACGTACCGGAAAACGAAAAAAAACAATGTATATTTGCTTTTTTTTTCATGCTTATTTAAAAATGGGAAGTAGGAGGGATGTAATCCTGGCGAATGTAGCCGAACAAAGCTACCGTCGGTATCAGTCGTAAGTCTTTTTAATATTTCAAACTTATTCAGTGTTTTTCTGGCATGCTTTGCACCATCAAACACTAAATGCATTCTTCATATCGTGTTGTTGGTAACACTAACTAACCAGGTGTCACAGTTTTAATGCCGCCCATGGGCCTCTGGCTTGGCATCACATGACCTTAAGAAATACTCGTATCTCTCAGGCATGCCAAGTTTCCTAACGCTGTTTTCCTTCACCGCTTTTTAAGCAAGAGATAAATTATACAATACATTTTGTGCTAGTTACTGATTCTGAATTTCTATTTGTCCGTTCGTGTGTCTCAGACCAACAAAAAAGAAAGATGGCGCGCCGCAAAGATAAAAAGTGAAGCCACAACCGTGCTCCTGCAAGTAAAATACACACTCATGCACGCATCTGCACTAAAACCATGCTCATCGTTCTTAATACGGCAGTGACATTAAGTGCGAGGGTAGCCATGATATGATTTATATTTTCTCCATTCGATTAACATACACACATACATACATAAACTCACGCCTTTTTATTTATTTATTTATTTAATACTTCAAGCACACAAATGTACATAGGCGGACTTTTTCCCATAGGGGTAGGCAGAAACTACAGAGCGCCATATGCTACGATTCTTACATACTTCTTTTGCTTCGTTTACATTCATACATGTTATCATACACACACGCCGGTTGCGAGTACTACGCACCTGACCTTTCTGAAGAACCTCACCAATAAGGTCTATGTATGTCCTTCTAGGGCGTCCCCTCCCGGCGTTCCCACTTACATCTGCCTTGTAAATACCTTTCGTTAGTCGCCTTTCATCCATCCTTTCAACGTGACCAAACCATCTAAGCATACTCTATTCAATTTTTGTTACTACATCTTCTTTTAAACCACAACGTTGCTTTATCACATCATTCCTCACGAATTTAAATAACATGTCTAACTTCGAGATAAATATTTCTGTTTTTTTTTTTAAATGTATTTAATACAATTGAGGACCAAAACTTTACTCTTCGTTTTCTTACTTGTACAATATAAGCTTTCGCATAAAATATTATTCCCTAATTTATAGGGACAAAGTTCAATAAATGTTCATGTTTTGGACAGATAAATTATCTTTTAATGGCGACCCTTCGAGACACACATAGATAAAAAGGTGGCTTCACTTTTGATGTTCGCGGCTCGCTGTTTTATGTTGTTGTCCTGAGTGATGTGTAAACTCACGACTTCTTTCACGTGTGGGTAGGCAAAGACTGTAGTAAGCCACCCTCTTAGATCCTTACGTACAGTAGCGGACTTAAGTCGATTTACAATCTCACAAACTAAAAGTTGTAATCTTAACATAAAGTGGCCGTTTACGTCTATTACGTAAACGGCCACTTTATGTTAAGATTACAACTTTGTACACCTACGTTCTGGCAAATAAAGTATTATTATTATTATTTTTATGCGCTGATATTTCTCGTAACCCTTGGGTTCCGGACCTTTGGAAGGCATACGAGGGGCCTAAGCCAACTCGCAGAGGCCCTTTGTCGTTTTTAATGCAGTGAGGCACCAATCCTTGTATGCATTATGCAAGTGCACCCAAGGAAAACCTACGACTAGTGCAGGACTATTGTAGACTAAAACAACAAATATATTGGGCTATAGGTTAGGGGTGGATAAGAAGAACTGGTTACCTAGTACTGTGGAAGGACTATGGCCCCTGCCTCATCAATGCTTTATAATACACGAATAAAATGGCAGGGGGTGACTTGCACACTCACTTATTATTATTATTATTAGATTGACACTTTGGTTTAAGTTACGACCTTCTTATAATAAGTAACTTCTATACAATAGACACACACACTCTCATTCATTTACGAATGATAGTATTTCAAAAATTGAACCAGTTGAATACATGTCACAATAACTACGAGGTTAACGCATTAGCGTTAGAGCGTTAATAACAAGTCGCAAGTTCGAATCCCACGCACGGCGACTGTTTTTTAATATTTAAAAATTCACTCAAGTAATTTATTACGCTATTTGTTCTTTGTTAATAGTCTGTTTACCACAGATAATATAATTTTGGAATGGATGAGGGGCCTGCCCGTGTAGGTCGGTTTTTGACGAGGTAGCTCATTAATGGGCCTCGGCAAACACGTAAAGCCGTTGGTCCCGGCTATCATTTGTAAATCTTAGACAGTCGTTACAGATCTAATAGACAGAAGCCTGAAAATCTGATAATCGGTTTAACCGGTCCGGCCGTAAGGCAGCTTTAAAGCTCGTTTGAAAAAATGGCTTATCGAGCAAGCCTTTGATTCATTTGACGGATTTAGATTATTATAAACTATAGCAGACGTCACGCAGTTTCACCCGCGTAGTTTCCGTTCCCGTGGGAATACGGGGATAAAAAGTAGCCTATGTCCACTGGGAATAGTGTAGCTTTCCACCAGTACAATGATTTTTAAAATTGGATCATTAGTTCCGAAGATTACCCTCTACATACAAACTTACAAATTTTACCTCTTTATAATATTAGTATAGATGACATATTAATTTGAATTATAATTATTTATTGTGTGTTTTGTCAGCGACTCGTATTTATGTGTACTGTTTTTTTTACTACTACTTTGACAAAATTATTTATATTTATTTATTTGTATTTTTTATTTATTTTACTTTTTTATTTGACTGCTATTCATTTGTTTCCTTTAACTGGTTTGACATCTTGGATTTGTCATTTGGAGGTATGAGGAACAGGGTGTAAAGTTCCTCATCCACCATTGAAAAGGGAGGATCCTCCGACCAGACGGGTGTTGTGTCTGGTGGGCTAACTACTGCCCGACGGTTGTAGTCGGGAACTTGTATACATTCAAGTTGCGCGGATAACTCTAATAGCGCGATGTAGGATAGTTCGTATGTGGCGAGATAGATGTCGCTACAGACATGTGTTTAATAATTTATGTAATTCATAGCAAAAACTGTCCTAATTCAGCATTCTGCGACCCCATACAAAAAAAAAATCAAAAAGACGTAAAGACATTGTTTGTGTAACTAGGAAAAGCAACCTTACCCATTCCAGTAGGTTCAATTATTTTCTTGCACCAACATTGTACAGCAAATTGAATAAAATACTCTCTATTTACCAACTATCTAGCTGCAAATGTAAAAATCTAATAACTAAATGGCTTCAGGGGCTGACCTACCAAGAGATGGAAAACCTCTTAACTACAATGGTGTAGTATACTTACCATACACCAATACACACACACACACACACACACACACACACACACACACACACACACACACACACACACACACACACACACACACACACACACACACACACACACACACACACACACACACACACACGCGCACACATACACACACACATCCACACACACATCCACACACACATACACATAACTAAACGCATTTACACCCACACTCGAATCACACATCTATAACTCTCACTCTCAAGCGCATGCATACAAAGAAAATTTTCCATTAGTTTTAATTCATTTTTGTTCTCTCACATTGTTAATAAATTCTGGATTACACAAAAAAAAAAAATATTAAAAAAATATTTGAAATTCGTGAAATTATTATTGTACTAAAGATTTATAAGGGAATGGGACTGGTATCTTTAACACAGGTTACTTTGTAATCCAGCTAAGATGGCAGTTGCGATCCGTATTGTGACTTTATAGAAAAAAAAATGTTTTTTTTTTAAATAATTGTTTAATCTGTATTATATGACTTGTAAGAATCCCTTATCAAAAAAATACTATGACTATAACCAAGGGGTATCATGTTACCCAGTTACTGGGTTGTGGAGGTCTGACAGGCAGTCGCTCCATGTAAAACACTGGTATTCAGCTGGATCCAGTTAAACTGGAAGCCGACCCCAACATAGTTGGGAACAAGCAGACAGATAATGATAATGGAGGATGGTCGTATTAGTTAATGGCTTTATAACTAAGAGCCTCGAGCGACATCTAAGCAGGCTCTCGTTAGGCAGCTGGATCAAGGGCTTGATTCATAAAGCAGTACTGCTGGACACGGCTCCCATTGTTAGGCGATTCCTCTCACTGGAGCCCGGACCGCTGTTAGAGTATATACACCACTATTGGAACGAAGTTCCTTATCGGGCATTCTGAAAGGGGGCTAGACGGAAAAAATTCTTACGAAAAGTTCTCACGACACTTTTTGCTATAGTAAGCTATTGTAAGCTGTGCGCCGTCGCATGTTCGCGAGAGGGAGAGGGAGAGGGAGAGGGAGAGGGAGATAGCGGGAGGGAGAGGAAGAGGGAGAGGGGGATATGGGGAGGGTTGGAGGAGGGAGGGAGGGAGAGTTGGAGGGAGGGGAACGGGAGGAGGAAGATGGAGGGGGAGGGGGAGACTTCGTTCCATTCGGGTGTTCCTTGACACCTCTCAAGTTTTTTTTTAATTAGTACTAAAAAAATGGGCTGTATCCATATCTGTTATTGATCATATTTGCATAATCAAAAGTAAAAAAAAAACGAAATACAATTTTTAAATATGCCACTTTTTAGTTAAACTTAAATAACGAAAACAGCTGTTGGAGGCGGGGCATGCTTGAGCGAGATCACGCAAACGTGAGCGAGAGATGACGATTAATGAATACTACTATGTCATGAATAGCCTGTACAATATTTCCATAAATTGGGTGACTTTTTGGGATATAAACAAACGCTAATAACTTAGCTGTTTGTTTATGAATATTTTTTATTGATAAGTACTTTACAAATATAATGAGAAGACCGTCTAGAATAAGCCCTTTAAGTATTTGTACTAATCAAAAATAGTGGTGTATATTATAGTAGTTAAGGTTCAAATTGAGTTAACGTAAATCCATTTTTCTACTTTCGAAAATTGTGACTCTTAAATCTCGAAATTAAAACGAACCGATTATACTCTCCGAGTTTATACATGCGGTTTTTATCCACTCTTTCTCAATTACTTTGTCAATAACTTGCCTATTGGTCTAGTAGTTAGTGGCCGTGGTTAGGTTCGATTCTCATTCTCACCCAGGACAAATGTTTGGGTAATGAGCACAACCATTTTGTTCCGTGTCTGGGTGTAATTTATCTGTAATATGTATGTTTAGAAATATATAAGTATGTGTATCAGTCGTTTAGTACCCATAAAAGAAGCTCTGCTTAGTTATTTATCAATTTTATGAATGCGACAATCCGCTTTTTCTGTGTCTCCGTGCTTGCCGCATGCGTTTTTTTTGTGCATTTGATAATTAATAAGATAAGAACACTAAGGGAACAATTGAGTTTATCTGAACTTAGAAGTGTGTACTTTTCCTTGGTGGAGTCCAGGCTAAGATACAGCATCGAGTTTTGGGGCAATAGCTACAAGTACAACATACAAATGGCATTCGTGATTCAAAAAAGAGCTCTAAGAACTATGCTCCGCATGAAACAAGTGGAATCATGTAGAGACCATTTTATTAGATTAAGGATCTTAACAGTGCCATGCCTTTACATTTTAGTGTTGCTAACCAGATTAGTTAAAAGTTTGCACAAAATTGAGACTGATGAGCAAAGACAAAATAGAGCCAGCACACGTAGGAAAGATTTGCCCAATACTATTCAACCAAAATTAAAAGTGGTCAAACGTGGCATGGCAACGTCTAATAAATCGATGAATGCCAGCTGCATGCACGAAAAAGGATGACATTATCAAAATTAATAATTTTTTAAAACAAATTACGCACTTGAAGTTACAAAAATGCAATAGATACAAAACACAAGCAGGCCGGTCGGGTCAACGACCAAGCGCGAGAGGCCGCGGCCGACCGGCCGGCCGTACGCTCAGCTGATCGAAAGTAACGTTGCGTTGTCGCGCTTTTCATTGAGCGCAATAAAAAGCATTTTTTTTTAAAGATAAAAAAAAACGGTATTTTCCCAGCAATATTTTGTGGTTAGAGTTAGAATGTGTAGTTATCGGTTATGTGATCTTTTTACACCCTGTATACATGGGAAAAACATGGCTGGAAATGGGCCTTTCCCTTTTAGTGCACCATAGAGCGATATAATCGTAATTTTATTTTGTTTGCGGTGCGGAACTGCAATGGATAATGAAATAAAATTAATGTTTTTGTTTCCAAGACATGTTTTGTAGATACAGATTTTATTATGAAGAATGATCCTATAGAATTTTTGTTTTAGCTTGTTTTATTCCCGACATAGTATGCCTTTTATAAATAAAAGGAATATTTCCTTGCAGTAAAATAATTTATTGTAAGAATTCTGGCCTGATGAAAATTTCAATGTACCAGAATTATGTACTGAAACTCCTGGCGTCAGTATGTGCAACGATCTCCATTCCACCCTGTATTTGAAGTCAACCGTAAAAGAGCAGTAATTCTTAAGTAAATACAGACATGGAGAATGAACTGAGCCATACCCGCGCAAAATTGACCACTCCCTTATAGAAAAAGACAGAGGGACTGCGCGGCCAATACCTGTCACTTTCTTTCTCTTTTAATCAGAATTATAGAAAGAGACAACTATTGGCCGCACGTTCGCTTTATCTCTCTCACACTTTCTTACCAGTATTTACTTCACAGCTAGATAAGGAACACTCAGTCCATTCCTCTATGTCTATGGGCAAAACGTACGACCTGCCCGTCATCGTCAATCTTCCCCTCTAGATTGCGCTGAAGTCAACGTTTTTAGTTTGTTTTGTTTTATGTGTAATGGCACATTAGTAAGTCGTAGCAGTAGTTGATGCGGTTATCGAACGTTACACTTGATCGAATTTGCTCATAAAATTGCCTCGAAATCCACTCAATCAACAACTGAAAGCTGAATTGATTCTTACTTCTGAAGGCTTTTCCAGACTTTGCCCTGCATCGTTAGTCTCGCATAAAAAATTAATACAATCTTATGTCTGGACTTTATAAAAGACCATGACCTCTGAGTTTCTTTCGGCATTTCTTCTCAGGGATCACTCACTTTGGATATACCATTTAGTTTAAAAAAGAAATTACATGTAAAAGTATCTGGGAAGATCTACTTACAGTAATAAATATCACTTCATTTCAATTCGACATTATGTCTGTAAATAAAATCTGTGCATAGTAAACGACCCGTATTTAATGGAAGGTTTTATTTATGGACAAAGTTTCGATAACCGCATTAACTACTACTACGACTTATTAATGTGCCAATAACTTACACATAAAATAAAATAAACTGAAAATGTTCAATTCAACGCTATCTAGCGGGCAAATAGGCGGCAGGAGGTTGTATGTTTTACCTAAAGAAGAAAACATTACCTTGTTTCAAAATAAAGATTTTTTTCATCAGATATGCGGTCGCCCCACGCTGGCCTGATCAAGCGGAAGCAGACAGCAGAATAGCGAGAGCTGAAGCTGAGAGGAAGAGAGCTGCTGACGTTGCCGCGGCCAAAATTGCAGATGCTGTGATCAATGCGGCCCAGGCCGCAGAAAATTCTGCCCCGAAGCCAGGATGTTCCGGCGAAAGTTCGAGCAGTTCTGGGTATAACTCGGGCATGTCAGACCAATCCCCAAGTAGTTCGGGACGAAATGCTCCAGAGGGGGACAAACCAGACCAGAGTTCAAGCAGTTCGGGCCCAAAACCGAACTCTTCAGTCCAAAATTCACACACTTGGAGCCCACCCTCAACGCAAAAGCCGGAAGGTTTGGGTCAAAACTCAGGCTCTTCAGCCCCAATCCCAAGCTCGTCGACTCAAAACCCAGAAGGTTTGGGCCCACACGCAAGCTCTTCAGCCCAAAACTCAAGCTCGACAGCCCAAAACCCTGAAGGTTGGGGCCAAAACGCTTCAGCTCAAATCCCGAATGGTTGGGGCCAAAACGCAAGTTCTTCAGCCCCAAAGCCAAGCTGTTCAGCCCAAAACCCTGGCAATTCAGGCCAAAAACCAGGCTCTTCAGCTCAAAACCCAGGCTCTTCGGCCCAAAATCCGGGCTCTTCGGCCCAAAACCCAGGCTCTTCGGCCCAAAATTCAGGCTCTCCAGCTCCAAAACCAGGCTGTTCCGGCCAGAACGCAGACAAGTCAAAAGCTAAGAAAGAAGATAAAGAGTTTCCTATACTATTTGAGGAAGACGTTCGCGATGGTTGCAAAGGACCTCAGTTTAGTCTGTCAAAGAATTTGATGCTTGATCTAAGGAGGAAATGCAGGGATCTTACGTCTCTGGCGCTCGAATATTGCAATCTGGATTATAAAACGGTAAGTTAAGTCAAAGTAGGTAACCAAACTCTTCCTGTAGCCTACATTTTATTGTAGCTATCAGGAAACACCGACTCCGGTAGAGAATTTCACTCCTTACTTTAAAAACAAACCATTTATATTAGGTAAAAAACACTCATAGACCTTAACCTAAAAATACATACTAATTTGGCACTTTTGTTAGTATCACTTCACTAGCACGAAGCTTAGTGCGTTCTTGTGGAATTTGTCCGCAGAAGCGACGTAACACCCACATTCTGCGCCCAAAAACATTCTTCCAGCACCAAATGGAGCATACAAGTTGGAATAATATAATAATAATAATACCAGCCTATTACTGTCCCACTGCACTTCTCATACAGAGAAGGCTCGAGCATATGATCACCACGCTTGCTCAAGGCGGATTGGCGATTTCAAACTTATATTAACTCTAAGTCCAGGTTTCCTCACGATGTTTTTCCTTCACCGATGTCAATGATGTCTAAGATAAACTTAGAAAGTACATATGAATTGGAAAAAGTCACATTGGTACTTGCCCGGATTTGAAACACAACCTCGTGCATGAGAGGTAGGCGCCTTAACCTCTGGGCCATCACGACATAATCACGCCAAGTTGGAATGCGCACCACAAAAGCCTTGAAATTTACGTTGCAGCGTGACTCCAGAAGCTGCACTCTTGGCGTGCTCTTCAATTTTTGGCGCACGTGTCCACCGTTGTCTCCTCAATGTCCACTTTTGCTCCATCTATCCTATTCCCCTTTTTTGATGTGTTACCCTCCTACCTTTGTATAACATCGTTGGTCTTACAGATCTAGGCGCCGCGCGCTGGTACCATTCGCAAAATTTTCCAGCTTGTCATTTCTGCCAAAATTACCGCGTTTTGATCGGAGTCTTTATCCCATCGCGCCTTATCCAATCTATCATCAACCACTACTCAGATCTTAATAATGTGTTATAAAGCAACGTCGTGGTTTAAAAGAAGATGTAGTTCCAAAAATTGAAAAAAGTATGCTTAGATGGTTTGGTCACGTTGAAAAGATGGATGAAAGGCGACTAACGAAAGGTATTTACAAGGCAGATGTAAGAGGGAACGCTGGGAGGGGACGCCCTAGAAGGACATACATAGACCTTATTGGTGAGGTTCTTCAGAAAGGTCAGGTGCGTAGTACTCGCAACCGGCGTGTGTGTATGGCAACATGTATGAATGTAAACGAAGCAAAAGCAGTATGTAAGAATCGTGGCATATGGCGCTCTTTAGTTTCTGCCTACCCCCATGGGAAAAAGGCGTGGGTTTATGTATGTATGTAAATCATTTATTCTGGACCAAACATATAATACAAATATTTGACCCTTTGATTTTTGATTTGGTTTGTACTAGCACTACCTCTAACATGTTTAATTGAAACACTTTAATTAAGATTACCCTTTCTTTCTCGTTCCGAGTTACCCCCTGGAATTGGATGACTATGCAAAAAGACACCTTGTCTAATTTCGAACTCTTTGATTTGTAGACAAATCTTCGGCATTTCCCTTCAAGCCTCAGGAAGCTATCGCTTCGCGGTACCAGCTGCTACAACATACCTCTGAATGCGTCCTTTGTGGGGAAGATACAGGATCGTCTGCCTGCTTTAGAGGTGAGAGCATCTTTATAATTTATTTACACACATACACACAGCTATATATTTGTATCAGAACTCATATCTGATGAGGGATCCTCGAGAAATTGAGGGAAATCTTCAAAAAGTATAAGTTACACTTACCGATTTTTACAGTTTTAGTAACAAATCAAGCATTTTCATTTAGAAAGTATCATTTTGTGAAGAAAAACTGATGAAGAAGACATGCGATGGAACTCTTCAACGCATAACAGCAAATTATTCGCGATAGCTATAGTCAGATGTCTTTGCAGAGTTCTTGTATTTCCAAAACATAACATTAATGTTTAGAAAGAACTTCTTTAGCAATTGTTAACCAATTTCAATGATTCTTAGAAGTTTTAAAAGACCTTTTTTACATACGAAGAAACTAAAAAAAAGCAAAATAAAAACCTTTTTACAAAAAAAAAACAACCGACTTCTTAAAAAAAAAAACACTAACAGGAGAAAAATAACTCCAGTTTCGGAAGTCGGTGGCCAATAATGAACGAAACAAAACCACCAAAGCCACAGAGTTCCAAAACTGGAGTTATTTTTCACCAGTTAGTGTTTTTTTAAGAAGTCGGTTGTTTTTTTATCTGTTCTTTACAAAGCAACTTTTAACTGGCCTGTTGGTCTAGTAGTTAGTGACCTCCGGGTTCGATTCCCACCCAGGCCAAATGTTTGTGTGATGAGCACGATCATTTGTTCTGTGCCTGGGTGTAATTTATCTATATTATGTATGTATTTAGAAATATATAAGTATGTTTATCAGCTGTTTAGTACCCATAACACAAGCTCTCAAGCTTAACTTGGGACTAAATGGCGTTGTGTGAAAAAGTTGTGGAATATTTATTATTTCAGTACCTCGACTTGTCCGAATGCGATTGGCTGGAACCATCATCTCTGATGCCGGTCAGCAAACTTTCTAACCTCATTGAGCTGTATATGAGAGACTGCAAGCGACTCACCGAGTGCGTGGCGTACGCTTCGCTCGCCACCCGATACGGGTTCAGGAAGCTTAAGGTAAGCAAGGATCAGCGGGGTGACCCTTAGCTATTTATAGCTCAGGTCAGTTATAGTCTAGACTGGTTTATTGGTCTAGTGGTTGGCCTTGACTGCTATGCCGGAGGTCGTAGGTTCGATTCCTACCCGATACAGATTGTATTAGTAGTCCAGTGCTCATAACATTCTGTGGCGACCTGCTTCCCCAAAATTCAAATTTGACTTCGAATAGAACACTTTTGGAACAACTTGAAATTTGACAGTTCCTCAAATTCTTCCCTTTATCACTTGCCAAGATGCCAGTGTTTTCGCTGGGAAGACTCATGAAGTCATAACTGTCTCGCTGGTCTAGTGGTCGCAAACGCTTACTGCTAAGCATAAGGTCCCGTGTTCGATCCCCGGGTCGGACAAAGTGCCGAGTGTTTCTATCTGGAATTTCTAAGTAACAGCCCGGAGTCTTGATTCGTGCCCGATTGATGGTAATAAGCTCGCCTCTTATTACATGGGACTTAGAACATAACTGGCGAAATGTGGGGTGTACTACAGGTACACCTCTGCCTTGTGTGTGTGTGTGTGTGTTTGTGTGTGTGTGTGTTTGTGTTTGTGTGTGTGTGTGTTTGTGTGTGTGTGTGTGTGTGCTCATAACACAAGCTCTGCTTAGTTGGAGTTGATTGGTTGTTGACTCGGGGTTGGTCTCTGTCATGGGTCTGTACAATAAAGTAGTGAACTAAACTTGGTACTAAATTAAAGGTCTTGCGCGTAACAACCCGGTACTTGCCATGCAACAAAGTCAAAACATCTACATAAGCCATAACACTAAGAGATGCAGGATTTGCAACTATGCAAGTTCGCAACTCGTAATAGTCAATCTAGCAAAGTTTCCAGCTCTCCCAGCGAAGCAGATTTCAAATTATATTAGACTAACTGCGCCGTAAAACTACGTTACGCCTTTAAAAAAAAAAAATACGAACTATTGAATATACGCACAGAATTTCATAAGACTAGGTCAAGCCGTTTCAAAGTAGTTAGGTAAGAAATACAAGAGAATTTTATACATATTAAAAGATAAAACCCCAAAATAATTAAAATAAAAAAAAAAACGTTGTTTCGTCGTACCATACGATTTCGGACTTACCCCTATATTTTCGGAGTTACCCCTATATGTTCGGAGTTACCCCTTCTTTTGAATTTTTTTTCTGATTTTCCTTAATTCATCGTTACACAGGTGTTCGACGTCCGTGGCTCACCGTTGAGCGACACGGAAGTGTCGTCCCTGAGCTGGCTGCCTTGCCTCGAGGAGCTGTACGTGTCTCCGCCCGAGGAGTACAGCACCGTGGGGGAACACACTCACTCCTGGAATGACGTCAGGACCGTCTTCAACGAGCTCGACAGCTGGGAGATTGAGGTAGGGTTAGGTTACTATTTGTATTAGTCAACAATAATTGTCATGGCAACACACTTCGTGTTAAGCCACATAAAACTGCCCTGTATTCAAAAAGTTTTCTAGGTATGGCTCCCAAAATTTTTAATAAGCTACCTAGAATTTTAAAAGAATTAGAGAAAAAAATGCTTTCACAGTTTCTACTTAAAAAAGCATACTACTCGATTAAGGAATATTTAGAAGACAAATTGATTGGTCCATAATAACGCAAAAAAAAAGAAATTCAAAATGAGAATGTGTAAAAAATTAGGTACTTACTTACTATTAATTTGTTACAGTGTTAAGATACTTAACCCAATGTTAAAATTTGTATACCTTGCAAGGTGAAACATAGTGTTGCACATAGAATTTGATATTGTCACCAAGTCATATACTTTTTACCTATGTTATACAAATAAATTACTTTGACTTTGACTTTGACTTAGGGTTACCATATCTCAGGATTTCTCCCGAGATCTCATGGTTCATTTGGAAATCAGCGTCAGGCAGCATCTCAGCATCTGTCTGGCATTACCGCTGAAATGAACCTTTTGGCGCAGCCGTGAGACATGCCATTTATTTTTTGTGGATGTTTGTTACTCCTTCACGCAAAAACCACTTAACGAATTTGGATACAATTTAGTACACAGATAGGTTATAAATCTATACTTATATAATATATAATATAATATAATAATAATAATAATATTTCTTTATTTCACTAACATACATAAAAATTATATTTTTAAATGTTTTTTATTTTAGTATTTGAATATTTAAAAATATAATTTATATGTATGTTAGTGAAATAAAGAAAATAATAATAATCTATACTTCTATACCAATATTATAAAGAGGTAAAATTTGTAAGTTTGTAAGTTTGTATGTAGGGGGTAATCTTCGGAAGTAATGATCCAATTTTAAAAATTATTGTACTGGTGGAAAGCTACACTATTCCCGGTGGACATAGGCTACTTTTTATCCCCGTATTCCCACGGGAACGGAAACTACGCGGGTGAAACTGCGTGACGTCTGCTAGTTAGATTAATACACATAGGATCGTTTTTTATTCCGGTTATATCTTCCCGTAAGATATTTTTCGAGTTGTAGCGGGCGAAGTCGCTGTGCAACAGCTAGGATTTTATAAAAATCTATTTTATGAATCTGTATGTGGTTTGTTAGTTAGTTTGACTACTGGGGTCGAGTCTGCTATTGCAATCGTGTCCCAATGTCCGATCAATGATCGATTTTTGACGTATAACGTCAAACTTATGACACATTTCCCATACAAAAACTGTCAAAGTTGTCAAATATTCGATCAATGACCGGTCATTGAGACACGATTGCAATAGAAGACTCGAGCCCCTGTTCAGTAAAGATGTAGTGATCATTTCTAATTTTAAAATATGTTTCATGCTCGTAGGAACCGGATTATTACAAGATTAGTCCGGATCCGGATGATGAGATGAAGGATGAAGAAATAGAAGGCGACCAAGCAGTCGAGTGGTGGTCCCAAGAGAGACGGTAAGCTTGTTTTCATTTGGATGGGTTTTTCAATATGGTGTTGATCCATATTGAAAAACCTGATACTGGGTGGCAATGCCTATAATTGACTTTAACACCAATTTGACACTGAAAAAAAAAAACTCAAGAGAATAAGATTTTCGTGTGCTACCCTAGCACATCCACCTTCATGTGTCAGGCATTGAGCCTCATAGTAAGACGGTTGAACAAACTAGCTGGTGGTAAAATCATAAAGGGCTTTGTCACCTAGTATAAAACTAACAAATGGTGCCCGGAGATCTGAATATGTAGAGCATTTATTTACCTAAACATCGGGCAAACATGTGTGTGTGGGAGGGGTGTAGGTTGTGTGTATGTGGGAGGGGTGTATGTTGTGTGTGTGGGAGGGGTGTAGGTTGTGTGTATGTGGGAGGGGTGTAGGTTGTGTGTTTGTGGGAGGGGTGTAGGTTGTGTGTATGTGGGAGGGGTGTAGGTTGTGTGTGTGTGGGAGGGGTGTATGTTGTGTGTGTGGGAGGGGTGTAGGTTGTGTGTGTGTGTGTGTGTGGAGGGTGTGTGTGTGTGTGGAGGGGTGTGTGTTGTGTGTGTGGCGGAAAGGTGTGCGTATGGGGAAATAATGTATGTCTGAAGGGGGAAAGGTGTGTGTATGGGAGAAGATGTGTGTGTGCGAATTATATTTAACATAGAGTGGATAAACCCTTTTCTAAAATCACGGAATATTAAGCGGTGGTCCTAAGCGTTACTACAGAGCGTGAGATCCCAGGTTCGATCCCCGGATCGGGCAGGGCGTTATTTATACACTCGTATGTTTGTTTAGGTAAATACACTCTATCCATTCAGTTCTCTGGGGGTGAACAGAGATATCTAATTTCAATTACAGCCCTCACCTCCACAGCATCATCGTGATTCATCCAAACGGGAACCGTCATGAACGTATGATAATGAGGCGCGACATGCATGTCAACGACTTGCCTCCTCGCCTGCAGCCCAGAGAACCTCGTCCGGGAGACAATCAGGTAAATAAACTAAATCAAAGAAACTTTAAAACTTATGTTAAAAAAAACACTTTGCAAACAGGCTTATTATACATTAATGGATTATATTGAAGATAAAAATGCTTGGAAACATGCTGGTCCTGCTCCACAGGACAACTTAATGTCTGGACAGGAATGTTTGCTTTTTCTCTACATCACACATTGTAATTAGATTTTTAATTTTATTTTTGTTTTAGGTATTAACTTCATGATTATTACTTTTTTTTTAATAATCAACTTTGGATTCAATATTATGTAAATATGTAAGCACCATGTATCTTTCAATACGCTCATACAATTACCAGCCGCGTTGCTTATTTTATATCACCTATCTCAGGATAGCTGTTTTTTTTTTCTCATGGTACATCGTCCTCACATATAATCTGATTATGTATACAAATATTGTAAAATCTATTTTAAAAGAGTAAGTATGGAGTTTCTTGCACATTCTTCTCCATACAAAACTACCTTTTGGAATGTGCAACTAGAATCATATTAATTTAATTTATTTGTAAGTATAACGTTCAAAAGTGCCTGTTTTCAGGCCTAATTGAAATAAATGATTTGACTTTGACTTTGGTACCACAGGATCCCGCGAACCCGCAGCCAGGTCCCGCGCACCCTCGACCCGGCGCCGCCTACCAGGTCTTCCCACCGAGAGTGTGCCTATCTGGCACCGTTGAGTTCGTGGCCTCTCAACTGAATCCGGTGACTCGTAGGCGTGAACAGATCCCGTTGGAGGTTTTAGCCGGCAGGCTGAACCCGCAGCCTGTGCAAGCAGATGCCCGCCAGGAGAGGAGAATCTGTCCCGCGAACCTGCCTCCGTGTCTTGCACATCCGCTACCGGGTTGCATTAACCCGCAAGCGGGTCCCGCGTACCAGCCTCCGGGTCCCGAAAACCCGCAGCAACTTACTACCGACCAGCAATCTGGTCCAGCGTACCCGCCTTCGGGTTCCACGTACCAGCAACCCGGTCCCGCTTACCAGCAACCCGGCTCTACTTACCAGCAACCTGGCCCTGCTTACCAGCAACCAGGTCCCGCGTACCAGCCACCGTGTCCCGCATACCAGGAACCAGGACCTGTGTACCAGCCACCAGGTCCCACAAACTCGCAACAATATCCCGCTAACCCTCAACCGGGTCCAGCGAATTCGCAACCGGGTCCCTCCAACCCGTCACCAAGTCCCGGAAACTCGCAGCCGGAGCCAGCTACTCCGGAGTCGGGTCCCGCAAAACCGCCACGTGCTCGTGTGCTCTCGGAATCAGATCCTGATTTCATACCTCCGGCTTACCTTTACGCGGACGCCGAACCTCCAGTTATACCCGGTGTCCCGCAACCGCTCCCAGTCTATATGAGACCGACTTACATTTACTCTGAACCAGACCCATCATACATAAGAATAGAGCCCGATTCTCCACCACAGCCTCCAAACCCGCAACCGGGTCCATCGAACAACCAACAGGATCCCGCTAACCCGCAACCGGGTCCCGCGAACCCGCAGAACGATCCCGCGAACCCGCAAAACGATCCCGAGAACCCGCAAGCCGGCGAAGGTACTTCGAAACGTCGCATCAATGTCGGCAATGCAATTGATCTTGCGAAACGCCGACGCGTAGAGGGTGAAGATCAAGAAATGCCGCCACAGCCACAAGAGCGTCAAGCACACTTTCCACCATACGAACCAATGTGTCCGAGATTGAGGCTCGCTGAAATAGAGGTCCCGGACTGCGAAATGGATCGGAACCAACCTAGAACTCCGCGGTACGTACGCTTCAGGCGCCGCGAACCGAGGCAAATAATGCAAATTGAGGTCGATGCCCCTACAAATCACATAGCAAACCCAGCCGGCTATCAACTCGTCACAGACTCCTCCCTACTCCGATTTGGGAGATCCGAAAACGCTAATATAAACTACGTAGACATCGGCAATTATGATGGCCCCGGGAGGCCAGAAAGATCCACTTTGCGAGTTCTCTCGGTAACTGGATACAGGAATATTACTGACAGGAGTCTACGGCATCTGGTTTTGGCTGCACCAAATCTACTGCACATTGATTTCTCTGAGACAAGTGTAACCCCTCAAGGTGTCGAGATATTTAAAGCAGTACGGCCCGACTGCAATATCGTCTTTAGCGAATTCAGGCGAATGACGTAAGCTGCGGTTCAATTATTTTTATTATCTGTTCGGATCTTTTCGTTCGGTTCACGAATGTCACTTTTACGTTGTCGACACTGAATTGGAATGTCGGGATTATTTATTTACGATGTCGGATCTAAGTGGAGAAGTTAGGTGTTTGTAAAAATTGAGGTTTTTTGTAAGTAAATTAGTGTCGGATTTTTAAAGGTAGGATGTGTCGAAGATTGGTCTGATCTCGGATTGTAGGATATGTAGGATATCTCGAATGTCGCAGCTCGGATTATAAGAAAATCGGACATTTAATAAATGTCTGAAACCCAGGGTCAAAAACTCGTAAATAATGTCAAAAAAGTTATGATTTCGCAATTGGTTTGATGAAAATCAGCTCGACATGTAATTCAGAAAAAAAAAGACATTTATAATGTCGGATTTTGGTATCTTATTTTTCGGATCCAGTGAAATCCAACCGCTGATTTTCCCTTTCTATCACCTATTACTGCAATTCACAAGAGGCAGAAGAACGCGGATGCTTGTAAGCGGTCCTCTCACTCTAGTGAATGACCGCTCTGAGTGATAGAAAGGGATAAAAAATGCTGGTCAGTATAATTTATTCAAAATAATGCAACAACACTTACGACTTTTAGCCGTGTTCAGTATCTTGACAGTTCAAAACAAAATAACGTTACCATACGACTATCTTTAAATGATAAATGATAATAAATAAATGATATAATTTGAACTCAAGACCTATGAATTGGCAATCATTTGACTAGCATTTATTTTTGCGAAGAATGAATGATCTGTTAAATACTGAACACTATTATTAGTCTGTAGTATAATAAAAACCATCAAAGATTTAATTAAGTTATTTATGTAGAAAAAAACTTAATTGTAATGATTTTTTTTTTGTTTTATTAGCATAATTGAGTTTTTGATTCAATGTATTGTCGTATTCTAATTTGTAGAATTGTTACACGCACGTTTTATTTGCTTAGAGTAGGATTTTTTTTGGTTTTATTTAAACAAATACTATTACAAAAGTTCTTTCTAAAAAATTATATGTAATTACGTCAAATAGTGATATATCTCGACCAGATATTACTGTATTGCTACAGTATTGATCCGACGGATGGGCATTTAATTATACCACGTATACCTACTATGCGTATTCAGTGTTAATTTGAAGCAGTAATATCTATAAATCAAAGTTAAGGTGAATGCACCATGGTAGCTAGCGAAATTAAAATTTTCTTCAGTTTTTTTTGCTATTTGTCGTTTGCAAGTTGTATGTTGATTGAAATATAATTCGCGATCGTAACTAATATGGTTTATCTGTATTATAATAATTATATTCACCAATACAACCCTCTAAGTTAATTTAACTGAATGGGCTATTTGAAAAAAAAATAGCCTGTAGTCCCTCATCTAGATCACAAGAAAATATTCGACGCATATTTTTTTATTTTTTCACGTAATCAAAAAATAACGGCGATACATCGAGTCAAAATGTCGCATGACGTCACTAGCCAGTACAGTTTATAATACTAGATAATGACGTTACAAGCCCCCTCTCCTCAACTTTAATGCGCTTAATCTAAGCAGTTATCCATCAATTTGAGAAAGGAAAAAATACGTGTCGAATATTTTCTTGTAATCTAGATGACGGACTTCAAACTAAAATTTTAGTCAAATAGCATATACAATACAGTCATTTAGACTGTAATGAAATAATCATTTAATGGGATTGTGTGAACTTAGAGGGTTGTCTTAATGATTTGAATGATTGTAATTCTGTAAACACATACGTCGTGTTTCGGTCGCGTTTCATTTTTTGTTCAACATACAACGTGACAATGAACGGCAAATTGCAAAAAAAACTCAAATTTCGCGGGTTACCATTCCACATCCACCTTAAGGATAATAACCTGCGTAATGAAGCTGTTTGGTCACATACAGCGTGTTCAAACAAAGTAAAAACTAAAAAAACAGTCTTGAAACTAAACTACTGCTCCTATTCAATTGAATTTTCACGCAGAACCTGAAAATGTTACCTAGTATTAACGGTATAAAAAAATACCCCTCAGTCCTATCAATTCTGTACTTGTACCTATTTATATTTTCATATATAAAACTAACTTCTTAAATACACCTAACCATTTGGCCTAAGATTAATCATCTAAATAATAAACGAGAATTTTCGCACGTTTGCGAAGACAGTATCAACCTATTTCTATCCCTTTCTTTCGTGAGAGAAAAGTTAATATTTCTATCACAGTCTACTGCAAAAAAAAAACTCGAATTCTTTTTATTATTACAAACAATCTTACGTGCTTTAAGTTAATAAAAAAAAAAACATTTTATTAAATGGGGTATCTAATTTAGTTTTCGTGTTTAAATTAAATTAAATATATTGATGTAATAATTGTATGTCTATTTAATGAAATTAGAAATTAGTATTTAAATGTATTGTAGTGTTAGGAATAAGGTACCTACGATTAAGTTTCAAGTAATATTAAGTTGTATTTCGCGTTGTAACTGGTGTTATACAGTCTTATAAATTTTTATTATTATTATTTAGCCCAAATTGTCCCACTGCTGGGCATAGGCCTCCCTCCATTCCTTCCATCGGTCGCGGTTCTGCGCCACCTCTCTCCAATTCTCAAGGAAGACGTCCAGGTCGTCCCGCCATCTCCTTCGTGGTCTGCCGCGGCCCCGTGTCACTGTAGGGCACCAATTCTGGGTTTTACGAGCCCATAGCTCGTTCGGCATGCGGCAGACATATCCTGCCCAGTCCCATTTAAGTTCAGCAGCCTTTCGTGCACAGTCGACTATTTGTGTTTTGGAGCGCAGTGTGGTGTTCCGAACACGATCTGTGAGTTTGACACCCAGAATACTGCGCTCCATAGCACGTTGGCAAACCTTCAGTTTGGACTTTAGGATGCTAAAGTCTTGCTCCTAAAGTCTTATAAAAAGACAAAAAAAAAGTATATGTGTTGATTAACTAGACCGCGAAATTCATTTTCGGAACGAAGTTCCTTATCGCGCGTTGTGAAAGGGGGCTAGACGGAAAAAAATCTTACGAAAAGTTGTCACGACACTTTTTGCTTTAGTAAGCTATTGTTAGCTGTGCGGCGTCGCATGTTCGCAGGGAGAAGGAGAGGGAGAGGGAGAGGGTTGGGGGAGGGAGGGAAGGAGAGGGGGGAGGGGGATATGGGGAGGGTTGGGGGAGGGAGGGAGGGAGAGGGGGAGGGAGAGAAGATAGAATAGTTCACTAATCAATCGAAGGGAACTTCCCTGTGTCCCTTGACACCTCTCAAGTTTTTTTTTTTTGTTATCTTGCAATTCGCCGGTCAGTGTCAAGTTGTATGGTTGATTAAAATCTGGTTTGCAACTGTAATAATTATGGTTTATTTGAGTTATAATTATTAAAATCATCAATACAACCCTCTACTATGCGTTTCAAATGAGAATAGGAATGACTTTGCGCCATGCTGTGACGTCATAGCTGTCAATTCGAATAAATTGGGTAAGATCAGCAAAACAAGGTTTTAACTAAATATAATTTATTTACGAATTACGAACGAATAGTTTTCTAAATTGTTACCTCAAAGTATTTGTTTACATTGGAGATAATCTTTCGAGCCCTCCCATGCAAAACAGCGCCTCGTTCACACATTTTCGAGCAGTCAGGGAGATGAAAACAAAATCAAATATAAACAACAACAGCAAACAACCGTGTAACAAACAGAATTAATAAATAAAACGTAAGCACTCCACAAGGCTAATTAATTTAAGACGTTTTTACATTTTGAATAACTTCGACTTCGACGGTAAAACAAAAAAAAAGAAAATAATTGGTACGCTTTTAAGGTTTCGTTGCAGGCCGTACTTTTCAAGCGACATTTGACAGATATAGGTCATTGACGTTCCTATTCTAATTTGAAACGCATAATACCTATTACCTACCCCTTGACGAGACTTTCTGGCTTTCGACTATTAGTAACGGCTCAATGACAACCAGTGCCAACAGCGTGCATCCCGAGGCACGGATGAGACTTGATGTGTGTTTGGTCACCCTTCCACCATTTGACCGCGGCAAGCGATCATTAATTAACCTATGCTCGCCCGACCGGCCACAGGCTCTTCGGATTCTGCTTAATATTACTTGAAACTCATTCGTAATTATAATTAAGTAAGTATGTGATGTTTTCATTAATTACAGTTAAAATGTATTTCAAACAGCTTGTTGTTGTCGTGTTTCTTATTAGACCAGGGCCGAAGCTTTTAAAAATGGTAAAAAATGAAAAAAAATTACAGTAGGATGAAACCCATTAGAAAAGGAGGGGACTGTGATAAAAATGAAAGGAAAAATAAATTACGGTCGATGATCCGAGTTCGGGAAGTGAGAAGGGGGGGGGGGGGATTAACGGTAAAAAAGTAAAAAAACACCACTTCCCGAACTCGGATCGACCGTAATTTATTTTTCCTTTCATTTTTATCATATTCCCCTCCTTTTCTAATGGGTTTTATCCTACTGTATTTTTTTTTGGTTTAAAAAATTATCGACCCTGGTCTATATATGTAGTCAGTGTTTTTTTTTGTTGACACTTGAAAAGAAAAATATGTTTTCGAATTCACGTATTGTATGCGCTGTAGAGTATTTTGTATCTATCATATACGCGGACAGATGAACGGTATAGTGACGGGCGGTAGACCTTTGTCATTTGGTAGTCAACCTCTCGGTCCGATGGCCAATGACCGAGTGAGTGACGATCGTAGCGGGTGA
Organism: Euplexia lucipara; assembly: GCA_921972225.1. Taxonomy (NCBI): domain Eukaryota; kingdom Metazoa; phylum Arthropoda; class Insecta; order Lepidoptera; family Noctuidae; genus Euplexia; species Euplexia lucipara. The sequence goes on along the minus strand of OV179172.1, from coordinate 8,588,279 downwards.
CCACCAATTAGGTGACGAACCCTTCGATGAATACCAAGCAGACGACTGGTGCCTGTCCCTGCGGATGACGACTCAGCCCCCCTAGCCAAGTTACAAACGATTCGTATCTATTCTCTTTCTACAATCGAGAACGCCTCAAATCCCTTTGTTTTGACCACGTGACTTATCACCTTTCGCTAAATCACGTGGTCAAAACAAAGGGATTTGAGGTGTTCTCGATTGTAGAAAGAGAATAGATACAAATCGTTTGTAACTTGGCTAGGGGGGCAGATAGTGACGATCGCAGCCAGTGACAATCGAAAAGGCGACGTAGTGGGTTACCACCAAGTTTATGAGGAACGCAGCAGGATCACCCGCTGCGTTCGCCACCTATTCGCTCATCGCTCAACGGTGGCACGGTAATATTGTCTATACAGTATTGCAACTCGGCCGTATCTTTGAAATATATACCTATAGACATGCCACGGTAATATTATCATACAGTATTCCAACTTCATACAAACGGACGAAGCGCGAGTTATACTTACGCGCCTCGTAGTCGCGACTGTGCCGCGCGAAGTGATGGACGGTGAGTTGTTTTTTTAACAATAACCGCACGATTTTTTCACTAAAGTCTCGTACATATTTAATGTATCCTACTCGTCATATTAAATATGTACCTTCTTGTACTTATTTTAGGTGAAAAAAAAAACGCGCGGTTATTGTTATTAAAATAACACACTGTTCGTCACTGCGGCACAGTCGCGACTGTCTGCATGCCGAGCGTACGCCGAGATCGAGGCGCGTAGGTATAACTCGCGCTTCGTCCATTTGTATGGAGTTGGAATACTGTATAGATAATATTACCCTGACAGTGGTCTTCGTAACTCCATCGGTCGTTTACCGCTGCGACCGTCACTTTCTTAGTATTCATCCGCTAGTAGTCGCTAGTGCGTACCTTGGATTCGACTTGACTGGCTCAAAGGTAGATTTTTGAACATCGACTTGTACTCACGCGTCCTATGTTCGTCGCATATATGATACAAAATACATTGCCATTATGTTCATTGCGTTGCGTAGTGATAAACCATTTGTTTCTCAAAGATCTCTGATAAGTAAATTATTAATCATAAGTATTATATATTAAGGATTAAAAAAAAAACAAATCGACTTGCGACTTGTTGGCCGCTACGGTATATTAGGAGTGTGAAACACTATGTAGATGGGGTTTGTAGTTCTCTACAAATTGGAACGTAATTGGTTGAAGTCTCCTAGGAAAATGTTTAATGGAACCCGCGAAATTTAAATTCACTTCGAGGAAAAACCGTTACTCTTTTTGCGGTACAGTGACATCTATCTCGTCACATGTGAACTAAACTAGCGTGTCCTACATCGCGATGTTAAAGTTATCCGCACAATTGAACGTATTAAAGATCCCGACGATAACCGTCGGGCATTAGTAGCACTAGCCCACCAGACACAAAACCCGTCTGCGAGGAGGATGCTTCCATTTCTCCTGTGTTGAAAGTTGAAAAAACCCAAAAATCTTGTCTAAGACGATACGTCAATTGCAACTTTTTAGACTTATTAGGCGGTGTGTTGAAAGAGTATTAATACTATTTAAAACGTTGCTGCAATTAAAAAAGATAGGTAATAGTTTTTACTTTCAATTTCGCGGGTTAACAATAAAGGTCATTCACCTTACGCGCTGTCAAAATCAAAATGGCGTTCGGATAAACAGCGCAATGTATTTTTCTAGCCATGACGACTATTAATAGGAGACTTCACCTTTAAGAGATAGGCATATTTCGTAGCGCTTTAAAAGGCGTAAGGGATTTTGATAAAGAATGTAAATAAGGTTTGTATGAAAAGAAAAACGGAGAAAGATTGCATTTTAATTAGTGTTATAAAACACAAAACATTATATATCATTAGTAAAGGAGGTGTGTTAAACATGAAACCTAACGTTTATTGTAATTTTTTGGTAGCATTACAATTCAATGTAGCAACGTTATGTAGGTTAACTCGTTGAGATAATTTTATGGAAATTTACAAGCTATTATCAACATCAAAATGTAATCTAAAAATCAGATCCGTGTGTTATGACCTTGCATCAAAGGAAATTGTAATTTCGAATCTCTAACTGTCAAAAATACCGCTAAACTACCCACATTTTTGTATTTTCATGACATGTCAATAGAATTGAAACTTCCAAGTTACAGGGACTGAGCTCCTGATAGGTCTGAGCCTAAGTCAAAAACAAAATAAAACAAAATCAAGTATTGTAAAAGACAATCCCCCAAAACACATGCCCATCTTCACTTCCTAGTGTTTTCGCTGACAAGAAGAAGTTGCTGAACAAACTCCCCAGCAACGCACTGTTTTATCCGTTCGAGGAAGTTAAATCTATAGCAAGAAGTGTAGTCATTTATCCATGAAATTATCTCAACGAGAATAGGGTAAAAGGCAAAATTCCAATTTTTGTAAAATGCGCTACAAATACCTGTAAAATGTAAAAAGATGATTAGGATACATTTTAGATACGGTCGCGTTTAAAAATATGTATACAGTCATCAAAATCTATAGGCCAGTTTTACCGCATGCACCTGTTAAATACCAGTGTTTCGCATGGAGCGTCTGCCAATCGGACCTCCACATTCAGTCCCTGGGTGTTTAAATGAAGTATTCCCGTTTAAGCACCTATGAATTTAGCACTAATCAGTTTGGTAATAAATGCTTGACCACTTGAAAGTCGTCGATCAAACGGTAATACTCAGGTTTAACTGCCTGTCAAACTTTCGATCTATCTGTCAACGTGTCACAAAAACTGTCAAAAAGCTAAAAAGAGGGTACTTATTTGTTTACATTGGAGATAATAAATAAAACGTAAGCACTCCACAAGGCTCATTAATTTAAGACGTTTTATCATTTTGAATAACTTCGACTGGGTAAAACAAAAAAACGAAAATAATTGATACGCGATTAAGGTTTCGTTGCAGGCCGTACTTTACAAGCGACATTTGACAGATAGAGGTCATTGACGTTCCTATTCTTATTTGAAACGAATAATACGGGTCGACCGTAGGCCAAGCTACGCTTATAGAGGTCGGTCTATGAACGGGTGATCGATCAAGATGGAAAAAATGTTTCAACCTTTTGTCACTTCAATAAAGAGTATTCTATTCTATTCTTTTACGATTTTTCCATAGACTAGATTTGTTTCTAATAGGTGTCAAACTACGCGCCAAACCTCCTACTTGAATGAAATGGTGATGCGTGTTTTACTCGCACAAATATAAAAGGTGTAGGTATACATATTTTTATCCGTGACTATTTAAAATGTTAGATTTTCGGTAGCGATACACGATATTATTATCTGTTTCTAAGTGAAGGCTAGCGTGGGAGCCGGTATTTGTAGTGAAGAAAACCTTAAATAGTCTGTGCACACGAGTTTAGTAACTTTACACTTGTCACTTGTAACACAAAAAAGTAAAAGACGTTTGGAGTACGAATGGAACGAATATAGTACGACAAGCAGTGTGGCCAGTTCGCCACACTAAGTTAAGAGCAATTAAGGTTCAATTTATGTTGAACCTATTTTGACACCTGTTAAAATACGCGGGCAACTGACATGAGATAAGTCGTGTAATAACAGCTATAAGCTCATTGTCATTTAAGACCAATGGAACGCGTGCCCCGTCCACTCTTTTACTGTTTTGTGATTCGTAATAACACCTTGTATTCGAATATGTAAATTAAATGACAGTTAAACATTCTCGTGTGAACATGACCTAGCTGCTATTTGTTTTGACAGTTCTTTGACAGGCCATAGAGTGGTCATTGGTCACCCACAGATAATCAATTTAGTCGATTCATGTATCAACAAGAAATATAATTAATTAATCAAGTCTTTTAATAGGTCACACGATTTTCAGTGTCGTATGTTATTATAAATTATATTCAATACAACGGTAAAATAATATGTAGATGTTTAGCCAATCATATAAGAATTCAATATTTTGTGTGTAGAGCGTTGGAATTGTATCAACATATTAGTTTCAAAAAGTCATCGGGTTCGAAGAGTGATGTTAAATAGCCCATAGGTAATGCCCAGCTAAGCGCCAAAAGCGGTTTTATCTGTATTACATCGGATAACCTTAAATACACGCGTTAGAAGTTTAGCAAAACCACTAAAATGTTGACTGTAGCTAACTTCAGGGTGTCGGTGTTGCGTGACGGTGTGAGCACGCATCGCAAAACTACTCTTATCATTTTTCCTTAACGCGCCAAAAGAAGTACAACATCAAAAGGACGCATCTGAGGGTGAACGCCGCCTACAAAGTATTTCATATAGTTTTCCTGGATTATGTATTGATTATCCGCATGGCGTTTGTGCTCTAACTAAGCAGTGTCTAGCACCAGCAAGGTCATTGCGTATCTCCGTGAAGATCACTGGGCAAAGTTTTCAACGATTACCTACCTGTTAAATGTCAAACAACTAGCTTCTCAGTTTATTGTGCAATTGGACGTCACTTTAGTCACTGGCAATGATGGCGGCCATAGTTGCACCTACACCAATGATCATAATTTAGAAGATAGTATGTCGATACAAATTCAACTATAATAAAATAGTCCGTAATTTCAGATGGATAAGCATCTATTTTAAATGGTTTTCCGTGTACACGTTACTTATGGATATTTAAAAAAAATATTTGAACTTCTGAATGTGTAAATGAAATAAGAATTAAATAAAGCAAGTCAGTAAAAAGTGTGTTGTTTATTTATTGTGTTTGTTTTACCCTTAATAAAAAGATAAAGATACCGGGCTGGTATCCGCAACTGCACGTCAAAGCGCGTATTTTGCGTATGGGCCATAATCTACCACGCGGGCCCAGTGCGAATTGGTAGATGTCACATGTCTTCGAATTTTTGGTTCTAGGACATGTTGTTTGTTTACCCTTTCGTTGCTATTAGCCATTCCACCAACCAACCAACCGGGGAAGGCAGAGGAGTCTGTCCGCTTAGTTTTGGAGATGAAATATAGCACTATTTGTGGTGGAATTTTCAAAATCGGTTCAGTAGATCTTGAGATTGTCAGTCATCAGTAGACTTATATGTTTTTAAAATTTAGTGAATGCAGTTTTTCTTGTTATTAAAATCGATGACATGGTTCCTCAGAACAGATCTTCGTATGTCTTATAGTTTCAGACTTTCCCATACTGACCGATTTGAATGAGACACCCTGTATATTATGTTCGTGACACATATATAACACAAACAACAAAAGAACCATTCCTTCGTGCCACTCACTCTGGCAGGGCCACCATCAGGGAATTTAATATTGTTAACACAAAAATTATGTCGTTAATTTGTCCAAATTTGTCTTTCAATTTGTGGTTCAAAAGATTATAAGGATTTAAAGGTGGCCGATCTGGAGAGAGTCTCCCCAGCAGGGCCAAATTTATATCTTTAAAACTAGGGCACCTAGCCAAGATCTGTTTTCTCCCTGTATTTTGTCGCCAATTTGTCCACTCCAACGACGCACATCTTTTACGCATTAATGCATAAAAGTGTAGCGACATCTATCTCGCCACATACGAACTATCCTACATCGCGCTATTAAAGTTATCCGCGCAGTTTGAACGTATACAAGTTCCCGACTACAACCGTCGGGCAGTAGTTAGCCCACCAGACACAACACCCGTCTGCGAGGAGGATCCTCTCTTTTCAATGGTGGATGAGGAACTTTACACCCTGTTTCTCATACCACGTATTTCCGCAAACATCCCTCATTAGGGCATGCAATAGCGGAAGGAAACTAGCAGACGTCACGCATTTTCACCCGCGTAGTTCCCGTTCCCGTGGGAATACAGGGATAAAAAGTAGTCTATGTCACCCAGGGATAGTCTAGCTTCCCAACGGTAAAAGAATTTTTCAAATCGGTCCAGTAGTTTCGGAGCCTATTCAATGAAAACAAACAATCAAATCTTTCTTCTTTATAATATTACTAGCTGCCCCGGCAAACTTCGTTGTGCCTTAGAGTCAATTTATTGCTCTTATTATTATTTTTTTATATTAGTTATACATACGTTGAATAAGACGACAACAAATAAATCCAAACCAATAATAACTACTACTACTTTTAAATTACAACATATATACAACGTGGCGCTACAATGGTGACATTAACTTAACACACGTATACGTTATCCCAGTTTCGTTTTAAGAAGTAATTTTATTTCCATAAAACGTCATTATTTACTGATTAATTTAAAAAAATAAAAAAATATAGAAATAAGCATCCTGTACAAAAATAATCATAGTGCAGCGGTCATTTGCCGGGGTCACGGATCATAACATCGCGTCAAAGAAATTGAAACGAATAAGCAATACCTCAATCCTTTTGTCGGCGTGCGCGTTCTCCCTTTCACCCCCGCCCGCCGCACCGCGACGTACGTGACGCGTTGCCGCTCTGAGTAAACGTAAACGAGTAACGTGCATCTAGGTAAGTAATTTCATGAATGAATTTTTGCACAGAGTGATCCCAATTTGTAGTCACTTTTTTATTATTTAGTTTGTTTGAAAAATGTTTTTGTTCAAATTACCAATTATTTTAACCAATCATAATTTATGTGGTTAATGGCCACTAGCCCTACCCGTGTGTTAAATTAATGTCACCATTGTAGCGCCACGTTGTATAACCTAACCTAACTGACCATACCTATCCTATAGCTAACCCAAATCAATGCATTTTAGTAAGGGAGTTAGGTTAGATAGTTTCTAACCTAACTCCCTTACTAAAATGCATTGATTTAAAAAATACTAAATTCATAATTTTAATCTGAACTATTGCTCTATGTTACATACAATTTATGCCTATAGTTTTCCCGGTCTACTTTAATTAAAGTCCTAACAGTAAAATAAGTTCTATTTGCAAAGAATTATTAAAGTTCGTCTCTGTCATCATTGCTAATTACGTAAATTGATTTCTGAAATATAAGACTTTTTTATGGTACATAGAACCTCTAAGTTTAGTAACAAAATAAATTTCAGAACGTAGGTGCGTATTATAAATTGACAACCTTACCTTCTTGGGTTAAGCTTAAAAGTATGCACAGACGATCGAACTTGGTTCGGAACGGACCACGAACATGGTCCGCTTCGAACCAAAATCAATCGTGTAGCGCACGGTCCGGCGCCGGACATTATTATTATTAATATCGGTACGGCTGGTTCGGAGCGCTCGCACATCGAACGCGGTGCGTTCCGAACCGAACCGATCGTGTGGACGGCGCACCGAACCAAATGTCGGTCCAGTCGCTATTGTGCCACCGTACGTGCAACATCAAGATCAAGATCAAACAATCCAATAAATGCTTCGGAACTCATTCGAAGAAATCTTTATCATCTAGATCTTTAATGAGATATATGTTGATATTGCAAAAGAGACCGAAAGTAGAATAAATGCTGTAGAAATGCGTTCCTTGCGAAGTATGTGTGGTCTAACAATGAATGACAGATTGAGGAATGATGTGATAAAGCAACGTTGTGGTTTAAAAGAGGATGTAGTAACAAAAATTGAAAAGAGTATGCTTAGATGGTTTGGTCACGTTGAAAGAATGGACGAACGGTATTTACAAGGCAGATGTATGTGGGAACGCCGGGAGGGGACGCCCTAGAAGGACATACAAAGACCTTATTGGTAAGGTTCTTCAGAAAGGTCAGGTGCGTAGTACTCGCAACCGGCGTGTGTGTATGACAATATAAATGAATGTAAACGAAGCAAAAGAAGTATGTAAGAACCGTAGCATATGGCGCTCTGTAGTTTCTGCCTACCCCCATGGGAAAAAGGCGTGAGTTTATGTATGTATGTTTGTGTATATATATATAAATTGTTGTCTGTTTCTGAGATAAAATTTTGCCCATTCTTTTCTTCTTTTTCGTTCATTATGTAATGGCGATGTAGCAACGATAGTTGCCGCAATAAATGCTATTTTGGCCTGTTTTGATAGAATAGGCGGCATGTCGAGGAGACGTGTTCACGCAATGCTAGCACATAACCGACTGGACGGTTCGGAGTCTGGTGCGCTTGTCTGTTGTGTAGACCGCACCGTACGGTTCGTGGTCCGGTCCGAACCAAGTTCGATCGTCTGTGAATACTTTAAGACTTGTCAATTTCAAATTGTCACCTGATAATGAACTGGAAAGTTTGACTCCTGTCATGTCATCCAAGATGGCGCTGCGTTTGAAAAATGTTTGAGACAACCGATATTCTTGATATTTATTTTTATGATGTCGAACGGGATAAAAAGTATCCTATGTCCTTCTCCTGGCTCTAAACTACCTCCCTGCCAATTTTCAGCTAAATCGGTTCAGCCGTTCTTGAGTTATAAGCGAAGTAACTAACACGACTTTCTTTTATATATATATATAGATACTAGCAGACGTAACGCGGTTTCACCCGCGTAGTTCCCGTTCCCGTGGGAATACAGGGATAAAAAGTAGCCTATGTCACTAGAGGATAGTGTAGCTTATGTGGCTCAGGTTGGCAGGACAAATCTTCAAAATAGCTCGCATTTAACTAGGCCAATAGGGCACTTTATGTGACGGCTAAACACCCTCATTCCAGAATTTGTGAAGCTACTGAATCTTAGATAATTGCAGGATAATTGGAGCATTGGTGGGATTGCAGTCAAGCACTGGTTTATAATATTAAAAAAAAAAAATCGATCGAAAACGTGTCCAGCCATCTTGAAAAACCACTTTTTGGTTTCTGGTCTCTCAATCTTGGTAACGGAAGTGATTTTGACGACTTTTTGCATATCAACGGGCGTCACCTAAATGACAGGCATCGAGCTAAATGTTTTGGTTTAAGTAGTAGAAAAATGCAAAAATCAGTGTCCAGCCATCTTGAATTTACGTAGAAAACTTTTGGCTGGCACTTCCGAATCTCAACGGGAGCGTTTTCGAATATATTAAATGCAAACAAACAATCAAATCTTTCTTCTTTATAGTATTAGTTTTGAAGCATTGATAATGCTCTTTATTGTCGACTGAAGAATGTTCACATTTATTCTAATTTATTCTTGACATTGTCGTGCTCAAAAAAAAAGGAGTTATCTGCAATCTACCACTTTGTCGATCGACTTCTGTAGACTAATTCAAGGTGATAAAAAAACTTAATAGCACTGTCCGACTCGAGGATCGAAACCGGGACCACATGCTTAGCAGTACCTACGCTTGCGACCACTAGACCAGCGAGACAGTCATGAGTCTTCCCAGCAAAAACACTGGCAAGTGATAAAGGGCGCCATTTTATGGAACTGTCAAATTATAGGTAAGTCGTTCAAAAAGTGTTCTATTCATAGTCAAATTTGAATTTTGGGGAAGCAGGTCGCCACAGAATAAATACATTTTTATTTTGTTTTAATTGTGTCATTCTAACATGCCAATAACTTTTTAAACAGCCATGGAGGTTTGAAAGCTTTACAGCAAAATGAGGACACACCTCTGCCACTGCCGTCTTCTGGGAATGCAGGCACGATGATATGCTAAGTAGTCATTATTTTGAACGCAAACATCGCAAACTTTTTACACACGAACTGCGTACACTACTTTCGCCAGCACACAGACTAAACGCGAAATATAACTGTCCACATATTTTATTTTAGTACCCATTCAAGACCCAAGGTGACCGCACGCATGTTCACTTCGTGGTAGACCGCATCGTAATAATATTTTTACTCAATAAAAAGTGTTTTATACATCAAGTAAACAGAGCAATTGATTTTAATTCAGTGAATTACCGATTTCCGTGCTAGTTTTTATTGATTTGTGTCGGTTTTGGTTGAAATATAAACTTTTTTTTTTATTTACGCTGTGGAAAGGCGAAGAGGTAAGTTCTGTTGATATTTATTTCGTCTTTATTATTGTTTTTTTGTTGTAGGGCAATATTGACAAGTTTAGTTTTTATTGCTTTTGGCGAATCCCTCTACACTCCATAAACAATAACATTATAAGGATATTTTTAATGTAGGTAGACTTTGTAACGAAAGTACAATTTATTGTTATTAAGCATGTTACAATTACGATAGACGCCGAATTTATTATAATCTGTTTTTACTGCAGCTGTCACACTTCACACTACATCGTCAATGATAAAAACCTCAAAGAAGCAGGGATTAACAATACATGGAACGTTCTTTGTTTCACTTTTATTCTTCTAAATTTAAAATAAAACAATTAATTTGAGTTAGTATTGTTTTAACTTAGGTAGGTATATTTAAAATAAAATGTTCTGCATTCCCGCTTCTAGGTACGAGCCTCAAACATCTTCACAAACTTTCGCGTTTATAATATTAGTCTTAGAAACGTTTTTTGGACCTTTTCAAGAAGCAAGGCGTACTTATGTAGTTCTATAGTACAAATAGGGACAATGTTTTCTCAATTTTTTTTCTATTACGTTATGTTCCTTAAAACAAATGGGACCTACCGGCAGTGATGACGTATCATCGATATTTTTCGACGCTTTCGACATTGCTACTGCTGTGGGAAGTCACTTAGACACAAGGGCGCGAAATTATGTTATGCGCAACGTTTAATTACCTGCAAAAGTATATTACTAAAACCAAAGACATTCAATACCTATAGAGTCTATAGGTATTGAATGTCTTTGGTTTTAGTAATAGACCTATAGTCTATAGACCGGACATCACGAACAAAATTTTCGTCCGAAAAAGTGTGTCTTGCTGGATACAAGTCTATGAGTTTTTTGTAGTACGCTCCGCTGCCGCTCTAATATTCATACATTATTTCCTTGACATGCCCGCTCTATAGTATTTTAAATCTCTTTGACTAAAACTTGCTGAAACTGTACTTCTAGGTTACTATTATAATTCATTTACTTATTACTTACGTACTTATCCTATAATGTTTATAAGACGTCAGTTTCCGTAGGATTACTATAAAATTGTAGGTATTATGATGTCTACAGTGTCATTTAGGTATTTATATTCAAAACATACATTACTAACAGACGTCCCGCGGTTTCACCCGCGAAGGTCCCGTTCCCGTGGGAATACAGGGATAAAAAGTAGTCTATGTGTAAATCCAGGGCCTCAGCTAACTTTTATTTAAAATTTTATGAAAATCCATTCAGTAGTTATTACGTGAAAGAGTAACAAACATCCATTCATCCATACTCACAAACTTTCGCCTTTATAATATTATTAGGATTATCGTTGATATATTAAAAGGACCGCTTTTAGCACAGCAACCTACCCCAATGTGTCAAATTTATTTGATAGCTTTTCAACTTTAATCTAAACTAGCAAACGTGACGCGCCTTCACACGCCTAGTTCCCGTTCCCGTGGGAATATCGGGGATAAAGAGTAGCCTTTGTTACCCGGGGATAGTGTAGCTTTTCAACGGTGAAAGAATTTTCAAATCGGTCCAGTAGTTTCAGAGCCTATTCAATGCAAACAAACAAACATTGCCTCTTTATGATATTAGCATAGACAATAAGGTTCATGTTCAATTGGGAAAAGTTGACAGTTTCGGGTAGGTTAATGTGGCCTGGCGTCTGTACCTACATCAATGATTATTATTGTATTGTTTTTTTTTTCATTTAAAATTGCACCGACGACACCGACACACTGCTTTTCTTTCAATCACCTAAAGGTACCTACACCGGTAGAAAATAAAAATACCTATCGTCGCTTAAGTTCTAACACCGCGGAAGTCCAAAAAATGCCAAATGCCAATTTGACTTTTGTATGTCATTCGAAAGACGATCGAAAGACGCATCTCTAGACCAATCAGAATCAGGGATTTCAACCAATTAGAGCGTTTTTTTTTCACATTAAAAATTATATATTAATATCGCTACTTATAATAGTGCATGGTTTTATTGCTCTCCTGAAAAGTTGCCATTTTTGACTTCCGCGGTGTTAGAACTTAAGCGACGCTATGGCATTAAGTCCTGACAGCTAGCGGCAGTTAGTTGAGTTATGTTGGCCTCTGTACATTAGTGTCCTTGAAGTATAAAATAAATACGTAAATAAATTTTATAACACATTTGCTCGTAAAGGGTCTCTTAATGGTGAAGTAAAACGCACGGTTTGCAACTTGCTCCGACTTAGAACGAACGGTTCCTTTTTTAAAATCTTAGCAATGAGTTTCTTTGTCAGAAAAGAGGTCTACATTTTATGAATAAAATTAACTTTGGGAGATAAAATTTAAAAAATTAACATTTGATTCGTTAATTTGATTAATTTTGACAATAAATTAAAACCATTAAATAAATAAATAAATATTCCACAACTTTCCACACAACGCCATTCAGTCCCAAGTTAAGCTTGAGAGCTTGTGTTATGGGTACTAAACAGCTGTTAAACATACTTAAATATTTTTAAATACATACACATTATAGATAAATTACACCCAGACACAGAACAAATGATCGTGCTCATCACACAAACATTTGTTCTTGGTGGGAATCGAACCCACGACCTCCGGCGTAGCAGTCAGGGTCACTAACTACTAGACCAACAGGCCAGTCACCATTAGTAACCAAAACAAAAAAATATTAATTAATTTACTTTATTAGTAATACTGGCTGTGTGTGCTTTTGTGCCTTTGACTTAAAAAAAAAAATTGAAGCGCGCGCATCGCCAATTTGTGATCAAGTTAAAATTATTCCGCGCGCTTTTTCTTTTCGCTGTATTGTTTTTATTCGAAAATTCCAGTCTGAGTTTTATTTATTTCCTCGCAAATAAGTTATAAAACGTCGTATGACATACGTAGCAACTACGCACCGCACTTATATTATAATGTACTTTATCTATCATCATCATCATATCAGCCGTAAGATGTCCAGTGCTGAACATAGGCCTCCCCTATACACTTTGACTTTTAAAAGGTCAGGTTAGAAGCGTATTGCATCCAGCGCAATCCGGTGGCCTTCACCAACCCGTCTGTCCAGCTTGCGGGTGCACGTCCTACGTTGCGTTTTGATATCCCAACGAGCTATGGAGAAGGCTATACTCGGAGTCTCTCTGCGTAATCGAATCAGAAATGAGGTGATTCGTAGATGTACCAAAGTTGCCAATACAGGGTTATTTTTCAATGACCTGCCAAATTTTCACTGGGTGTTGAATATGAGCAACTTTCCCTATGGGACCAACTCTGAAATCACGAGAAAAAAATCAGCTGTTTCATACAAAAGTTCAATACCTACTCGACGAAAATGTATTCAGAAACAGCTGTTTTTTTTTTCGTGAATTCAGAGTAGACGTAGAACACCCTGTGAAAATTAGGCCGGTCATTGAAAAATAACCCTGTACCTATAGTCCAGAGAATTAGCAAGTTGAAGAGACAGCGTGTCACTGTGTAGGCCACATAGCGCCACAGCCTCCACGTCTTGACCGTGGAGTTCCTGCAATCGTTGCCATACCGCGGGTCCGACTTCAGCTGGGACCTCGAGTTCTTAACATTTGAAACCATATGTTTCATAACATTTATAATGCAGAGAGCCACGATGCATGTCTGATCTACAGCAGCCACCACCCGTTCGATGACACAGGACAGAATGATGTTAAGAAGCAGATGATCATCATCATGATTTCAGCCATAGGAAGTCCACTGCTGGACATAGGCCTCCCCTATAGATCTCCAATAAGACCGGTTGGAAGCGGCTCGCATCCAGCGCGTTCCCGCGGCCTTAATGAGGTCGTCTGTCCACCTTGCGGGTGGACGTCCAGAAGCAGATGATAATATGATATTACTTTTATTTTTTATGAATTTACCTCATAATTTCTGTACGGCGTTCTGATGCGAGGGTAAATAAATAGAATTTAGGTAGAACTGATGGCCGTTGTTGCCGTAAAGTCCTCGAATGGAGACCACGACTGGCAAACGCAGTGCAGGATTATATCTGTGGTGACAATCTATACCTGACTGGTCTGTTGGTCAAGTATGGTAGTCGTTCGATCATTTTGTTCGGTGTCTGGGTTTAATTTATCGTGACCGTCAAGATGGAGGGACCAATTCTCGGATGTCCGTCAGACCTATATAAAAAATTAATACCATAAATCTACTATTTGCTACCTTTGCAAAAAATTTTGCTACCTCTATATTTGCAGAATAACTTTAACAAAATTTTGGTCCCTCCATCATGACGTCAAGATTGAGGGACCAAACTGATAAACTGCCCCCTGGAATGTTCCACCTTGCTGGTGTTTTAATACCTTAATTCTACCTAAATAATATTGATTTTTATTGTCACTAATTTATTTATAATATGTAATTTTGTATTTAGAAATATATAAGTAAATGTTTATCAGTTGTCTAATACCCATAACACAACACAAGCTCTACTTAGCTTGGGACTAGATGGCGTTGTGTTAAAAAAAGTTGTAGGGTATTTATTAATATTAACCGTAATAGATAATAGTCTTTTAAAAAAAAAAAGAATTTTCTGATTCGGTTATTGAAAGACCAATCAACCAGTTTGAAGTATTTTTTTTTATTCCACATTAAAAATTACAAACGAGTTGAGAACCTCTTTCTTTATTTAAGACTAGGAGACGTCAAGCGGTTTCACCCGCGTAGTTCCCGTTCCCGTGGGAATACAGGGATAAAATTTAGCCCATGTCACCCGGGGATAGTGTACCTTCCTAACGGTGTAAGAATTTTTCAAATCGATGCAGTAGTTTCGGAGCCTAATCAATGGAAACAAACAAATCTCTTCTCTTTATAATGTAAGTCTTGTATCAATTATATTTTAAGTAAAAAGGTTTAGATAGGTTACACAATATTCAATGTTGGCGGCGCGACGCGACACTAAGGTGCAGTGTGGCTAGTAAGCCACATTTTAACGTGTCGCTTGCTGAGCACTTATAACCTATCTACACCTTTTTACTCATAATATAATTACCTGTAGGTACCTATACTTACTAAAAATAATGTCGTCTAATATAAACTTTCTCTCATACCTAAGTGTTCTTATTAGACCTTAGGTTATAATTGAAGACGAAACAAGGTACCTATATATAAGTGACATACTCTAGTCTGCTATGTGCTAACACCTTTCACTAATAATAACCACAAAGTATTGTGAACTCAATACTTCATTGTTGGCGCTAAACAAGTTGACCTTTTGACGTTTAGCACTTTGAGATGCTCTCTTCTCTCTTGTCTATTGAATTTTAAAAGTGAAGCCTTCTTAGTGAAGGCTAGTTCAGTGAATTTTAGTTTTTAGTCCCTCATCTAGATTACAAGCAAATATTCGACACATATTTTTCCCTTTTTCACGTACTTACCTAATCAAAATAATAACGGCGATACATCGAGTCAAAATGTCGCATGGCGTCACTATCCTACCTACAGTTTATAATGACGTTACAAGCCCCCTCTGTAACAAAACTGAAGTAGTTTATTTTTCGTTCAGGTACAAACCATTTTTATAAAATCAATAAAAACGTTTATCATTGATTTTATCAATACAACCGACTTCACAAAAACACTTACCTTATACCTACCGGTGTAAAATAACTGTAAATTCGGAAGTCTGTGACTTTGGTGTTTTTGTCTCATTTAGCGTTGGCCACCGACTTCCGAATCTAGAGTTATTTTTACACTGGTTAGTGTTTTTATGAAGTCGGTTTTATTTTTTGTAAAATAGTTTTAATTTTGCAATTTTCAGTTTTTTTGTTTTTATGTACTTTTCAAGTGTCATCTGACAAAATTAAATTGAGGTCATTGACGATCCTATTCTCATTTGAAACGCATAGTAATGGTATTTAATATGTGAATTTTATTATGTATTATTATTAATTCTGTATTTGACTATTTAATGTGATTGTGTGATAATGATTGACTAATGAATCTGTGAGACTTAAAATAAATTATTTTTATTATTATTCACCACTAATTTTAAATTAGTACAAATACTTAAAGGGCTTATTCTAGACGGTCTTCTCATTATATATCTAAAGTATCAATTAATTATATTCATAAACAGCAAAGTTATTAGCGTTAGTTTATATCCCAAAAAGTCACCCAATTCATGGAAAAAATCAACTCTCCATACATAATTAATCCGAACAGTTGATCGAGTTTTGTATGCAGAGCTGTTTTTTTTTGTCTGTTTTCGGAAAAGTCGTAGAACAAAATGTCGTTGTTTATGATGTTAGTAATCTACTCCTGCGAGGTCTTTGGTGTTTTACAAATAACCCTGTATATAGCAACTGCTAACTAAACTCAAAAGTAAACTGACTAAAAACAAGCCTCCCGGTATAATTCAATTAAATTTATTTGATTCAGATAAATTACAAAACAAAACAATATTATAAATATCCATATTTGGGTTAAAAGGCGTGCCCGCTTACATGTGTAGTGTTGGATTATATCCATGAGTCTGCGACACAAATCAAATCAAATCATTTATTTATTTTGTGAACATAGGTGATTATTTACAAGTGTATGTCAATATAAATGTTAATCGTACAAATCATATCCCGCCGATAGGCATACAAACAAGTTTATAAAGTTATTAAAATAGTAAAAAAATATGCATGTCAAATTATAATAATGTGTTAATAAAATAGGAACAAAGTCATGAAAATAGGACAATATCAAAAAATAACATAAAACAAAAAATCCACATACCTACTCCATGTAAGTATTATTTTTGGAAGTTTTTTAATTAATTATTAATTTGCCTTATCAAAACTATACTTAGTTATTTTTAAACGATTTTTTTTGTCACCTTTTAGTGTTTTTTATATAATTATTGTGTTTTAGCTGAAGAAGTTTACGGTCAATAAAATTATGTGAACATACCTATTTCATTTAGCGTTCTCATATTTATAAAGATTCTTATTTGCTTGTGCCGCAAACAACTGTTCGGGTCCTACATTTGATATATAACGGAATAAGATACAGGTTTCGCAGGCATTCAGTAATATTACTAAGCTAACGGGACGCTCGCTACTTAATGCAAGTAAATACGTAAACAAAGATGCATTTGTTTTATACAGGGTGTCTCATTCAAATCGGTCAGTATGGGAAAGTCTAAAACTATAAGACATACGAAGATCTGTTCTGAGGAACCATGTCATCGATTTTAATAATAAGAAAAACTGCATTCATACATCTTAAAAAACATCTGTACTCCGTTCGGGAATCAAACCCGGTTATTTTTAAAAAAAAAACCTACACTATTTCTGTTTAGATATCGATTGTGTAGGTCTTAAGAAGTAAATGTCTGTATGAAACATGATGTCTAAAATGAATAAAATGCGTTGTTTCCACATACTTTAATTTATTTTAGTAGGTGCTCGAAGTGACCACGTTTACAATATTACTACAATAGTACAGATGTTTTTTAAAATGTATGAATGCAGTTTTTCTTGTTATTAAAATCGATGACATGGTTCCTCAGAACAGATCTTCGTATGTCTTATAGTTTCAGACTTTCCCATACTGACCGATTTTTATGAGACAACCTGTATATTCCCTATTTCTACTGCTAGGCGTTGCTATGTTTCAGTTTGAACGGTGTTGCACGAGTAGCATCATCAATGTAAAAACGGATATGTCGACGGAAGAATTAAAAAACCTTATTTTTGCAAAAAATATAACCGACTTCAAAAAAACACTAACCGGTGTAAAATAACTCCTAATTAGGAAGTCGGTGGCCAATCATGAAT
Source organism: Euplexia lucipara (assembly GCA_921972225.1). Taxonomy (NCBI): domain Eukaryota; kingdom Metazoa; phylum Arthropoda; class Insecta; order Lepidoptera; family Noctuidae; genus Euplexia; species Euplexia lucipara. Next base: position 8,570,588 of record OV179172.1, on the reverse strand, counting down.
AAGGCAAAACCACTAAAGCCTCTATGCTCTATCCTCGCTATCTCTCATAGTTGAGACATAAAAACATGTAATAGGTAATCGTGACATAATACCTAACTGAGACCTTATGACTATAAGGAAGTATTGCAATCATAGCTAACGGAGTCGTGACGTTATATAACTACAGCAAACCCAAAAGAAATATACTTTTCATCCCACCATCTCGGAAAGAGTATTTCTGATATCTGAGTGGAAAAGCCGATTTTATTCTCTAGAGGATAAAGTAAATTGAATTTAGAACGTGTGCACTAACTTTGTGAATTAAAAAAAACATTAAACCTATTTACTGCTACCTCTATGGTGCCGAATACATCATACAACTTTTTTTTAATTTGTTAAAAACTCAGACTCGGAACCTTCTTGGTGTTCTTTTTTCAATTTGCTTTGTACGCGGTTCTTTACGCGGCATTTTTTCACGTCATTGTTAAACCTTATATTAAAAACAAGAAACTTGAAAACAGGTGAAAAAACTAAAATGAGTGATTCTAGCGACGAGGAAGTTTGTTTGACGCCAACAGAATTGACTGAAACTGTAAATAATGCGCAAATGAGCTTTCTCCCTCAACAATCACGCGAGAAGTATTTTAAACAGTACGATATGTTCAACAAGTGGCGACGAGCAAAAGGAGCCAAAACTTTCTCAGAAAACGTTTTTTTTTGCATTTAGTCATTTCCTCGCTGAGGTGGAATGAAAAGTTACGTGTTGCACTCGAGTGCAAAGATTTTTCACCTCGTGCTCTTTTGATTCCCTCGCTAACGCTCAGGATTCTAATTTTGAATCACTCGCTGCGCTCGTGATTCAATTTTAGAATCCTTCGCTTGCTCGGTCATCAAAATTGAACACGCGGTTAAAAAGCAACTTTGCACTCTTGTATAACAAATAACTATTATCATCTAGCCGTAGTCTTTTCCCCACTACCTATGTCGGGGTTGGCTACTTGTCAAGCCGCATGCAACTGAGTACTGCCAATGTAAGAACTTAAATATAAATAATAAATAATGTTATGTATGTTTTTCTTGAATTTTCCTTTGTTTTTAATCGAAAAAAGAGCCAAGTTTCTGAATCTACACGGCCTAACCTACCGTGGGTCGGTAGGTTAGGCCGTGTAGATTCTGAAGCTTGGCTCTATTCACAGGGCAAACCTTATGTGCTCGTCTTGGCAACATTTTACATGAAATGTTTTAGTGGGATTTCAGTTGTTTTTGTAAGTTGCAAGGCAGTCTTTTAGTATTTTTTTTTTGGGGTGTAGGTATTTCTTGCACTTCAGTAAGTAGTGCCGGTTTTCATAGCCCATTCTCTGTCATAGCCTTTTTTCTTTGATGGTTTATCTTTTACCATAAGCGATAAATCAAGGCGATATTTCGCTCTTAAGCGGTTATATTATCTCATACAAACTTCCACACCCTCCCCCCCATTTTAGGGGATGGGGGGCGAAAGTTATGAGTTTATGATTATTTACATACATCAAATTATAATAATGTGTTAATAAAATAGGGACTAAGTCATGAAAATAGGAAATAACCGATCACAATGTCAAAAAATAACATAAAACAAAAAATCCACATACTCCATGTAGGTAAGATTTTTGGAAGTTTTTTAATTAATTATTAATTTGCCTTATCAAAACTATACTTAGTTATTTTTAAACGATTTTTTTTGTCACCTTTTAGTGTTTTTTTATATAATTATTGTGTTTTAGCTGAAGAAGTTGACGGTCAATAAAATTATGTGAACATACCTATTTCATTTAGCGTTCTCATATTTATAAAGATTCTTATTTGCTTGTGCCGCAAACAACTGTTCGGGTCCTACATTTGATATATAACGGAATAAGATACAGGTTTCGCAGGCATTCAGTAATATTACTAAGCTAACGGGACGCTCGCCACTTAACTATGCAAGTAAATACGTAAACAAAGATGCATTTGTTTTATACAGGGTGTCTCATTCAAATCGGTCAGTACGGGAAAGTCTAAAACTATAAGACATACGAAGATCTGTTCTGAGGAACCATGTCATCGATTTTAATAATAAGAAAAACTGCATTCATACATCTTAAAAAACATCTGTACTCCGTTCGGGAATCGAACCCGGTTATTTTGAAAAAAAAAACCTACACTATTTCTGTTTAGATATCGATTGTGTAGGTCTTAAGAAGTAAATGCCTGTATGAAACATGATGTCTAAAATGAATAAAATGTATTGTTTCCACATACTTTAATTTATTTTAGTAGGTGCTCGAAGTGACCACGTTTACAATATTACTACAATAGTACAGATGTTTTTTAAAATGTATGAATGCAGTTTTTCTTGTTATTAAAATCGATGACATGGTTCCTCAGAACAGATCTTCGTATGTCTTATAGTTTCAGACTTTCCCATACTGACCGATTTGAATGAGACACCCTGTATTGTATATTCCCTATTTCTACTGCTAGGCGTTGCTATGTTTCAGTTTGAACGGTGTTGCACGAGTAGCATCATCAATGTAAAAACGGAAATGTCGACGGAAGAATCAAAAACCTTTTTTTTGCAAAAAATATTACCGACTTCAAAAAAACACTAACCGGTGTAAAATAACTCCTAATTAGGAAGTCGGTGGCCAATCATGAATAAGACAAAACCACTAAAGCCTCTATGCTCTATCCTCGCTATCTCTCATAGCTATGACATAAAAAACATGTAATAGGTAATCGTGGCATAATAACTGAGACCTTATGATGACTATAAGGAAGTATTGCAATCATAGCTAACTGAGTCGTGGTGTTATATAACTACAGCAAACTTAAAAGAAATATACTTTATCATCTAGCCGTAGTCTTTTCCCCACTACCTATGTCGGGGTTGGCTACTTGTCAAGCCGCATGCAACTGAGTACCTGCCAATGTAAGAACTTAAATAAATAATAAATAATGTTATGTATGTTTTTCTTGAATTTTTCTTTGTTTTTAATCGAAAAAAGAGCCAAGTTTCTGAATCTACACGGCCTAACCTACCGTGGGTCGGTCGGTAGGTTAGGCCGTGTAGATTCAGAAGCTTGGCTCTATTCAAAAGGCAAACCTTATGTGCTCGTCTTGGCAACATTTTACATGAAATGTTTTAGTGGGATTTCAGTTCTTTTTGTACGTTGCAAGGCAGTCTTTTAGTATTTTTTTTTTGGGGTGTAGGTATTTCTTGCACTTCAGTAAGTAGTGCCGGTTTTCATAGCCCATTCTCTGTCATAGCCTTTTTTCTTTGATGGTTTATCTTTTACCATAAGCGATAAATCAAGGCGATATTTCGCTCTTAAGCGGTTATATTATCTCATACAAACTTTCACACCCTCCCCCCCATTTTAGGGGATGGGGGGCGAAAGTTATGAGTTTATGAATATTTCTGTTGGTTGTATACGAAACTTAGATTACATACCAAATTTCAGCTTTCTAGCACTTCAGGAAATACCCAAACATTTTGATGATCATCAGTGTGTCAGTGACGAAATCGGTGTATTTTAGATATCAATAAAATCTAAAGTATTAGAGCTATTCAATTGAGACTTTGTATGTTTAATTAGTCTATTAATGTCATCATAACCTGAGAATATGAACTCTCTGGTACATCGGAAACCAACTCTATGAGGGTTCAAAAAAACGAAGAAACACTTCGAGAAAAGGTAGGTAGTGCCCTTGCGCTTCGCCTGGCTCGTCTTGGCGGGGCCACTCCCGTGCCCCCAGATAATTAGCCCATCAGTAAGATTATAACAAATAAAACATACTTAAGTATTATTTTTCTTTTTTAATTGATGGAAATTTATATTTGGATATTATTCAGTATACAAATAAAGTGACGTCATGCATCACTTTGACTCGATGTATCGCCGTTATTATTTCATTAGTGAAAAAATAAAAAAATAAATGTCGAGTATTCTCTAGTAATCTAGATGAGGGACTAAAAAACAAAAAATTAGTCCCCTAGCCTATTCTTTGGGCTTCACAGGCGAAACATATTATTTTAAAGTAAAAACGTTCAATGAATGCATATAGGCGAGTAAAGTTCAAATGTGTTGCTATTTTGAATTTTAATCGATATTCATTTGTTATTTAGATTAAGTGAATTACTATTATGAAGTAAGAAATGAGTCAAGCGTTCGCTTCGGTATTTGTTGTCGAAAATACGTTGGTATTGAGGTAATCGACATCGTCATAACAAATGATAAGACTTAGACTGGCTCTGGGTGAATTAACGAGCGTTTAAAGTTTCAACCGCCGCCGCCGTCATTACCTTCCCCTAAATGTTAATGAAAGAGACCATATATTTGAAAAAAAAATGTACCTACACAAGTAAGAATTGAAACGTCTTTATGACAACATTTTGTGAAAAATGTCAATACTTTTTACAACTTCACAGAAATTAATTGTTCAATAAACCTAAAGTAGATAAAGTTTAAGCAAACAGCTTTTATTAGATCATAGACATGGACAAAAACACAAAATAATAAATATGGCGCGTAACGGAACAATGTGACAAGATGGCCCGAAACAGAAAAACGTTACTAATCCTACTAATATTATAAACGCGAAAGTTTCAATAAAATTTGGTATGGAGTTAGCTGGCACCCTGGATTAACACATAGGCTTTTTATCCCTGTATTCCCACGGGAACGGCACCTACGCGAGTGAGACCGCGGAGCGCCTGTTAGTATTCATTTTTAAAAAAGGTCACTTCAATAAAAGAAAGCAAAACAATACACGTAGGTACCTACACTATAAGTATTATATTTGACCCATTCAATGTAGGTTTCAGTGCAACTGTTATAAGTTACCAAATAAATCAATTTTATTAATATCATACACGCACGATTGAGGTAGGTATTGGCAAATTAATTTGAGGTAAAGAGTTACTGTGCTAGTAGGAAAATCGTGACAATAATAGATTATACACCGAGGGGATATACCTAGCACTGTTTCATGTCACGGGTGCGATATTAGGACGTAGGTCTGTAACGAACGACTCCAGATTTAACTACCGAGGTCCGAGCGCATTGAGGGGTTCAAACGCGCCCAAGACAAAAACAGCTTTATCCCCGAGGAGTGTAGGTACCTACTATACTTTTCTCACCTTTTGCGAGAGAATAAAAAAGCAATGCTACTAAACACAGCGTTTTATTATTAAAGTAAATTAAAATTAAAAGTGAAACAGAACGATTACTTACTTAACTACGTAGGTACTTTACTATTTTGATATTTTTTTATAAAATCTTTGCACTTTTTAACCGACTTTAAAAAAGGAGGAAAAGGGGTATGTTCGTGTGTAAGTACCTACTAAATTATTCTTTAGTTTTACTGGCCAGTTTCAAATATTGCAACATTTGCAACAGGCCTTTATTTCCGCGATTGTTCTAATTATTCACAGAAAAAAAAAGACAAAATTAAAAACAATGCACTGAGATTTGACGAAGATATATGAAAAAAAAAAATGAATTAACAATCACAATAACACAAATCATTAAAATCTATTGTTTCCCATCGCTGAGAACGGAAGCCATTTTGAATTTCATTCGGCATTCGAAACTTCAATGCGTTGAGTAGGTAGAATGATTTTTTGTTTTTACATAGACCTCAGATCAAATAGATTTAAAATACTAAAAAGAGAAAAGAGGACATGCGAGGAAATATCATAGAAAAACTTTGATCGCATGTCCTACACGTCATCTAGCATAATTTAATCGAATGGAGAGAACATAATCATATCATGGCAACCCTCGCACTTAATGTCACTGCCGTACTGAGAACGATGGGCATGGTTTAAGCGCAAGAGTGTGCGTGAGTGTGTATTTGATGTAAAAGGTTTTGTGGCTTCACTTTTGATATTTATTTATTTATTAAAACTTTATGCACAAGTAAAAAAAACTGTACAAAGGCGGACTTAACGCCTTAGGCATTTTCTACCAGTCTACCTTAAGGTGGTGCAGAGATGGAACAAGGTAGGTGCAACAGGGTAAAAATTGGACAAAAAGTGACACATAAAAATAAATACACAGATACATACATACTGAAACAAAATAAATACACAGATATATAGGTACATACTGAAGCAAAATAAATACACAGATACATACATACTTAAACAGAATTAATACATGGTCAAGAGAGATAAAAATACGTTTTTATCGAACAACTATTCACTATACTACTTTCTATTCTCTTCGATATTCGCGGCGCGCTGTCTTCCTTCTTTTGATGGTCTGAAGGAATGAATATACCTATAATAATTTTGTAATTTTATCTTGAGAGTTCAATAGGCTAGATGACTAAATTTTAGTTTTTAGTCCCTCATCTAGATAACAAAAAATATACAACACATTTTTTTCTTTTTTCACGTAGGTAATCAAAAAATACTAAACGGTGATTATATCAAACAAAATGTCGCATGGCGTCATTATCCTATACAGTTTAATACTGGATAATGACAACAAGCCCCCTCTCCACATCTATCCATTAATTTGAAAAAAGCAAAAAAAAAAACACTTGTGTATTATTTTTTACAATCTGGACTAATTAGGTATATTTTGATATTCATGTTCGGTCAAAATGCTATTAATGGTTGCGCTTTAAGGAATAATTAAGTAGCGCTTAGGTGGTTGCGGTTAAAAAGAGTTGCGCTTTAAGGAGTAGGCTTTTTTTTTAGTCCAAAAGCACTTATACATTGTGATCTGTAGGTAATGCGCTAACTTAACTATCTCACGTGCTACTTACTCTGCTAGTATCATAACAAGAGCCGTCTTCATCACGCTCTGTTTGGCAGACATACTTTAATGATATTATCTGTCATATCCGGAAGAGTTCAACGACCCTAAGGAGCAATCCGGCCATAGAGAAAGGGCTTGTGTCCTAGCCTTAGATAATATACCTCTAGATCGAGCTACCGCGTGGCCGCACATGCGACAGCAATATAAAAGTTCAGTGTTGCTATTCCTTAAAAAAGTCACAAAATACAACCAAAATTCTACTTAACTGCGGGTTCCAATTTTAGCACTATTGTAAATTATAATTTACGTATTCAACGTGGTAATAAGAGTGTAGAAGTATCCATGTGTGAGAAAATATAATTTCACGTAAAATACCTACTTTCAATCTTACCTTGATTCTCACAAATAAAATACACTACTACCAGGTGAAGCTTGATGTGTGTACATAGAAGTAACTCTTTAGAAGAACACTACATTATTTTTTCGCGTGTTATTTATCATTAAAATATATTGAGGTATGGCTGACATCCAGTGTGACATTGACATTGCTGTATAATAACTATTGTCCTTTAGACAAAACCAACTTATTTTGAAAATATCTAATTTTTTGTTTATACTTAACATTTATTTATAAAATTAATTCTTACTTCCAAATATCTTTAAGTAACTACGCGATTGCCTTCAAGAGTAAAACTTAATGATTTGCGAAAGGGCTCTGTTCGTTCGTACACATGTTCACTGAAACTTAAAAATAAGGGTTCGCCCACAAATTTGTGTGTTTAGCCACCATAGATTTATTTGATTATTATGCCTACCTTTTGAACATTAGGCCTGACAGTTAAGGGAAAAGATTTGAAACGTGTAGCAACACTGTAAGTAAGTATTCCTAGGTTATGTGATATAAGAAATCAAGTTTATTTTAAGAAATCTTCCATATTTTGGTCTGAAAGCCATGACAATAAAAGCGCACAAATGTATAAATTCAATAATCATACAATAACACAAACAGTATTGAATACTTACGAATGAAAAGAGATTTTGTTATTGGCCTTTTCTGAGCGGCTTTTACAGCCTATTATACTGCATCCTCCCATCGTAGCGCATTCACCATACACTAAACACTTACCTAATAGAGTCTATTTCTCATTAAATGACTTAAACTATTACAAAAATTGCAAAAACCATCCGAAAACTTAAATTAAATCGAGCATAATAATATACGTGACAGTGACAGCACTTTGTTTGGCTAACTTTCAAAAGTTAGCCATGCAAAAATCCGGCACGCCGTAAGGGACAGAAGATACGATGCTTTGTCTCAATTTTCCTACGAACTTTGTATTATTGCGTCTCACTTCCACACTTGACACTGTAAATTGGGCTACGTCTAGAGGTATATAGTCTAAGGTCCTAGCTGTCATTCAAAGAGCACGCGTGATTACTGACAGAGACAAGAATCGGCAAAATGACAGATTGTAAATTAGTAGATACATTTGTAAGTGTGATAATTACAGCCGAGGCAATATTGCTAAGAAAGTAAAGGCTGTAATTATCAAAGCGCATATGTCATACGACGTTTTATAACATATTTGAGAGCAAATGGTTGGATCTTGAGTTGGAGTTGACCTCTTCTTATATAGAGAAGGCAATTTAAAAGCATTCAGACAGACGTGTTGCTGGGAAGTTTGTTCCGCCACTTCTTCTTCTTCCCAGCAAAAACACTAGGAAGTGGTGAAGGGTGGGCGTCTTTGGGGACTGTTTCATGAAATTTGACTATGACTGGTTGGTCTAGCAGTTAGTGGCCCTCACTGCTATGCCGGAGGTCGTGGGTTCGATCCCCACCCAAGACAAAAGTTTGTGTTATGGGGTCGACGATGGAACGGGCTTACCCAAAAGAAGCCTATTAACTCGCGACTTAAACAGATTGGGGTCATATGAACTCGGGAACACTGATGCAGGCAGGAATTCCACTCTTTGGCTGTGCGCATTATGAAGGAACAGACAAAGCGCTTCCGTGCAAATGTGTGGAACATCTACAAGGAAAGAGGCGATGATAATGCCGTCAATCGGGCACAAATCCAGACTCTGGGCTGCTACTGAGAAGCCCCAGATGCAAAACTCAATAACACTTTAACCGACCCGGGGATCAAACCCGGAACCTCATTCTCAACAGTAGACCTTAGGTCGAGTCTTCTATTGCAATCGTGTCTCAATGACCGGTCAATGATCGATTTTTGACGTATAACGTCAAACTTATGACACATTCCCCATACAAAAACTGTCAAAGTTGTCAAATATTCGATCAGTGACCGGTCATTGAGACACGATTGCAATAGCAACCGAGCCCCTGTAGACTGACGTTACGAGGCAGTTGTATGTTATAAGCAGAAATTAATAATAGTCAACACCCTGAGTGCATGGGAAAAAATAAGGTTTAAAATCCTTTAACAAGAGATATCCCATCTTTACCGTTTCTCACGGAGGTAGATAAGATTTCACGGTACGATGAACACAGATTACCTACTATCATGACAAAGTATAGTCCCATGGGCTGTAATATGAGTGAAAGACAAACTAAGTACAAAGAAAATACGGAATTATCTACTGGTAACGCTAAATAAGTTAAAATAACACTAAGTATTAGACAGGATGGAGAACAATAACAATAATAAAGATAAAGATCAATTTATTTGTTTAATAACATGAGTAGATAAATATGGAGATTCTACATGCTATGGTCCATAAACAATAACCTTAGTAAAACATTAAATTGCATTTGCTATTGTCACAAATTATAGAAGTCAAAATTATTATTTATCAGAGAAGTCAGTCGATGTTATAGAATATTTGAAGGCCAACATTTTTTTTTAAATATTAAACAATTTTCACACAACGCCATCTATTTATTTATGAGCACTCAACTGAGCACTAGACAACTGATAACATACCTAAATAATTATTTCAAAATACACGCAGATTATAGAAAAATTAACATAACATAACATAACATAACGTCACGCCTGTAATCCCCGAAGGGCTAGGCAGAGGTGTACCTGGTAGTACACCCACATTTCGCCAGTTATGTTTAAGTCCCATGTAATAGGGGCATAGGGGCGAGCCTATTGCCATCAATCGGGCACAAATCCAGACTCCGGGCTGCTACTGAGAAATCCCAGATGGAAAAACACTTTGCCCGACCCGAATTAAAAAAATAAAAAATAATATAAATAAAAAATAATATAAATAATAATATAATATTTATAGAAAAATTATAAAATCAAAATTTATTTCAATCAGGCAGTTTTTAAATAGCACTTTTCAACGTGTGCGTTTCCATTGAGGGACCACTTTAGAACGTCAAAGTAAAGTTAAAGGAAATATAAAAAATGTTTCTACTTAGTTGCCTCTTCCTAAAAGTAGTTTCTTATTGAGAAGAATGGGCAAGTAACTCCATACTTACTCTTTCAAAATCGGTTTTACAATCCTTTGTTTAGGTCGCAGCCAACTAGCTTAATCAGCCATTCAATTAACTGCCAATTTAAGCCTCTTTACTAAACGGCGCCGTTCAACTAGCGGCCTAAATGATATTCAGCCATTTGATTAAATGACTTGGATCGACGACATTTAATTACTTGCCTAGCCGGTTCATTTCAATTTAGTTCCACTTTCTGCCACTTAGCGCCAAAACTCTCCAAACTGTCAATATGGCGTAGGAAAACGACAAACTTGATTGTGGTTTTACGTAGGTAGATGGGACTCTTCGGCATCGAATTGTGAGGTTAGGTTGAAACTGTGACCCCCTACGCACGAGCCGAGCGAGCGAAGCGAGCAATGCCGCGGCAGCGGCCGGCGAGTGACAGAAATTAATAGATTGTGCAAATCGATTCCCAAAGTAAGTATCTGATTATGTGTGTTCTATTATGCCCTGGCGACGGAGTGTCCTGTCCGCCCAAAGACATTTCTCAAAATCAACAAATCTCTTTGTGTCCGCCGAACTGAAGTCTTACGTAACATTTAATAAACTGGCTGGCTAATGCTTATGCCAAACGCTACGGCTGAATATCATTCAGACCACTAGGTACTTGAACAGCGCTGTTTAGTTAAACGGCTAGGCAGTTAATTGAACGGCGGATTAAGCTAGTTGGCTGCGACATATACATTAATCAGATTATGTGAGGACGATGAATAAAAAAGTACTATACTGAGACAGGTTTAAGGTAATAAAAATAAGCAATGGAGTTAATGTAGAGTTGATAATTACATTATTAAGTTATGTTGGTAGATCATACATTGTGCTCACATTGAATCTCGAATTTCAAGTAGTAAGTAAGAATAAGTTAAAAAAAGAAAAACAATACATTATTTATTGGTCGTTACTGGCCCTGACTGCTTTGCCGGAGGTCGTGGGTTCGTTTCCCACACAGAACACAAAATGATCGTGCTCATCAACGCAACCTGTTTGATTTTGTTTTGTCAAGACATGGGTCATTTGTCCTGGGTGGGAATCAAACCCACGTCCTCCGGCATAGCAGTCCGACTAGACCAACAGGCCAGTCAACGGTGATGGGGAGGAGCTCTTAAACTAGTAGTCATAGTAATTAGGCCTTTTGAATATAATTATCTCAATGTTTAGAGAAGTCTTATTGTAGCCCTTAATAAAGTTGTACTTAACTTTACAGAAAATGTTTCAATACGAGTACGAGAAACGGCCGCCATCTTCAACATCGTGCGACAGTCGCGCCACGATGACTACCGACTGGAGCCGAACATACCCGACCGTCCCCGAGCGCATGCCGAACGCGCGCCGACCGTTGCCGCCAAGACCAACTGTCATACACCGCGTACCGGACAAAACGACTGTAAGTTATGTTCTGTAAGTGTTCATGAGTTTAGGAAATATGGATATGTATATCGACTTATGAGGCTGACTGTACCTACATATGAATTGAAGAAGTCACTTTGGTACTTGCCCGGATTTGAACCACAACCTTGTGCATGAGAGGTAGGCGCCTTAACCTCTGGGGCTCACGACAATCGCTCGACAGTCGCTCCGCGTAAAAAACTGGTATTCAGCTACCGGCTTCCGCTTAAACTAGAAGCCAGCCCCAACAAAGTTAAGAAAAGGCAAGGAGATGGTTATTTTATCCTACTGTAGCGACATCTATCTCGCCACATACGAACTATCCTACATCGCGCTATTAAAGTTATCCGCGCAGTTTGAACGTATGCAAGTTCCCGACAACAACCGTCGGGCAGTAGAAGTCCACCAGACACAACACCCGTCTGCGAGGAGGATCCTTCCTTTTCAATGGCGGATGAGGAAACTTTACATTTACACCCTGTTCCTCATGCCTCCACACTACTAATATTATAAACGCGAAAGTCTGTGAGTATTGGTAGATCGATGGATGGATGGATGGATGTTTGTTACTCTATCACGTAAAAACTACTGAATGGATTTTAATAAAATTTGGTATGGAGGTAGCCGACACCCTGGATTAATACATAAGCTACTTTTTATTATTGTATTCGCGGGTGAAACCGAGTGACGTCGGATAGTTATTTATTAAATCTCTGTTAATCGTTTTTAAGTTTATTCGTTGTTATATACTAATATTTCGTTTTTTCTTTATAATATTAGTAAGGATTACGGTTCTTAACAGAGTATTTTGCTGTTCCAGGTACCTCTAAAGGTTTGGATCATCGCCAGCGCCTCGTGCTTCGCCGTGTGCGCCGCCCTGGTGCTCGCCACAGTCGTCATCACAAAGTGGGGGACTTCCGACACCTTCACTACACGTGAAGTCTTCCAATCACCGGTAATTATTAATACTTTTTACCTGACTTCGCCGAAGCAAAAATGTGGGTTATGATTTCGACCCAGATGTATGTATCATATTATCTCCAAACCTGCTAAGCAAAAAAAAATTATAAAAAAAATCATCCGTTACTTACTTTTTCTAATCTATTATCTATCATTTATCTTTACAGGAACCCATTCACTCTCCGCAACAACCAATAACAACAGCAATCACAACAGAATCAGACGAATCTGAAGAGAACGCTATTCTGGAAAAGCTACCGATATTCAAAAACTTTGTCGCAAACAGAGAACATAAGAACTTAATATCTAAGACTCAAATACACCCTATTCATGACGAAATGCTTCATGAGGAAAGAAATATTAAGAAGAAAGACAAAGCCGTCATTGATAGTGTACAAGAAGAAACAGTCTTTAAAATAAAAGATAACGTTGTAAAGGAAAGTCGTCAGAAAGATAGTGCGGTTGAAAAAGTTGATGCAAACGAAACGGAGATGAAAATCGTTGAGGACTACGTGCCGAATTTCAAGCCTATTTTGCCGGGTTTTGGGAAGAATACGGAATTTGAAATACCTTACGGTTATATGGATGGTGCGTATGTTTTTGAAATACTATCTAATATATAAAATTCTCGTGTCACAGCGTTTGTTACCAAACTTCTCCGAAACGGTAAGACCGATTCTTACGAAATTTTGTGTGTATATTCAGTAGGTTTACCGGTGCAGTTAGTAATAATAATAAAAAATTATCTCTCACCTCAATATCAAGTACAGACGCCAGTACATCAAGTTACCCCACTGTGGCAAAATTCTTTGATCGTTTTTCAACTTCATGTCAAACAGAATAAGGTTCATGTTCAATTAAGAAATTTGACGCATTGGGGTAACTCGATGTGCTGGCGTCTGTACATTATAGAGAAATCAATACAAGAATACTTACATAATTATCTAAACTATTTATACTGTGGGAGGCAGATGCCTAAACTAGACGTGAATTCTGTATTTCAAGACATCAGATCTCCACCCCTTAGCTAATAGTCACATTAATTACTCACATTACATTTTTTTCATACTAGGTACTACGTTAGTCTTGGTCACCACTATGACAGCTCAATTTGCATTCATTTAAAATAAGTTTTCCAGAGATGCTTTTGACAGAATCACACTGAAAAAACCGGCCAAGAGCGTGTCGGGCCACGCTCAGTGTAGGGTTCTGTAGTTTCCCGTCCGTCACAATAAGTGCTCAAAATGCTTGCATATGCGATTATACTACAAACTTAGTCCAGAACTTATTTTGTCTTTTTTGTACAAAAACTGTTGTTTCCATCAAGTTCAAAATAATTTTCCTAGAAAGTCCTTATAAAGTTCTACTTTTCAGAATTTTTTCATATTTTCTAAACTTATGGTTCAAAAGTTAGAGGGGGGGACACATTGTTTTTTACTTTTGGAGCGATTATATCCGAAATATTATTGACATTATCAAAAAATGATTTTAGTAAACCCATATTCATTTTTAAATACCTTTCCAATAATATATCACACGTTAGGGTTCAAATTAAAAAAAAAAATCACTTCCCACTTTACATATGTGGGGGCTACCCTAATAAAACATTTTTTTTCCAATTTTTATTTTACCACTTTGTCGGCGTGATTGATACACACATTGGTACCAAATTTAAGCTTTCTAGTGCTAACGGTCACAAAGATTAAGTGGTGACGGACGGACGGACAGACAGACATGGCGAAACTATAAGGGTTCCTAGTTGACTACGGAACCCTAAAAATAATGAACCATCATAACTACCTTAACCTAACAAAAATTAAAATAAATTCATTTAAATTTCAGCCAAAGACGATTACTTCTACAACGACGAGAACCTCTACGACGATTACATGCAAAGCAACACAATGACGAGTTATCTCATAGAGAAAGTGCAAGAACTCCACGACTGGGTATCTTCAGATCCCGATTTATCGACAAATGTCACCAAAAACGACAACGACTTCGGATCCTTATTAAAAGCACTAAACGAAAGCCTAGTCGAGGGCAACGTTACCATAGTTATGCATAAGTTGAGAGATATGTACTTTGGAGATAATTACACTCACTTCAATAGCAGCAGGAAGGTTATTGTAACAAACAGCACGGATTTGCTCTCGTTTGGGATTTTGACTCTGGATGTTATGTTGCTGCATAATATTCAGCTTATGGCGTGGGAGAATCAGGTATGTTGCAGTATTAAGCTCTTAAAATACCAATTTTTTTAGATGACTTTGCGGTGGAAGCGATCGGGCCGTAATTCATCATTTAATAATAATTTGTTTAAGGTCAGGTTGTCGTCTGCTTGCATACATTCCATTCAGCCCATATTCTATAGCCTTCGGTGCTTTGGGCTCCCGCCTAAGGCCTCGTTTACAGGGACACATTCATTTGCCTAGCCTTAAAAAAGATTAAAGATAGGTACTAGGCTGGTATCCACAACTCCACGTCAAAGCGCGTATTTTGCGTATGGGCCATAATCTACCACGCGGGCCCAGTGCGAATTGGTAGATTTCACATGTTCCCAACTATGTTGGGGTCGGCTTCCAGTTTACCCGGATGCAGCTGAATACCAGTGTTTTACGTGGAGCGACTGCCTGTCAGACCTCCACAACCCAGTAACTGGGTAACCCGATACCCGTTGGTTAAACTGGTTGTCAAATTTTCGGCCTTCTGACTGCCTTTAGCGACTGTCATAGATCTACAAATGACAGCCGGGACCAACGGCTTTACCTGTTTTTCGAGGCACCTCGTTTACAGAGACACGTTAAATTCAAAGAAATGGCGTTCTTCGAGAGTTTTACGACGAAGCGATTTTAAGCGCGGCAGAAAAAAAGTCCGATGTGACGCGCAACGCTACGCACCTCCATAAACTACGCAATACCAAGCATATGACAATTTAAAAAAGTTTAAATTATTAGTCGATGTCTCTTCCACCTTGTATAATCGACTAAAATCAGTACTTTAATTCGAGATAAGAATAGGACCCACGTTATACTTTTTGTAGTACCGATAACCGAATCGGTCGGGATGCACCATGTTGGACGTGTGCGTTGCACTATTACCATCCTATCTATACCTACTTTCTAATTTTCTCCTACATAAAATTGGTCACCGGGTGAGCCATAGTGATTTGACAAGTGCAAATCAAATGTCAAACTCCAAAAATATGTTGCCAACTATTTTTTTTGTTTTTTTTTTACTTATTTTTTTTTAAACTTACGATCATAGTGATAAATTAAACAATGTAAAGAAGCTTACTGGCATTGTGGGTTGTACATTACAAGTGGTTTTGCTAACATCTCCAACTATTTTTTTTTATGCTTGTGTCTAAAATGCGCTCACGTCAATACTGCCTGCTCGATTACCAGTCTGACACCAATATTTTTTTTTCCTTGTCAATAATTCTAAATAGGGTGACTGGTAATTAGTGACCGATACTTAAACACGTGATTGTATTCATGATTTCAATAAACTTTCCCAAAAAAACTTTTTTTTTATACACAATAACTTGTAACACAATAAAATAACAAAAACGCTGTTTGAAATTCCCGCGCGCGCACCGCTGATCGATCAGCTGATAGTCTGACCTGACCTCGGGAAATGCAAAATCTACTAGTAGTAGCGTCACACGCTCCCCCGCCACCCCCACCGACCCCGTTGTACTGACGTAATTGAATTAATTGAAAGTTAATGAGTATAAAAAAAGTTTATTTGCCAAAGTTATTAGTATTCATGAGTACAATCACGTGTTTAAGTATCGCTCACTAATTACCAGTCACCCTATATATTTAAATTTACAGGAAATGGCTAGAACCAAGATGTTAAAGGATCCAGATGTGTTCGCGTTCAATGCAATGTTTCTGGACCCCAGCAAAGTGGAGAATAAACAAAATGAAGTAGCTCACGATGGATCACTGTTTTTGTAAGAAACACTTCACACATTATAATTATTATTGAATCGACTTGACTGGCCTGTTAGTTTAGGTCCTGACTGCTATGCTCATCATCATGATCATGACAAATGTTTGTGTGACCAGCACGATCATTTGTTCTGGATCTGAGTGTAATTTATCACACTCAGTTAAGCTTGAGATCTTGTGTTATGGGTACTATACATCTGATAAACATACTTACATATTTCTATACATATTGTACATAAATTACACCATTTTGCGCGAACAAACATAAAAAAATACAAGAATATCCGAATTGATAACCTCCTTCTTTTTTAGAAGTCTGACGCTGAACCCAACAAAGTTGGGAAAGCCTCAGATAATGATGAAGAATTGAAACTAAGCGTAACAAAGCATCAAACCACATTATCTTTTCAGGAAACGTTTGAATCCACGCCAAGATGACTTGGATATCGGGAAGAATCTTCTAGAAAACATTATGGAAGTCGGCATGAGTACTGCGCGCGCTGCCATCCATCTCGGTAGAGCTTACAAGAACACTAAGTAAGTTACAAGCGATCAAATTTTACGTTCTTTGCTATTGACAGCTCAGTATTTGCCTCTTTGGTCTAGTATCGATTCCCGGGTCGGGCAGAGTGTTATTGAGTTTTTATCATCTAGAATTTCTCAGTACACTCAAAAAATAAATGGCCGTTAAAGTTCCAAAATCCCTTTGTCGATTTTTTTTTGTGCACCTGACGTAGCTTTTAGGCCATGCGTTCGCGGAAAGTCTAACGCGACGTTCAATTTTTTTTTGTCGAACGCAATTTTACGACTTTTTGTCACTGCGCAAACGTTCTCTTGAACGTAGCGTAATATTTTTTACTTTTTTTTGTGCAATTTGACGTAGCCACATAAGCAAACTAACGCAGAAACAGATGACATTTAGTATTTTGTCACTTCGTTAACTTGACATTTGTGCCTACGACAAAACACTCTAATATGAAAAGTTGTTCAACTGACAAAATTACTATACGAAATTTTATTTTGTGCTTCTGACATAGTTTTTAAATCGTGCGTTCAGGTAAACATTTACGTGACGCCAAATTTTTTCTTTGCAACGGCTTTTTGTTACTGCGTTGATGCTACTTCACACGTAGCGTCAAGTTTTTTTTTACTAAGTACGACATAAAAGCCTAAACAATCCGTTAAAAGCGTAATATAAGTAAACTGTAACGGGGAAACAGAGCAAATTTATTGCTTTGTTACTCTATTAGCTTAGCTTGCCATTGCGTCTATGGCAAAACACAAGTATTTCACAAGGCCTTTACCAAAATGTTAAATAAGTAGGTACCTACCCACCAAAAACAAATTTCACAAAGGCCTTTGTCATAATTTTAGGTACAGCAACGCAGCGTTAAAGTACTGTTGTGACTTCGTATATGTTAATTGGCAACATTGAAGTTTGAACAACACGAATATAAACGACACGACAATAGCACATTGTCAAATGTCAAATCGTTCACTGTTTACAGACGAGCGAGACCAGTCAGAACTCGACGACTGAGACAGTGAGACGACTCCATCATTGCATTCCAGTTCCACACGTTGAAACACCGAGTATCTTTATTAATACCTAAGTCTTCTTCGGAACTACTTAAGTTTTTAGGAAAAGCTGGATTGGAGCATCTGTATCACGGGAAAACTTTTAAAAAGGAAAACGTGTTAGAATAAAACATATTTTTTTTGCTCAACTGTGTGCTATCGGATTGCACACAACATAGTTGCTCGAGATTTCCGATACATAAATTCAGTGTCTGAGATTTTGTTTGAAGGATTAATAATTGCTTTCAACATGTGTTTTTTTAAACATTCAGTGTATTGATTCGTTATATACCGTTAGGGGTCGATACGGTACCTACTGTAAATACTGGTCGACGTGATATCGTGCATGTACATTTCGTATCTCTATTCGATTTTACTTGCATTACGTACTCTTAAGAAGATCATAGTGATTTATATTACCTAGTGTAACTAATCATCCGACTTCAATATGGATCATCTGTCTTCTATTTCATATCATCACAAATTGTTAACGACCTATGTTTGTACTCATTAATATAGACTAAATTCACTGTGTTTAAATAATTTTATTGAAATGTTAGGTCTTCCAAAATATTAGACCCTTCTGTTTTTATTGTTCACTCTCTATCTAAGTATAATAATTGTTTATGTAAGTGCTATGGTAGACGCGTACACTTGGTCTTTCTTATGTTTAATGACATTTTTGCAATAATTAATATAATTGTATTTAAACTGTCTAAGTGTTTTAATTTATTTTGCAGGTCTGCTATCACGACGATGGCGTGACAATGCGTAACACTGTGGCCACGACAAGTTCAGGAAAACCCAGTGACGTCTTTTAGAACTTTCGAACTTTGTCGTGGTGACAGAATAATATATACCTTATACGTAGTGACAAAGGTTAACTGTCGACAGACAATGTACCTTTGTGATAGGGACGTATTACCTTAGACATAGGGACAAAGGCAAAACTGCACCAAGCGAAGCGTCAGACGTACATTGTCGAAGTGACGACGCACCTTAGACATGGAGACAATGTACCTTTGTGATAGAGACATATTACCCTAGACGTAGGGACAAAATCACAACTGCACCAAACGAAGCGTCAGACGTACATTGTCGAAGTGACGACGCACCTTAGACAAGGAGACAATGTACCTTTGTGATAAGGACATAGTACCTTAAACGTAGGGACAAAGGCACAACTGCACCAAACGAAGGTCAGAGGTACATTGTCGAAGTGACAATACAGTAAAAACACACCGTTATTAAACCTTTAACAAATTTACAATACCCCGAATACGAAGGAACAAAGTTACCTATCGATGCTTTACTCATCATTTATTGCATTGTCATGTGAACAATGTCAAAGTTTACAGCGCTAATACGAGGCGACAATATATCGCGTCTAAGTTCCTTTGTCGGTGACTTGGTTAAGTGTTCAAATTTCCTCTGACGCGGGATCTGAGGCCTTTAGACGGCTCCCATTTGTTAAGGGTTTTTGGTCGCCACGTTTAGAATTTTCTTTGAGTGTAGCAGCCCGTCTGGATTTGTGCCCCATTGATGGCAATAGGCTCGCCCCCTATTACATGGGACTTAAACATAACTGGCGAATGTTGTTGTACCTACCGACCAAACCAAACCAATCCAAACCAATTTGCAAAGCCTTGAGCACACACTCAAAGAAAATTCTAAACGTGGCGACCAAAAACCCTTAACAAATGGGAGCCGTCTAAAGGCCTCAGATCCCGCGTCAGAGGAAATTTGAACACTTAACCAAGTCACCGACAAAGGAACTTAGACGCGATATATTGTCGCCTCGTATTAGCGCTGTAAACTTTGACATTGTTCACATGACAATGCAATAAATGATGAGTAAAGCATCGATAGGTAACTTTGTTCCTTCGTATTCGTAGTATTGTAAATTTGTTAAAGGTTTAATAACGGTGTGTTTTTACTGTATTGTCACTTCGACAATGTACCTCTGACCTTCGTTTGGTGCAGTTGTGCCTTTGTCCCTACGTTTAAGGTAATATGTCCCTATCACAAAGGTACATTGTCTCCTTGTCTAAGGTGCGTCGTCACTTTGACAATGTACGTCTGACGCTCCGTTTGGTGCAGTTGTGATTTTGTCCCTACGTCTAGGGTAATATGTCTCTATCACAAAGGTACTTTGTCTCTATGTCTAAGGTGCGTCGTCACTTCGACAATGTACCTCTGACGCTTCGTTTGGTGCTGTTGTGCCTTTGACCCTACGTCTAAAGTAAAATGTCCATATCACAAAGGTACTTTGTCTCCATGTCTAAGGTGCGTCGTCACTTCGAAAATGTACCTCTGACGCTTCGTTTGGTGCAGTTTTGCCTTTGTCCCTACGTCTAGGGTAATATGTCCCTATCACAAAGGTACATTGTCTCCATGTCTAAGGTGGGTCGTCACTTCGAAAATGTACCTCTGACGCTTCGCTTGGTGCAGTTTTGCCTTTGTCCCTATGTCTAAGGTAATATGTCCCTATCACAAAGGTACATTGTCTGTCGACAGTTAACCTTTGTCACTACGTATAAGGTATATATTATTCTGTCACCACGACAAAGTTCGAAAGTTCTAAAAGACGTCACTCGGTTCTCCTGAACTTGTCGTGGCCACAGTGTTACGCATTGTCACGCCATCGTCGTGATAGCAGACCTGCAAAATAAATTAAAACACTTAGACAGTTTAAATACAATATTATATTAATTATTAAAGAAATGTCATTAAACATAAGAAAGACCAAGTGTACGCGTCTACCATAGCACTTACATAAACAATTATTATACTTAGATAGAGAATGAACAATAAAAACAGAAGGGTCTAATATTTTGGAAGACCTAACATTACAATAAAATTATTTAAACACAGTCAATTTAGTCTATATTAATGAGTACAAACATAGGTCGTTAACAATTTGTGATGATATGAAATAGAAGACAGATGATCCATATTGAAGTCGGATGATTAGTTACACTAGGTAATATAAATCACTATGATCTTCTTAAGAGTACGTAATGCAAGTAAAATCGAATAGAGATACGAAATGTACATGCACGATATCACGTCGACCAGTATTTATAGTAGGTACCGTATCGACCCCTAACGGTATATAACTAATCAATAGACTGAATGTTTAAAAAAACACATGTTGAAAGCAATTATTAATCCTTCAAACAAAATCTCAGACACTGAATTTATGTATCGGAAATCTCG
This sequence comes from Euplexia lucipara, assembly GCA_921972225.1. Lineage (NCBI taxonomy): Eukaryota > Metazoa > Arthropoda > Insecta > Lepidoptera > Noctuidae > Euplexia > Euplexia lucipara. Next base: position 8,549,247 of record OV179172.1, on the reverse strand, counting down.
AGCAACTATGTTGTGTGCAATCCGATAGCACACAGTTGAGCAAAAAAAATATGTTTTATTCTAACACGTTTTCCTATTTAAAAGTTTTCCCGTGATACAGATGCTCCAATCCAGCTTTTCCTAAAAACTTAAGTAGTTCCGAAGAAGACATATTTACACTCACTGGTTTTACTGTTTTAACTGTTTTATACCAACGTTTTAGGTGATAATATGTGTATTACTTTTTTAACTTTTTTTGAAGACATGCAGTGGGCTAAACACAAATTAAATAATATATGAAAACGCGTGCCGCTCTGCTGACTTGCTGAGTATAGGCGTAGGGTAGCTAGCCTTTCGGTTTTCTATAGGATACATTTTGGAGAGCGTGCACGGGAATTACAATTCCGCCTTCACCCTCCAACCATCGGACAACCGTACGACGAGTGTCCACCCTAACATTGTTGGCACCTCAGCGATCCGGACAAAGCTGTGTGCCTCGTCGTTTATACCGCGTACGTCGAAGAACTGGAACAACTTGCCTGTGCGGTCTTCCCGTCCGACTATAATTTAGGTGTCTTCAAGGCTAGAGTGAATAGGCTCATAGTAAACTAGTGCGTTTCACCGTAATTGATTGCATCACTGCTTACCATCAGGTGGGATTGCAGTCAAGCATTACTTTATAATATTATTAAAAAAAAGACGTGTGGCACTCAAAGACTGCCGCGGTAAAGCTATTGCATAGCATTTTTTATCAACTCCTCTCCTCTCCCCCTCCCCATTCCTCTCCTCCCCCTCTCCCCGTTCCTGTCCTCCCCTCTCCCCTTCCCCATTCCTCTCCTCCCCCTCTCCCCCTCCCTCCCATTCCCCCACACCTCCCACGCCCCTCCCATCACCCCTCCCTCCTCTTCCCTCACCCCTCTCTCTGTTTCCCCTCCCTAACCCCTCCCGACCCCTGCCTCTACCCGTCCCCCTATCCCCTCCCCCTCCCCGGAATTTCTGGATTCGGTCCCCGCGCTCAAGGCCCGCGATAGAAGCTATGCAATAGCTTAAGAACCTCTTACTGGCACACCCCTGCCTAACCCTTTGGATAGGCGTGAAGTTATGCTCAATATTTGCTTAGTTCGTAGTAGAAAGGTTCTTCGCGACTGTAACAAAAATGTACTAATAAAAAAAAAATGTAAAAATGTGTAAAAATGTAATAATTATTACTTCTCAAGTTATTAAAAAATACCGATTTAAATAACTACATTATTTCTTTACAGAAACATCCTGAATCAAATTTCAAATAAAGAACTGCAAGCTACCAACATACAGACTCAACTATCACGTAACGTTGATGCCAACACACACGCGCTAAACCATTTACAAACGTCTTTTGACAGTACACATGGTGTTGCCAACAATGGTAGTTTTTACACAGAGTTGGATTGTGTCTGGTTACTTTATTGTAGGAATCTGGTGGCTACTACAAAGTTGAACCCACCTTATGGCACAATGGCTAGGATAAACGGGTAAGGATGGACAATTAATATTATTGTAATTCTTTTTTATTATATTAACACGCACAAGGAGCTAAATAATCAAAAAAATGAGAGGTTGTGTCAAGGGACACCCGGGTGGAATGAAGTTATATAGTTAGTTTTACATTTCATGTATTATTAATTATAACGACACCACACTGTTCAGTGCGAAATAGAAAGACGAAACGAAAATAATTAGCTTGCTTTCTATGAGAGAGAGAGAGACAGACAGAGAGACACGCGCACGCCGTGCGGCTTACAACAATAGCAAAAAGTGTCGTTACAACTTCTGGTTTTAATTTTTTCTACCCTCATTTCGCAACGCACGATAAGGAACTTCATTCCAACAGCCTCACTGGTCGATTTTTTTTATTCATCAAACATCAAGACTCCTTCGTGCCTCGGAAAGCACGTTTTTATGCCATTGGTCCCGGCTGTCATTTGTAGATCTATGATAGTCGTTACAGATAGTCAGAAGCTTGAAAAACTGACTTTCTAATTTGTACAACTTTAAGTTCAAGTTTCTGTAGGAATATTTCCTTTGTAGTTCAAAATAACTGTTTTGGTTTCTTTCTTAATAGACCTTGTTTTTTATTTCCTCATTCAGAGTGGCTCTAAGGATGCTTACTGGCGAATTGGCTGCCAACAAAGCGCTGGACACAATGTTGTACGAAGTATTGACTGGCTGGACGGAACTAAAGTGCAATGACATGTTTCCAAGGTAACTTATTGCTCTTGTTTTGAAGACTGTTACATCTGACTGCAAATTTGGTAGGAGAAAGCTTGCTGCGCCGACATGGGCAGCAGGGTGGTGCAAATTGCTTCTGTTAATTGTCTAAAACAAATAATAATATAGAGGTGACCTTCGATTGACTTGTGCGGCTAATATTATTCCCCACAAGTCTGTTATAGAAAAGTTGGCTTTAATGAATTGAAGAAACATCGACACACAACCTAACTAACGCTATTAGCGAAACTAATGCTATTAGTTCCGTACATGATTCAACAGTGCGATTCTGTTGAAATCTCCGCGTGAAAGTGTAGGCGTAGTGAGGGCGAATTGAGCTGTCATTCCATACTAATGCTAGGCATTGACAGTTCACTTCACTGAAGTTTCTACGAGGTGACTTTAAGTGAATCGACCGGCTGGGTCACAAAACGTGTATTAAACTGTGTGTGTAACACATTGACAGTGCGACGACTTCCGTCACCGTAGGCGCACCCCCTATTACATGGAACTTAGATATAACTGGTGAAATATAGTAGTACTAACATAATGTTATCCACCCTTCAAAGATCAAAGACGTGTTATGTATGAAAATTATTTCTTACAGATGCAGTAAAGTGAACGCTGCTTCAATCGTTATTGAAACAATCCTTCAGCCGCACCGAAAGTCTTCATCTTCTAACAGAGGATAATTAGAATCAGCAAAATATTAAAATTAAAATAAAATCCTTAGTTAAAGTCCCAGTTTGTAATAGTTATGGAAGATAATTTTGAAAACAATGCCAGTAATTTGTTAGCTCTCCTGTGTGCTGTTAAAAAAATCTACTATTGTAGTAGTTTTTTTAACAGCACGGAGGAAAGCCACTAAAACTACTAAAATAGTAGATTTTTTATTACACTATATATATATATTTTTGTTAACATTGTTCTGTTGGTATTATTAAGTTTTTAGATTTTAAATTTTAGAATGTAATTCGATAATTCTAAATTAGATTCTAAGTTATTATTGTTGCCATTTTTAAGAAATTTTCTTACAATCATGATAATTTCTTATTAATGCAAAATCAATGGTAAATTCCTACTCGGAAAAATCGAGTAAGACCCACTGGGAATCGGACTATGGACCTTAATACCGTACCTAGTTTATAAAATTATAAAAATGAAATGTATGTTTATGAAAACAGAATAACTTAGCTATATTATTACATAAGTACAAACATTAAGTTATTATTTTTAATAAAAAATATAATAATGTTGAGGCTTCATGTTGTTAAATGATAGACTGATATTTTAAAATATATAAATTTATAAATTTAAAATGCATTTGATTTTCATAAAATTATGTTCTTCGGAAATCCGGGGGGTTGTAAGTAATAATAAAAACCTCACGGGTCAATGAAAAGTTAAACTTGTTGAGGTTGCGGGTGACACGTGATTTGTAATTTATATTGTAATATCAAGATCCCTGCATGCCTCGGAAAGCACTTTAAGCTGTTAGTCTCGGCTGTGATTTGGACCTACCATTCATTACATAGTATGAATAGAATGGCCGCTCCAGTTGTTTCTTACAGATCTTTGACAGTCATTAAGATTAGTCAGATACCAAAAAGACTGTTATCCAGTCTAATCAAGAGGAGTCGTGTTACCCAGCCAGATATGCAGTCGCTCGCGCTCCATTTAACGCGGTGTCCTGCGTGAGCGACGAACGCGACGGGATGCGACGTTGGGAACGCGACGAACGCGATCAACTCAACGGCATACCCTACTTGCGGCCTATATGACAGTCTGCGACGAGACGCGACGTAACGCGCACTTGTTTTGAGAGCGACCAGATGCGACACCACATTAAATATGAACTTTACTTCTCAAAAAAAGCAAAATTGTACTGTACTTCTCCATGATTCGAGAATTAATAACCAAAACCACGTAGGACATTTGTCGCGTGTAGCATCGCGTCGCATTACGTCGCGTCGTGTTCGTCGCTCACGCAGGACACCGCGTAAGTCACTGCCCAACTTTCGATTCTGGGGCCTGTCAACCCGATTACAAATAAAAAGGCACTACAAAAACATTTTATCCAGGGCCAAACAGACAATAATCAACTTAATAAAAAAGTAAAATCGCCTACACGTGTTTACTGTACACAACTGCACAACACTACAGTAGTGAAAAAAAAAGTTGGTTGTCAAAATAAAGTTACTGTGTTGGTCTTGTCTTCTTTCAAGAAATTGTATTTACATTTTTAAAACAGGTATGTAGGTATGCTTATCACAAATTAGAATTAATTAACAGCGGTATTAAAATATTTTTCATAATAATAATCAATGTTAATGCTATTTTTATTTACCTAACCTCTATCAAAAACAAACAGGCTTTCTCTAAATAACTAACATAAATTCAATTTCTGAAGCTTATTTGCTATTTTAACTATAATGCCGTTGTGTAATATAAACGTTACTGACAGTCATGCTTGTGGATATTTAACTAATTAAGGGATTTTTACTTTACTTAATAAATTATTAGTGAGTTTACCCACCTAAATTATTATAAAAATAACACCATCTAATCCCAACCATTATAACATTATAGATATTATTTGTATGTATCGTATAACTTACAAATTTATACTAAAATTTATAAAGAGGTAAAGTTAGTGTATTTAAGTATAACACCTAATTATTGAATGTCCGGGATCGATTTTAAAAATTCTTTGACCAATAAAATTTTACATTATTTATTTTGTGAGTGTCATAAACTATGTCAAAACTAAGAGGGGATGGAGAGGATGTTAAAATATTCCCTCTTCTTTTTTTCCTCTGTTACAAAACTGAAATGTCTGTGTAAAAATAAGGTTTTATTCGTTTTTTTTTTTTGTTAATAAATTATGTTACAAATTAATCATCTTACTGTGCTGTAAATATGTTTTATTAGCTCACTGAGATCCTTTTCTTTAATAAAACCTTTTCATTATCTTGGTGAATGTTCACATTACTTTAATTTACTTCACAATATAAAATTCAAATAAACTCAACAAAACATATCTGCTACAAAACCAAAAACCGACTAACTATAATTTTCTTTTCTAAAACAAACTACAAAACATTCAAAACATTTTCTAGAACCCCTTGCTTTTAAAAACCATAAACTAAAACCAGCCAGTATAATCATAGACATACAATTCCATTACGCTATGAATATATATCACCAAATTTATAAATTATCTTTTCACTCTTAGCTTCCTAAAATCAACAATAATTAGTAATTTAATCTCCATATAGTACCTACGTCAAAGAGATTTAAAATACTACAGAGCGGGCATGTCAAAGAAATGTCATAGAAAATCTTTGATCCAATGTCTCAGTAACGCCATCTAGAATAATATATGAATATTGGAGCGGCAGCGGAGCATACTACAAAAAACTCATAGACTTGTATCCAGCAGGACACACTTTTTCGGACGAAAATTTTGTTTGTGATGTCCGGTCTATAGGTATTGAATGTCTTTGACCTAGGTGTTATTGGCAATATTGTGGGGACTCTCTTCTACAAACGCCATAGAGAAGAGTTGAAGTTGAAGTTGACATTGAGGACCCTTTAACCGCTTGGCTAAATATTAGTTGCCGTGCCCCTAGCGTCGGGTCAAAATTGCTACAAATCAATAAAATAATACCTACAGTAAATAAGGAGTACATCAATTGTATTGATTTTTAGTTTTTGTTACATAAATAATATCTTAATACGATAATGGTTTTAGTTGTAGGACCACACAGTCAGTATTTTGAAAATAAAACGAAAAAATCATGCATCGCAGAAATACGACACGAGCGGTAGGGAGACGGAAATATATTTGACCTTGGGCAAGAAAACTAACTACTTGAACTAATCCTGCGTTGACAAAGTCTAGTATTACACAAGCCAGTCCCCCAAAAGCCTGCCCTTAGCCACTTTTGTCACCTAACTCTCTGCTCACACATAATTTAGACCTATGGAAGATTCAGAACTGGACCCATCAGAGCTCGGCACACAAGACTACTGGCGACATTTAGCACTTTTCGAACGACAATATTAATACTTAAATCAGTCCCCCAAAAGACTGCCCTTCGCCACTTTCTAGTGATCTAACTCTCCGCTAACACTTTTCAGAGCGATGGAAGATTCAGAACTGGACCCGTCAGAGCTCGGCACACAAGACTACTGGCAGAAGGCCTACACTAAAGAGATAGAGAACTTCGTTGAACACGGAGACCCTGGTGATGTTTGGTTTGGTGAGGACAGCGCCGATCGGGTCATCAGCTGGATCTGCAACTGTGTCGCTGATAAGGATACGGCTCTAATAGATTTAGGTAAGAACAAAGACATTCTATCTATCAGGATTGGTGCACTTAATCCTAGATTGGACCATTTTGCGTGAGCCATGGCGGCCGTTTTGTTGAGGGGGTTACTCCAACCAGCCTACCTCCTTCCAGAAGCAGCTCTCAAGCTCGTGTGTCCACGAGGAGTTCCGGATTCCGTTTCCTCTTCCTCCATGATGCTCTGCATAGAGGACTGTACGTTACGCCTATAGTGTGGAGATGTTTATTTATTTATTTATTTATTTATTTATCAAAATATGGAAGACTTACAGCTTAAAAACTTAATAAATAAAAAATGGAAGTATAGTCAACAGGAAGCCAATTACAAGTCTTCGCGTGTAGAAGTTGACTGGTAATTGTGAAGAGAGCAAGCAACAATATCAATCACGCATTGCATTTATAGTAGAAGGGAATACAGCTACAGTTTGTTTAAAACAATTATGGTGAAGTAAAAACTATAAAAAATAAAGACAATAACCTAAACAAATTTAGTTTAACGGCAATTTAAAAAAGTTAAGGCTCAAGCACCTTCTAGCAGTTGTCACACTAGTTGCAAAAGGATCCAAGTCATACTGTTTACATATTCCATTAAACTGTTCGCTTGCCCGCACAATATAACTATTCTGCCTATAATTCGTAGACGTATGAGGTACACGTAAAGGCGGACTAAAACGAAATGATTTAATTGGCACATTAAAATAGAATTTAGATAACAACTCAGGACTGTCAATGTTATTGTTCAATATTTTCAACAGAAACAGACAATCGGCAATCTTACGTCTATCCTCAAGTGGCAGCAAATGGTACTTTTTGCAGAGTCGCAGATAATCAACCGATTGGTATGGAATCTTTTGGTGGTAGCAAAGATATTTAACAAAGCGTCTTTGGATATTCTCAATGCGGTCGATGTACCTGTGGTAACGTGGGTTCCAAATTTGGGATGCATACTCCAGCTGACTTCTAACATAAGTGCAGTATAAGATTTTTAATGTTTTAGCATCTAAAAAGCATTTAGAGAGACGCATTATAAACCCTAGCAGTCTAGAAGCTTTATTGACAATGGCGTCAATGTGTTTGTCAAAGACTAGTTTACTGTCTTGGTGGATGCCCAGATCACGTATATTATCGCACCTTGGCAAATTTTGGCCTGATAGAGTATAAGTGGTGCCTAGAACTGCGCGTTTCCTAGTGTAAGTGACAACTGAACACTTCAATGGATTAAGATCCAGTTTGTTAACACGACAATATTCCTCAAGGCGATGTAAGTCAGCCTGAAGTATTAACCCATCTTCAAGCGATGAGATCTTGGCAAATATTTTCATATCGTCGGCGAAGCATAACAGCTTAGATGAGTGCAGGCACTGATCGATATCGTTTACATAGACTACAAATAAAAGGGGACCGAGCAACGAACCCTGGGGCACTCCGCTAGGCACTGATACCCAACTAGACATGTAGTTATTGAGCACTACCGTTTGAGATCTATTATCGATATAAGAGGCGAACCACCTCAGGAGGTCACCACGAATACCTATGTATTCTAACTTCTTTATCAAGGTTTCGTGGTCGAGCCGGTCAAATGCTTTGCTATAGTCAGTGTAAACCACATCGACCTGCCTGCCGTCATCCATAGCACTAGTAATAAAGTCATTAAACAAAATAAGATTTGAAGTGGTAGAACGTCCTCTCAGAAAACCGTGCTGGAAGGCACCGAAGGAGTTAGCAAGGGCGGGATATAACTGATTATAAATAATCCGCTCAAATATTTTAGCTATGATGCACAGTTTCGATATAGGTCTATAATTAGCTACTTCAGTTTTAGAACCCTTTTTATGTACGGGTGTAATAAACGCTGATTTCCACACTCTGGGGACAACACCCTGAGATAGAGACATTGAGAACAACATTGAGATAGGTGAGGCAATAGAAGGCGCACACTCAATAAGGAATTTTGATGATATATTGTCAGGGCCAGCACCTTTTGATGAATCCAACTTGCGAAGTAAATCGGTCACAACGTCGATCTTAACTTCGATGTGACAAATATCAGACGGTGAAGTAGTGGCAGAGGTGGAAATAAAGTCTGAAGGGTTAGTAGCTGAGGTAGAGTTAAGGAATGTAGACAGAAAATAGGAGGAGAAGGCTTCAACAATAGAGTCACCAGTGAGCAATAATTGATTGTTGTAATTCAGAGCATTAGGAATAGCATTAGAGTTATAGCGATTTTTAACAAAGGTCCAAAAGTACTTAGGGTTGCTTTTGATTGACTTTTCCGTACGTTTGAGGTAACAGTTATAACACGAGACTTCCAAGGTTTTAACTCTCTCGCGCAGGCATTTAAAAGCTAATTCATCTGATTTATTGCCATAAGATTTAAATTTTTTCAGATATTTATGTTTTTCCTTAATGGTTCTGATGAGCGAAGTACTGTACCAAACTGGGTATGTTTTGTTACGTATAAGCTTTTGTGGAATATGCTTATTTTGAAATTCTTTAATAGTATCCATAAAGTACGCAACTGAATCGTCCAAAGACCGAGACAAGAACTGACGCTCCCAATCAACGGCATTAATCTCATTATTTATAGACTCAAAATCACCCTTACTATAAATATATCTTAACCGCGGAGCATGGTCCAGGGGAGGTAATTCAAAGACGTCAATATTTATTGATAACGCGGGATGATAGGGGTCAATAGTGATTAGAGGGTCAACGCACTCACTGACACAGGCTAATTTATTTGAAAGAACTAAATCTAACACCTTCCCATACCTATTCACTACTCCGTTGTATTGTCCAAAGTCCAGCGTACATAATTCATCGACGAGTAAACATTCGTCATTAGTGGCGGGGTTCACAGGGACTAGCGAGTTATTATTATTACAAGGAACCCAAGAAATTCCACTCATATTAAAATCACCTATAACTAAAAAAACATCGGAACTATTACTCAAAACTATATGGTTTTACGTTATTACAGTCAGTGTCCTGTGATGGTCCCGGTCACCAGGCGCAAGCTAACTCTGTCCAACCGCTGAAGGCGCTTGGTGAGTTTCCTGTCCAGGGTAGGCATAGCCCCCTTGGACTGTCTGCAGCCCGGGAATGAGGACCACCATCTTTCTGCTTGTGTGGGTAAACTCTTGCAGCAATCCGCGTAGTTGATTGAAGGGGATGGGCACCACGGGTGCGGGACCGATGGCCACAGTGTCAGATCCCCTCCTGGCCAGTTCGTCCGCTGCATCGTTACCGAGTGATCCACTGTGTCCTTTCAAAGACATTTAATACTTACTGCTGTTTAGTACCTATAACATAAGCTCTGCTTAGCATGGGACTGGATGGCGCAGTGTGAAAGTAGAGGAGTATTTATATTTATTTATTTATATTCAGAAGAGCACCTCTTGCGCTATTGACATGGCAGCTAGACTCTAGTATTGCCAAATATAAGGCATTTAAGTACACAAAAGGTATACAGGATCTTAGGGTAGACCGATGACTTTAAGAGATACAACAAATTGTGATACAAATACTAAGTTTTGTAACGAAGTTCCTTATCGCGCGTTTCGAAAGGGGGCGAGACGGAAAAAAAATCATACGAAAAGTTGTAACGACACTTTTTGCCATAGTTGTAAGCCGTGCGGCGTGCGCGTGTTTGTCTGTTATATGTGTGTGTGCCAGTTGTTGAGGGAGAGGGAGGGAGGGGGGTTGAGAGAGAGAGAGAGAGAGAGAATTAAGACCGGGAGTTGTAACGAAGACACTCGGATGGAACGAAGTTCCTTTCGATTTATCTTGAAGGAATTTTACAATTCCTTCCTTCTTAAGTTTTTTTTTATCGAATTCCCTCTTAAGATAATTGCCCCTCACTACTGGTAAATAATATATAATAATGTCTAATTCCAGGTTGCGGTAACGGCTACACACTATCAGAGCTCGCCAGAGAAGGGTTCACGAACCTACTTGGTGTGGATTATTGTCAAGAAGCAATCACACTCGCTGAGAAAGTATCCAAATCTGAGTTCCCTCATATTAAATATAAGGTAATGTTGTATTGTATTTTATTCTCACACTTCACTTCGTTCCGCCTTCGAATCAAATTTCAAAAAAACAAACATTCAATACTTTGAAAACAAACATTCAATACTTTCTATTGGCGGGACCTCGCCTTCCGTTGAGCAAGTTCCGTATATCTAAGACACAGTGCGCCTATTGTCGGTATCACACTGCAGGAGCAAGTTTCGTTTATCTAAGACACAGTGCAGGCCTATTGTCGGTTTCACATTGTAAGAGCAAGTTCCGGATATCTAAGACGCGGTGCGCCTATTGTCGGTATCACACTATAGGAGCAAGTTCCGTATATCTAAGACACAGTGCGCCTATTGTCGGTATCACACTGTAGGAGCCAGTTCCGTATATCTAAGACACAGTGCGCCTATTGTCGGTATCACACTGTAGGAGCAAGTTCCGTATATCTAAGACACAGTGCGCCTATTGTCGGTATCACACTGTAGGAGCAAGTTCCGTATATCTAAGACACAGTGCGCCTATTGTCGGTATCACACTGTAGGAGCAAGTTCCGTATATCTAAGACACAATGCGCCTATTGTCGGTATCACACTGTAGGAGCAAGTTCCGTATATCTAAGACACAGTGCGCCTATTGTCGGTATCACACTGTAGGAGCAAGTTCCGTATATCTAAGACACAGTGCGCCTATTGTCGGTATCACACTGTAGGAGCAAATTCCGTATATCTAAGACACAGTGCGCCTATTGTCGGTATCACACTGTAGGAGCAAGTTCCGTATATCTAAGACACAGTGCGCCTATTGTCGGTATCACACTGTAGGAGCAAGTTTCGTTTATCTAAGACACAGTGCACGTCTATTGTCTGTATCACACTGTAGGAGCAAGTTCCGTATCTAAGACACAGTGCGCCTATTGTCGGTGTCACACTGTAGGAGCAAGTTTCGTTTATCTAAGACACAGTGCAGGCCTATTGTCGGTATCACACTGTAGGAGCAAGTTCCGTATATCTAAGACACAGTGCGCCTATTGTCGGTATCACACTGTAGGAGCAAGTTTCGTATATCTAAGACGCAGTGTGCCTATTGTCGGTATCACACTGTAGGAGCAAGTTTCGTATATCTAAGACACAGTGCGCCTATTGTCGGTATCACACTGTAGGAGCAAGTTCCGTATATCTAAGAGACATTGCAGGCCTATTGTCGGTATCACACTGTAGGAGCAAGTTCCGTATATCTAAGACACAGTGCAGGCCTATTGTCGGTATCACACTGTAGGAGCAAGTTTCGTATATCTAAGACACAGTGCGCCTATTGTCGGTATCACACTGTAGGAGCAAGTTTCGTTTATCTAAGACACAGTGCAGGCCTATTGTCGGTATCACACTGTAGGAGCAAGTTTCGTTTATCTAAGACACAGTGCGCCTATTGTCGGTATCACACTGTAGGAGCAAGTTTCGTATATCTAAGACACAGTGGAGGGGCTCGAATCTGCTATTGCAATCGTGTCTCAATGACCGGTCAATGATCGATTTTTGACGTCTAACGTCAACTTATGACACATTTCCCATACAAAAACTGTCAAAGTTGTCAAATATTCGATCAATGTCCGGTCATTGAGACACGATTGCAATAGCAGACTCGAGCCTCGTCGGTATCACACTGTAGGAGCAAGAACCGTTTATCTAAGACACAGTACGCCTTTTGTCTGTATCACACTATAGGAGCAAGTTTCGTATATAATCTAAGGCTCTAGCCAGACGGACTGCATTTCAACTGCAATCCAACCGCAAATTGCAGTTTAGATGCAGTTTGAATGCAGACCGTCTGTCTAGAGCCTTAGACACAGTGCAGGCCTATTATGTTACTTAAAAATATTCTTTTAATTTTCAGGTTTTCGATATAACACAAGACAATGTCACAGAGCTTGGAAAGTTCAGTATAGTTCATGATAAAGGGACCTACGATGCTATTGGTCTTAACCCCGAGGATCCGAAGAAGTGTAGAGAAAAATATATTGAACAAGTTGCGAATATGCTGGATAGTGAAGGTAAGATACGTAGCTGTTTGAAATTACCGCGCGCGCGCCTGTGATCGACCACAGTAGGCACGAATCGGCACGATCTATCAGCTGATAGTCTGACCTACTAGTAGTAGTAGTAGCGTCACACGCTCCCTTAATTGAAAGTTGATGAGTATAAAATAAGTTTCTTTGGGAAAGTTATTCGTATTCATGAGGACAATCGTGTGTTTAAGTATCGGTTACTAATTACCAGTCACAGTCACCCTATATACAGGGTGTCTCATTCAAATCGGTCAGTATGGGAAAGTCTGAAACTATAAGACATACGAAGATCTGTTGTGAGGAACCATGTCATCGATTTTAATAACAAGAAAAACTGCATTCATACATTTAAAAAAAACATCTGTACTATTGTAAACGTGGTCACGCTTGGCTCAGGGAGCAAGCTGGTGAATGCGTTACGAAAAGCGTGATCGGGCGAGGCGAACGGAAGTTGAGAGTGAGATTAAAGTTAGTGACTATAGAACATGCTCTGCATCTGGGTGTAATTTATCTTGTGTATTTAGAAATACACACATCAAAAGTGTCTAGGGATCAACATATATTTTTGCAATAACTTTTCTCCTGATTGATATTAATTAAAATTTTCTTTAAGGATTCATCAAATAAAGTGTTTTCGTTTGTCACAGTAACGATCACTTTTGATGTGTGTATATAAGTAAGTTTATCAGCTGTCTAGTGCTCATAACACAAGCTCAGCTTAGCTTGGGACTAGATGGCGTTAAGGCGGTTAACACACTGCTACGCATCACGCTGCTTGTTGCGTGTCTCTGAACTGAATTGAACGCGCGTGGATGCATTTTCTGTGTGTTGGACTGTGCGTGTTTACCATACAAACGGAGATACTTACAAGCAACGGAAGAACACGCATCCACGCGCTACGCTGCATCATGCGGGGCAGTGTGAGAATCGCCTAATAAAAATAAAAAATAATAATAAGCTAGCGGCCATTTCAGAGGGCCCATTAGCTAGCGGCCGTTTCAGAGGGCCCATTATTGAGTATGCAAGTCACTCCCTGCCATTTAATCCGTGTAAATAAAACATTGGTAAGGCAGGGGCCATAGTCCTTCATAGTTTTTGGATATCCAGTCCATTTTAGCCACCCTAACCTATAGTCCAGTACTTTTGTTTTCATAGTCTGCAATAGTCTTACACCAGTCGTAGGTTTTCCTTAGGTGCACTTGTGTAGTGCATACAGGGAAAAATCTGCGGTTGGTGACTCATTTCATTAAAGACGACAATGGGCCTCTGCGAGTTTGCTTCGGCCCCTCGTACGCCTTCCAAAGGTCCGGAACCCAAGGGTTCCGAGAAATAAAAGCAGAAGATAATAATAATAATAATAATGATAATATATTTAATCAAAATTAAAATAGATAAAATAAAATACAAAAATCATAATGATAATTTCCAAAGGGGGAAGGGGGGAGGGGCGTTGTGTGAAAGTTGTGGAATTAAACAAAAAATAAGAGAGAGAGAGATGCAAGCACATATTCTGTTTCTCTCTTTCTCTCAGAGCCAGTCACGTTTTGTATAATTTGTGAATGTAAATTGCACTGTGTCTTAGATATTATCTAAGACACAGTGCAGGGGGTCGAGTCTGCTATTGCAATCGTGTCTCAATGACCGGTCAATGATCGATTTTTGACGTGTAACGTCAAACTTATGACACATTTCCCATACAAAGACTGTCAAAGTTGTCAAATATTCGATCAATGACCGGTCATTGAGACACGATTGCAATAGCAGACTCGAGCCCCTGGTCTGTTGTGTGTTCAATTGCGCGGATAACTTAAGATATTATTATGTCAGTTTAGTTCGTATGTGGAGAGCTAGATGTCGCTACAAATGTATAAAACTCAAATAAATGCTTATCTTTGTTTCAGGTCAATTTATAATAACATCGTGCAATTGGACTGACGAGGAACTATTGAAACATTTTTCAGAAAAAATGAAACTGAAACGAGTTATACCAACACCACAATTCAAATTTGGCGGGAAAGTAGGCAGTGTGGTGTCTTCCGTTGTCTTTACTAAGAAATAAATGAAAAAGAAATACACATCACTATGTATGTTTTTACCCAAAGAGATTTAAGTTACTATAAAAACTGCAATCCCATGTCTCAGTAACGCTATCTAGCAAACTATAGCAATATTGGCGCAGCAGCGGAGCGCACAAAACTTGACTCATCAACTTATGTCCAGTAGGACACAAGTAAGTATAAGAATGAAAATTTTGTTCGTGAAATCCAGCCCGTAGTAAGTATTGAATGTCTTGGTTTTTTACGTCATGACGATTAGAAGGAGATTCTTATTTTGTCAATCTTTTTTACTATAAGTATAATCCCATTTCAATGTGTTTTAGAGTTCCCTACCTATGTAATTATACAGGGTGACTGGTAATTAGTGACCGATACTTAAACACGTGGTTGTATTCATGATTTCAATAAACTTTCCCAAAGAAACTTTTTTTTATACTCATAAACTAATTATCACAATAAACAACAAACACGCTGTTTAAAATTCCCGCGCTCGCTCCTGTTATCGCAGTCTGACCTCGGGAAGGGCAAAATCACGCGGCTAACAGCTTTTGTGTTATTGTGATAAAATAAATAATGAGTTTCTTTGGGAAAGTAATTCGTATTCATGAGAACGTTCACGTGTTTAAGTATCGGTCACTATTTACCAGTCACCCTATATAAATATTATATATTACTATAATTCTCGAATGGGCGTTACTTTTATGTCAAGAAATGGGCTAGCAGGCTAAACGCGATGGAAGTTTCAATATTTGTAAACGCAGAGAGACGTCGCGTAGGCGAGATTCCTAGTACAATACAATGTTTTTTAATAAATGGGACGAAATTTGTCCATTTGGGGTCCCTTATAAAAACAGCTCAATTTTTTTTACAGTTTATTTATTAAATACTTTATACAATATCCAACCTGTTTCGAACATCTTTGTTAAATAAAGCGCTTTCAAGTATAAATAACAACGCCATAGAGTAAACTAGAACCTCATTCATATTGGATTTCAACGTGCATTTTGAATTTCTCCGCGTTTTTTTAAGCTTTAGAAAAATGGGCGGGAAAATACAAGATGGTGGAAAGAACATTGCCAGTATAATATACTGATACCATGAGTTCAGTACAAGATAATTGTATAGATTTTCTTCTGATGTTTAATAAATTAAAATTATGTAAAAATCGTCTTTTATAATTAACTCAGACATTTTTTAAAACATTTTTCAGACATTTTTGAAAAAGTAAATTGTCATTAAAAATCTCAGCCGGTTAAATAGTTATCATGTTTTTATAGATTAATATGAAAAAGTCTTCAGAAAAAAGTAGAAATTAATAAAAGCAAACGAAAAAAGATCCCATGTGGTGTACTGAACTCAGTAATGCTAGATGTTCTTTCATATGAAAAAATAATGCATTTTAAAATCCAATAGGAATAACACTAACCTGAATTAAAAATAATAAAAAGACATAAATAAAATATCTACAAGACCCTTAGTAACTAATAATATATTAAATAATTGTGCTTTGTAAGGCGAGGAACACCATAACACCGGGTGAATCATGAAGACTACATACTTACTGTTTTTTTATACAAATATTTTTTTTACATAACAATATTGTTGTCCCCCACCCCACCCTCTGACATAAACACCTAATTTCTAATACTATTTACACAGGTAGGTACAAAGCTTTTTAAAATATATTTCTTTTTTATTATCTTTTAAAAGAATAAGGAATGACTTCAAATTTTTATTTTTATAATAACAATTTTTTTTTTCACAATTAAATGCACAGATATTGATAATAGAAATACGACTACTTGACATTGACAAGAGGCAGTTTGGCCAAAATTATGTAACTCCAATCACAATGAGTTTCAATATTGAGTCTTAAGTTAATGCGATAGAGTCCAGATTAATGTACAGATACTTAATGATTTGTTATATGACACAGCCGTTTTGTCTCTGTTCGCGCGCCATTTTGAATTTGGTGCGAAAAGACTGCGTCCTTGTTAGACAGATGGTTATTATGATACTCTGTAAGCTAGACAGCCCAGAGGTGTGAAATCTTACTAAGATGATTAAGTCGCTTTTAGTTGTTTATTAAATGCTAACATAGTAGTCTTTAATTTCCTTACCAACAATTTAATGGGATGTGTCTATGATTATCTGATTAAATAAGTATAATTTTAAAGCAATCTTATTTAAATTTTAAGCTAAGCATTGATCACAACTCATATAACTTAGTAATAAATAAAGTAAAAAATCATGGTTTTCTGAGCAAATATGAAAAATAAAATAACTAAAAACTATTTTTGGTTTTGTTTATGGCCAATGACTATAGAATGGAATATTTTTTGATACAATCATTGAGTTAAAGACTGCATTCACAGATTCTAAATTTGAATTCAGGCGAAATCAATGGTCCATTTTTAAAACTGATTAAGTATATAAAAATAATAAATAATAAATTATTTTCGAAGCAGTCTTTTGTTATTTGCAGAGTAAGAATGTCATTGCAACTGGCTCGAACTCGTGTGTGAAGTTCTTAGTTCGATGCTTAGGTCGGGAAAACTAATATTATGGTTTTCCAACGCTTTTTGACAACGCTGACATTGGCCGCCATGACAGTAACGCGATCAAGACTAAATTAGAGCCTACATCTTAGAATAATAACACATAAGAAGCCGCGTTTAGTACAAAACACGGGCGAAATCGTTTGTCTACTTTATTATCTTTGTGTGCGTGAGCCGATTGTGTTTACTCGCGAGCTGTGTTTGACGGAACGTGACTTTTAGTACCACCGAGCAGACAAGCCAGTTTTGGCTCAATATCAGTTGCCTCACTTTGTGATGTACTAGGTTTATATGCGTTATTACTCTAAAGCCAACATGTCAGTAATTTATCGTTATGATAAAGAAAACATTACTTACTATTTAAATCTTTTTGTAGGCACACAGGATTACAATATGAAGTGTTAGTTACTTAAGTTAATATAACAATTGCGTAATAATCAGCTTATCAATAATAGATTTAGGCCATAACTAATAGGTATGTTCGATAACGTTACATCGATAACTGCGCTAGATTGTGGTAAGTAGGTACTTAAAAAGAAATGCTTTTCATTAAAACGTTTAGGTACCTACATTGCATTGGACAAAATATCGAAATTGGCGGGACAATCCCCTAATTGAGAAAAACGATCGCATCTGTCAAAATAACGTTCAACTTCAACTCTTCTATACGGCATTTGTGGCAAAATAACGTTTTAATTTTCCCACAATAAATACAAGTTTTTGACATTGACTGTCATGGTAGACATTGCTACTAGATTTTAAAAAAGTTTTCATTTACGGGAATTGGCTTTCTGGTCTCATAGACCGTTTAAAAAAGACCGTCGTCCGAATGCGGCCTGGGCCGGACGGCCGGCGACATGGCTAGGAATTTTAGTAATATGTTTTGTTTCTTTTTATTTAAATAATAATTTCTATGTTGCGATGTTACTGTCTACGATATTATAGATACGCTTAGACGCTCTTGAATGAATACACAATGTCTATCTCACATGTGGGCCTAGGCCAAAAAAATCGTAGCTATTTCTACAATAATTATAGAGTAAACTCTAGTCGGAGCTGACTAACGCACATTTTTCTTCCAAAGACAATATCACAACTCGCTAAACTGTAGCAAAAATAGGCCTTAAAGTACTGAAAATGCTTATTTTCAAACCAGTCACATAAAATAAATAACCATTTTAGTGTCATTTAAAGCCATAAAATAACTAAAATATTTTGCGACAGCAATTTTCTCATTATTTTATAATACGCTAGCACTTCGCTCGCGACTGTGTTCGCGTATTTTTCGCATCTTTTTCCTACAAACATTCAATGCAATTGACAATCCACCCACTCGTAGTTTAAAAAATAAAATATAGCTTTATAATGATGAAAAAATTTGAAAAATCAGTACTTACAGTAGTTTTTTAATTAAATCTCTACAAAAAAAAAACGAATCTTTCCTCTTAATAATATAGGTATAGCCAAAGGTTTTCGGCATCTTTCGTAAGTTTAAAATTTCCCACCATTGAAATATCTACATATTACTACACCGACATAGCATAAAAAAATGTCTTTGTGACCGCTCAAATCTGCTAAATTACGAAATTGATTCTGATGCGGTTCTCACCATTATACGAGTACCTACACGGCGGATAAAACATTGACTGACCACCTAACTACAATGAGTAGGTATTGCAGACTTAACCCAGACTCCCTGCTGTTACTGTGCAACTTTAGATGGTAACACTTTGCCGACCCGAGCTTTGTCACCAAGCTCGCGACCATTACGGGTAGCATGACCACCGCAGAAACAGATTTTGTCTTTAGAAGAATCGACAGTGTGAGCACGACAAAGAGAAGTATTGTGTAGATTCTTCTGACAATATCGAGCACTTTCGCTTCTACAGGGTTATTTGTAAAACACCAACAACCTCGAGGGACTAGATAGTTAACATCACGAGCAACAAGTTTTGTTCTACGAGTTCTGACGTAACACACATACATGAAACTAAAATTATATTTTAAGTTTTTATCGTACTGTCGTGACATTTGTAAGCCTATGTTTCACTCATAAATGAAAACACGACGAAGTTCCAGACGCTTGCGACCTAAACTGCCATGCGCGTAGAGTTATTAAAACATTCAAGCGGGCAATTGAATTAATATTTATTTTTGTATGAAAATGAAATCATAGAAATTAGTAAAAGTTGTAAAACAAAAGTCATTGCTTATGATGTTAGCTATCTTGTAATGCCAGGTTGTTGGTGTTTTTACAAATAACCCTGTATAATCGGCAGAAAATTTTCTACCATCTGTCACACGTTTATGCCTTACCAAGTCGGTAACCATTTCATTCAGGCTTAGCGCAAATTGGCTGCACGGCACGGTGGAAGATTTTAGTAAGAGCAAAATAAATGATGTGAGATCTTATTTTATCATGCCCGTGCCGAAAGCAAGCTGAGGCGTATTAAAGAAATGTGAGTCTTAACAGTGTAAAATAGAATTCAAAATCATTAAGCATAGTCAAAATTTATATGGAGAAGACAGAATACGGTCACATTTCGACCCATATTCGACACCTTAGTTCGAAAAGGCCGCTTTATGAGCTCCTGGTAATTATAGCTCTATTCTAACTAAAGACTGAAGAAGGAACGAACGGTTGAATTTATTATTGGAACAAAACATTGCGAGGAAACCGAAAATTAGAAGACAGACATCTACCAACACACGGGCCCGCGTGGTAGTTAACAGACCACTCCTTCTCACACAGAAGAGGCCTGTGTCCCAACTCCAACAGTGGAAACAAATAGTCAAATTGTAATCTTATTATGAGTATACATAATTTATTCTCAAGTACTGAATCTTCAAGTTCACGTAAAAACCTCGCCTCGGAATTCAAATGACGTCAAATATGACTCAATAAACTGACGTGAGAAACTTAAACAAATATTTACTGTCGGTTACAAAATTGAAAGCGAAAATCTATAGAACGCTTCACAGAGATCTAAAGACCCAGGCAGGTAAATATTATGAGGTAAAGTGCGGATAATGATGATACGTATTGAAATGTGTGGTGAGAAGGCCACGACTATTTTGAGACAAAGTATTTGTCAAGTACGGCTCAATTTACACCAACGCGGAATGAAATGGAAAGGTCAATTTTGTGTCATAACGCGAAAAGGCATTCAATTTCAAGAGGGGAATTCCCGAGAATACGCAAGCATTCCCCATTGAAGGCGCGAGATTTTTTTTTGGCTCGTATTAATTTGTATGTTATACAATTGACATAAAGTTTATTATGCCATACACCACTAATTTTTAATTAGTACAAATACTTAAAAGGCTTATTCTAGACGGACTCCTCATTATAACAGCAAAGTTATTAACGTTTGTTTGTATCCCGAAAATCACCCAATTTATGGAAATATTGTACAGGCTATTCATGACACAGTATTCATTAATCGTCATCTCTCGCACACGTTCGCATGATCTCGCTCAAGCATGCCCCGCCTCCAACAGCTGTTTTCGTTATTTAAGTTTAACTAAATAGTGGCATATTATATAATTTAAAAATTGAATTTCGTTTTATTTACTTTTGATTACTCAAATACCTATGATCAGTAACAGGTACGGATACAGCCCATTTTTTTTATTTGCACTAATTAAAAAATAGTGGTAAAAATTCGCTTTTATTCCATTCCGCGGCGGTGTAAATTGAGCCTACTGATTCTCAGTCAGAACAGAACGACTTCCAGTGATAGCCTAGTGTTAACGGCGGACTACCAAAACACAGACCTTGAGTTCGAACCCAAGGCCCGCACCTCTGCCTTTTCGGCTTCATCTGCGTATAGTAATAATAATCACTTGCTTCAAAAACGGTGAAGGAAAACATCGTGAGGAAACCGGCATGCCTGAGAGATATTTCTCGACGGTATGTGAAGCCAAGTTAGAGGCCCATGGGCGGCATAAAAGCCCAAAACACCAGATTAGTTACTAACCAGACGAAAGTAAAGAAGACCATTCCCAAAACACACACGTTATCGAATTATTAAGATAGAACAAGAACTGCGCCCATGGCAACGCCCTGCAAGCAATTTATTTCCGAAGCAAGTGTCGTGTGAACGAACAGCCGACACTCCGGTATCAAGCAAATTGGACTTTATAGGTCGACCACATACGGGGCGAATGCAAGACTATATATAGCCCAAGAATGAAGTGCAGAAAAATATCGATAGTAGCAAAGGAGACGACATAATTTACGTTACCGAAGTCACATAATACCAGCGGGGCTAAGGCCTCTTCTCATACAGAGAAGGCACGAGCATTGATCACCACGCTTCCTCAAGGCGGATTGGCGAACATTTTCAAAAGAGCCCTATAATTTGAAGATTCGACTAAAAACTGCGGATTTTGACGGTAGTTATCAAGCCTACAAGAATAAATTAATCAGCTAATTTTTTACCTACCTTTCCAAGTGTACCAACGAGTTAACACTTTCTTTTTAATATTTATACTGCACCGTCTTATAAAAATTCTGTACGAAGGAATGTTTTAAAAAATATTTTCTCCCTCATTTTTATAATTATTTTAATTTACATACATACATAACGTCACGCCTGTAATCCCCGAAGGGCTAGGCAGAGGCGTACCTGGTAGTACACCCACATTTCGCCAGTTATGTTTAAGTCCCATGTAATAGGGGGCGAGCCTATTGCCATCAATCGGGCACAAACCCAGACTCCGGGCTGCTACTGAGAAAACCCAGATGGAAAAACTCAATAACACTTTGCCCGACCCGGGGATCGAACCCTGGACCTCATGCTCAGCAGTAGCGCTTGCGACCACTAGACCAACGAGGCAGTCAACTAGACCAACGAGGCAGTCCAATTATTTTAATTTATATATTTAATAAGAATTTAAAATATTATATATTCAACATTATCTACAGTACCTACTAAAGTCGAAAGGTGTTTGTTGTCCTCTTTTCGGCTTATGTTTACCAAAAATAATCTTGTATACCTATATTATAAAATTCTGAATAATTTATGATTTTCTCTTTTTTAAAAGACCTTTACTCCATTTAAAATAAGAATAACAATTTAAATAAACTCTTTTACAGTCCGTTCAACCTATTTTGACCTCTGTTTCACTGATGGCATGACAAATGAAAGCTGCAGTTAACAGTTGGTATAAAACCACATTCTTGCATCTTGTGCCAGCCTTATGCTTCCGGAATATAAGTCAAAATCAGTTTAACGGACAGATAAACGAAGAGTTTACTTGAAATTCTAATCATAGTTTGAATAGAGTAAAGATATATAGAACCTATATACACATACCTATCACCACAGATTATAGCAATGCGTGCAAATTCTTGACCTTACTACACCTAATTAGCACATACCTTGTTTATTTAAAATAATAAAAAAAATGCCAATACAATCACATTTCTCACAGTTAAATTAGCAATGAGACGTGCCTAAACTTTTAACATGATAGCAAGACCGAGCCAAGCTCTGTAAATGGGCAAGTCATGGATATGTATACATTGTGTAGCATAAATAAATAGATACATTCACTAACTTGACAGCTTCAACTAAATAAATATTATTATACTGCAATTGTTAACGTTAATGTTTTATTTAATTTTTTGATGTGAAATTGGGACTGTTAATGCTAGCTATTTTTGAGATGAAACCTTTTTACTACAAGATCCGATCAATCAAAATACTGGCAGTTTTGTAAAATACATTTAAAAATGAATCATCTTTCAACATGGCCAGTACTTTGATTGATATGTAGTAGAGGTTTCACCAGTTCACATAAAGGACTACTATACTATAAAATATATCCAATAACTCTGATTAATGATTTAGTTTGTAATTAGTGAAAGAATTTTTGAAATCGGATGAATAACTTCAGATTTTTAACAAAAAATAATAGTTTTATAACATCAAGTATAGATATACCTAGTGGTTTTAAAGTATTTAACTGAATTAAAATCTGAATTTGGTGACTTTTTTCACATCACCACCTATTATTTTTGACAGCTAATCGTAACCCGCCAACTGTCAAATTAATGAATGCAATTCAGTGGCAAAGTGTCCATACAACTCGATTACCATCGGCTTTCCTTATGAATTTCAAAAATGGCAGCCAAAGTGTAGTATTATCAAATTATACACCAAAGGCATAAAGGGGTAGGAAGACCAATACCGACCGACCGATTCTAATTTCAAGACAAACAAAAGGAATACAAAAACTGTTTTTTTTTGTGTCAGATTCCTTCTTAAGAAATATGACCCTTTACCACTGATGCAATTTCAAACGTAATAATAGATATAAAACATGACATATTATGACATGATGTATAATGTCGTCCGATGATAAGCCAGCCAAAATATTCCCAAAGTACCAAAAACCAATTGGACTATCTAACTACCTAACAAAACATTTAACTTACACACCAGTTTACTGTACCTGATATAAAGAAAGACATTAACAACCAATAGTAGTATAAAAATCGTCATTAAATAGTCGATTTTGAATGTGGCAAAGTACACCACTATCTGTAACGGCTACAAGCGTTCACAATACTTTGAGTCTTCACTCACATTCTCGTACAGAAGGTATCCTAGTACAGCGACGAGGACAGTCATTGTTAATGTGAAGAACTGCATAATCTTCAACTGCTTCATATCACGGTGCAACGAAGCATAGTTCTTTTCCAAATTGCTAAGTGTAGTATTCCCTGGATCCTGTTTTTCTGGCACCTTTCCGTCAGTAACATTGCCATTCTTTGCAATTTCCTTCTCAGGGAACTGGCATTTAAGACGATACTCATCAGTCTTGCTGCCTGTTGATGCTTGCCAGATTTCCGTGAGTTCTTTTGGTGTTAAATCAGTTTTTGGGATCTGGATTGACATGACAAGGAATCTGTCTTTGGTTACTGTGCGGAGTTGAATGCCGGGTTGGACTACGATCAGGACTGTCTGGGAGGCCCCGGTAGCTAGTGTACCCGAGCTGGGTCTTACTCTGAACTTCTCAGGTGCCGTAGTTCGGATTTTAAAGGATACTGCGCTTTCATCCATGTTTGTGATTGTGAATTGGCCAGAAATTTCATCACCGTCAGTCTTGAAGAGGATTACATCGTTTGGTACAAGACGAAGCATCTCTCCGGGGGAATGCTGACCGTCCCCTTGCTCCGCAAAGGTAACCTTTTTAGGGGTATGCTCGGATTTGTTCTCGGGAATAAACTCAAAGGTGTAGTTATCCTTTCCACCCCACACAGCTAAAGCTTGTTCAGGCGCAACAATCTCTTTCAATGTATCCTTGCTAACAAACCTCATTTTCTCCACAGCTTTAGCTGGTAACAATGTCTTGACAACTTTGAAGGCTGCGGAAAGAACCCACGGCATCTGATAGATCACTATATAGTTCAGAAAGTAGGGATAGTACACTTTGAACAATGTTATCAAGTATTTTACGAGCTCCATGTCCATATTACCTAGGCCACTGCCGTCCATATCAAAGAACATAGTGATTTTTTTACCTCCTTCTTCGCGTTCCACTCTGTCAAACCAGTAAATCATGATCTTCTTCAGCTCCTCGTAGTCTCTTTGGCCTTTGACATGCATTTTGGCCTTGAAGATGAGTAGAAGACTGCCATCGATATCTCTACCTCTAGGAAAAAATACACCCTCTTGAACATAATCTAATCTTATGTTGCTTTCGTTAATATCACTCGCGCCGACTGATTTACGCCATGTTAGGATGTCCCACAGCATGTCCGCGGCTGCCTTGGCGTCTTTATCGACATGCGTGAGCACTCTTTTCACGTATTTTTCGTCTTTTGTACGATCCAAGTCAAGTGGATGAAAATCCGGAGGTGGTGAAGTTTCTTTTAATCTCGCCTCGAATAGCGCTCTAACGTCCGCCGGTGTCGCCATTTTAGACAATTTGTTATATCATGCGATAACTAACGTGTAACAAGCACTAATTCCGGGCTCATTAATTGAAATAACACACGGAAATCGCAATTGGTGCGACTGAAATTGATATTGAAGTGGGTAATAGGTTTACTTTTTTTTTCGTAAATGTCACTGACAGTCTTCTGTCTGATGGACGACTGACGTTCAGAAAGGTCGAGGTCCACCAAACTAATCAGAAAACACAACTTTTTTTTTTAAATATTTTGAATTTTCAAAGAAGTTATGATCACAGAGGAAATATTAACCACAATAAACGATAATACGCACTTTATGTTCCGAATTATATGTTTGCTTGCGAACTTTTGAACAACATGACGTAGATAGAAAAAGAAATCTGCGTAGTGTGGAACGTTATTGACATTAGCAAACATGTATTGCCAAGTTTTTAAAATCTTTCTAAACTAGTACAATGTAATTTACTTTTAAATGGACGAGTTTTCAATTCAATTCAATTTATTTCATTCAGATAATAAATAAAACAAAATAATATAAATTATTATAATATAAAAATAATGAAATTAACAAAGTTTATTAATTAATTCATAAATTACTAAAATCTAAAATACAATAAAACTAATTAAAATAAATTAAATATGTACACTTAAACTAACTACAAATTAAATAGTAAAGAAAAAGAAATACAAACACCCTTCTAGAAAAAAAAAAGTAAATAAATAATAAGATTCAAAACACATACAATATATACAATAATTATGGACTGATGGAGTGAGATGAGGTCGGTATTTAACTATTTCACTATTCTGGGAAGACACACAAAAGAAAAATCAGTATTTGAAATTCAAACAATATCTTGGTCAGAAGTAAACTAACTGCTTAAAAGGAGTCTCCTCATTGTAATCTAGTACTCTAGTTGTTACAATGAACATTTCTATTTATTAGTTTTATTTATTTTAATTTATTCACATGGCCATTTAAACTGTCATAAAAATTGTATTAAAATTACGATAGTCTTATGTAGCCTTTTCACATTTGTATGAAAACTTGGTAGTAATATAATGCAACACCATGACATAACTGTCAAGCAGTCAACTTTCCTACCAACGAAAGTAGGTCGCAAAATACCTACATATTTGGCCACTTGCTTTGCTTCGCAGTGGCCTGCATTGACTTTTTATTCAATTTAAAACTGTTTGTTCACTCAATTAGCATCATGTGACTGACTGCACGGCCTAAAATAGACACCAGTAAAACGATAAACACAACAAGACACCCACATTACGAAAGAAAACATACAAATAATGCGACTAACAACAGATTTTTTCGTTGACCTTTCATCAATCAATAAATAATCGCAAGAATTACCAGATACAGTTGTAAACAGTTGTAATAGTGTCGCATAACTGTTTTGAAACACTAATAGCGCGTATAAATCGCAGTGCTGTGTGTTATATCAGTGAAATTTTTTACAGAAAACTATTGAACTATTTAAATTCTATTTTTACGTAATATTGAAGTTGTTTCGAGTGTAGTGAAAAGCAAGCATGACAGTGTTGTTTATTTGGTAAGTAAACTTGTTTTATTTCGTTATTATTATTATAAGTATGTCAAACTCATTGAAATGAAATTTTAATTAATATGATTGCGTTCGTCGGACCGGTTTTCTTCGCCGCGTGTGAATTGTCATGATAATTATGTTTTGGATGAACTTTATGCAATCTCACGACGATATCGTGAGTTGCGCGAAATATTTGATTTAAATATCGTAATAATTTTTTGTGTTTCGTTGTTTATCACTGTGCATCTTGTTTTGTAAGAAGACCCACTGACCGATAAAATGATTTAAAAAGTTATTAATAACATAGGTATCTATGATATTTTTCAACCAACTTACTGAAAATTATGAGATTCTCAAATGAGCTGTATTTTTTTTAAGTGTGTTACAGCTCCGTGCACCAAAAATTTCAATAATTATTTGTTTTTTTTTTTGTGAGGATATACTTCCCATGGTTTAGTGTTTTGGTTGTAATATCAAAACAAATGGTAAAATAATGAATTAATGACATAAACTAAATACTGTAAAATATTTTTTAAACTCTATTTTGAATGAAACAAAGCCACCAACTTCAAAAACTAGAGCAGTTTTACACCTGTTAGTATTTTTTTATGAAGTCAGCTGTATTAGGTATTTAAAATACTATAGAGCGGACATGCTAGGAAATGTCATACAAAAACTTTGATCCCGTCCCAGTAACGCCATCTAAAATAATATATGAATATTGGAGCGGCAACGGAGCATTCTAAAAAAAAATTCATAGACAGGACACAAGTTTCGGACGATTTTAAAGCTATTGCATAGCTTCTATCGCGGGCCTTGAGCGCGGCGACCGAATCCAGAAATTCCGTAACGAAAAAAAACCTCACGCTCCCTACTCCGACGGGCAAGGAGGTGTGGCTTGAAGGCCGAAGCTATTGCATATATATTTATATATTATATATTTATATTGCAGGCATAGTGGTAATAGTGGGGAGGGGAAAGGGAAGGAGAGTGGGAGGGGAGGGGGAGGGTTGGGGAGGGGAAGGGGAGGGAGGGGTGGAGGGGGAGGTGAGAGGAGTTGATAAAAAATGCTATGCAATAGCTTTACCGCGGCAGTCTCCGAGTGCCACACGTCATTTTTTTTTTCGTGATGTCTGGTCTATAGGTATTGAATGTCTTTGCTTACAAACAACATGCTTAATTTGTTAATCGTGTCAATTCGAGACACAATAGAAAGACAATGACGCGCGGACACCGGTGTCCTCTCGGGGTTTAACAAATTGATTTACTTAAATCATTGTTTTCTATACGTATCTCAACTCATTTGTACAGGTTCTTTTTAAGTAATGGAAATACTTAATAAGACAGATTGATTAGTTTTAACAGTCTACCCATAATTAATTATCATTTCTTAAGTAATTGCCTGTGGAGAAAATGTGTCCTTAAATTCTGAGTTGAGCTACACAATTACTGACAAATTATGAATACACTAACGGGACAGGTCCCCACATATCTGTGTGGTTCTTTCGTCAAAAGACCGTCTCAGACATTAATCTGCATGGTCCTCTCATGATCTGACCAAGATAATGTCTGGACCTTTAAAGGGACTAGTACTTTGAAAGTTAGTCTTGGTATTCCTTCTCCGAGCAACAGTAGAGAGGGGTCAATTTTTTTCTTAATAGGGAAGCAGATAAAAAAAAAAACTTGAGAGGTGTCAAGAGCCACCCGGATTGAACGAAGTTCCTTTCGATTGATTAGTGAATGAATTTTGAAATTCATAATTCATTCAGGGTCCATAATTGTTTCTATTTTAAACACCTGCAACCTGTATACATTATGGAATGCCATAAATAGGTATTTGAGATTTTAGAGACAGGCAGAGAAACACGCGCACGCCGCGGCTTACAACTATAGCAAAAAGTGTCGTTACAACTTTTGGTCTTAATTTTTTCCGACTAGCCCCCTTTCGCAACGCGCGCTGAGGAACTTCGTTCCAAAACTTAGTATTCGATCACTATTTGTTGTCTATCTTGAGGTCTATCCTACCATCCTGTATACCTTTTTTGTTCTTAAATGCCTTATATTTGGAAATGCTAGAGTCTGGCTGCTATTAGTCATTAGAACAAGAGTTGCTCTTCCAAACTCCCAAAGAGACGCCGATAGGAATTAACTGGACAGGTCCAATAATATTTGTCTGGTAAGTACTTTACTAAAAGCAAGCTCAAAGTAGCCCAACGAGCTATGGAGAGGGCTATGCTCGGAGTCTCTCTGCGAGATCAAATCAGAAATGAGGAGATCCGTAGAAGAACCAAGGTTACCGACATAGCCCAGCGGATTAGCAGGTTGAAGTGGCAGTGGGCAGGGCACATAGCACGGAGGACTGATGACCGATGGGGTCGAAAGGTTCTCGAGTGGAGGCCACGTATCGGCAAGCGCAGCGTAGGACGTAACCGGTGGACGAAACCGGCATCTCCTAGAACCAAACATTCGAAGACATGTGACATCTACCAATTCGCACTGGGCCCGCGTGGTAGATTATAGCCCATACGCAAAATACGCGCTTTGACGTGGAGTCGCGGATACCAGCCCGGTATCTTTAATCTTTTTTTTTAACACCTGAAACACAGGTTTTTCATAAACCTAGTTCAGGCAGATCCTCATAACGGTTAGCTTTAAATTTTCATCCAATAGAATTACTGTAAATCATAATCTTTACTTTACTTTACACTTGAATAAATTTTATTTTTTTATTTTTTATTAATACCAGCCTGTTACTGTCCCACTGCAGGGCAAAGGCCTTTTCTCATACAGAGAAGGCTTGAGCATTGATCACCACGCTTCCTCAAGGCGGATTGGTCATTTCTAACTTATATTAACTATAAGTCCAGGTTGTCCAGAAAAAAATGTTTCAATAAATATGGTTAGTAGCTAAGACCTAGGCTCAAATGTACCACACTTCACCAGTTTCATTATATCTTGCCTTGTTCAGGCAATTCACTTGATTGGTTCATTTTGAGTAGAAACGGCAGGTACTTGAGATAAGAACTGCTTTGTAAAATCAGTTATGAAGTCAAGTATTTATCAATAAAATACATTACACATGTATCACCCGGTTGAATCAAATCAAAGCAAATCAAAAGTCGATTGTGGTGCCCCCGGCGCCCAACTTATAAATCGTAAATACATTTATCATGTTGCCTGAATGGGCATTGTGACAAAAAAATAATTTTTAGTCCCTCATCTAGATTACAAGAAAATGTCCGACACGTATTTTTTTTTTTTTTACGTAATCTAAAAATAACGGCGATGTTTGAAGCATGCATGCCGTCTGTCGGGACAGGTCGGCTCAAAGCTGAATTGATTCTTTCTTCAAAAGGCTATTCCAGACTTTGCCCTGCATCGTGAGACTCGCATAGTAAATGAATATAATCTTATGTCTGGACTTTAAAAGAGACCATGACCCCTGAGTTTCTTTCGGCTTTTCTTCTCGGGGATCACTCACTTTGGAAATGCCATTTAGTTTAGTTTAAAAAAAAAGACATGTAAAAATATCTGAGAAGATCTACTTACAGAAATAATATCATTTCATTTTAGTTAAAATGTCGCATGACGTCACTAGCCAGTACAGTTTATGCTAGCTAATGACGTTACAAGCCCCACTCCTCAACTTTAATGCGCTTAATCTAAGCAGTTTTCCATCAATTTGAAAAAGAAAAAAAATATGTGTCGAATATTTTCTTGTTATCTAGATGAGGGACTAAAAACTAAAAATTAGTCAAATTGCCCATTAGCCTATTTTTGGGAAGAATGTAAAGTAGAACCAAGAATATATTTAAACGACAAAAAAAATGTTGTCGTATAAATACTACTCAGGCAGAATGGGGGCCGAAAATAGTTGTCGTATAAATCCGACTCAGGTGAAATGGCGCCGAAAATAGTTGTCGTATAAATCCGACTCAGGTGGAATGGGGCCGAAAATAGTTGTCGTATAAATCCGACTCAGGTGGAATGGGGCCGAAAATAGTTGTCGTATAAATCCGACTTAGGCGGTTAAAGGGTTAAATTAAAACTGTGGATCAGCACTTTTTCAACGTCAACATTACAATAGTAAGCAGTATATTATTTAATTTTAAAGAAAGCTTACAGACTAATAACAATTAAATATCATGCATAAATTCAGGTACCATTGCTACTAACAAGCTTATAATTATAATTTATTAATTCTTCCTTCTTCGTCCATCCAGGCGGTTTTCCTTTGCAATGCGCTCCCTCTCTGAACATCAGGATGGCAACCAGTCGGTTTACATTTAAAAAGTTCGTGATCATTTTTTTTTTTTTACTCTGTTGCACCTACCTTGTTCCATTTCTGTACCACCTTAAGGTAGACTGGTAGAAAATGCCTCAGGCATTAAGAACGCCGTTGTACTGTTTTTTTTACTTGTACATAAAGCTTTAATAAATAAATTAATAGACAGTCCCCCAAAAAGTCCGCCCTTCGCCACTTCCTAGTGTGTTTGCTGAAAAGAAGGAAGTGGCGTAACAAACTTCCCAGCAACACGTCTAATAAGTTAGAAGAACTGAAGAGACTGCCCTTTGTCTAGCTGTCGCATTTTCTTCCCATTTGGATTTTCTTAGTAGCAGCCTTGCGTCTGAGTTCGGGGTCTATGGATGGCAATAAATCAAATCAAATCAAATTTATTTATTTTGTGAATACAGGGTACATCAAGATGTTATAATAATAAAAAAAGTTCCGAGCTGTGTCCCGCCCAAAGGCATACAAAATATTAAAATACATTATAAAACAATAGATGAAATTAGGTACAATTACAATAATAAAATAAACATGTCAAATCTTAAATGTCAATAAATAAAATAAAATAAAAAAAGTGAAAAGATTACAATAAAATAAAATAACAATGTCACTAATTCATTAATACAATAAAAATCTAAATTAACCAATTTATTTAGGGTGACACCCGTGACACTCATCGTTTAAAATTTGTCATTCAAATATTCGTCAACAGAGTAATACAACTTGTTATTTAAAAATTTGAATAGATTACTCTTAAATTCATTCATGTTTGTACTAGAGATAACTTGTCCTGGTAATTTATTATATAATTTCTGAGCCATTGCATAAAAGCTTTTGCTGTGAAATTCTGTTTTAGTTGCCAACACTTGCAACTTGTTTGATTGCCTTTTACTTTCTACAAATCTATATAATTTAATATTCTGCTTTATGAAAATAGGCTCGCCCCGCGCCCCCTATTACATCGGACTTAAAAATAAAAACAGGCGAAATATGGGTGTACTACACCCATATACTAGCGTTCTGTGTGTCGCGTATGCGTTTCAAAAATAAGAATAGGAACGCCAATGACCTTTATCTGTCAGATGTAGCTTGAAAAGTACGGCCTGCAACGAAACCTTAATCGAGTATCAATTATTTTCTTTTTTTTTTGTTTTACCGAGTCGAAGTTATTCAAAATGAAAAAAAAAACGTCTTAAATTAATTAGTCTTGTGGAGTGCTTACGTTTGATTTATTAATTCTGTTTGTTACACGGTTGTGTGTTGTTGTTGATATTTGTTTTTGTTTTCATCTCCCTGAGTGCTCGAAAATGCGTGAACGAGGCGCTGTTTAGCATGGGAGGGCTCGAGAGATCATCTCCAATGTAAATAAATACTTTGACAGTACAATTTAGAAAATTATTAGTTTGTAATTCGTAAATAAATTATATTTAGAAATAACCTTGTTTTGTTGATCTTACCCAATTTATTCGAATTGACAGCTATGACGTCAAGTTACCCCAATGTGTCACATTTCTTTGATCGTTTTTCATCAACTTTATGTCAAACAGAATATTCAATTGGGAAAATTTGACACATTGGGGTAACTTGACGCGCTGGCGTACATACTTACATACATGATTATTTATCAGTACAAAAAACAGGAAAAATCTGTGTTTTATTTTAATTAGGTACTTCTAATACTTGACAAATAACTAATTTGTTCTATTGATTGGCTCATTTGGGTAACTTGATGTGCTGGCGTCTGTACAATTTATGTGTGAACCTTATTTTGTTTGACATAAAGTTGAAAAACGATCAAAGAAATTTGACACATTGGGGTATTTTGATGTGCTGGCGTCTGTACTTACAAATAACGCAAAGCTTATTAATTAGGTAGTGACTACTTCATAGAATTGAATTAATTTCCTGTTATCAATAAAATAATTAAATTATATTTTCCTTTATTTTTTTCCTCCTATTGCCAGGAAGAAAACTCTGTCATAATTTAGCACTATGCTCAGGCTCTGAGTAAATACATAAAACCTAACATTTATGATTATAAATGCGAAAGTGAGTTTGTTCGTTTGTTTGTTAAGCTTTTACGCCTAAACTACTAAAACCACCTAAGCAGTGAGAGCCTAGTGCTGTGACTGGCGGATTGCAAAGCACGCACTACTGTCTTTTCCGATTTATGTGCGTATTGTATAAATATCATTTGCTTCAAAAACGGTGAAGGAAAACATCGTGAGGAAAGCATGCCTGAGAGATGCGCTTCCCCAGGAAATCAGGATGGCTACCAACCGATTGGCTTTTAAATTGAAGGTTCGTGAGCACATTCACAAAAAAACGGCTGTAGTTTCGTCACAGCGCTAATGTTTTTCCTTGGTATGATTATCATGTTCATGTGTTTGTTTTTTTTTATATATATTTATTGTATTATATAATACCTATTATATTTTATGATATTTATTATATTTATTGTTTACATATGTATAAATAAACTATGTTTACTTCTCTTGAAATTTCTTACGGAATTGCACCTACCACTGTTTGTCTCTGCATGACCTAAAGGTTGACTGGTAGAGAATGCCTAAGGCATTAAGTCCGCCTATGTACATTTGTGCGCTTGAAGTATTAAATAAATAAATAAATAAATAAATATTTATCGACGCCAGCAGACGAAAGAGGCCCATGGTCGATATTAAAACTTTGGAGGTATGAGGAACAGGGTGTAAAGACCCTCATCCACCATTGAAAAGCTCGGCTCCTCCTCGCAGACGGGTGTTGTGTCTGGTGGGCTAACTACTGCCCGACGGTTGTAGTCGGGAACTTGTACGTACAATGTACGTTCAAAGCGCGCGGATAACTCTAATACCGCGATGTAGGATATCGGTCATTAGTTCGTATGTGGCGAGATAGATGTTGCTACAAAACACGGAAACCAGCACGTTAGCCATATTACACATTCTATTTCTATTATTAGAAAGAAAATGGCGTATATGGAATCAGCTGTTTTTCAACTGTCAAGTGTATTTAATTTTCGGCCATATTACAAATTCTACTCGTTAACACTTGACAGTTGCCAAACGGCTGATTCCATATACGCTATTTTCTATCTATTGTCGCCTTATTGATTACGATAATAGAAATAGAATTTGTAATATGGCTAGGCCTGCAGGTTAGTGATAGTGACTAACCACGCGATAAGAAGAAGACTAAACCGATTTTAAATTAGTTAGTTAGTCGTATTTTCATTTCCTTTTACCAATAGAAAGCTACATCACGATCACGATAATTTGTTGTGTGTCTAGGTGTAATTTATCTATAACTAGCTGCTGCCGCGGTTTCGCCCGCATGGATTTCGATTGTCGCGCCCATCTCCCAGGTGGCTTACCATTTTTTTTAGAATTTGTGAAGTTTGGGTCGGTAGGTTAGGCCGTGTAGATTCAGAAGCTTGGCTCTACATGAGATCTGATATCTTTTTCACAGGGCAAACCTTATGTGGTCGTCATGGCAACATTTTACATAAAATGTTTTGGTGTGATATTAGGTACATTGACTAAAATATAATGATACTATAGCAGACGTCCCGCGGTTTCACCCGCGTAGGTCCCGTTCTCGTGCAAACACAGGGATAAAAAATCTTTTTTGCAAAAAATAAAACCGACTTAAAAAAAACACCAACCGGTGTAAAATAACTCTAAATTAGGAAGTCTGTGGCTTTGGTGGTTTTGTCTTTTTCATGAAGGGCCACCGACTTCCGAATTTAGAGTTATTTTACACCGGTTGGTGTTTTTTTTAAGTCGGTTTTATTTTTTGCAAAAAAGATTTTTATTTTTCCATTTTTAGTTGTTCCCATACAAATATTTGCCATGAATTTATTTTTATATTGTTATTTGTTAACAATACATGTCATGGTAATAGGGTTATCCACTTATCCCTAATAAATGAAACTTAATATACCTAACTGTCGAAATCTAGGTATATTGTACACATCTGCGTACCCCTCAGAGCATACAGGCGTGATGATACGTCATGATGTTGTCATCATCATCTGCCTAGCCTTTTCCCAACTATGTTGGGGTCGGCTTCCAGTTTAACCGGATGCAGCTGAATACCAGTGTTTTACATGGAGCGACTGCCTGTCTGACCTCCACAACCCAGTAACTGGGTAACATGATACCCCTTGGTTAAACTGGTTGTCAGACTTTCGGGCTTCTGACTACAAGTAACGACTGTCAAAGATCTACAAATGACGGCCGGGACCAACGGCTTAACGTGCTTTCCGAGGCACGGAGGAGTCTTGGTATGTAATAAATGGTCACCCATCCACGGACCGACCTCGTCAAGCGTAGCTTAACCTTCGATCGACCCATGCGGCTGTTATAATTTAGCCACAAGCTTGTATAAACAATAAATATCCAAGCGATTCCAGTAATCACGACAGATTTGCCGTCTATTTTTGAAGAGTTCCATTGTATATCTCCGAAGATCAGCCCCAGATCTTAACCAAATTAAAATGGGACCACCTCGGGAGTATACTCTTTCACATAAAAAAAGAATTTTGAGAATCGGTCCACAAATGGGGGAGAAATCGCGTAACAAACACACAAAAAAAAAAAAAAAAAACATACCGTCGAATTGAGAACCTCCTCCTTTTTTTGAAGTCGGTTAAAAAGTAGCCTATGTGTTAATCCAGGGTGTCAGCTAACTCCATACCAAATTTTATTAAAATCCATTCAGTAGTTTTTACGTGAAAGAGTAACAAACATCCATCCATCTATCCATACTTACAAACTTTCGCATTTATAATATTAAAAGGATATTTAGTGATATGTATGTTTTTAGAAATATATTTAAAGTATGTTTATCAGTTGTCTAGAACTCATTAGCACAAGCTCTGTTGTGAAATACTATTATAATAATATTATTTTCTGAATTGAAAATGTCACAATTGTGCTTACCCATATTTGAACCTATAGCGTCGTGCATGAGAGCTGGTGCTTTCTTAGTTATCATAATTTCTTAACAACAGAAATTATATTTATAAAATATTCTCATGTACCTACGAGTATGTTTAACCGATCGTATGTAAATTGTATATTTAACCACTCGACAATAAAAAAAAACTAAGAAAATCACCTTTATTCCTGAGTTATGTAGGTGCAAAGTCAAATTGGCAACGTGAGACGTCGAGCGGTTGTCTCTAGTAGCAAACTGCTGCGCACGCACGCTGAAAATGCATGAATGAGTAATAACAGAATAATATTTTGAATTTAGAACTGCGCTTACGTTCGAAGCATAAGGCTAGCAACAGACTTATAACACGCCATGCCACGCAACGTCAATATGGTGTTCTCATTGGTTACTTTAAGCACCTTTTTCAGGTTTTACCAATAAAACCGCGTGGGATGGCGTCGGGTGTTACAAATGTGCTGGGCCTTTAACTGTTTCAATGTAATTTTCAAATACATTATTAGATCATGATTTACCTGTCTTTTCCCAACCATGTTGCGGTCGGCTTCCAGTTTAACCGGATTCGGCTGAATACCAGTGCCTTACATGGTAAAACTGCCTATCTAGGACATAGAAAAAAACCTTGGTTTAAAACTGTACTATCACGTCCAGGCTTATCTGTAGAACCATGGTCTAAATTTATCCGTATTATAAAACATAAACAAATCGTTATTGGTCGAAGACTCGAAAGCGAAAGTAGAAGAGGATCCACGCCACCCCATCGTGCATCGGGTGCCGTGGATCCTCTTCTACTTTTACACTCCTGTTCAGCAGAGACTAAAAATCGTCGATGGTGCTCATCACACGAACATTTCTCAGGCATTTCTTGCCTAGTTTGGGGTTCTAAGATCTCAACTAAATATAATTCACCCATAGATCAAAACACAACAATTTTGTCCACAAGTATTTTATCACGAATGTACCTACTTTTAGATAATACTATGTTTAATTCTTGTGTGTAACTAAGTTTTTTGGATTTGAATCAATAAACATTATCATTATTATTATTTGTCCTTGACCTCCGGCATAGCAGTCAGGATCACTAACTACTAGACCAACAGGCCATTTTGAATAACTGCGACTTCGTAAGACAATTAAAAAAAAACATTATTGATACGCGAATAAGGATTTCGTTGCAGACCGTACTTTTCAAGTGACATCTGACAGATAGAGGTCATTGACGTTCCTATTCTCATTTGAAACGCATAGTAACTTCGATCGACTGTTATTATGGCTATCGTGTCTGCCTATCCTACCTCCAACTATGTCGTGATCGGTCTCCAGTCTAAACTGACGCTGCTGAATACCAGTATATTAGGGGCTTCTCATACTAGCGGATTGTGAACGTCCTCAAAGCGGAGCGGGCGCGAAACGTATTCGTTATAGCCTGATTACACCTATCGAGTAGAGTGGCGAGACAGTGCCCTCGGTCGAGTGCTCGGTATTTGTAAACACATAGCCGAGTGCTCGGCCGAGCGCTCGGCCTAGCGACAGGCCGAGACAGCCACTCGGACCCCATTCTATTTACTAGGCCGAGTACCCACCCTCCCGCTTCTCCGCGCTGTCTCGCTCGCTCACTCGGTGAATGTGAACACCTGCATTTTGGTCACTCGTCAACTACTCGCCACTCGGTCAGTACACGTCATTTTTCCCGCGAATTTTGCTCTCTTTTCGCGTCTGTACTGTCCGGTAAACAGAACTGACTGACTGTCTCGCTACAATTTCAGAAATACGTGTGAACAGCTACTCGGTTGCATCACTGTCTCGGCCGAGAAGGATTTTACTGTCTCGCCACTCTACATGGTAGGTGTAATCAGGCTATTACGGACACACAACGAACACGCCCCGCAACGGGATCACCGCGAACAGCAAAGTGGCGTGGCGTGGTGGTGGACTGGTGGTGGTGTGATTACATGACTTGATTCCACCACCACCTTTCTACCATCGAACAACCCGTACGGCGAGTGTCCACCCTTACATCGTTGGCACTCCCACGATTTGGACAAAGCGTTTCGCTTCGTCGTTTATACCGCGTACATCGAAGGACTGGAACAACTTGCCTGCTACGGTCTTCCCGTCCGATTATAATTTAGGTGTCTTCAGGGCTAGAGTGAATAGGCTCTTAATAAACTAGTGCGCTTCACCATCACTGCTTACCATCCAGGTGGGATTGCAGTCAAACACTGGTTATAATATTAAACAAAAAAAAAAGTGGACGCCATTTTGTACTGCCTCGAACAAACGCCAGCCCGTCAAACGAAAACGTTTAACGTATTTGCCACGCGTCCGCGTTGTCCTCGATGCGCAGCCGCGGCGTGTTCGCGACGCATTCGCTGTCTGTCCGCTCTGCCCCGCAGCCGCTTCCAAACCGCTAGTATGATAAGGCCCTTACACGAAGCGAATGCTGTCCTCCATTCTGACCTCCACACACAATCCAGTGACAATTTTCAAAGTCACACAACTTTTTATCATTATGGTTTGTGATAAAAAAAAATGTGAACGTGATTGTGAATAAATCGTGTGTAATCTACTCTCATGTTGGACATTTTTATCTAAAAAAAAACTGTGGGTTTATTTGCAGCCCGCTAGCTTGGTTATCAGTGGCAAATATTGAATGAGATATAAAATCTTTTATCGCTTTGGTTTTTGTGGCAGAAATGACATGGAGGCTGGAGGCTGATAATTTTTTATAAATGAGTTTTTTTTTGTGGTATTGCTATACCAGTGCGCCTCTGCTTTATAATAATAATAATAATCCATTTATTTCAGGTAACAAAGACCCATAGATAACCTTAACCTAAAAATACATACTATTATAACACTTTTGTTAGTAAAATCTTATAAAACTATGTTAGTAAGTAACACTTCACTAGCACGAAATTATGTGCGTTCTTGAGGAATTTGTCCGCGGAAGCGACGGAACACCACATCCTGCGGCAAAAAACTTCCTTCCAGCACCAAATGGAGCATAACAAACTCTAAAAAATAAAACAACCGAATTGAGAACCTTCTCCTTTTTTTAAAATCGGTTAAAAAAACAAATCTGTCCTCTTTGTAATCCTACCAATATTATAAACGCGAAAGTTTGTGCGTATGGATAGATGGATGGATGTTTGTTACTCTTTCACGTAAAAAATATCGAATGGATTGTATGGAGTTAGCTGACACCCTGGATTAACACATAGGCTAATTTTTATCCCTGTATTCCTACGGGAACGGGACAACCGTGGGTGAAAACGCGGGAGATCACATTCATTGAGACGGACAAAGGCTTAAGTCAATTAAAATCAATTCACTATAAAAAGAAATAATGAAGAACATTCGTTTGCTTATTAACCCTTTAACCGCCTGAGTCGGATTTATCCGACAACTATTTTCGGGCCCATTCCGCCGGAGTCGTATTTATACGACATAGAAAAATGTTTGTCCAATTTAATTTCTTGACTCTACTTTACATTCTTCCCAAAAATAGGCTAATTCAGGTAACATGATGAATGTATTGACGATTTATAAGTGGGGCGCTGGGGGCACGACAATTGGTATAAAATCAGGCGGTTAAAAGGTTAAACATTTTTTCAAATGCAGCGCCATCTTGGATGATATGACAGTTGGTGACAAAATGTCTTCCTAGTCCATTACGAGTATCAGGTGACCAGGACACCATTGCAATAGCAGATTCGACCCGAGTCTGCTATTGCAATGGTGTCGAAATGACCGGTCAATGATCAAGTTTTGACGTGTAACGTCAAACTTATGACACATTTCCCATACAAAAACTGTCAAAGTTGTGAAATATTCGATTAATTACCGGTCATTGAGACACGATTGCAATAGCAGACTCGAGCCCCAGGTGCAATGACAATTTGACAAGTCTTAAGCTAAAACTGAGAAGGTAACAGGTCCAGTTGAAAACCAGCATTAGGGTCTAGTTGTCTGGCAATTTTGTTGAACTGGAACTTTTGGCGCATCCGCAAGGCACACTGTTTTGTCCCCGACCCAAAAATAGGGATGTTATAAGTTTGACCGCTATATGTTGGCTGTCTGTCTGACAGTGGCATGTAGCGCTTGAACGGGTATACAGATTTAGATGCGGTTTTTTTTTACTTGACCGTAGGGTTTCTTGCGATGGTTCTTAGATATGATTCGGTTCAGCCGTTTTAATGTTATCAGCTATTTTGTGTTAAAAGATAATAGCAGATTATGTTGTGTATGGATTCGTTTTGATCATCATTTGATTCTACACACAATGCACTTAAAAATCTCGATAACTGTTGCTCTATAAAACAAAATTGATGCAAGCTGAAATTTTAAAAAAATAAGAGTTTTTTCTTCCTTTACAATTTAATTAGGCTCTTTTTTTTGCTTTAATTATTATGACATGTATGGTCGTGTGCCTTTTCAGCCAAATAAATGCTTTTTCTTTTTTAACACAACATAAATTGACTCTAAAGCGAAACGAAGTTTGCCGAGAGGCAGCTAGTTCCTCAATATAACTCTTATGTTTGATACGAAACGCAACAGGATAATAGTGCATTGTAACTTGCGCTTAATATTCAATGTGCGTACGAATATTGTTGGTCACGACTCACGTAGTCGAGAACAACGTCACCGTTGCGTTGGTATAATTAATTATTTTAGTCCTACTGCAGGGCAAAGGCCTCTCTACTTGTTCAAAATCAACAATCGAACTTCTAATGTTTAACGGTATGAGGAACAGGATGTAAAAGTTCCTCATCCCCCATTAAAAGCTTGGCTCCTCCTCGCAGACGGGTGTTGTGTCCGGTGGGCTACTACTGCCCGACGGTTGTTGTCGGAAACTTGTTATTTACGATCAAATCGCGCGGATAACTCTAACACCGCGATGTAGGATGTCGGTCATTAGTTCGTAAATGGCGAGATAGATGTCGCTACAAATGTAATTTAAAAAAAAAAATAAAAAAAAATAAAAGAAATAACCCACAACTTTCACAAAACGCCATCTAGTCCTGAAATAAGCAGAGCTTGTATACTATGTGTACTAGACAACATACTTATTATGTACCTATATGTATTTCTAAATACATTGTACTTACAAGGTTAAATTTAAGTCGTTTCAGACCTCTTTAGGGGTCATTGTACTCAACATTGATGCCTATGGCATTAAGTCCGCCTATGTGTGCTTGAAGTATTAAATAAATAAATAAACACTGTGAACAACTTTTATTGTGAGACCAAACCTGAAATCGTGAAGAAAAAAAATGCTGTTCACTACAGTTTGACGAGTTATTGCGAACATAATTGCAGGGAACAGCTGATCTTTTTTTCGGAAAATACGCCACTAATTTTTAATTAGTACAAATACTTGAAGGGCTTATTCTAGACGGTCTTCTTATTATATTTTTAAAGTATCAATAAATAATATTCATAAACAGCAAAGTTATTAGCTTGTTTATATCCCAAAAAGT
Source organism: Euplexia lucipara (assembly GCA_921972225.1). NCBI lineage: Eukaryota > Metazoa > Arthropoda > Insecta > Lepidoptera > Noctuidae > Euplexia > Euplexia lucipara. Next base: position 8,507,753 of record OV179172.1, on the reverse strand, counting down.
CACACAATTTATGGAAATATTATACAGGCTATTCATGACGTAGTAGTATTCATTAATCGTCATCTCTCGCTCACGTTCGCGTGATCTCGCTCAAGCATGCCCCGCCCCCAACAGCTGTTTTAGTTATTTAACTAAATAGTGGCATATTTCAAAATTGATTCTCATTTTTTTTTATTTTTAATTATCTAAATATGATAGAATAGAATAGAATACTCTTTATTGTACACCATAAAAACTATGACTACTGTCACTATAACTATGATCGCAGTAACAGGTACGGATACAGCCCGATTTTTTTTTAAACTAATTAAAAAATAATGGTGTATAACCGTGTAGATAAGTTACACCTAGGATGAGCTTGTGTGCTAAATTATAACTGCCGCATGGGTCGATCGAAGGTTAAGCTACGCTTGACGAGGTCGGTCCGTGGGTGGGTGACTATTTATTACATACCAAGACTCCTGCGTGCCTCGGAAAGCACGTTAAGCCGTTGGTCCCGGCTGTCATTTGTAGATCTTTGACAGTCGTTACTTGTAGTCAGAAGCCCGAAAGTCTAACAACCAGTTTAACCAAGGGGTATCATGTTACTCAGTTACTGGGTTGTGGAGGTCTGACAGGCAGTCGCTCCATGTAAAATACTGGTATTCAGCTGTATCCGGTTAAACTGGAAGCCGACCCAATCATAGTTGGGAAAAGGCTAGGCAGTTGTGATAATTAGTTACACCTAGACACAACAAATGATCGTGCCCATCACACAAAAGGAAAATTGGCGTAATGTCTTCTCGTCCGACATACCTCAGTGTCTCAAGTCGAAGGTTTTCGACCAGTGTGTGTTGCCAGTGATGACTTATGGCACTGAAACGTGGTCCCTCACTATGGGCCTTATGAGTAAGCTCAAAGTAGCCCAACGAGCTATGGAGAGGGCTATGCTCGGAGTCTCTCTGCGAGATCGAATCAGAAATGAGGAGATCCGTAGAAGAACCAAGGTTACCGACATAGCCCAGCGGATTAGCAGGTTGAAGTTGGCACGGAGGACTGATGACCGATGGGGTCGAAAGGTTCTCGAGTGGAGGCCACGTATCTGCAAGCGCAGCGTAGGACGTCCACCCACAAGGTGGACAGACGACCTCATTAAGGCCGCGGGAACGCGCTGGATGCGAGCCGCTTCCAACCGGTCTTATTGGAGATCTACAGGGGAGGACTATGTCTAGCAGTGGACTTCCTATGGCTGAAATGATGATGATGATGATGATCATACATAAGCACTAGGAAATGGCGAAGGGCGGGCTTTTTGAGGGACTGTCTCATGTCATTTTTTATGTTTCAGACTCATTTGAATGTAAGCCTTTTTTTGATGAGGAAATTAACACCCTTTTTCTCATTTCCTCTAAAGGTGGTATATTAACACGCCTCCGTCCGTTCAGGCACAGTCTTAATACCTACAGTCGTCCGATGAAGCCGTTTAGACAGGGCAATCGTGCGGGGTGTGAGCGGCGAGACGCGGGAAAGCCGCTCCCGAACTGCTAACAAAACGATGTTCGTAGTTCGGGAGGTATTATTCAAGGCTAACGCGTGTAGACGTTATCGGCATTTTTCCAGAGATCAAAGGCGTCGTCCTACTGTATTAATATTTATACTGTGGTTCGGGGTTTACCTACATGCGTGATATCGGTATACCTATAGTTCGTTAGATCCGTATCCTACCCTATGATTGTCACTTAATGTCGATTCGGCACGGCAAAGACGATTCGAATTAAAATTCAAGGCAGATGTCTTGTCAAATGAGCATTTTGTCACGTTGAAGCATGTCGAGGTGCATAAAAAATGGCTGATTAAGAAAACAAAAATATCAGCTGATTGTTGATTTGATAGTGTGTGTGGTCGAATAATTATCTTACTTCCTACTTAATATTATAAACGCGAAAGTTTGTGAGTATGGATAGATGGATGGATGGAATGGATGGATGTTTGTTACTCTTTCACGCAAAAACTAAAATAAAAAAAAAAAAGAACGAAATTCAAAGTCAAAGTCAAACCATTTATTTCAATTAGGCCCCTATAAGGCACTTTTGAAAAATTTACTTTAAAAAATGATTCTAGTTGCCCCTTCCAAAAAGTAGATTTGTATGGAGAAGAATGGGCAAGAAACTCCATACTTACTCTTTTAAAATCGATTTTACAATACTTTGTATACATCAATAAGATTATATGTGAGGACGATACACCTAGAATAAAAGTACTATACTAAGATAGGCAAAAATTAAAAAAAGCAATGGAGTTGATAATTATATGTGGTACAGCTAGATACATTGTGCTCACATATTTACAAATGTAATAACATTAATTTAAAAACAAGTGAAATTATAAAAGATATATAGTAAAATAAGGAAGAATACACATTACTTATGTGCCGTGTGCCTCACGGCTGCTCCAAAAAAAGGACCATTTCAGCATTCATGCCAGACAGGAGATGCTGTCTGACGGTGGAACTACTGAATGGATTATAACAAAAATTTTGACACATTGGCGTAACTTGATGTGCTGACGTCTGTACGTAGAGCTCCTCAAGTTTCGAGTTGAGCTCACGATAACTGACAAATGCTTGCACTGACTGATCTGGTCCCCTCATATCTGTGTAGTTGTATCCTCAACAAAACCATTACAGACACTAATCTGCATGATCATTACATGATCTGACCAAGATAATGCCTGGACTTTAAAAGAGACTGTGACCTCTGAGTTTCTTTCGGTGTTTCTTCTCAGAGTAGTCAGATAGCGAAATACCGACCTCTTCTTTTTAAGAAAAATTACAATTAAAAGTGTTTATTAAATATGAACCCATTTACAGAAATGAATATCATTTATCAAACTGTACTAAATTATGTAGGGAAAGATATTATTTGTCACCGTCTGTAATGTTATCCTAGATGCTCGTGTCGTGTTTGTTACAAAACTCCTCCGAAACGGCTGGACTGATTCTGATGACATTTTGTGTGTATTTATTTGGGGGCACGGCAGTGCCCAAGTGGCCAAGACGAGCCAAGCAAAGCACAAGGGCACTACGTACCTTTTCTCGAAGTGTTTCGTCGTTATTTTTAACCCTCATAGAGTTGGTTTCCGATTTACTTACCAAAGACTAAGGCGAAGCCATACATTCTTACAGAAGCTTGGTTCTACATGAGATCTGGGTCCGAGTCTGCTATTGCAATCGTGTCTCAATGACCGGTCAATGATCGATTTTTGACGTAAAACGTCAAATTTATGACACATTTCCCACACAAAAGCTGTCAAAGTTGTCAAATATTCGATCAATGACCGGTCATTGAGACACGATTGCAATAGCAGACTCGAGCCCCTAATATCTTTTTCACATGGCAAAACCTATGTGGTCGTCTTACTGCCGAATACTGAAACGCTACTCAAATCTCCTACTCATCTAAAAGCTACTTAAATTTAAGCATCCCTCAAATTTAAATGGTATACACAAACACCACTCAAGCAATTCGAAACCATACTTAAATAAGCAGTCCTCAAAATTGTTCTCAGCACGTTCTCATTTACCAAATAATTTAGTTATATAACACCTACTTAACTCGATTTGACAGTTGATATGACAGTTAAAAAGCGCTAAGTGGCGTTCCACTATACGGATTTTATACAGAGTTGAGTTTAAGTACAACTTAATTTGAGATCCTGTTAAATTTAATCAATGCTTTTAAATGACATTATGAGAATATGAATTTCGACTATGAGAGCTTCTCAAACGTTTAAGTAGCCGTCAAATATTTGAGAGGCGTTTCAGTATTCGGGCGTTAGCAACGTTTTACATGAAATATAAAATGGTGGGATTCAGTAGGTCTGAGAATGAATGACGGTAAGTAATCTAATAAAAACTTGATAAAACCAATAAATTGATTCTAAAGCGGAACGAAGTTACTAGTAAACCACAGAACTTACATTACAGTTCAATTCAACGCATCAGTTATGGTTGCAACCTTGTGACCAATCGGCGTAAAGAAATAAGGACGGCAAAACAGTAAAAAAGAAGTGAATTAAATCATCTAAAAAACGTAGTTACTATATGCGTTTCAAATGAGAATAGGAACGTCAATGACCTCCATCTGTCAGATGTCACTTGAAAAATACGTTTTTAAAACTATATCTAAAGACAGCAGCGGTGGCCCAGTGGTTGCGGCCCCGACTTACGAACAGTAAGTCGTTCGAACCCAGGCAGGCGCATTTTCCAAAAAGATAATTTGTATCTTTTATTGTAGTTTATTGAATTATTAACTTATTGTTGTATTTAAACGAAAATAAGTATTTACCTACTGAAAATAAAACCGATATTTAACCTGTAAATATTTATTTCTAGTTTCCAAAAGTGTTCTCGCTGCTGAATCTTAAACATTAAAGTTTAGAATCACTCGCTACGCTCGTGATTCAATCGTTGCATCCTTCGCTTGCTCAGGATTCAAAATCGGCACTCGCAGCAAAAAATGACTTTGCTCTCTTGTTGCACAAATAACTATTATCCCTGTATTCCCACGGGAACGGAAACTACGCGGGTGAAGTCGCGTGACGTCTGCTAGTCCTTCGACAAAATTACTTACTTCTCTGATGACTGCCTACCTATTTACCAGAACATACCGCAATCATAATGCTTGAAATAACTATAATAACTACATAATTGAACGCAGGAAGTTACTAAACGTTGTTCTAAATACCCACATGCTTATGCGGTGTAGTATATTAGTTAGTCAATAGTTTAATTTAGTTAGATTAGGTACTTTTGATACCAGCCGGTCAATGCGTTAAAAGTCACATCGTAACAACTTGAGTGAATTGAACTTTCTAGACTCTAGACAGACTCCGCAAGCAAGAAATCTGTGGCCAAACGATAACAGCCGCAATGATCGATCTAAGTTTAAGCAGCTCTTGACGAGGTCGAAGAAAGCACGTTAAGCCGTTGGTCCAGAGTGTCTTTGGCCGATCTCCTACGAGGCGGCCGGAGTACTGGCCTGATCCCCGCCCTGGGACCTGGAGGCCTGGAAAGTTCCGCGTCACTGTACCGGTGGCGCGAGGAAATGCGGGCGCGCGGCGAGCGACCTATGCAGCGACACATGGAGTTGCGGTCGCAGCTGCGTGAGGTCCTGGTGGTGGAATGGCGGGACAGGATTTCACACAATACCTCGCCTCGTCATCATCGAGGCGGTCCGGCCGGTGCTCGAACGCTGGCTCGGGAGGAGGCTCGGCTCCCTGTCGTTTTGGATGACACAGGTGCTTACCGGGCACGGTTGCTTCGGGAAGCCCCTGTGTTGCATAAACAGGGAGCCGGACGCCCGGTGTCACCACTGTGTCGACTGTCGGGAGGACACGGCGCGGCACACGCTGGCAGAGTGTGCCGCTTGGGAGGAGCCGCGCCGTGCCCTCGTCTCTGGAGTAGGCAGTGACTTGTCGCTGCCGGCCGTGGTCGAGAGGATGGTCGGCAGCGTCGAGTCCTGGGACGCGGTGGTGTCCGTCTGCGAAACGGTCGTCTCGCAGAAGGATGCTGGAGTGGGAGATTAACTGCACTCACGCGACCCGCAGCAGACGCACCGGGCGCAGGCGGAGGGCGGACAACGCCCTCTTCCAGCCCCCCTGAATGGGTTCAGGGGTGACGGACTCGGAGACGTCCGCCCCACGTACAAGGACCCGAGGTGGCGGCGCGTCGTGTTCACGCGCGCCCCTCTTAGACGTCGCGAGGGGAGTCTAACACCACACTCCCCTCGCTGACTTGGCGAGGCCCTCGGGGCCGGCACCAGTCGGGGGTCGCAGAAGTATCTTCTGTTCCGGTGACCCTCGGCGCAGGTGTGAGAAGGAACACGAGGTGGTTTTTAGTCAGTAAGAGTCTGACAGACTAAGGCTGTCTTTTGTAGATCTTTGAGACTTTACGAGTATTCAGTAGCTAATAGGTCTGACAATTAGTTTAACCAAAGGGTTTTGTGGTGGTCAGCCAGGCAGTTTTTCCATGTAAAACACTGGTATTCAGACTGGAAGCCGACCCCAACATAGTCGAGAAAAGGTTATTTATGTGAGACAATACCTCTTCACCATGTAGGCTTAGAGAGGTATGAAGAACAGGGTGTAAAGTTCCTCATCCCCCATAGAAAAGCTCGGCTCCTCTTCGTAGACGGGTGTTGTGTCTGGTGGGCTACTACTGCCCGACGGTTGTTGTCGGGATCTTGTATACGTTCAATCGCGCGGATAACTTTAACATCGCGATGTAGGATGTCAGTTGTTAGTTCGTATGTGGCGAGATAGATGTCGCTACTTTTATGACATGATAGCTCTCGTTAACTCGTCAGTCTGATTTCCGCTTGTCATGGTTCATTATAATAATGGTTGTCCACCATTTACTATGCACATCAAAATTAATGAATATCCGGTTTGTAGAAGGACAAAATGGCGCGGTCTTGTAGCTAAACATTAAAAAGCCGTAGGTGCCTACCTCTCATGCACGAGGCTGTGGTTCAAATCCGGGCAAGTACCAATGTGACTTTTTCAATTCACATGTACTTTCTAAGTTTATCTTAGACATAATTGACATTGGTGAAGGAAAACATCGTGAAGAAACCTGGACTTATAGTTAATATAAGTTTGAAATCGCCAATCCGCCTTGAGCAAGCGTGGTGATCAATGCTCGAGCCTTCTCTGTATGAGAAGAGGCCTTTGCCCTGCAGTGGGACAGTAACAGGCTGGTATTATTATTATTATAGGTACGGGTCAAAGTCAAATATTTGATAGAATATAATGGAATAGAATACCATTAATACTTACAAATAATAATTTTAAGGGCTACAAGCGGTGATACAATGGGCGGCCTTATCGCTAAAAGCGATCTCTTACAGACAACCTTTGGATGGACTTGATAGTGGAGGAAAAAGGATGAGTAGGCAGTGTGTGGTGTACTATTTACATAAATATATACCATACAAGACTATTTGAATAGACATATATAAAAAGTATAATTAAGAAGAGAAAAAATAAAATAAATACATAAATACAAATCATTTACAGAGTGACGAACAGTTATATTAAGACGTGTTAGGAGAGAGGTAATAATTTTAAGCATATTTTTGAATGATTGTAATGTTTGAGCTTGCCTCACTGACACAGGCAAAGCATTCCATAGCCGTACAGCTTCCACTGTGAACGATTCACTAGCAGACGGCGCGCAGTTTCACTCGCGTAGTTCCCGTTCCCGTGGGAATACAAGGATGTTAAGTGACCCATGTCACCTTTGGATAGTGTAACTACCCAACGGTGAAAGAATTTTTAAAATCGGAAGTTTTTAAGTTTTCAAATTTATTACAATCATTTACCCCCTCCTCGCCGTAGTCAGCACAAATAAGCAAAGCTTGGCACTTTAAGTAAATGATTCTGGTTACACATTCAAAATGTCTGGCCTGTTCGTCTAGTAGTTAGTGACCCTGACTGCTATGCCGGAGGTCGTGGGTTCGATTCTCACCCAGGACGAATGTTTGTGTGATGAGCACGATCATTTTTTCTGTGTCTGAGTGTAATTTTATGTATAATATGTATATATTTAGAAATATATAAGTATATTTATCAGTTGTTTAGTACCCATAACACAAGCTCTCAAGCTTAACTTGGGACTAAATGGCGTTGTGTGAAAAGTTGTGGAATATTTATTTATTTTATTTAAAATGGTAGTTTTGTATAGAGAAGAATGGGCAAGAAACTCCGTAGTAATAACTCTTTTAAATAGGCTTCGTATACATTAATCAGATAACATGTGAACGATGTATACCTAGAGTTTAAAAAAAAAACTACTATAAGTACTAAAAAACAAATACGACACATCACCACTGATAGGCACACACGGCTACACATCAAGCAATAATTTCTAGTATTAGCTGGTCTCGCATTCTGTAGAATTTCCTTGCAATGCGAGGTCAGAGTAAACTGTAACGGTATAACTTTATGTGTAGGTATCACTTATGACCTGTCTTGTATATTGGTGTGTGCTAGCTATCATGTAGCAAATTATTTAATATAAATGATTAAGTTTATTAATTACCAATGCTGTTTAAACTGTTCTTCTAACATATCAGACAGACGCGTTGCTGGGGAGTTTGTTCCGCCACTTCTTCTTTCCAGTAAAAACACTAGGAAGTGGCAAAGGGCGGGCGTTTTGGGGGACTGTCTTATATGTAATTTTTGATGTACAAAAAGTGCTGATCCCCAGGCTTATTTGAATAAATGACTTTTGATTTGATTTGATTGATGTTATGTAGTTTTGCCTAACGTTACCAAAAACGGGCCTTAAGAATCTCATCTTGTTACCGTATTAGAAACAAGAGACATTCTAAACATCCATATCTGTCTAGCAGTTCTCGATGTAGGTGGTACAAAACATACACACGAATGGAAGGTCGTATTTTGATGTGCACTGTCCTACTTAACATGATTAAGTTTGCTTGCATACATGCATAATCTCAAGTATTGAGTTACCTACTTGAGTTTCGTACTAGAAAATTAACCTACCAAAGGTTTTTGGCCGTTTGGTAGAAATAAGCGATATTTTTAAAGAGGTAAAGTTTGTGAGGTTTTATGAGGTAATCTAAAATGGTGAAGGAAAACATCGTGAGGAAACCGGCATGTCCTAGAACAAAAAGTTCGAAGACATGTGACATCTACCAATTCGCACTGGGCCCGCGTGGTAGATTATGGCCCATACGCAAAATACGCGCTTTGACGTGGAGTTGCGGATACCAGCCCGGTATCTTTATCTTTATGGGGTAATCTTTGTACTCCATTTACAATAGCGTTAGGCAGAATTTTAAAATGGTTACTTTGAATGCACACTTTGTAACGGAAGTACAATTAAATATTTTACAATTACGACAGACGTCGAATTAATAATAATAATAATAAATGTTCCACAACTTTCACACAACGCCATTTAGTCCCAAGTTAAGCTTGAGAGCTTGTGTTATGGGTACTAAATAGCTGATAAACATACTTATATATTTCTAAATACATACATATTATAGATAAATTACACCCAGACACAGAACAAATGATCGTGCTCATCACACAAACATTTGTCCTGGGTGGGAATCGAACCCACGACCTCCGGCATAGCAGTCAGGGTCACTAACTACTAGACCAACAGGCTAGTCAATTTATTATAATCTATTGTCACAGCAGCTGTATACCCCCTACATACAAACTTACAAACAAACAAATTTTACCTCTTTATAATATTAGTATAGAAATGACGTGGATTTAATTTAGTTTTTTATTTCATCATAGTTGAAAATTTCAATAAATTGTCAATGATAAAATACTCAAAGTAGCAGGGATGAACAAAACATGGACACGTTCTTCGTTTGATTTTTATTTTTCTAATTAATATGAAACAAAACCATTTGAATAATAAAAAACTTTTTTAGAAAAAACACAACCGACTTCAAAAAAACACTAACCGGTGTAAAATAACTCTAAATTCGGAAGTCGGTGGCCCATCAAGAATAAGACAAAAGTACCAAAGCCACAGACTTCCTAATTTAGAGTTATTTTACAATTTGGAAGTCTGTGGCTTTGGTGGTTTTGTCTCCTATATGCACCGATCACGCTGTGGTTTATGTACCGATTTACGTGATTCTTTTTAGTTTTATGTGAAATAGTTGCTTTTTGGTCTCATAAAAAATTAACATAGTTTGGTTTGGTAGTGTTCATTTTATTATTTTCCTTTTTGATAGAATAGAATAGAATAGAATACTCTTTATTTACTCTTTTTTTTTTTTTTTTTTTTTTTTTCTCTTTCTTGATTTCATCGAAATCTGTTTATTTCTTTGTATGGTATATTGAAAGAAATGGAAAATAATGAATCATCTACATACAAAAACTAAAAATTGTAAAATAAAAACTTTTTTAGAAAAAACACAACCGACTTCAAAAAAACACTCTAGATTCGGAAGTCGGTGGCCAATAATGAATGAGACAAAACCACCAAAGCCACAGACTTCCAAAGCTAAGAGTTATTTTACACCGGATAGTGTTTTTATGCAGTCGGATGTATTTTTTTTTATCCCTGTATTCCCACTGGACCGGGAACTACGCGGGTAAAACCGCTAGACGTGCGCTAGTCGTGCTTATGAGTTATTCATTGGAACTGAGCTATACCACAGTCTAAAAACATACAGTCGTCCGACGAAGCCGTCTAGACAGGGCAATCGTGCGGGGTTTGAGCGGCGAGACACGGGAAAGCCGCTCCCGAACTGTTATATTTAAGATTTTGTCCCTCTAGTAGTAGGGGAACAAAAGCCCAAACGCAAGGTGGGTTGGTATGGATTCAAGGAAACAACAAGCTTCTAAACAATATTGGTTTATTTGATATAAAATGTTATAACAAAATCAAGGTTAATGCCAGCCAGTTTAAGTTGGTAGAACTAGGGTGGTGGGGGGTTGGAGATAACCCAGGTACTATTTCTTAAGTTTAAATTAAGTGTTAGAACTTATAACAAAAATCAAGGTACAACCTTCCAGTAATTTATAATATTGAATGGGCGCCAGGGACTTGAAGAGTCCCAGATCCCGGAGCCGACTAGGATGTTCGATGTTCGTCCAGTTAAGTGTAGGCGTCGTCTCGAGGTCCATAAATTAAATTGGGTAGAAGACCGGCTTCTAGCTTGAAGACCGGACCGGTGATAAACTAACGGGCTAACGCGTGTAGACGTTGTCGGCATTTTTCCAAGATCAAAGGCGTCGTCCTACTGTATTAATATTTATTCTATGGCTATACTGTAGCTTGCGATGACGTCAGTCACCCCGTAAACGAGCCTGACGATAACACGGATTAATTAAAAACTTTCACACTCCATTTAGTTTCTAATTAAAGTTTAATTAGCGAATACCTGAAATTAGTTTGGATTAAAAATTTAAGTAGGTTACTGTAATATGTGGTGGAGCTTGTGGCTTAAAAATCGTTTCAAGGTTAAGTTACGCTTCACGAGATTCGAAATCAAAATCAAAAGTCTTTATTCAAACTAGGCTGTGAATCAGCACTTTTTGAACGTCAGCTTCCAACCAGTGCAATAATTTTTAAAATTGGATCATTCGTTCCGAAGATTACCCCCTACATACATACAAACTTACAACCGTACAAACAAACAAATTTTACCTCTTTATAATATTAAGTATAGATATGTATGTATTTAGAAATATATACTTAAGTATGTTTATCAGCTGTTTAGTACCCTTAACACAAGCTCTCAAGCTTAACTTGGGACTAACTGGCGTTGTGTGAAAAAGTTGTGGAATACGTATTTATACGTTGCGGTCAAAACCATAACCTACCTTTTCGCTTCGCCCGTAGTCGGGTAAAAAACTAGTATTTGTTTATTATTATTATTATTTATTTGTCTACTTAGGTATCGTAATTTTATTTGCCTCCTGAAATTTTACGATTAATAAAACGACACCTTCAGTAGGAATAGGTAATATAAATTCCGGTTTCCTTAAATTAGCAACTTAAATTGTTGGGCTATTTGAAAAAAAAAATAGTTTTATTAAATAAAATAAAAATAAAATACATTTATTTCGAGCAACAAAAACTCATATGGGTACACATCACAAATGTATAAATAAATAAAACTAAAAATACATATTTAACAGAAAAAAAAAATCTTAAATCTAAACGGCCCTGCTGACGGCAACATGCCTATCACAGCAGTGCCGTAAGTATGGGCAGGCCATCCGGTCCGCGATCATTGCCAGGACAGTGTTGGAGCTGCCCCACACCCTCCGCACCGGCGACGCGCCCCGCTTGCGCATGGTCGCGTAGAAGCAATTGGTGCGTGCCTCAGCAAACATACCTGAGGCGCTACAGTAGCGAGGCAGCCCCAACACAGCCCTGAGTGCGTTGTTAAACTGGACGCGGAGGGCCCCGTACGATGCGCGCATGTATTCCGCCCAAAGGCTGCACGTGTAGAGAGACGTGCAGTACGCCTTAATTAAGTCCCTCATCTAGATTACAAGAAAATATTGGAAACGTCACTTTTTCATTTTCAATTTGATGCAAAACTGCTTAAATTAATAAACTGTACTGGCTAGTGACATCATGCGACATTTTGACCTGATGAGTCGCCGTTATTTTTTGATTACGTGAAAAAATAAAAAATATACATATGTGGTGAATATTTTCTTGTACTTAATCTAGAAGAACTTAAATTTAGTCAAATTGCCCAGTGTCTTAAGGGGGAAGCCGACGGAAGCCGACAAAAAAAATAATATTGTACCATTTAATTCCATTTTAATTTACCATTTTTATTTTTTTTACAATTTTGGAACTGATATTTTAATCTATTTTATTCTTTTAATTTTAATTAATGTAATATGTCCCAATTTATTTGTTATTTTTTCTAATTTTAATTGTAAAATAATTGTTTTTTATTCTAGTTTATTTTTAACCGACTTCAAAAAAAGGAGGAGGTTCTATGTTCGTGTGTATGTATTTTTTATTTTTTTTTATGTATGTTACCTGATTTCTCCCCCATTTGTAGACCGATTCTCAAAATTCTTTTTTTGTTTGAAAGAGTATACTCCTGAGGTGGTCCCATTTAAATTTGGTGAAGATCTGGTGCTGATCTTCGGAGATATACAACGGAACTCTTCAAAAATAGACGGCAAATCTGTCGTGATTGCTGGAATCGCTTGGATGTTTATTGTTTATACAACATCATGACGTATCATCACGCCTGTATGCTCTGAGAGGTGCGCAGGTGGGTACAATATACCTAGATTTCGTCAGTTAGGTATGTTAATTTTAATTTATTAGGGATTAGTAGAAAACCCTATTATCATGACATGTATTGTTATAACAATTAAGAATATAAAATAAATTCATGGTAATGATCAAACGTTTACTATTGACCTTATTCTTGCCTATTTGCATAGGAAATGAAGAAAATTTTTACCTGCATGCAATGTATGGTAAGTTTTATTTGTTTTATAAAATAAATACTTAACTTTTTACATTACAAATGAAAAAAAATCTAAAATCTTACTCTAAAATATGGCGTCAAAAACTCATCTGCATGGCTGTCCACTGGAAGTGTACCCAAAAGACTGGCAGCATTGCCACGTTGTATGGCAAAGCTTATCCTTTGGCCCAATAATATTATAAGTAAAAAGGTGTAGATAACATTCGATCTCCAAAAACGGCACGACGCGACACTCAAAAGTGCAATACCAAATATTTTAGTGAATTCTCAGTTGTCTTCAAAGTTCGGTTTGCAAGTGGAAGCCAGTGACAATGAAAAAATGGCCGATGCTGTAGGCTACGCGAGTGAAGTCGCGGGCAGAAGCAAGTAACCTAAATAAACTACACTTATTAGTTTAACGACTCATATTACGAGGCAATTGAAATGATGGCATCCAATTTACACGCATGTATCTAATTCGCCCGCCGGTCTACACACGAATTATACATGCCTATGTATGTTTAGATATTTTGAAATGATTCACTTTTGTTTAGGAAAACCACGCCTTTGTGATTTTCGGATATTTCTTAATATGTTGTTGATGAAGAATGTTGTTGTAGTAGGGATGTTGTGATTGTTTTTCTGTAGGATACATTTTGGAAAGTGTGCACGGGAATTACATGACTTGATTCCTCCATCACCTTTCCACTACACCATCAGACAACCGCCCGTACGGCGAGTGTCCACCCTTACATCGTTGGCACCTGAACGATCCGGACAAAACGTTTTGCCTCGTCGTTTATACCGCGTACTTCGAAGGACTAGAACATTTTGCCTGCTGCGGTCTTCCCGTCCGAGTAGAAGGTGTCTTCAAGGCTAGAGTGAATAGGTTCTTAATAAACTAGTGCGCTTCACCATCATTGATTGCATCACTGCTTCCACCATCAGCATGCGTAGCATGAACACATTGAACACCGAAGAAACGGCCTTTGTCTACAGACGAATCGGCAAAGTGACAGATTATATAGACAGGAACCTCAATCTGTCAAATTTCTTTCAATAAACCTGCCTGCGTAGCATGAACACTTAATTTCTTTTCTTCGGAGAGACGACAAAGACCGTTTCTTCGGTGATCATGCTACGCGTGCAGGTGGGATTACAGTCAAGCACTCGTTTATAATATTAAAAAAAAGATAAGTGTAAATCGTTGAACGGAACCGGTCGTGGTAAATATTTTGGGAACACATTCATTGTGCGTACAGCTAAGGAGTGGAATTCCCTGCCGAAGTCGGTGTTTCCTGATAGCTACAACCTCTTTAAATCAAGAGTGAATAGGTCACTTTTGGGCATGCGTGCTCCATCGTCGACCACATCATTGCTTACTACATACATTGGTAGCTATCGGGAAACACAGATTCATAGTCATTGTCATAGTTTTAGTATTTCATTGCTAAGGGATTCTTACAAGTCATATACAGATTAAACAATTATTAAAAAATACATTACATAAATTATTAAACAAATGTCAAATCCAAGATGTCAAAACAATTAAAGGAAACAGATAAAAAAGTAAAAAATAAAATAATTAAACAAAAAAACATTAAAATACATTACATAATTCTCCAAAATATTATGTCTAATAGTATAAATGTCAAACAAATAAAAGAAACAATACACATAAATACGAGTCACAGACAAAACACACAATAAATATTACAATTCAAATTAAAGTCAAAGTCAAATCATTTATTTCAATTAGGCCTGAAAACAGGCACTTTTGAACGTTAAACTTACAAATAAATTAAATTAATATGATTCTAGTTGCACATTCCAAAAGGTAGTTTTGTATGGAGAAGAATGTGCAAGAAACTCCATACTTACTCTTTTAAAATAGATTTTACAATATTTGTATACATAATCAGATTGTATGTGAGGACGATGTACCATGAGAAAAAAAAAATAAAAAACAGCTATCCTGAGATAGGTGATATAAAATAAGCAACGCGGCTGGTAATTGTATGAGCGTATTGAAAGATACATGGTGCTCACATATTTACATAATATTTAATCCAAAGTTGATTATTAAAAAAAAGTAATAATCATGAAGTTAATACTTAAAATAAAAATAAAAATGAAATAAAAAATCAAATTACAATGTGTGATGTAGAGAAAAAGCAAACATTCCTGTCCAGACATTAAGCTGTCCTATGGAGCAAGACCAGCATGTTTCCAAGCAATTAATATGTCATAGTTCCGCCAGGGAATTCCACTCCTTAGCTGTAGGTACGTAAATCTACTATGATGTGTTTCCAAAACGTTTAGTACGTATGGGTGGGTGGGCGACGATTTTTTTAGAAGCGTTTTTTGCTTGACACGGTTCGGAAGCTATCATGTATGAGTTAAAATCGCACTTACAGCTTGGCAAAAAAGAGTAGAAAATAATGGAGGCGCCACTGTGCTCTTCGTATGGCAACCCGTGGCAACCGCATAGCGTACCAACCTAGTCTTGATACTTAGCTGCTTTTTAGACAAATTAATCTAATTATGTATTATTTTTTAAATCAGTAATTAATTGAACAAGGACGTGTTCTCGACACGCAATTGATTACTTACCTAAAAATAACAAATGGGGTAAATTCTCCTGAGTTCACAACATTGTTTAGGAATTATAAAAAAAGAAAACATTACATTATCATAATTTCTATATTTTATTCTAGTAAATCTTCCTCTACATATTCTACCCCGAACACGTAGGCCGCAAACTCATCTGAGTCATGTTCGGGTTCAGAGGTGATGCTGCTATCATCTTCTAGATTTATTACTAATCGCTCCATTTCCTCGTTAATAGTATTTTTTTTCCAGTAATCCTTTTCTATTTTTATTACATGTTAGCACGAGTTCTTCCAATCCTCCTCGGTAATAGCTTGGGATGCACGTGCTGCTTCCTGTAAAGACGAAATATTTCATTTATCCCTAACAATATTAAAAGTAAAACATTTTTAACACATACTGTTAATAAGCCGGATGTAGAAAATACCCTTTTGTTTGTCTCCTTCCAGCACGATTTTGCTTAGAACGATAACAGATTTCCCTGAATTAAGTAATAGATTTAGACTATGGCACGACAATTTCTTTTACATTTCTAATGCAAACGCTAGAACCAATCATTCTGTCCCTTGATATCGCACTTAAACTATAATTTACGTAGAAATTAAATTTTCATTCAGTTAAAAGTCAAGTCACCAAAGTATCAATTTATCTCAGCGCACTATACCCGAGTTATGCAGAAAAAATGTAAACATAACCTATGTGCTCGACATTTATTGTTTCAAATTTCTAGTTATTCCTTATGCAAGCAAATTAATATAGCTTTATATTCATCAATTAACACTTGATACAACTAAAATCAACAAAACAAACTCTTACATACCTGTCTTATCAGCAGTTCTTTGGTAAACATTGTGAAATTCAGAAAGAATAGTTTGGGCCTCATGTTCCGCCAGACATCGCCTGTACACCTTATAAATAACCTCCTGCCAGCACTCCGAATGGTTTTATTCATTATTCTTCACTTTTTACGTTTATTAATCAACGTTTGGTGGTCGAAATTAAAATTTTACGAAATCGTGAACTTTGTTTATTATGAAATGTCATTGTTTTGGAAATGTTGCCAACAGTCAAAAATTTAGTTCCGTTTTTACACTTTTTTGCCAAGCTGTAGTTTAATTGTTTAATGAACACGTATACACGTCAAACATGCTAATAATAATGCTTCAAACTTAATGAGGTCGGTGTTTCCTATCTAACTACTCTGAGAAGAAACACAGCAAGTCACTAACGCTGGATATTAATAATCTATCTCGGTTGCTATCTTGATCCCGATCTTTGTCTGTAACCAATCAACGACCGAATTGACCTATCCGAGTCTTAAAGATGTCCAATCAGAAGCAGCCGTCAAAAACAAAGGATCGGGATTTGGATTGAGATAGAATATTAATATCGGGCGTAAGACGTCATGGTCTCTTTTAGAGTCAATCAGTGCAGACATTGGTGCCAAGCAAATACTATTAATACTTACTATACACCCCTATTTTTTAATTAGTACAAGAAAAAAATGGGCTGTATCCGTACCTGTTACTGATCATATTTGCGTAATCAAAAGTAAAAAAAAACGATGTTCAATTTTTAACTATGACACTATTTTGTTAAACTTAAATAACGAAAACAGCTGTTGGAGGCGGGGCATGCTTGAGCGAGATCACGCGAACGTGAGCGAGAGATGACGATTAATGAATACTACTATGTCATTAATAGCCTGTACAATATTTCCATAAATTGGGTGACTTTTTGGGATATAAACAAACGCTAATAACTATGCTGTTCATGAATATTATTTATTGATACTTTACAAATATAATGAGAAGACCGTCTAGAATAAGCCCTTTAAGTATTTGTACTGATTAAAAATTTGTGGTGTTTAAGGGACATCACGAACATAAGTTTCATCCGATACTTTGGTCCGTGGACACAAGTTGATGAGATTAATTTAGTCCGCTCCACTGCTGCTCCAATATTGCTATATTATTCTTGATTGCGTTATTGAGACATGCGGTCAAAGTTTTCCTATGACATTAACTCGCAAGTCTTCTCTATTGTAGGTATTTTCAATCTCTTTGGATATAATATTAGTAGTATTAGTAGGAAATGCGTAGGAAACAGTTGGAGACAAACATTCGCATTTTTTTTTATACCACGACGGTGGCAAACAAGCTTACGGCCCGCCTGATGGTAAGCGGTTACCGTAGCCTATGGACACTTGCAACACCAGGGGCGCCACACGCGCGTTGCCGACCTTATTTACTCCCCTTTTGAAGAACTCCATATTGTAGCCCTCTGAGAAAACCTCGGCAGGGAGCTCATTCCACAATCCAAGTGTACGCGGGAGGAAATTCCTCTGAAACCGCACTGTACGGGACCATTTCGGCTCCAGTGTGTGAGCATTAACTCCCTGTCGACGGCGAGCGGTGCGATGATAGAAAGTGGCCGTGGGCATCATATCAAACAATTCCTCGGAACACAACCCATTAACGCACACATTTATAATATTAGTAGGATTAGTAGGATAGAATATTAGTTAGTATAGATAAGATTATAGAATAGAATAGAATGGAATACTCTTTATTGTACACCATTAATACTTACAAATCATAACTTTAAGGGCTACAAGCGCAAGGGCTATTATAGCATTACTATGCCTTCAGGATTTTGATGGGACTGCCTCGCTACTGCAGTGCGTCAGCCAAGTTTTGCAGAAGCTCATGTAGATGGTTATTATGCAATAATTAGGAAAAGAGCAGCATTGCTGATGCGAAAAGTGAGGGACAGTCCCAACAGCTACCTGAGCGTGGTTGCAGAGCACTTGGAGAGTCCTATATGGAGGCATTGGATCCACCTACAATACAGGATAATTTTAATATTTTCTATAGTTTAGTTTGGTTTAGTATTTTAGTGTTTTTGTGTATTACTAACTTAGTTCTTAAGTGCCTGTATTACTAACACTCTATGGACTATCTTGGTCTGAAATAAAGTATTATTATTATTACTACTAGCTAACATAACTGGCGAAATGTGGGTGTACTACCAGTTACACCTCTGCCTAGCCCTTCGGGGATTACAGGCGTGACGATATGTATGTATGATATGTACTACTAGCTAACCTTGTCATTGACAATTAATTTGTTGTTATAGGGGTTAGAAGAGTTTACTACGGAAGCAGGCATAGTTATTCGCCTCGCCGCCATTTTCTTTTTCAATGTTCCCGCGCATGATGATAGTCGTATATACGGGTAGGAAATACTTATGCGAACAAAAAATGTTACGGATGTGGTATCCTAAATTGATATTTGTAGAACTTTGACACTCTCGAAATCCTAAAAACCAGTTTAACCAAGGAGTATGTTGTTACCCAGTCACAAGGTCTGGGTGGAAGTTAGACAGGCAGTCGCTCCATGTAAAACATACATACATACATAAACTCACGCCTTTTTCCCATGGTGGGAAACTACAGAGCGCCATATGCTACGATTCTTACATACTTCTTTTGCTTCGTTTACATTCATACAATGTTGTACTACGCACATGACCTTTCTGAAGAACCTCACCAATAAGGTTTATGTATGTCCTTCTAGGGCGTCCCCTCCCGGCGTAAAAAAAAAAGTAAAACACGCTTGTTAAAACTGGAAGCCGACCCAAACATAGTTGGGAAAAGGAAGGCAGGATGATTTATACATATCCTGATATTTTTACCTCCTTACGTGGTGAGGTGGTGACTATACGCAAATTGGCCTTATTTGTATTGGTTATTAGATGCGTCAGCTCTTAAAGGTAGTGGGTATTAATATGATATCATTGTGGTACCTACTCATAATTTCAGGTCATTTATCCTCAAGTTAGGCTTGTAGCTGATTCAAGGTACCATAGACAAATACGTTTGATGAAAAATAAAATACTAATGTCATTTAGTTTTGCAACAAAATAAAAAAATCTGTTACAACCGCAATTCTAACTTGGTATTTCATAGTATTTTTTGTGAATTACTATGAAATACAAAGTTATTGCAGCTGTCGATAGAAATATTATTTTGTGTATGTGTCAATTTGTAACTATTTATTTCGTCGACGAAAGTCGAAACTGCGTGATCGGACACTTTTTCGTTTCTAAAATAAAGATCTTTGTCTTCTTGTATTGTGATTAGTGCGTGTATCCGCCGTTAGCCTATGATTTGGCTGCCGTCGAGAAATATTTCTGGCATGTCGGTTTTCCAACGATGTTTTGGTGTGTATTATTGTCATGTCACTTGTTTCAAAAACGGTGAAGGAAAACATCGTGAGGAAACCGGCATACCTGAGAGATTTTTCTCGACGGTATGTGATGCCAAGTCAGAGGCCCATGGGTGGCATTAAAACTCTGACACCAGCACGCGTAGCATGAACACCGAAGAAACGGTCTTTGTCGTGTCTCGGAAGAAAAGAAATTAAGTATTCATGCTACGCAGGCAGGTGTATTGAAAGAAATTTGACAGATTGAGGTTCCTGTCTATATAATCTGTCACTTTGCCGATTCGTCTGTAGACAAAAGCCGTTTCTTCGGTGTTCAATGTGTTCATGCTACGCATGCAGGTTAGTGAGAAATAGGAGAAGATGTCAATGTATTTTCCAGGGCAACAAGGAGTCTTAGTAGTATGTAATTTTCTTGCCGTTAGCTCTTCAAAGTGTAGATCGCGGCTGTTAGATCTAAGTATCTTGCTAATAAATATTAATGAACGCGACATTGTCTTGCAATAATGTGCGATAAAAAGCAAAGGTTTCAATGTCACTGCACGTAGAACAATTTGTAGGACTTAGAATGTTACAAAGTATGGCTCTATTGTGTTTGTGTAGTAAAAGTTTCATCATCTGCCTAGTCTTTTCCTAACTATGTTGGGGTCGGCTTCCAGCTTAACCGGATGCAGCTGAATACCAGTGTATGTAACATGGAGCGCCTGCTAAATGGACCTCCACAACCCAGTAACTGGGTATCATGATAGCCTTTGTTAAACTGGTTGTCAGACTTTCGGGCTTCTGACTACAAGTAGGTAACGACTGTCCAAGATCTACAAATGTCAGCCGAGACCAAAGGCTTAGCGTGCTTTCCGAGGCACGGAGGAGTCTTGGTATGTAATAAATGGTCACCCATCCACGGACTGACCTCTTCAAGCGTAGCTTAACCTTCGATCGACAAATGCGGCTGTTATAATTTGACTACAAGCTCCTTTACTAATAAATATCAATGAACGCGACATTATCTTGCAATAATATGCGATAAAAAGCTAAGGTTTCAATGTCACAGCACTTAGAACAATTTGTAGGACTTAAGGTGGTTGCGACAGGGTAACCCGTGAAATTCATATTTTCTTGTGTTTTTTTTTGCAATTTAGTTGTGTCTGGTTGTATGTTGAACAAAATATGATTTGCAACTGTAACACGTAAGGGTTTACAGAATTATATACATTCATATCGTCAAGACAACCCTCTTTTTTTTAATATTTTAATGGGTCTACTCTTGACTTTCAATCTAGTCCTAGGGACAGAGCTGAGGCCGACGCCGACGATGGAACAAGCTTACCCAAAAGATGCCTATTAACTCACGACTTACGCCCGATATTAATATTCTATCTCAATCCAAATCCCGTTCCTTTGTTTTTGACGGCTGCTTCTGATTGGACATCTTTAAGGCGAGGTGTCCCCAGCCGTGTAGGCATTTAACGCTTACCTCAGGCCCCGCAACCAATAGCGCTACGTAATAAACTACGATGCATCGGAGAAACGCCGCGCGCTGTCGTCGTACCGCTCATTCATGACTTCACGAACTCGAGTAGGTACACAGTTGCGTCACAGAATAGAGTAATGCCGTAGAGCAACTTCAATTTATTAATTTAGATATGATAGAATTCTTGAACTACGATATCAATATTGTAATTCAAAAATACTTAGATGCATTGAATGGTTATTTAATTTTAGTATCCCACCTAATATGAATATAAGTATGCGTGGAAAATATGGGTTTAGGGAAAATGGGTTAAATAAATAAATAATTGATTTGTTAATCACAGTTTAATTAAGATTAGCTAAAATATTGCCAGATAAAAGTAAAAATGGAGGAAAAATCAATTAAAAGTATAGAAAAGCGACTGGACTTTAGCGCGACTGAATGGCCACTGAAGTTTACTCAATGGAGTAAACATAACATCACGCTTGCTATTACTTGAAGGTGGATTTTTTTGGGTTTTTCGTCATCGGTGTCGTTTTCATGGTTTTCGGGGTCGCTGATTATGAAAATAAGGTCCAAATGAAAATCCAAGATGGCGCCGAGGAAAATTTTTGGTTTTTCTAACATGGGTGTCATTTTCGTGGTTTTCGGGGTCGCTGATTACGAAAATTAGGTCAAAATAAAAATCCAAGATGGCGACGAAGAAAATTTTTGGTTTTTCCGTCATGGGTGTCGTTTTCGTGGTTTTCGGGGTAGCTGATTACGAAAATTAGGTCAAAATGAAAATCCAAGATGGCGACGAAAAAAATTCTTGGTTTTTTCCGTCATGGGTGTCGTTTTCGTGGTTTTCGGGGTCGCTGATTACGAAAATCAGGTCAAAATGAAAATCCAAGATGGCGCCGTGGAAAGTTTTTGATTTTTCCGTCATGGGTGTCGTTTTTATGGTTTTCGGGGTAGCTGATTATGAAAATAAGGTCAAAATTAAAATCAAAATTGCGCCGAGGAAAATTTTTAGTTTTTCCAACATGGGTGTCGGTTTCGTAATTTTCGGGGTAGCTTATTAGGAAAATGAGGTCAATGAAAATCTAAGATGGCGACAAAGAAACTTTTTGGTTTTTCCGTCATGAGTGTCGTTTTCGTGGTTTTTGGTATCGCTAATTACGAAAATGAGCCCAAAATGAAAATCCAAATGGCACCGTGGAAAACTTTTGGGTTTTTCCGTCATGGGTGTCGTGTCGTTGTCATGGTTTTTGAGTTCATTGATTTTTGAAAAATTTTCTTCGTCGCCATCTTGGATTTTTATTTTGACCTAATTTTCGTAATCAGCGACCCCAAAAGCTATAAAAACGACACCCATGACGGATAAACCATAAATTTTTCTCGGCGCTATCTTGGATTTTCATTTTGACCTTATTTTCGTAATCAGCGACCCCGGAAACCACGAAAATGACACCCATGTTAGAAAAACCAAAAATTTTCTTCGTCGCCATCTTGGATTTCTATTTTGACCTAATTTTCGTAATCAGCGATCCCGTAAACCATGAAAACGACACCCATGACGGAAAAACCAAAAATTTTCCTCGGCGCCATCTTGGATTTTCCTTTTGACGTTATTTTCATAATCAGCGACCCCGAAAACCATAAAAACGACACCCATGACGGAAAAACCAAAAATTGTCTTCGTCGCCATCTTGGATTTTCATTTTGACATAATTTTCATAATCAGCTACCCCGAAAACCACGAAAACGACACCCATGACGGAAAAACCAAAAATTTTCTTCGTCGCCATCTTGGATTTTTATTTTGACCTAATTTTCGTAATCAGCGACCCCGAAAACCACAAAAACGACACCCATGACGGAAAAACCAAAAATTTTCCTCGGCGCCATCTTGGATTTTCATTTTGACCTAATTTTCGTAATCAGCTACCCCGAAAACCACGAAAACGACACCCATGACGGAAAAACCAAAAATTTTCTTCGTCGCCATCTTGGATTTCTATTTTGACCTAATTTTCGTAATCAGCGACCCCGTAAACCATGAAAACGACACCCATGACGGAAAAACCAAAAATTTTCCTCGGCGCCATCTTGGATTTTCCTTTTGACGTTATTTTCATAATCAGCGACCCCGAAAACCATAAAAACGACACCCATGACGGAAAAACCAAAAATTGTCTTCGTCGCCATCTTGGATTTTCATTTTGACATAATTTTCATAATCAGCTACCCCGAAAACCACGAAAACGACACCCATGACGGAAAAACCAAAAATTTTCTTCGTCGCCATCTTGGATTTTTATTTTGACCTAATTTTCGTAATCAGCGACCCCGAAAACCACAAAAACGACACCCATGACGGAAAAACCAAAAATTTTCCTCGGCGCCATCTTGGATTTTCATTTTGACCTAATTTTCGTAATCAGCTACCCCGAAAACCACGAAAACGACACCCATGACGGAAAAACCAAAAATTTTCTTCGTCGCCATCTTTATGTGTTATGGGTACTAAACAGCTGATAAACATACTTATATATTTCTAAATACAAACACACCCAAACACCCAGACACAGAACAAATGATTTTGCTCATCACACAAACATTTGTCCTGGGCGGGAATCGAACCCACGACTTCCGGCATAGCAGTCAGGGTCACTAACTACTAGACCAGCAGGCCCGTCACTAGACCAACAGGCCCGTCATCGTATGATCTCAATCATACCCTAGAGATAAGGGATATAAAAAAAACACGTTGTATAACTCAGGCATTAAAATTATATAACTCAGGCATAACGTAGTTTTGTATTAGCGAAAAATAAAAACATACTTGTAGGAAATGAGCAATGTAATACTGTACTTTGCTACACTGTGGTACGAGTGTGCTGTGGTACGTGACCTTCACAAACATAGACACAAAATATAATAATAAATTATTTGTTGTGTTGTGGTAGCTGTGGGTAGTTTTACCTAATACTCACGTGACGTGCTGCTGGTGGTTTGATGTTCTTACTGGAGACAGTTCCTATGAGTAGACGGTGTGACCACCATCCCATCTTATTCAGTATTTACTACAATAATGTTCATCATCATCATCATCAGTCTATAATGTTCCCACTGCCGAGACACAGCCCTCCTCTCTATGAGAGGGAGTGGGCTATAATCCACCACGCTAGCCCACTGCGGGTTGATAGATGTCACACACCACTGGGCCACCACTGCTCAAGAGTATGTTGATGCGAGTATTTTTTTTTGTTTCAATGCGCAAATTCATGGCGTTACTGATTCGATACTGAGAGAAAAATCTTTTACCTATTAAAAAGCTACGTTATGCCTTAGGTTACGTATATTTTATTATCACAAAACAATTAGAAAAAAAAATGGCGGGCGATTTCGTAGGCAAAATCTATTAAAAAATACAAAATCCCAGCAGGTTGAACGGGTGAACTACCTATTTGACGTCACGCAACAATAAACCACTATAGCATTTGCGCGCGTGGCGACTTTATTTGCTCTATGTTAGGGTTCAAATACTACTGTTCGATACACTTGGTATGGTTGGTGAATACGTTTCGCGGTAAAAATAAAGCATGAAAGACTTTCGCGCTCATCGTTGTTATTTGCATTAGTATTTTTTTTTTGTAAACTTTGCCCTACTCTAGAAATTTCTCCTGTGTCGTGGGTGCGTTTACAAACATTTATTCTCACATACACAAACACCCAGACCCGCGAACAACTACTTTTAGGTCATACAAATATTTGTTCCGTGCGGGAATCGAACCCGCGACACGCTGCGCACATCGCTCAGCCACTGCGCCAACCGTGCAACCGTGTCCTTGTTGTAAAAGTATTATCCGTACCTACCTAAGTTTGTGATTCAATTTATCATCTAAGGTATTATTTGTATGGTAAAATATAATTTAGGTAGGTACCTAAATAAAAAATATCGTCAAAGTATTCCTACCTTTTTTGTTTACCTATTCAGTCTTCGTAGAGCCAAAGAAGAAAATTTTTTATTCTTGACCATTTTGATTTATTTTACTTATCTACAAATTTATCCTAATAATGTACCTAATAAAACAAAAAATATTACAACTATTTAAAAAACTAAATTAAAGTGATGATAAAGTATGTACATGTATTACTATTTATCGAAATCGATTTTATAACGGGGATGACGGAAAAAATTGGCGCACGTCCGACCTCGAACACGTTCCGCTCGGGACTAAAGGACTCGGAGCGAGCGCAAACTAGTGAAATACACTTAACTTTGGAATTTGTGATACATTTATTTTCATATTGCACATTATGTGACCCGAGATAATACACATTTTTTACGACCTTTATTATGATATAAGTTTTATTTTTCAAAGCCTAATATAACTCAAGTAAAACGATTATTTAGCCATCATTTGGACATGTCTTTGCGATTTAATTGGATGCAGTGAAGTGTAAGTAATCGTGTATCGCATGCCCGACATATCATGATCAAAGAGTCAACTATGTAATACATTTTTTTCAAAATTTAAATCCGTTCCATGTACGAGTAAAACGCTATTGTTGACGACGTTTATTGGGGTAACCTCGCCTTAAGACTCGGAGAGGCGAATTCGGTCGTTGATTGGTTACAAACAAAGATCGGGATCAAGATAGCAACCGAGATAGATTATTAATATCCAGCGTTAAACAGATTGGAGTCATACGATTGTCATATCATAGTCATCTCATTGAATGATTATTTCATGAAATTTTTCACTTAATGCCCTCCTGGATATCAGACCAGAATGTGATGTGTTTGCGGGTGATTTTCGGTGTGATGTGTTGTCGGAATGTCTGAAGTACTGCGAGGAGAATGCATGCCAAAAAAAATAGTTTTTAATTTTATTTTACATTGATTTTATGATGTTCTGCTTATAGTCAATGTGTGTGTGTTGTTGTTTTACTGTATATTTACTGTAATTGATTTCGTTTTACCGTAGTAAAAAAATAAATAAATAACTTTAAAAAAAATGAAAAAGTCATTTAATGGGATGAACGAGATAGTTATAAGATGTGATACCATCTTACAAGCATCTCGTATATTGCGTGACTAGCTTTCTCTTAATAATATAAAAAATAATAATAATAATAATAAAAAAAAACTAAATAACACAAATTCAACTGTTTAAAGTGAAAGCTACTAGAAGTGTTGTTAGCACCGCATCATTGCGTCGTTTTACAATCTGGTGATGACGCAATCAATGCGTATGCGCAATGACATAGAATTGAGTTAGCAGTTAGCGCTATTCAGAAATTATACTGGATGGATAGAACTCTCATCAGGCTATTGGCCGTCTTTTAATTGCCAGTGCCTACCTAACTAACTTTGATGACAACTAAGAATTTCAAGTACAAAAAAATAGTATTGCACTTTAAATTCGAAAAGACAGTTCACCAGACAATCCGCTTCCATCTACAACAAATTAAATAATGTTTTAAATATTTACCCTATGTTATATCGTGAATGTAAGATATCTTTAATAGACTGGCTGAAATGCAAAACTTATGACGACATAGAAACTCTTCTACAAAGTATCACGTGAAAAGGTTGAAGAGTGACATAAACACACATGTACATACACACACCCACACACAAACACACACACAAACACACACACGCACACTCACACACACACTAACACACACACGCATG
Source organism: Euplexia lucipara (assembly GCA_921972225.1). NCBI lineage: Eukaryota > Metazoa > Arthropoda > Insecta > Lepidoptera > Noctuidae > Euplexia > Euplexia lucipara. Next base: position 8,480,768 of record OV179172.1, on the reverse strand, counting down.
CCCCTAGTTTTAAGTTTAATTTCTTTGTACGGACACTCCTACATTATTATTGTTTCTAGTTTTAGAAGAGCGGGGTCTCCTAGCACAGGTATTTGTTAATACTTAAAAGGAGGCCTCTATGTAAGATTATGTATTGTAGAAGTTTGTAAAGCTAACTGAAATAAATTATTTATTTATTATTTATTTAAATGGACTTCAAGTTACGGTGACTATCAGACGGGATACTGTGCGCTTCGTCACATCTCTGCGAGTACGCGTGACGTCATCCCAGATACACACTGACGACAGCCAATACGCAGTGGCAGATTAAATGTCCAGACTAGGGAATGCAATCTCGTACGAGATTTCCGCCTAGCGAGATCTCGCGAGACTCAAAACCCAGTCTCGCGAGATCTCGCGAATTACGGGATCTCGCGAGATTGGGAGAATCGCAATTAAAACATATGCAAATGCTTGTTTTAAGAACTAGTAATTGACATGATATGTAATTAAATAGAAACTGCGTTGCTTAGTTATAAAAATAATGTAAGTTTTATTTTTAAAATCAACAGAGTACTTATTATTTTGTCTCTAACTCTAATAACATTTGTTTATGTCTATAATTATTATACCTACTGTAGCTAATCAGTTCAAATTCTTTCAATATTGGTAACATAACAATAATTATCTATATTTAGTCTTTTGTAAATTATTACTTTAATTTCAATAATTAAGAGTAATAGGAACATTACTTATGGTAAATAAATACAACAAAACAAAAACTTAACTTCACAAGTTCTTAAATAAATGTTGTGAGATTGTATTAATCAAATAAAAGAAGTTTAAAGTAGAAGTCAGATGAAGTTATCAAGGTACGGAAAGGCAAGTTAGTTTGTCTGAAAATGGCTTCTCAAAAATCACATCATGTCGAGAGTATCATCTGACAGACGATTTTGCATGCAAAATCAGAAGTCGTCTGTCAGATGCGCCAGGCGCGGCCGCACGGCCGGCCAGGATTTAGTTCGCGCCCAGCCGCGCTATGAAATACACATCGTCACGCTGCATTTGTCGATCTCGTTATCTCGCGAGATCTCGTACGAAATTTGACGAGATCCAATCTCGTAAAATATGGCCGGGATCTCGCGAGATCGGGATCTCGGCGAGACGAGATTGCATTCCCTAGTCCAGACCGCCCTAGCCAATCACTTCATCGGCGCCCCTGTACATGCCATAAATAGCCATCTTATTACTATAAACATTGTTACATCAAAACGTTAGTGACACAAGAAAAAGTGTATTCGCCTTAATAGAGACAATAAGAAAAGTGCCAATGGACACATTCTTAGTACGTAAAGACAATATTTTTTAACAGTTTAAGTTATAATTAAATTACTTATTAGTCTATATGTATACAAGGCTAGATTGTAATAAGATTAGGGTCCATCATTTTGATGAACACTAGAATAAGGGGAAAAAAAAAAAAGTTAGTAGGCCAGGACATTTGTACTTACTCTCCTAAGAGTGAGAGTTAATTTATTTTTAAAAAATCTGAGCTCTCGCGCCCTTAGGCACGTGCCTAGTTCGCCTTAAGGATAATCAAATCAAATCATTTATTGCATGAAATATGGGTACACAAATGGATAATACAAATAATAGTCCTTTAAACCATATCCTACCGTAACAGGTGTGCAAATTGGATCATACATCAATAAAAATAATAAATAAAAATTTTGAACAAAACACGAGAAAATGGGATGTCAATAATAATAAACAATTGTCATTATTTTACTTACTTAATTCTCAACACATACCTATACATAACATTATAAATTCATTAATTAATTACATGTATCATTTAAATAATCATTAATTGAATAGTAGGCTTTATTAATTAAATACGTTTTTAATTTATGTTTAAATGAAATAAAACTTTTTTCTTCCTTTACATTTTTAGGCAACTTGTTATATATTCTAGGACCCATACAAAGTGGGCTCTTGTCAAACATAACAGTTATGTGGCTTATGGCACGAAGAGTATGGGCAAGTCTGGAACTTTTTAATGTCTCATAGTTATTTATATTCATTCTCTCAAGCTTAACTTGGGACTAAATGGCGTTGAGTGAAAAGTTGTGGAATATTTATTTTATTTATTTATTTATTTTATTCTAATGTCTAGTGCAATCCGCCTCTGCCAATACGAAACTAGATGTTTGACAGTTCAATCGTTCACAATCGTTGAACACTTTGCCCTGTGATCATCACTATGAGCTGTCAACGGAGATTCGCAATTAAATAGCCCTGGGTGCCATGAGTTCTGTACAACATTCTGGACACCACAAAATTTTGATGTACAGACGCCAGCTCATCAAGTTACCCCAATGTGTAAAATTTCATTGATCGTTTTTCAACTTTATGGTAAACAGAATAAGGATAAAAGAAAAGAAAGAAAATATTTTATTTGGACGCACAGAACATAAAACAAAACAACAGCAATACAGATAAAAAAAAGGAAAGATTAAAAAACTAAAGACAAAAATAAAAATAATAATAATAATAAAAAGACCTGTGCGAGACCAAAAAGGCGCCTATCTCAGCATTAGCTGCGACATTTAAAAATGTAAGTATCGCAGCGCTGTTTTAGGTTCATATTCAATTGCGAAAATTTAACACATTGGGGTAACTTGTTGTGCTGGCGTCTGTACGAGTGGCGAGGTAATGCTCTCAGTAACCTCGACATTTACTTGAGTACAAACATAATTTACTACACAAACACAGTAGAGACATACTTTGTTATAATTTAAGGTGGATTTGTTAAGTTAGCTTGCGAAATTATTTTTGTAAAGAAATAAAGGAAGAAAATACTTTATTTGGACGCACAGAACATAAAACAAAAGAACAACAATACAGATAATAAATAAAAACAAGAAAAGATTAAAAAACTTAAAAAAAAATAAAAAATAATAATAAATGGTAAAAAAGTGTAAAGTGTACACACACACGTGTGTGTGTAAAGTTTTCTAGTAAGTATTTTTTTTTGCAATTTATGTTTCAGTGTCAAATTGAAAATTGATTAATATATGATTTGCGACCGTTACAAATAAGGTTTATCTGAGTTTAATTTTATCCCATTAAATGATCTTTTCATGAAATAATCATTTAATGGGATTAAACGAACTTACAGAGTTAATGATTTGAATGATTAAAATTCTGTAATCCCGTGTTACTGTCGCAACATATGTATTGTAAGCAGACGTCCCGCGTTATCACCAGCGTAGTTACCGTTCCCGTGGGAATACAGGGATAAAAAGTAGCCCTTGTTTTAGGGTCATGTCAATTTTGAAATGTTGTCAATTATGGCGACTGAAGAATCTACACACACGTATTCTCTTCATTCTTGACGTTGTCGTGCTCAAAACAAAAGATTATTTCTACAATCTTTAACTTTGTCGTTTCTTCTGTAGACAAAATCCGACAAACACAACAAAAAAAGAATTAGCAAAATTGGTCCAGCCGTTCGTGCGTGATGCCCCGTGACCAAGGAAAATAGGGATTTATTTGAGGGAGGGAAATTGGGAGAGAGGAAGGGGAGGGAGAGGGAAAGGGAGGGAGGGGGTAAGAGAGAGAGGATTAAGACCGGGAGTTGTAACTTCTATGACATAAATTTATGTTTCTCTGCCTGTCTCTCTCTCTGTCTCTCTCATAGAAAGCAAGCCAGTTATTTTCGTTTCGTCTTTCTATTTCGCATAGAACGGTGTGGTGTCGCGACGATTATTTTTGTTGAGTGTATACAGGTTTTTTGTACATAATAAATAATACACTTCTGGACACATCTATGGGCCCACCTTGTATTTTCAGTTTCGTTTGGTCCTAGCTAAAATTTTATATTAGGTCGAGCAAAAAGTTTTTATGCAGTTTTGAACCTGGCACATTCACAATTTCATTCAATAGTCTTTTTTTCAAAAAACATGCGATGATGTCACTTATACGGTGGAATAAGGTGGTGGTACCTTTGCGTAAGCAAGCTAATTTTTAAGATGAAAACCATAATGTCAAACAAGACATATCTTATGTCAATGTGTGACATTGACAACTGCTAAATGACAGTGACATCTAAGTCACAGTTTTTTTTGACGTATCACAGTAAAGCAAAGAAAGAAAGAAAGAAAGAAAGAAAGAATTTCAAAGTTAAAATTATGAATGAAAAGTACATAATTTCGAAAAACCAAAAAATATGGGTCCTCTGGTTTTGGATTTACTTTTATATAACGTAATAAAACATGCAGGTTAAAATTTTGAAATGTTGTCAATTATGTGTGAGAACCCTTACAGAGTATATTGAGTATTATGTACCTAGATACTGTCTGATTGGTTGTTGAAAGATTTGGGTGGCGATCAGCCAAATATGCCAGTAACGCGACCCTATTGGCTCATGAGATAAGTGTCTAAATACCTCGGTGTCATGGGTTCGATTGCTGTTCCGAATATTTATTTATACAGGGTTGTATATCAGGCCTTTTCTATTGAAATCCAAACACGACTTCTTTACTTTTTTAGGGTTCCTTACCTCAAAAGGTAATAAAGGAACCCTTATAAGATTACTCTCTTGTCTGTGTTTGCAAGATGAAATTCATACCAGATACTGAGGTCTATAGTCTCCATTAGGTGTTTTAAAATCAAGGTCCTGAATCCTCACGATAAAAAGATATGGGTGAAAACTTGTTTTTTTTAGTTCCTCACTTTATGTCATCTCGGGCGCCATATTTAATTTAATGTCATCTAGCCCATAATATTAACCAGCAGACAATCAAGAATGAAGGCTGGCCTGTTGGACCTTGGTCTAGTGGTTAGTGGAACTAACTGCTATACTTAAGAACGTAGGTTCAATCCCCACCCAAGACAATTTTTTGTGTGATGAGCAAAATCATTTGTTCTGTGTCTGGGTGTAATTTATCTATAATATGTATGTATTTAGAAATGTATATTAGATTTGTTTTGTTTACCGACCGGAAAGTTTAGATGCGCTGGGCTTTATGCAATCAAAGACATGTGTTAGGTTTGTATAACTTAAAAAAAAACAGACATGTTGCATTCAAATCTGTCATTAACACCTATTTCACTGTGTACTATACTATTAAATTTTTAGTAAATTTTTGATACTGTTGCATATATGATGTGAACAATGCTGTAGATTACACATTTGTTAGATTTAAGGCCACATTTTTGTATTACTTACTGTGTAATTGTTTGTTGTTCCAAATAAATAAAAATAAAATAATAAATAATAGTTTGGAGTGCACCATGTACAGACGCCAGCACATTAAGTTACCCCAATGTGCCTTTTCCCAATTGAATATGAACCTTTTTCTGTTTTACATAAAGTTGGAAAACGATTAAAGAAATTTGACACATTGGGGTAACTTGGCGTGCTGGCGTCTGTACTTCGTACATCAACAAGCCAGTAAAGATAATGAATTAAGAGTAATTGAAGCAATTATGTTAATCTTGACATTAATACCACTATTTGATCATACTTTAGTGATAGCAAGTTATTTGCTATCAACACCAAGTGTGATCTGCAGGATCAGCGTAACTCCGTTGACAGTTCACATATCGATGATCACTTGTGGCAGTGCTCAATGATTAACTGTCAAAGAGCTAGTTTTTTTATTGGCTATCATTAGTATGTATTCTTTGGTATTGTTCGTCAGGACGTAGAGCTCCTTAAGTTTCGGGTTGACCTCACGATTACTGACAAATGCTTGCACTGACTGATCTGGTCCCCTCATATCTGTGTGGTTATTTCCTCAAAAGACCATTATCAGACACAAATCTGCATGGTTCTTACATAATCTGACCTAGGTAATGTCTGGACTTTAAAAGAGACCGTGACCTCTGAGTTTCTTTCGGTGTTTCTTCTCAGAGTAGTTAGATAGCGAAATACCGACCTACGAACAGTAAGTCGTGGGTTCAAACCCAGGCAGGCGCATTACTTTGTGTAATTTATTTCATCACCACTGCTCTCCGAAACGGTGAAGGAAAACATCGTGAGGAAACCGGCATGTCCTAGAACCAAAAAGTTCGAAGACATGTGACATCTACCAATTCGCGCTGGGCCCGCGTGGTAGATTATAGCCCATACGCAAAATACGCGCTTAGACGTGGAGTTGCGGATCTTGCCCGGTATCTTTTTTTTTTATTGTACGTGGGGGGCGGTGGGACGTCCCCGTGTCCGTTGCCCCTAGACCCATTTAGGGGGTTGGAAGAGGGCGTTGTCCGCCCTCCACCTGCGCCCGGTGCGTCTGCTGCGGGCCGGGTGAGTGGAAGTAATCTCCCTCTCCCTTTCCGCAGCCTCCTTCTGCGAGATGACCGTTTCGCATGCGGACACCACCGCGTCCCAGGACTCGTCGCTGCCGACCGTCCTCTCGACCACGGCCGGCCGCGACAAGTCACTGCCTACTCCAGAGACGAGGGCACGGCGCGGCTTCTCCCAAGCGGCACATTCTGCCAGCATATTCCGCGCCGTGTCCTCCCGACAGTCGACGCAATCAGGCTTTTAATCTAGGTTAAGTGGCAAAATTGGCAGACAGCCAATCTTTAACTCTGACCTCTGCCTCTGCTTACCACTGCATATTACCTTAAAGGTCACATATAAGTACCTAGAATCCTGAACTACGTGTAAATAATACCAGCCTGTTACTGCTCCACTGGGCAAAGGCCTCTTCTCATACAGAGAAGGCACGATCATTGATCACCACGCTTGCTTAATAATTAGCGACTTCAAGCTTATATTAACCATAAGTCCAGGTTCCCTCACCGTGCTTCACCGATGTCAATAATGTCTTAGAGCTCTTACACACGAACGGCATGTTGCCAACGGCAATGGTAACTGCAGCCGTCGACACGCCTCGGCGGCATCCTTTGACGCGTCGACGGCGGCCTTTGACATTCCAACAACTTCAAAAATTAGCGGCAGCCGTCGTCAGCTCTCTCAGAATAGGAGTCAGTTAAGCTGTCGCCGAGGCGTGTCGACCGAAGCAGTTGCCTGCCTCTGCCATTAGCAACCGCTCGTGTGTAAGAGCTGTAAGATAAACTTAGAAAGTGCATATACATTGAAATAGTCACATTGGTCATCTGCTGAATACCAGTGTATTATATGGAGCGACTGCCTGTCAGACCTCCACAACCCAAAACACAACCGAATTGAGAACCTCCTTTTTTTGAAGTCGATTAAAAAGAAAAATAATACCAAAAGGCAAAAATATTGACCATTATGTGTAGTGGCTCTATTTATTTGCTCCCAAGTGTATGTTACATTTTACACCCTTCACTTTTTGACACCTACGTTACGTACAAGTATTCATTAGAAGGCGCGGTTTAAACTAATTATTTTAAACCACCATCACACTTATTTTCTTGGAAAAAGCAATTTTCCTATAATTGGCTAGGGGTTAATTGAAGGTTAAAACAACGCTTGAATGGAATAGAATAGAAGCACTTATGGAGTTTTTATTTGGGAGTAATTTCATGACATGGGACGGAAATTTCCGTCGGACGAAATGTGTTGCAGGAAACCGGGAAAGCGCGTGCCATTTGATTTGACCAATGAGCGCAGGCGGTGGTGGGGCGTTTACAATGATGGGGAATGAACCTTATTATATGATGTCTATGCTGAGCTTTTGTATTTCCACAACATAACATTACGCCGTTCTATTTTAAAAGGGGCCGGCAGAGATGTACAGATTAATGTTTAGAGATAGAACAATTTAGCAACAGTTATCCAATTTCAATGATTCTTTCAAGTTTTGAAAGACTTTCTTAACATACAAAGAAACTAAAAATTACAAAATAAAAACTTTTTTACAATAAAAACAACCGACTTCTTACAAAAAAACTAACAGGTGCTAACTAACTTTAGTTTCGGAAGTCTGTGGCTTTGGTGGTTTTGTTTTGTTCATTATTGGCCACCGACTTCCGAAACTGGAGTTATTTTTCACCTGTTAGTTTTTTTAAGAAGTCGGTTGTTTTTTTTTGTAAAAAAGTTTTATAATTATAAAGAGGTAAAGTGACAGTTAGATTTGTGAGCTTGTCTCTGGACCTACTGAACCGATTTTGAAAATTTTTCACCAATAGAAAGCCACGTTATTTGTGAGTTTCATAGACAATATTTTATTCTCAAAACTAAGAGGGTAATGGATGGGACGTTGAAGTACGAAAATTGAAACGGACGAAGTCACGGTAGTGCTAGTGTTTATGTTGAACGGCATATATATTATCATGTCAAACAATTTATGCTGGATTTACTTGCGTAAACAAAGTAACACAAAAGCAATATGGCGTCGACAAAACAGCTGTCACAATAAACGTCATCTTTAATAAAGACATGTGTTTAAATATAAATACATAAACTTGAAAAAATCCATGGGAATTAATTACTAGTGCTAACATAAGTTTTGATTGCCACATTGGAATAGTGATTTTAAACACTACTGAGCTAAAAATTTTATGTTTTTTCACACAGAGAATTCATCATCATCATCCACGGCCCGACTTCACCCACTGCTGGGTATAGGCCTCTCTTTTTAGGTACCAATTTCCAAGTCCCTGTGCCAGTCTCATCCACGGTACTCCCGCAATTGCGACAATGTCGTCCCCCCAACTCGCTGCAGGACGCCCTACACTTCTCCTGCCGTTTCTTGGTCGCCACTCGTTCACAGCTTTGCTCCACCAGCCATCAACGCGCCTAGCTAGGTGTCCTGCCCAAATCCATTTGAGTTCTATAATGCGATTACCAAAGAGATTTAAAATACTATAGAGCGGGCATGTCAAGGAAATGTCATAGAACTCATAGAAAAACTTTGATCCCATGTCTCAGTAACGCCATCTAGAATAATATATGAATATTGGAGCGGCAGCGGAGCGTACTACAAAAAACTCATAGACTTGTATCCAGCAGGACACACTTTTTCGGACGAACATTTTGTTCGTGATGTCCGGTCTATAGGTATTGAATGTCTTTGGCGATTACCAATATCGATGACCTTTGTGTGTCTCCTGATTTCGACGTTTGTATGGAACGCGGTTTAGTATATTGATGCCCAGCTTGGAACGCTCCATGGCTGAAGCGACACGTTAAAATGTGGCTTGCTAGCCACACTTGACCTCAGTGTCGCGTCGCGCCGTCAACGGACGCGTGAAAAAAGTTTCTTTGGGAAAGTTTATTGAAATCATGAATACAGTCACGGGTTTAAATGTTGGTCACTAATTACCAGTCACCCTATATAAGTTCAATCGCGCGGATAACTTTAACATCGCGATGTAGGATGTCAGTCGTTAGTTCGTATGTGGCGAGATAGATGTCGCTACAAAGGTGAACGAAGCATAAGTTCTGGAATGCTATTCAGTAGGTTAGGTAAGGTTAGGTTTAACGGGCAGGTTTTCGCAACTCCACGACCAAGCGCGTATTTTGCGTACGGGTGAGAATATGCCCTACTCCATCCATCCTAGCTCCTCGAGATTGCTATTCAGTAAAAAATGTAGATAAATTGAAGGCGAATTGAGCTGTCATTCCATACTAATGCTAGGCGTTGACAGTTCACCTTACACAAGTTTTTACGGGGATTTTTACTGAAACGACTCGCTATAGTATCTGAGTTATGTATGTATAATCAAGGTTTTCTCGTGCAATATTTCTTTTGTTTTCCTCGACATTTTTTATTGCGTACTAAGCACTGAATGTTGCTTAAGCCATTAATCTTTAATGGCTGATTACATTTCTGTCTGAAAACGTGAATTCAAGCCAGTGAAGGTTACAAGTACCTAGCAGTCAGCGTCAGTAATATCTGGACGAATCCACTGTTTATAATTATCATAACAACTATGAAAATGAAACATTAACACAATGACACAAGGTATGTTTCAGTATGAGGATAGTTCACGACAACACTGTCATTCTTATAAGAACTTTATCCGATTGCGATAAAGTCTAATTTTCAAATTGTTGAGATCATTTTGGTAGAGGTTTAAGGAACAGGGTGTAAAGTTCTTCATCCCCCACAGCTCGCTCGGCTCCTCCTCGCAGACGTGTGTTGTGTCTGGTGGGCTACTACTGCCCGACGGTTGTTGTCAGGATCTTGTATACGTTCAAACGCACAAATATCCCATCAGGCGTTAAACATAAAACCGCTTTTGCCCAACACCAATTTTACGTTTTGAGTAAATATTTATACAAAAACCTGCATAAAAAACTAAACATACTAGATTTAAATAGATATATGTTAAGGAAAGAAATAACACAATGGCTATTACAACAGGACTATGTGACAACAGAGAATTTGCTAACTTACGTAACATAAAATATCAAATACATACTCATAGATCACATCTCATACTTAACATCCGATTATTATATATACATTTACTACATTCTCGGAATCACTTCCCCCCTCACACTTTTATACACCCACACACACACACCCACACTTCCCACTTACACCCCGCACACCCCTACACATGCTGTCATTCACACTTCTTGTGTAACTTGACTAGTTTTAGAATTTGTTTTTATTTTATTTTATTTCTGTACAGCTGTTAGAACCAATCATTGACACTGTCTTCACTTGTTTCTGGTTGCGAATATTAACTGAATCCATTTGGTTGAACCCTATCTTTTAAGATACAGGCTAGTCCTAGTTTAAAAGATAGAGTCTAATAGATTGCATCATAATGTAAATATTATTGTCAACAATGTATACAGTGCAATATGCTATGTTTTTGTGAAATAAATACTTTTATTATTATTATTATATTATTATTATAGTTTTACTGTTCTAAAACCTCCTTGAAAAAGATACATTTTTGAAATCACTTTCTTTCCTTTTTCACAGAACAACCAACAAGGAGCGATGACCTGAACAAAGTATGAAACAGCGCCATCTAGCGGCCGATGGGCGGACTACGTAAGATGCAACTAGCGCCATCTGTTGAGTGTTAAACGAGATGCCACGCTTAAAATATGCGTCGGTTGCCAGAGTTGTCGTTATACTCGGGCTCTTTTGTCTGTGGCTACAGATTATGCTCTCGGCGTCTAGCGGGGGCATGTACAGAGATGGAGGTATGACATTTTCATATTTTTTTTAATTTTAAAAAATATTCAGGACGACAAAGGAGCTTCGGCGAAAAGCAAAGAGTTTTAGGACACTATAATTGAAAGGACATGCGAACTACATCCTTCAGAAAACTACATCACATCTTCAGTTCCTAAATAGGTCCACGCAGTCAAAGTCGCGGTGCTAATACTAGTTTTAGTGCCGTGTTCCAAACGTTATCCTATAGATCTCAATGAAGGTTGTGCTCAGCTTGTCCATTGTGCACACAGCGTTGGATCCGCGATTGCTTTTTAGTCTACTGTGACCTCTTCTCCCTGTCTTAGGGTACTAGTTCTGTGCTTTGTGAAGCCAGTTTGTCTGCCACGCGACAGAAATGTCCTGCCCATTCCCTCTTAAATTGCGAAACCTTTTCAAACACGGCACCGTCAGCCTGTTTATTTTACACCTAGTTTACTGATCTCCATTGCTCGTTAGAAAGAAGGTTTTCTGCAAGAGATCGTCTTGTGCTACGAGTATACAACTGCCTTTGTACACTTGTTTCATATATAGGGTGACTGGTAATTAGTGACCGATTCTTAAACACGTTATTATATTCATGATTTCAATCAACTTTTCCAAAAGAAACTTTTTTTTTATACACAATAAACAACAAAAACGCTGTTTGTAAAATTCCCGCGCGCGCTCCTGTGGTCGATCACAGTAGGCACAAATCGGCACGATCTATCAGCTGATAGTCTTGAACTCGGGAGGGGCAAAATGTACTAGTAGTAGTAGCGTCACACGCTCCCAGCTGATCGATCAAAGGTGCGCGCGCGCGAAATTCAAACAGCTTTTGTGTTATTGTGATAAAAGAAATTTAATGAACCTCGTATAAAAAAAAAGTATTTTTGGGAAAGTTATTCGTATTCATGAGAACAATCATGTGTTTAAGTTTCGGTCACTAATTACCAGTCACCCTATATGTGTGCAATATGTTTTATTGTTTGGCGAAGAATTAATGTACTGTTAGCAACTTTAATATCAGGCAATGCTTGTGTAAACTGCTTTAGATAAGGCTTTACATCAGCTCTTTAAACGTTGTTATCCGCTAAGCAGAAATGTTTCATGGTCTTGGTTTATTCAAATTTCAAAATTAGAACGTCATTGGACAGGCCGTGCCTGTGAAATTTATGGCGGGAAAGAGGCACCACGTGTTTCTTCAATATTATAGGTGTTTTATACAAAGTTTATGTTGTTTTTCCAAAGACAAGCAATGCTAACTATAGACAGGAAATCACGAACAAAATGTTCATCCGATAGTTGTGACCTTGTGGACACAGGTATATAAGCTTAGTGTGGTACGCTCTGCTGCTGCTATACTGATGTCGTTGAGTTGAAATGATAGTCATGTTTGTGAGTAAATCTTTCCAGCAGGGCTAGCATGGCCGGAGATATTCTTTCCACGGGGAGAGGATAAAATACTATTCCCCTCTGTCATTTTTATCCACCCTCCGAGCATGGCGACATGTGTGGATAAACTATTCACGGGGATAAACCAGGGGAAACGCTTGTCCTCCAGTGCTCAATGATCAACTGTCAAAGAGCTAGTTTTTTTATTGGCTATCATTAGTATGTATTCTTTGGTATTGTTCGTCAGGACGTAGAGCTCCTTAAGTTTCGGGTTGAGCTCACGATTACTGACAAATGCTTGCACTGACTGATCTGCCCCCCTAGCCAAGTTACAAACGATTCGCATCTAAGAAAACTTTTATGAAATTACACAATAGTCGAGAATGTCATGTAAACCAAAGTACTTTCATCGTTTTATTACATCTGTACTGGATATTTATTTTGTTTTGTTGTCAATTGGGATTGCTCGAATCGCGAAATCTTTCACTAGTCGCCATGCTATAAGCCGTGGATGAGTATCCACGTCTAATGTCAAAAAGTGATATAATTCCCTTCCCCCTGTTGCCGTGCTTTGGCAGGTGGATAAGATAATTGTATCCCTTGTCAGTGGAAATAACCGGTGGATAAAAGTTATATCCCCAGCCCATGCTAGCCCTGCAGATACATGTCAATATTTATAAAACTAAATATCCAGTGACTGAACCCAGAGAAGAAATGCCGAAAGAAACTTAGGGGTCATGGTCCCTTTTAAAGTCCAGTCTTAAGATTACCTATGGTCAAAGAGATTTAAAAGACTATAGAGCGGGCATGTCAAGGAAATGTCATAGAAAAACTTTGATCCCATGTCTCAGTAACGCCATCTAGAATAATATATGAATATTGGAGCGGCAGCGGAGCGTACTAAAAAAAACTCATAGACTTGTGTCCGGCAGGACACACTCTTTCGAACGAACATTTTGTTTGTGATGTCCGGTCTATAGGTATTGAATGTCTTTGCCTATGGCAATATAACGACGAATCCGCTAAAGTAACAGAATCAATCAATCAGACTATCTGGGAATTGCTGAAATATTCCTTTGAATACATTCTCTTTCATTGACATTTGGGGGATAGTAATGACACGATCGAAAATTTACCCTATACCCCTACCTAACTCTTCTGGAATCACAGTTTTTCTTTGACATTCCTTCGCATGTCTTTTCTATAGTAATGAGCACATCAAGTTACCCCAATGTGTCAAATTTCTTTGGTCGTTTTTCATGTTTATGTCAAACAGAATAAGGTTCATATTCAAATGGGAAAATTTGACATATTGGAGTAACTTGATGTGCTGACGTCTATACCTATCTTAAATCCCTTTGCTCCAAGTCAACAGAACAAATTTTATTATACCGCTAAGCATAATTTTAAAACTTTTCAGATAACGTACCCGATAGTTCCGATACTAACCCAAAATTGGACTCAGAACTACTAATGTTGCCATACCAAGGTTTTTTTTTATTATTTGATTTATTTTTTTCTGTGTTTTGTCTCATCGTTTTTTTTTTTATTTAAAATGTGCTGCTGTCAAAAGTGTATGCGAGTGCGAGAATATTTGTAATTAAAAAAAGAACTGTGTCCTTTGTTGTTCTAAATGTATTTTGTCGCTAAACACTGTGATAAATAAGCTTAAACATGTACAGTCGGGCTCAGTTCCGGTGAATCACACTTTAGCTGTGTTTAGATGACCCGCGCCGACCAAGTACACGCACATGTTGTGTTTGCCTTATACCCGCGCTCGTCAAGCGCGAAATCAGCTTATGAATCCCGGACAGCGAAAGACGTGTGTGGTTGGACGATAAATACAATTTGAGATCTATTTATGTGTCAAAAGACACAAACTACATACAAACAATTTCAAACCGAGTTAGCAAGGGAGTTGACGAGCGTGGCGTTCGCTTAGCAGGCGCTTGTCACCATAACGCAGCAGCCTAACTCTATAACAAATTGCCTTCGATGCTGCGGGTGCGCTGAGTGCGAGTTGTTTTTACGCTAACGCCATCGAAAAGTTCACCGCGTTTGGCTCTCTGTTTGGTTAAAAGCTTGGAGCGAGCCAATCGGAGCGCCGAACGTCATAAGCGTGTCGATCGCGTTAACGTAAAACAAACTCGCACTAGGCACTCTGAACTCAAAGCCGAACCGCTCATACGCTCGAGGCGTAGTTCAAAGCATTTTTTAACCGACTTTCAAAAAAGGAGGAGGTTCTATGTTCGTGTGTATGTATTTTTTTTTTTTTTTTTTTTTTTTTTTTTATGTATGTTACCTGAATTCTCCGCCATTTGTGGACCGATTCTCGAAATTCTTTTTTTGTTTGAAAGAGTAGACTCCCGAGGTGGTCCCATTTTAATTAGGTGAAGATCTGGTGCTGATCTTCGGAGATATACAACGGAACTCTTCAAAAATAGACGGCAAATCCGTCGTGATTGCTGGAATCGCTTGGATGTTTATTGTTTATACAACATCATGACGTATTATCACGCCTGTATGCTCTGATGGGGTACGCAGATGTGTACAATATACCTAGATTTCGACAGTTAGGTATGTTAATTTTCATTTATTAGGGATAAGTGGATAACCCTATTTATCATGACATGTAATGTTAACAATAAGTATAAAATAAATTCATGTTTTAATCAATTCATTCATCAAATATTTGTATGGGAACAACTAAAAATAGAAAAATAAAAAACTTTTTTTAAAAAATAAAACCGACTTCAAAAAAAGCACTAAACGGTGAAAAATAACTCTAAATTAGGAAGTCGGTGGCCCATCATGAATAAGACAAAACCACCAAAGCCACAGACTTCCTAATTTAGAGTTATTTTTCACCGTTTAGTGCTTTTTTTGAAGTCGGTTTTATTTTTTGCAAAAAAGTTTTTTAGCTGACTGATTCACTACAAGTGGGGCCGAGACGGTACATACTTATTGCTATTTTTGTTCTTTTTTTTTGTTCTTTTTTTTGTGTATACTTTTTACATAGACGTCCTTGTTGTCATTTATTTTTGTTATTTTTTCTTGCTTCCTTATTATACAGCGTTGAAATTTACGTCAACTTTTCCAAATTGATAAGGTTTACCTGAAGTTATTTTTGTTGGCTGTCTTAAACCGTGATTTCTGTCAGACCCAATTGAGATTTGTAATCAAGGAAGTGACATATTTATGAAGTGACAGACACAAGTCAATATTTATATAACTTAATATCTAAAATGACTGAACCCAGAGAAGAAATGCCGAAAGAAACTCTGGGGTCATGGTCTCTTTTAAAGTCCAGTCTTAAGATAACCTATAGTAATATAACGAAGAATTCGCTAAAGTAACTGAATCTGGGAATTGCTGAAATATTCCATTAAATACACACTCTTTCATTGACATTTGGGAGATAGTAATGACACGATCGAAAATTTACCCTACACCCCTACCTTTACCCTTATATTATCTTTACTTCGGGAAATATAGGGACAATGTTATGTTATTAGCAAAATGTTCAAAACTTGCTTCCCATTGGCTCAATCATACTGGCTTTATCAATAATCTTGTCGAAACTCATTTGTTTTCTAACACCAGTGATTCTGTGAAAAAATACTGCAAACCTTAATATGTACTTACTATTTTTATGTTAATTGTAAAGCTATTTCAGGGCTATCTCCGGTTTTATTAAATGCTATTTAAATGTGTTAAACATCCGTGAAAAATAAAGGTCTATGATAAATATTGTAAATTATATTTTAAAAGAGTAAGAATGGAGTTTCTGGCACATTCTTCTCAATACGAAATTACCTTTTGGAATGTGCAACTAGAATCATTCTCATTATTTATTTAATTTGTTAATATAACGTTCAAAACTGCCTGTTATGGGTCTAATTGAAATGAATGATTTGACTTTGACTTTGATGACCAAACTGTGGCATCAACGACTTCTATAGCTAAAATCCCATTTTTTCTCTTGGTTTTTTCTTTCAAATGTAATAACAGTGTCGATACATACACAAAAGCTAAGGTGGAAGCGCCTGGGTAACCCGCGAAATTGAAATTTTCCTGTGTTTTTTTGCAATTGCCGTGCAGCTTCAGGCTGTATGTTGAAAAAAATATGAGCCGCAACCGTAACACGACGTCTGTGTTTACACAATTATAATCATGCAAATCATTAAGACAACCCGCTAAGTTCATATACTCCCATTGAATAATTATTTCTGGCTGACTGGCCTGTTGGTCTAGTAGTTAGTGACCCTGACTGCTATGCCGGAGGTTGTGGGTTCGATTCCCACCCAGGACAAATGTTTGTGTGATGAGCACGATCATTTGTTCTGTGTCTGAGTGTAATTTATCTATAATATGTATATATTTAGAAATATATAAGTATGTTTATCAGCTGTTTAGTACCCATAACACAAGCTCTTAGCTTAGCTTGGGACTAGATGGCGTTGTGTGATAAAGTTGTGGAATATTTATTATTTATTTATTATTATTATTTCAACAAAAAGTCATTTAATTAGAAATATATAAGTATGTTTATCAGCTGTTTAGTACCCATAACACAAGCTCTTAGCTTAGCTTGGGACTAGATGGCGTTGTGTGATAAAGTTGTGGAATATTTATTATTTATTTATTACTAGCTTCTGCCCGCGACTTCGTACGCGGATCCTGTTGCTTATGCCAGCGACAACGGGGTCGTCAAAATCGAAGATCTGAAACATCTGATGTCGAATTCTATAAGCCCGGGGACGGGAAATCAATGGGATGCGCGAGACGATTTAAGATGTTCCAGATTTTTTATTTTTGTTGGTCAACAGGAAATGCCATCAGACTTAACAACTTTTGCTAAGACGCCATTTCTATTATGTATATGTTATATTGTCTCTGGGCTTTGGAGTTCCCCTACAGGTGCTCCAGATCTTCAAATTTGGTCTCACAGCAGAAAACACCATTTTTATATCTCTTTTAATTTAATTCCATTTTCCAAAATAAATTATAGCCAATATGTTGCGTGACGTTCACGATCAGCGGTCAGTCGCGCATCTCCTTCCCCCACTTATCTCTAGAGTCGATGCGTATATACGCTAAAAACTCAAGCGTCATGCTTTTTCCGTGAACGTCTCCAACTCGCGAGACAGTGCATGATGTTCACGATCAGCGATCAGTCGCGCACATATTCTTCACTGGTCTCTAGAGACCTGGATGTAGATGCGTAAATACGCTGAGAATGCAGGCGTGCTTCGCGATCCCAAGAAGTTTCCACGGAGCGAGTTGCAGCCTCATGTTCTCGAACAGCATCAAGTCTCTCCTAACGCTCTTCGGTAGATTGTTGGGATCTTATGGTCTTTAATCATTTAGCACCTTTGGAACATTGGGAAAAATTTGACCTCTTTCTAGGCATGGTTATAGTTTTATTGTGATGATACCTGATCAATTAAAATCTAAGTGGCTGCTCCCCTGCGTTACCGGGTAAGCTACCGTGTAACGAAGATAAATGAAAAAGGAAATTAAACACTCAAATAACATAGGCATACGATGAAAAAAATGGGAGTTTTAGCCAGTAGAGTCTAATTTTCAACGATATACCATCGTCATCGAAAATCAGTCCTGAACTGTTCCCGCCTTCACCGCGTAGTACCTCCTACTTATGTTATTTTATAATTATGCAATGAAATTAGTGATAGTTTTAATTTCTATATCAAATGTTTCTGATCTTCGATTTTTATAAGTCAATAGGAAATGCCTATCAGACCGAACAACTTTTGCTAAGACGTCATTCCTTTTTGAGTTATGGTGTAGCTGGGCTCTTGGAGTTCCACAACAGGTGTTCCAGATCTTCGATTTTTATACGTCAACAGCGAGTGCTCATAAGGCTGAACAACTCTTGTTAAGACGTCATTCCAATATATGTTATAGTGTAGCTGGGCTCTTGAAGTTCCACATCAGGTGTTCCGGATCTTCAAATTTATTTTCTCAGCAGAAAATGCTCATAACGTAGAACAATTTTTGCTATGGTACCATTTTTGTATCTCCTATAGTTTAGATGGTCTGTTGCGGTTCTGCATCAGGTGTTCCGGATCTTCAAATTTATTCTCTCAGCAGAAAATGCTCATCACGTGGAACAATTTTTGCTATGGGACCATTTTTGTATCGCCTATAGTTTAGCTGGTCTGTTGCGGTTCTGCATCAGGTGTTCCAGTTTCCAAGATAAATTATAGCCTATGTGTTGCCCAGACTTAATATCTATACAACAAAAAAAAATCATTCAAATCCGTCCAGTAGTTCCGAAGATTAGCGTGTGCAAACAAACAGACAAACAGACAAACAGACAAACAGACAAACAGACAGACTTTTTTTTTTGGATTCGTGCTCTATTACTGTTTCTAAACCCCCCTCAATTATTATTTTTTAAATATATTCAATGTACAGACACAGTTTTTTTACAGTCTTATTATATGTATAGATTATTATTTCAACAAAAAGTCATTTAATGGGATTAAATTAACTTAGAGGGCTGTATTGGTGATTTTAATTATTATAACTCAGATAAAACATATTTGTTATGGTCGCGAATCATATTTTAATCAACATACAATCTGACACTGAATGGCAAATTGCAAAAAACACAAGATAATTTGAATTTCGCGGACTGCTCTGGCACATTTACCTTAAATAATAATAACAGTGTTGGTACCGAAGACAATTAAAATACTGTAGGGTACTAAAAAAACTCATAATCTTGTGTCCAGCAAGACACAATTTTTGGATGAAAATTTTGTCCGCCATGTCCGGTCTATAGGTATTGAAAATCTTTGGTTGGTACAGATATAAAAGTTATAGCAGAAATTATGTTTGTGAAATAGAACCTGCTTTTAAACAAAGAAAGACCGTATCCAAATCGGCTGACCCGTTTAAGAGTTACGGTGCCACACACACACACACACACACACAGGCGTGGGACATTTATTTTTCATGGTTCTTACATGACTGTGTAATTTTTGTTTAGTTATTAAGATTCGCTTGTGCTGCTAGCAGTTTTTGTAAACTACGGATAGATGGCGCTATTTCCCATTTTAGACTACATAAACCTACTTACTTATATTAAAAATTAAATACATACCTAAACCATACCACACCATAGACATTATGACGGTGTATAAATATTAAAATTCTATTTAATCCATCAGTTAAATTTGATTGAAAACTACTTAGATGAAGCGCATTACAATTAACTAGCTGTGCCCCGCGGTGTTACCAGCGGTTTATTAGGGAATAAGATATTTTCCCGCAGTAAAACGTAGCCTATGTGTTAATCCAGGGTCTCGGCTAACTCCATAACCAAGTTTTATTAAAATCAATTCAGTAGTTTTTACGTGAAAGAGTAACAAACATCCTCACAAACTTTCGCGTTTATAATATTAGTAGGAAGTGTGATGAGAGGCGGGGGCTTGTGACGTCATAATTCAGTATAAACTCTATGAAATCGTGACGTCATTTGTGATATTTTGACTCAATGCGTCTTTGTTTTTATTTAACCGACTTCAAAAAAAAAAAACTTTTTTGCAAAAAATAAAACCGACTTCAAAAAAAACACTAAACGGTGTAAAATAACTCTAAATTCGGAAGTCTGTGGCTTTGGTGAGTTTGTCTTACTCATGATAGGCCACCGACTTCCGAATTTAGAGTTATTTTACACCGTTTAGTGTTTTTTTTGAAGTCGGTTTTATTTTTTACAAAAAAGTTTTTTATTTTTCCATTTTTAGTTGTTGCCATAAGAATATTTGCCATGAATTTATTTTATATTCTTAATAGTTAACAATACATGTCATGATAATAGGGTTTTCCACTTATCCCTAATAAATTAAAATTAACATACAGAACTGACTAAATCTAGGTATATTGTACCCACCTGCGTACCCCTCAGAGCATACAGGCGTGATGATTCGTCATGATGTTCTATAAACAATAAACATCCAAGCGATTCCAGCAATCTTGAGAATCGGTCTACAAATGGGGGAGAAATCAGGTAACATACATAAAAAAAAAAAAAAAAAAAAAAAAAAAAAAAAAAAAAAAAAAAAAAAAAAAAAATACATACACACGAACATAGAACCTCCTCCTTTTTTGAAAGTCGGTTAAAAAGGAGGAGGTTCTCAATTCCACGGTATGTTTTTTTTTGTGTGTTTGTTACGCGATATCTCCCCCATTTGTGGACCGATTCTCAAAATTCTTTTTTATTTGAAAGAGTATACTCCCGAGGTGGTCCCATTTTAATTTGGTGAAGATCTGGTGCCGATCTTCGGATATTATACAATGGAACTCTTCAAAAATAGACGGCAAATCTGTCGTGATTGCTGGAATCGCTTGGATATTTATTGTTTATACAACATCATGACGTATCATCACGCCTGTATGCTCTGAGGGGTACGCAGATGTGTACAAAATACCCATTTAAAAAAAAACACTAACCGGTGTAAAATAACTCTAAATTCGGAAGTCGGTGGCCCATCATGAATAAGACAAAACCACAAAAGCCACAGACTTCCTAATTTAGAGTTATTTTACACCGGTGTTTTTTTTTAAGTCGGTTTTATTTTTTGCAAAAAAGATTTTTTTTTTGATTACGTGAAAAAATCAAAAATATTTTTATATATTTTCAAGTTCATAGATGAGGGACTAAAAATGAAAATTTAGTCAACTTGACTATTGTCATCCACGAAATACCGATTGCTCGTTGCAAAATTTTAAAATTTTATTCATTTTAAACAAATTTTAATGTAATATTAATCAAATTTTAATTTTCAATTGTAATTTTAATTAATCATCAATCTAATTTTGAAATAATTTATTGTATATTTAATTTGATTTCACCTACACTAATTTTAATAAGTATTGTAAGCAATTTATGTATTATTTGTGTAATTTGAGTATAAGATAATTATTTGTCTTATTTCCAAACCTTTGTATTACGGTATTAGTTATGTTAGGTATTATCTGCGCATAATGTAGTGCATGCTGTGCTTTTCTGAAAGTAATGAGGCGCTTAGACTTAATTTAGAAATGTACAGATTAAAATGAATAAGCGTACTTATTGTTGAAAAGCCGAATAATACAGAAATAAATAAATAAAAAAATACATATCACATTATGAAATTAGTTATGTAGGTACAGTGCAGGCACTTAATGAGCAGAAATACCGGCAATTAGCCCAGTTTACGCTATTTTCAAGTGGTTGACACATTTTGCACATATATGAATGATACTTGTAATAGATATCACTCTGTATACATATATGTAGTATCAGATAGTGTCAAGGTCGGTTAGTCGATGGGTAACCATTCATCATTACATTATCAAGACTCCTCCGTGTCTCGAAAAGAACGTTAAGGCCATAGGTAGAGGTGCATACCGCGCGGATTTCGCTCAGGTATTTAGCATCAAATATTCCACAACTTCTTCACACAACGCCATTTAGTCCCAAGTTAAGCTTGAGAGCTTGTGTTATGGGTACTAAATAGCTGATAAACATACTTATATATTTCTAAATACATACATATTATAGATAAATTACACCCAGACACAGAACAAATGATCGTGCTCATCACACAAACATTTGCCCTGGGTGGGAATCGAACCCACGACCTCCGGCATAGCAGTCAGGGTCACTAACTACTAGACCAACAGCCCAGTCAAACAACAAGTATCAACTTATCAAGTACCGCGGCTAGACCGACCTGAGGCGATTAACACACTGCCCCGCAAGATGCAGCGTAGCGCGTGGATGCGTGTTCTTCCGTTGCTTGTAAGTATCTCCGTTTGTATGGAAAACACGCACAGTCCAACACACAGAAAATGCATCCACGCGCGTTCAATTCAGTTCAGAGACACGCAACATGCAGCGTGATTCGGGGCAGTGTGATAATCGCCTGAGCGTTATTCGCTGCCGCTGTGCAACGTAACCGATGTGTATATTCTTTGGCGACTCAGACATGACTAACTGGCGAAAATGTCTTACCTCTCTGAGCGAAACTCGACTACCGCGCGTTATTCTACCCACAAGGATAGCGAAATCCGTTTTGATGTGAACAGTAATATTACCGCATACCCACTGGGTTTTCTCTGCCGCAGACGGTAGCGAATACCGCTTAAGTCTGGACAGTAATATTACCGCATACCCACTGGGTTTTCTGTGCCGTAGACGGTAGCGAATACCGCTTAGGTCTGAACAGTAATATTACCGCATACCCACTGGGTTTTCTGTGCCGTATACGGTAGCGAATACCGCTTAAGTCTGGACAGTAATATTACCGCATACCCACTGGGTTTTCTGTGCCGTAGACGGTAGCGAATACCGCTTAGGTCTGAACAGTAATATTACCGCATACCCACTGGGTTTTCTGTGCCGTAGACGGTAGCGAATACCGCTTAGGTCTGAACAGTAATATTACCGCATACCCACTGGGTTTTCTCTGCAGCAGACGGTAGCGAATACCGCTTAGGTCTGAACAGTAATATTACCGCAAACCCACTGGGTTTTCTCTGCCGCAGACGGTAGCGAATACCGCTTAGGTCTGAACAGTAATATTACCGCAAACCCACTGGGTTTTCTCTGCCGCAGACGGTATCGAATACCGCTTAGGTCTGAACAGTAATATTACCGCATACCCACTGGGTTTTCTCTGCCGCAGACGGTAGCGAATACCGCTTAGTTCTGAACAGTAATATTACCGCATACCCACTGGGTTTTCTCTGCCGCAGACGGTAGCGAATACCGCTTAGTTCTGAACAGTAATATTACCGCATACCCACTGGGTTTTCTCTGCCGCAGACGGTAGCGAATACCGCTTAGGTCTGAATAGGCCTTAAGTTGTTGGTCCCGGCTGTCATTTGTAGATTTTTGACAGTCGTTACGAGTACCTAGTTAATGCCCCGAACTACACATAGACAAAACTCCACTCTAAGACTTTAGTCTTAGGATTGCTTTTTTCATTTTCACTAGCCATCTATTCCTCAACATCTCTAAAAAAACGTGTCAAGCTTTCATACAGACAGAACTCAACCCTAAACCCATTTTTAACCGACTTCAGGAGGAGGTTCTCAATTCGGTCGGTATTTTTTCTTACGATTGCTTTCACCTCGCCATCGCTCCAAAAACGTTTCCAGCCTTCACACGACAAAATTCGACTCTAAAACCATGAAGTTAGAATTGATTTTACCTTGCCATATGCAGCCTTATTTCGTTGAAAACTGCTAGCTACAGCACAATGTAATTTGAACTGTATCTTCAACGGAAAACGATTGATTTCAGAAGAGCTGATGAACGCCAACGACACTTCGGAGCAGGTGCTAGCGCTCGTGCCTCCAGAGTTACACAAGTACTTAACGGTACATCCTAGGAATTCTACAGGTGGGTTTAGAAAATAATTTTTAACCGACTTCAATAAAGGAGGAGGTTCACAATTCATTTGCTTGGTTTTTACCCGATTAATCCGCCAATAATCTATCTATTGAGACAATGAGTGGCCCCGCCAAGACGAGCCAAGCGAAGCGCAAGGGCACTACCTATCTTTACTCTAAGTGTTTCGTCGTTTTTTTGAACCCTCATAGAGTTGGTTTCCGATGTACCAGAGAGTTCATATTCTCAGGATATGATGTCATTAATAGACTAATTTAACTCAATTGAATAGCTCTAATACTTAAGATTTTATTTATATCTAAAATACACCGATTTCGTCACTGATATACACTGACACATTGATGATCATCAAAATATTTGGCTACTTCCTTTAGTGCTCGAAAAGCTGAAATTTGGTATGTAACCATTACATACATTTTTTACTGATATATAGAATTTGTGAAGTTAGGGTCGGTAGAGTTAGGCCGTGTAGATTTAGAAGCTTGGCTCTACATGAGATCTGATATCTTTTTCACAGGGTGTTTGGATAATATAGTTTAGGGTCACTCACTTTGTGAAATAATAGGCGAATCTGCTCTTTAAATGCTATGTTGCTCAACCAACAAGTTTAACAAGGTTTATATGGTATAATAGAAGTCGCGCACACGCGCTTCCAGTGACCCGAGCAGAATAATGGCGCGGCCTCGTCCCCCGCCCCCGCTGCACCGCACAGTGGGGTCGCGTTCCGCGATGCACAGAGGTGCGTTAACACAGGGCAAACCTTGTGTGGTCGTCACGGCAACATTTTACATGAAATGTTTTTGGTGGGAAAAAGTTTTTTGATAGGCTCCTGTACAAAAATGCCTCTTCGACATATGACCCTTTTGAATTTAAGCAGCTAGCTGTCCATTCACCAATGACAAACATAATTATACTGTTCCAAAATCCAAACAAATTTTCTAAGGTCCATAACACGACGCTTTACGCCATCTATCGGAATGTGTGCATAACACTACGCCATCCGAGTTGATCAAATCACAAACAAGATCAAATATCGGTAAACGATTACACATCAACAGTATCTGCAGATTACTAGCGACATCTACTGTATGACATGTGAAGCGTCAACGAGTTACCACTACATACAAGCATGAGATGTTGATGATACACACTAAGCTGTCAAACCGCCTATATAAACCGGCACCACGAAGGAACTAATGACTCGCTACTTAGCAGGCACAGTGGTCGATAGCCCCGCAGTCACTACTGTTGTCTTAAGCTGACCTGAGCGGATGCCCCGTAGCCCTCAGGAACAGCCGAGCTAGGAGGTTAAGGGATAGGATAGCCCCGCAGTCCATCCCTAAGACCACGAATAGGGTCCACGTCTATCCAACATTGTTTGCTAAAATCTGTCAAGCGTTTGAAGTAAAGTAAAATAAATCCTGTCTGTCATTCAACGCTGGTTTCATTATACCGCCACCATTATAGGTCTTAATTAAAAATACTCTCCTTTAATTTTTTTTCAGTGAACTCCACAGAGCGCGTAGCAGTTAAGAATATAACTGAAATCAAAAGAGCAATCAAAAGGTACAATGACGCTCAGACAATATACAACGAAGACATATTCGGTGCAGTACAAAACGACACTGTTGTTATAGCAATACAGGTAAGCAATCAGTTTCAATAAATAAATATTCCACCACTTTCATGCAGCGCCATCTAGCCCCAAGCTAAGCAGAGCTTGTTGTGTTATGGGTACCTACCACAGATATAGATAGACCTAGATAACGCAAGTATCACGATCTGTATAAAAACCAAGCGTGCCATTTTTTGACTGTACGCAGTCTAATACGAATGTTTTGTTCTTCTCAAATTTGCTATTACCAGGTATTGCTGAGGGTATAAGATTAAAAATAATTGTTTTTTTTTTAAATTAATTACGCATACTATTAATCTCAAAATGACTTACCGGTGGAAGGAAAAGGAGCGCGAAAGTAGCCACTTACGATTTTTGTACGTAAGCTAGGCACGCGAAGTAGTTGCTCTTGCGTTATCTAGGTCTATCTATATCTGTGGTACCTACTTACTTAAAAAAATCAAAAGTGTTTAGGGCCTAAAGCCTTCACGTAATGAATTGTCGCATTATTAACCTTTTAAGCGCTTGGCAACTATTAGTTGCCGTGCCCCTAGCGTCGGGCCAAAATTGCTACAAATCAATCAAATAATACCTACAGTAAATAAGGAGAAACAATCGTGTATCGATTTTTAGTTTTTGTTACATAAATAATATCTCAATTCGATAATGGTTTTCGTACACAGTCAGTATTTTGAAAATAAATCGAAAGAGTCATACATGTTGTCTGTCGCAGAAATATGACACGAGCTAAATATGTCATATTTATGCGACACAAGCGCAGTTAAATTAATAAGAAAACATCAAGCCAAAAACTTCCGTTTAGGCTTCTTCCTCCTTGCCAAAATCAGATCCTTGCCAGCCAGTCCAGTCACAGATGCCTTCTCAGGCATCAGTCTCATCAGTCTAACTTCTTTCTTCTTGTCTTCTGTTTGAGCTTTATCTTCTTTCTTCTTCGGTTCTCTTCTTAACGGGGATCCTGGTAGATGTTCCATCCAGATGTATTGCTCCTTTTCTGATATGCTGGTTTGGATACGGAATTTTCTTGGCGTCTGAAATTCGATAGTAATATAATATAGTATTCAAGTATTTATTGCAATCCATATTGAACATTCAGGTGGAAGGTTAAACAGATTCGAGTAACAATTATGGACCCTGTCGGGCACAGCAACATCAAAATTAAGATGAGAAGAAGAGAGGGAGAGCGCATTTTTAAACATTAAAAAAAAAAAAAACTTAAAAATTTGTAAAATATTACATACATCCATACATAAACTCACGCCTTTTTCCCATGGGGGTATGCAGAAACTACAGAGCGCCATATGCTACGATTCTTACATACTTCTTTTGCTTCGTTTACATTCATACATGTTGTCATACACACACGCCGGTTGCGAGTACTACGCACCTGACCTTTCTGAAGAACCTCACCAATAAGGTCGATGTATGTCCATCTAGGGCGTCCCCTCCCGGCGTTCCCACTTACATCTGCCTTGTGAATACCTTTCGTTAGTCGCCTTTCATCCGTAAAATATTACTCAATTAAATTATTACCTTTGTCAATCGCTGTGTAACATTTATTAATACTATAACTATACAATAAAACTATTCTAAATTAACTGGTTACATACATACCTAAAAATAAACAAACAAAAGAACAGTAAACCAATTATAGGGCATCAAAAAACTCATCCGCATCGCTATCAACGGGAAAAGTGCCCAGAAGACTGGCCGCATTGCCACGTTGTATGGCAATGCTGATTCTCTGACCGAAATAAAGGCCAGCCCTCTGGTCACGTGAAGAGTCGACCAAACGCTTGGCGATGTCCCTGAAAACTAGATGGGCATTCGGACCCCATGGCCCGAGTGTTTCAACCCCAAACGGTTCAAATATATAACTTCCAATAAGGTTGTTATATTTTCGCCGTTTGAGGTTTTCAGCATCTGCGGCAGCCGCACCAGCACAACCCGCCGTACTAGGAAGATGCGATGCCTCAATTATTACCTAGTTATTATACTGATATCTTGTACCATATATTATATTTATTATAGTATTTATTTATATTCAATTATAATTATACAAAATTATCATACATTTATTTAGTAGTCAAATCAATTTGTCAAATTATCTGTTAGAAATTCTTCCATGGTGTAGTAGGCTTTGTTAATTAAGAGAAGTTTCAATTTTCTTAAAAATGAGTTGGTTTTTTCTATTTCCTTTAGGTTTTCTGGCAATTTATTATAAACTTTTATGGACATTGAATATGTACAGACGCCAGCACATCAAGTTACCCCAATGTGTCAAATTTCTTTGATCGTTTTTCAACTTTATTTAAAACAGAATAAGGTTCATATTCAATTGGGAAAAATTTACACATTGGGGTAACTTGACGTGCTGGCGTCTGTACTAGAAGAGTGCATTTTAAGATAGGAACGAGGCAGATTCAACCTGTTTTTATGACGCAAAGAAAGAGTTGTTTGTATATCTCCTCGTGTTTTATAAAAATCAGGGAACCCACGGACCAGTTTACATAATTCCAAAATATAGCCCCATCGGTCATCAGTCCTCCGTGCTATGTGCCCTGCCCACTGCCACTTCAACCTGCTAATCCGCTGGGCTATGTCGGTAACCTCGGTTCTTCTACGGATCTCCTCATTTCTGATTCGATCTCGTAGAGAGACTCCGAGCATAGCAGTAAAGCTAAAGTAGTTTTGACTGATTTTGCTAGTCATTAGTACTTTTGACTGGTTAAGAGTTTTGACTGCAACATAATTATGTATGTTCATCTGTTCCCTCATAACTTCTAAAATACTTATCATAATATGATAAATGAGGTATCGTTGGAAGCATTTTGTTCGTCAGCTGGTGGCATACGACCATGGCTATAGAGCGTGATTTACACAACAAGACTCCTCCTTCGTGCCTCCGAAAACACGTTAAGGCGTTGGTAAAAAGGTGTAGATAGGTAAGGGTCAATTTATACTAGCACAGAGTCGAAGCGCATCGAAGCGTCTATCCAAAACTGAACATAACAAATTCAACCTTAACTCCACAGTGTAACGCACACTATACTTCGCAAGAATGCGCGCGCACCAATCAGCGTTGTTCACGTGCAGACGCGCGTATTCCTAAGAATGCGGCGTCTTTTTTAAAATCCCAGAAGTAATGTGTGCGTTACGCTGTGGATTTAAGGTTGAATTTGTTATGTTCAGTTTTCGATAAACGCTTCGATGCGCTTCGACTCTGCGCTAGTATAAATTGACCCTAACAGTAGCAACATTCGATCTTCAAAAACGGCACACAAACGCACGCACGCGGCCGTTGACGGCGCGACGCGACACTGAAGTCAAGTGTGGCTACTTAGCAACATTTTAACGTGTCGCTTATAACTTATCTACACCTTTTTAGGGTCTCCCCACATTTATCGACGCAAAATCGGCTAACACCGGTCAAAAAAACCTTTATGTCAACGTAATAAGGGCGTTACTAATACCATTCGCATCGGCTCGGCTCGGAAGACGCGACGCGACGGCAAAACGAGCCGTTTGTCGATTAGCTGAGCGATAAGTCGAGTCGTGTGGTTGTACGCACTCGGCTTAAGCCGATTCCGCGTCGATTAATGTGGGCAGACCCTTACTTATAATATCATTGCTTGAATGTGTAAGAATCATACCATGTATTCATTGCAGACTTCTTCCACGGGCTCATAATTCGGTAAAGGAGTTGGTTTAGCTCGAATTGTCTTCACTCTAGCTATCAGTACCTTTGGACAATCCGGCTTTTGATACCTGGGAATAGAATATTTGATTGATTATAACCTCATCATCTTAACACGCCTGTATCTCAGTATTTTTGTGGGAACCATCAGATCCCACGCGGTTTTACCCGCATCGTTCCCGTTCCCGTGGGAATACAGGGATAAAAAGTAGCCTATGTCACCCGGGGACCAGCTTACCAATTGTGAAAAATTTGATTGTTGTTTTTTTGTTGCTCCAAAACGACTGGACCGATTTCAAAAAAAAAATTACCGTTGAGAGAAGCTACATTATCCCCGGGTGACATAGGCTACTTTTTATCCTTGTATTCCCACGGGAACGGGAACTATGCGGGTGGAAACGACGATCGCTGGTTAAAGATAAATAAATAAATTGGAATTACCATACTAGGTCCCAATGGTCTAGGTGGATTGGTTTCGGCATTATAATCTTCATCCAGCGAAGTATATCGCTTCTGTAATTGACAACATTTCAAAATTTTAACCTGTATGTTTTATTACGGTATATAAAAGTAAATCCAAAACGAGAGAACCCATATTTTTTGGTTTTTCGAAATTATGTAGGTACTTTTCATTCATAATTTTAACTTTGAAATTAGGTGCATTCTAAAAAGACGTAAGCGCCAAATGACGTCATTCATACGGTGGGATGGCGATACATCCTTTGCTTTACTGTGATACGTCAAAAAAAACTTAGATGTCACTGTCATTTAGCAGTTGTCAATGTCACACATTGACATTAGATATGTCTTGTTTGACATTAAAAATGTCTTGTTTGACAGTACAATTAACCCTTTAACCGCTTGGCTAAATATCAATTGTCGTGCCCCTAGCGCGAGGCTACAAATCGACAAAATAATACCTACAATAAATAAGGAGGGGCAATCGTTGTATCGATAAAAAAAAGTCAAAGAATTTTTTATGTTTTTATTTTAAATCAGCCTTATGGCTTCTACAAACAGGCGCGACACAAAGAAACCGCTAATGTTTTTGTGTCGCGTGTCGCGCCTGTTTGTAGGACCTTTAAATTAACCACCCTAATCACTTTCTTCGTATCACAATCGTTCATCTTTAAGCTAATAAGTAAATGTTTTTAACAGTTACTAATTGTTTAACCTTACTAAATTCGAATTGTTTACATCACAATAATCTCTTATTAATCGACTAGGTACTTTTTTTCTTTTCTTATAAATCTACCTACAACAGCAATGGCTAAATCTTTGTATCACAATTGTTTAATCTTACTATCTAAATTTTAATTACTTACATCAAAATAATCTCTTATTATTCGACTTTTTCCTTTTCAAATCAAACTAAGTATAATAAATCTTTGAATCACAATTGTTTTTTTTGTTTTTGCTTACCAGTTACTATACTCCATTTGTTTAGGTAATTAAATAAAGGTAAACAAAAAAACCACGTGACTTAGTTAGCCGACTAAACGTAATATCACTCACTTCACTTGTCATGCTATGTCACAGTTGTACTCTTCAATTTAGCAACATTATTAACGAATTATAACGTTGCTAAATTGAAGAGTACAACTGTGACGTAGCATGACAACTGAATAGACTGGTATTACGTTTAGTTGGATAACCACGGCACGTGGTTTTTTTGTTTACCTTTATTTAATTACCTAAACAAATGGAGTATATTAATACTTTACATCACATTCATTTACACATATTCCTCAGTATACTATAAAATACCTAATAAGTTTTGATTACCTATTAGATCAAATGCAATGATTTACGCATTTATAATAAGTAGGTTATAGTTGTTACAATTCACGAGCGCACTTTTCATTTAGATGTGTGTTGAACTGTTACCTATTTGTAACTACCTATGAATGACGTCCGCGCGCAACTGTTCGCTTCGTCGGGCACACACACAAGTGCAATGTGTACCTACGTGACGTGTACGTACACGAAACCTACACGCAATGAAATGAAATATGGGACTATTTAAAAGGGGGTCTACAGACCAATGTTCTTCAATAGTGAGCCTTTTATTCCTTGTAAAGAGCATCGTAAGGGCTAAAAAGATATAAATGTCATGAACAGTCACATCTTGCCACCTTTTTAAACGAGCGTACACCCTTAGATCCGTATGCCTGACATAGAATTGGTGATATTTGTTAGTAAAATAACATATTTTTTCTACTAAATCATTGCCACAAAAATGTTCAAAAATATCCAGTTCCGAGGAGTCGCTGCTCAAAGGTACTGAAGGTGATACCCCCGAAATAAATTCGTCAAAGTTTTCTTTATCAGGTACAGTTATGTCTAACGTCCAATTAATGCCTTCATTGTCGTCATGATCCTGAAATGACAAATTAAAATTTATTACGTAAGTATATTATTTTTTATATTCATTAGGTAGGTATATAACTTTAACAAAAAGGAACCTAGTTAGCGTTCCTGCACACGATGCCGTCACCGCGCCGTCGCCGCGCCGACGCCCGCCGCACAGTTACACTGTAGAATACGAGTCGCGCGAAGCCCGCCACCGCGCCGCCACCGCGCGCGTTCCCGTCCCTGTCTCGTTTGATTCATTCCATTGATTCCATTACCGACCGCGTACGAACGTGCACGCCGCGAGATCGCACGCAGCCGGTACCTAATGGAATGAATCAAACAGACAGGGACGGGAACGCGCGCGGTGGCGGCGCGGTGGCGGGCTTCGCGCGACTCGTATTCTACAGTGTAACTGTGCGGCGGGCGTCGGCGCGGCGACGGCGCGGTGACGGCATCGTGTGCAGAACGCTTATTAAAGTTATCTTTTTTTTTAAAGATAACTCATGCACTAGGAATAATTCCTGTGTAGCTTGGGACTTCACAAACACACAAGTCACGGACACAAAACAGCTACACCCAAACTCGAATAATGATTTATGAAAGAGAGAGAGAGAGAGAGAAAAAGAGACAAACGCGAGTGCGAGTGCCTGTCCGGCTTGGTAGGTACTGTCACAGTACCTTAATAATGGTAAGGACAACATACAACACGGTTCCAAATTTGAACAATCAATAGGATATATTTCGATTCATCAAGGAGTTACCTAAACCCAACGAAAGTCTTATTTATACCTATACCTACTGAATAATTTGCAAATAACCTAAGAAGAAATTGAAATAGGTACTTACCTTCTCCATCACTTCTAAATTCTATCGAATCGGATAATTTCAATTCGTCGTCACACTCGTTGTCGTCACCTTCTAATATTCTTAATAATTCCTCAGTAGTCGTCATTATTGAAAATTGAAATGTGACTATTTTATCGACAATGCACAAATACCAACGAACAACATTAA
Source organism: Euplexia lucipara (assembly GCA_921972225.1). Lineage (NCBI taxonomy): Eukaryota > Metazoa > Arthropoda > Insecta > Lepidoptera > Noctuidae > Euplexia > Euplexia lucipara. The sequence goes on along the minus strand of OV179172.1, from coordinate 8,448,168 downwards.
TGGAACTTTCCATTCGTTTGATCCGCTTGTGACGTAGGCAGTGGTCGTATTAATGTGACAGCCGCGCTAGACTAACTAGAGAAATATGTTGCAAGCATAGGAGTCAAGGGATGGGAACTAACGTCAAATGTTGGCATTATACAAAGATCGTGAGGGATATTTTTCTTATGAATAATAAGGAAAAGAATTAATAACACAAGGCAATATGTTAAATTTAACTTTATTTGGTATGACACCGTTTATTTTATGCTGAATGATGCATTATACCTGATTATTTAACTGTTTGTTATTTCGTTTTTAAAATGCGCATTGCATTGTATCCCATCCCTATGGTCATATTTATGCGACGCGCGCGATAGACGCCGAAGAAAATTTCAAGCTGCCAATTACTTATTTTTGTTTAAGTTTTTTGAATGCTTAGAGTTATGACACATAATTTTAAGTAATTGTTGTAAATAATAGCTCTATTTAATAATAGTTTTAGTTGTACCACGCAATTAATAGGACGAAAATAGAACGAAAAAATCATGCATGTTCTCTGTCGCAGAAATACGACACGCGCGGTAGGGACACGGAAATATTTGTCGCATATATGCGACACGCGCGGTTAAAGGGTTAAGCATGTTACAATTACGATAGACGCGGCCGAATTTATTTTAATCTATTTCATTTAAGTAGTTATATTATTTTATTTTAGTTGAAAATTACATTGTCAATGATAAAAACCTCAAAGAAGCAAGAATGAACAATACTTGGACACGTTCTTCGTTTCACTTTTATTCTTCTTAATTTATAATAAAAAAAATTGAATAAAAAAATTGTCACTTATCTTTAAAATGAAAGATTCTGCATTCCTGCTTCTACGAGGTTCTTTTTTCTAAAGCTATTATAAATGGAGTATAGGTTGTATCTATCAGGAAACACCGACTCCGGCAGGGAATTCCACTCCTTATGGTGCGGTTAAACGGCCCGCTGTAACATGAGCCGCACCGCGCTGCACCATCCGTGTAGGCGCGGCTCAGCTTAATTCGGACGCAAGCCTGCTCGTTCAAACGACGCGGGGTAGCACGATTCTACGCGAGCCGAGCCGTCCGTGGAGATTTAAACATTGCGGGATGCGAGAGAGTTGAACATCTTCATTGCTCCACTCCATCTCGTACAATTTTTCAAATTCTTCAAATTAAAAACGTCGCTAAAAACAAAATGGGTCTTCCTTCGTCGCGCGGTCTGTACCATCTGTTTAGACGGCGCGTATTAACACAATCCGAGCCGAGAATGGCGCGCGCGCCTTTGATCCGTGTCGAAAAACCCGACAAGAAATGGATCGTGCGAACTTTGCCGAGCCGTGCCGAGCGTAGTTGAACAGCGCGTGGCGCGCTGAATCACGAGCGGAGCCAGGCTCGGCTCGCGTGTTTGCGCGCCGTTTACTCGTACCTTTAACTGCACACTATACCTGGTCCAGATCTCCCGCATTCCCCAACTAGGTCCGGTCTTAGACTTGAACCACGTACAATACGTGGAAGGCTTCCGGAATGGTAAGCCGATGCTTCTTGCAAAAAGAATATAGTCGGTAGCATACAACTTTCTGATTTCTGCTGTGATTTTCTGAAAACAAATTATCAATTTTTCAAAGTTATGTATAGCTTTTACCTGACGGGTCGCGTCGGGGCGCATCGGTGCTGATTTTACACTGTTCTTAAGGGAATTTAGGTTTCGATACAATAATTTAGTATTAATATAATAAACTAGCAGACGTCCCGCGGTACACCCGTGTAGGTTCCGTTCCCGTGGGAATACAGGGATAAAAAGTAGCCTATGTGTTAATCCAGGGTGTCAGCTAACTGCATACCAAATTTTATTAAAATCCATTCAGTAGTTTTTACGTGAAAGAGTAACAAACATCCATCCATCCATCCTCACAAACTTTCGCGTTTATAATATTAGTAGGATTAAGTAGCCAAATGATGAACATACTTTTAAATTTCTAAATACATAACATAGTTATTATGGATAAATAATAATTACACCTAGACACAGAACAAATGATCGTGCACATAAGACAAACATTTGTCCCGGGTAGGAATTTTTCATTAGTCAAGTTTTTTTTACCAGTCCGTTTAAGCGATTTACGCCCGATATTAATATTCTATCTCAATCCAAATCCCGATCCTTTGTTTTTGACGGCTGCTTCTGATTGGACATCTTTAAGACTCGGATAGGCGAATTCGGTCGTTGATTGGTTACAGACAAAGATCGGGATCAAGATAGCAACCGAGATAGATTATTAATATCCAGCGTTAAACTTTCAAAGAGGCAGGTATACTTACCTTGATATGCGTAAAGTCGTGAATATTAATTTCTGGCAAAACTGATGGGTCCTCTAATCTCAGGAGTCTTCTACCATTGATATGGTTATCAATTATACATTCCTGTAATCGAAATATGAATGTAATTATTAATAATACCCGCCAGCCACTGTCACACTGCAGGGCAAAGGCCTTTTTAACCGACTTCAAAAAAAGGAGGAGGTTCTATGTTCGTGTGTATGTATTTTTTATGTATGTTACCTGATTTCTCCGCCGGTCCACAAGGACCGATTCTCGAAATTCTTTTTTTGTTTGAAAGAGTAGACTCCTGAGGCTGATCTTCGGAGATATACAACGGAACTCTTCAAAAATAGACGGCAAATCTAACGTGATTGCTGGAATCGCTTGGATGTTTATTGTTTATACAACATCATGACGTACCGGGTAAAACGGGGTGGATAGAAACTCAAGGGTGAATAGAAACGAAACTTTGAAGAGGATATTCTCGTAAGTTAAAAGTCATTGTTCACATACGAGGACTGTAATGCTTTTAAATAATGGAGAAAAATAGTTTCGACACCTTGTTAGTATCAAACAATATTAAACTAGCGTAAAAATCCTCCTCAAAGTTTTGTTTCTATTCACCCTTGAGTTTCTATCCACCCCGTTTTACGGTATCATCAAGCCTGTATGCTCAGAGGGGTAGGCAGATGTTTTCAATATACCTAGATTTCGACAGTTAGGTATGTTAAGTTTCATTTATTAGGGTTAGGTGGATAACCCTATTATAATGACATGTATTGTTAACAATTAACAATATAAAATGAATTCATGGCAAATGTTTGTATGGGAACAACTAAAAACGGAAAAATAAAAAACTTTTTTACAAAATTCGGAAGTCGGTGGCCCATCAAGAATAAGACAAAAGTACCAAAGCCACAGACTTCCTAATTTAGAGTTATTTTACACCGTTTAGTGTTATTTTTGAAGTCGGTATTATTTTTTGTAAATTTTTTTTTTCTCATACAGAGAAGGCTCGAGCATTGATCACCACGCTTGCTCAAGGCGGATTGGCAATTTCAAACGTATATTAGATATAAGACCAGGTTCTTCACGAAGTTTTTTCCACCTCTTTCAAAGCTGTCTTTCTTATATGTATAAACATACAATACAGTATAATTATGTAAAAGCTCACAATAGGATAAAGTAGTTTTTTTTATCAAAATAGCTTTGTACATACATATACATAAATACATAAACTCAAGCCTTTTTCCCATGGGGGTAGGCAGAAACTACAGAGCGCCCTAAGCTACGATTCTTACATACTTCTTTTGCTTCGTTTACATTCATACACACACGCCGGTTGCGAGTACTACGCACCTGACCTTTCTGAACCTCACCAGTATGTCCTTCTAGGGCGTCCCCTCCCGGCGGCGTTTCCACTTACATCTGCCTTGTAAATAGCTTTGTTCATTATGAAAAATGAAATAATACTGCCTCGGTCGATCCCCGGGTTGAGAAAAGTGCTTTTGAGTTTTTCCATCTGGAATGTCTCAGAAGCAGCCTGGAGTCTGCAAAAGTGCCTAATTGATTGCTATTCGACTTTGACGCAACTGGTGAAATGTGGCTGTACTGCAGTTACACCAATGATATTATAAGTAAAAGGTGTAGATAGGTTATAAGCGCTCAGCAAGCGACACGTTAAAATATGCCTAACTAGCCACCACTTGACCTCAGTGTCGCATCGCGCCTTCAACGGACGCGTGCGTGCGTTAGTGTGCCGTTTTTGAAGATCGAATGTTGCTTAGGTAACCTATATCTACACCTTTTTACTTATAACATCATTGGGTACACCTGTGCCTAGTCCTTTGAGGATATTAAGTAAAAAATTATAATATTCTACTCTGTTTTTTTTTTCTGTCCTAAGATACACTGTTTGTGTGTAATGTCTGGTGGTATTTATAAACTATTGTCTTTAAATTGTCCCAAGTGATATTGCCTATCCCACTTCAGACCACGTACCCTATATCGAGGTAGTCCGACCACTTCTTCCATCCAATCAGCGACTTGTTTTTCATTCCATTGAAAAGGGTCTGGATAGTCAATTTTATCTAAAACTTCAGCACACAGCTCGTACAGGGTCAACGGAGAACGCAGGCATTGTCTTAGCTTTCTGAAAAGATATAAAATAAAAAATGTTTATTGGGTCTCCTCAAACGGTTACACACTAGTGTTGGGGTTGTCTCGCTCTTTCCCTTAATATATAGCTTACACTATTGAGACTTTATAACCAAGTAAACTTAAGTAATTTAAATGCAAAAATAGTCATTATCTTGGTCAGATTGGCTTGTCGCTAAAGAATCGAAGAAAAGGTTACGCTTACCAACAACCGCTATCCGTGGATGAAAATAATTTCGAAATGGACAGGACGATGTTGACTATGATAAGATAAGACTTAATAAGACATTGGTTGCTGCTACATGCGCTTCTAAAGGTACAACTGTGGTAATAACTTGGTTTTTCATACATTTTCTTCACAAATACTGGGAATTACCAACTTATCATTACAGTGCTACCGCCAAGATTTATTCTTACTGCGATGGGTTCTTTCAGTTCATTGTGGTCTATGATGATAATTTATATGTATGTACCTAGTGATAGTGAAAATTGAAATTAGACTCACTCACATAGGCTTTGCCTTAATACCGGCAGTCATAACAAGAACTCTTGGTTGTGGGATTGCCACCGATTGTTCCCGCCGTGGTATAATTATCTTTTTCGGTTTTCGTCTTTTATGTGGCTCAGACATCTTTGCCTTAACCTGCAAGAGACACAGCTTAATACCAACATAAAAGCCCACGAAGGCACTTATTTTACTCAATTCTTGTTTTTTGTTTTTGTTATTTATATTGTTTGTATTTTTGTTTTAAATATGTCCCTATCTATATTAAAAAGAACAACATTCTTAATAATAATGAATTACGATCTAGCCTAAAAGGCTAATAAGCAATTTAATTCTAACTTAGTATGTTACGTGATAGATTACGTTAATAACTAAGAATAGATAGTTCGCACTTTTACTCAAGTTCGTAGCACTTTCTTAGAGTCTGATATAATTAATTAAAAAACACTACGTTCATGTGTTATATGTATAGCACAACATTGTCACTATTTAATTATCCATTCACTTTGTACTCCACACTAATTCAAAAGGTTTAGTTCTTTTTAGCCTACGCACTAAGTTTGTGTTATCTAGCTGCTGTATTGCCTCAACATTCACGTGTCGATGAAGTCTGTGCTCGTGAGATTCAGCAAATTTTTGTATAGTAGTGGTGCCGAATTCCATTTTAAGGTCACGTCGAAATAAATGATTTTCTTTCTTTATTTACTGATAAACCACGCGAAAATAGGAATATTTAATATAAGTCCGATGTCACCAATCCGCCTTGCTTGAGTAAGCGTGGTGATCAATGCTCGTGCCTTCTCTATATGAGAAGAGGCATTTGCCCTGCTGCAGGACAGTAACAGGCTGTTATTATTATATTTTTTTTTTACGCTGAGAATACCTATTACTTACCATACTTATACTGCTATCATCTTCGTCGTCAGACATTTTGGTTTGTTAAAATAATTAATAAGAATCTAAAAAAAAGATTTAGAAAGAAATCTAAACAATAAAAAACTTCGCAACCTCTGAATGATTTTATTTGACAGAACTGTCACGTGGCATTTTTTTTTTTTAAAATGGTGTAGTATGTATGGAGGTGATATCAAAAAGTTGATAATGTTATCCAGTGGTCGCTTTGATTTGACAGATCAGTAATGTGTTTTTTTTTTAATTCTGTAAGTAGGTGATGTCAAAAAGAGGTTTTGGAGGTCCGATTTAATTTATTTTAATTAACCCCCGACGCAAAAAGAGGGGTGTTATAAGTTTCACCGCTATGTGTGTGTGTCTGTCTGTCTGTCTGTCTGTGAAAACAAAAATAATGCGTTTAAAATGTCGTGTTTGGATTCGTTTTAACCAGAATTTGAATCTACATACTTCTCATAACTGTAAACTCTTTTAAAAAAATTTAAATACAAATTTCCTTCCTTTCCCTTTAAATACAAAGATCCTATTACTTGTAGGTACTTAAATAAGTACCTACAAGTACTAGGATCATTCCTTACTTAAGCGGTACCCCGACGTGAAGTATAATTTCATGGCTAAAGTGTTATTTTTAACTTTTAAAATGTTTTACTTTTTTGCGGTGGGGGTTTTTTTTAATTTTTAGTTTGATTGTTTTATTAAAGAAATATTTATTCTCTTGTTCCCAGGTACATACCCGCCTTACCTACCTCCGGCACCTTATCGTGTCGCTAGCACAAGCGAGGGAGATAGACAGAACCCTCCTCATATTCTCACACGATTACTACGATGAGGAGATCAACAATCTTGTTAGGAGCATTGACTTTACAAAGGTAAGGATTAGATTGTCAAAGAAGAAGGTAATGATTGTCTTAGAAAGGAAGAGAAGCGAGAGGTTTAATTCGATTATCTCGATGGTTCGAGGAAATTTGGCTTCCTTCCTCTAGAGATGAGACGTTATATTGGAGACATGAGTTTACTTCTGGGTATCGCAAATGGTCACATTGACTGTCCTGAACTCGTTGCTAATCTGACATTACGCACAAATCTGATGGGGTTACGTCAACGGCCAATATTGAATGTATCTTTTGCAATGACGAATTATAGGCGGAATGTTTTCTCATGTCGACTTATTTTGCACCCGTGTTTCGACCATAAGACGGCTTTTGGCACAGTCTTTTTTTCTTGATAGCTAGTCGACTTATCGATTCTTAGCAAATTATAATGTTTACCCTGTTTGCACTGTCTTTTTAATCGACTTTTTGTTTTTTGTTTACTATATGTGGAGGCTTGTTATTAGCAATTTTTTATAATATTATATTCTTAATACACTGGATTGTTAGTCTGTAAGCCTCCCTAAAAATAAAATAAATAAATAATAACAACATCACGGGTAAACCGAAGGCGGGTGGATGAGCGACCATTTATTACCTATCAAGACTCCTCCGTGCCGTGGAAAGCAAGTAAAGCCGTTGGTTCAGGCTGTGAATTATACCCGAGGTGGCGGCGCGTCGTGTACGTACCCGCGCGCCTCTCTTAAGGCCTTATCATACGGGTAGCAATAAAAGGAGTGACTGTAAATTACAATTTTAAGTGTCAAAATTAATTAATTTGGGTTATATAATTACTAAGTGAGCGACTGACTGTAAGTGACGAAAAATCAACAGAATAGTATTTTACAAACGTTAATTTGAGTTAAGTACTTAAAATACAAAATGAGCAGCTTCATAATATTTCAGCGACTGCATTGCAAAAAAGGGGCATCTGGCGCTCGGCGGCCGCTCCCGCAGCACGCTCGCTTCGCTCGCTCGCCTTTTCGCGTTGCGTGGTCACAGTTCTTCTAACCTAGCCGTTTCCATTTTGAGTAACTGTTTTGTTCTATCTTAATATTGAAGTTGCCCTCTCTGTATTTCCAGTCGCTCACTTAGTAATGTAGTCGCTCGGATAAAATTTTAATATATGAAATGGATTTATCACAATCCTTTTTGTAAGCTTGTTCTGGATTTTATTATTAATCAATATTCGTCGTTAGTTTAGTTAATTTTTCGCTTACTCAAATTCATACCGCTCAAGTTATTAATACAGTATGTCATCATCAGTCGCAAAGCTTTTTTTTAGTCGATCGTTTTATAATTCCCCTTATCATACTAGCGGAGTGTGAACGTCCTCAAAGCGGAGCGGGCGCGCAACCAATTCGTTGCCGATACACAACGAACACGCCGCGCATGCGCAACGAATTCGGGGCGGACGCGCAATAGGATCGCCGCGAACAGCAAAGTGGACGCCATTTTGTACTGCCTCAAACAAACGTCAGCCCGTCAAACGAAAACGTAACGTATTTGCCACGCGTCCGCGACGTCCTCGCTGCGCAGCCGCGGCGTGTTCGAGATGCATTCGCTGTGCATCCGCTCCGCCCCGCAGTCGCTTCCAAATCGCTAGTATGATAAGGCCCTTAGACGTTGCGCGGGGAGTCTAAAGGTCATGGCACATTATTAGCGGCACCGCAACTGCACAGCTGCCGCACGCCGTCGTCGCCTTGAATTTAGGCTACGGCCACCTGCCAGTGCGCTAACTACGCATCGCCGGCAAGGTACCAGCTTGCAGTCCGCACGCCGCCCGCGCGCTGGCCGCGAGCTGCATTCAGTAGTTTTTAACAAACATCCTCACAAACTTTCGCGTTTATAATATTTGTAGGAGTAGTAGGATTTTACGTCTCAGTATACGACAAAAAAAAAACCAATGAATAATCAAGCTTTTTTTTTTAATTTTTTTTTTTTTTTTTTTATTTGATTAAAGGGCTTTGTTGCTTAGCGACCACATCGCCCAGTACAGAAAAATACATTATCTTACAGTCTATCTTACTACTAACTCATACAGCTGTTTAGCTTTCTCTGACAATGGGAAAGCGAGGATAGTGTTACAGATGCCGATGTCATGTGATTTACAGGAACCAAAGACATTAAATTTTATTCTAATATTTTCATTCCGGACACACACCATCAATATATGAATAACATCATCACCTACACCACAGTCATCACAATATGGAGACAATACTTTTTTCATTAAATAATAAAACTTCTTTTTTTTTTCATAATTACCAATAAAAAATGTTAACATTTTCTTAATTAAGAGTTTTATAAATATTTATCTTATATTTAGATTTGTGTTACATTAGACCTATAACTTATATGTGTAGTATTAAACTGTTAGTAACTATAAGTTGGTCAATAAATAAATAAAAGCCGGACACCATTTATTTTGGCCGGACACGCAATCACGAAGCCTTCTATGTCCAGCTATCTGGACACCTGCCCCCCTAGCCAAGTTACAAACGATTCGTATCTATTCTCTTTCTACAATCGAGAACGCCTCAAATCCCTTTGTTTTGACCACGTGACTTATCACCTTTCGCTAAGTCACGTGGTCAAAACAAAGGGATTTGAGGCGTTCTCGATTGTAGAAAGAGAATAGATACGAATCGTTTGTAACTTGGCTAGGGGGGCTGGCAACTCTAGGTGGTGAGGTTGCCAAAGTACGACGTACGACGGGACGTAGTCGCGAACGTAGTGCTAGTACTTAATTATTTTTTTTTTTTTATGTATGGTTCCAGGTGATGCAGATATTTTATCCGTACTCAATTCAAACGCATCCGCACGAGTTTCCCGGTATGGATCCTAACGACTGTCCGCGGAACACGAAGTTTGAACAGTAAGTATTGAGTTAATATAGGAGGAGAATGGATGGTAGGAGTGGAATTCCCTGCCTGCATCGGTGTTCCCGAGTTCATATGATCCCAATCTGAGTCGCCAGTTAATAGGCTTCTTTTGGGTAAGATTGTTCCATCGTCGAGCTCATCTCTGACCGCGGGACAAGATTGAGGTCCAGAGTAGACCCCATTATACACCACTATTTCTTAATTACTACTAAAAAAAAATGGCTGTATCCGTACCTGTTACTGATCATATTTGCGTAATAAAAAGTAAAAAAAAACGAAATTCAATTTTTAAATATGCCACTATTTAGTTAAACTTAAATAACGAAAACAGCTGTTTGAGGCGGGGCATGCTTGAGCGAGATAACACGAACGTGAGCGAGAGATGACGATTAATGAATACTACTATGTCATGAATAGTCTGTACAATATTTCCATAAATTGGGTAACTTATTGGGATATAAACAAACGCTAATAACTTTGCTGTTTATGAATATTATTTAAAAAAATAAAATTCATTTATTTCAGGCAATCACACACCCATAGTACAAAAAAATTATTATAAGACATTAAAATAAATTAAATTAAAAATAAGTATTAAGATAAAATAGAATAAATTATAGATTAAGTTAAATTCAATTAAATTATTATTACATATACTATTATATTATATACTATTATTTTATTTTTATTTACTATTATTATTATTTATTTATTGATACTTTACAAATATAATGAGAAGACCGTCTAGAATAAGCCTTTTAAGTATTTGTACTTATTAAAAATTAGTGGTGTATAGTATATGAAAAAGTATGTTAAGTGGCCGTGGTCGGTGGCCCGTTTGCGCGGAGCTAAAGGGCTGATCCTCCGCCCAATTTAAATAAATGACTTTTGTTTTAGATTTTCTCTATGATACAATTTTTTTTTCAGAGCCGTTAAACAGGAGTGTAACAACGCCTTGTACCCAGACTTACACGGCCATTACAGGGAGGCTAAATACACACAAACCAAACACCACTGGTGGTGGAAGGCGAACAGGATCTTCAACCAGCTGCAGTGTACTGTAGGGCATACTGGTGAGTTTTTTTTAGGGGTCCGTACCTCGAAAGAAATACAACAGAACCCACAGGACACTTCGTGTTAGTGCCTTGTGGGTTCCGTTCACCGGATATAGCAAGTAAGAGAGAGAGTTGTAAGTGACCAATGCAACAGCATTGGTAACTGTAGTGTTCACATAGTATCACTAACACTATAATTGGACTTGTCTCGCCTACGCACCACCGCGTGCTTCCTCACTGACGGTCGGACAGCGACTGACTCCCACTTTTATTTATTTGAGGGGCGTATCGCATATCGTGTCCTTGAAGAGGACGTGTATAGTTTAACCGGCCGTCTCTGTAGAGATATCTTAAGCAAAAAGTTAAGACGTCCAGCCAGAGTATAAAAAACTTAAAAGCTAAGCGACTACGCTAAGGGCACCCCCTGCGGGGTACGAGCCTCGGCTTAGGGCGTCGCTGGGAGAGGACAGCAAGGGACGGCTGGATCTGTGTGGTTATTATTTGGGGGCAGCGAGTTTATTATAACAACTGCTCAGCTCGCGGGCTGGCACACAAGCAAGGGACGGGAGGACGGGTAATTATCGGGGGCGTCGCGAGGGGCCTCGACGGCGAGGCCGGAATCGGGTTGCGTTCTTGCGAACTGTGCTGGTAGACTTATCGCTCTCCTGGAGGAGGGTGATAGCGTCATCAGGGACGGTGAGGGTGTGTCTCGGTCGCCGTATCTTAGAGATGCGGGACGGAGTGTATCGGGCGACTGACTCCCACTCAGTGCGCTCTACTTTATATAGACTATGGTCCGCACTACGTGACGTTGTGACGTATGCGCCCGAGACAAATCATAAGTATATTTGCATACACTACAGTAACAATGCAGTGTGATAGTTGCTGGGAACATAGATTATAATAAATTCGGCGTCTATCGTAATTTTAACATGCTTATTGTACTTTCGTTACAAAGTGTGCATTAAAAATAACCTTAAATTGATCCAAGTAGCGGGTGGAAGATGCTACTTCCCACCTTAAGGCGGGAAAGACTCATAGTAATTGCGTCCCTCTCTAGGGTGGGAATAAATTAAAAAAATAGAACTAAATTTGGTTTGACAGTCGTCTACAAAAAATCTAACATAATAAGGAATATGCATGTAATTTAAATTTGGTTCCAGTATTTTTTTTCCCGTTCTTTAATAGCAGAAAATATGAACTAAATCATTATTTTACTTTTTAATATCGTCATAATTATTTAAAATTAAAAATAAAAGTGCGAAATAAGCGCGGGAAATTCAAATTTGTGAAACGCATCACCATTGTTTATAACGAAAAATGACGTCAAATACTACGACAACAAGTTACGTTTACAAAACATACAATGTATAAGTATAATATGACATTAAGTATTGGAATGGACTCTTTATTGGAAAACATAATAATTGCCGTGTGTGTTGTGAATTAATTGAATGTTCAAGTTTAATTTTAGCTTCATAGTGAGGATATTAAAACATTTAAGAAAATGACTGGATGTGGTTTCGTAAAAGCACAATCTGATAATGTTTTTGCATTCAGGTACAAGCAATACCTGTAAACTGGTTTCTGAGCTTTTATCATGGTGAAATGGTTAGAAGAACGAAAACACCCAAAGTAATAGTAATAGCATCATAGTAAATGACGTAATCGAAAAAGCGCGCGAAAATGGCGGCGTTTAAACAGCTCAAATTTATTCTGTATTATAAATATTTTTTAAGCTTCATTACTGCATTTTTAAATATGTTTATATTTTTTTACTATGTTAAAACGTTCGTTGTAAACAGTGAATTAAAAATATGAAAAAAATACATGCATATACCCTATTGATCCAAGTAGCGGGTGGAAGATGCTACTTCCCACCTTAGGGCGGGAAATACTCATAGTAATTGCTACCCTTTCTAGGGTAATAAATTTAAAAAATAGAACTAAATTTGGTTTGACAGTCGTCTACAAAAAATCTAACATAATATTAAGAAAAAAATGTTGCGGTCTTGTGAGTGTATTTAACAGCCAGTGTAAATTAAAAAAAAATACTTAGCGGGTCCGCCCGCGCGCGGCAGTAACGCGGTGTGTTCCATTATTTAAAATTTTAAATAGACTATTTATAATTTGGCGGGATACGAACTCTGTAAGCTATATCGGTTTTTAATCTAATATCTTATTAAAAATGAGTTCATGTGATTCTGAAATGTTGACCCCAGATTCTGTTATAGACGAGGCAAATATAGTTATCGAAAATCTATTGCCAGAAATTTTGAAGGAAAGATACCTAAATACATACAATGACTTTAAGAAGTGGCGAGCAGATAAGAATAAATATTTTCGAAAAACTACTATTTTTATTTTCCTTTTATTCGAAATTAAAAGGAGAGTGCTTAATACTGGTGAAAGACATTGTTGGGGTTTGTATCCAAGATTATTAAAAAAAAAGCTTCCGATCGTTTAAGAACTGTATTCCGTGCAAAGACAAGATGACGAAGGGAGAACAAACAAAAAGTGCCATAGTGGCAGGTACTTATAAATAAATTCTTAACAGCTAATTAGTGAATGCGGTGAGACAGGTTCCTGCGTTATGGCTAATGATATTCTAGTAGGCGTTTACGTAAAAAACCTTATTATTCTAAACAGACATCAATTCCAACTCGGACCGCCGGCCGGGCTTGCTTCGCTCGGTCGTCTAAATACCTCGTATTATGGGAATTGATTCCTTTCGACTCTCGTGGAACAATCTACTATACTTATTTAACTTCTGTCTGATGCTATTGTAAATGGAATATAGCTAAAAAAAAACATGTAAAAGTGTATGTATGAATCTATTTACTGAAATTAAAATATAAAGAAAAAGAAAGAAAGAAAGAAAATATGTTTATTTGGGACACGCACAGAAATTTAACAGTATAAAACTTAAACTAAAGAACAATGCCCACGGCGCTATGGACAAATGTACTCAATTTAACATTGTTGTGTCTTCATCAAATTATCTTTAAAATACTCGATGGCATGTCTATATACTACCTCAAAAGATTTAACACAAACGACAATGGCATTTCCGAGATATTTACAAAAATGAAATTACTATTTTGAGGTTATGTTAGACCAAAAATTAGTTGAAAAGTTATTTAAAAGGGTCTGAATAGGTTTACGGGTTAGCTTGGTGTCTTTGAAGCATATTTGTTTTTGAACTAAAAGGCTCGACTCGACGCACAACGTACCAAAACCAGTAGAAATGACAGTATTGTACTTATTGCAAAAATATGTCAGACGCAATAAATGTCAAATAAGGTTGTACCCATACTGATGAGAGATAGATTTCCGTAAACCAGCCAGTGATATTTCACGAATACCACTTGGCGCCGATGCCGTCGTTTACAACCACTGATATTAAAAATACTATACTTAGAACTCTGTTATTACCTACTGTACAATAATAGATTGAACAATCAACACAAAATCGATATCGTTTTATTTTATGTAGGTAGGTATGCACATTACCCGCAAAAGAAAAAAACGTAACGTAAAATTATTTTTTTGAAGGCGGTTAAAAATAAACATCCCTAGTATTGACAGCTGATAGTAAAAAATGGCGTTCTATAACGTAGGAAACATAAAAGTACTAATTATTGTTCAAAAAACTATCCCATTTTAAATGATCATTAAGTCTTTTTAAAAAAGATATTTTTATTTTAGATATTTCATGTCGTTTAAAGACTTGAGACACAAGTGATTTATCAAGAGTACTGTTCCTGGGCAATCTCTTTTAACATATTAAAAGATAACAAAAGAAAAGAAAGAAGAAGAATAAGATAAGAAGAAGAAAGATAAGAAGATTATTAGATATCATTTATCATTATCATTTTATCCACTCCCAGGTTACGTCCTCTTCTTAGAAGAAGACCACTACGTCGCTGAAGACTTCTTGCACATCCTCAGTCTTCTGAAGTCCACGGCGGACAAGAGCTGTCAACAGTGCGAGATACTTAGTCTTGGGACTTATCTCAAGACTTATCAGTATCATGTGAACGGCGATAAGGTTAGTTAATGACGTTAACTATATGTTCGTTTAAACAGATACTGTTAGGCTGCACGTCAAGGACAAATTCAAGGTCAAGGGCAAATTGAATTTCAAGGTCGAACCTTCATTTCAATTGGCTATTTGACAAAATTTTATTTTTTAGTCCCTCATCTAGATTACAAGAAAATATTCGACACATATTTTTTCTTTTTCAAATTGATGGAACACTGCTTAGATTAAGCGCACTATAGTTGAGGAGAGGAGGCTTGTAACGTTATTGTCTAGTATAAACTGCAGCCCTAGTCATATTACAAATTCTATTTCTATTATCACAATCGATAAGGCGACAATAGAAAGAAAATGGCGTATGTGGAATCAGCTGTTTGTCAACTGTCAAGTTTATTTCATTTTCTGCCATATTACAAAGTCTACTCGTCAACACTTGACAGTTGTCAAACAGCTGATTCCATATACGCCATTATCTTTCTATTGTCGCAATAGAATAGAAATAGAATTTGTAATATGGCTAGGCCTGCTGTACAGGCTAGTGACGTCATGCGGCATTTTGACTCGATGTATCGCCATTATTTTTTGATAACGTGAAAAAAGAAAAAATATGTGAAGTACAGCTTGGCAAAAAAGAGTAGAAAATAATGGAGGCGCCACTGTGCTATTCGTATGGCAACCCGTGGCAACCGCATAGCGTACCAACCTAGTCTTGATACTTAGCTGTTTTTTAGACATATTAATCTAATTTTGTATTATTCTTTAAATCAGTAAGTAATCACTTTTAATCTTGTCAATTAGAGACACAATAGAAAGACAATGACTGCGTGGACACCGGTGTCCTCTTGGGCGTAATGAATTAATTATTGAACAAGGACGTGTTCTCGTCACGCAACTGAATACTTACCTAAAAATAATAAATTGGGTAAATACTCCTGAGATCACAACATTGTTTAGGAATTATAAAAAAAGAAAACGTTACATTGTATAACATAATTTCTATATTTTATTCTAGTAAATCTTCCTCTAAATATTCTACCCCGAACACGTAGGCCGCCGTAAACTCATCCGAGTCATGTTCGGGTTGAAAGGTGAAGCTGCTATCATCTTCTAGATTTATGACTAATCGCTCTATTTCCTCGTTCATAGTTATTTTTTTTTCCAGTAATCCTTTTCTATTTTTATTACATGTTAGCACGAGTTCTTCCAATCCTCCTCGGTAATAGCTTGGAATGCATGTTCAGCTGCTTCCTGTAAAGACGAAATATTTCATTTATCCCCAACAATATTAATAGTAAAACATTTTTATCACACACTGCTAATAAGCCAGATATAGAAAATAACCCTTTGTTTATCTCCTTCCAGCACGATTTTGCTTAGAACGATGACAGATTTCCCTGAATTAAATAATAGATTTAGACTATGGCATGACAATTTCTTTTACATTTCTAATGCAAACGCAAGAACAAATAATTATCTCCCACTTAAAGTATAATTTACGAAGAAATTTAATTTTCATTCAGTTAAAAGTAAAGTCACCAAAGTATCAATTTATCTCAGCGCGCTATACCAGAGTAATGCAGAAAAAATGTAAACATAATCTATGTGCTCGACATTTATTGTTTCAAATTTCTAGTTATTCCTTATGCAAGCGAATTAATATAGCTTTGTATTCATCAATTAACACGTGAATCAACTAAAATCAACAAAAAAACTCTTACATACCTGTCTTATCAGCGTTTCTTTGGTAAACATTGTGAAGTTCAGAAAGAATTGTTTGGGCCTCATGTTCCGCCAGACATCGCCTGTACACCTTATAAATAACCTCCCTGCCAGCACTCCGAATGGTTTTATTAATTATTCTTCACTTTTTACGGTTATTTAATCAACGTTTGGTGGTCGAAATTAAAATTTTACGAAATCGTGAACTTTGTTTATTATGAGATGTCATTATTTTGGAATTGTTGCCAACAGTCAAAAATTTAGTTCCGTTTCTACACTTTTTTGCCAAGCTGTAGGTATTAACTCATTAGGCTCCGCGCGGACACCGGTGTCCGCAAACAATAGTAATTTAATTGTGTCTGGATTGCGGTAATTGACTAGTTAATACTGTTTCTACCTATGCATTGTTCTCTCTACATTGTATTTTCCCCGAAAAATATAGCGAAAGAAGAATTTAAACTTGAACTACATACAAAAAGTAAAGGCGGCTAACGAAGAGCGGCGGAAGAAACATGAAAACCTACCGACGTGGAACTTTCAAGTGTACCCGCACCTTTACACGGCGACTCAAAAGGTTTTAATGATGTTTATTTTGAATCTGTTTCCATACTGGCTCGGTTTAACTGACCAGCTGCTGTGCTATTCTGTAAAAATCTCCCAGTAGATCTTGAAATAAGTTAGCTGTCAATGTCACTTGTCAAATGCTATTGAAATTGACAAGTAATAACTTATGTCAGTGTCACCTGTCAAATGCTAGTGATTGACAAAGAGTTACAAATTATACAGTATTACTATTATTGCAATTTAGTCGATTCTCGATTGTGATAGTGTAATTCTTTTCTTTTTCTTTAGACTACGTTAAAAATAAAAATAGGTGCATTCTATTGATCTTCGCACAAAAATGTACATAATTCTGGACCGCGGAGGAAGCGTGAAGTGAACTGTCAATCTCTAGCAGTAGTATTAAATGATAGCTCACTTCACCTTACTTCACCTACATTTTTAATGGAAGATTTTTACACAACAGCTGAACTGTTTAGAAAGCAATTATGATAATAATATAAAATCCTAACCTGTATGTTCAGACGCCAGCACGTCAAGTTACCCCAATGTATCAAATTTCTTTGATCGTTTTTCAACTTTATGTCGAACAGAATAAGATTCATATTCAATTTGGAAAAATTGACACATTGGGGTAAATGATGTGCTGGCGTCTGTACCATTAGATATAAAAAATTCACCATCAACGCTTTTATTCCCCGATGGGATAGGCAGAGGTGTATGCTTGAAAGCGTAACGTCAATTCGAACGGTTGTTCAAATTGAATTTAGAACAAAAAAGATGACAAATGTGTTCAGCTGTTTTGGTCTATCATTTTTTTTAATAATTCTAATTGCACCTATTACTATTTTTTTGTCTCTGAATGACCTAAAGGTTGACTGGTAGAAAATGCCTAAGGCGTCTATGTACATTTGTGTGCTTGAGGTATTAAATAAATAAATAATTGACGCTTCGTTCACATTCCAGCTAGGAACAATTTTTGTCTGTATGCTTATAAATATTTACTAACATAATATTGTATGAACTAAAGGCTCGTACACAAAACAGCGATGCGACGTCGCATCGCAAAAAAAATGTGTGAGCTCCCTCTACGCATCGCAAGAACTTTTAACGTAATTTTATGCGTTGCGAATTCGCATCGCATCGCAGTTTTGTGTACGAGCCCTTAGCCGGCATGACAGCTTTAGGCAATGCCTTTTTGGAGAATGGTATTTAATATAACAAATAAAAAGCTGTTAAAAAAATAAAGCCAGGTTAAGAATTAACCTTTCATCTTATAGAGATAAAGTTGATTATTGCTTACACATTTCTTTCAGGTCTATATTTTTTTATCAGTTTTAAAATTATTTAGATTAAGTAGGTGTAGGTACTGTATCTTGGTAACTAGACAAAATGGCGACATAAAAAGCTTTTGCGACTTGCTGCCTCCCATTTTACCGCCAGATGGCACTGAAGTCAATATAGTTAGTTTAGTTTTTCTTTATACAGGGTGTAAGGGACAGCCCTCCTCAGACTGATGGGGTGAATTCAGTATATTATACTAAGATGACCGGTACAAGAAAATATTTCACGAACGTTATGGGAATCCAATAAACTTGATTTGTTTTATTATGAAAATATGAATTTCGCGGGTTACTCTGACACATCCACCTTAAACTCCAATTCAACTGCAAATCAAAATGGCGTCGGGTTCACTATGCCTGCTTCCATAGCCAAAATCTCGAACCTCAAAATTAAATCAGTTTACTTAACATTCATAGTGTAACATTATTTATTTGAAAGTAGGTACCTACGATTATTGTAGATTCGCTTATAATCCTGAATGTCTTTTAGTATAAAATTCTTGGTCTAGGACCAAGAATTGGACCGAGGTTGGGACTGCCTCGTTGGTCTAGCGGTTGCAAGCGCTACTACTGAGCATTAGGTCCCGGGTTCGATCCCCAGGTCGGGGAAAGTGTTAGCTTCTCTTAGTTAGATAGTAGTGTTAAAAAACAATTCAATACAAAATGCAATTGTAAGATCGTTACCTAAACGTGTTGAATATTGTATTGAATTGTTTTTTAAAATAAATGAATGCAGTTTTTCTTGTTATTAAAATCGATGACATGGTTCCTGAGAACAGATCTTCGTACGTCTTATAGTTTCAGACTTTCCCATACTGACCGATTTGAATGAGACACCCTGTATTATGCTAAATGGCGCTACTGGCGTTCGCTTCGCATGTCTTTTCTATAGTATTCAATCTTTTTGGTTTTCCTTAAGATACCACCATAGACCTAAAGATAGAATAGAACTGACTATGTATGGAAGCTTGTATAAAGGCATGTAATAAGCGCATTATGCTTTTCTGCGCATGGCGGGTGTTGAAAACGTAATTTAATTATGTTTAAAATAAGTTAGAACAATGGACTTATTTCAAGGGAGGGTACGATCGGCATCATTAACAGAACCGTTCTAAAGAATCGAAACAACAATGAAAATGTCTTACCATGAATTATTTCTTCGCTTGTCCTCTTATAAGTATCTTTAATCTCGTCGTTTTGAACGATCTGTCAGTATAGGCTTGCTTACACGTCCGAATCGACCTAATTTAATATCTTCCATTTGCTTGGTAATTTCTATTTTTTTTGCATTTAATGTAATGTCAATAATTATGACTCGTCAAGTCTGACTGCGGGGCGCCTGGCCCGATTTATTTTTACTAGCGTGTATTTTCCAACTGTAGGGTAAAGGCCTCCCTACTTTCTTTCCACTTCTCCAGCACGCGTAGCATGATCACCGAAGAAACGGTCTTTGTCGTGTCTCGGAAGAAAAGAAATTAAGTGTTCATGCTACGCAGGCAGGTTTATTGAAAGAAATTTGACAGATTGAGGTTCCTGTCTATATAATCTGTCACTTTGCCGATTCGTCTGTAGACAAAGGCCGTTTCTTCGGTGTTCAATGTGTTCATGCTACGCATGCAGGGCTTTTTGCAACCAGGACCTTATCGGTGGAGGCCAGCTGGTCCCGCCATCTTCGCTCAGGCCTAACGCGATGTCGTTTGCTATGTAAAGGAACCCATTGGGTCGTGCGTTTGGCCTATTGATCGTCTGACATGCGGCAGATGTATCCAGCCCAGTTTGAGCCAAATTATATATTCATGAAGACTAATACTTCCTTGAAATATGCCTATCGTTCCACTTAACACTTTGTATAAGTTCCTCGTCTATGATGAAGCAAAACCATTCGTTATCAGGCCTCTTTGCTTGACTTCGATGTTGAGCAAGTCTAAAACCGCGCGAATTTGCAGACCAATTAGCTAATACGTTTTTTTTTTTATTTCTATAAATGTTATAGTTATTTTCAAATCAAATCAAATCAAATCAAATCAAATCAAATCATTTATTTGCAAACATGGGTTTTTGGTACATAGCTGTTCTTTTTTTTTTACATAAGTAAGTCCTCCACATTCTACCGTCACATGGGCATGCAAATTTTAATAAATTCAAAAACTTAAAAAATAAAATACGAATGACTTAAAATAAAATAATGTCAAAAAAAAAAAAAAAAAAAATTATATAAATGTCTAATTAATTAAAAATAAAATGTCAATAATAATAATAAGTATGTCATTCAGAATAAAAGTAAATACATTTCTATAATTAGTGGCTATCATAACAATAATAAATGTAGTTAATCCGGTATTGATTCATCATTAATAAAGTCCTCAATTGTGTAATAACTTTTCTCAATTAATATTTCATTAAGTGCTCTTTTGAATTTGATTACAGGCATGTTTTTTATTGCATTAGGTACTCTATTATAAATACGCGGTGCAAGTCCAAAAAAACTTTTCTGCATTAGCGCGGTTTTACATTTCACATCACATATATGGTTTAAATATTGAGTCCGTATTGGATTCCTTCTGACCTCCGACAGTTTCTTAAATAATTGTGGATTGTTTTTTACAAACAAAGCTACCTCCAAAATATATAAGGATGGAAAAGTTAAAATTCTCAAAGATTTAAAATAGGGAAGACAGGTTTGCGTTGTTTTTAGACCTAGCATGGACCTTATACATCTCTTCTGCACTCTAAACACCAGTTCCTTATCGGTCGATTGCCCCCAGTAAATAATACCATACCGCAGAACAGAAGCAACTAATCCATGGTAGGCTGTCAAGAGAGCCTGACTGTTGACTTTTTTTGACAGTTGGAAGAGAGCATATGCAGATTTGCTTAGTTTTTTGCAAAGAGCTTGTATATGAGGTTTCCAAGTGAGTTTGCTATCGATCACTATACCCAAGAACTTAGCTTCATTTGCTTCGCCAATATTGCAGTCTTGGTATTCAATTTGAACACTTGGGGGCTTTAGACGTTGATAAAAATGCATTATTTTCGTCTTATTTAGGTTTATTACTAAATTATTGTTGTGTAACCAGTTGATTATGTTTTGTAAAGTAGTGTTTATGTCTTGCTCGTAATTATTTTTATTTGTACACTTGATTATAGCTGTACTGTCATCCGCAAAAAGAACCATTTTGTTATTTGTTACTTTCGGTAGGTCGTTAATATATATTAAAAAAAGTAACGGTCCAAGCACACTACCTTGTGGAACACCATATTTTATACTTCTTGATTTAGATACATGTATTGTTTCTAACTTACTCTTTGGACAAATTCTAGAAACTTCAACGCATTGCAGTCTATCTCTCAAGTATGATTCTACCAACTGTAAGACGTTTCCTCTTATGCCATAACTATGTAGCTTGTGTAACAAAATTTTATGGTCCACATAGTCAAATGCTTTAGTCATATCGGTATAAATTGCACATACTGGGTTTCTTTCATCTACCGGTGACATTATATTTGTTAATAGGTCAAAGAGTGCCATATTAACTGTGGTATTCTTACGGAACCCCTTTTGTTCATTACAAAATAATTTATATTTTTCGAAATATGTGTAAAAGGAATTATAAATGACTTTCTCAATAATTTTTGAAAAGATTGGAATTTTTGCAATAGGTCTATAGTTTTGTAAATTTGTTTTGTCATCTCTTTTATGTAAAGGTTTTATGATTACTTTTTTTAGTCTGTCTGGAAATATGCCATTCGTAATACACAGGTTAATTATGTGTACTAATGGAGGTGCTATTACTTCTTTTGTGAATTTTATGACTTTAGTAGAAACGCCATCGTATCCAACAGTACTTGTGTTTTTTAGGTTGGAAATTATTTTTAATATCTCGTTAATCCCAACAGGTTGCATAAACAAGGAATTTAGTGTCTGATTATTTAAATTAATATTATTCAACGAAATGTCAGATTTGTCAATATTTTCAATGTCATTAATAAAATAATTGTTAAATTCATTAGCTATATCTGCGGGGTGTGTAAACGACAGATTATCTCTATTAATGCGCATGATTGGCTCTTGTGGCAAACACAGTTTAGTTTTATTTATTATTTGCCAGGTAGCTTTCGATTTATTTTCGGCAGTGTTTATAAAATGATTATTTTGTGCTTTTTGTGTAAGCTTTATAATTTTTCTAAATAGTTTTGTGTAGTTTTTAAGAACTTTTTTATTAATTGAGTCTGAATTTAATCTGTACTCCCAGAGTAACTGTCTTTGTTTTTTACTACATATTTGTATTCCTCGAGATATCCATTTCGTTGCCTTGTTTGTTTTAATAGTCATAATTTTTTTCGGAAAACATAAGCCATATAAAAGAGAGAAATCATCCATGAAATTGTTAAAAGCTTCGTTTGCGTCCATAGAATCAAAAACTTGTAGAAAAGTTAGAGAGCTAAGATGCGTTTTAAAAGTTTTCAAATTATTTAAGCTCATGTTCTGCTTTTTAGTTTTCCAATACTGAAGTTTACAAGTTTTGCTAATAGGTATTTTTAGTATTTGACACGTATGGTCTGAAAGGGCCAGATCTTTAACTTCAGCTTTAAAGTTTTTTCGGTAGTTGTGTGCAAAATTGTCTATGCAAGTATGACTGCTTAGCCTTGTCGGAGTATAAAGTGCTAGTTTTAGATTGTACCTCATAAGAAAATACTCAAATTCTAATGTCGTTTTGTTTGATTTCAAAACATCGATGTTAAAATCACCGCACACTACGATTTTTTTGTTTGAATTTACACATAATTTAGTCAAGATATTATCTAATTTTTCATAAAATATTTCATAATTAGGTTTAGGAATTCTATAAATACAAATAATAATAATTTTATGACATAGTATCTCTACAGCACAGCATTCGAAAACCCCTGCAACTGATTGTTTTGCTATGTCTGATATTTCTTTAAATTGCAATTCTGCTCTGACAAAAATACACACCCCTCCTCTTTTTGCATTTCTTGAAAAGAAGGCGGCTGGACAAAAATTTGGAATATGCAATAAATCCTCATAGCCCATTTGTATGAAGTGTTCTGAAACACAAATGACGTCTATGTTGGTTCCTTCGTGGGATATTTCCTCTAGCTTTACAGTTAAAGTATCTGATTTATTGATTAGTCCTGCAATGTTCTGATGCAGAATACTAAGGTATCTAAAGAAAAAACTGAGAATTGACTTGTGATTCTATACAATAACTATTTTGATTTTGAGGGAGGCAGTCAACTTCTGAGTGCGTGGTAATCAGACTGCTTAAGCTAGATACAAGGTCTTGTAAATCTGATACAACAATCTCTAAACCACGATTATTTAATTTCCCATATTTTTTATCATAGGTTACATAATTATAAGGGAGATTAAGATTGGAATCTAGTAAATACGCATAGTTACATGTATTTATATCTAAGTATAGGAGGTTGTTAAAAGTTTCTATGCGGCTGTTAATCATAATATTGGAATCCGTCATATATCTATAGGTTGGTAAACAAATAATAAAGTTAGTGTGATTCAGTGGCAACAATTTTTCTCTAACAAACATAACGAGTTGTAGATAGTTATGTGTTTTCCGGAAGTCTTCCTCACCAATATAAATAACACAATAGTCCGAGTGAGTAAAATTTTGTACTTTACTTTCGATTTGTTCAAGTAATTGCCATAATCCACATGTAGGTTTGCGATAGTGACAGATTTCAAAGTCGCATATTTCTTTCCTTTGGGCTAGTGTGTATAATCTATTACAAGTTTCGCTGCTGATAAGGCATATTCTGTGTTTTCTTGAAGATTGTTTCACAATAATTTTGGCTTGTGTGTTTTTATTTGTTTTAGATGTGCTTGCGTTGTTCCTACCGTGTTTGATAGTATATTCTGTGTTCGTAGGGGACGAATGGTCTGTTTCTATGGTCTGTGTTTGTTTAGTATTTCTATTTTTTTTAGGTGTCTTTGTTTTTTCCTTTGCTTTATTTTGTCCTGGACTGTCGCCGGCTAATTCGTCATTTTGCATAATGGCGATTGATTGAGTATTATTTCTAATAGGCGTTGATTTACTGTTCTGGTTTATTTTTCGCTTGCGCCCTGAGCGCGGAGTCAAGTTATTTATGTCAGTTATATTTACTTCCTTGTAGGCATTTATTATTTTTATGTATTTTTGGATATCTGTTTTAAGCTTCAAATTTTCTGAATTTAAATTTTCTATCTCTTGATGTGCACTTTGTAAATCATTCGACAGTTGTTTGTTTTTTTCCTGAAGCTCAGAAACTGTTTGGCTAGTATTTAGCGACGTGTTAGGTAAACTCATCATTGTCGTATCGAAAAGAGCAGAACTATCCGTAGTTAAATCAAATAACGAACTTGTTCTGATCATTTTACGGTTGCGGCAGGTTACGTTATCATCCATAATTATTGCTCCAAAAAAATATTTTTTTCTACCAAATATTTACTTTCCTTATTAGTATGGTAACACCAAACCTAGTAGCGGTAGTTTTTTTAGTATATCTACTCACCACGGGGCCGTTCTGGCGCTAGTTGTCGTACATTAATCTGAGTTCAAAGTCCAATATTTAAAAAACAATCGGAAAAACGGTAATTAAGGTCTGATAATTTATGTAAATCACCAAACTTTTAATAAAACTGCACTAAATGTAGTAATTTTTCCAAAATAATCCGCGACGAAATGTTATTTCGCCTTTATGTACACAGAATTATTGTTTATACACCGTTTTTCACTGGAATGTTATTGTTTTCAATTGTCATTGTATTTGCTTTTTCACTTGTCGTAACTTGTCACCAATTATGTCACTTGTTTGTTTTAGTTCTTAAACTCCATCTAACCACTTTTTAAACTATTCAAGCCACAAATAATATTATTTCTGAATTAGAAATACGCTGCTCATGTCAACATTTTGTAAAATTTATAGGCCATTGTAGCGAATAAGCGATTTATTTTTGTTCATAATCTTTATTTTAGTTCTATTGTTTAAAGCTTGTCACACATGAAAAAAAAAACTGGACTCATAGACAAGGCGCTTATCAAATGTATTAGAACTTACTTAATTAAGTTGGTTGTGGTTGAAAGCATGTAAATATTTATTTAGAATGTTAGTTTAAAAGGTGTATTGCTTTTGTTAACTCGTTTTTGTAACATTGTAAATTGAGCCCTATGGTATAATTGTTTTACGGGTGTTTTAAATAGTATTAAAACAACCTCGTAGAGAATTATGAATGTATTCTCTATCTAAGCTGTACATAGTAATGCCTTGCTTATTCTAAGCATGCTTAGTTGTAAGTTGTATGTAAATATGATTTTAATATTATGTTTTGGTGTAGAATTCGTTTATGTTATTTGATTGTACTTTAAATCAACTGTCAATACTCCCTCCAAATTTGACAGCTCCAACCAATGTTGCCGCATTTCGAATTAAAAATTCTTCCATTTTAATAAAAAAATGCTGCCAGCTCCCAATTTAAATTTTCTACCATAAATTAATAAATTAAAATTATATTTTCAGGTGGAAATAACGCCATGGCATTCTAGCATGCATAACATGGGTTTCGCTTTCAATAGGACAGTGTGGGGTCATATAATGAAGCAGCAGAGTCAGTTTTGTGCGTACGACGACTATAATTGGGACTATTCGTTGTTACATTTGTCGCAAAATATGCCTGGGAAGGAAAAGTTCAAAGTTATCGTGTGCAAGGGGCCGCGAGTCTTTCATATTGGTGAATGGTGAGTATCTTATAATAGTTATGTTATTTTTCAGTAATCAGTATGAAAAATCGAGACTCCTGGAGCTGCCTAGCCTTTTCCCAACATGTTGAGGTCGGCTTCCAGTTTAACCGGATGCAGCTGAATACCAGTGTTTTACATGGAGCGACTGCCTGTGTGACCTCCTGAACCCAGTTACTGGGTAGCACGATACCCCTTTGTTAAAATGGTTGTCAGATTCGCGAGCTTCTGACTATCCGTTTTGACTGTCAAGGATCTACAAATGACAGTCAGTTTTAAAGACTTTAGCGTGAAGCAACCGATACCTAGACCTAGCTGTTCGGCTATGGAATGCTTTGCCTGTGTCAGTGAGACAAGCTCAAACATTACCATCATTTAAAGGAATGCTTAAAAATTATTACCTTTCTCCTAACACGTCTTAATATAACAGTCCGTTATTCTGTAAATTATTAGTATTTATGTATTGTATTTATTTTATTTTGTTTTCTTATTTATACCTACTTATTTTATATTTGTATGTTAATTATTTATGTAAATAGTACACCACAAACTGCCTACTCATCTTTTCTCCTCCTCCATCAAGTCCATCCAAAGGTTGTCTGTAAGAGATCGCTTTTAGCGATAAGGCCGCCCATTGTAACACCTTATGTACCCCTTAAAGTTATTATTTGTAAGTTTTTATGGTGTACAATAAAGAGTATTCTATTCTATTCTACCTACGAGCAAATTAGCATTAACCATCACTTTTGACAATTCCAGCGGATTCCATCACAAAAAGTCCAATTGCAATGCGTCCACAGTAATCAGTAAAGTACAAAAACTGCTTCAAAACGCTAAACCTTACATGTTTCCTACGCGAGTCAGCGCGACCGTCACCGCTGGGGGCGCTAAGCACAATAAGAAACTTGTAAAGGGTAATGGCGGATGGGGAGATATTAGGTAAGAATTCTTAACTTATAACTAGCTGTCCCGGTAAACTTCGCTCCACCTTAGAGCTCTTACACACGAACATGCACGAACGCATACGAATATTCCTCGGCGGCAGCCATTGACGAATCGGTGACCGTCAGAATGGCTGGACCAAGTGAGATATGTACTAAAGACTATGTGCACTATTTAATACCTATTTGCTACTATTTACTACCTAAAGTGAAATATTTGGTACCTTTGCACAAATAAATATATCAATGAAATAAAGTGCATTATAAATTTGTGTAAAAAATATATGTTAAGGTAGCAAATAGGTAGTATATATTAACATTAAAAACGCGGTTAATGCAACTCTAAAACTATGAGAACTTGGAAGTGGCCAGCCAACCTGATGTCAGGATGGCTGACCACTTTATTTCAATGATATATTTTGTTGTGCAAAGGTACCAAATATTTCACTTTAGGTAGTAAATAGTAGCAAATAGGTATTAAATAGTGCACATGGTCTTAAGGACATATCTCACTTGGTCCAGCCATTCTGACGGTCACACGAATCGACGTCGGCCGTTGACATTCCAACTTCAAAAATCAGCGGCAGCCGTCATTAGTTCTCTCAGTATACGAGTCTGTGGAGCTGCAGCCGAGTCGTGTCGACAGCAGCAGGTGCCTTTAAGAGCTTAGTATCAATTGATGTTGTGTTAACTTCTTAGTTTTAGCTTTAAGACTTGTCAAGTGTCAAATTGCCAACTGATACTTAACGGTCTGGAAGACATTTGACACCTGTCATGTTAATCAAGATGGCGCTGTATTTGAAAGATGTTTAATTCATTAATCCCCAAGATGACACCGGTGTCCGCGCTGTCATTGTATTTCTATTGTGTCTAATTGACACGATTCAAAGGTTAAGCAAACGATTATTTTAATAGACGGCAGTTAATTTTCATTTCTCAACCTAACCATGAGTTAATAACAATTCAAAGTCAATAAATTCACGGTATTATTTTTCAGAGATCAAGAACTATGCGCGAACATGACGAAGATTGGACGTCAGCCGCGACGCAACATTTACTACGCATAATAAAATTTGTACATACATTCCACGTGCTTTTATACTGAACACTTCTACTGAAACGAAGAAGTTATAATATGAACACCAATTCTGTTCACACAAGTCTACCCAGGATGAGTTTATTTTGATTCCGTATCTACCCTGATATTGTTGGAGCCTGTTACTAGATTCTAAAATCTATAGCTAAGCGAAATTCTAATTTCCTTCAGGTTAAAGTTTTACATGCATACAAAGAATAATTATCAATGAGAGCTATCGCGTATAAATTCGCCACTAGAGGCGCTAGTGTAGCGTGAGGTCTCTGAAACGTCAAATGTAACTGTTAAAATGAAATTAAGTGAAATGATATATAATTATTTCTGTAAGATTTGTCACCGGCATTTTCAGAATGACTGATCCCTGTGAAGAAATGCCGAAAGCAACTCAGGGGTCATGGTATCTTTTAAAGTCCAGACTAATTGTATGAATATATTATGCGAGTTTAACCATGCAGGGCAAACTCTGAAGAAAGAATCAATTCAGCTTTGAATTGACCTGTCCCGACAGATGGCATGCATGCTTCAGTCATTGTGTGGCTCAAACAGGTGAGCTACGCGGGTTTATGTCTAAGTACCCGATTTCTAAGGTTAAATTATGGCAAATATGAGTCAGTCATGGGTCAATGAATATCAGTGCTTTGTCTTTCAAAATTTTATGCCTGCCTTTTTTTCGAATAAATCGGGACTATACACACTGCGGCATGCTAGATATTTTTACAGTACAGTTTTGACTTTGTTTTCACTCCAAATTTTGACAGCTATACTTCAGGGCCTTAATCTACAGTGGCGCCAACTGGTGAGCATGGTAAAAAAAACGATAACCCTCATTGCTTTCGTCCGGAATTCCGGATGCTCTAAGGTAACAAAATCTGTCAAACAAAAGTATTTAAACCAACACATACTTTCTTTCTTTAGCAGTGGCATTCAGTACAACTCCCTCCGTAAAAATGTATTTAAAGTGAAGTTGAATTGAGCTGTCAATACATACTAATGCTAGGCATTGAGGCACTTCACGTTTTTTTTGGACGGGGTTACTTACTGAATCGATCGGCTGGGTTACCTTAGCGTATCTGTTGTCTAAACTCATGTTTGTTAACAACTACACAATATGAGCACATCTACCATTCGGAGTCCTCTTAGCAAAACGTAATAAAGCGCGGTTTTTCTCGCCAAACCAATGTCACCAGTACGCCTCTTAAAATAAAGTCGAAAATAAGTCTGTCGGCATTGATGCTCTCTCAGGCTAACCAAAGCTATTTACTACTCTATTTCAATAGTCATCATCATCATCATTTCAGCCATAGGAAGTCCACTGCTGGACATAGGCCTCCCCTATAGATCTCCAATAAGACCGGTTGGAAGCGGCTCGCATCCAGCGCGTTCCCGCGGCCTTAATGAGGTCGTCTGTCCACCTTGTGGGTGGACGTCCTACGCTGCGCTTGCCGATACGTGGCCTCCACTCGAGAACCTTTCGACCCCATCCCTCATCAGTCCTCCGCTATGTGCCCTGCCCACTGCCACTTCAACCTGCTAATCCGCTGGGCTATGTCGGTAACCTTGGTTCTTCTACGGATCTCCTCATTTCTGATTCGATCTCGCAGAAAGACTCCGAGTATAGCCCTCTCCATAGCTCGTTGGGCTACTTTGAGCTTATTTCAATCGTGGCAAGTACGATATTTGTTAACCGTTAGTGAAAACCGTGCTGTGTTACGTCCCCCAAAAAGTGTAAATAAAACGAAGTAAAATGTCTCAATAAGATGTTTTAAGAATAAATATCTATCACCTGCTTTGCACAAATTGAATTCTTAATGTGGACTTTACTGCCATCCTTAGTAGTAAGGGGTTTTAGAGGAAAGGAGATGAGAGGTGGTCTCGACAAATAATTAGTAGTTAATACCCCGGAAAAAAACAAAAAAAAACAGTTAAATTGTAAAAAGAGATGGTGAAATGACTGAAACAATAATATCAAGTACATTATTAACACTAAAAATACGCATTTCGGAATAAAGATGGCGGTTTGACATATAAACTGTCAAACAGCCATTTTTATTTCTCACAGCATATGTGTGACTATTGAAAAATCAAGCCTTAATAAATTCATTCAGATAAAATAAGACTATATAAAATAAGACGATTAAAGATAAAATAATAGTGTAAAAAATATAAATCTACTAAGGATAGCCGTAAAGTCAAAATGTTTAAAAATGTCAATATATAAATCATTTGTTTTTTTTTCCATCCTTTATTTGCCCACTAAACCATCGATGTACATTATAATTTTTTTTCTTTACGCTATAGCGTGCGTGGTACGTTTTAGAAGACCAATTTTTTAGGTGTTGCCACAAATTGAAAAAAGCTACTATAGTGTTATTTTTTTTTGTAAAGATACATTACGTATTAAAAATGTACTTATTACTTAGCTGTATATAATTTGTTAATAACAATGTAATGATTAAAGTCTATAGGGTGGAAGCACCGATTGTCGTACATAGAAACAAATTCGAAGAGTGACGCTCTAAAATGCCTAGATATTATTCTGATAGTTCGACAATCGGTGCGCTTACCCTGTTTACTGTTATTTAATAGTAATGTTGTGATTTTTTTTTTATACTTCTATTTCATTATACGGACAGAAATATTGACGATTTTTTATTTATTTATATCTATACGATACCGTCCTAAGATATTAAATGATATTTCATATTGTTGTCAATTTTGACAACTAATCTACATAGCTTGTTCTCTTTCTAACAAGAGTGTCATATCTCACTATTTCACTCTATTTTCTCTCGAATATTGTATGATGGTGTGAAAAGTTAGTCATTTTATAGATTGGTAACACTGGTTAGTTCTTAGTACTAAAATAATATAGAGGATTACTAAGACCTCCATTGCACATTTATATTCTCGACTCAAACCTAGTTTAATCGATATTTTAATTTAATAATATCGATTAGAAATTGTTTTAGTATATTTCTAATTCACCAAGAGCTCTTCTTACCTACAGTTAAAATGACAACAATATGAAAAGAAAAAAACTTCGAAATTTTTCAAAAACTTGTTTTTTTTTTCAAACTCAATATTTCTGTCGAAATTTTTGAATGGTAATTATTGTTTTTTTTTTCAAAAATGGTGCGTAACACTTAGATATTGAATATAAATAATATTAATAGCATTGAAATATTGTTGCCTATTATATGTATCGAGTCGAGATTTACATGTTAAATAATGTTAAAGTCTGTTATAACGATAATTATTGTTTTCTTTAAATAAAACTAGTGACCCGCCCCTTCTTCGCTCGGGTTTGATCTACTTTTCTGACTATATGAAAACATTGAGGCGAACGGAAATTGAGAGGGAGATATAAGTTAGTGTAGATAGAAAGAGAGGGAGAGAGAATTTTCTTTCTTTCTGTCTCTCATTGCCAATAACGTTTCGTATATCTAAGACACAGTGCAGGGGGTCGAGTCTGCTATTGCAATCGTGTCTCAATGACCGGTCAATGATCGATTTTTGACGTATAACGTCAAACTTATGACACATTTTCCATACAAAAACTGTCAAAGTTGTCAAATATTCGATCAATGACCCTGTCATTGAGACACGATTGCAGACTTGAGCCCCAGGTCTCTTGTCTGTATCACACTGTAGGAGCTAGAGTGCGTTCTTACTTCAGTCCGTTCAAGCGATTTTGACTTCTATTGCGTTTGTAGCTCGACATATGAAAGCTGCAGTAATCAATTGGTATTGTACCTGCGTTTTGCTTATAATGCCATCCTTATAACTATCGAATAGGAGTTAAAATTGGTTGATCGGACTATAAAACAGTTTTTCTGATTTTATTTCTAATGGTCTTTGTTTATATGATCAAATAACATGTAAATCTTCACTCAAACCCCTCGTTTACACCAAAGTATACATAAAAAAAAAACCGGCCTGTAGTTTTGTTTAACCTAAACTTTACTTTTAAAAAAAAATGGAAAGATTTATATGAAAAAATAACCTAAAAAATTTGAATGAAAGTTACATTTACTGATAGCCCAGCGGTTAAGGCCTCTCCTCTCATGAAGGTGGTTGTGTGTTTAAATTCCGGCAAGTACCACTGTGACCTTTTGCGCGCCATTTGTGTAGTTTCTAAGTAGGAATATCTTAGACATCTCTAACAACGGTGAAGGAAAACATCGTGAGGAAACCTTAACTTTCTCACGACGCCATTTACTCCCAAACTAGGCAGAGCTTGTTCTATGAGTACTCGACAACTGATAAACATACTATAAATATACACCACTAATGTTTAATTAGTAGGTGCAAATACTTAAAGGGCTTATTCTAGACGGTCTTCTCACTATATTTGTAAAGTCTCAATAAATAATATTCATAAACAGCAAAGTTATTAGCGTTTGTTTATATTCCAAAAAGTCACCCAATTTATGGAAATATTGTACCTACAGGCTATTCATGACATAGTAGTATTCATTAATCGTCATCTCTCGCTCACGTTCGCGTGATCTCGCTCAAGCATGCCCCGCCTCTTACAGCTGTTTTCGTTATTTAAGTTTAACTAAATAGTGGCATATTTAAAAATTGAATTTCGACATTTTTACTTTTGATTTCGCAAATGTGATCAGTAACAGGTACGGATACAGCCATTTTTTTTGTACTAATTAAACAATAGTGGTGTATATGTATGTTTATCAGTTGTCGAGTAAAAGATAAATTACAACCAGACACAGAACAAATTATTATGCTCTTCACACAAACATTTGTCTTTGGTGGGAATCGAACCATATAATTCTAAAATCGCTAACCTGCCTTGATCAAACGTGGTGATCAATGCTCGTACATTCTCTGTATGAGAAGAGGCCTTTGCCCTACAGTACCAAAGTACTAGTATTAGAAAATTCACAAATTATACAATGGTGTAAACGCGGTACATAAACAATTTAAGAACGTTATAAATGCACAATACGTAGACAAATTAAGTATAAAGTAATTAAAAACAATACTATTATTTTTGTGAAAGGGTCGTTTACACTATGGCCCAGGCTGGGGCACAACTTTTCTTGGTCCTGTACTAAGCCAAAAGCCCACTATTTAAATCTGAACCACATTACAGAAAAATGTCATAGCGCCGCGCTGGTAGTCTTTTGGGCACGAGTTTTCCCGTTGACAGCGATGCGCATGAATTTTTTGATGTCTTAAAACTATTTTTTGTTTATTTTAATATGCATGAATATAAATAATAAAACTCGTTAATAATAATTACTTAATTGAAATTCACAGTAATGTTGCGGTTATAATTCGAGTTAGAGAAATAGAGTATTTTATATAATAGGTTTTTTTTTTAATTTAAATAATCAAATGGTTGAAGTTGGACCATCCTAAGCCATAGTGTAGACGACCCTCAAAAAAATTGTACTACCTAGTCATTGCGTTGCTTGTGCTAAAATATTTATTTGAAAAAAAAGAATGTTGTTTTCAGCGCCCCTTAGCGGTCTATGACAATAAAGTATTAAACGCCTAATCGTCTTGAATATAACTTGAAATATTACTTAATTACGTTCAGGTACACATTGATCGACGCCCGACGGTGTTCGAACTAAAGTACCGGGTAGAACGTGGTGGTTAGAAAATCAATGGTGAAACAGAACTTTGAGGAGCATATTCAAGTAAGCTAGAAGTTGTTAGTTACATATAATAAAGAGGAAAAGTTTGATTGTTTGTTTGTTTGCATTGAATAGGCTCCGAACGTACTGGACCGATTTGAAAAATTCTTTCACCGTTGGGAAGCTACGCTATCCCCGGGTGACATACGCCCGAGACGGGTTAATATTCTATCTCAATCCAAATCCCGATCCTTTGTTTTTGACGGCTGCTTCTGATTGGACATCTTTAAGACTCGGATAGGCGAATTCGGTCGTTGATTGGTTTCAGACAAAGATCGGGATCAAGATAGCAACCGAGATAGATTATTAATATCCAGCGATAGGCTACTTTTTATCCCTGTATTCCCACGGGAACTTCAAAAAGAAGGCGGTACTTTTCGAGATATTTGAAACTGATAGTCTTGTCCCGCTGATAGTCTTACCCCACCTTACCTTACCTAATTTTATTTAGTTCGAACAACAACATGATCCATTTTGTTAGTAAAATACTTATTACTAGTGTTAGTTCAACACAAAACAAAGATAAAAAAATGACGTGTGGCACTCGGAGACTGCCGCGGTAAAGCTATTGCATAGCATTTTTTATCAACTCCTCTCCTCTCCCCCTCCCCATTCCTCTCCTCCCCCTCTCCCCTTCCCCATTCCACTCCTCCCCCTCTTCCCCTCCCTCCCATTCCCCCACACCTCCCACGCCCCTCCCATCACCCCTCCCGGCCCCTGCCTCTACCCGTCCCCCTACCCCCTCCCCCTCCCCTCTTTCCCCTCCCCACTATCACCACTATGCCTGCAATATAAATATATAATATATATATATGCAATAGCTTCGGCCTTCAAGCCACACCTTGCCCGTCGGAGTGGGGAGCGTGAGGTTTTTTCGTTACGGAATTTCTGGATTCGGTCCCCGCGCTCGAGGCCCGCGATAGAAGCTATGCAATAGCTTAAAAAAAAACTTGAAGAGGTGTCAAGAAACACCCGGATGAACCAAGTTCCCTTAGATTGATTAGTGAAGGAATTGTAAAATCCCTTTCGGAATCCCCCCTTTCGCAACGCGCGATAAGGAACTTCGTTCCAAAAATATCTGGTGGCTGCAGCAAGATGTGCTGAGAACGACAGAGCTTGAATATCCTACCCAACCATTCTCCCGACGTCAGCGAAGGCGAATAAGGTTTCACACTTTTTAGGACATGATTTTGGCTTTAGTATTTGAACGTATTTTTTATTTCTACCACAATATATCGGGGCCACCAGTAGCCTGTGGGGCCCCGTATCTCTGACACAGCTGATACGGCGATAGCCGCGCTCTTGTTGAAAATACTCTCCTAAAGTATATAGTAGATACTTACATCGTTATTGCTGGATATTAATAATCTATCTCGGTTGCTATCTTGATCCCGATCTTTGTCTGTAACCAATCAACGACCGAATTCGCCTATCCGAGTCTTAAAGATGTCCAATCAGAAGCAGCCGTCAAAAACAAAGGATCGGGATTTGGATTGAGATAGAATATTAATATCGGGCGTATAGGCGTATATCTACACTACAACCACAGTAAGATAAATATTAATACAGTAGGACGACGCCTTTGTTCTCTGGAAAAATGCCGACAACGTCTACACGCGTTAGCCCTGAATATTACCTCCCTAACTACTAACATCGTTTTGTTAGCAGTTCGGGAGCGGCATTCCCGCGTCTCACCCCTCACACCCCGCACGACTGTCTAGACGGCTTCGTCGACTGTAGGTTTTTAGACTGCTTCAACCCTGTACGTGTACAATCGCCGACAATGGAACAATATTTATTTGAGGCCCGGCTGTCAAACAAAACAACAATGGCGGGCGGCGTCATTATACGCAACTATGACGGCCGAAGCCGAAACGGCGCGAAGTATGATCACTGTAGAAACGAGCTATATCGACGTAAGATTTTTTTAAAGCATACTAACAATGCGTATTGCAGTAACTCTTGTTCAACCCTTTACTAAGCTAAACATGCTTGGATCGCCAGGCCTACGCTTTTTTAGGCTGTTACCGCTTTATAATTAGCCCCGTATGTATAACCACAGTATAAACATTAATACAGTGGGACGACGCCTTTGATCTCTGGAAAAATGCCAACAACTTCTACAAGCGTTAGCCCTGAATAATATCTCCCGCACTACGAACATCGTTTTGTTCGCAGTGCTGGAGCGGCTTTCCCGCGTCTCGCCCCTCGCACGATTGCCCTGTCTAGACAGCTTCGTCGGACGACTGTAGGTTTTTAGACTGTGGTATAACCATGTCGTGTTGGCCTGCCTCTCATGCACGAGATTGTGGTTCAAATCCGGGCAAGTACCAATGTGACTTTTTCAATTCATATGTACTTTCTTAGTTTATCTTAGACGTCATTGACATCGGTGAAGAAAAACATCGTGAGGAAACCTGGACTTATAGTTAATATAAGTTTGAAATCACCAATCCGCCTTGAGCAAGCATGCTCGTGCCTTCTCTGTATGAGAAGAGGCCTTTGTTCTGCAGTGGGAGTGTAACAGTCTGGTATTAATAACAATATTTTTTATTTAAAATTCACTTACGAAAACTATAGTCAAGAGATGTGAAATATTTATATAATTATAATTATTATAAAAATGTCCATCCATACACTTCGAGCGAGCAACGAAAAATAAGAAGCTAGTTTATGGTATAAAAAAAAAATGTGGCATAATAATGTAGGTATAAAACAAATTTGTAATAAAAAATAATTGATAAATAAATAAAATATAATAAAGTACAGTTCGTTTTTAAACTTTGTTATTTTCTTTTGTTACAAGCACCTATGTTTAACCGACTTCAAAAAAGAAGGAGGTTCTCAATTCGATTGTATTTTTTTTTCATAATTATTTGTAACAGAATTGATCGATCGAAAGCTACCCTTACCAAGGTCAGAACGAAGATGGTTAACTATTTATTACATAACAATACGCCACGCCTCAGAAAGCATTGGGTAGAAATAAACAGAACAGTAAAATATCACACTTTTTGATTTTCTC
This sequence comes from Euplexia lucipara, assembly GCA_921972225.1. Lineage (NCBI taxonomy): Eukaryota > Metazoa > Arthropoda > Insecta > Lepidoptera > Noctuidae > Euplexia > Euplexia lucipara. The sequence goes on along the minus strand of OV179172.1, from coordinate 8,411,311 downwards.
ATAGAAAACACGAGTTTCGTATTAGACGCGTATTCGTTCAATTATACGATTACGGACGCCACCACGCGCTTTTTTATTCAATCAAAATCAAAATCAAAAGTCTTTATTCAAACTAGGCTGAGAATCAGCACTTTTTGAACGTCAAAAAAATACATAAAGACAGTCTCCCAAAAACGGCCCACCCTTCGCCACTTCCTAGTGTTTTTGCTGGGAAGAAGTGGCGGAACAAACTCCCCAGCAACACATCTGTCTGATTCGTTTGAAGAACGAGGTATACAAAGAATCTATACAATGAAATGCTCAATAAATAGCACTAATGTTTATACACATTGTAAAACATTACATTTCAGAATGATTGTCACGTGATAGTTAGCACACTCCAATATACCGATATTAAGAAAAAAAAAAAGTAAATTCATATTAACATTGAAGTCTAAACTCAAGCAAAACAACTACATAACTGAAAAATAACAGCCTCCAGGTATAAAATGCGTACCGGCTTACATGCGCAATGCTGGCTTATATTCATAAGGCTGTGACACTATATTTTATATTGATCAAATCAAGTAGCGCGCGCTTATTGATCAAATGGTTGGTGGTTTAGACTGGCCTGTTGGTCTAGTAGTTAGTGACACTCTGCTATGCCACAGGTCGTGGGTGCAATTCTCACCCAGGAAAAATGTTGGTTGTGATAAGCACGATCATTTGTTCTGTGCCTGGGTGTGATTTATCTAAAATATGTATAGAATAGAAAACTCTTTATTGTACACCAATAAAAACTTACAAATTATAACTTTAAGGGCTACATAACGGCGATACAATGGGCTGCCTTATCGCTAAAAGCAATCTCTTACAGATGACCACCTCCAACCAACCATCTTGTGTGTATTGTATAATAAAACAGCAGATTCGTAATAAAAAAATATATTCATTCAGCAATTTCAACGTCTCGTAGGGAACACATCAGTTTATTTATATAACGCGGTGTCCTGCATGAGCGACGAACGCGACGCGATGCGACGCTGGGAACGCGACGAACGCGATCAACTCAACGGCATACCCTACTTGCGGCCTATATGACCGTCTGCGACGAGACGCGACGAGACGCGACGAGACGCGACGTAACGCGGACTTGTTTTGAGGGCGACCAGATGCGACACCACATTAAATATGAACTTTCAAGCAAAATTGTACTATAGGTACTTCTCAATGATTCGAGAAGTAATGACCAAAATCACGTAGGACATTTGTCGCGTGTAGCATCGCGTCGCATTACGTCGCGTCGTGTTGCGTCGCGTCGCTTCGTGTGCGTCGCTCACGCAGGACACCGCGTAAGAAAGGTTCAACACTTCCTTTCTTGTATCAAATAAATTCTTTTACCTAGAAAACATACCGTAAATCAAGATGAATAGAGCTAGGGGCAATATCACTGCCGTATCTATGGTATTCCCGAAATGTCAAGACAAAAACACAGGGATCATTTAGGGATTGGTATTCAACCCATGCTTATGATTATTAAGTTTCAATAAAGGACCAATAGGCCAGCTGACAAAATTATAGTTTTTAGTCCTTCATCTAGATTACTATAAAATATTAGACACATCTTTTTCCTTTTTTCGTATAATCAAAAAAATGTCGCATGACGTAATGCTTTCGTACAGTTTATATACCGGTCAACTGTGGCAACTTGACATATACAGGGCAACTTGCCCATAAATGATCCTTACGAACAAACCTGTTTACGTATAGGATTTAAGGTAGTGTTCCATATAATTTTAGCAGTAGTAGATTTTTATGATTACCATTGGCCACATATTCTTTTTCCACTGTTATAGCACTGTTGGTTTAAAAAATATGTCATTTCAAAGTCGAATGGTGAATGAAAGATGACAAATTGCCAAATTGACCTAAAACAGGAAATAATATGCAATTATCTATGAAAACTGATAGTTAGGTCAAGATGCCAAAGTGGTGTCAATTAGACCTCTGCTATATTTCTTTGTCTAGAACGCTAATTTCAAGGTATTTAAAAAAAATCTATAGTTACTATGAATTATTGCTTTATTATGGTCACAAACAAATCATATGAAACTAACAAAAGTCTATTAGTGTCATAGTTATTTGATGAAACAGTAAAAATGTGGTCAAGTATGGTCAAGTTGTCACAGTTTACGGTACTGAATTATGAAGTCACAACCCTGGCTTAATGCGCAGTACTTTTCCACCTTTTGAAGAGCAAAAAAAAATACTTGTCGATTATTTTTTATTATCTAGCCGGTGGACTGGAGATGGTAGCATAGTTACTTAATCATCATCTGGGTTGACTTTTCTCTTGCCCCGTTTATCTACTAGCGTGGGTTCCCATTGCCGCGCCACACTGCAATAGAGTTGCATAGCTGCACGAGCATCTTCCACCGAACTGTGCTCTCCGGACTGTATGTCGATACCAAGAACTTCTTTAGCTAAGCGTTTCAATGACGGAGTATTGCCTTTGGTGATCTGAAAAATGGTAAACGGTGGGATTAGTGATGGTATAATTCAAAGAGCATGAGGATTCAAAAGCGGAGGTATTGTTTTACCCAGTAACTGGGTGGTGGAGGTTATAAAGGCAGTCACCACGGTATATCTATTAATACAGTAGGACGACGCCTTTGATATCTGGAGAAATGAACGTCTACACGGGTTAGCCCTGAAAAATACATCCCAAACTACGAACATTGTTTTGTCGCAGTTCGGGAGCGGCTTTCCCGCGTCTCGCCCCTCACACCCCGCACGATTGCCCTGTCTAGACGGCTTTGTCAGATGCTGTAGGTTTTTAGACTGTGCTGTGACTTCATGTAAAATACTGGAACCAAAGCTGTTAAAGGGCTAAGCAGTCTATACAGATGATGAGTAAACCTGGGTTATTGAAAAACATAAACTTAAAGATTGTTGCAATAATTACCTTCCTAAATGGTTTATATCTTGAAGTGTCTCGAATATTTCTTTTAGGATGTGACAGGAACAATACAGATAGATCATTCTTCAAAGAATGACCAACTAGGATGCGTCCTTTGAATAATTCGGAAACTTCTTTTTGTACTATGGTAAAATCTTCACCATTCAATAAATCCTCTTTTCTTACTCCGCTAATGTCAGTTCTATAGTCTTTTACCTCTTCCCGCGCTTTCACGAACTTGTCGTAGATACAGTCGCCGAATTTATTAACTATAGACACTCTAGCTAGCATATGATCTTGGCCATCGTAACCTACACCAACCATTTCACAGTCCATAGCTAAAAATTTGGTTAATCGATTTTTATTGTTATTTTTCACAACACCGTTTACGTCTTTCGGTTCACTATTTCTTTTTAAATCTACGCTATTGACTAAGGTATCCGCATTTGATGCCAAGTTGAGAGTTTTCATATTTTGAACGTTTTCATAATCTTTAGCCTTTTTCTTTCTGGCACGACGGAATGTGCCCGAAAATTGGGCTTTGCTGTTTTCCTGTGATGGCTTTTCCGTTTTCTTGTCCATATTAAGGCTGCTTGATAAGAACTTTTGCCAGTTAGCATCTATAACACCCCGAAGACCAACTGTTTGGTTAGGTTGTTCGTTCGAATTTCTCTTGGCCCGTTTTTTCGCTGACTCCGTCATATTTACATTAAAAACGTAATGTAATAACAATTGTAGTATTAAAAATATACTGTTTATCACACTAAACACGATGCCAAGCACGAAATCATTAACGATCAAGAGTAAATAAAGCGCTTCCTGAATGAAGCCATTTGACATCTTTTTTGACAGAGCGTCCGCATGGCGGCCATAGAATAGAACTAGACTTCGGATTTCAAAACTTCAAATCTGACAGCCACAAGAAAAATTGCATGGCGTTACAATTTTCGGCGTTTCATTTAGAATTATTAATCAGAAAATCCTGACCGCTTGAGGGTGGTTGGATATTTTTTTATGTTGAAATTTTGGTGTGCTAATTTTAAAATCTAATCTAAAAAAATTAAAAAAACGAAAACGTCAAGAAGGTCCCATAGACAAATCTGCGAAGTGCACTCAAAAACCAATAATAGTTCCAACAACGGAAAAAACTAATGTCTTAAAACAATTACTTTGAAGAGAAAAAACTGATGCAAATGATTATTAATTTTTTTAACGTTTCCTTTAATTTTCTTAAATGTACTTAAGTTAAAATATTTCAAACACAATTATAGTTTGCGCTGTTCTAAAATGAATAAACTTTCGATTAGACACTTTCAGAACGCAACTAAGACTACTATTGGATAAAAAAAGAATTGTTTTCTGTGTAATGTCACGATACAGTGTTGATTTACATATACTACTAACGCGTGAAGCGGTACAAAGCTAGCAATGTACGCCAAAAATTCCAAATTTACTCATACTTTAGCATCGTGGTACGGCCACAAATGTAAATACAAGATTTGTATACAAAAATGTCTGTAAATGTCAAAACGAGCCGACGTGTATGTTCAACAACCGTGGTGGGAGAATTAGTGAAAATGTTATCTTGTTCGTAACGTAACCATGAGCCAGTGTTCGCTTTCTAATCGCGCCGGGCAGACTTAACACGATATAAAATGTCTTACGATAATTATTTCGAAAATTTAAATTCCCATGGCCAAGGACATCTGATAAAGTACTGGCCAGAGTTAAGTGAAAAAGAGCGGGACCATCTAATCAGTGATTTAAAAAAAATAGACTTTGCCGAAGTGAACGAATTATTTAGGCGCGCAAACGACACAACTAAAGTTATTACGGAAAAAGTTGAAGATTTAAAACCTATTCCTGATTCCCATTACGAAGCCGTTCCGAATTTGAGTAACGAAAAAATTGAAGAATATGAGAGTATTGGTTTAGAAGAAATTAGTGATGGGAAAGTTGGTGTGCTACTCCTAGCCGGCGGCCAAGCTACCAGGCTTGGTTTTGGCCACCCAAAAGGTATGTACGATGTTGGATTACCGTCTAGAAAGACATTGTTTCAAATCCAGGCTGAAAGAATTGTGAGGGTGCAACAAATGGCTTTTGAGAAGTACGGGAAGGATGGTAAAATTACCTGGTATATCATGACCTCGGAACACACTAAGGGACCAACTGCCGATTACTTTAAGAGACACTCCTACTTCGGTCTGAACGAAGAAGATATTGTCTACTTCGAACAGGGAACGCTGCCTTGTTTTGACTTTGAAGGAAAAATATTCCTCGATGAGAAACACCATGTTTCATCCGCTCCAGATGGCAATGGAGGACTCTACAGAGCACTGAAAGCTCAAGGTATACTAACAGACATTGCCAAGCGAGGTGTGGAACACTTGCACGCTCATTCCGTTGATAATATCCTTATAAAAGTTGCTGATCCAGTGTTCATTGGATACTGTAAGAGCAAAAATGCAGATTGCGCAGCCAAAGTTGTTCAGAAATCCACCCCGAGTGAGGCAGTTGGTGTTGTGTGCCAAGTCAATGGACACTACAAGGTTGTTGAGTACTCAGAATTAACAGATGAAGCTGCAGAAAGCCGTACAGAAGACGGTAGACTTACATTCTCAGCTGGAAACATCTGTAATCACTACTTTTCCTCAGAATTCTTGACCAAAATCTGTAACTTCGAATCTAAGCTTAAGCTCCACGTTGCCAAAAAGAAGATTCCTTACGTTGACCATGAAGGCATTCGCCAAAAGCCTTCAGATCCTAATGGAATAAAAATGGAGAAATTCATCTTTGATGTTTTCGAGTTTGCCGAGAACTTTATATGCTTGGAAGTCGCCAGAGATGTTGAATTCTCTGCATTGAAGAACGCAGATGCTGTAAAGAAAGACTGTCCTTCAACTGCGAAGGAGGATCTTTTAAGGTTACACCGGAAATACATAAGAGAAGCTGGTGGGATTGTAGAAGACCATGTTGATGTGGAGATTTCCCCGCTTCTGTCATACGGAGGGGAGAATTTGCAAGACTTGGTTAGCGGGGAAGTATTTACCATCAGTCCCTACCATCTGAAGAGTATGCAAGAGTCTGCGATGAACGGTAACGGAGTAAATGGATCAAATGGTACAAATGGAGCAAATGGCAATCACTAAGATTGTGTAGATATTGTGAAAAAATATATTGGTTGTTAAATTTTTATCAAAAGTTACAAAAAATCATTGTTTTTATAAAAATAATTGGTCATTGAAAAGTGTACTTGCGACGTTTCTTGGACTATATAAAAATTATGTACCTATTTATTTTTATGTTGAAAAATTCAATGAATTTATTATGGTGTCCGTTTCTTTTTTAAATTCTCTATTGAAAGGACTAAGTGATGTGAAATTTAAGTCATTATTGATTAAGAAATTATAATTGTTTTATAATTAGCTTGCAATTATAGCAATAATTAGCTTATTACGCATTATTTCTAATTAGTTTTATGCAACTCGTTTAGTGTACCTACTTAGTTCTATTATCATTTGTAAATCGAAAAGCTTAGCTTTTATAATTAGATACAATTGGCAATAATTAATAATTTTAAATACTGCGAAACTTCAATATCTATAATAACAAGGTAAATATCGGGAAAAAATAGAATAATCTTATTTTAGACTATACGCGCGCCTAACATGTGGACGCGGGAAAAATCCAACAATATTATCCATTCATTCATGACATTTAACTTTTTTAAATCAAAGACAACTTTTTTTTACCATCGGACTTTTAATCGACTAAGTAATTGAGATGCTGATTAAATTTCGCGCTATAAATTCACTTTTTTCTCAAGGTCGGTCTCGTTAGCGAATCTTGTTTTGGACTTGAACCTGTTTTGTCGGTGACCCCCTTTCAAAGAGGCGCAATAATATTACGTACTCTCACTATCGCGCCGAAATCAGTTTTATAAATAAAAAGGAAATTAATGTGATATAATACCGATTGATATACTGGCGGTATCTAAAGATAAAATAGCTTGATTAAATTTGATTTTTATCAGTGACTCTTTTGATCGACATTAGTATTGTTTTTGTTTTTGATTTAAAAAAAATGTTTCACATTTTACAGACTATAGAGAAAACTTGTTATTTTTAACCGACTTTGTATTAAATTGTAAATTTCAAATAATTCGGCTTGTATTAAAACGTTCATGAAGTCAGCTTTTATATATTTTTTCTATGCTGAGTATTTTATCATACCTACATGAATTATTGTAAGATACGTTTTAGTCTTTATTCTACTGATAAGTACGTTTGGAACGGGGGTACGTAGCAACACAGGGGTGAATCGAAACAAAACTCTGAATGTAATTTTCACGATAATTTAATACTATTGAAGTTGTTGCTAAGACATATTACGAAATAATAGTCAGATATCTTTTATCTGAAGAGTAAATATGGTGATTTGACATATTTCCTGTACAGAAGCAGTCAATCGAATCGCCATTTCGGTACGCTTATGTCTTCCCTTCAGGGATTACAGGCGCGGTGTTAAAAGCACCTATCGCTATCTGAATAGGATATATTGCCCATCAATTAATTATCTTTGTCGCGCAAATGATCTTATATGTAGGTAATTAAAAAGATAAGGTTTTGTTTTAGCTAAAATTACTGCCAAATCGATGTATACAGGGTGTAAAGGACATCACCGCACATTCGGACATCATTAGTTCGAAACAAAGACATTCAATACCTATAGACCGGACATCACGAACAAAATTTTCGTCCGAAAAAGTGTGTCCTGCTGGATACAAGTCTATGAGTTTTTTGTAGTACGCTCCGCTGCCGCTCCAATATTCATATATTATTCTAGATGGCGTTACTGAGACATAGGATCAAAGTTTTTCTATGACATTTCCTTGACATGCCCGCTCCATAGTATTTTAAATCTCTTTGGTTCGAAACATGATCCTGCAGGACTATTGCAGTTGATCACAGGGCAAAGTGTTCAACGATTAACTGTCAAACAGCTATTTTCGTATTGGCTATCATCAGTGTGTATATAGGATGGCGTCATGTGCACTCGCAGAGATGTGACGAAGCGCACAGTACCCCGTCTGATAGTCACCGTAACTCGAAGTCCACTTACGCCCGATATTAATATTCTATCTCAATCCAAATCCCGATCCTTTGTTTTTGACGGCTGCTTCTGATTGGACATCTTTAAGACTCGGATAGGCGAATTCGGTCGTTGATTGGTTACAGACAAAGATCGGGATCAAGATAGCAACCGAGATAGATTATTAATATCCAGCGTTAAAGTGCAATAGCATTTTTTTTTTGTAAATTCTCTGTTGTCATCAAATTTCGGTGTGCAACTGGACCCCAGTTAGCCAATAATCCTGCTGTGTTAGTTCTGTGAAAATGTATGTGTTGGTAAAGGGGAATTGAGCTGTCATTACATACTAATGCTAGGCATTGACAGTTCACTTTACACAAGTTTTCACGCCGTGACTTTTAAGCCGGCTCTACACTCGCGTGTGACGTCGCGCCGTGAATAACGCAGTGATCCGCGCGCGAACTGTGTCCCTCCACACTCGCAAAAGTTCACAGTCTTGTTCGCGATTATCATGGACGATGAAGTGATTTCTGCTGCTGCTGTGTCACTACTTGCCATTGCCTATTACAATTACCTTTGTGTTAAAGATAAGAAGAATATAAAAAAGAGATGGTGAAGAAGACGACTAAAAACTGAACTGGAAGACTGTGAGTGTGGATGATGTCACTTTCGCGCGCCGCAAACTCTTTGTCGCGGGTCAAAATACCGACACTGATCGGCGAACGGCGCGAAGCGTGAACGAGAAGCGCGAACAACATCTATACTCGCAGTTGTCGCGGGCTTTCGCGGCAGTTCGCGCCGCGAGTGCAGAGCCGGCTTTACGCTGAATTGACCGGCAGAACTCTTGATGTCCGGATGTATGTTGATGTGCCTTCCATCATGTATAGTAGTAGCTGTGCCCCGCGACTTTACGGGCATATTTCTCTAACACTAACAATTTTCGCAACTCACGCCAAAATATCTCGCAATTGGCAGAATTTTTGCAATACTTCGGCCAATTAACACAATATCTTTATTCATTACAGCCTTAAATGTTATTATGATTTAAAAGCTTCATAAAGAGTCGGGGGTCTTTAAGTACAGATCTTAAGAATCATCACAATTTTAAAATATAATTAATTATAAGTACTTACTTAGTAAGACTTAGGCAGCAAGTTTAAAACCATAGGGAACAATTTAAATTAGATTGTGTTGATATAAATCTCTTTGCTGTTAGCCTAGTGTAGTATAAAAACTGTATAGACATTCAACACTTAATTTTAATCCGATTCTTGTGTCCTAGCGGTGAGTCCAGTTTAGTACGCTCCGCTGCCGCTCCAATATTGCTTTATTATGCAAGATGTCGTTACTGAGACACAGTTTTTCTATGAAATTTGTTCGCATGTCCTCTTTAAGATATTATAAATCTCTTTGAATTCGGGAATGTGGAAGGGACAACTGCGCACAGCACAACAAAAAGGCCACTTCTTGTAAACCAATAACGTTCAAAATCAAATCGCAATCTCGTCTCAGCTACTGTCAATGCCAAAAGGGCAGCGTACGTTCGACCGTTCTAAAAAAACATACGGAAATTGACAATGAAAAAAAAAAACATTTATTTCGAGCAACCACAACTCATATAGGTATACAATACACATCACAAATAGAAATTTATATAAAACTAAAAATACAAACCAGAAGAAAGATCTTAAATCTAAGGCGGTTAATACACTGCCACGCATCACGCTGCGTGTTGCGTGTCTCTGAACTGAAATGAACGCGCGTGGATGCATTTTCTGTGCGTGTTTTCCATACAAACGGAGATACTTACAAGCAACGGAAGAAAACGCATCCACGCGCTACGCTGCATCATGCGGCCATCGCCTAAATGGCCCTGCTGACGGCAACTTGCCTATCACAGCAGTGCCGTATGTATGGGCAGGCCATTCGGTCCGCGATCATAGCCAGGACGGTGTTGGAGCTGCCCTACACCCTCCGGCTCCGCACCAGAGACGCGCCTCGCTTGCTCATGGTTGCGTAGAAGCAATCTGTGCGAACATACCTGAGGCGCTACAGTAGCGAGGCAGCCCCAACACAGCCCTGAGTGCGTTGTTGAACTGGACGCAGAGGGGAAACTGTCAATGGTGTGTTTCAAAATCAAAATCAAAAGTCATTAATTTAAATTAGGCTGTGTATCAGCACTTTTTCGACGTCAAAATTACATGAGACAGGCCCTTTGTTTTTATGTGCGACGGGACGGTTTCCCTTATGCTGTGTACACACCGAGCCAAAGAATGCTAACGATCGTTGGTCAGCATTTGCTGCCGCACGCACATTGGCCTTCGTTGGTACGCGTACCACACCGGATTAACGAACCCCTTCGGTGGCGTTCATTGGCCCGGTGTGTACGCAGCATTACACCATGAACTAGAGTAATCTGACCACAGAGGATGTTAAGTACCTACATTTACATTTTTCTCTTGTTTTCACACGTTATATTTTTTTGTTGGTCTAAACTAAATGAATTGATGTAATTTACTGTTAAATTTTCCATATTTTTTTTTCGGTATAAGTAAAAATTAATTTCATGCATTCCTATATCTTCATGTTGTTTTTAAGTAGATTGTTTCCGTAAAAAAGGGATGATTTGATACAAAATTTTGAAGGAGATTTTTACGCGAGTAATTTTTTTTTCGACGATAGTGACAAATAATACATTTCAAAGTTTTGTTTAAATTAACCCTGTGTTTCTGTCATCCCGCTTTGCTGGCGTTTAAATTTTTATGAGTTAATATATTTAATACGCCATAGGTTTCTGATTTGACTAAAAATCACTGACTTCCGTTTCCTAAAAGACCAATCAATCTAAGTTATCACCTAATTCTCATAAAAGGGGCATATGCAAGGGAACCCGCGAAATTCAAATTTTCTCGTAATACTTATTTGTTTACAGAATTATAAACATTCAAATCATTAAGACAACCCTCTAAGTTCATATATAATCCCATTTAATGATTATTTCATTAAAAAAACATTTATTGTAACTCAGATAAACCATATTTGTAACGGTCGCCAACCATATTTTAATCAACGTACAATGTCATTAATGTCAAAGGCTTGTCAAAAACGGTGGGAAGTCAGATTTATTTTTGACAGCTTGAGATTACATGCGAACGTTTTATGGGAATTTGGTTAATTATAAATTATCTTTTCACTCTTCGTAAATCATCAATAATTACTAATTTAATCTCCAGCGTTTGATGGTCTATCATAGTACCTACGTGTTATTGGCAAAATTGTGGTGTCTCTCTTCCACAAATGCCATAAAGAAGAGTTGAAGTTATAAGGGAAGAAACCCCTCTGAGTTCCTATGACTTTCGTATTGATATTTTGAGTTCTAGCCCTTTCAGAATCAACAGTGCTAAATGGTATAAAATGTATGCAGCTTTTTGAAACGTCAATTTTAGTTTTACTATTTTTTTTCTTAGTTTTCCGACTAAAATGGATAACGTTGTTAGAGATAGTCAGAAAATCTTTGTCGTTTACGTAAAATTGCTAGCAAGCCTGTGAAATTATTATGTTTATACGTTTATTTCCAGATTGTAGCTCAGTATAGCTTGTAAGTTCTTCGCGATCGAAACAAATATGTATTTATCAAAATACAATTATAAAATGTCCATGGTAGCTTGCAGTCTAATTCTAATCCAGACAGGATTAGAATTAGACTTTGTCATGGTGGTTCTAAGGAGTAGCGATTTAAGCCCTGCCTGCGTAGCATGAACACCGAAGAAACGGCCTTTGTCTACAGACGAATCGGCAAAGTGACAGATTATATAGACATTACTTGCGTCTCGAGCAAGACAATCTCAAGAAAGATGAGAAGTTATATGTCGATGCGTCAGTAGACAAGAATCAACAATGCCGAGCATGAAGTGCGTACCTATTTTCTCCACTTTTGACAGTTCTTTTCGAAACATTTCCTGTCAACATGTGTCAAACAGTCTACATCAAATGAGACAAGCAATCTACACCTCTAGCAACTTGACAGTTGCTATAGACAGCATGTAAATTTCTTTCTCTACGTACATACGCTTGTCGACGAGTCGCCTCATGCTCGGGTAGAAGAAATGTCAAGTTGGACAGAAAGAAAATGGTCGTGTCTCGGAAGAAAAGAAATTAAGTGTTCATGCTACGCGGGCTGGTGAGCTCTATCAATGATTTTAATTACCTACCTATTATTTAACAGTGTGTACCTACATATTAGTAACGGTCGTATTTAAAAAAAAGCCTTAACCTTGAAAATTTGCCCTTGAAAATGCAAAAATCATAAAATATGAAAGTATTTCGCGAGCCAGCTTGCATATCTTCCTCATAAGCTCTTGTATTATATTGTGTACTTAAAATCTTAGTCTTAATATACAATAAAATAAATGAGATTTTTATATAATTAAAACATTAATTACTTTTATCGTTCCTTTTGCTGATAAAATGATTAAATTACTTTAATGAACAGTGCTTTTGTTTTATTTAAGGATTACATTTTTGTACAAATATCAGTGCTTTTCAAGAACCATTTTAATGACAAATAGGCAGAGGTGCGAGTCTGCTATTGCAATCGTGTCTCAATGACCGGTCATTGATCGAATATTTGACAACTTTGACATTTTTTGTATGGGAAATGCGTCATAAGTTTGACGTTATACGTCAAAAATCGATCATTGACCGGTCATTGAGACACGATTGCACTATCAGAATCGACCCCCAGATATCTTGATTTCAATTCAAAGTTAATACATATTTTCATCTCCAAATCGCTAACTATATAATTACGCTAAATTATACCTACGTTTTTCCATCAGAAAAATCAAAGAATTTTAAAAATAAAACAAATATTTTTGAACGTAAGCGTAAGGTCCAAACTAACACCCAACTACTGAAAAATCACCCCTACTTAAGCTTAGGTTCTTAACCTTTTTGACTTACGACCCAAAGTATAAATATATTTGAAGCTTGCAACCCTTATGTTTTATTTATCTTCCAGTGATAATAAAATAATAGGAAAGCCCGAGGTTTGCTAAAAAAACTCGCGTCACGACCCACCCCAATACCGTTCGCTCGCGACCCGAAATTGGGTCACGACCCAGTGTTAAGATACGCTGCTGTAAAGAGTAGTCGGTATTATAATATTTATTGTCAAATAATACTAGCCTGTTACTGTCCCACTGCTGGGCAAAGGCCTCCTAAGAGAACTTCTCCAGAATTCTATTGGTATGCGACCACGGATTTTGTCAAAATATCATAAGTAGTCTTTTGTATTCAAATTAGGCTAAGGAATTGAGGATCAGCTCATTTTGAACATCAAAAATGACAAAGACAATCCGAGAAAAAGCCCGCCTCTCACCATATCCTAGCGTTTTTGCCGGGAAGAAGTGGCGGAACAAACTTCCCATGAAAAATGTTGTTTAGAAATTATATGGGAACTAATTTACATCATCTTAAATGTCAGTCAAAAGCATAACTCTTCTTTCAGCTATTACCGGGTAAAAATAGCGGGCAAAATGTAAATCTTACCAAAAGGTAAAAAAAAATGTCTGTAAAACAATATTTAAGATCCAAAATTAGTATTACTTACAAACTTATTAAGTTTGCAATTTCAAAATGTCGCAAGATATTTTCGTAATTCGTGACTGTGGTTTGACTCGAGTTACGAAACCTGTTTAGCGGGTTTTGTAATAAATACATTACGATTACGACCTAAATGTCAATATGCAAGAGTTTATTGTCTATTAAAGTTTAAAAGGTTAGAATTTGAAAGTTCAAATGATCAAGGAAGCGATTGGCGGGAAAAGAATCCTTGACGTACGTAAGCAATACATTCAATAGTTACATATACCTACACATCTAAATTTTCATCCGATACCTACTTGTGTTCTAGGTTCTAGTGGAATTTCAAACAGCGTTTTTGTTATAAGTTTTTGTGTTTATAAAAAAAAGTTTCTTTGGGAAAGTTTATTGAAATCATGAATACAATCACTTGTTTAAGTATCGGTCACTTATTACCAGTCACCCTAGGTATATAAATATGTTATAAGTACCCTCATTTAACAACAGAATAAATCTCCGTCTGATAGGTAGTCACCAGAACTTGAAGTCCACTCAAAGTGCAATAAGTAGGTACCATTTTTTTGTAATAATCTCATTTGTCATCCAAGTTAGATGTGCATTTGTGCAACTGGACGCCAGTCACTGGCAATGATAGCCATTTAAGCCCTACTGACGCTGGTTTTCAACTAAACCTGAGGTTGTGACTTTGTGAGGTGTCCCGGACGTAAAGAAGATTGGTAAGTAGACGCTAGCACGTCAAATCTGTGGACCTAGTGAAAAGGGGTATAAGTCCAATTTTGTCGAAAATGAGTTAAGTGTACCAAAGTGATCAGAAAACCGACTTTTACAGTTTTTTTTGGTGTCAGTTGGACCCTTTTACACAAAGTAACTTTCTTATTTTTAGAGATAGCTTAGATCTGTCTTCACCAAACGATAGAGCATTTTTTTCTGATCACTTTGGTACACTTAACTTATTTTCGACAAAATTGGACTTATACCCCTTTTCACTGGGGCCACAGAAATTACCCCTGTTTGGATGATGGAAATGTGGACCATTTGATTTTCTCCTGTCCTAAATTAAGGTTCTCTATATATACATGATTATTATTCCCCTTCATATCCCCCGTCCCACATCCATTAAATGTCTCCTGTCCCTTGTGTTTTCTCGTTTTGTAGGTATATAAATTGTGCAAGTTTATTGAAATAAACAAAATAAAGTTATAAGAAAAAAAAATACTTTTCATCTCCCCCTTTTTTTCTCTCTTACAACACTGAAATGTCTGTGCCGAATAAGGTTTTATGTTTTTTATTGGAACGAAGTTCCTTATCGCGCGTTGTGAAAGGGGGCTAGACGGAAAAAATTCTTACGAAAAGTTGTCACGACACTTTTTGCTATAGTAAGCTATTGTAAGCTGTGCGGCGTCGCATGTTCGCAGGAAGAGGGAGAGGGAGAGGGAGAGGGAGATAGCGGGAGATAGGGAGGGGAACGGGAGGAGGAAGATGGAGGGGGAGGGGGAGAAGATTGAATAGTTCACTAATCAATCGAAGGGAACTTCGTTCCATCCGGGTGTCCCTTGACACCTCTCAAGTTTTTTTTTGGTTAAAAATTATCTTTTCACTCTTCGTAAATCATCAATAATTACTAATTTAGTCTCCAGCGTTTGATGATCTATCATAGTACTTACGTGTTATTGGCAAAATTGTGGTGTCTCTCTTCCACAAATGCCTTAAAGAAGAGTTGAAGTTGAAGTCAAATTAAGTACCCCAATGTGTCAAATTTCTTTGATCGTTTTTCAACTAAGTATATGGCAAATAAAATAAGCTTAATACCTATTCAATTGGGAAAATTTTACACTAATAACTTGATGTGCTGGCGTCGGTACCTATGCATGCAATGATAATTATTAATGTTAGTAGAAAGGTGTAGATAGGTTACCTAAACAACATTCGATCTTCAAAAACGGCACACTAATCCACAAACGCGTCTTCGTCGTCACGCGAGACTGAGGTCAAGTGTGGCTAATTAGCCACATTTTAACGTGTCGCTTGCTGAGCGCTTATAACCTAATAATATCTATCCCTTATAACCGACTTGAAAAAAAGGAGGAGGTTCTCAATTCGACGGTATGTTTTTTTTTTTTGTGTGTTTGTTACGCGATTACTCCGCCATTTATGGACCGATTTTCAACATTCTTTTTCTATTTGATAGGGTATGCTAGCAGATTGGTCCCATTTGTATCAAAACTTATATCTGATGAGGAATCCTTGAGGAATTCCGAGGGAACTCCTCAAAAATATAGGTACACACGTACTGATTTTTACATTTTTAGTAACAAATCAAGCATTTTCATTCAGAAAGTATCATTTTGTGAAGAAGACCTGATGAAGAAGACTTGCGACGGAACTCTTCAACGCATAACAGCAAATTATTCGCGATTGCTATAGTCAGATGTCTATGCAGAGTTCTTGTATTTCCATAACATAACATTACGCCCTTCTATTTTAAAAGGGGCCCGGCAAAGATGTACAGATTAATGTTTATAAAGAACTTCTTTAGCAATTGTTAACCAATTTCAATGATTCTTTTAAGTTTTAAAAGAACTTCTTTCCATTCAAAGAAACTAAAAATTGCAAAATAAAAACTTTTTTACAAAAAAAAAAAACCGACATCTTAAAAGAACACTATCAGGTGAAAAATAACTCCAGTTTCGGAAGTCGGTGGCCAATAATGAACGAAACAAAACCACCAAAGCCACAGACTTCCGAAACTGGAGTTATTTTTCACCTGTTAGTGTTTTTTTAAGAAGTCGGTTGTTTTTTTTTGTAAAATAGTTTTTATTACTTATAGTATCATTGTATGAATGTGTGTGTATAATACCCTAAGGGTTAACTCACACCGAAAGAGCGGCGAAGTGTAGCAAAGTGCAGCATTCCGCAGCAAGCACGGATCCGTTTATGAAATTCGCCGGAATTCCCGCAACGCCGCGGGCATCCGCGCCACTCGTTCGAGTTTCTCATGCGATAATAAGTATTATTGCAATGAAAATAAAGTTAAAATTCATATGACACTGAAACTGCGCTCCGCTTCGACGCCCTTTTGGTGTGAGTTGAGCCTAAGGACTGAGTCACACCGGAATGGCAGCGAAGCGGCGAGCAGTTCAGTGTCATATAATTTTAAACTTTATCTTGATTAATATAATACATAGTGTCGTTTGAGAAAAGCGAAAAGGTCGCCCGCAGACGCCCGCGGCGATGCGAGCACTCCGACGACGAATCCCGCGCAAAATTTTCTCAAGCCATACTATGTATTATATTAATAAAGATAAACTCTAAAACTATTTGACACTGAAATTCCTCGGCCCTAATCGAAAGTAAAAAGTAAGGCAACTAACATTTAGCCAATTTTGGCTGTTCTGCGGTTCTGCCCGGCGAGCCGTGTCAGTAGGTACTAAAAGTCACGTTCCGTTGAGCACAGCCCCCGTGTAAACTCATTCGGCACACACACACAAAGATAATAAAGTGAAAACACGATTTTGTCCGTGTTTTGTGCTAAACGCGGCTTCTATGCGCAATTTGTGCAAATAGATACCTACTTATTTAAATTGACGCAATTTGTGTCGTTACACCAAAATGCGTGTATTTTGAACCGACCGCTAAAAAGGAGGAGGCTCAGTTTCGAGCGAGTTTTTTTTATCGAATTTTGAATAGGTACTAGCTGCTGCCCGCGACTTTGTACGCGTGGTATGTTACTAGGTACCAAAGAAATTCAATAGGACTTACTGTAGACGGGATATCAAGAACAAAATTTTCATCCGGAACTTGTGTCCTACTGGACACAAGTCTATGAGTTTTAGTACCTATATACGCTCCGTTACCGCTCCAATATTAATATATTATTCTAAATGGCGTTACTGAGACATGGATCAAAGTTTTTCTATGAAATTTCCTTGCTTGTCCGCTCTACAGTATTTTAAAAATCTCTTTGGCCGTCTTCATTTTTTTGTTGGTCTGTGATCAAGCTTGAGCTCATATCAAAGTAACTGAACTGTTCATTTCTTGGCACATAATAACATTAGTTACTCAAGTTATGTGTAGGTTTCGGCCAGTGAAAGGAATTGAAGGTCGAATGCTTTTAGATCGGCCTCCTTTGACGCTTAGGTGAAACCTGTTTGGTGGTGTTATTGAAAATATTGATTAGCGGTCATTATTGTCACATAATTTAATATTGTGATCAAGGTGTTCTTTATGATTAGGCCAGATGCTTTAGATTTGAAAAATACATTACGTTTTTATGGGATGTTTATCGCTACCTACCTACACATTTTTTTAGGATTGGGGGGGGGTCTAAATCAAAAACAAATCTTTATTCAAAATTCAAACTAGGCTGAGAATCAGCACTTTTTGAACGTCAAAAAAATAGATGAGAAACGCCCCACCCTACGCCACTTCCTAGTGTTTTTGCTGGGAAGAAGACGTGGCGGAACAAACTCCTCAGCAACGCATCTGTCTGATTCGTTTAAAGAACTATACGAAGGATCTATACATTGAAATTTTCAATAAATAGCACTGAGGTTTATACACTTTGTAAAACATTTCATTTCAGAATGTTTGTCACGTGTTAGCTAGCACACTCCAATATACCACGAAGAAAAAAAACCTACTTACTTAAATAAAAATATTCACATTAACATTTAAATCTAAGCAAAACGACTACAAAACTAAAAAAAAATAAAAGCCTTCAGGTATAAAAGGCGTACCCGCTTACAGGTGCAATGCTGGCTATTATGATATTCATAAGGCTGTGACTCTAAGTTTAAAATTATAATCTAGGACCGTCGAAGTGGAACCAATAAGCAGTTAACTAATATATCTACTTAACAAATTAAAAAAAAAAACCATTGGTATGCAAGCGACCAGTCACCACAAGCAGCACCCGTTTTTAGCAATGAGCATTACCTTTCTTCACATCAGTACCTACCTAGTTTACCTATGCATCTAAAAACCTATCTCTTGTAGGTACATTGCAACAAGACAAGTGACCGCTTAACCAAAAGTTCAGTGCCCTACACAATGCGGCGAAGTTGGAATGATAATTCTAACCACGTATGGCCATTGGCCGTATGTTACAAACACCTATGGCAAATGTTGGACAAACTTTGGTGTCGATTGTGTATTTATGGTTCATTACGGGATCGACAAAATAGTGTTAGAATACTTCAATAACACAGAAAAGCACTGTAACCAAATATTTAGTAACATATTTACAGCAGTAATTAAATTAATTTACTAAACGAACATTAACATTAAAAAGTGATGCAACTTTCCCGCTAAAAAGTAATTTCTCTCAGCGTCTCCAAAGGCGTCCAACGACAAACTCGAGCAGGCAAGGGCATTAAACCATTCTGCCTAGCTAGCCTAGCGTATAAAAATATATAAGTAGACAGCTGATGAGAAACCATTTTTGTAACTTCAAGTGCAAAAGTGCTTGTTTTGAAAAATCGATAATTTTGGTAATGTTTGTTCGGAAGAAAGTTTACTAATAATGATAATTATTTGGAATACGATTTTGAAAAAAATACGAAAAATAATATTGCACTTTGGCCTTCATTTACTAATTCCAAATCCTGTGAATTCCCAGGTATGTTCTAGAAGAAAAAAACTATACCAGTGATGGGTAGAGTATGTAGTTTTCGTTTGCGTTAAGGGTCTTTTTAACCGACTTTCAAAAAAGGAGGAGGTTCTATGTTCGTGTGTATGTATTTTTTTTTTTTTTTATGTATGTTACCTGATTTCTCCCCCATTTGTGGACCGATTCTCAAAATTCTTTTTTTATTTGAAAGAGTATACTCCTGAGGTGGTCCCATTTTAATTTGGTGAAGATCCGGTGCTGATCTTCGGAGATATACAACGGAACTCTTCAAAAATAAACGGCAAATCTATCGTGATTGCTGGAATCGCTTGGATGTTTATTGTTTAAACAACATAATGACGTATCATCACGCCTGTATGCTCTGAGGGGTACGCAGGTGGGTACAATATACCTAGATTTCGTCAGTTAGGTATGTTAATTTTAATTTATTAGGAATTAGTGGAAAACCCTATTAGCCCTTAATTAGACAAGTGACAAAAATCTAAAAATTTTGATTTTTAAATTTATTTTTGTTTTTATTTGATGTTTTTTACCCCAGGAAAAATAATTAGAAAAATCTGGTATGTCTAGATTTTGAGAAAATCCATGTCCGGTATACTGGACACTGCCAGGTTCTCCATAAAGTAACTGTAAATATCGATGTGAAGTATACTGGACTTTGCCGAATTAAGAAGTTGTGTCGTATTTTTTTTTCTAAAGAACATTTTTTTGCAAATATGATACAAAATAAAAAAATGCCTGTGTATAATAAAATAATAATTAGACAAAAAAAAATAAAAATTAACCGACCTATTATTTATTGATTAAGGCTTCTATAAAATTATATAAATCAAAAAGTTTGATCCTTCTTTCTTATTATAACGTAATTTTCCATCTTGAGATCAATAATAAATTAAAAACAACAGCTTTTTATAATTACCGTAAACATGAAGTTTCTAAAACTTCAATCATCTAACTTACAATATCTATCTAGTCAGTCAAAAGTTCTTGAAGCTATACTGCCTTATATTTCTCGCCTTGCTCCATTTATACGGTATTGTCCTTTCGTCAATGCTATGCCTCCTCCCCCCTCCTGCTAGATCTCCTCTTCTGTAGCTAAGCAGTTCATTCTCACCTTGTCTACAAACGGCTTCACTTTGAAGTATCGAGCCAAAGTGGGAAAACAATTGTTCACGAAATGAATATCCCTGCGTATGCTTTCAAACCTTTTCAAAGGCATAGCGCTAGCAATTTCTGGATATCGTAGTTGACCAGTCTGTAGTCCACGTAAGATGGCAAATTTACAACACCCTATAAGTAAAAGTAAAAGAGTGGACAGGAAATCATTCAGAATTATCATCTTCGGTAACATTTATTGACCGTCCAGTTCTTTGCACTGAGAAAAGGTTTGTATTATGGGCTATATCTTGGAGTATATCCGCAGAAAAGTATTACAATATTAGGTGCTGGTGATATGTCCAGTTCAGATTGTATTGAGGACAAGGTCGGAATAAGATCATCATTACTGGTGGTTTCTCTCATTATTGGTGTTGGGGGTACTGGTAGTTCTTCGACTACTGGCTCGTTATTGGTTTCGTCGTTGGATGTCTCGTCATTTCCGATGTTACTGTCGGTTTCTGGTATCGATAGTAATGGTGCAGCTGATAAGACACCAGCTTTCTGGCCATTGTTTAAATCAGGCTCTTCATCAGAACTGGTCTGGTCTTCTATGTCCGAAAGAGCGTTAGATGAGAGACGGTGATGATGTTGATGGAGATGGTGGCACTAAAGCTAATATTTTTGAGGCGCGTGATTTTTTTTTGAAGACCTGAAATAATAATATTGCTTGGGGTTAAATAATAACAAATAACAAACATAATACGGATATTAATTCTTCATATAATTCTAATTGTTACTTCTCTGTGTCATTGGCAATGTTCAGTATACTGCACATCACTAAACCATACTAAATTCTTGAGAACCTGGCAATGGGAAATATACTGGACACATAAGTTTCACAGAGAATAACGCAAAATCTATAACTAATATTACAATTGTAGTTTTAGTTTACATACATAAATATGTTATGGAATACACTGAGAAGAAATAACTATCTACTGTAGAACAAAAAAAATAAATAAATCGGGACTTACCAAGAGCGGTCGCGACGTGTTCATCCTCCCTGACGTTGCGGCAACGACTGACCGGCCGAGCACACGTGCTAGTGTACAGTTATTTTTTATGTAATAATGAAGGACACAACCAAGCTACTCTGGGATAAAAAAATAAAAAAAATGTAAAAAAAAATGCTGTAGATTTTTTCAAACTCGATGTCCAGTATACTTCCTACTGTCGAATTAAGGGTTAGGATGACATGTATTGTAAACAATTAACAATATGAAATAAAATCATGGCAAATATTTTTATGGTAACAACTAAAAATGGAAACATAAAAAACTTTTTTGCAAAAAATAAAACCGACTTCAAAAAAATCACTAAACGTTGTAAAATAACTCTAAATTCGGAAGTCAGTGGCCCATCATGAGTAAGATAAACCCACCAAAGCCACAGACTTCCGAATTTAGAGTTATTTTACAACGTTTAGTGATTTTTTTGAAGTCGGTTTTATTTTTTGCAAAAAAGTTTTTTACTAGTAAAATCGTCCCAAAACACTGTCTGTTTAGATCGTGAGGTGAATTTTAAAGTTCACAATCAATGCCGAATGCCGCATCGCGACAATCTAATGTCACGGCCATTGCAGGGGCGCCCGGAATATAAGAAAAATCTAAACAAGTGCGGAGTAAAGAGATTTAACCTTTTATGCCCTTGGCTAAATAGCCACATTCTAAAAACAGTGGCTGGGAGTGTGTTTTCCCCTTTTCTGAGACATTTTGTGGAGAAGATGACTGCAAGTAAGTAAGTCACTTGGTCCTCTTCTGTACAAAGTTGCTCATTTTTTTTTTGTTTTATTTTTATTTGTGTACTAACACTAGATATAAGACCTACGTTACTAACGTTGTGGATCCCTGTTATCCGATTATTTAAATAAATTATTATTATTATTATTATTAAATTATCAGTTGACGTGCCCCTAGCGCGTGGCTAAAATTGCTATAAATCAATAAAATAATACAACGTACAGTATTAAAAGGAGGATCGAGCAATCGTTAATTTTATGTTTTTGTTGCCTACATAATATTCAATTCAATAATGGTGTTAGTTGTAGGTAGGTACCACACAGTCAATATAACTAAAATGAAACGAAAAAGCCATGTATGTTCTCTGTCGCAGAAATAAGACACGCGCGTTACCGTTACGGGCACGGAAATATGTGTCGTATTTATTCGACACTAGCAGTTAAAGGGTTAAGAAACAATAGAGAGTACGTGCAAAGAAATGTGATCCAAAGTCAAAGTCAAAGTCAAATCATTTATTTCAATTAGGCCTGAAAACAGGCACTTTTGAACGTTATACTTACAAATAAATTAAATTAATATATTATGATTCTAGTTTCACATTCCAAAAGGTAGTTTTGTATGGAGAAGAATGTGCAAGAAACTCCATACTTAGGTACCTACTCTTTTAAAATAGATTTTACAATATTTGTATACATAATCAGATTATATGTGAGGACGATGTACCATAAGAAAAAAAAAACAGCTATCCTGAGATAGGTGATATAAAATAAGCAACGCGGCTGGTAATAGTAGGTATGAGCGTATTGAAAGATACATGGTGCTCACATATTTACATAATATTTAATCAAAAGTTGATTATTAAAAAAAAAGTAATAATCATGAAGTTAATACTTGTAATAAAAATAAAATAAAAAATCCCATGTCTCGTCTAGCATAATATAGCAATATTGAAGCGGCAGCGGAGCGTGCTACACTAGACTACGACTTGCGTTCACAAAGTATCGGATGAAAATTTTGTCCGTGTTGCCCTGTCTACTACTGTAACTACAAGTCCTGCAAGTACTGCAAATCCTACTCCGCCAAAGACAATACTTACTAGTATTGCATGTCTTTGGCTTGAGTAGGACTTGCGAGTAGGACAAGCCAAACGGGAAGATATTAAGTATTGATCCCTCAATTTAAAAAAAAATTACGTGTGGCACTCGGAGACTACCGCGGTAAAGCTATTGCATAGCATTTTTTATCAACTCCTCTCCGCTCCCCCTCCCCATTCCTCTCCTCCCCGTCTCCCCATTCCTCTCCTCCCCCTCTCCCCTTCCCCATTCCTCTCCTCCCCCTCTCCCCCTCCCTCCCATTCCCCCACACCTCCCACGCCCCTTCCCTTCACCCTCCCTCCCCTTCCCTCACCCCTCCCTCTGTTTCCCCTCCCTAATGCCTCCCGACCCCTGCCTCTACCCGTCCCCCTATCCCCTCCCCTGTCACCTCCTCCTTCCCACTCCCCTCCCCCTCCACTCCCCCCCCTCTCCCTCCGAAAATATAAAACATTAAGTTAATCTTTACAATTATTATGGCAAGGCATGGGAATTACATGACTTGATTCCGCCATCACCTTTCTACCATCGGACAAACCGGCGTACGGCGAGTGTCCGCCCTTACATCGTGCATCGTTGGCACTCGATTCGGACAAAGCGTTTCGCTTCGTCGTTTATACCGCGTACATCGAAGGGCTGGAACAACTTGCCTGCTGTGGTCTTCCCGTCCGATTATAAATTAGGTGTCTTCAAGGCTAGAGTGAATAGGCTCTTAATAAACTAGTGCGCATCACCATCACTGATTGCATCACTGCTTACCATCAGGTGGGATTGCAGTCCAGCACTGGTTTATAATATAAAAATAACAATAAACTTGTTTTTTCTGATGTACAGGTGTTTTGTACAAGATGGGAGGAACATTGACGCCCTAACTGATACTATGAGTACGGTATATCACCTGGCCCAAATCCAGTTTACGAACTGCGGTTGAGAAATTTCAGAATGAATTTCCTTTTCTTAGAAGGAATCTCACTTGTGTATAAAACCTGCAGGGTTGAATAATAATAATATTCCACAACTTTCAACACGACGCTTTCTAGTACCAAACTCTCAAGGTGAGCAGAGCTTGTGTTATGGGTGTTAAACAGCTGAAAAACATACTTGTTTATTTCTAAATACATACAAATTATAGATAAATTACACCCAGACACAGAACAAATGATCGTGCTCATCACACAAACATTTTTCCTGGGTGGGAATCGAAACCACCACAGTCAGGGCCGCTTACTACCATATCGACATTCCAGGTTGAATGAACCAAGCAATAAAGAAAATACTCTACCAAGCAAATCGCCGTTTCAATACCACTTTCAATTCACGTTCCATTTATCAAACCGTAAAAACTAGTAGGTATTTTCCACATCGTCAAAACACCTTTATAAACACGAACTCATTTGCAAACGAGTCATCCTTTGTCTATGCTCTTTAAAAAAATATGTTACTTTCGCGCGTTTATAAATGTCAAAGTTAATGGCGGAAAATGTCAAGGTCAACTGACGCACTTTTATTACCTACGATCGAGTGGCGACATTGGTGACGAGACTTAATAATAATAATTGATCGCTTTTAATTTGCAAAGATATTCCTGGTATTTTACGTTTCCTGATAATAGTTATTTTAAGCTGTTTTGTACACTTCCTGCCCTTACTTATTTAAAAATGCATGTGTAAATTTAGCATTACAAGAAAAATGTTTCAGTTTTAAAATCAAAGACATTCAAGGATTTAAAATTTCTTTGAGTTAAATTAAATAAAAGTTTGTCACCCAAAAATCGGCTAAGTTGACCACACGACGCGACCTGAATTTTACGGATGCATACACTGTTTTGATTTCACAGACAGCAAACATAAGTTTGTACTTCTCATTGTTTTGCTAAAAATGAATGAAAAACAAACTTAACTCCACAGTTGTTACTTTAGAAGCGCATTTTAATCTACTTAACAATAATTATTATAATATATAGGATCAATCTCAGGTATAAAATTTGTTTAGGCGTAAAAGTCATGATGACCCAGAGGTAACGCCTACCTCTCATGCTCGAGATTATGGTTCAAATCCGGGCAAGTACCAATGTGACTTTTTCAATTTATATGTATACTTTTTAACATTATCTTAGACATCGTTGACATCAGTGAAGCGAAACATTGTGAGGAAACCTGAACTTTTAGATGGTTGATATAAGTCTGAAATTAGATTAGGCAGATTCTACTTAGTCTTGCCTTTCGATACCAGAGCAAAAGACGTTTACCAAGATCGATGTTTGAACCGTCGCCCAATGCATGCGGAAGTCAATAGGTTGATTCGATTATGAACTTTGGCATCGTGATTGATTAGAGAACGATAACCCGCATAGGTCGTTATGTAATACAGATTATTATTATGTACCAAACTAATCAAACTGGCCAAGTGTGAGTCTGGGAAAGACAAAGACTGACGGGCCTGTTGGTCTAGTAGTTAGTGACCCTGACTGCTATGCCGGAGGTCGTGGGTTCGATTCCCACCCAGGACAAATGTTTGTGTGATGAGCACAATCATTTGTTCTGTGTCTGGGTGTAATTTATCTATAATATGTATGTATTTAGAAATATATAAGTATGTTTATCAGCGGTTTAGTACCCATAACACAAGCTCTCAAGCTAGCTTGGGACTAAATGGCGTTGTGTGATAAGTTGTGGAATATTTATTTATTTAAAAGGGTGCCATGTCAAGAAAAAAAAACCGGTCAAGTACGAGTTGGACTCGCCCACCGAGGGTTACCATTACCTATAAATAGTTCAGGAATTGAATCGCACAGATTACAAAATGTCTAGTTCTGAGATATTTTCTTGTACTTATGGTGTATAACGAACGAAATTTGCCAAGTAACATATGTTACTTGGCAAATTTCATAGTTCTTTTTTTTTTTTGAGGGGTGGAAAATCCTCATGGATGTCCCCCGCCCGGGGAGGCGGAGGGGTTGGTCAGACTCTTACTGACTAAAAACCACCCCGTGTTCCTTCTCACACATGCCGCGGGGGTCACGGGAACAGAAGATACTTCCGCGACCCCCGACTGGTGCCGGCCGCGCGGGCCTCGCCAAGTCAACGAGGGGAGTGAGGTGTTAGACTCCCCTCGCGACGTCTCAGAGGGGCGCGCGTGAACACGACGCGCCGCCACCTCGGGTTCATGTTGTCCGCCCTCCACCTGCGCCCGGTGCGTCTGCTGCGGGCCGGGTGAGTGTAGGTAATCTCCCTCTCCCTTTCAGCAGCCTCCTTCTGCGAGATGACTGTTTCGCATGCGGACATCACCGCGTCCCAGGACTCGACGCTGCCGACCATCCTCTCGACCACGGCCGGCAGCGAGAGGTCACTGCCTATTCCAGAGACGAGGGCACGGCGCAAATTTCATAGTTCTAGGTCAACGGGAAGTACCTACCCCATGAATTTTGATTCCCTTGAAAGTATCGAAACATGCGTTTTTTTGGACGAGTGTTGTGTCTGTCCAGACACAACATTCTTTGTTGTCAGGATCTTGTACACGTTCAATCACGCCGATAACTTTAACATCGCAATGTAGGATGTCAATCGTTAGTTCTTGAGTGGCGAGATCCGCGAGATAGATGTCACTACAGGGTTCCGCTGTAACTTTTAAGGCTTATTCAGACCTAAGCGGTATTCGCTACCGTCTGCGGCAGAGAAAACCCAGTGGGTATGCGGTATTATTACTGTTCAGACCTAAGCGGTATTCGCCACCGTCTGCGGCAGACGGTAGTGAAATTTATACTAAATACCTGAGCGAAACCCGCGTGGTATGTACCTATACCCACAGCGGCGGCGAATATCGCTCAGGTTTGAATAGGCCTTTACTAGGTTTTATAACCTCACCTCTGAATCTCTGACATACATTTAACTGTCATTATTAGGGTTCCGTACCTCAAAAGGTAAAACTGAAAAGGACACTAAACGGCGCATTGCAAAACTCACAAGAAAATTTGAATTTCGCGGGCTACCGTGGGATGGGACATCCATCTTAAACTAAATTGACAATCCCGGAAGTACCCTATAGGTTTGCGACATCTATCATACGAACTACCGACTGATATCCTACATCGCGGTATTAAAGTTATCCGCGCAATTTGAACGTATATATCAAGTTCCCGACAATAACCGTCGGGCAGTAGTAGCCCACCAGACACAACACCCGTCTGCGAGGAGGAGCCGATCTTGTCTGTGGGGGATGAGGAACTTTACACCGTGTTCCTCATAACTTTAAAGGTTTTTAGGCAGTCATTCGGATCCATTCTATGCAAAACTAGTACTCAAAGAGATTTAAAATACTATAGAGCGGGCATGTCAAGGAAATGTCATAGAAAAACTTTGATCCCATGTCTCAGTAACGCCATCTAGAATAATATATGAATATTGGAGCGCCAGCGGAGCGTACTACAAAAAACTCATAAGACTTGTATCCAGCAGGACACACTTTTTCGGACGAAAATTTTGTTCGTGATGTCCGGTCTATAGGTATTGAATGTCTTTGCTTAGTACCTATTCAGCTGCATTCGGTTCATGCTGCCCAAATGTAGTTGGGCAAAGGCAAGGCAAATAATGAATAATTACGTGTTAAGTACGTTGCATTGATATCATCTAAATGTTTATTAATTTATAAACAATAATGATTAAATAACCTCTTATCGGTTTCTGTTATAATTTGTGTTACGATGTTGCTCTGTCAAGGTCACTCGATAATATCCTGCTTGCGAAATATTAAGATTATACAACATTATTTTTAGTATTTAAGTATACAAAAAAAGCCCGATTGGTCAGAGCATTAGTTTTTCCGATTTTTCTCTATGGAGTTAAGACGTGGACAATCCGAGCAAGAGAAAGGCAGAGGATAGACGCATTCGAGATGTGGTGCTGGAGGCGGATGCTCCGAATACCGTGGACAGCCAAACGCACAAATGTGTCTGTCCTTTCCCAACTAGATGTCAAGATCCGATTGTCTACAATATGCCTGCAGCGTATCCTAACCTACTTTGGCCACATAATGCGTAGGGGAGATAGCAGTCTCGAAAAACTGGTAATTGTTGGCAATACCGAAGGAAAGAGAGCACGAGGCCGGTCGCCAACACGATGGTCTGATCAAGTAAAGGAAGCTATCCCCTCCAGAAAATTTCAACAGGCGGTGATGGCAACTTTGGACCGGAATCGATGGAGACAGATTGTCCGCTTAAAGAGGTCCAGTGACCACGATCCTCAGTAATGAGGGACCGATTGGAGAAGAAGTTACATACTAAATACCAAAGAGGTTTTAGATAGCAAATCTATGGAGGGCATCAAAAGAAATGTCATAGAAAAACTCTGATCCTCCTCGAAGACGGGTGTTGTGTCTGGTGGGCTACTACTTAACTGCCCGACGCGACGGTTGTTGTCTGGAACTTGTACCTACATACATACATACATAAACTCACGCCTTTTTCCCATGGGGGTAGGCAGAAACTACAGAGCGCCATATGCTACGATTCTTACATACTTCTTTTGCTTCGTTTACATTCATACATGTTGTCATACACACACGCCGGTTGCGAGTACTACGCACCTGACCTTTCTGAAGAACCTCACCAATAAGGTCTATGTATGTCCTACTAGGGCGTCCCCTACCGGCGTAACCACTTACATTTGCCTTGTAAATATCTTTCTTTAGTCGCCTTTCATCCATCCTTTCAACGTGACCAAACCATCTAAGCATACTCTTTTCAATTTTTGTTACTAAGTACATCTTCTTTCAAACCACAACGTTGCTTTATCACATCATTCCTCAATCTGACATTAATTGTTACACCACACATACTTCGCAAGGAACGCACTTACATGTCTCTTTTGCCACGCCCAACATTCACTTCCATACGTTAGTGTAGGCACCAGCGCACCATTGTGAACAGCCAGTCGTGCCTTTTCGGACATCGACTGGCTGGTCACAACGCCATGTATAGTGTAACTTGTACCTATATGTTCAAATTGCGCGGATAACTTTAATACCGCGATGTAGGACATCAGTCGTGTCTCAGTAGCGCCATCTAGCATAATATAGCAATATTGAAGCGGCAGCGGAGCGTACTAAACTAGACTAATCGACTTGTGTCCACAAAGAGACAAGTATCGGATTTAAATTTTGTTTGTGATGTCTCTATATTAAGTATTGAACGTCTTTTTTATTTACAAAGAAATGAAACGCTCTTATAATGAAACAATAAAAACAATTGTGAAATGGTATTTAACCTAAATAACTAAAGTGTTTAATGTTATCTTTCAATATCGAAACACTTCAACATCAGTTTACCTAAGTACCTAATTGATTGTGTTCATTGTTGAAGATTCTTGTAGGTACAACCTCGTCGAGTTTAATGACTGCTTGTTGTAAAATGACTATGAGTCAATAAACTCAAAGGAAATAAATGCCCCTTTGTTGTGATATATTTAGAATATTTTATTTTATTTTCTTTATTGTCAGAAGGCTTACAGACTAATAACACAATGTAATAACAAAAAAACTTTTTTACAAAAAAAAAAAACAACCGACTTCTTAAAAAAACACTAACAGGTGAAAAATAGCTCCAGTTTCGGAAGTCTGTGGCTTTGGTGGTTTTGTTTCGTTCATTATTGGTACGCAATGCTGAGTAATTTATTAAGTCTCAATAACAATTAGCTGATGAAAAATCAATTACATTATCATTTAATTGCGTTATCATCGGAAAGGGAAGTGACGCCACAATTAGATAGTGTGTATGTCGCTTTATGTACCTAAATATTTTCATAGACATTGAGGGCGAGACTCCACCAAAGCGGAGACGAGAGGAGATGTCATGTAATTAACCAATTGGATATTGTATTGTGCTGAAGCTAACTAAGCACTGAGCGGTCAAAATGACGCAAGCTGGGGCTCGAGTCTGGTATTGCAATCGTGTCTCAATGACCGGTCATTGATCCAATATTTGACAACTTTGACAGTTTTTGTATGGGAAATGTGTCATAAGTTTGACGTTATACGTCAAAAATCGATCATTGACCGGTCATTGAGACACGATTGCAATAGCAGACTCGACCCCCTGATTGGTTGTAAAACACATCATTCTTTTCTCGTCTCCTTTACCTGACTCATCATCATCATCTGCCTAGCCTTTTCCCAACTATGTCGGGGTCGGCTTCCAGTTTAACCGGATGCAGTTGAATACCAGTGTTTTACATGGAGCGACTGCCTGTCAGACCTCCACAACCCAGTAACTGGGTAACATGATACCCCTTGGTTGGAACTGTTTGTCAGACTTTCGGGCTTCTGACTACCCGTAATGACTGTCTAAGATCTATAAATGACATCCTGCCGGTCGATTCAGTAAAAGTCACGCCTCGTGAAAACTTGAGTGAAGTGTGTTGCATTAGTATGGAATGACAGCTCAATTCGCCCTCACTACGCCTACAATTGACAACATTTCAAAATTGACATGACCCTAAAACAGAAATATCGTTTCTTCATTTTTGTATGCTGAGTTCAAATATATTTTTTTAATTTTTTTTTATTGCTTAGTTTCTGATAAAAAAATAAAAAGCCAAAAACATGACGTCACTTATACGGTGGAATGAGGTAGTTACCTTTGCGTAAGCAAGCTAATTTTTAAGATAAAACCATAATGTCAAACATGACATATCTAATGTCAAACAAGACATATCCAATTTCAAACAAGACATATCTATTGTCAATGTATGACATTACTAAATGACATCTAAGTGACATCTAAGAAACAGTTTTTTTTGACGTATCACAGTAAATCAAAGGATGTATCGCCATTCCACCGTATGAATGATGTCATTTGGCGCTTACGTCTTTTTAGAATGCACTGAATTTCAAAGTTAAAATTATGAATGAAAAGTAGGTACATAATTACAAAAAACCAAAAAATATGAGTCTTCTAGTTTTAGGTTTACTTTTTTAAAACGTAATAAAAAAACATGGGGTAAAATTTTGAAATGTTGTCATTTTATTTCACGTGGTGTTTTGACCGAATCGGCCTGCTGGACCGACGACGGCTTAACGCCCCAAGTAGCACAAAACTGCATTGTAAGTTGTCACAAGGGGTAACATCGGTAATTTTAGCACTTATGAAGTGTTATTACAGTACACTCGACCTGCAATAGGTCAAAAGTGAGCTTTCACCTGAATAAGAACGTTACTTACTATGCGTTACGGAGACCACACTACCTTTAATAATGCTCTAATAACGCTGATTTAGTGCAACCAGCTACATTATTCAGCTAACAGCTGATTAATTTGTGCCCAAATCAGAGTTATATCAGCTGAGTATGCGCCTCTAATGCTCTTATTCAGCAGGTTTATTCAGCTGAAGATTCCATTGTGAACAGTGATTCAGCTACTATTCAGCGCTTCTGTGCTACTTGGGGTGCTTTCCGAGGCCCGTAGGAGTCTAGATAATTATGTAATAAAAATGGTCACTCATCTACTGACTGACTATGACAAGCGTACCTTCGATCGACCAGTATTGCATTTCTTGTTTCCTTTCATATTTCTAAGAACATGCCGTAATATATTATCATTTCTTATCAAATAACTTATCATAGAAAATCAGTGTATTGATTGAATAGAGGTAAAATTTTGACAAGCGATAAATAAAAAGTACCTGCATTTGCAACAGAAGATAGAAATAAATGTAGATAACTAAGAAGTTTTATTTTAATAAAATAATAAATATAATTTATATTGCACAACTTTTTCACACAACGCCATCTAGTCCCAAGCTAAGCTAAGAGCTTGTGTTATGTATTAAACAGCTGATAAACATACGTATATATTTCTAAATATTATAGATAAATTACACCCAGACACAGAACAAATGATCGTGCTCATCACACACACATTTGTCCTGGGTGGGAATCGAACCCACGACATTCCGGCATAGCAGTCAGGGTCACTAAATACTAGACCAACAGGCCAGTCAAATAATGTTATGGACCTCGCTTACATACGGACATTTTATACAATGCGAGATCAGCTTATACTGGAAATGTATAGCTTAATATGTACGTAGCCGTGTACACGTGTATACCTACAGGGTGTCTCATTCAAATCGGTCAGTATGGGAAAGTCTGAAACTATAAGACATACGAAGATCTGTTCTGAGGAACCATGTCATCGATTTTAATAACAAGAAAAACTGCATTCATACATTTTAAAAAACATCTGTACTGTTGTAGTAATATTGTAAACGTGGTCACTTCGAGCACCTACTAAAATAAATTAAAAAGTATGTGGAAACAATGCATTTTATTCATTTTAGACATCATGTTTCATACAGACATTTACTGCTTAAGACTTACACAATCGATATCTAAATAGAAATAGTGAGAATAGTGTAGGTTTTTTTTGTTTTTCAAAATAGCCGGGTTCGATTCCCGAACGGAGTAGAGATGTTTTTTAAAATGTATGAATGCAGTTTTTCTTGTTATTAAAATCGATGACATGGTTCCTCAAAACAGGTCTTCGTATGTCTTATAGTTTCAGACTTTCCCATACTGACCGATTTGAATGAGACACCCTGTATACGTCTTTAAGGCGGTCCTTAGAGCTACAATAACATTGTACCTACAATACCTACATTTTATTGCGCCTTTTTAGCGCCTTCATCCTCTCTCCTTCTATAAATAACTTTGTTGTGCGGGCTGTGCCCGACAGGGTCCATAATTGATTCGATGTTTTTAACATATCAACTATTATATTATACCTATCTACACCTTATGGAATGCAATTAAGTATTGAGTATTGTATTGTACAATAAGATTGAAAGGCGCTATAATGAATCCAAACGATCAATTAAATGTATCTTCAATATACGAACTAGGTACCTACTCTTTTTAGGGTTCCGTAGTCAACTAGGAACCCTTATAGTTTCGCCATGTCTGTCTGTCCGTCCTCGCTTAATCTCTGTGACCGTTAGCACTAGAAAGCTGAAATTTGGTACCACTATGTGTATCAATCACGTCGACAAAGAGGTAAAATAAAAATTGGAAAAAAATGTTTTATTAGGGTAGCCCCCCTATATGTAAAGTGGGAAGTGATTTTTTTTTATTTCAATTTAACGTGTGATATATTGTTGGAAAGGTATTTAAAAATGAATAGGGGTTTACGAAAATAATTTTTTGATAATGTCAATAATTTCGGAAATAATCGCTACAAAAGTAAAAACAATGTGTCCCCCCCTCCTCTAACTTTGGAACCATAAGTTAAAAAAAAATCTGAAAAGTAGAACTTTATAAGGACTTTCTAGAAAAATTGACTTTTTGGGATTAGACAAACGCTAATAACTTTGCTGTTTATGAATATTATTTATTGTTACTTTATAAATATAATGAGCTGACCGTCTAGAATAAGCCCTTTAAGTATTTGCACCTACTAATTAAACATTAGTGGTGTTTAAACAACCTTTTTTGAATTATTCTCTTTTTTTTACTTTCTAAATTGCCCAAGGGCTAATGCACGGCTCCAGACGGCCTTGGGTACAGATATAAGCTGATACATGATATGAATTTATATATTAAGCTTATCTATAAACCTAAATAAATTGGGGCGTCCCCTTTATAGGTAATTGATCTTGAAATAGGTGTACATTGTATAGTTTATGATATGATACTCGATTCAAGATAAGAATGCTTGGAAACATGCTTGGTTTTACACCAAAAGACAATCTAGACCATCGTAGAAAAGAATTTTGTCTATAGGACAGAAGAATCGACAAACACACACAAAGTGACAGGTTCATAATTCATTTATTTATTGTTTGTCACAGGTAAACAGAAGATCTTAGAATTAGTGTTATTGTATCACTGTCAGTAACATACCCATGGGGTGTACTATGCGTTTCAAATGAGAATAGAAATGTAGCTGTCAATTCGAATATATTGGGTAAGATCAGCAAAGCAAGGTTTTTTCTAAATATTAGGTCTTTACCTATGGATCTTACAATTAGTGTTATTGTATCACTGTATTTAACATACCCATGGGGTGTACTATGCCTTTCAAATGAGAATAGGAATGACTAAGCGCCGTTTTTTCTAAATATATTATAATGTATTTACGAATTACGAACGAATAATTTTCTAAATTGTACTCTCAAAGTCTACGTTGAAGATAATCTCTCGAGCCCTCCCACGCAAAACAGCGTCTCGTTCACACATTTTCAAGCAGTCGGGTAGATGAAAACAAAAACAAATATCAACAAAAACAGCAAAAAATCGTGTAACAAACTGAATTAATAAATATAACATAAGCACTCCACAAGACTAATTAAAATAAGACGTTTTTTTACGTTTTTTTTTCAAGAAGATGTAGTAACAAAAATTGAAAAGAGTATGCTTAGATGGTTTGGTCACGTTGAAAGGATGGATGAAAGGCGACTAACGAAAAGTATCAAGGCAGATGTAAGTGGGAACGCCGGGAGGGGACGCCCTAGAAGGACATACATAGACCTTATTGGTGAGGTTCTTCAGTTAAAGGTCAGGTGCGTAGTACTCGCAACCGGCGTGTGTGTATGACAACATGTATGAATGTAAACGAAGCAAAAGAAGTATGTAAGAATCGTAGCATGTGGCGCTCTGTAGTTTCTGCCTTCCCCCATGGAAAAAAGGCGTGAGTTTATGTATGTATGTATGTATGTTTTTTCATTTTGAATAACTTCGACTCGGTAAATCAAAAAACTGGAAAGAATCATTGAAATCGGTTAACAATTGCTAAAGAAGTTCTATCTAAATTTAATCTGTACATCTCTGCCGGCCCCTTTTAAAATAGAATGGCGTAATGTTATGTTGTGGAAATACAAAAGCCTGAGCTTTTACATCATAGACTAAAGCAATCGCGAATAATTTGCTGTTATGCGTTGAAGAGTTCCGTTGCCTGTCTTCTTCATCAGTTTTTCTTCAACAAATGATACTTTATAAATGAAAATGCTTGATTTGTTAAAATGTTAAAATCGGTGCGTGTGTGCCTATATTTTTTGAGGAGTTCCCTCAATTCCTCGAAGATCCCTCGTCATAATATGAGTTTTGATTTTTTGATACAAATGGGACCAATCTGTAAGCTATCAAACAAATAAATAATTTCGAAAATCGGTCCTTAAATGACAGAGTGCTGAGGTAACAAACCCTAACAAAAAAAAAATACAACCGAATTGAGAACCTCCTCCTTTTTTTAAGTCGGTTGAAAAAGAAAATAATTGATACCTACGCGATTCGTTGCAATCGACATTTGACAGATAGAGGTCATTGACGTTCCTATTACAGGGCCAAAAAGATTTAAAATACTATAGAGCGGGCATGTCAAGGAAATGTCATAGAAAAACTTTGATCCCATCACCCATGTCTCAGTAACGCCATCTAGAATAATATATGAATATTGGAGCGGCAGCAGAGCGTACTACAAAAAACTAATAGACTTGTATCCAGCAGGACACACTTTTTCGGACGAAAATTTTGTTCGTGATGTCCGGTCTATAGGTATTGAATGTCTTTGTACAAACAAACCTATGTGGTCGTCTTGGCAACATTTTACATGAAATGTTTTGGTGGGATACAAAGATATAATTATTCCAGATGGCGTTACTGAGATATGGGATCAAAGTTTTTCTATGACATTTCCTTGACATGTCTGCTCTACAGTATTTTAAATCTCTTTGCCAAGAGGTTTTGTGTTGTATTTGCTTGAACTAATCAGCAGCTTACCTATCTACCTACCTAGTATAAAAATTAGGAAACAGCCATATTTTATCTGCTATAAATACATCTTGCGGTAATACTCGTGAACGAATTAGCAATTCAAATCATAAGATTTGCCACGCCTAGGTGAAGAATGTGGTTGATTGTGATGTTTTATACTATAAAATATATGTAGGTATCCTCACAGTGTATTCACACGTAAGCCGGTTGCAAACCGAAAACTAAGCTATGCCAAGGCTAAACTAAGCTATGCCAAGCAAGCTAGGCTAAGCATAAGCTATAGAATAGAGATGGGTAGCTCGCGAATGAGAGATAAAATTGAACTAGCTCTTTAATTTTAATCTAGCTCTCAGTAGCTCAGTCGTTCACGGAATAGCTCAGTAGTTCATTTAGCTTAATGGCTCTTTGACTTGTCTCTAAACTCTATACTACTCATCACTCTGTGGCTTTGCGAGTTACGACGAGTGATACCGACGAACGAAACGCCGACATTAGCGACTTCCGACAATGCCCGAACAGGGCCCGAACTTCTCCGACGAACAGGAGAACGATTTCGCATGTCGCTCACTGACTGACTCTTCGGCTCAATACCTACGTCATTGTAAAATAACTCTTATCGTCATTGTTTTAGAAAAATGCTTTATTGCATATTGGCTTTCATAATTTTATTTATTTGTAATAAGAACAAAACAACCCAATGAATCTAATTTTATTTATGGCTCGCAACAGTCGCAACTAAGTGAAATGAAGTAAAGAACTTCAAAGATTTGAAAGAGCCATTGAGCTATTTGTCTCGTTTGACTTGCGTAAAGTGGCGCGGCTCAATTTGATCTGTAGCTCGCAACTTCGCAAGTGAATCAATTGAGCCGAAGAGTTAAAAGAGTCATTCGGTGAGCTAAAGATCTAAAAGAGTAGATATAGTTCTTTTGATCAAAAGAGCCGTATCTCTCTTTTCTTTTCACTGAGCTACATTTCGCATCTCTACTATAGAAATATATAGCGTGCACACCAACAGCTAAGCCAAAGCTCAGTCAGCACTGGCGAAGGATGTGCAAAGGGTGTGCGGGGTAGCGGGAGGGGCTTAGCTTAGGTCGTGTAGCTCTGCGCATCGGCATATCTTAGCTTCGCATATTTTAGTTACCTCACATATAATCTTAGTTCGCATAGTTTGCGGTCCGCACACAAGTATGGAAAACTGCGTCAGCTATGCAAGCTAAAAGCTAAGCTAAACTAAGTTAGCTTAGCTTATTTTCCCAACTATGTTGGGGTCGGCTTCCAGTTTAACCAGATGCAGCTGAATACCAGTGTTTTACATGGAGCGACTGCCTGTCTGACCTCCACAACCCAGTAACTGGGTAACACGATACCCCTTAGTTAAACTGGTTGTCAGACTTTCGTGCTTCTGACTACAAGTAACGACTGTCAAAGATCTACAAATGACAGCCGGGACCAACGGCTTAACGTGCTTTCCGAGGCACGGAGGAGTGTTGGTATGTAATAAATGGTCCACGGACCGACCTCGTCAAGCGATCGACCCACGCGGCTGTTATAATTTAGCCACAAGCTATTCACACTTAGGGTAACCAGATGGAAAAGTGAAAAATCCTAAGAAATAGACTGGTGTTCATAGAAAAGCCGCAAACGTAATTCTTAACTCTGTAGAAAATCAGTTATTCACGCAGAGTCATGCCACGTGGTAATGGTAATGTTGATTTTAGCTTTCGAATAAAATATCTGAAAAATGACTGCATTTAATTAAAAAATAATTTTGAAAATCGGTCCCTAAATGACGCAGTAATGAGGTAACAAAAACCTAAAAAAAAAATTTAAAGAAAAACAACCGAATTGAAAACCTCCTCCTTTTTTGAAGTCGGTTAAATAATCGTAAAATCCTGACATTTACAAAATAATACTTAACAATAAAATAATAATAATAAATATTCCACAACTTTTCACACAACGCCATTTAGTCCCAAGTTAAGCTTGAGAGTTTGTGTTATCCAATGGGTACTAAACAGCTGATAAACATACTTATATATTTCTAAATACATACATATTATAGATAAATAACACCCAGACACAGAACAAATGACCGTGCTCATCACACAAACATTTTGTCCTGGGTGGGAATCGAACCCACGACCTCCGGCATAGCAGTCAGGATCACTAACTACTAGACCAACAGGCCAGACAACTCTCAACACAATCCTGATGCGACCTAAATATCCTGAGATATGGTATAAGGTAGGTACTTAGACTCTAGCTAGTTTAACAATACACAATTAAATTAATGCCTGAGTTTAATTTAAGTCGGAATTTCCGTCGCAGTATAAACTTACCTTTAGACTGGAATCTAACCGTAACAAAGTTAGGTAAAAGCAAGGCAGATGACGAAATAACAGAGTTCGAAAACTACCTGCTCAAATATAAATAAATTTCGTAGGTATATCAATACGTCACAACAAGGAAAGGGTTACATTTAGCCCGCGGGCTGGTGACCTCGGCGTTCGAAAGTGAATGACCTTAGTCTCTGGTAAGACACTAATGCGTTCTCCCGACAAGCCTCCTTTGTCTTTGGTAACAACTTTTATTGCATGTAATCTAGACATTGATTACACATTTGCAGGGTTAAGTAATTGGCTATTTTTTTTATTGCCAGTGTCTAACTAGGGTCCAGTTGCACACCGATATTTGTTAAATTGAACTTAAAACACTGAGAATCTAACCTACCTAAAGCTCGCACTAAGCATTCCAGCCCCCCTAGCCAAGTTACAAACGATTCGTATCTATTCTCTTTCTACAATCGAGAACGCCTCAAATCCCTTTGTTTTGACCACGTGACTTATCACCTTTCGCTAAGTCA
Organism: Euplexia lucipara; assembly: GCA_921972225.1. Taxonomy (NCBI): domain Eukaryota; kingdom Metazoa; phylum Arthropoda; class Insecta; order Lepidoptera; family Noctuidae; genus Euplexia; species Euplexia lucipara. Next base: position 8,372,443 of record OV179172.1, on the reverse strand, counting down.
CGTGGTCAAAACAAAGAGATTTGAGGCGTTCTCGATTGAAGAAAGAGAATAGATACGAATCGTTTGTAACTTGGCTAGGGGGGCAGGTTTTGATTAATATCGAAACTGCTTGTGCCGGGTATATTTGGGTAGGGTGGGGTACTCAACATCAAAAACCAAAACACCAAAAATCAAAATACCAACACCATATAATCAACAGTTTAATTTTTCAATAAATTAGAATAACATTAGCTCGGTTCAAAATTCAACACTTCAGATAAGCAACGAATGTGAATAACATTGATTTATAACTTTTAAAGTTCAAAATATCAACACTTCATAAATGTGAAGTCCCGGAATCATAGAAGATTTCCGACAATACAACCAAATTTTTTAAAGATTACGACTCCACGTGTGTATTTCAAATTTTATTTTAAATTTTACTGGCAGAGGTCCGTTTTACCCGCGTAGGTCCCGTTCCCGTGGGAATACCTAAGTAGGTATGGAGTTCCTTGTCCATTCTTCTCCATACGAGACTACCATCTTGGAAGGGGCAACTAGAATCATTATATTTTATTTATTTAACTTTCAAATACATTAACTATTTGACTTTTGACATAACATACACCATTACTTAATCTTTTTAACCGACTTTCAAAAAAGGAGGAGGTTCTATGTTCGTGTGTATGTATTTTTTTTTTTTTTTTGTATGTTACCTGATTTCTCCGCTATTTGTGGACCGATTCTCAAAATTCTTTTTTTGTTTGAAAGAGTAGACTCCTGAGGTAGTCCCATTTTAATTTGGTGAAGATCTGGTGCTGATCTTCGGAGATATACAACGGAACTCTTCAAAAATAGACGGCAAATCTATCGTGATTGCTGGAATCGCTTGGATGTTTATTGTTTATACAGCATCATGACGTATCATTACGCCTGTATGCTCTGAGGGGTACGCAGATGTGTACAATATACCTAGATTTCGACAGTTAGGTATATTAAATAAAAAACTTTTTTACAAAAAATAAAACCGACTTCAAAAATAACACTAAACGTGTTATTTTTGAAGTCGGTTTTATATTTTGTAAAAAAGTTTTTTTTCTTTTTTTTTTCTTTCTTCAGCGGAGGACATTGCTATAAATATGATGATGATAACGAAGGGATTAAAAGCAATGTGGAGATAGGAATACGACAGATGCACTGAGCCATTACCGTTGCTGATTGGCACAGAGGCAGTGGCACGCGTCCACAAATTCACGTACCTCGGAAGTGTCGTGGCAGAGACTGGAGGCAGTGAAGAGGATGTTTCTTCACGGATCACCAAAGCCCGAGCTACCTTCGCGCAGCTGAGACCTGTCTGGCAGTCGCGGAAACTGACCCGAAGGATTAAACTTAAGATTTTCGGGTCCAATATGAAGTCTGCTGCTTTACGGGTGCGAATCGTGGAAGGTCTCAAAGGACATCTCACGCCAAATCCAAGTTTTCGTCAACCGCTGTCTTCGACGCATTCTCGGAATTTACTGGCCCGAGACCATCTCCAACGTTGAACTGCTGCAGAGATGCCACGAGAGCCCGATCGGCGACCAGATCAAGCGTCGCAAGTGGAGATGGATTGGCCACACGCTCCGAAGGGACCCCGACCACATACCTAAACAAGCGTTGGACTGGAATCCCCAAGCGAAAAGGAAGCGTGGCCGTCCCCGACAAACCTGGCGTCGCACCGTTTTGGCAGAAGCGGCGAGCATCGGATTGACGTGGAGCCAGATGAAGCGTGAAGCTCAAGACCGATCGCGATGGAAGACATCTGTGGACGCCCTCTGCCCCATCTAGGGGACATAGGACATTAAGTCAAGACTGAGCCATTAGGCTAAAAACTGGGAACCCTAAAAAACCGTGACAACATCGTATATAAAGTGTCAGACAAGGACCTTGTAAACTAAAAGTAGGTAGGTAAGTAACAGTACTTGCATACATTATTTCTTAAATTATTAATAGACAAGCAAGTCAAAAGCAATCTAGCTAGACGCATTGTATGTTGTACCAATAAAGTAACTGTTCCGTGTCTGCAACGCAATCTACGTTCACTTACGACCTTCGCGGTGCATTCTGCACATTTCCAAGCATTCTTTTGTTTGTAAACATAATAATTACATTCAATACGAATCACAATACAAATGCGCGTACACGTCCGAAGAAAGGCATAGACATAGGGCATAGAGTATGAAAAAGAAAAAAAAGAAAGGCGAATGCCGAGTCGGGCCAAAACAAATTTGTGCAATTAGTGTAGAGGCGCCCTTACAGTTACGATTGAGCGGCTAGTAAAATAATATAATTATAATAATACGGGTCTGAAACACCCTACTACTTGCGTATCCATACAGGAGTTGAACAGGGCTGATGTCACGGTTGTGAAAAATTCAAATCTATTTACACGACTTTTCTCATGAAAATCAACAAGTTGTGTGTGTAATGTTTCAACAAAACTAGATGCAATCTCAAACTTAGAAATGTAATATGAAAATAGCTGACATTTGCGATACGTTTAGTTTTCCAAACAAAACTGGTATTCTACAATAATAAGGCCTCAAATAAAATAATAAACGAACGCGCGTTGTTAATACTTTCAGATACAAGTGCTGCCATCTATTGCATTACCAAAAAGTTACTGCATCCGTAAAACAATGAAAACGAATTCAATATTATTATTACACAGAAGGAAGTGCTAACAATTTATGTTTAATAGAAACTATTGTGATATTAAATAAATAATAGATAAATTTTTCCTGCTGTTTTTTTTACAATCTAAAAATAGCTCCAAATACGGCGTTCGATAAACTTCTGAACACATGCGCCATCTATTCATTTATTCAAACGACTAAATTCAGTAGGACATTTCTTACGTATTTCAATTGCGGACGCATCGACTTTTCACTTTATTCGCATTATGTTCTCGTTGGTTTGTTTTCTCTTTCACGCATGGGGTGTTCAAATCTCTTGTCTCTTTTCAAAAAGCTCTCGTACTAGCGAGCGATGATGATAAATGGCGAATGGTCTTGACATTTCATGCTATTATCAAAATGTTAAATTCCGTTATCTGTTGTTATTATTTACGTTTTATAAATAAAACAAGATGGTTTTCCGCGTAAATCAAATTCCTGTGACTGCCAGCTGGCCGTTTGAAGTGTTTGAACAATAAAAACAAGAAAGGAATACACCTAGTCAAGTGGGTCAAATATTCACAAAATAAAACCAAAAAATGTGTTTGAAATTGTCGAATAATAACATTTATTTGCTCTCATAGTCCGTTTAGATGCTATAAGAATACTCAGCGCCTTAGTTTTGATAGAGAATATGTGTTAGTGATTAGAACTGTCGTTTTTTCGTAAATAGTTGTAAGTGAATTTTACGTGCATTTGAATGGTGTTATTTTCAACATAATTTATCGCCTAAATTGTCAACCGTATGAACTCAAAGGTGTTTAGCTTGTTCCCAAACATTTTGTAATAAGTTCTATTAGCTTTGTAAAATAAGCCTAAAGCCATAGAAGCGGGCATAGGCTTAACATCCGAGTATCGTTGCCAAAGAATCGTAAAAAAAAGTTCATGCCATTTTGGCGCTAATTTAAAACAATTTCTTCAAGTTTTTGCTGTGTGATGACATTGTATTTTGAGAATTAAAATGGTGACGATGAACTCATCGGAAAAGGCGGCATCGAAGGCCTGTCAGCAAGGGCCATCCAGGTAAGTTTCAAAACTTTTAATAATATTAATAATTAAAATGGTCAAACATATAGCATAGATAATAAACAATGCCAATTGCCAGGTGAGTTTCCAAAACTCTACAATATTAAAAAAAAAACAAACATAGTGATGAACAATACAATCAAGTAAATAAAAAACTTATGCCCGCACAGGGCATGGAATTAATAAGTTAAACAATATTAAACTAAAACTTATTTGGCATTGTAATAAAATACTTTTTACACAGTTTAAGAGCTCAAGTGTTGCTAAGGAGACACAATTTCTTTTTCAACTGTTACCGGCTTTTGTTTTACAATGTAAAATTAGTTGTTTATACATCCAATATTTAGTTACTTCAGTATTTAATTTTACCTTTTAGCAGCAGCTTGTAGGTAAATAATTACAGCCATATGGGGCAAGCAATGCTTGCCCTGGATAGTTTTATTTATTTATTTATTTATTTAGAACCTTACTTACATCTATCTTAACAGGCTAACATAATGCAATAGAGAAACTATTTTACATTACAGATATCATTATTTAAGTAATATTATTATTATTATTAATTATTTTTGGATGGGAGACTCCTCTGTGCCTCTTAATGCACATTCAACTATGTAACTATTATTAATTCTGTTAAATATTGTAACGAAACCAGATGTCCTAATAATACTGTAAGATCTTATGTCGCCTGTGATACAGGTTTTTAACCTAGTACAGGCATTAAACTTTGTTATACCTATATTATTTCTTAGATTTAATTTGTATTTACCAATTTAATATCTGAATAAAGATTATTATTATTATTATTATTAATTATGTAGTCTAACTGACTGTATGGCTACTAAAGGGTATTAGGTTACCCAGTAATTGGCTTGTGGAAGTCGGTGGGGCAGTATGTGACCTAGAAGGAAGGAGAACTTTGTGAGGAAACTGGTATGACAGTCATTATGGGCAGTCAGAAGTCCAAAAGTGTAATCAAGGGTATTGTGTTATCCAGTACCTGGGCTGTGGAGATCTTAGATCAGATAGGTAGTAAGTAGCTCCATGTAAAACACTGGTATTCAGCTGCGTTCGGTTAAACTGGAACCCAGTTTGGGAAAAGGCTTGTCAAATGAAAATACTTTTTGTTGTAATTTTTTTTTCATAAATATTATACTTATTATAATTCGTTCTGTTATAAATATTCCAGAGACAACTCAAAATGTATAAAAGAAGAAAAAGAAAAGGACAGAGACAAGAATGTGGTGTCCACCTTGCCGCCTCAAGTCCAGGCTTTGATGTCTACCATCCCATCACCGGAAGAGTCACCCAACTACTTGGTGTACAAGAAGGTATGAAAAAAAAATGGAAAAATAATAAATAAAAATAATGATAATAAACAGATAAAATATCTCGACTTAGCCGATGAGATTGTCGACATTGGAATGTGGATTCTGCTGTCATTGTGCCGATTGTTGTGACGGCCAATGGTCTTATTGCCAAAAGCCTCTTAACCATCTGTCGGGGCTTTCGTTACGCAGTTGGATCAAAGGCCTGATACAGAAGGCAGTACTCCTCAATACGGCTCGCATTGTGAGGAGGTTCCCGTCTCTGAGACCCTAACCACCGGTAGCTTGGACCCTGCTCTCGCCATCGGTGGCCTACTATTTTTTATATTTTTAAATGTTTTCATTTTTATATTAATTATTTTTTATTTTTGTATTGTTTTTTTTTTCTTTTTCTTTTGTATCTGCAATCAGTCTTGTATACTTAAGCAGATGTGATAAGTGACATTTGGTAGTTGGAGTGTGCTCTCCAGCGAGAGCAACTACTCATAGCTGTAGCATGTATTTATGCTACTCAAGAGGGTATAGACAGGATGTCTTATCTTTTGAGACGTTTTTGGTACGTGCGTGTTGTCAATCCAGCGGCCAGTTCATTTGGGTGCCTCTCCAGTCTTTCTAAATATGTTTTGGTTATGACCAAGATTTCCTCTTTCACCGAGTTCATCTGAAGATGTTTGTGTATTTCAGTATTTGGAAATAAAAAAATGTAATTTCTAAGATTATTTAAATGAATAAGTACACAAAATGATAATAATAATAACCGCAGGGCAGCTTGTAGCGAGCTGTTGGGCAGTAGCGACCCCACGGACCTGATCTCCCGGGAGATGTCTTGTTCCTCACCTCTGGCTTGCCTTAATTGGCCGGTAGGGATGTTATCCGTAATATTAGTTACTGTAATTGGTTAAACCGTTGTTGTTATTAAATAAATAAATAAATTATACCAAAGGGAACAAGCCTAACTGCAAGCGCGATGTTATGTGATATTTCTAGTACAACAGGAAATTACAGTTAAGGAAATAGATATTCTACCGTCATAGAACTGGTTACTATGTGTCGGAAATGAAACGTTCCTAATTAGTAACTGCTTCCGTCGCTTATACTAACACGTTCGTCGTTGCATCGTTAATGAGACAAGAATGTTAACTATACAGGGTGTCTCATTCAAATCGGTCAGTATGGGAAAGTCTGAAACTATAAGACATACGAAGATGAATATTGTATTGAAAAAGGCGGTGGTCGCTTCGAGCACCTGCTAAAATAAATGAAAGTATGTGGAAACAATGCATTTTATTCATTTAGTTTCATACAGACATTTACTGCTTAAGACCTGCACAATCGATAATAGTGTAGGTTTTTTTTTCAAAATAACCGGGTTCGATTCCCGAACGGAGTACAGACGTTTTTTAAAATGTATGAATGCAGTTTTTCTTGTTATTAAAATCGATGACATGGTTCCTCAGAACAGATCTTCGTATGTCTTATAGTTTCAGACTTTCCCATACTGACCGATTTGAATGAGACACCCTGTATAATACATTCTTTTTGGTTATAATAATAATAGAACCTCGTGTAAGCCGAACAAGATAAGAAAATAAGTATCTTGACTTGGTTCGCGAGATTGTCGACATGTGGGATGTGGACTCAGCAATCATTGTGCCGATAGTCGCGTCTGCTAATGGCTTAATAGCAAAGAGCCTCGATCAATACCTGAAGAGGCTCTCGTTGGGCAGCTGGATCAAGGGTTTGATTCAGAAAGCAGTACTTCTGGACACGGCTCGCATTGTTAGGCGATTCCTCTCCCTGGAGCCCTGATCGCCGGTAACTTGGACCCTGTTCCCGATACCGGTTGGCTACTATTTTTATATTTTAAATGTTTTTTTTTAATATTTAAAAATGTTATAAATAAGAAATCAAAATGAATATACGAAATAATAATAAATAATATTCCACGACTATTCACACAACGCCATCTAGTTCGCTCTTACCAACACTTATTTTTTTAGCGATAAGGTGAGTTCGGTGTTTCACTATCTGACTACTCTGAGAAGAAACACCGAAAGAAACTCAGAGGTCACAGTCTCTTTTAAAGTCCAGACATTATCTTGGTCAGATCATGTAAGAACCATGCAGATTAGTGTCTGAAATGGACTGAGGAAAGAACCACACAGATATGAGGGGACCAGATCAGTCAGTGCAAGCTTTTGTCAGTAATCATGAGCTCAACTCGGAAATTGAGGAGCTCCACGTGCTGACGAACAATTGACTACATTTCAAAAGTTTAACCTCCATGTTTTATTATGTTATCTAAAAGTAAATCCAAAACTAGAGGACCCATATTTTTTGGTTTTTCGAAATTATGTACTTTTCATTTATAATTTTAACTTTGAAATTCGGTGCATTCTAAAAAGACGTAAGCGCCAAATGACGTCATTCATACGGTGGAATGGCGATAATTCCTTTGCTTTACTGTGATACGTCAAAAAAAATCAGTTTCTTAGATGTCACTGTCATTTAGCAGTTGTCAATGTCACACATTGACATTAGATATGTCTTGTTTGACATTAGATATGTCATTTTTGACATTAGATATGTCTTTTTTGACATTAGATACGTAATTTTTGACAGAAATGTCTTGTTTGACATTATAGTTTTCATCTTAAAAATGAGCTTGCTTTCGCAAAGGTAAACACCTCATTCCACCGTATAAGTGACGTCATCGCATGGTTTTTGGTTTTTATTTTTTTTCTCAGAAATTAAGCTATAAAAAATTTAAAAAACATATATATTTGAACTAAGCATACAAAAATGAAGAAACGGTATTTTTGTTTTAGGGTCATGTCAATTTTGAAATGTTGTCAATACTAAAGAAAGAACATTTGGGTTGGTCGCACTTTCGTAGATGTGATGATGAAAAGTAGTAAAATAAATGTATTTGTTCGCAGATGGAGGCAATTATTGAGAAAATGCAAGATGAGAATACTGGTGTACCAGTCAAGACTGTGAAGAGTTTCATGACGAAGATACCCTCGGTAAGTTATATTTTGTCCAATGATAGTGTCAACTAAGAGAGCCCTGTCACCCATAACACAAGTTCAATCTTAGCTTGGGTGGCAGTGACTTAAACATTATAGGCCTTTGTTTCTAAGAATTTTGTATTATGTCTTTTTTTAACCGACGGAGGTTCTCAATTCGAATGTATGTACACCGATTACTCCGAGATTTATGATCCGATTTACGTGATTCTTTTTTAAAAATAGTTCAATAAAAACTTTTTCACAAAAAATACAACCGACTTCAAAAAACACTAACCGGTGTAAAATAACTCTAAATTCGGAAGTCGGTGGCCAATCATGAATGAGACAAAACCACCAAAGCCACAGACTTCCTAATTTAGAGTTATTTTACACCGGTTAGTGTTTTTTGTATTAACATTTTAATTTATAATTTATAATCGTAGCATATGGCGCTCTGTAGTTTCTGCCTACCCCCATGGGAAAAAGGCGTGAGTTTATGTATGTATGTATGTATGTTTATAATTTATCTCCGCTACAGGTATTCACTGGCACAGATCTGATAGCCTGGATTACTCGATACCTGAGCCTGGACGAGGCTTGGGAGCCAATCCACATCGCGAACCAGCTGGCTGCCCACGGGTACCTTTTCCCTATTGACGATCATTGTTTGATAGTCAAGAACGACAACACTTACTACAGGTGAGTTAAATATCTATATAAGAGAAGGGGTGTCTTCACGAATAAAAGAATCTTCATTAAATAAAATGAATAAATAAATATTCCACAACTTTTCAGACAACACCATTTAGTCCTAAGTTAAGCTTGAGAGCTTGTGTTATGGGTACTAAACAGTTGATAAACATACTTATATATTTCTAAATACATACATTTTATAGATAAATTACACCCAGACACAGAACAAATGACCGTGATCATCACACAAACATTTGTCCTGGGTGGGAATCGAACCCACGACCTCCGGCATAGCAGTCAGGGTCACTAACTACTAGACCAACAGGCCAGTCAAATATCTAGATATGAGAAGGGGTGTCTTTACGAATAAAAGCATCTTCATTACTCATTATGTTTTTATTTATAAAAAACCACATTTTGTGTAATTTAACCCAATATTTAAATAACACTGTTTAATCAAGTTATTAAATCACTTTAAAAATAATAAAAATATTTTTTGCAAAAAATAAAACCGACTTAAAAAAAACACTAACCGGTGTAATATAACTCTAAATTAGGAAGTCTATGGCTTTGGTGGTTTTGTCTTATTCATGATGGGCCACCGACTTCCGAATTTAGAGTTATTTTACACCGGTTAGTGTTTTTTTTTAGTCGGTTTTATTTTTTGCAAAAAAGATTTTTATTTTTCCATTTTTAGTTGTTCCCATACAAATATTTGCCATCAATTTATTTTTATTTTGTTATTTGTTAAGAATACATGTCATGGTAATAGGGTTAACCACTTAACTCAAATAAATGAAACTTAACATACCTATCTGTCGAAATCTAGGTATATTGTACACATCTGCGTACCTCTCAGAGCATACAGGCGTGATGATACGTCATGATGTTGTAAAAACAATATCCAAGCGATTCCAGCAATCACGACAGATTTGCCGTTTATTTTTTAAGAGTTCCATTGTATATCTCCGAAGATCAGCACCAGATCTTCACCAAAATAAAATGGGACCACCTCGGGAGTATACTCTTTCAAATAAAAAAAGAATTTTGAGAATCGGTCCACAAATGAGGGAGAAATCAGGTAACATAAATAAATAAAAAAAAAAAAAAAAAAATACATACACACGAACATAGAACCTCCTCCTTTTTTGAAAGTCGGTTAAAAAGAATAAGAAATGAAATAATAATAAAATCCACTCAAGATCGTCCGACCAACTCGGATGTCGACGAACGAATGACCATAAACGCACAGCGCACGCCTTTTATAAGCTCTGTGCCTTTCACTTTTGAGTGGTGGGGCGCCGATACGGGGCGTGCTGCACGAGTAGTTCGTGACGTTCCGTTGCACGTGCGCTCTGCGCGTTGTTTGGAATATTTGCGTCGACATCTACAGGGTGTCTCATTCAAATCGGTCAGTATGGGAAAGTCTGAAACTATAAGACATACGAAGATCTGTTCTAATAAATTAAAGTATGTGGAAACAATGCATTTTATTCATTTTAGACATCATGATTCATACAGACATTTACTGCTTAAGACCTGCCCAATCGATAATAGTGTAGGTTTTTTTTCAATATAACCGGGTTCGATTCCCGAACGGAGTAAAGATGTTTTTTTAAAATGTATGAATGCAGTTTTTCTTGTAATTAAAATCGATGACATGGTTCCTCAGAACAGATCTTCGTATGTCTTATAGTTTCAGACTTTCCCATAATGACCGATTTGAATGAGACACCCTGTATACATCTATACAGAATGAATCGGGCATAGTCCAACATAGAGGAAAGTATTACAGAGGTAACCATAGAGGATCGTAATATATCTGTCGCAGCCAACTGGCTTAATCAGCCGTTCAATTAACTGCCTAGCCGTTTAACTAGTGGCCTGAATGATATTCAGCAGTAGCATTTTGCCTAAAATAAATAAATAAATAAATATTCTTTATTTCGGAAAATTACTATCCATAACTAAATTGACACATTAAAAAGAAACTTAAAATTAAATGAGAACTAAAAACCTCCACAGAGAGGATGAGATCTTGTCCGTTCCAGTCATCAGAATTACCTACATTGCGGCCACGCAATCTGCAGATCTCGGGCTCGAGTCTGCTATTGCAATCGTGTCTCAATGACCGGTCATTGATCGAATATTTGACAACTTTGACAGTTTTTGTATGGGAAATGTGTCATAAATTTGACGTAATACGTCAAAAATCGATCATTGATCGGTCATTGAGACACGATTGCAATAGCAGACTCGACCCCCAGGGATGCTGTTTTTTTTTGCGAACAACGGCGTGAAAGCCAAGCTGTTGACTGGCTAAGCATTGGCCAGACGAGACGAGGAACGAAGTTCTCAAGATTTTTTTGTTGTTTTCTGTTCAGATTCCAGACTCCATATTTTTGGCCATCCAACCAATGGGAGCCGGAGAACACCGACTACGGTGAGTTTTCTGACGTACAAATATAAACTAGTATCTTTATCAAATTATCATACATTAGTTAATTAATCATTTATCATTCATTTACATTAATCTACAGCAGCCACCACCAGTTCGTTGACCCAGGATAGAATGGTGCAAAAAGCAGTTGATATTATTTTATTTTTTCATTCATCTTGCTCCATTAGTGTAATTGCTGTACGGCGCGCGTTGTGATGCGAGGGTAAATAAATAAATAAATTAGCAGACGTTGCCGTTCCCGGGGCCGTTCCGAGAAGCTTGTGACTAAATGACTAAATTATAACAGCCGCATGGATCAATCGAAGGTTAAGCTACGCTTGTTGTTCAGCCCGTGGATGGGTGACCATATAGGGTGACTGGTAATTAGTGACCGATACTTAAACACGTGATTGTATTCATGATTTTAATCAACTTTCCCAAAGTAACTTTTTTTTTTATACACAATAACTTATAACACAATAAAATAACAACAACGCTGTTTGAAATTCCCGCGCGCGCGCCTGTGATCGATCACAGTAGGCACGAATCGGCACGATCTATCAGCTGATAGTCTGACCTCGGGAAGGGCAAAATCTACTAGTAGTAGCGTCACACGCTCCCCCGCCACCCCCACCGCTCCCGTTGTGCAGTAGGTACTGACTGAATTGAAAGTTAATGAGTATAAAAAAAGTTTCTTTGGGAAAGTTATCCGTATTAATGAGTACAATCACGTGTTTAAGTATCGGTCACTAATTACCAGTCACCCTATATATTACATACCAAGACTCCTCGTTTCTAGAAAAGTACGTTAAGCCGTTGGTCCCGGCTGTCATTTGTAGATCTTTGACAGTCGTTACTTGTAGTCAGAAGCCCGAAAGTCTGACGAGCAGTTTAACCAAGGGGTATCATGTTACCCAGTTACTGGGTTGTGGAGGTCAGACAGGCAGTCGCTCCATGTAAAACACTGGTATTCAGCTGCAATCGGTTTAACTGGAAGCCGTTGGAAGTTGGGAAAAGGCTAAGCAGATGACGAGACATTCCCGTTCCCGTGGGAATATAGGGATAAAAAGTAGCCTATGTCACTCGGGTATAGCGAAGACTAAAGTTTTTGCTGGGAAGAAGAAGTGGCGGTACAAACTCCCCAGCAACGCGTCGGTCTTATAAGTTAGAAGAACATGAGTTTAGACAACATTAATAATTAATTTTAACGACCTTATTAATACAAAAGATTTGACTTTGACTTCCACTGAATCATTTTCAATTAAAAAAAATACTACATGTTAGCTAACACTCGCCAATATACATGCTAGTTTATGCTTATACATCACTAATTTTTAATTAGTACAAATACTTAAAGGGCTTATTCTAGACGGTCTTCTCATTAGATTAGTAAAGTATCAATAAATAATATTCATAAACAGCAAATTTATTAGCGTTTTTTTATATCCCAAAAAGTCACCCAATTTATGGAAATATTGTACAGGCTATTCATGACATAGTAGTATTCATTAATCGTCATCTTTCACTCACGTTCGCGTGATCTCGCTCAAGCTTGCCCCGCCTCCAACAGCTGTTTTCGTTATTTAAGTTTAACTAAATAGTGGCATATATCATTTAAAAATTGAATTTCGTTTTTTTACTTTTGATTACGCAAATATGATCAGTAATAGGTACGGATACAGCCCATTTTTTTTGTACTAATTCAAAAATAGTAGCGTATAGTTCCTATTCTTATACCCCTATGGTTCAAATTCCAGCGGTGTACCTGTGCAAGCGCACGATGCAGAACAAGGCTCGCTTGGAGTTGGCTGACTACGAGGCGGAGTCCTTGGCGAGACTCCAGAAAATGTTCAGCAGGAAATGGGAGTTCATATTCATGCAGGCAGAGGCACAGAGCAAGGTAAATTACGGAATGAACTAATTAGTGAATGAGTGAATGAACAAACCAATGAATAAATAGGGTATATGCATGTATTTTTTTTATATTTTTAATTTACTGTTTACAACGTTTTAACATAGTAAAAAAATATAAACATATTTAAAAATGCAGTAAAGAAGCTTAAAAACATATTTAAAATGCAGAATAAATTTGAGCTGTTTAAACGCCGCCATTTTCGCGCGCCATTTACTATGATCCTATCACTATTACTTTAGGTGTTTTCGTTCTTCTACCCATTTCACCATGAAAAAAGCTCAGAAACCAGTTTACCAGTATTGCTTGTATCCGAATGCAATAAACATTATCAGATTGTGCTTTTACAAAACCATTTTAAGTCATTTTTCTTAAATGTTTTATAACCTCACTATTAAGCTAAAATTAAACTTGAACGTTAAATTAGTTCACAACACACACGGCAATAATTATGTTTTTCAATAAAAAGTCCATTCCAATACAATGTCATACTTACACATTGTATGTTTTGTAGGCGTTGAGTTGTTGTCGTAGTATTTGACGTCAAGTTTCGTTATAACCAATGGTGATGCGTTTCACAAATTTGAATTTCCCGCGCTTAATTCGCACTTTTATTTTTAATTTTAAATAATTATGACGCTATTAAAAAGTAAAATAATGATTTAGTTCATATTTTCTGCCATTAAAGATTCGGAAAAAAAATATTTGAACCATATTTAAATTACATGCGTATTCCCTATTACGGTATAATTGAACATGTCCACGGTAGGTGGTAGATATGGTCAAATTACGGTAGGATTACAGTAATTACGGCGTTGTTGGAGACACTGTTGTCAACTGTCAAGTGTCTTTCATTTTCAGCCATATTACAAATTCTACTCGTTAACACTTGACAGCCCCATCTCACATCCATTAAATGTCTCCTCCCCCTTGTGTTTTCTCGTTTTGTATATATATTGTGCAAGTTTATTGAAATAAACAAAATAAAATAAGTTAATAAAAGAAAAAAAAATGCTTTTCATCTCCCTTTTTTTTTCTCTCTTACAACACTGAAATATCTGTGCAGCAGAATAAGGTTTTATGTGTTTTCTTTTGGTTAATTATAAATTATCTTTTCACTCTTCCTAAATCAACGATTTACAAGGTTTTTTTTTGATATCCCATAACTCTAGGGTTATATTCTATAAGTAAAAATAATACTAAAACTCCTAGAATAGATGGTCCAAAAATGCATAGTTTCGGAGATATCATCAATCATAATTAAATTATCAGTTGTTTAGTACCCGTAACACAAGCTCTGCTTCGCTTGGGACTAGATGGCGTTGGGCTAAATTGTGGTGTCTCTCTTCCACAAATGCCATAGAGAAGAGTTGAAGTTGAAGTTGAACACTTGACAGTTGACAAACAGCTGGTTTCATATACGCCATTTTCTTTCTATTGTCGCCTTGTCGATTACGATGATAGAAATAGAATTTGTAATATGAATAGGCCTGCTGCACTGGTTATTGTAAGTAATGTAATATGGAGGTTTTATTATAGCCTTTTTCTAATTACAGGTTGATAAAAAACGCGATAAACTTGAGAGAAAAGTGCTTGACAGTCAGGAGCGAGCGTTCTGGGATGTACATCGGCCCATGGTAAGTCGCCATTTTTAACCGACTCCAAAAAAGGAGGAGGTTCTATGTTCGTGTGTATGTTTTTTTTTTTTATGTATGTTACCTGATTTCTCCCCCATTTGTGGACCGATTCTCAAAATTCTTTTTTTACTTGAAAGAGTTATACTCCCGAGGTGGTCCCATTTTAATTTGGTGAAGATCTGGTGCTGATCTTCGGAGATATTCAACGGAACTTTTCAAAAATAGACAGCAAATCTGTCGTGATTGCTGGAATCGCTTGGATGTTTATTGTTTATACAACATCATGACGTATCATCACGCCTGTATGCTCTGAGGGGTACGCAGGTGGGTACAATATACCTAGCTTTCGTCAGTTAGGTATGTTAATTTTAATTTATTAGGGATTAGTGTAAAACCCAATTATCATGACATGTATTGTTAACAATTAACAATATAAAATAAATTCATGGCAAATATTTTTATGGTAACAACTAAAAATGGAAAAATAAGAAACTTTTTTGCAAAAAATAAAATCAACTTAAAAAAAACACTAAACGGTGTAAAATAACTCTAAATTCGGAAGTCGGTGGCCCATCATAAATAAAACAAAACCACCAAAGCCACAGACTGTGTTTTTTTTGAGTCCGTTTTATTTTTTGCAAAAAAGTTTTATTTGAAAAAATAAGCTTGCTAGCAACATGGGTTGCACTTTAATTGCCTACTGCTGAGGAGTATGTGGCTAAAAAATAACCGTCTCACGAGTCGATCGAAGGTTAAGCTACGCGTAGATGGGTGACCATTTATGACTTGACTTATAATTGGCCATCATTTTGTTATCGCTTTAAATATTTTGTCTGCCTAGCTGTAAGTTTTCTGAAAATTATAAAAATAAATGTAAAAAAACTTGCGAGGTGTCAAAGCCACACGGATGTAACGAAGTTATATAGTTAGTTATATAATTTGTTATGTACAAAAGACCTGTATACACTCAACAAAAATAATCGTCGCGACACCACACCGTTCTATGCGAAATAGAAAGACGAAACGAAAATAACTGGCTTGTTTTCTATGAGAGAGAGAGAAAGAGAGAGAAAAAGAGAGAGAAAGAGAGAGAGAGAGAGAGACATAAATTTATATCATAGAACGTTACAACTCCCGGTCTCTATCCACTCTCTCTCTCTCCCTCTCCCTTCCTCTCACCCTCCCCCACCCCCATTTTCTCGAAAAATTTCATTATTAATAATACAATTTAATTAGTTTTATTCATATACAAATCCAAACGAAATAACAAAATCTTCATACAGCATATAATAATAATAATAATAATAATAATAATAATAATCTTTATTGACATAAATTAATACAAACATCTTAATGAATTCCCTAGCTCCTGCGCTAGTGTACACTGTGTTACAGGAGCTAGTGTTTTCCCATAAACAAAGTTACAACTCATTTATGATAACAAAGATTAAAACAAACAAAATTACTAAAAGAAAGAAATAAAACTAGGATTAAAAGTAACATATTTTTGCATAACAATATTGCAACAATAATAATTTTGTATTGTGTGGTCAGGCAATATGAGCTCACACGTGTTAGTTGTGGTGTGTAGCGGTGTGAATGTGTAGGGAATGGGGGAAGGGAAAGGAAGAGGAAGGGTGTGTGTGTGTGACGAGTGGTGTGATGTGCGTGAGGGGGGGAATTGTAAGTGAGGGAGGGGGGGGGGGGGCAATTAGTGTATCTCTTCATGGCAGCTTAATTAAATTTTCTGTGGCGTCATAGTCCAAGCTTTTTAGCCAGGGCAGTATGGCCTTTGTCAACTTATTTATGTTAAGTTTCTTAACTTTAAATTTTTTATTGACAATGTTATAAAGTCGAGGAGCCATTACAATAAAATGCCTTTGTGCTACTGATGTTTTATGACGGGGCACAGGGTACCATTCTATTCTCTTGGATACTACTGGAAGAGTAGGAACGATTATTTTGTGGTATCTTTTAATTATTTCAAAAATAAACAGTTTCCTAACCGATAGCACGTTAGCCTTCTCGTACACCGACGTAGTAGCGTGCCGGAATGGCAGGTACATAAGAACTTTGAGTACTGCTCGTTGAGCTCGTTCAGC
Source organism: Euplexia lucipara (assembly GCA_921972225.1). Classification (NCBI taxonomy): domain Eukaryota; kingdom Metazoa; phylum Arthropoda; class Insecta; order Lepidoptera; family Noctuidae; genus Euplexia; species Euplexia lucipara. The sequence goes on along the minus strand of OV179172.1, from coordinate 8,355,601 downwards.
AGCAATAAGAAAGGACAACATAACAACCGTGATGATATGTTATGTTTCTTAAATAGCCGTATAATGTAACGATACTTACCCATAAGCATTTATACATACCTACACTTACACATAATGGAAAAAAACACAACACAAAAAAACAAATTAATAAAACATAATAAAAAATACATACATAAACTCACGCCTTTTTCCCATGGGGGTAGGCAGAAACTACAGAGCGCCAAATGCTACGATTTCTTACATACTTCTTTTGCTTCGTTTACATTCATACATGTTGTCATACACACACGCCGGTTGCGAGTACTACGCACCTGACCTTTCTGAAGAACCTCACCAATAAGGTCTATGTATGTCCTTCTAGGGCGTCCCCTCCCGGCGTTCCCACTTACATCATCCTTTCAACGTAACTAAACCATCTAAGCATACTCTTTTCAATTTTTGTTACTACATCTTCTTTTAAACCACAACGTTGCTTTATCACATCATTCCTCAATCTGTCATTCATTGTTACACCACACATACTTCGCAAAAAATAAAAAATACACGCAAATGATAAAATGTAATATTACATCATGTTAATATTAAATAGCACCTAATGTAAGTTTTTGTCCAATTTATGTACTATGTTGCCGTGCCCCAACCGGGTTTCATGTTGGAACTTATATAATTAAATGTAACAACAAATGTACCTACACATGAATGCTATAAACAAAAAAAAATACTTTCTAATGAATGATCACTGGTCATCCACCCACTGACTGACCCCGTCAAGCGTAGCTTAACCTTATTAAGCCACAAGCATGTTTTTTCAAAAATGTTCTTCTCTATTTTCAGCCTGGATGCGTGAATACTACGGAAATTGATCCGAAAAAGTTGTCTCGCATCAATGCGTTGAAAGCGAAACGCCTACGGCAGTGTCAGGAGTTGATATTACAACACAATTTGAAGGTAAATCTAGAATTAGAACTTGAAAAAAATACTAGAAAAACTAAAACTTAAAACTAGAATCTTTTTATACAGGACTAGCGGTCGTCACGCAATTACATTCCTCGTAGTTCCCGTTCCCGTGGGAATGCAGGGATAAAAAGTAGCCTATGTCACCCGGGGAAAGTGTAGCTTCCCAACGGTGGAAGAATTTTTCAAATCGGTCCAGTAGTTTTAAGTTTATTTGTTACACACCTACAAAATATAAATAATAATATAAGGTTAATTCGATGGATGGCCATAAAATTACACAACGTTTACTAACGATTATTTAGGCTTTCAAACAAATTGAAAGCCTAAAACAGCTCTTTTTTGTAAATGGAGTATAGAAAAAAAACTTTTTACAAAAAAAAAACAACCGACTTCTTAAAAACTAACAGGTGAAAAATAATTCCAGTTTCGGAAGTCGGTGGCCAATAATGAACGAAACAAAACCACCAAAGCCACAGACTTCCGAAACTGGAGTTATTTTTCACCTTGTTTTCAAAGTTTTTATTTTGCAATTTTTAGTTTTTTCGTATGTAAAGAAGGTCTTTGAAAACTTCGAAGAATCATTGATTGGTTAACAATTGCTAAAGAAGTTCTATCTAAACATTAATCTGTACATCTCTGCCGGGCCCCTTTTAAAATAGAAGGTCGTAATGTTATGTTATGTTATGGAAATACAAATACTTTGTATAGACAGCTGACTATATCAATTACGAATAATTTGCTGTTATGCGTTGAAGAGTTCCGTTGCCTGTCTTCTTCATCAGTTTTTCTTCACAAAATGTTACTTTCTAAATGAAAATGCTTGATTTGTTACTAAAAATGTAAAAATCGGTATGTGTGTACCTATATTTTTGAGGAGTTCCCACAATTCCTCAAGGATCCCTCATCAGATATGAGTTTTGATACAAATAAATATTCCACAACTTTTTTTTTTTTTTTTTTTTTTTTTTTTTTTTTTTTTTTTTTTTTTTTTTTTTTTTTTTTTTTACACAACGCCATTTAGTCCTAGTTAAGCTTGAGAGCTTGTGTTATGGGTACTAAACAGCTGATAAACATACTTATATATTTCTAAATACATACATATTATAGATAAATTACACCCAGACACAGAATAAACAATCGTGCTCATCACACAAACATTTGTCCTGGGTGGGAATCGAACCCACGACCTCCGGCATAGCAGTCAGGGTCACTAACTACTAGACCAACAGGCCAGTCAAAATGGGACCAATCTGCGAGTATACCATATGCAATGAACGCTTGACGCCTGAGTGTTCCGATTTTTTACTATTTTATTTGTAGTTAGTTTAAGTGTACATATTTAAATTAGTTTTATTGTGTTTTCTGTATTTATGAAAAAATAATTTTGAAAATCGGTCCATAAATGACGGAGTACGGAGTTAAAAACCGTAAAAAAAACTTTTTTTACGGTTTGTTACCTCATAAAATATGGCGTCGAAAAATCTTCCGCATCGCTGTCCATTGGAAGTGTACCCAAAAGACTGGTGGCATTGCCACGTTGGCGAAAAATAAATGATTTGATTTGATTTGTATGGCATGGTACCCACATATTTACAAATGTAATAACATTAAAAAGTTTTGTCTGTGTAGGGGTTTCAGCTCTGCTGCGTATAGGGAGACTGAAGGCTTGTTCAATGAAGTAGGCGACACCATGAGTTACTTTAAATTATGTATTTTGCGAATAAGTTACATTCAATTAATATATGAAGTATGCGAGTATGTGCGTGACAAAATGGTAAGTGACCATACAAAAATCGAAGATGACGTTGAAACGCGGCTTGGTGGTGATTGGTCGACGGCATCCGTGGGCTACCAATCACTGTAGGACAGATGGCAGCACCAGTGGTAAAGGCAGTGTCTAAACAGTCTGTACCTTCACATTCCCTTTTCTGTGTTTCTTGGATTGATATCTAATTAAAATGTCTGAATTTCAGAATAATCCGATAGTAACGATCACAAACCCTCAGGAGAGCGAAGAAGAGATACAGAAGAAGAATGAGAATACCATCAAGGAGAATGGTAAGAATGAATATTAATATCAGTCAGTTAAACTGTCCCACTGCAGGGCAAAGGCCTCTTCTCATACAGAGAAGGCACGAGCACTGATCGCCAATCCGCCACGCTATATTTAGATTATCACTAGCTGTACCCTGCCACGCTTTGCTGTGGCACATTGTCATTGAATGGTTAAAAAAAAAAGAAAAAATGACGTGTGGCACTCGGAGACTGCCGCGGTAAAGCTATTGCATAGCATTTTTTATCAACTCTTCTCCCCCTCCCCTCCCCTCCCCCTCTCATTCCCTCCTTCTCCACCCTCTCCCTTTGTCCTGATTTCCCTCCTCTCCCACTCCCCTACACATCCCTCCCCCCACTTCGCCACTCCCCTCCCCATCCCTCCCGCTGCCCCTGCCCATCCCCCTCCCCTCCCTCCTCTCACAATCTCACCCCTCCCCTCACACAATCTCCCCCGTCCCCTCTCACAATCTCCCCCCTCTCCCTCTCACAATCCCACCTCTGACTCCCCTCCCCCTCCCACTCCCCTCCCTCATCCCTCTCCTCGTGATATTTCAAAAAGTCATTAAAAGTTCTGCTATGACTATTAAAAAGCAAGGGTTGGTGATAAAAAAGTGCAAATTTAGAGTTGTATGTATTTTTTGATGCCACATAATAAAAAAATAAAAAAAATAAAAATTATCAAAAAAATAAAAAAATAAAAATTGGGGTGAACACCCCCTTATCACTTACAGGTTAGAAAAATAGATAGTAGCCGATTCTCAGGCTTACTGAACATGCATAAAAAATTTCATGAGAATCGGTCAAGCCGTTTAGGAGGAGTATGGGAACGAACATTGTGACACGAGAATTTTATATATAAGATTTTAAATTTAGAGTCACAGCCTTATGAATATAAGCCAGCATTGCACATGTAAGCGGGTACGCGTTTTATACCTGGAGGCTGTTATTTTTCAGTTTTGTAGTTGTTTTGCTTGGGTTTAGATTTCAATGTTAATATGAATTTACTTTTTTTTTTCTTAATCTCGGTATATTTGTGTGTGCTAGCTAACACGTGACAATCATTCTGAAATGTAATGTTTTACAATGTGTATAAACATAAGTGCTATTTATTGAGCATTTCATTGTATAGATTCTTTTTATACCTAGTTCTTCAAAAGAATCAGACAGATGTGTTGCTGGGGAGTTTGTTCCGCCACTTCTTCTTCCCAGCAAAAACACTAGGAAGTGGCGAAGGGTGGGCCGTTTTTGGGGGACTGCCTTTATGTATTTTTTTAACGTTCAAAAAGTGCTGATTCTCAGCCTAGTTTGAATAAAGACTTTTGATTTGGATTTTATAGGTTATTGCCTATTTTTAAATTTTATAGTTCTTTTAAACAAATTGTAATATTTTTAGCTTTAAATGGCAATGCGTGATGTTGTTGCATTTGCTCATCACAATTCCCAGTCAATTTCTACACGCGAAGTTTTATACACCACTACTTTTTAATTAGTACAAAAAAAATGGGCTGTAGCCGTGCCTGTTACTGATCATAATTATTTGCGTAATCAAAAGTAAAAAAAACGAAATTCAATTTTTAAATATGGCCGCTATTTAGTTAAACTTAAATAACGAAAACAGCTGTTGGAGGCGGGGCAAGCTTGAGCGAGATCACGCGAACGTGAGCGAGAGATGACGTTTAATGAATACTACTATGTCATGAATAGCCTGTACCATTTTGCATAAATTGGGTGACTTTTTGGGATATAAACAAACGCTAATAACTTTGCTGTTTATGAATTTTATTTATTGATACTTTACTAATATAATGAGAAGACCGTCTAGAATAAGCCCTTTAAGTATTTGTAATAATTACAAAAAAGTGGTGTATAATTATTGACTTTCTGTCGACAGTACTTTCGTGTTTCATTTATTAAGGTTTTAAGCAGTAAGTCTTCCATGTTTTAATAATTAAATAAATAAGTCTAGCACGGCTATTGCTCCCAAACGATTGGACCAATTTTGATGCGGTTTTTTTGTTCAATCTCCACAGGCGAGACCTCCCAGCCTAACATCTCGGGTAGCGCCCACCCGGAGCCCCCCGCCAGGACCCCCAGCATGGAGCAGCAGATAGACACGGCCAGGAGACAGGTGTCCATGCTGCGAGCGAGACTCGAACGGCGGAACGTGCGTCTGAGCAAAGTGCAAGACATGTAAGTTTGCAAGTCATATACAGGGTGTCTCATTCAAATCGGTCAGTATGGGAAAGTCTGAAACTATAAGGCATACGAAGATCTGTTCTGAGGAACCATGTCATCGATTTTAATAACAAGAAAAACTGCATTCATACATTTTAAAAAACATCTGTACTCCGTTCGGGAATTGAACCCGGTTATTTTGAAAAAAAAAAACCTTCACTATTTCTATTTAGATATCGATTGTGTAGGTCTTAAGCAGTAAATGTATGTCTGAAACATGATGTCTTAAATGAATAAAATGCATTGTTTCCACATACTTTAATTTATTTTAGTACGTGCTCGAAGTGACCACCGCCTCTGGACTATTTCTTGTAGGGTTACGTTAAGGATGAAGTGTACAAAACAAGCTATGACACCGTTGTAGACTTAAAAGTAGCCATAGAGACAATTATAACGCAAATCACCACATGAAGATACAAAATACAATTGTAAGATCGTTACCTAAACGTGTTGAATATTGTATTGAAAAAGGCGGTGGTCACTTCGAGCACCTACTAAAATAAATTAAAGTAAGTATGTGAAAACAATGCATTTTATTCATTTTAGACATGTTTCATACAGACATTTACTGCTTAAGACCTACGCAATCGATATCTAAATAGAAGTAGTGTAGGTTTTTTTTTTTAAAATAACCGGGTTCGATTCCCGAACGGAGTACAGATGTTTTTTTTAAATATATGAATGCAGTTTTTCTTGTTATTAAAATCGATGACATGGTTCCTCAGAACAGATCTTCTTATGTCTTATAGTTTCAGACTTTCCCATACTGACCGATTTGAATGACTCCAAAGGTTTTAATAAAAAATGCTTAGTATTATAACTAATGCACCGTGATACAAAACTACACTCCATTTACAATAGCATTAGAAAAAAAAACTTTTTTTACCTAACAAACCGATGAACATTTTTTTTTATAAATTATTAATTAATCATATCCAGGACTGATTTTTTTAGACAACCCATATGTAATATATTTATTGACATATTAAATTGAATATAAAATAGGTTTGCGTTCATTAACCAGCTTGGTGAAGGTCGTTCTTCACAAGATCCTATAATATATAGGGTGACTGGTAATTAGTGACCGATACTTAAACAAGTGATTGTACTCATGAATACGAATAACTTTCCCAAAGAAACTTTTTTTTATACTCATTTATTGTCAATTAATTCAATCACGTCAGTACTGCACAACGGGAGCGGTGGGGGTGGCGGGGGAGCGTGTGACGCTACTACTAGTAGATTTTGCCCTTCCCGAGGTCAGACTATCAGCTGATAGATCGTGCCGATTCGTGCCTACTGTGATCGATCACAGGCGTTTTTGTTATTTTATTGTGTTATAAGTTATTGTGTAAAAAAAAAGTTTCTTTGGAAAAGTTTATTGAAATCATGAAAACAATCACGTGTTTAAGTAGTATCGGTCACTAATTACCAGTCACCAAATATACAGTTTATACTGAATAATGACGTCACAAACCTCCTCTCCTCGCGCTTCATCTAAATAGTTTTCCCATCAATTTGTAAAAGAAAAAAAATACTAGTGTACTCTTTTTTATAATCTAGCTGATGGACTAATTATATATTTTGATATTAATATTCGGTCATCATGCCTATTAAATTAGACAACATTTCAAAATTGACATGACCCTAAAACAAAAATATTGTTTCTTCATTTTTGTATGCTGAGTAAAATTTTTTTTTTGCTTAGTTTCTGAGAAAAAAAATAAAAACTAAAAGACATGCGATGACGTCACTTATACGGTGGAATGAGGTGATAACGCAAGCGTAAGCAAGCGGAAGCAAGCGGAAGCAAGCTAATTTTTAAGATAAAAACCATAATGTCAAACAAGACATCTCTAATGTCAAAAATCACATATCAAATGTCAAACAAGATTTATCTAATGTCAATGTGTGACATTGACAACTGCTATTTGACAGTGACATCTAAGTAACAGTTTTTTTTGAAGAATTACAGTAAAGCAAAGGATGTATCGCCATTCCACCGTATGAATGATGTCATTTGGCGATTACGTCTTTTAGAATGCACCGAATTTGAAAGTTAAAATTATGAATGAAAAGTACATAATTTCGAAAAACCAAGAAATATCCAATGGGTTCTCTGGTTTTGGATTTACTTTTATATAACGTAATAAAACATGCAGGTTAAAATTTTGGAATGTTGTCAGTTGTAGAATAGAATAGAATAGAATTTATTTGTAAGAATGTGGTTTTACATGATTAGTATGGTGTTAATATATTTTTAAAGTTCTCTACACTCTACCATAACATAATGGTGTACAAATATTTCAGTGTCATTCTTAAATAACAAAGTACAATAATTAATTTTTAGATTTTACATTGTGCATTATTGTTATTATAATTATTATCTAAAACAAAGATCTAAAATTACGTATAAATGTCATTTGATCATGTCATCTTGAATTTTTACAATAGTCCATATATTCGCCAATGTCATAAAAGCAATTTTCCAACAACCAACTTGTCAGCTTTTTCTTAATCATGGGTAACGGAAGTTCCTTAAATGAATTAGGTAACTTGTTATACACTTGAATGGCGTGAACAATTTCTCCTGAATATTTGTAATCTACATTGAGGTACATTTAGTTCATGTTTATATTTATTTCTAGCAGAAGCCTTCTTGTGGCTGACTTCTGATTGCATACGAAAATAGTGCGGATTTTGCTTTACTAGTATAAAAAGTTCTTTGATGTACATGTGGGAATGTAAATGTGTTGTTCCCAGGCTCATAGCGTACTGCGAGCAATACGCGGAGTACGACCCGGTGTTCACTGCGCCGGAGTGGCCCAACCCGTGGCTCAGCGATGCCACCGACCTGTGGGACCAGGAGAAACAGTGGTAAGCAAACATTATAAGTAACTGGCAGACGTCCCCGCGTAGGTCCCGTTCCCGTGGGAATACAGCGATAAAATGTAACCTATGTGTTAATCAGTAACTACGAAGAATTATTTTTGAAATGTAAAATGCTGCCGGTCCATGACAAAGTAACATTGTTAATAGCATTAGAAGAATATTGTAGTGATCAATTTAAAGTCAGACAAGTGTCTAATAGCAATAGGTCTCGTAGAAGAGGTATTGTAGAATTAAAAGTACCCACTTACAATAATTACTTCGGGCAGAGATGTAAAAAATATTTAGCACCACGTATTTTTAACAGCCTACCATTTGAAACTGATGTTACAAAAAGGGCATTTAAAAACAAAGTTGAATCTTATCTTTTGTCTAACTTTAGTGAAAACCTCAGCAATTTTTCAAATCTGTAATTTACAATTTAAATCTAGTAGTTTAGCATGTTTGTAGTATTCTGCAGTAATTTGGTTGTGGTCAGATTATTTTTGTAATTTTACTTTGTAAATGGAAAAGTGAACGTACATACGTTAAAACATTGAGTGTATCGTGGGAGCTACGTCCGCCAAAAAACTGCTCTGTAGTTTGGCAGAAGTAATCTGTTATGTATTTGACTTAAGTTACAAATAAACACTTTTTTTTTTTTTTTTTTTTTTTTTTTTTTTTTTTTTTTTTTTTTTTTCATCCAGGGTGTCAGCTAACTCCAAACCAAATTTTATTAAAATCCATTCAGTAGTTTTTACGTGAAACAGTAACAAACATCAATCCGTCCATCCATCCTCACAAACTTTCGCGTTTATAATATTAGTAGGATAAGGTAAAAAAAAAAATTGTGACTAAAAAGGAAAAAAAAAAATTATTGTACCCATTGTATTGCATTTCTATACTTCTCAATAGCCTATGTGACTCGGGGCAATGCAAGGATTCTAACGTACCCCATAAATCAGTTCAGTAATTTAGAAGTTATAGTGGAATAAAAAAAGTCTACTTAAACACCACTAATTTTTAATTAGTACAAATACTTAAAGGGCTTATTCTAGACAGTCTTCTCATTATATTTGTAAAGTATCAATAAATAATATTCATGAACAGCAAAGCTATTAGCGTTTGTTTATATCCCAAAAAGTCACCCAATTTATGAAAATATTGTACAAGCTATTCATGACATAGTAGTTTTCATTAATCGGCATCTCTCGCTCACGTTCGCGTGATCTCGCTCAAGCATGCCCCGCCTCCAACAGCTGTTTTCGTTATTTATGTTTAACTAAATAGTGGCATATTTAGGAAATGATTTTCGTTTTTTTTAACTTTTGATTACGCAAATATGATCAGTAACAGGTACGGATATAGCCCAATTTTTTTTTGGACTAATTACAAAATAGGGGTGTATACATGAACAATTCTCACACACTGGAGCCAAAATGGTCCCGTACAGTGCGGCTTCAGAGGAATTTCCTCCCGCGTACATTTGGATTGTGGAATGAGCTCCCTGCTGAGGTTTTCTCAGAGGGCTACAGTATGTGGTTCTTCGAAAGGGGACTAAATAGGTTCTTAAAGGGTTGGCAACGCGCGTGTGGCGCCTCTGGTGTTGCAAGTGTCCATAGGCTACGGTAACCGCTTACCATCAGGCGGGCCGTAAGCTTATTTGCCACAGTCGTGGTATAAAAAAAAAGAACTTTGAAAACGTAACACTCCTTTTGTGGGGCAGTCGTGTAAAAAGTTTGGATAGGTTATGAGCGTTGTCGCGGAAGTATCTTCTGATTCCGTGACCCCCCGGCGCAGGTGTGAGAAGGAACACGGGGTGGTTTTTAGTCAGTAAGAGTCTGACAGACCCCTCCGCCTACCCGGGCGGGGGACATCCATGAGGATTTTCCACCCCTAAAAAAAAAAAAAAGGTTATAAGCGCTCCGCCGTGGTGTCCTTCTGCGAAACGAGGCTGCGGAAAGGGAGAGGGAGATTACTTCCACTCACCCTGCCCGCAGTAGGCGCACCGGGCGCAGGCGGAGGGCGGACAACGCCCTCTTCCAGCCCCCCTGAATGGGTCCAGGGGCGACGGACTCGGGGATGTCCGCCGCCCCCCACGTGCATGGACCCGCCGAGGATGGTTGTTACTCTTTCACGTAAAAACTACTGAATGGATTTTAATAAAATTTGGTATGGAGTTAGCTGACACCCTGGATTAACGCATAGGCTTTTAGTCCCTTCATTCCCACGGGAACGGGACCTACGCTGGTGAAACGGGTGGTATTTTTCTTTTCTGTTCTATATTTTTTTTAATTCTTTATTTATTTTTTACGTTTTGTCTGTATTGTTCGTCGGCACGTGGAGCTCCTCAAGTTCCGAGTTGAGCTCACGATTACTGACAAATGCTTGCACTGACTGATCTGATCCCCTCATATCTGTGTGGTTCCTTCCTCAAAGGACCATCTCAGACACTAATCTGCATGGGTCTTTCATGATCTGACCAAGATAATGTCTGGACTTTAAAAGAGACAAGGAGTTTCTTGCGGTGTTTCTTCTCAGAGCAGTCAGATAGTGAAACTCCGATCTCATCTACTAGTTAAAAAAATGATGTGTAAAAGTGTTTGTGTAAACCTATACCGCGATATAATAATTATTGTTATTAATTTATCGTTCATTGCAGTAAAGAGCCGCTTCCGCTGCGTCGCGTGCGTCGCTGGTCGTTCAGTCTGCGAGAGTTGCTTCAAGACAACGCCGGCAAGGAGCACTTTGCCAAGTTCCTGTCTAAAGAGTTTAGTGGAGAGAATCTCAAGTAAGTAGACCCTTGGAGTCTCAAGTCAAATCTTGACTGGCCTGTTGGTCTTGTAGTTAGTGGCCCTGACTGCTATGCCGGAGGCCGTGGGTTTGATTCCCACCCTGGACAAATGTTTGTGTGATGAGCACGATCATTTGTTCTGTGTCTGAGTGTAATTTATCTATAATATGTATGTATTTAGAAATATATAAGTATGTTTATCAGCTGTTTAGTACCCATAACACAAGCTCTCAAGCTTAACTTGGGATTAAATGGCGTTGTGTGAAAAACTTGTGGAATGTTTGATTTTTAAATCAGTTATTTAAATATGCGCGTATGTGCGTAGTACTCGCAACCGGCGTGTGTGTATGACAACATGTATGAATGTAAACGAAGCAAAAGAAGTATGTAAGAATCGTAGCATATGGCGCTCTGTAGTTTCTGCCTACCCCCATGGGAAAAAGGCTTGAGTTTATGTACGTCATTTAAATATGGCTTTTTCTAATTATCGTTTGGTTACTGACATACCTGGTGTCAGAGTTTTAATGTCGCCCATGGGCTTCTGTCTTGGCATCACATACCGTCGAGGAATATCTCTCACGCATGCCGGTTTCCTCACGATGTTTTCCTTCACCGTTTTTGAAGCAAGTGATGATTATACAATTCGCACATATAGGAGAGGGGCGAGAGGGAGAGAGAGAGGGAGGGAGGGGGAGAGAAAGCGAGAGGGAGGGGGAGGGAGAGAGAGGGAGGGGGGAGAGAGAGGGAGGGAGAAAGAGAGGGAGGGAGAGAGGGAGAGAGAGAGGGAGGGAGAGAGAGAGGGAGAGAGAGAAAGAGATAGAGAGAGAGAGGGAGGAGGAGAGAGAGACAGTGAGGGGGAGAGAGAGAGGGAGGGAGAGAGGGGGTGAGAGAGAGCTAGGGAGGGAGGGAGGGGGAGAGAGAGAGAAGATTGGGACCAAAAGTTGTAACGAAGATGCCCGGATGGAACGAGGTTTCTTTCGATTTATCTTGAAGGAATTTTACAATTCCTTCTCACTAATCAATCGAAGAGAACTTCGACACCTCTCAAGTTTATTTTTGTTTTTTTTTTCTCATCAGATTCTGGTTAGCTGTTCAAGAGCTAAAGGCGCTGCCTATCCGTCGTGTAGCGGCTCGTTCCAAGGAGATCTGGAAGGAGTATCTAGCTTGCGATGCGCCCTCCCCCATCAATATTGACGCGGCAAGCAGGTAAGGAAACACAAATATACCAGAAAGAGAGAAGAACTGTATATTGTTTTTTTCAATTTTGCCTCGTTTCGTCGGAGACTTTTGTATGTTAGGGAACAGCAGCATATTACAAATTCTATTTCTATTATCGTAATCGACAAGGCGACAATAGAAAGAAAATGGCGTTTATGGAATCAGCCGTTTGTCAACTGTCAAGTCTTAACGAGTAGTTTTGACTGGCCTGTTGGTCTAGTAGTTAGTTACCCTGACTGCTATGCCAGAGGTCGTGGGTTCGATTCCCACCCAGGACAAATGTTTGTGTGATGAGCACGATCATTTGTTCTGTGTCTGGTTGTAATTTATCTATAATATGTATGTATTTAGAAATATATATAAGTATGTTTATCAGCTGTTTAGTACCCATAACACAAGCGCTTAGCTTAGCTTGGGACTAGATGGCGTTGTGTGAAAAAGTTGTGGAATATTTATTTATTTATTTAGTAGAATTTGTAATATTGCTGAAAATGAAATACACTTGACATTCAAACAGCTGATTCCATATACGCCATTTTTTTTTCTATAATAGATCGATATAGAATCGAAATAGAATTTGCAATATGGCTACGCCTGTAGGTTAGATTATAAGTTATTAGATAAAGTATGACACTACACAATTTTTTTTTAATATTATAAACCAGTGCTTGACTGCAATCCCACCTGATGGTAAGCAGTGATGCAAACAATGATGGTGAAGCGCACTAGTTTATTAAGAGCCTATTCACTCTAGCCTTGAAGACACCTAAATTATAATCGGACGGGAAGACCGCAGCAGGCAAGTTGCTTTGCATTGGGTCACTGTAATGATAGTTGAATGTGTTAAATAAAGAAATTTTATTGAAGTTCTTTTTTTGGCCCGTTATGGAAAAATGATGAACCAAAAATTAATCAAATATTTTTTGGACAATTAAAAAGATTGGTAAGTAGGACATTGGAGAATAAAATAAGCTACTCGAAGTACTAATCCTGGGCAGAAGAAGACGCGGGCACCAGCTAGTTTATACTATTAGTCATATGTGCGTGCTCGAGTCGTATAAAAAAATAACGAGACAAAAAAAAATAAAAAATAAAATATCTTTCGCGTTAAAACTCATTTCAGTAAACCTCTGTATGTATTAAAGAAAATTACAACTTTGTTTTGCATTTTAGTTTCAAAGTCAAAGTCAAATCATTTATTTCAATTAGGCCATTTAAAAGGCACTTTTGAACTTAAACTTACAAGTTAAATAAAATTTAATGATTTAAGTTGCCCTTTCCAAAAGGTAGTTTTGTATGGAGAAGAATGGGCAAGAAACTCCATACTTACTCTTTTAAAATAGTTTTTCCAATATTTGTATACAATAAATAAAACATTATATGTGAATACGATGTACCTAGAATAAACAAAGTAAAATAATAATAATAGTGACAATGTCAACTCACGTACACTTTGCTGTCACATTTTGTTATTTCCAAAAAGTCGATCAATATGTTGACTGTGGCTAACTTCAGGGTGTCGGTTTTTCGTGACGGTGTGCGCGTTCATCGTGAAAATGAACTCTCATCATTTTTCCCTAACGCGTCACAACAAGTATAACTCCCTATACCCTAGTGGGGCTACCACCCTCCCCTGCTCACACACACACACACAAACACACACACACACACACACACACACACACATTCAAATCTCCACACTTAAACCAGTTACCTGTCATTTAACGCCGCAGTATACATCATAGAATTATGTATAAGTATGTCTTAAGTACTTAGAACTTAATTTAATTGTGTACTCCTATTTGGGGAATGGCAACTGTGCTTCCTTAACACATGCTATTTTTTATCCTAGCAAGGAAAACAGAATGACATTGATTAATATGTAGTTTAGTGTCAATTTCACTCTAGGTACTAGAACTTAAGTAAAAATGTACTACAAAATGTTAAGCCACGTGCCGTAGCTAGTAATTCCAGCATATTTCCTTTACAGGGAACTGACTCGTCAGAAAGTGGAATCTGGTGCAGCAGACAGATATTGTTTCGATCAAGCTCAGGTATTTATATTTAGTACTAAAAGGTATTCGGTGCCAATGGTATGCTGGTGTCTACACTAACGTATGGAAGTGAATGTTGGGCGTGGCAAAAGAGACATGGAAGTAGAATAAATTCTGTAGAAATGCGTTCCTTGCGAAGTATTTGTGGTGTAACAATGAATGACAGATTACGAAATGATGTGATAAAGCAACGTTGTGGTTTAAGAGACGTACTGCAGGTTATCACCCATTCCTTGTAGATGTTCCACACATTCGCACGAAGCGCTTTGCCTGTTCCTTCATTATGCGCACAGCCAAGGAGTGGAATTCCCTGCCTGCATCAGTGTTCCCGAGTTCATATGACCCCAATCTGTTTAAGTCGCGAGTTAATAGGCTTCTTATGGGTAAGCTCGTTCCATCGTCGACCTCATCTCTGACCTCAGGACAAGATTGAGGTCAAGAGTAGACCCATTATATATACAGGGTGTTTTGGGGATGAGTGTAGGCATTTTGCAGATGGATAGGGTCGGTCCATACGATTATTTTATAGTATGGGAACTATGGTCCGATATCCTTTAGTTTTTAAGTTATGGGCAAAAAAAAATCTATGAAAGTCACTAAGATTTGTTTTATGCTTATTTTCTTTTCTTCACTATTTGATTGTTTTTGCTACCGGAATAGTTGTAAGACTTTTAATTTATCGTGTGTTATGTGTTTAAATCGACAAATAATAAAAAAACTGTATTTAATATGAAATTGTGTTTATTTTTAGCTTCATAACCCAAAAAGTGCATGTGTGTGTGTGGCATTAAGTCCGCCTATGTACATTTGTGTGCTTGAAGTATTAAATAAATAAATAAATAATAAATAAATAAAGTGTAAAGTATTCATAAAAAACAATTTTTGCCCATAACTTAAAAACTAAAGGATATCGGACCATAGTTCCAATACTATAAAATAATCGTATGGACTGACCCTATCCATCTGCAAAATGCCTACACTCATCCCCAAAACACCCTGTATATAAAAAAAAAAAAAGATGTAGTAACTAAAATTGAAAAGAGTATGCTTAGATGGTTTGGTCACGTTGCAAAGGTGGATGAAAGACGACTAACGAAAGGTATTTACAAGGCAGATGTAAGAGGGAACGCCCTAGAAGGTCATACCTTATTGACTAAATTTGAGTCGTTTGTTGAATATAAAGCATTAAAGTGAAGTAAAACATATTATTACATCTCTCTCGAGTCGCGGTCTCGATACGTCCATTGAAGAATTTCGTCGTGTGTAGCAAGCGCCTCGCTCGCTCTCTCACCCTGAGTCTTACATTACGACGATTAAAGATAAAGCCTCGTCCCCAATAGGAAAATTTGTCGAGCGACATGTTTGTCACGGAGGACTGATGAGGGATGAGGTCGGTCGGTTCTCGAGTGGAGGCCACGTATCGGCAAGCGCAGCGTAGGACGTCCACCCACAAGGTGGACAGACGACCTCATTAAGGCCGCGGGAACGCGCTGCATGCGAGCCGCTTCCAACCGGTCTTATTGGAGATCTATAGGGGAGGCCTATGTCCAGCAGCAGGGCTAGCATGGGCTGGGGATATAACTTTTATCCACCGGTTATTTCCACTGACAAGGGATACAATTATCTCATCCACCTGCCAAAGCACGGCAACAGGGGGAAAGAGAATTATATCACTTTTTGACATTAGACGTGGATACTCATCCACGGCTTATAGCATGGCGACTAGTGAAAGATGCAATCCCAATTGACAACAAAACAAAATAAATATCCAGTACAGATGTAATAAAACGATGAAAGTACTTTGGTTTACATGACTTTCTCGACTATTGTGTAATTTCATAAAAGTTTTCTTATAATGGCAATAATTTCGAGGAAAAGCGATTCCCCTGGTTTATCCCCGTGAATAGTTTATCCACCCATGTCGCCATGCTCGGAGGGTGGATATAAATGACAGAGGGGAATAGTATTTTATCCTCTCCCCGTGGAAAGAATATCTCCGGCCATGCTAGCCCTGCAGTGGACTTTCTATGGCTGAAATGTTGATGATGATGATGATGATGATGATGATGATGATGATGATGATGATGATGATGATGATGATGATGATGATGATGATGATGATGATGATGATGATGATGATGATGATGATGATGATGATGTGCCCCGAAGACATCGGGCGATGTTGCCCTACATCGCCCCACGACGCCTGATGTCTTGTCTCCGTCCATATCAGTTCAGTTGAACCTTTACTGTGCGACAATGAACAGTTTCAACAATGTCTATTTTTTTTTTTTTATTGTTGTTCAAGTACAGACGCCAGCATGTCAAGTTACCCCAATGTGTCTGTACATATACATATTGTTGTTAATTAACAATTTACTCGCCAAACTGATCAGTTTGTTGGCGAGAAGCGCTTGTTTTTAAATACAGATTTATACAAAAATAATCTAGTCAACAGATAACCTTAAAACTAACAAATAACAGTAGGTACTAACAAATAACTGTAAAATAAATAAGGTAGATTGTGAATTTATTTCTCTGTGACGGCTGTATCCTCGTTACCGAGCAACAAATTCCTCAGTCTTGATTTCAACAAACCTTTACTTAACTTAGGGCCGTGTCTCAGCATATCGATTTTATTAAATACTTTAGGCACTATGTATCTAGTAGTTCTTTCCCCATAATAATTTGTTGCTTTAGGCTGGACTAGTCTTTTCTCCATTACACTTCTAGTATTATATTTATTTTCAATCAGGACTTTAAACTTATCACTAAAATAATGTTCTTGGCTCAATACATAATCAACTTTCTTATCTACTGGTAGGATTTTACAAATAGAGAATAGCTATGACGGCTATGTCGCCCGACATCGCCCGATGTCACAGGGGACACAATGACATGTCGCTCGACAAATGTTCCTAGTGGGGAAATATTTGAAGCAATACATTTTTTTTTGTGCTGAGCCGCTCTTACGTTTTGACAAATGTACTGCCTCTTGTACGTCCTATTTAATTAAATTTAACCTTGGTATGTAATTTTCAGGCTCACGTTTACCATCTAATGAAATCAGACAGTTACTCAAGATATTTGAGATCAGAAATGTACAAGGAATATCTTAACGGATCTAAGAAAAAGGTACGTATATTTTTATTAACTTCAAATTAGTTCTAGATGCGTGTTCACCCGGTCTTGTGTATGTAGAATTATGTAGTGCGATAGACTGTGTTAAATATTTCATACTAGCAGATATCACGCGGTTTCACCCACGTAGTTCCCATTCCCGTGGGAATACTTGGTTACCAATGTTTTTGGACCGGAGTTCCTTATTGCATGTTGCGAAAGGGGGCTAGACGAAAAAAAAGAAGTCTAAAAGTTGTAACGACACTTTTTGCTATAGTTGTGGGCCGTGCGGCGTGCGCGTGTTTCTCTGTTGTGTGTGTGTGTGCCAGTTGTTGGCAGAGGGAGAGGGAGACGGAGTGGGAGGGTGGAAAGGGGGAGAGGGAGCGGGGCGGGAAGGGAGAGGAAGAGGAAGGGAGGGATAGAGAGAGAGGATTAAGACCGGGAGTTGTAACTCTCTCTCGCATTGAACAGTGTGGTGTCGCGACGATTATGAGATTAGTTGATTTATAAATAAATAAATAAATATTCCACAAGTTTATTAATTACCAATGCTGTTTAAACTGTTCTTCTAACATATCAGACAGACGTGTTGCTGGGGAGTTTGTTCCGCCACTTCTTCTTCCCAGCAAAAACACTAGGAAGTGGCGAAGGGCGGGCGTTTTGGGGGACACTGTCTTATGTAATTTTTGACGTTCAAAAAGTGCTGATCCTCAGCCTAATTTGAATAAATGACTTTTGATTTTGATTTTTGATTATTTTTGTTAACTTCGTTCCATCTCCATACCATTCTCTCAAGTTTTTTTGTTACTCAGATGGAAAAAACCGATGATGATGACCCAAAATGATGGGCATGATTTATGATGTGATAAAGCAACGTTGTGGTTTAAAAGAAAAGAAAGAAAATATTTTATTTGGACGCACATAACATAAAACAAAAGAACAACAATACAGATAATACAAAAACAAAAAACCAGAAAAGATTAAAACACAAAAGACAAAAAAAAATGACCTGTGCGAGACTTAAAAGGCTCCTATCTCAGCATTAGCTGCGATATTTAGCAGCGCTGTTATTCTGATTGGGCCCGTGAAAAGAAGATGTGGTAACTAAAATTGAAAAGAGTATGCTTAGATGGTTTGGTCAAGTTGAAAGTATGGATGAAAGGCGACTAACGAAAGGTATTTACAAGGCAGATGTAAGTGGGAACGCCGGGAGAGGACGCCCTAGAAGGACATACATAGACCTTATTGGTGAGGATTATATATTTCTTCAGAAAGGTCAGGTGCGTAGTACTCGCAACCGGCGTGTGTGTATGACAACATGTATGAATGTAAACGAAGCAAAAGAAGTATGTAAGAATCGTATCATATGGCGCACTGTAGTTTCCGCCTACCCCCATGAGAAAAAGGCGTGAGTTTATGTATGTATGTATGTAACACAGATAAGCTATATTTGTTACAGTCGCGAATAATATTTTAATCAACTTACATCCAATCTCATTCATCCTAACATTTTAATTTAGCCACCCATTGAGTGTCCTAAATTCGTAAATTTAAGATTTCATAATCAAGATTTCATTCGAGTGTATTGTTTAATCATTTAATTAAGTATCAAAGAACTAACCAATTTCTGTACATTCTCATTTTCAGAATTTCTCATTTTTTTCTTTCAGACTTCAGTAAAAGGCATTCGATCAATAGTTTCATTCACGGCACGAAAAGAGGCTTCGACTAACTAAGAAAAAAGGAAGAAATTAATTAACCAAGGAGTTTTGAACACAAACTGTTTAGTTCTGCCACTCGCCGCTGTGGCGCTGGTGTGGTGAGTTTGTTCTTTGTTTAAATGTTCTACTAAGCGCTATTGACGCCAAAAGTTAACTAAGAAGATTCGAACACAAACTGTTTAGTTCTGCCACTCGCCGCTGTGGCGCTGGTGTGGTGAGTTTGTTCTTTGTTTAAATGTTCTACTAAGCGCTATTGGCGCCAAAAGTTAACCAAGAAGATTCGAATACAAACTGTTTAGTTCTGTCACTCGCCGCTGTGGCGCTGGTGTGGTGAGTTTGTTCTTTGTTTAAATGTTCTACTAAGCGATATTGGCGCCAAAAGTTAACCAAGAAGATTCGAATACAAACTGTTTAGATCTGCCACTCGCCGCTGTGGCGCTAGTGTGGTGAGTTTGTTCTTGGTTGAAATATTGTACCTACTAGCTATTGGCGCGTAAAGTTATCCAAGGAGGTTTGAACGTAAACGTTTTAGTTCTACCACTCGACGTTGTGGCGCTAGTGTGTTTTGTTTGTTCGTTGTTTAAATATTCCACTCGCCGACCGCGGCGCTAGTGTGCGCGGTGTGTCTAGTTCCGCTATTCGCCGCTGTGGCGCTAACTATGGTTATTAAAATTGATAATACTCATTGTAAAGTTAAGTTTTTAGTTCGTAAGTCGATATTTTTTGTGTGGGTTTGTTGATAGAACTATGTATTGTACTGATTTATTGACAAAAAAAAACCTCAAAATTATCATCCAGACCAAAATTTATGAAACTGCAGATTTTTTTTGGGAAAATTTAATGAACATCTTAAATGTTCAAAATTAGCTGAAGAACACTTGGCATGAATTTACTTAACGCTAAATTCTCAAAAGTAGCTGAACAATAATTTTTAGTCCAAAACATCTCAACATCGTACAGACGCCAGCACATCAAGTTACCCCAATGTGTCAAATTTCTTTGATCGTTTTTCAACTTTATGTCAAACCGAATAAGGTTCATATTCAATTGGGCAAATTTGACACATTGGGGTAACTTGATGTGTAGGCGTCTGTACAAAGAATAATCCAATTCGGTTTCAATTGATCCGAAGTTATGCGCACTTCGAAACTACTGCACCGAATTTGATAATTCTTCTTTTTTTTTGTATTTTTGTTGGGCTCTGGGTGGTTTAGATTCACAAATGGCGCTGCGATCGAAATCGAGGGCAGGACAACGTCTTTCGGGTCCATTTTCTCCAGTATAACATTATTTCTATCAACACGCTCTTTTCAATAGACTTCTAGCTTAAATATGTGTTAGTCTTAGTAAAACTTAACTATGTCTGTATACTATGAAAAACTTGCTTCACATAAATAGGGTTATTTGCAAAAACACCAATAACCTCGCGGGGCTAGATAGCTAACATCATAAGCAACCACTTTTGTTCTACACGTTCTGACGTAACACAATACATGGAACAAAAATGGTATTACAAGTTTTTATTGTACTGTCGTGACATTTGTAAGTCTATGTTTCATTCATGAACGAAAGGACGACATAGTTCAGAGCGATTGTGACGCGACCCACCCCCGCTCCACCGCGCCTCAACCCCGCCCGCTGGAGTTGGTTTACCTAATCTTTGCGATGCGCGTAGAGTTATAAACATTCAAGTGGGCAATCCTACTAATATTATAAACGCGAAAGTTTGTGAGTATGGATAGATGGATGATGGATGTTTGTTACTCTTTCACGTAAAAACTACTGAATGGATTTGAATAAAATTTGGTATGGAGTTAGCTGACACCCTGGATTAACACATGGGCTACTTTTTATCCCTGTATTCCCGCGGGAACGGAAACTACGTGGGTGAAACCGCGGGACGTCTGCTAGTGAAACATATTTGTCATCAAGGCGGATGTGCTAGGCCCGCGAAATTAAATTTTCCTTGTATTTTTTGCCATTTCGTCGTTGATAGTGCAATTCCGCGTAACTACAATTGTTAAATACTGCGAATATACACCTTCGCTGACTGTGATAAGGTGCACATTCGCAGTATTTAACAATTTGTAGTTACGCGGTATTGCACTATCCACGACGATTTGCCTTTTAGTGGCAGGCGGCTGTATGTTGATTAAAATAATGATTTGCGATAGTAACAAATATGTTTTATCTGAGTATACAACCCTCTACATAAATACATACATACATATTTAAACTCACGCCTTTTACCCATGGGGGGGGGGGGGGGGGTAGGCAGAAACAACAGAACGCGTTACGTTACGATTCTTACAACCCGAGCTTCACGATCTTTTCTGTCGGCTATTTGCTCCTGACAAATACATTGGACATCGCCAAAGCCGTCGTCGACGCAAGCTATTCGCGCCGCCCTCATCTAAAACTGTCGCCAGAGCTGAATCCCCAGTGTGTCGTACTTCAAGGATGCTTAACGCCCTCCTGACTTCCAATCCTGAATGTGATCTGTTTGCCGATGAATGGAGTAGAATTATGTGTGTGTGTCTGATGTTTTGTGAGAGAATGTATGCTAGGGTGTCCTCTATTATATGTTAGTATTTGAAACTTTTTAAATCCTTATGTTAATTAATGTAATTGGTGTAACCGTTTTAATTAACAATAAATAATTAAAAAAAAAACCCTCTTAAGTGAAATTTTAGTTTTTATTCCCTAATCTAGATTACAAGAAAATTTTCGACACATTTTTTTTCTTTTTCAAATTGATGGAATACTGCTTAGATTAAGTTGAGGAGAGGGTGTTTGTAACGTCATTATCTAGTATAAACTGTACTGGCTAGTGACGTCGTGTGACATTTTGACTCGATTCATCGCTGTAATGTTACGATTAATTATGTAAAAAATATATATATGTGTCGAATATTTTCTTGTAATCTAGATGAGGGATTAAAAACTAAAATGTTGTCAAAGACCTCATTGACATACATACATAAATAAACTCACGCCTTTTACCCATGGGGGTAGGTAGAAACTACAGAGCGCCATATGCTACGATTCTTACATACTTCTTTTGCTTCGTTTACATTCATACATGTTGTCATACACACACGCCGGTTGCGAGTACTACGCACCTGACCTTTCTGAAGAACCTCACCAATAAGGTCTATGTATGTCCTTCTATGGCGTCCCCTCTCGGCGTAGCCAATTGAATCCCATTAAATTACTTTTTTCATGGAATAATCATTTAATGGGATTGTTTGAACTTAAAGGGTTGTCTTAAAAATTATAATTCTGAAGATACATGCGTCTTACGGCTGCTAATAATATTTTGTTCAACATACAACCAGAAACTGAAAGGCAAGCTTGCAAAAAACTGAAGAAAATTTTAATTTCGCGAGCCACCCAGACACATCCACCTTAATAAGGTCACAAGAGGATATTATTAAAAACATTGTTATTATAATTCTTCATTAGCTATCTATAGGGTGACTGGTAATTAGTGACCGATACTTAAACACGTGATCGTACTCATGGATACGAATAACTTTCCCAAAGAAACTTTTTTATACTCAAGAACTTTCAATTAATTCAATTACGTCAGTACTGCACAACGGGAGCGGTGGGGGTGGCGGGAGCGTGTGACACTACTACTAGTAGATTTAACACAATAAAAAAACAAAAACGTTGTTTGAAATTCCCGCGCGGGCGCCTGTGTTCGATCACAGTAGGCACGAATCGGCACGATCTATCAGCTGATAGTCTGTCCTCGGGAAGGATAAAATCTACAAGTAGTAGCGTCACACGCTCCCCCGCCACCCCCACCGCTGCCGTTGTGCAGTAATTGTCGTAATTAAATTAATTAAAAGTTAATGAGTATAAAAAAAAGTTTCTTTGGGAAAGTTATTCGTATTCATGAGTACAATCACGTGTTTAAGTATCGGTCACTAATTACCAGTCACCCTATATAGATAAAAAACTATATTTAACTATGTAAAATAATACTACATAAGTATATACTTATAGGGTATTTTTTTTTCACTAACCTAATTTTCAAAAATAATGTTCTACCCATGAAAGCGCCAGCGAAGTAAACTAGACTAATCGACTTGTGTCCGCTAAGATAGAAGTATCAGATAAACATTTTGTTTGTGATGTACCGTCTGATGGATTATGAGGAAATAACTACAGATTGTGGAAGTAATTAGAGATTTATTATCGATACAGATTTAAAATACAGACGCCAGCACGTCAAGTTACCCCAATGTGTCAAAGGAGTTGGAAAATGGTGGGCCCAAATGTAATAAGTTGAGATAAGGTCTAAAAAAATTGACATATTTTTTTATCTTAGAATATGAAAAATCACCTCAATTCTCAATCAGGAAGCGAAGATATCTGAGAAAGACAGTTTTCGTGAGATTATCGATTAAGTAATCGATTACACAGTTACGCAAATAAAACCATTGTAAGAGATTATCAACTCCAAGTAATTAAATGCACTTAATATAATTATATGCAATATAGCGTATATAATTACAGTCATATTAATAAATAAAATATCCATTAATTATTAAAAACAACAATATTAATGATTATTGATTTCATATCGATTACAAGCAGTCTTTATTTTTAGTCTATTTATGTAACTGGCACGACAGCTGACTGACATTGACACTAGACAGTTGTCGACTGCTCTGCTCTTGTTTGCTCACTCATTTCGTGTTTTCCGATGTGTTTTGATTGCTTTTCCGTTTATTATTCATTTTTTACGACCTTGCTTTCACACTGGACACCGAAGATTGCTCACTCGTTTGACTTGGTATTGTTATTTTGCATTTTACCGCCGGCTTGACTTTTGTTGAATCTCTTATAACTCTGTTCTCAGATTGACAAAATGCGTAGAATTTTCAGTGAAAGGTTGATAGCATATAAGCTATTCATTGATACCAATTTCATCTTTTTACAACTGGGCTCAAGATTGTATGTATTCGTTTCTGTCTCCTTTCTTTGATCGTTTTTCAACTTTATGTAAAACTGAATAAGGTTCATATTCAATTGGGAAAATTTGACACATTGGGGTAACTTGATGTGGTGGCGACTGTACAAGAGGGATTTACAAAGTATGCATTTTTATAACTACATATAGTAGGTACAACGATTGCTGGATGATTCACTGCTCTCCTAGCTAGATTGCTGAGCAATCTGTGTTTAGGGGAGACAGTTTCGACTCCCTATTTGAGTATCACAATAATCATGTATTATAGTTTCGGCGCTTATAATATTACAAATAATACCAGCCTGTTACTGTCCCACTGCAGGGTAAAGGCCTCTTCTCATACAGAGAAGGCTCGAGCATTGATCACCACGCTTGCTCAAGGCGGATTGGCGATTTCAAACTTATATCAACTATAAGTCCAGGTTTTCTCACGATGTTTTCCTTCACCGATGCCAACGATGTCTGAGATAAACTTAGAAAGTACATATGAATTGAAAAATTGAATTGGGATACTTGTCCGGATTTGAACCACAACCTCGTGCATGAGAGGTAGCCGTCTTAACCTCTGGGCCATCACGACATTATAATATTAACCTTGTTGTTGTTGCTTATAATATTAACAAAACAAAAAACCAAAATCGAAATCTTAAAATTAAATAAGAGAGTCGAGTGAGTAAGTGTTTCTGTATGTGTATGATATGTGTGTGTGTGATATGTGTGTGTGTGATATGTGTGTGTGTGATATGTTTGTGTGTGATATGTGTGTGTGTGATATGTGTGTGATATGTGTGTGTGTGTGTGTGTGTGTGTGTGTGTGTGTGTGTGTGTGAGAATTACAATATTGTGCAGGAAGTAGAGTTACCTTCCTGTAAGTGTCACTAAATACACACACAAACTCGCACTAGGCACTTAGGCCTAGTGCGAGTTTGTTTTACATTAACGCGTTCGACACGTTCATGACGTTCGGCGCTCAGATTGGCGTAAAAACAACTCGCACTTTGGGCACTGTCCAGTATTGTCGTAGGTTTAAATTAGTATTTAGTCCCATAGTAAAAGTTTTTCATATTCATGGGGAGTAACAATATGTGAAAATTAGGTAAGTGAAAACAAAATGTCCTGTATATTTAAATTGTATAATAATTATATTAAATAAAAATATGTGATTTCAATACGATTTAAAAATCGTGGAAGCGATTGCAATTGCCTGTCTCATTTAGGATTTAGTGTTTTTGGGTAGTGAAGATATTTTCAACGTGACGTGACCATATTGCTTACTATAACGTCTTTTATTCTGTATCTGGTTGTAAAAAAGTAATACCGGGCTCTTACTGTCAGACTTATAGATCGGTAGTGGGTTAAAACCCAATCTTCCCATTCGAGTTAAAACTAGGTGATTTGGGTTTTAACCCAGTTTTAACAGGAAATATTTTTAACCATAGACATTCAATACCTATAGACCGGACATCACGAACAAAATTTTCGTCGAAAAAGTGTGTCCTGCTGGATACAAGTCTATGAGTTTTTTGTAGTACGCTCCGCTGCCGCTTCAATATTCATATATTATTCTAGATGGCGTTACTGAGACATGGGAGCAAAGGTTTTTCTATGACATTTCCTTGACATGTCCGCTCTATAGTATTTTAAATCTCTTTGTTTTTAACAAATATTTTCAAGAATCAGATATATTTTGTTTTCAAAACGGGTGATAACTGGGTTATAACCCAAAACTGGGTTTGTAAGTAGAAACAATAATAATGATGATATTAGGGACAGACAATTGTCATTGCGTAGGCTCCAAATTGCAATAAAAAATATCTATTCTTTTTAAGTAAGTAAGTAGTTTTAAAAAAATAGTAAATATTTTTTTTTCTTTCTTTTACCTAATTTAAATTTGACCAACAGAGACTTGCACAGCCAAAGTATTATTGTTTAAAAACAAAAATTGTCAAAAAGAAAAAGAAGACTGTTTAAAAAAAAAGGATACTGCCCAATTTTTTTTTTACTTTTAAATAAATCGCGAGTGTTTTTAAATTTAATAATATTTTAAAAATATAATGAAAAGAATACTGTTGTAAATAAATACGTCGTTATAAATAATAATATTATAAAATAGTTGTGTTTAGATTCTAGGATGATATCGTATTCATTGTAAACGTGTTTTGTACAAGAGAAGATGATTATTTTGTTTAGAAGACAGTCTACATTTACGGTTCGAAAGTTAAAGGCAAAGTCAGACTAAATTATCATTTTATTTTAGTTAGTCTTTGGCTTTCGAACCTCTTTTTATCCCTGTCGGGTTTGCGAAGGGTGTACCTGCAGCAGGTACACACGCAATTAGCCAGTTATATTAAAGTCAAAAACTACTAACGTATAGATTGCTAGTTTCAAGGAAAGCAGATAAAAATTTGCTTTAAAATATATTTTATTTTAAATCTCTAACTTCTAAAGCTTAGAAAACAAAAGTGTAGTACTTAGTTTTACATGCCAGTGTAGATGTCGAGGTTTCCTTATACATCTTCTCTTGTATATAACTTTCTATATAATGTAGGTAACAGTCGCTTCCTTCAAAGGTATTGTTATATATTTGTGGTATACTAAGATTTTAACTTCGACGTGACGACGGCGATACGTTAAATCAGTACAAATTGTTAACCTTCGCTGTCTGGGCTACAACACGAGATCGATAGTATCTCGTGTCTAGCCACGACGTCAGATCGAAAGTATCTCGTGTCAGGCCACGACACGGGATGGAGAGTAAGAATCTTGTGTCGTGTCCAGACACGAGATAGCAGAGTGACTCTTAATTCTTTCTTTTTTTCGATCTCTTAAGGTGTGAAGTAACATATATGTGTACATAAAACAACATTTCTGCTGTGCAGTATTTTTTTTAAAGCTTGAATTGATAAAATGTAGGGAGCATACAAGTTTTTATTACGATTTGAGGTTTGGTTCCGTAGCATAAACTAGTTATTTAAAAAAAATACACAAGAAAGTCCCCCAAACAAGGGCTTTGACCACTTCACACTCCCCGGAAGATGACAAATAGACTAAGTCACTCTGTAGTTACGATGTATTATGATTTATAATGCCTATCTAAATTAATATAAACATGCACAAACAATTTGCTAAGCCGGATTATGACAATACTAATATTGTATCCCGAAGCAACGGTGTAAACCCGTATCTAGAACTTACTGAAAACGGTGCGTGTAACGGAGCTTAGAAAATGTTTTGTTTTTAGGGCGTATTGACCATACAGAGGATCCGAATATCATTAATATTCTCATACATACCAAATCGCAGCGATATCGTCGTTCGTTCTATACTAGACTTAAGTTGAATCACATTGAGGGTGATAACATTTTATCTATTGAGAAAATAGAACGTGGATAGGTTTTTTTTTTCCAAACATTTCCTCTTATTTTTTCTTTGAAAATATCCGGATCACTGTTAGCCGGTAATGTGCCCAAAAGACTGGCGGTATTTAAGACCAAAGATTTGTAACCCACCGATTTGTAAAAAGAACCAAAATAATATTCATAAAATGTATGTAAAAAAACGTTAATTAAAGTTTAAGCTGAAACATAGACCAAAAGTAATTTATTCAAATTAGGCTGACGATCAGCACTTTTTGAAAGCAAAAAATCACAGTCCCAAAAAGACCATCCTTCGCTACTGTCTAGTGTTTTTGCTGGGAAGAAAAAGTGGCGGAACAAACTCCCCAGCAACACGTCTGTCTGATGAATAAGAAGAACTTGAATGTATACAGTGCAATTAGTTATCATTATAAATCAATCCATTTAAATTATAATTGCCACATGTTAACTAGCATACTCTTATACAATGTGTTTTTTTTTATATCCCATAACTCTAGGGTTATATTATGTAGGTAAAAATAATACTAAAACTCCTAGTATAGGTGGTCCAAAAATGCATAGTTTCGGAGATATCATCAATCATAATTAAATATTATCAGTTGTTTAGTACCCATAACACAAGCTCTGCTTAGTTCGGGACTAGATGGAGTTGTGTGAATAGTCGTGGAAAATTATTAAAAAGGTAGTAAAAGTAATATTAATAATACTTAATAGTATTATTAATATTATTTTTATTACCTAATTAGTTCAAAAATTGTCACCAGTACGACGAATCTTCTTTTTAACGTCACTTTTCTGTCACGTAAGAGTGTTTTTTTTTACATTAATAATCGTGACTTTGTCGAAGTATTTAGTATGACCAATTAAAAAAAATAATTAATATGCCACTTGATTTTTTGATATGGTCTCAATCATACCCTAGAGTTATGGGATATAAAAAAAAACACGTTGTATAGCTATAATAATATGAGCAAAAGTAAACTGAATAAAAAGAAGCCTTTCGGTATAATTTATTATAATTTTTTATGTTTTATGCGATTATGTTTGTTAAGCTTCAATATTCACACAAAATGTGATTGTTCTTGAATAAATTAATCAAATCAAATCATAAAAGGCGTGCCCGTCGTTGTGCATCTCAGTTCTTAGTCTTCCATAAGTACTAGTCTTGCTTTAATTTACAAATCAGATGTTTCGCCCTCAATGTGATACCATTGATGTTAGCAAAATATATTTAATTAGGAAGAAAATAAGCTAAACATAATCTAGTACTGAGGTATGGAAAAGGGTATATATATTCGTTTCAACTCGTTAACGTTGACACGATTACTACAATTGTTAATTACTGCGAATATGCACCTTCCCTGATTGTATATAAGGTGTATATTCGCAATACGTTCAACGACGTTATCATCTTACGGTTGTAAGTAAACGTGTGTAGCTCACACACATAGATTTTGCTATTATCTATTAGTCCTAAGTAAAAGAGCGCGAGCATTTGATTTTGGTTTAAAGAAACTGAAAGAAAAACTACGTAAAATTTCTAATTTAAATTGTTTTCGAGAAATATCTCTTTTGCAAGTGGACGGATATAAAAAGGGGGTCTGTGTTACTTTAAAAAAAAATCCGTGATCTCGAAGTGTTTTAAAATTGACAAAATCTTATTGAACTTCTTTAAAAGTCCTTTCTGGGCTGTCCCCTTTGTTCACCCTAAGGTGCGGCCACACTATATAACAAAACATGTTTTTAAACATTGTTATTTAACAATAGAAAAGTTAGCATGTCACATTGTGAAGATGTAATACATTAATAAAAGTTTAATAAAATGTTACATAGTCTGTACCCACCATTAGGAACTTTGGTGCAATATTTTATGCTTCTAGACTCGGAAATTTGAGTGCAAACTCGGCCCTTCGAGCCGGATACGTCAAATTAAATTCAGCCAATCCCCTCCCAGATCACAGTACTAGTTATTATTAAATGATAATTCATACTTCTCTCTATTTTTAACGATTATGACAAAAAAAAAATACCAAAGTTATTATACTTTTTATTAGAAATTTATTTTTTTACTATTATAATATTTCTGATTAGTTATAGTTTTCGTTGTTAAGTCAGAGTGCACAACTTGCACGAGTCTCAAAATAAAATAATTATGTTAGTTATAAATAATAATTAGTTGTCAAAATGCACTTTAGACTGTAAATTGTGAAGTTGCACAAAATATCCAATGTTTTTTTTTCAGATGTATTTTGTTCTTGTAATATTACACTGATCAAAATGTATTGCACTTCATTCTAAAATGTATTTAAAACAAGTGATAACTATTTTTTTCAGATGTATTTTGTTCTTGTAATATTACACTGATCAAAATGTATTGCACTTCATTCTAAAATGTATTTAAAACAAGTGATAACTATACAATACGCACACGAAGTTTAAAAGTCAAGGCATGCATTTGATGATTATTGCGAAACATTTTTTGATCAGTGTATTTCAATTATTTACTGTTCTCTATCACCAAATTCTGTCTCATTAAAAATTTATCTCGCATCGTTGACTAAGATAAAATAGATTATGTGAAATTGCACAATTTTTGCACGAAATAATATCAACTCTGAACTGTTGAAATGCACAAAATTATGTGCACTCGTAATAAATTACGCTTAGTTGAATTTATTTGAAAATTCTTAGTCTCAAAAAAGCATTTCTTTTGTTTTAAATAAATTAATTTTAGAATAGTTTTGTTTGGTAAGTCGATCATAGTTTTTATGTAATTCAAGTTAATTATTGAATCATATCCTGAGATCGTTGATTAAATATGGGAATAAGTAGTTGTTTTTAAATGGCTTGTTGAGACTGCGTTACTATGGTCTAAGTCACATTTTTACTAACTAAAACTTTTTGCACGACGCCTCACTCACGTTTCCACAAACGTCGTGCAATTTTCGTGGAATAAAGTCAAAGTCAAAGTCCAATCATTTATTTCAATTAGGCCATTTAAAAGGCACTTTTGAACGTTAAACTTACAAGTTAAATAACATTTAATGATTCTAGTTGCCCCTTCCAAAAGGTAGTTTTGTATGGAGAAGAATGGGCAAGAAACTCCATACTTACACTTTTAAAATAGTTTTTACAATATTTGTATACAATAAAAAATACATTATGTGTGATTACGATGTACCTAGAATAAACAAAGTAAAATTAAAAAATAAATAAAAAATAACATACTATGCTAAGATAGATTAAGCATTTTAGTAGATAAGTACATAATTATGTGGATAGATACATGGTACTCTCACATTTACAAATATTAAAATCACGGATTAATATTTAACAAATCAAGAAAATATTAAATAAATAATAATAAAATACACAGCAGAATAGCGTGAGTAGATAGAATAGAAAGTTTGTTCCCTATGTCACTGTCGGATCTACTGTAATTGTAAAAACACATTTGTGGGTGAATGATCAATTAACTCGCCTTCGCTTTTGTGATAAGTATTACATAAAGATAACATCACGCTTTTTATCCTCGAAGGGTTAGGAAAAGGTGTACCACATTTCGCCAGTTAAGTTTATTACATCTCTATTACATAGGGATGTAATAGGGGGCGAGCCTATTGCCATCAATCTGGCACAAATACAGACTCTGAGGGATACTGAGAAATTCCAGATGGGAAAATTCAATAACGCTAGCGCTAATAATATTAGTGTTCATCATTATAATTGTGCCGAAGTATGAAAAACAAACTTCTATTATGTCCGTCAGTTAGATAATAGCAGTGATAGCCTAGTGGTGTGACCGGCCGATTGCCAAATCATAGGTCTCGAGTTCGAACCCAAGGCACGCACCTCTGACTTTTCGGATTCATGTATGTATTGTATGATTATCACTTGCTTCAAAAACGGTGAAGGAAAACATCATGAGGAAACCGGCATGCCTGAGAGATATATGTCTCGACGGCATGTGATGCCAAGTCAGAGGCCCATGGGCGGCATTAAAACTCTGACACCAGGTTAGTTACTAACCACACGATAAGAAGAAGAAGAAGAGGAGAGTTAGATAATAAGCTAGTAATACACATAATTTTTTTTGATTTTTCAAATTGATAGAAAAAATACTTAGAGAATTATAGTTAACTGATTGACTACTGTGATTCGTGACGTCACAATTCGGTATAAGCCGTATCGTGCCAACGGCGACGTGACGTTTCGACTCATCACTCAATAAATCGCCGTTATTAAGTACATTAAAAAAAATTGGTTGCCTGTAAAGTCGGTATACGGGCGAAAGTTTTACGTGACAACGACTTTGAGTGGTAAAATAATTTATGTCTGTCTCTCTCGCTCTTAGGCGGGCTAACCATGCCCGAGTGGAAGGGACGCGTGCCTCTCACTCGCTCTAATTGTGAGCGCATAACGTGAGCGGTGCGTAACGCAGTTTCTTGAAGTGTCATCCGGCAAACCAATTTATAAGACGTTGTCACGTCAAAAAAATGCGTGTCCAATATTTTGTTCTACTCTACATGGCGGATTGAAAACTGAATTATTTTGTATTACCCACCGACGCAAACAAAGAGGTGTTCTAAGTTTAACACTCTGTATCTGTGTACCTATTCGTGGCATCGTAGCGCCCAAAACGGATAAACAGATTATGATTTAGTTTTCTTTATAGAGATGTGACTTGGATCATATTAACGCTGTAATTTTCTAATTATGACTGTCAATATGTATAATTAGTAGACAATTCTCATTGCAAATGTCAATTTATGTTAAATTAAAGCGAAACAGTATTAAATAAAATGATAAATAATAAGACAAAAAATAAGAATCTAAATGCAAATAAAAACCCGGCATTCTATTAGCGCAGGAAAGATTTCCATGATCGTGCAAAAATACTTTGCACGACACGTGCTTAAATTACTTTGCAGTTTTACTTTGCCTTTTCATAAGAATAAAATATAGCTAATATAGTTGGATTGTTGTGGAGAGTATATTCACATTCACAACTTAATTAACTCGGATATTTTTACTATACACAGTTATATTTTATTTAAAAAAAAAAGTGATAATTGATTTTGCTAAAATTATGCAAAGAAATATTGCACACACTGAGCAAAGTGATTTTGCACACACTGTGCAAAGTGATTTTGCACACATGTCATGCGAACTTCGACTGTTTTAAGCGTCTAAACATAAATTGACAATTGCAATAGAATATCGTTAGAAGGTTGATATTTAATCAAAGATTAATAATTTTAAATACATAATTGCGTACCTATAAACATGTACCAAAGTGTAAAAGAAATA
The DNA here is from genome assembly GCA_921972225.1 of Euplexia lucipara. Classification (NCBI taxonomy): domain Eukaryota; kingdom Metazoa; phylum Arthropoda; class Insecta; order Lepidoptera; family Noctuidae; genus Euplexia; species Euplexia lucipara. Next base: position 8,322,908 of record OV179172.1, on the reverse strand, counting down.
AATTATTTTAAAATGTATTTGTTGTTATTTTATTTCTAAAATTATACCCTGAGAGCAGCGGTGGTGGCCCCGACTTGCGAACAGATAGGGAAGGTTCATATCTGACGGAACGTGCGCCGAGCGTTTGCGACAATGTACCTCGACGCACTAACGCATCATCTGTTGAGTGTGAACGGTCAAGTGTTTTTCTATACATTTGTCTGTTCTGGCGTTACGCGACCGATAATACGCGACGCATGTTCCGTCAGATATGTACCTTCCCTAAGTCGTGAGTTCGGACCCAGGCAGGCGCATTGCTTTGTGTAATTAGGGTTCCGTAGTCAACTAGGAACCCTTATAGTTTCGCCATGTCTGTCTGTCCGTCCGTCCGTCCTCGCTTAATCTCTGTGACCGTTAGCACCCCTAACGTGTGATATATTGTTGGAAAGGTATTTAAAAATTAATAGGGGTTTACTAAAATCATTTTTTGATAATGTCAATAATTTCGGAAATAATCGCTAAAAAAGTAAAAAACAATGTTGCCCCCCCCCCCCCCCATCTAACTTTTGAACCATAAGTTTAGAAAATATGAAAAAAATCTGAAATGTAGAACTTTATAAGGACTTTCTAGGAAAATTATTTTGAACTTGGATGGAAACAGTTTTTGTACAAAAAAGACAAAAAGTTGTACAAAATAATTTCTGGACTAAGTTTGTAGTATAATCTTATATGCAAGCATTTTGAACACTTATTGTGACGGACGGGAAACTACGGAACCCTACACTGAGCGTGGCCCGACACGGTCTTTGCCGGTTTTTTTATTTCATCACCACTGCTCTCAAAAACGGTGAAGGAAAACATCGTGAGGAAACCGGCATGTCCTAGAACCAAACATTCGAAGACATTTGACATCTACCAATTGACACTTTTCCCGACCCGCTGTCGAAACCGGGACGACATGCTCAGCAGTAGCGGTTGCGACCACCAGACCACCGACAACGAGGCACTAGAACATCGCTAATAATGTGACCCTCTTAATTACGACTCAAAAAGCGCATATATTTAACCGACTATCGCAAAATAGATTTATTAATGTTTTTTGCAAAAATACAACGTCTTATTTGAACAACTGCTAAAGCTTCTACGTAGAATTAAATTACCCATGTCGTATTTCTTGCGAGTTACGTTGTTTAATTCGTTATAAACAACATAATTATAGGTTACTGGCGGACGTAACTCGGTTTCATCCGCGTAATTCCCGTTCCGTGGGAATACTTCATCATCATATCAGCCATAGGAAGTCCACTGCTGGACATAGGCCTCCCCTATAGATCTCCAACAAGACCGGTTGGAAGCGGCTCGCATCCAGCGCGTTCCCGCGGCCTTAATGAGGTCGTCTGTCCACCTTGTGGGTGGACATCCTACGCTGCGCTTGCCGATACGTGGCCTCCACTCGAGAACCTTTCGACCCCATCGGTCATCAGTCCTCCGTGCTATGTGCCCTGCCCACTGCCACTTCAACCTGCTAATCCGCTGGGCTATGTCGGTAACCTTGGTTCTTCTACGGATCTCCTCATTTCTGCTTCGATCTCGTAGAGAGACTCCGAGCATAGCCCTCTCCATAGCTCGAATACTTACAAGGATAAAAACTAGCCTATGTACCTTCCTAAGGACCTTAATGTCGACTTATTTTGAACGCGTGTTTCGACCTTAAGCACAGTCTTTTTTCTTGATACCTAACCAACTTAACTTGTTTTTTTTAATTGAATTTTTCTTGGAGTTTGTTATCTCAGTACTCCGTCATTTATGGACCGATTTTCAATTTTTTTTATTTCATTTCAATTTAGGGTATACTAGCAGATTGGTCCCATTTGTATCAAAACTCATATCTGATGAGGGATCCTCGAGGTAATGTGGGAATTCCTCAAAAAATGTAGCCTACACACGCATTGATTTTAACATTTTTAGTAACAAATCAAGCATTTTCATGTAGAAAGTATTATTTGGTGAAGAAAAACTGATGAAGAAGACAGGCAACGGAACTCTTCAACGCATAACAGGTGCTATTATTGATCGAAGCATAACAGCAAATTATTCGCGATTGCTATATTCAGATGTCTATGCTGACTTGCTGAGCTTTTGTACTTCCTTATCATAAAATTGCCCTTATATTTTAAAAGGGTCCTGGCAGAGATGTACAGATTAATGACATACGAAGGAACTAAAAAAAATATACAAAAAAAACAACCGACTTCTTAAAAGAACACTATTTACAGGTAAAAAAATAACTCCAGTTTCGGAAGTCTGTAGGTTTTGTTGGTTTTGTTTAATTAATTATTGGCTCTTTATTATGCGAGTCTAACGATGCAGAGCAAGGTCTGGAAAAGCCAGAAATAATCAATTCAGCTTTGAGTTGACCTGACCCGACAGACGGAATGCATCAATGGTATTATAAGTAAAAAACTTGAGAGGTGTCAAGGGACACCCGGATGGAACGAAGTTCCCTTCGATTGATTAGTGAACTATTCAATCTTCTCTCTCTCCCCCTCCCCCTCCATCTTCCTCCTCCCGTTCCCCTCCCTCCCCCTCTCCCTCCCTCCCTCCCCCAACCCTCCCCATATCCCCCTCTCCCTCCCCCTCTCCCGCTATCTCCCTCTCCCTCTCCCTCTCCCTCTCCCTGCGAACATGCGACGCCGCACAGCTTACAATAGCTTACTATAGCAAAAAGTGTCGTGACAACTTTTCGTAAGATTTTTTTCCGTCTAGCCCCCTTTCACAACGCGCGATAAGGAACTTCGTTCCAGAAAGGTGTAGAACGGTTATAAGCGCTCGGCAAGCGACATGTTAAAATGTGGCTAACTAGCCACACTTGATCTCAGTGTCGCGTCGCGCCGTCAACGGACGCGTGCGTGCGTTAGTGTGCCGTTTTTGAAGATCGAATGTTGTTTACTTTTGGAGGTATGAGGAACAGTGTGTAAAGTTCCTCATCCCCCACAGCTCGCTCGGCTCCTCCTCGCAGACGGGTGTTGTATCTGGTGGGCTACTACTGCCCGACGGTACTCGTCAGGGAACTTGTATACGTTCAAAATGCGCGGATAACTCTAATACCGCGATGTAGGATATCGGTCATCAGTTTGTATGTGTCGAGATAGATGTCGCTAAACCTTTTTACTTAATCATTGCTGCTATAAATATAGTTATTACTACAAAGGATGAACAGGTAGGAGATAGTTATTTGTGCAACCAGAGGGCAAAGTAATTTTTTGCTGCGAGTGCTGATTTTGAATCCTGAGTGTGGTAAGGGATTCAAAGGCACACGATGCAAAAAACTTTACTCGCGAGTAACACACATATGGTAACTTTTCACTTCAGCAGCGAGAACACTTTTTGAAATTAGAAATAATAATTTACAGGTTAAATATCAGTTTTATTTGCAATAAATACTTAGTTTTCGTTTAAATACAACAATAAGTTAATAATTCAATAAATTACATTATAAGACGTAAAATAAATATCTTTAAATTTTGTAAAATTTCTTTAGTTAGTTTAAAATTTCGAACGTGTTTATCTTTGAGGTCGAATTCAAAATTGGAACTTCGAAAGGGCTGGTCTTTGTCTCTCTCTCTCTCTCTTTCTAATGGCGGGAAAGAGATAGAGTGTGAATGTTTCGAATTGTATGATTAACTCAAGGCTGAATAAGATACTTATTCGCGGCTTACTGAAAACAAAAATTAAAAAGTTACTTTATCTCACTCAGTGAGCTAAATCGCGTTTTGCTCACTCATTTGAGGCAGCAAAACCTACCTACATACATGTTTGAGCTACTGAAGTGAAAATAATGTTTCCTACCTAATCACCCTCCGCCAAACTGCCAAATATTTGGCGTACCTACCTATAGCCCTCGGCTACCGCTCTCAGGATGTGTTGCGACTACCCAACATTCTGCATAGAAGCGAGGCCATTTAAATATAATTTCATTTCATATCTTTAAATATCTAATTACGACCACGTCACAACCAAAAACTGTATATTAATTAACTGTTATTTACCAAGATACATTTGCACAGCTGTTCAATGTTTGTATATCAAATTTATATAAATCTTGTCGAATTAAATTAAATGCACAGTGGTTAGCAGATAGTATTTATCTGTCCACTTGAAGAGTGTTGTGTTATTGGTGACAATGCGTTTTTTCGTGGGATTTATATTGACTATAATACTTGTAAGTACCTGCTACCTACTTCTTTTTCTTTCAGTGTGTTTTTACACGGTGCAAGCAAGCAACTATCCTTGCCTGCGTAGCATGAACACCGAAGAAACGGCCTTTGTCTACAGACGAATCAGCAAAGTGACAGATTATATAGACATTTCTTTCGTCTCGAGCATGACAATGTCAATAAAGATGAGAAGTTATAATTATATGTCGATTCGTCAGTATACAAGAATCAACAATGCCGAGCATGAAGTGCGTACCTATTTTCTCCACTTTTGACAGTTCTTTTCGAAACATTTTCTGTCAACAAGTGCCAAACAGTCCACATCAAATGAGACCTAGACAAGCAATCTACACTTCTAGCAACTTGACAGTTGCTATAGACAGCATGTCAATATCTTCCTCTAAAGTCTGTTTTTTAATCCCAGAGACTAAATTGACACATGCAAATGTCACACTTACAAATAATGTTGCCAGCTCTTTTGTTTAGTGTTGTACCTACGATACCGGTTTGTTGAATCGTAACTTTTTATATTTACTTGACGATTTATAAAAATTGAGAGACGCTGTCAGTTTTGTTCCCATACACGATAAAACGGATATAAACCCTTTTATTATAAAACGGCAGCACTTTTTAAAAGTATGACAATAATTGGAACCTGACACCACTTCTGTTGCTACTGGAACGTATTACAATTATAAAAATATATGTGATAATTATACGGTATATAGGTTAGTAGTTAGTTATTTTCATAATTCATAGATGGTGATGTACATTTTCTTCATAAAAGTTGTATCGTATAGTTCGTTTTGACTAATTCAAGTTTCAACAAAACCCTCAAAATCTTGAGCAGAGTTGAGGAAGACAATTTAAAAAAAATACGGTGTGAAGTAGGTATTACAAAAAAGTTGTGTTTATTGATGATCATCAATTTCATGTTGTTGGTACAAAATAAACATTAACTGTTAATACTTTTGTTTGGTATTTATCTGTGTGATTATTGCTCTCGAAACTCAAGGGTTTCTAAGATGCGCAGGTTAGTTTGATCTCTCGAAACAGGGCAGAGCGTGAACAACGGCTAGGTGCTAACCGTGAGAGTAATGCACTAAGTTTGTCCGCAGAAACTATCACGCAGCGCCAATTACGACTAGAATTAAACGAGTCCGCACTACTGCTTCTCAATCTCAGGAATCGTGGAACAACGAGAAATGCGTTTAGCTATCGACCGGGATCGTCATTCTTTGTATCGCGCATTTGAAATGGTTACACAGAGGTTGTCTTCAGAATATCCGCTCTGTGACTGCTCGAGCACTTGAGAGCAGTCAGGAGCGTGGGATACGACTTGCGCGTGACCGAGAGCGTGATTCTTTATCTCGCGCTTCCAAAACGGATACAGAGAGAGAGAGCAGATATTAAGTCTTTAGCTTTTCCGCACTGAGACTGCTCGGTCCCTCGAGAACAGTCAGAAGCGCGATACACGCCAAGCAAGCGATCGCGAGCGCATTGATTTTGAAAGATCCAAAATACATCATTTTAAACTGAAATACTGCGCTGCGTGTCTCTATTTTGCATGCAATACTAGATGACAAATTATATACTAATAACTTTCTTGAGAAAAACTCTATCTATAGGTCATGTTTGAGTCTATCGCGAACAGACAGACAGACAGACGACCGCGACGCAACGCGGATCCACTCGATCAACCAATCAAAGTACCTTGTTCTTTATGTATGGATATTATACCAATCGAGTTGAATTATTACTACTACTTCAAATACTTCTACGTATACATTGCCAAAATATAATAGTATTTATTGGAGGTTAAAAATAAGCCTTCTGGGAGCTGGGTGCGATAACCAACATCCCTGAGGGCAAAGCCGCAGGCATCAGCTAGTTATAAATAAAAAACGATACTACTTGATTTTACTAACGGCAATTTACGGTAGTGGCACATCACTATTTAAGAATTGCAAAAAACTGGCCACACATGTAATGTCATTTTAGTCTCCGTGATTAAAAAACAGACTGTACGTACAAACGCTTGTCGACATGCTCGGGTAGAAGAAATGTCAAGTTGGACAGAAAGAAAATTGTCGTGTCTCGGAAGAAAAGAAATTAAGTGTTCATGCTACGCGAGCTGGAGCAAGTAAAGATGCGGGTTACACGCGTGAGTAATATGCGCAAGCTACTTGTTCAAGTTACTTGCTTGTACCTACTTGTAGGTACATAATGCAATAATCCTGGAGCAAGTAAAGATCTGGGCTAATTGCGCAGTTGCGCACGCAGTACGCACAAGTTATTCGCTCGTGGTCAAGAGCTAATGCGCAAGTGACCACGAGCGAATAACGTGACCGCACGCGGGTTACTTGTGCTCAGAGTACGCAAGTGACTGCGCACAGAGTACGCGATTTAGTTGCGCGGGTTGCACTTGTTTTTAAACGGTAAAGTTTACGATGCATACTGCCTGCGCAAGTGTCTTAATAATATGCCTTTAGTGACTAACCTAATAATAATTTAAAAACCTAATATTTTGTTTTGATACTATTTAAGTATAGGTAGGTAAGTAATAATTTAACTCGGTTGGTACCTATATCATTCAAACATAAAGTAGCACTTTGATTGGCCTGTTGATATAGTCGTTAGGAACCCTGACTGCTATGCAAGAGGTCGTGGGTTTGATTCCCTCCGAAAACAATGCTTGTGTGAGCACGATAATTTGTTACTTAGTACATTAGTTTCATTGAAAATATTATTGGTTTGGGAAAAATCACGATTTTATCTAGAATCTAGAAAATGTTGTAAATCTATCTTAGTATATTAAATTCTCGTGTCGCAGTGTTTCTTACAAAACTCCCTCCGTAACGGCTTGAACCTTATGAAATTTTGTGAGAATTTACAAATAATTGCTATAGCCTTGCCTATGTCCGTTGTGCCTCCTACTTCTACACTGTATTATTGTATGCCAATGTTTTATTCTGTTCTAGGTTCAGGTGACGTTAACAGTGGCCGAACATTTAGGTAAGAAATAAGAATACTTACTAGAAAAACAATAACATGCTTAGTTCCCTATTGGAACTAAGCATGTTATTGGCCTAGAAAAGAATGATAACATAAGTAAGAAGGTGTCGATCGGATGTAACTAAATATAAGCGCTTGACCTCAGTATCGCGTCTCGCCGTCAACGGACGCGTGCGTGCGTTAGTGTGCCGTTTTTGAAGATCGAATGTTGTTTAGGTAACCTTTACACCTTTTTGCTTATAATTTCATTGTTAGAAAAGTAATAAAATTAACAAATTCATTTGCTTACATAGAATAGGTAATTGATATAAGGAATAACATTATTTATAATTTAATTACAATTCAAGTTCAATTCAAATTCAGTCAACATGCAACTTTACACTGAACAGCACATTGCAAAAAAACCAAAGAGGTTTAAAATACTATAGAGTTATAGAGCGGGCATGTCAAGGAAATGTCATAGAAAACCTTTGATCGCATGTCTCAGTAACGCCATCTAGAATAATATATGAATATTGGAGCGGCAGCGTAGCGTACTAAAAAAACTCATAGACTTGTGTCCAATTAGGGCACAAGTTTTGGATGAAACTTTTTGTTCGTGATGTCTTGTCTATAGAACCAAAATGTTTGAATGTCTTTTGCAAAAACCACAGGAAAATCTGACTGCTATGCCGGAGGTCGTGGGCTCGCTTCCCACCCAAGACAAAAATGTTTGTGTGATGAGCACGATTTTTTAACCGCCGACGCAAAAGGGTGTTACATATAAGTTTCGGAGGGCGTATTTTGCGTACGGGTGGGAATATGCCCTATTCCATCCACCCTAGCTCCTCGAGGAAGGCCAGCAGCGGTTTAACCCTACTGGCGATCTCTCGGAGGGTACCTGGGTTTCCGAAGAACTTAGCCCTGTATGCAGCAACCACTGGGCAGTCGAGAAGCACGTGCGATGCCGTCTCGTCCGCCTCGAAACAGGCTCTGCACAGTGGGCTGTCTGTAACTCCTAATACAAAGAGGTGTTTGTTAAATGGCCCGTGGCCTGTTTTGGCAGCTGTGAGTATTCGCAGCTGTTGCTTAGTCAGCCGAGAACCTGTCTCGTGAAACGGCTATCAATTGTGGGAAGTGCTTCCCTAGCTTGCCTGCACTCACTTTGGTCCCTTGTCCGGTTTCTGAATTTGGTGTCATCTTTATATTTTTTTTTTCTATCGAGCCATGTAATAATTACCTATACAGGGTGTAACGGAAAGGGTATATACATCCGAAGGGCACGGATTCTCTTGATGATAAGAAACGACATGGCAACGTTTTTATACATATACATACATAATTGTAAAGTTGACCCCCCCGCGCCGTCGCGCCTTCGTCGGTTAGGCAGAGCCCGATAGGTCTGTACTAGGCGCGCAGAACCCGAGATAGATATACTTGAACCTTGCCGGACAGGATTATGACCCTCATAGTGCGGTGACACGTTTGTTATGATTTTGCATTTAATAAACTGTCGATATTAAATAGTATCGTAAAGTTTCAAAGTTATTAGTTGGGAGCTGAAATTTTGAGGAAAGACTCGTTATTAAATACTCTATTCACCCTGTTTGTATGTATATACCCTTTCCGTTACACCCTGTATAGGTATGTTTTATAATTAACTGTTTTGTTCCTACTCCATTTCAGCCAGCGATGACAACAGAGCCCATCATCACCGTAGAACTAGGAAACACTCTGACGAACACGAATTCAACGAATATAACTCTGAAGAGGAGAGGGAGGAGTGGCATGGGAGGAGGAAACACCATAGGAGGAAGGAGGAAGGTGAGTAATGGAGATGTAGCGACATCTATCTCGCCACAGACGAACTAACGATTGACATCCTACATCGCTGCGTAGGCGGTTCAAAGTGAACGCTATTATGAAACGGTGACATGCGAAGTCAATGCGGTGGGACGCCACGGCCATGTCAATGCGATGCGGTGCGACGCCGCGGCTATGTCAATGCGATGTGGTGCGACGCGACGGCCATGTCAATGCGATGTGGACGCAGCGGCCATGTCAATGCGATGTGGTGCGACGCCGCGGCTATGTCAATGCGATGCGTTGCAACGCGGTGGCTACGTCAATGCGATGTGGACGCAGCGGCCATGTCAATGCGATGTGGTGCGACGCGACGGCCATGTCAATGCGATGTGGACGCAGCGGCCATGTCAATGCGATGTGGTGCGACGCCGCGGCTATGTCAATGCAATGCGGTGCGACGCGGCGGCTATGTCAATCGATTGATGGCAATGGGCTCGTCCCCTATTAGGTAGGCCAAGAGCGTGTCGGGCCACGCTCAGTGTAGGGTTCCGTAGTTTCCCGTCCGTCACAATAAGTGTTCAAAATGCTTGAATATACGATTATACTACAAACTTAGTCCAGAAATTATTTTGTACAACTTTTTATCTTTTTTGTACAAAAACTGTTGTTTCCATCCAAGTTCAAAATAATTTTCCTAGAAAGTCCTTATAAAGTTCTACATTCCCTTGTTTTTTACTTTTGTAGCGATTATTTCCGAAATTATTGACATTATCAAAAAATGATTTTAGTAAATCCCTATTAATTTTTAAATACCTTTCCAACAATATATCACACGTTAGGGTTGAAATTAAAAAAAAAATCACTTCTCATAGGGGGGCTACCCTAATATTACATTTTTTCCAATTTTTATTTAACCACTTTGTTGGCGTGATTGATAGACATATTGGTACCAAATTTCAGCTTTCTAGAGCTAACGGTCACAGAGCGTAAGCGAGGACGGACGGACAGACAACATGGCGAAACTATAAGGGTTCCTAGTTGACTACGGAACCCTAAAAATCTGAGCTGGATCAAAGCTGGGTACGCCCATGCACCGACAAATGTTTGTGTGATGAGCACGATCATTTGTTCTGTGGCTGTAATTTATCTGTAGCAAGAGCATAGCACACGCTCTGCTTAGTTTTGAACTAGATTGCGTTGTGTGAAAGATATGGGTTATTTAATTTAATGTGTCTTTGCAGGAGCAGATGCCAACATTTCGGATAAACTGAGACTGATTCTAGGAGTCAGGGGTAAGGATTTCTTAATAATTATACTTAAAAAATAATACCAGCCTGTTACTGTCCCACAGCAGGGCAAAGGCCTCTTTCATACAGAGAAGGCTTGAGCATTGATCACCACGCTTGCTCAAGGCGATCTTCTCATTCGTACGAAGCGCTTTGCCTGTTGCCAAGGAATGGAATTCCCTGCTTGCATCGGTGTTTCCGAGTTCATATGACCCCAATCTGTTTAAGTCGCGAGTTAATAGGCTTCTTTTGTGTAAGCTCGTTCCATTGTCGACCTCATCTCTGACCGCAGGACAAGATTGAGGTCAAGAGTAGACCCATTATATATAGGGTGATTGGTAATTAGTGACCGATACATAAACACGTGATTGTACTCATGAATACGAATAACTTTCCCAAAGAAACTTTTTTTTTATACCCATTAACTTTCAATTGATTCAACTAAGTACGTCAGTACAATGGGTGCGGTGGGAGTGGCGGGGGATCGTGTGACGCTATACGCTACTACTACTTAGTAGATTTTGACCTTCCCGAAGTCAGACTATCAGCTGATAGATCGTGCCGATTCGTGCCTATTGTGAACGATCACAGGCGCGCGCGCAGGAATTTCAAATAGCGTTATAAGTTATTGTGAGTAAAAAAAAAAGTTTCTTTGGGAAAGTTTATTGAAATCATGAATACAATCACGTGTTTAAGCATCGGTTACTAAAGAGCAATAAAGAGTACTTATTCTATTCTATTTTTTTATATATAGGGTGACTGGTAATTAGTGACCGATACTTAAACACGTGATTGTATTAATGATTTCAATAAACTTTCCCAAGAAACTATTTTTAAAATTCCCGCGCGCGCGTCGTTTTTCGATCACAGTAGGCACGAATTAGCACGATCTATCAACTGATAAGTCTGACCTCGGGAAGGGCAAAATCTACTAGTAGTAGCGTCACACGCTCCCCTGCCACCCCCACCGCCCCCGTTGTGCAGTACTGACGTAATTGAATTAATTGAAAGTTAATGAGTATAAAAAAAGTTTATTCGGGAAAGTTATTCGTATTCATGAGTACAATCACGTGTTTAAGTATCGGTCACTAATTACCAGTCACCCTATATATTTGACTTATACTTACTATTAATAAGATGACAACAAAAAAGATCCAAAGCAATAATAACTACTACTATTTTTTAGCGAGTCTCTACATACATACATACATACATAAACTCACGCCTTTTTCCCATGGGGGTAGGCAGAAACTACAGAGCGCCATATGCTACGATTCTTACATACTTATTTCGCTTCGTTTACATTCATGCATGTTGTCATACACACACGCCGGTTGCGAGTACTATTACGCACCTGACCTTTCTGAAGAACCTCAACAATAAGGTCTATGTATGTCCTTCTAGGGCGTCCCCTCCCGGCGTTCCCACTTAAATCTGCCTTGTAAGTTGTAAATACCTTTCGTTAGTCGCCTTTCATCCATCCTTTCAACGTGACCAAACCATCTAAGCATACTATTTTCAATTTTTGTTACTAAATCTTCTTTCAAACCACAACGTTGCTTTATCGCATCATTCCTCAATCTGTCATTTATTGTAGCGAGTCTCTATTATGCTCTTATTTAAACTTTTTGTGTGAGATAGAATAGAATGCCATATGCATATATGTAACCTTTTTTTTTTGAGGGGTGAAAAATCTTAATGGATGTCCGCCAGCCCCGGGAGGTTGGAGGGATTTGTCAGACTCTTACTGACTAAAAACCACCCCGTGTTCCTTCTCACACCTGCGCCGGGGGTCACGGGAACAGAGGATACTTCCGCGACCCCCGACATACATATATAACCGAACCTAACTTATCATACCTATCCTATAGCGAACCTAACTACCTAACCTAACTACCTTACTGAAATGCATTGATTTTGAAATGTGCAAAATACATCGTTTCAAACTGAACTACTACGCTGCGTGTCTCTATGTTACGTACAATACTAAAGCAGGTAGTAGTAGATGAAGTAGGAGGTAATAATTTAACTCGATTGGTATAACATTCATACTTTAAGTAGTCCTGAGACTCACCTGTTAATGTAGTCGTGAGGGCTCTTGACTGCTATGCTGGAGGTCGTGGGTTCGATGCCCGGTCTACTTAAAAGAGTACACAGTGTATACACCTATTTGCAATGAATTATTGAAGTTCGTCTCTGTCGTCATTATTAATTATTATGACAACACGTTTTATTCAAATTGTTATAATTCACGTACGAAGAACGTGTCCTGTATTGTTCAACCTTGCTTCTTTGAGGTTTTTATTATTGACACTACAATTTACAACTGAAATGAAATTTTAACTAAATTAAATCCACAACATTTCTTAAGGCACCGTGCCTGAAATCGACTGATTTTGATCAACTTTAATCATTATTTGTGAGAAAGAGAAGAAGAATTTATGCAATCCTATTTGTGATTTGAAAAGACGAGTTCCTTGCTTTGCATGTTGAGGAATTAAATTTTGGAAATAAATTACGTATTCATGGAAAATCACTAAAATTCACCCACATGTTTTCCAAAACAAGACGCGAGACTGACGTTTGATCATTTAGTTACAAGAAACTGAAATAGATTTTGAAAATAGAAAAATCTTACCAATACCAGTATATTGTCTACTTGCACGTGAGGGAACCACTTTTTTAATTTTTACTACAACATAAGGAAAAAAAAAATTTAATGTCGTTGCTTTCCGGAAATTTCAAGACTAATCAGTATTTTTTTTTCTATTGTTTGAATCACTTTTAAGAAATTTTAAAAGTAACATATTAATCTTCAGTTTATTATATATTCGTACTATTTTTAAACTTGTGTACTTTAACATGTGTACCAACATAGTAAACAAATATGTATACACAAAAATTCCGGAGATTTATTTCTCAATCGTCTTAATTTACTTAGAAACTCAAAATATGATATAAAATATTAAAACAGTTTAAGCGATCATTACGCTCGAGCTTTACGCGTGTGTTCGTGAACTGTACACACAAATATAGCATCGCATTGATGTTACCTAAACTCCAGCGAGCGAATTTTATGCACGGCCCCTTAAAAAAAATTGTTGAAATGGTTACAACTGAGTGTGTCATCTGCAGTAAAACTAGACTATAATAATTTCGGCGGCTATCGTAATTGTAACATGCTTATTTGTACATACTTTCGTTACAAAGTGTGCATTAAAAATAACCTTTTATTATATAATAAAAGGTTATTTACAATAGGTACTTAGCATTACACAGAAGTAATATAAGTTTTATTACTTCTGTCTAATGCTAAGTATTGTACAGACGCCTTCACGTCAAGTTACCCCAATGTGTCAAATTTCTTTGATCGGTTTTCAACTTTACGCCAAACAGAATAAGGTTCATAAGGTTAATTATAGGCGAAATGCTTTCTTTGCCAGGAGCACGTCAAGTTTCAATAACCTACCGCGAGAGTTGAACATTGATCTTTTTTGTACTTCCGCTAGCACAACGAGACGGATATTAGCCAAGGAATTTTTTAATAAATGTAATAATTAATGGCGCTCAAACTGTAGTGACATAACAATAATCATAATCATAATGATAATGATAATGGTAAGTAAATGTAGTTAAATTAATAATTGTAGCAATATACTTATACTGCACTTAATTTTATAAATATGCAAATAGTTTACGTTAGATATTATAATAACATATATACATGTGGAGGCTTGTTATTAGCAATTTTAAGTAAGTATCATTTTTTTTTATCAATTATGTAATTAGTCTGTAAGCCTTCTTTAAAACAATTAAAAAAAAAAAAAAAAAAGAAATTGACAATTGGGAAAATTAGACACATTGGGGTAACTTGATGTGCTGGCGTCTGTACTTAAATGCAGTATAGATGACTTAACTTGCGATGGCCCAGATGTTACGGCGTCAACCTAATTATACACGATGTTGTGGTTCAAATCCGGGCAAGTACCAATGTGACTTTTTTAATTCATATGAATTTTCTAAGTTTATACTAGACATCATTGACATCGGTGAAGGAAAACATCGTGTGGAAACTGTTGTGGTGACCTAATTGACTTATACCACGATTCCCTAGCGAAGTTAAAATCACAGTTCATGATGTCTTTGTCCGATCTTTAATAATTTGTTTACAGTCAACAAAACTTTTTTGCAAAAAATAAAACCGACTTCAAAAAAACACTAAACGGTGTAAAATAACTCTAAATTCGGAAGTCGGTGGCCCATCATGAGTAAGACAAACCCACCAAAGCCACAGACTTCCGAATTTAGAGTTATTTTACACCGTTTAGTGTTTTTTTGAAGTCGGTTTTATTTTTTGCAAAAAAGTTTTTAAATCCTGTTTTTTTGCAAAAAAGTTTTTTATTTTTCTATTTTTAGTTGTTCCAATACAAATATTTGATGAATGAATTGATTAAAACATGAATTAATTTTATACTTATTGTTAACATTACATGTCATGATAAATAGGGTTATCCACTTATCCCTAATAAATGAAAATTAACAAACCTTTAAGGCGTCAACCTAATTATACACGATGTTGTGGTTCAAATCCGGGCAAGTACCAATGTGACTTTTTTAATTCATATGAATTTTCTAAGTTTATACTAGACATCATTGACATCGGTGAAGGAAAACATCGTGTGGAAACTGTTGTGGTGACCTAATTGACTTATACCACGATTCCCTAGCGAAGTTAAAATCACAGTTCATGATGTCTTTGTCCGATCTTTAATAATTTGTTTACAGTCAACAAAACTTTTTTGCAAAAAATAAAACCGACTTCAAAAAAACACTAAACGGTGTAAAATAACTCTAAATTCGGAAGTCGGTGGCCCATCATGAGTAAGACAAACCCACCAAAGCCACAGACTTCCGAATTTAGAGTTATTTTACACCGTTTAGTGTTTTTTTGAAGTCGGTTTTATTTTTTGCAAAAAAGTTTTTAAATCCTGTTTTTTTGCAAAAAAGTTTTTTATTTTTCTATTTTTAGTTGTTCCAATACAAATATTTGATGAATGAATTGATTAAAACATGAATTAATTTTATACTTATTGTTAACATTACATGTCATGATAAATAGGGTTATCCACTTATCCCTAATAAATGAAAATTAACAAACCTAACTGTCGAAATCTAGGTATATTGTACACATCTGCGTACCCCATCAGAGCATACAGGCGTGATGATACGTCATGATGTTGTATAAACAATAAACATCCAAGCGATTCCAGCAATCACGACGGATTTGCCGGCTATTTTTGAAGAGTTCCGTTGTATATCTCCGAAGATCAGCACCAGATCTTCACCAAATTAAAATGGGACCACCTCGGGAGTCTACTCTTTCAAACAAAAAAAGAATTTCGAGAATCGGTCCACAAATGGTGGAGAAATCAGGTAACATACATAAAAAAAAAAAAAAAAAAAAAAAATTTGTCATTAAAAAACATGATTAAATTTTATTTATTTATTTATTTATTAAGGTAAACCAACAGCTTCTGTATACAGCATTACATAAGAATAATAGTAAAAAGTATCAGACTTATACAGTCGCGAGTCGCCAATAACAGGTCTACCAACATTCATGTGAGTGAAAAATTACAAATAATCAAATTAAAGTTAAAAAGAAAACATAATGAAATTACAAGTACATACATAATGAGAGCTAATGAGATAAAAAAGAGAGACAAAAAATTTAAAATTAAAATAAAATTAAAATAGAAACAAAACAAAATAAAATATCTTCTTATCTTCTTCTTTGTATATAAAATTCTCGTGTCACAATGTTCGTTCCCATACTCCTCCGAAACGGCTTGACCGATTTTCATGAAATTTTTTATGCATAGTCAGTAAGCCTGAGAATCGGCTACTATCTATTTTTCTAACCTGTAAGTGATAAGGGGTGTTCACCCCAAAATTTTTTTTTTAGTTTTTTGATAATTTTTATTTTTTTTATTTTTTTATTATGTGGCATCAAAAAATACATACAACTCTAAATTTGCACTTTTTTATCACTAACCCCTGCTTTTTAATAGTCATAGCAGAACTTTTAATGACTTTTTGAAATATCACGAGGAGAGAGGAGAGGGAAGAGGGAGGGGAGTGGGAGGGGGAGAGGGGAGATTCTGAGGGTTGGGAGGGAAGTGGGGGAGGGATGGGGAGTGGGAGAGGAGGGAGGTCAGGACAAAGGGAGGGGTGGAGAAGGAGGGAATGAGAGGGGGGAGAGGGGTAGGGGAATGGTGAGGTGAGAGAGGGAGGGGAAGAGGCAGGAGCCGGGTGGGGGAGGGAGGGGAAAGTGAGGGTGGGGTGAGGGGAGGGAGATGGAGGCGTGAGGGGAGGGGCGTGTTAGGTGTGGGGGAGAGGGAGGAAGAGGGGGGGGGGTAGGGGGAGAGGAGTTGATAAAAAATGCTATGCAATAGCTTTACCGCGGCAGTCTCCGAGTGCCACACGTCATTTTCTCTTTTTTTTTTAACCATTCAATCACAATGTGCCACAGCGAAGCGTGGCAGGGTACAGCTAGTTGTATTATAATATTTTGTAACGATTGTTAGATTACTTAATAATGATGATATATTGTGCTTGTGGTATTTACCTTTAAGTGAGTGTTACACTATTACTTTAAGTTAAAATAGTTTTTAAGAATAATAAAAGTGTAACGTTGGTAAACTAAATAAATAAATAAACCTAGACTTACAGTTAATATTAATCCAATCCGCCTTGATTGATGCTCGTGCTTTCTCTGTATGAGAAGAGGCCTGTGCTCTGCAGTGGGACAGTAACAGGCTGGTATTGTTATTTAATTTTAGATGATATTTCCATTTGTTTTGATAATACAACCAAACTACCATAAGCGACCAGACACGGGAAGTAATAATCTCTCCAACAAATAAAAAAAAAACATTTCGGTCCATAAACGACGGAGTTATGACGTATCTAATACACAAAAAAATGTAGTCGAATTAAAAGAATGATTATAGTTGCACGTTCCAAAAGGTAGTTTCATAAGGAGAAGAATGGGCAAGAAACTCCATATCTACTAACTCTTTTGAAAATGATCTAAGTAAATAAATTAAATATTAATACTTAATAACAATAACAATAGCCTTTATTACTGATAATATTATTACATTGAATTTCATTACATTTATTTTTGTGATTCTATTTTGTCTTGTATTATAATTATAATCTTTCTATATATTACAATAAATTCCATGTAAGTTTTTTAATATAACAATTTCCATGCACTTTTAGCAATTGTATTTCATTAATATTTTACTATGTTACTATATCATGCATTCATGCACTATCAATATTAAATAATATAAATTATAAATTTTTAATTACATTAATGTTTAACTTAATCATCCTTATCTTCGACATCGGTAATATTATTATCGGTTTGCCGTTTGGCATAGGCCTCCCCTAGGCTTTTCCATCTATCTCTATTCGTGGCTATGCTCTATTAATACTTAATGAAAATTTAATATTAACTCAATGACACGAGAAATGTTTCAGAATGAAGACAGTCAACTGTCATTCTGACAAGACACTTTATTCAATTGTGATAGTGTTTAATTTTCTTAGTTGCTGAAATCATTTTGAACAGTATGTTTGCCCCGATATATTTGAATGTATGCTTAGGCGTTGAACTTAGTTGAATTAAATTGTTTTTACAGGTCACAAAGAGAGCAGTGAACTGCTGCATCAATTGACTGGATATCGTGGTAAGTTGTTTTTTTTTATAATTTATTTATTTATTTATTTATCAAAATATGGAAGACTTACAGATTAAAAATTTAATAAATAAAAAATGGAAGTATAGTCGACAGGAAGCCAATTAGAAGTCTTCGCGTGTAGAAGTTGACTGGTAATTGTGAAGAGAATAAGCTAATATTTTTTTTTTTTCTAATTATAATTAATGATAAGCTTGCGTTTGACCACTATCTCACAGTCTCTTCTAAAGTCCAGACGATATTATCTCGGTCAGGATCATGTAAGAACCATGCAGATTAGGGTCTGAAATGGTGTTCATAAAAATGTTCATAAAATGAAAACTACCGGGCCAAACTATGTTAATTTTTTACGGGGTCAAATGGCAACTATTCCGCATCGAACTAGAAAGGAATTACCTACGTAAATCGGATCATTAATCTCGGAGTAGGTAATCGGTGTACATAGGTACTTACATAAAAAAAAATATACCGATCGAATTAAGAACCTCCTCCTGAAGTCGGTTATTAAAATACAGTCGAAAGCAAAGGCATCAAGCTCAGACGGCCTCGTCGGTTTTCGTAATTTTATTTAATAATCCTAACTGCATAATAAATGCGTATTCCTTTTTCAAAAAGATTTATAATGCTTTACTTACAAACTCAATGCTGTAAACACAGATGTAGTTCAGCATTAATTTCGGTAAGTATTCCAAATTTAAATCACGTTCTTCCCCTAGAGGATGAATACAATTCAGTACAATTTTCTTTCCCTGTTTTTAACAGTTTAAAAATGACTATTGTTATGTTCGCTTTTTGTGGCATAGAATGTCACTTTTTTGAGCAAGTGGTCCTCAAACACTTTTAAACATGTACTTTTTAATAAGAAGAGGTCGGTATTTCGCTATCTGACTACTCTGAGAAGAAACACCGAAAGAAACTCAGAGGTCACAGTCTCTTTTAAAGTCAAGACATTATCTTGGTCAGATCATGTAAGAACCATGCAGATTAGTGTCTGAGGTGGTCTTTTGAGGAAAGAGCCACACAGAATGAGGGGACCAGATCAGTCAGTGCAAGCATTTGTCAGTAATCGTGAGCTCAACTCGGAACTTGAGGAGCTCCCCAGAGTCCACTCTTCCTACCCTCTGTAAGCAGAGGTGGAGAGTGGCCGCAGAAATTCGCCACAGACAACAATCTCTCGATTATTGCCTGTGCCCAGGGTGCACCGGCCCGACGACTGCTCTTTCCCCCGAACGTATTCGAAAGGAACCAGCTCCCGTTCCCGTGGGAATACGGGGAAAAAAAGTAGCCTATGTTACTCAGGGTATCTACCGAGCTTTCCAGTAGTAAATTTTCAGAATTTTTCAAATCGTTTCAGTACTGTTTGAGTTTATTCATTACCAACATACACACAATTTTTTCCTTTTACAATATTCGTCGGCGTCGTGATGGCCCAGAGGTTAAGGCGCCTACCTCTCATGCACGAGGTTGTGGTTCAAATCCGGGCAAGTACCAATGTGACTTTTTCAATTCATATGTACTTTCTAAGTTTATCTTAGACATCATTGACATCGGTGAAGGAAAACATCGTGAGGAAACCTGGACTTATAGTTAATTTAAGTTTGAAATCGCCAATCCGCCTTGAGCAAGCGTGGTGATCAATGCTCGAGCCTCCTCTGTAATTGAGAAGAGGCCTTTGCCCTGCAGTGGGACAGTAACAGGCTGGTATTATTATTATTATTTTATATTATTATTATAAATTATAGTGTAGATGTAAACTCAAGTAGGTAACAAAAATAATCTCTTCATAAACGTAGTAATTAAATATCAATTACCATCAAAATTAGCGATAATCAGTTGTCCTATAATAAACGTCAAATGTTTGCCAATAAAAATGGTGAAGTTTGAACAATTGTTAGTTACCGAGGACAAATTACGCAGTACCATAGTCACTTGTGTAAATAGAAACGGGAAAAATACTTTAGTATTTTATTCTAAAACTAAACTAAACTAATATTAGAGAATTGCCATCTAACAGTACCTATATCTATATAGGGTGACTGGTAATTAGTGACCGATACTTAAACACGTGATTGTACTCATGATTTCAATAAACTTTCCCAAGGAAACTTGTTATACTTAATTCATTAACTTTCAATTAATTCAATAACTCTGTGGAGGTTTTTAGTTCGTAAAGTCATTTAATTATACTTAAGTTTCTTTTTTAATGTGTCAATTTGGTTCCTATGGATTGTAATTATCTGAAAAAATAAAAAACTTTTTGCAAAAAATAAAACCGACTTAAAAAAAAAACACTAACCGGTGTAAAATAACTCTAAATTCGGAAGTCGGTGGCCCATCATGAATAAGACAAAACCACTAAAGCCACAGACTTCCTAAAAAAAAAGGTTTTTTATTTTTCTATTTTTAAATGCGCCATACGAACAATTGCCATGAATTTATTTTATATTGTTAACAATACATGTCATGGTAATTGGGTTATCCACTTTTCCTTAATAAATGAAACTAAACATACCTAACTGCGTACCCCTCAGAGCATACAGGCGTGATGATACGTCATGATGTTGTATAAACAATAAACATCCAAGCGATTCCAGCAATCACGACAGATTTGCCGTCTATTTTTGAAGAGTTCCATTGTATATCTCCGAAGATTAGCACCAGATCTTCACCAAATTAAAATGGGACCACCTCAGGAGTATACTCTTTCAGGAGTATACTGTTTTAAACACGTGTTTTAAAACAACTTGTTTTAATCATGCCAACCCTGTGCCGTGACCAAGGAAGATAAGGATTTATTTTTATATTGTTTAGGTAGATGTATACTGGAGTGTGCTAGCTAACATGTAGCAAATTCTATGCTTTAAACTATTGATTTATAATGTGAACTAATTATACCGTTATTATTCATGTTCTTCTAATTATCTTATCAGACAGTCGAGTTACGGGGGGAAGAGATGCATGAACATTAACGAAGCAAAAGAAGTATGTATGGAAGAATCGTAGCATGTGGCGTAGGTACTATAGTTTCTGCCTACCCTTATGGGATAAAAGCGTGAGTTTATGTAGGTAAATACAAATGTAAACGAAGCCAGCCATAAAAGGTTATCGACCATTAAGCAGTAAATAAATAAAATTTCCGTTTTATTCAAACATTACAAGGCACCATAAATTACTACATTGCATCTGAGTACTCAATTACATAATTTATTGTTTCACACTTAAATATTGACTGTGCAGTCATGCATTATACAATTTTATTAAAATAAATATAAAATTCGAATTACGAATGTCGTTGTTTTTTGTTTTACCAAAAATCAAAAAGGAGGGTTTTGATTTTGACCGAGACGTCTATTTGGGTGACTGGTAATCAGTGACCGATACTTAAACACGTGATTATTAGAAAATAATTCTCTTTAATTTTTCAATGTCATCTAAGTAATTAGATAGAAAATATAATTATAACGTGTCAAGCGCGTGATCGTCCGCTGCGCTCCGCTGCTTGGAGCGCATTGTCGGTGGGTAACTGCACTGACTGATAAAATTTGATAACCACCGGCATCGCACGCCCGATTAATTATATACCTATATATATTTTTTCATAGGCATCTACTTATTATTATTGTTTTATACTTTGGATTATTTACACTTTGGTTTTATTTATTTATTATTAGACAATATGTATTATTTTCATGTATTGTGACACATAAAATATCTATTTATACATATTAAGTATTATACACACATTCACGTTAACTGGTTCGGCGTACACACCTCTCAACCAGGTCCAGTTGAAAACCAGCGTCAAGCACTTAGTGCTTGACATTTATGCTGAACTGGGTCTGTTTGGAGCAGCCGTGGGGCAAAAAAAAAAATGTTTTTGGGCCAAATAGTTTTAAGTTGTTTCTTAAGTTTTAATTTGTTCATTTTATTTTTTTGTATGTTTGTTGTTGTTGTGGTATGCCCTGTGTCTGTGCCAATAAATGTTATTTCTTTCTTTCTTTCTTTCTTTCTTTCTTTCTTTGATTGTATTCATGATTTCAATAAAATTTCCCAAAGAAACTTTTTATTTTAAACACAATAACTTATATAACACAATAAAATAACAAAAACGCTGTTTGAAACGTGCCTGTGATCGATCACAGTAGGCACGAATTGGCACGATCTATCAGCTGATAGTCTGACCTCGGGAAGGGCAAAATCTACTACTAGTAGTAGCGTCACACGCTCCCCCGCCACCCCCACCGCTCCCGTTGTTCAGTACTGTCATAATTGTATTAATTGAAAGTTAATGAGCATAAAAAAACGTTTCTTTGGGAAAGTTATTCGTATTCATGAGTGCAATCACGTGTTTAAGTGTCGGTCACTAATTACCAGTCACCCTATACAGTTACTATGGTTATCTGTTCTCTCATAACTTCTAAACTGCTTATCATAATTCGACTAATGAGGTATCGTTAAAGGTGTTTTGATCATCCAACGGTCACAGGCTAGCTATGTGACGTGACATTTAGTTCAAAATGGCGCCCAAGAAGTTTAAAAAGTTTTATTCTGTTATTAAAACTACCTAATAAACTAAAATATGGCGTTAAAAAACTCATCTGCATCGCTGTCCACTGGTAGTGTACCCAAAAGACTGGTAGCATTGCCATGTTGTATGGCAATGCTTATCCTTTGACCAAAATAAATGCCAACCAAGAAGTTAAATAATTCATTGAATCCGGGAGCATCTATGCAGACAGAAGTACCTACGCGGTTTATTTTCGACTTTATTCTGAGAGATGCAACGGTGATATTTAACTACCATGGAAAAACGCGCTGTACTGCGCTTCGCCAGGTCTGCACGGACCCTATGTGTAGGTACTATAGTAAAAGTAGATTAGTGTAAGAAAAATTACTACGTAATTAGAAACTTGACAATACGGTTACTTGATAGAATATGAACATCAAAATATAATTAGTCCATTAGTTATGTTCTAAAAAAATAATACACAAGAATTTTTTTATTTTTCAAATTGATAGAAAACTGGCAAAACTGCTTAGATTAAGCGCATTAAAATTGAGGAGGCTTGAGCTAGAGCGGGCTTGTGTAACGTCATTATCTAGTTTAAACTGTACTAGCTTGTGACGTCATGCGTCATTTTAACTCGATGTATGAAAAAAAAAAAAGATGTGTCGAATATTTTCTTGTAAGATGAGGGACTAAAAATGTTGTCAAATTATAACCTATTGACATTTTTTTCCATTTCAGATGAGACATCCGCTGTGAAATACATTGAAAGCATAACGGGACTTGCAGGTCAGTATCTAAATGTGTTTAAAAAACAACTGTTAAAAAAATGGCGGCAGGCTGTATTCTACTAATATTATAAATGCGAAGGTGTGTATTGATGTGCAAAGACTCATCATTATCATATCATCATTTCAGCCATAGGAAGTCCACTGCTGGGCATAGGCCTCCCCTATAGATCTCCAGTAAGACCGGTTGGAAGCGGCTCGCATCCAGCGCGTTCCCGCGGCCTTAATGAGGTCGTCTGTCCACCTTGTGGGTGGACGTCCTACGCTGCCCATCCCTCATCAGTCCTCCGTGCTATGTGCCCTGCCCACTGCCATTTCAACTTGCATAAACTACTGAATGGATTTTAATTAAAATTTACAATAATATACAGCTTAACATAAAAACCTTTGAATATTATGAACAAAATAGTAGATTATTAACCAAGGGGATAAAGCAGTGTCTTCTGTCGCGGGTGACGAGTTAAATCGCGAGCGTAACGAAGGACCCGAGGTTTACTCCCGAGCGTAGCGAGGGTGTTAAAAACTTAAATCACGAGCGAAGCGAGGGATTTAAGACGAGTCCTGAGTGTAGCGAGGGATTTAATTTCACCCAAGACTAAGACAGCTTTATCACCGAGGAAAATACTCTACTTTTCGTACCATTTGCGAAAAAAATAACACAATATTAATATGAGATAAGCATTTATTAAAAATAATGACAATTAAAAGTAGACGTATTTTTAGAACATTAACTTATTTATAAAAATAAATTAAAATAAACTTAACGTTTAAATATTTGAAGCATGAAGCAAACAACCCGGTTGTTTGCTCCATGATTTGAAGAAAACAAAAACGCGGCAAATTCCTAGATTAATATTTTTTTTTGTCGGAAAAGCAAAGGCATTAAGCTCATACGGCCTCGTCGGTTTTCGTAATTTTATTTATTTAATAATCATAACTGCATAATAAACGCGTATTCCTTTTTCAAAAAGATGTTTAATGCTATAGATACAAACTCAATGGTGTAAACACAGATGTAGTTCAGTATAAATTTCGGTAAGTATTCCTAATTTAAATCACATTCTCTCCCTAGGGGATGAATGAAATCCAGTACAATTTTCTTTCCCTGTTTTTAACAGATTAAAAATGACTATTGTTATGTTCGCTTTTTGTGGCATAGAATGTCACTTTTTTGAGCAAGTGGTACGAAAATGTTATTTTATTCTCTTCAGGGTAAGTTTCGCAGCTTCACTAAAAGTAGGTACATGTTATGGCCAGAGCCCCACATATAAATGAAACATCTCCTATGGCTGTACTACAGGTAAACCTATGCCACCGGTACACCACCACAGGTACACCTCTTCGGGGATTACAGGCTTAATAAAATGAAACTTAATTCTGTAAATGGGTTCATACTTAAACACTTTTTCATGACATTTTTTAAATAAGTAGATGAGGTCGGTATTTCGCTATCTGACTACTCTGAGAAGAAACATCGAAAGAAACTCAGAGGTCACAGTCTCTTAAAGTCCAGACATTATTTTGGTCACATTATGTAAGAACCATGCAGATTTGTGTGTGATCAGTCAGTGCAAGCATTTGTCAGTTATCGTGAGCTCAACTCGGAACTTGAGGAGCTCTACGTCCGTATAATTTATTAAGATACATTAAAATGGCACCTTGGGCAAGAAAATACCTACTTGAAGTACTAATCTTGCATAATTATATCCGTAGTAGCAGACGTCCCGCGGTTTCACCCGCGTAGTTCCCGGTCCCGTGGGAATAAAGGGGCAAAAAAAAAGTAGCCTATGTCACCCGGGGATGGTGTAGATTCACAACGGTGAAAGAATTTTTCAAATCGGTCCAGTAGTTTCGGAGCCTATTCAATGCAAACAAACAATCAAACATTTCCTCTTTAAATATTAGTATAGAAGTATAGATAATTTATTAAGATACATTATGGCACCTTGGGCATTAAAAAAAACTACTTAAAGTACTAATCCTGCGCAAACCAAGTCGCTGGCACCAGCTAGTATACCACAAAGGTTCGAATCCCTTTTTAATACTATTCAAGCTGCTCTTAGGCAATCTTCGTTCCGCCTTAGATCCAATAAATAAATAAATAAATAAATATTCCACAACTTTTCACACAACAACATTTAGTCCCAAGTTAAGCTTGAGAGCTTGTGTTATGGGTACTAATCAGCTGATAAACATACTTATATATTTCTGAATACATACATATTATAGATAAATTACACCCAGACACAGAACAAATGATCGTGCTCATCACACAAACATTTGTCCTGGGTGGGAATCGAACCCACGACCTCCGGCATAGCAGTCAGGGTCACTAACTACTAGACCAACAGGCCAGTCAATTAATGTTGTGTTAACTTCTTAGTTATAGCTTAAGACTTGTCAGATGACAAACTGTCACTTAATATTGGATTGGGCTGACATTTGTCACAACCTGCCATGTCATCCAAGATGGCGCTGCATTGGAACTTTGTTTTTTTTTTGCGTGAATTTTTCAATGTTTTTAATAGACGAAAGATAGCCTATTTTCTCTTCCAGGATTCTTGGAGCCAAAGTTCATTTCCTCAAATTTCACTTCTTGTCCTCAGATCAGCACCAAGTCTTCGAATTCCTGAAGAGATGCAAGGGTTCCAGGAGTTGGAAGTATGTGGTGGACTTCCTGAAGCTAATGGATGACCCTCCGCGTAAGTATTATCTCTAAAATTCTTAACTACGTAATCTAAAAAAAAATATTTAAATTTGATTTTTTTTATCCCATTTGAATTTCATTGAAATCGGTTGAGTAGTGTGGTTGTAATATCAAATCAAATGGATAATAATAAATATACTATACAACAGTTAACAAAAAAATGCAAAATAAAAACTTGTTTACAAAAAAATACAACCGACTTCATAAAAAAAAAACACTAACAGGTGTAAAATAATTCTAAAATTCTTAACTACTTAATCTAAAAAAAATATTTAGAATTTGATTTTGTTTGATCCTATTTGAATTTCATTGAAATCGGTTGAGTAGTGTGGTTGTAATTTCAAATCAAATGGATAATAATAAGTCTACTACACAACAATTAGCAAAAGATTGCTAGTTAAAAACATGTTTACAAAAAAATACAACCGACTTCATAAAAAAAAAAACACTAACAGGTGTAAAATAACTCTAGTTTTGGAAGTCGGTGGCCCATAATGAATGAAACAAAACCACCAAAGTTGAATATTAAATGTCCTCCCTTTTTTGTAAGTCGGGTAATAATTTAAATTAATATATCATCATCATCATCATCTGCCTAGCCTTTTCCCAACTATGTTGGGGTCGGCTTCCAGTTTAACCGGATGCAGCTGAATACCAGTGTTTTACATGGAGCGACTGCCTGTCTGACCTCCACAACCCAGTAACTGGGTAACATGATACCCCTTGGTTAAACTGGTTGTCAGACTTTCGGGCTTCTGACTACAAGTAACGACTGTCAAAGATCTACAAATGACAGCCGGGACCAACGGCTTAACGTGCTTTCCGAGGCACGGAGGAGTCTTGGTATGTAATAAATGGTCACCCATCCACGGACCGACCTCGTCAAGCGTAGCTTAACCTTCGATCGACCCATGCGGCTGTTATAATTTAGCCACAAGCTCCTCCTAATTTAAATTAATATATCATGTTGCGATAATTGTGATTATTCCATTTTACAGATATAAATGTAATTGTGAAGCTTCTGCGACAAATGACGAACGAAAATGGTAAGAAAATATAACATTTAAAGTTTAGACGCCAGCACGTCAAGTTACCCCAATGTGTCAAATTTTTTTGATCGTTTTTCAACTTTATGGCTAACTGAATAAGATTCATATTCAATTGGGAAAATTTGACTCATTGGGGTAACTTGATGTGCTGGCGTCTGTACATATAAAAAGATTAGGTATATACATATATTAATTTACATTTTTATGTATTTGCAGGCTCAAAATATCTATTAGTATTATTTTGCTTCCTTTTATTTTCATTTAAAATTGCACCTACCACTGCTTTTCTCTACATCACCTTAAGGTTGACTGGTAGAAAATGCCTATGGAATTAAGTCCGCCTCTGTACATTAGTGTGCTTGAAGTATTTGTGCTTAAAGTGGGCAACGTTGCAATTATTTTTGTAAAAGATTCGCTGCTTTGACTAATTTAACTCGGTCTGTTTCCTTTAAGATGTCAGAAAAGTAGGTACTTGTCATAATATGTCAAATTGTCACCTATTAATTGGGAACTCGGAAAAAATTTGTCACCTGTCATAATTATTATCCTAGATGGCGTTGCGTTTGAAAAATGATGAAGAAAAGTTTTTTTTCATATTCATTTTTGAGAATAAAGTTAAGTCAAAAGTCAAATATTTAATGTCAAAATGACCCATAAAGGCACTTTTGAACGTCAGACTTGCGAATCAATAAATTAAGAGAATGGTTTTAGTTGCACATGCACATTCCAGAAGGTGGTTTTATATAGGGTGACTGGTAATTAGTGACCGATACTTAAACACGTGATTCTACTCATGAATACGAATAACTTTCCCAAAGCAACTTTTTTTAAACTCATTAACTTTCAATTAATTTAATTACGTCAGTACCTACTGCACAACGAGAGCGGTGGGGGTGGCGGGGGAGCGTGTGACGCTACTACTAGTAGATTTTGCCCTTCCCGAGGTCTGACTATCAGCTGATTGATCACAGGCGCGCGCGCGGGAATTTCTAAGAGCGTTTTTATTATTTAATTGTGAATAAATAAAAAGTTTCTCTGGGAAAGTTTATTACAATCATGAATACAATCACGTGTTTAAGTATCGGTCACTAATTACCAGTCACCCTATATAGAGAAAACTGGGCATGAAACTCCTAATAGATTTTACAATATCTTGTATACATAATCAGATTATATGTGAGGACGATGTAGGTACCTTGAATAAAAACTACTACACTGAGATAAGTACAAGGTGATCATATTATGATTAAAACTTTTTTACAAAAAAATCAACCGACTTCTTAAAAAAAACACTAACAGGTGAAAAATAACTCCAGTTTAGGAAGTCGGTGGCCAAAAATGAAAGAAACAAAACCACCGAAGCCACAGACTTCCACCAAACAAACCTAAACCTAAAGTGGAGTTATTTTTCACCTTTTAATGGCTTTCTTTGAAGTCGGTTAAAAAAAAGGAATTCATCTGATAATTAGATTAGTGTATTGATAGATACATGGTACTCACATATGTACACACATATTTTTAATTAAACCACAGTTGATTATTAAAAAAAAGTAATAATCATGAAATTAATCAATTAAAATGAAAAACAAACTACAGTGTGTGATTTCAGAGAAAAAGCAAACATTAATTTAATCACATTATCGTCTACGCTATTTATTAATAAATCCTTAATTAAATTATAATAAATAAATAAACCCTTCCTCTGGCGCAGTCGGATAAAAACACTACTTACCTATTATGAATATTCTATTTCAGATGTGCTAAAGGCATTTGCTGTAATGAAGCCT
This sequence comes from Euplexia lucipara, assembly GCA_921972225.1. Classification (NCBI taxonomy): domain Eukaryota; kingdom Metazoa; phylum Arthropoda; class Insecta; order Lepidoptera; family Noctuidae; genus Euplexia; species Euplexia lucipara. Next base: position 8,294,019 of record OV179172.1, on the reverse strand, counting down.
CTAATTGGACATGACGACTTCGATGGCATTTTTGAAAGTCTACAGAAGATTTCTGGGGAAAAAGGTATGCCAGGGCCATTCTGTCGATATTTGTCGCTATGAAGCGAAGACTGAGGTAAATTCTGCAAGTTTTGTTGTTAATTTGAACTTTGTTTAAGATTTAATTGTATTACTTCTAGATCCCCACGAAATTGCTGATTACTTCAAGCACGTAGCTCATACAAATGGTAAGTTTATTTAGTTATTAATAACCTTAGTGCGTCAATGCTAGGCCAAAGGCTTCCTCCATATCTCCTATCGACTGGCCTGTCGGTAGTTCGAAAAAATATTTGACCTAATTTCATTAACCCTTAAACTTTTCAACTATTATCGTTTCGTTTTTTCGGTTCCGTAGTCAACTAGGAACCCTTAGTTAACCCTTAGTTTCGCCATGTCTGTCTGTCCGTCCGTCCTCGCTTAATCTTTGTGACCGTTAGCACTAGAAAGCTGAAATTTGGTACCAATATGTGTATCAATCACGCCGACAAAGTGGTAAAATAAAAATTGGAAAAAAATTGTGTTATTAGGGTAGCCTCCCTATATGTATGTAGAGTGGGAAGTGATTTTTTTTTAATTTCAACCCTAACGTGTGATATATTGTTGGAAAGGTATTTAAAAATGAATAGGGGCTTACTGAAATCATTTTTTGATAATGTCATTAATTTCGGAAATAATCGCTCCAAAAGTAAAAAACAATGTGTCCCCCCCCCCCCCTCTAACTTCTGAACCATAAGTTTAGAAAATATGAAAAAAATCTGAAAAGTAGATCTTTATAAGGACTTTCTAGGAAAAATAATTTTGAACTTGATGGAAACAACAGTTTTTATACAAAAAAGACAAAAAGTTGTATAAAATAATTTCTGGACGAAGTTGTTCAGTATAATCGTATATAATTAAACATATTTCAATGGAATGCTCAAAGTTTACGTCCTAAATTGATTAGTTTTGGTGATTTAGTAGCACGACAAAGCATTCACATTGCCATTATTAGTGAGACATGGTTTGACATTGACACCACCATAAATATAAGCGGTTACAATGTTTATCGAACCGACAGGGACGATTCGTATGGAGGAGTGGCAATATTCGTACACAAATCGATTCATTCTCATATTCATTCTGTTAGTACTAACAATCCTGGCATTGAAATTTTATGTGTAAAACTCATTAATTGCAAAGATTTAGAATATGTTTTGTCGGTCTATTGCCCATCTTCCGTACATACGCAATTGGCTGACTGGGACACACTTTTTTCAACTTTTTCCGCGAAAACTTTAATTGCCGGTGACTTCAATGGCCACCACACTAACTGGTCGGTCAAATCTGATACGAGGGGTATCCAAATTATGGACTCGTCATTTGATAATGACTTTATTTCTCTTAATAATGGTGCGGCTACTCGAGTAAAGTTAGTCAATGAAAATTTACAACAAACTTCGCCTGACATTTCCTTTGCTTCCTCAGACATAGCTATCAAGTTTATGTGGCAAGTATATAATGAAAACTTGGGGAGTGATCACCTAATAATTAAAATGACGATTAATATTAAAGATGATTTTAGTTATATTAAAAAACGGAACTTTAAAATTGCAGATTGGGCTGGATATAATCAAACTATTGCTAAAAATCTTAGTCTATATAGCGACGATCCAGACCAGCTTCAAAATATGTATGACTCATTCGTTAATCAAATTAATAATGCGGCGGATAAGTACATACCCTATGTAAAATACTGTAATAAGCCTAGTGAAAAGTTTACCCCAAAAAATTACTGGAACCCTCAATTATCTAAAATAGTTGCAAAGCGTAGACTAGCTTTATCCACCTTTCGTGGTAACCCTACACCCGATAATTTAACATCCTTAGAGAAACTAACTCAAGAATCTCAAGACCTTATACGTAAAGCAAGATTTCTTGGGTGGCAAAAGTTCTGTAACTCCATTGATGAGGTGACTTCAGCTTCCGATCTTTGGCGTCGCATGAGATGGATGAAGGGGTTTAGACTAAGAAAAATGCATTATTCTCTTGAAAACCAAACCAAGTTGTTATGTTCACTCACTCCAGATCACGTTACAAATGTGATGCCAACATTTGAATCCAGAAATTCATCTTTAGAAACTGATTTCTCCATGCATGAACTCAAAAGCTGTCTAAAAAAAAAGGATACTGCTCCAGGCGAAGATGGCATAACTTATTCAATGGTTTATCATCTACCTGACTCAGCTAAATATTTCCTGCTTCGATTGTATAATAATATTTATAAATTCGGTATTATACCTGGACATTGGCGAAACATACAGGTCATTCCCATCCCGAAGGCTGGTTGTGCTTTTAATAGCGAGCCTAAATTAAGGCCTATATCCTTACTTTCTTGTCTGTGTAAAATTTTTCATCTGTTAATATTTAAACGCCTGGAGTGGTATATTGAGAAGACAAAAGTTCTGTCGCCCCATACAGTTGGCTTTAGAAAATCACAATCTTGCATAGATTCTTTGTCACGTTTAGTCTCATATATTCAAATAGGTTTCTCAAAAAATATTCCAACGCTAGCCTGTTTCCTAGACATTGATAGTGCTTACAATAACGTGTCTATTGATGTAGCGATGAAGATATTGGATGATCTTCAAATAGGAACAAAAATGTGTAAATATCTTTGGTCCTTTTTAAGCGAGAGATACCTTAATCTTAAATCGGATACAGGAGAAACATTACTTTCTAGATGCACCAATAAAGGCCTTGCACAAGGGGACCCCTTATCCCCATTGCTTTTCAACTTGATAACACATAAAATATGTCACCAAACTCAAAATATATTATTATCGCAGTATGCAGATGATTTTGTTTTGTTTGTTGGCGACAAAAACATCAAAAGCTGTGAAACTCGCTTGATGGTATTATTGTTTTATTAGACAAATTAGGTTTAGTTTTATCTGCAACTAAATCCAACTATTGTCTTTTTAGTAAAGGCCATAGGAGACTTTTTCCTACCCTAAAAGCAAACGGCCAACTGTTGACTAGATCTGAGTGTGTTAAGTATTTGGGGATTTGGTTAGATGGAAATTTACGTTGGGGAAAACATGTTAAAGAGACTATAGATAAAAGCTCTAAATTTCTTAACATCTTGAAATTGTTGGCAGGTAGTACTTGGGGTGTACATACTAAGCATTTACGTAGACTGTACATATCATTAATAAGAAGCAGGCTTGATTACGGTAGCTTTATTTATGATTCTGGCGCTAAGGTACACATTGCTAGGTTGGATAAAATACAAAATCAAGCATTGCGAATTGTGGGAGGGTTCATTAAAAGTACCCCAATTCACGTCATGGAGTGTGAGTTAAATATAATGCCATTATTCTTAAGAAGACAATACCTAGCGTATAAGTTTATGTTGAAGGGTGTGTCCTGGTCTAGCAATACAACAGTTGAAATTATTTCGAATTTAAGCGATCTTTGTCAAAATAAATACTGGGAAAGAAAAAAGAAACCATTGCTTGCTTCAACTGTTAATGATATAAAACCACTTCAAGTTTCGGCATCACATACGCTGGGAATGTTTAGTTTGGAAATCTGGATATCGGCCATTAACTTGCATAAGAATATTAAAAGTGACATGGATAGCGTATCGGCCAGTAAAACTTCATTTGAACCTAATATCCTATTAAATAATGTTATAAAAGAATTAAGTACAGAGTATAGTGGTTGGTCTAAATTCTACACTGATGGGTCTAAGAGTGCAAATGGGCAGGGAGTTGGGTATTTTTATCAAAATTTAAATGTTAAAATTGGTTGTAAAATAAACACATGCGTATCCATCATGACGTTGGAGCTTATTGCAATCTTTCAAGCCATGACATATGCGGATCAACAAAAATTAAACAAGATTGTTATCTTCTCAGATAGCAAAAGCGCTTTGCAACATGTGGCTCGATGCGCCTCTGGCATCAGAGGAGCATCGATAGCCTACGATATTATCAGTATCATCCATAAATTTAACAAAAATGGCATTGAATTTAGATTGCAATGGGTTCTTGCTCATATTGGGGTGAAGGGTAACGAGGTGGCTGATCAGTTATCAAAGTTATCAGCAGTAGAAGGAAATGAGTTCGACTTTTTGCCGGACTATTCAGATTTGATTCCTAAATTTAAAATTAAATGTTATGAGGTTTGGAAACAATATGTAAACGAAAAATCTGATACAAAAGGAATTTGGTATAAAACCATTCAGCATGAGCCTCCGCGTTACCTTTGGTTTGATGATGACAAACTGTCCAGAAAATTTGTTAAGCTAGCGTTAAGACTCCGATCTGGACACTATCCATCGGCAAAGTTTGCGTTCCTGATGAAAAAAGTCGAATCCCCAAATTGTAATATTTGTAACAAAATTGAGGACGTACAACATTTGCTGATGGATTGTGTAAAAAATGAGAAAGAGAGGGAAGATCTAATAAGAGAACACAGACTAAATAGATTTGACATAGGTTTAATTCAGACCATTTTGTCACGACCTAAATCGGCAGTAGCAAAACAACTGTGTAGTTTGGCGGTGGTGAATCCCGATCCTCCCTAGACTTTTGTATAGACTATTAGATCCTCCCTAGACTTTTAATTAATTTATTATTTTAATTGTGCATGATATGTAGATTTAAGATACAATGGGGTTGGCGTATCCTTGTGGATAAAAACCCCCAAACAAAATAATAAAGAGAAAAAAAAAAAAAAAAAAAAAATAATCGTATATGCAAGCATTTTTGTTAACTTCGTTTACATATTCTACGGAACCCTACACTGAGCGTGGCCCGACATGCTCTTGGCCGGTTTTTTTTTATTTCATCGAAGTCACAACTGCCACTGTATCACTTGACCTCCAACGTTTCATTTGACCGAAAAACTTTTCACCGATGTTACTCTTAACCGGAATTTAGTTAACATTTTTGTTCGAAGTACTTATTATGTTTCGAACATTCATTGTAGGTACCACTATTTTAATTGCCATTTATGTTCATTTCACGCTATATAAGCAGGCATGTAACATGCAGCAAGTATTGTATCTGGGCGGACCCACGCGAGCTTATCATCGCAGATGGTTTTAAGGCTCACCACCGCAGTTTCGGCTGCGGCGGGCCTTCAATCCACCTGGGGCTCGAGTCTGCTATTGCAATAGCGTCTCAATGACCGGTCATTGATCGAATATTTGACAACTTTGACAGTTCTTGTATGGGAAATGTGTCATAAGTTTTACGTTATACGTCAAAAATCGATCATTGACCGGTCATTGAGACACGATTGGAATAGCAGACTCGACCCCCTGCTCCTCAGCTAGTGGGTCGCCCCACTCTAGGGGTCTCATATTGACTTATGTAATTTTTTGGCGCCAAAGACATTAAATACTTACTACTACACACCACTATTTTTTAATTAGTACAAAAAAAATGGGCTGTATCTGTATACTGATCATATTTGCGTAATCAAAAGTTGAAAGAAACGAAATTCCATTTTTTAACCGACTTCGAAAAAAGGAGGAAGTTCTCAATTCGTGGGTATGTTTTTTTTTTTGTGTTTGTTATGCGATTACTCCGCTATTTATGGACCGATTTTCAAAATTATTCTTTTATTTGTTAGGGTATACTAACAGATTGGTCCCATTTGTATCAAAACTCATATCTGATGAGGGATCTTCGAGGAATTGAGGGAACTCCTCAAAAAATATAGGCACACATGCACCGATTTTAACATTTTTAGTAACAAATCAAGCATTTTCATTTAGAAAGTATCATTTGGTGAAGAAAAACTGATGAAGAAGACAGGCAACGGAACTCTTCAACGCATGACAGCAAATTATTCGCGATTGCTATAGTCAGATGTCTATGCTGAGCTTTTGTATTTCCACAACATAACATTACGCCATTCTATTTTAAAAGGGGCCGGCAGAGATGTACAGATTAATGTTTAGATAGAACTTCATTAGCAATTGTTATCCTAATTCAATGATTCTTTCAAGTTTTGACTTCCTTTACATGCAAAGAAACTAAAAATTACAAAATTACAACTTTTTTACAAAAAAAAAACAACCGACTTCTTAAAAAACACTAACAGGTGAAAAATAATTGCAGTCTCGGAAGTCGGGGGCCAATAATGAACGAAATAAAACCACCAAAGCCACAGACTTCCGAAACTGGAATTATTTTTCACCTGTTAGTGTTTTTTAAGAAGTCGGTTGTTTTTTTTTGTAAGAAAGTTTTTTTGATTTTGCCACTATTTAGTTAAACTTAAATAACGAAAACAGCTGTTGGAGGCGGAGCATGCTTAAGCGAGATCACGCGAACGTGAGCGAGAGATGACGATTAATGAATACTACTATGTCATGAATAGCCTGTACAATATTTCCATAAATTGGGTGACTTTTTAGGATATAAACAAACGCTCATAACTTTGCTGTTTATGAATATTATTTATTGATACTTTGCAAATATAAAGAAAGACCGTCTAGAATAAGCCCTTAAAGTATTTGTAGAAATTAAAAAATAGTGGTGTACCTATTATGTTAGATGTCATTACTGAGAGATACGATGACAGTTTTTCTATGACATTTCCGTGCATGTCTTCTTTATTCTCTTTGTTTGACGTCCATTAATGTCGACAGAACTCAAAACCCCCCCTTCCCTCTTCACCCCGAATCTCTTTGAATTTAATTTGCTGTTGATTGCAGGTGTGGAAGGAGTAAGGTTAGAAATACTGAAACTTACAAGTGGTATTGGTCCGGCGGAGTTTCCGAAACTACTGAAAGTATTGATTCCTGAAATAGGTACGTATGTTAAACTACATTTAAATAAAAAAAACAAACAATTTCTGTACAAATTTACTTCCGTATACTTATATACCTATAATTAATAATACTGCTGACTCAAATGTTTTTCGCGAAACAAGTGCTAACAACAATTATTCGTAAATTATGGTGATACTATCTAGATGTTTAAGACCGTAGTTATAAGAGTTTTTATGTATTCTATAGCGTACTAAAACAACGATGTCAATCTTCTCAAATCTGTTAAATATTGTTATAAAAACAGTTGTCCTAATAATAAATAATTCTAAGAACTCATGTCGCCTGTGATACAGGTTTATCCTAGTACAGGCATAATAATTTTGTAATACCCATATTATTTCTAAGACTAAATACCTACTGTATTTTACCAAATTAATTTCTCAAATAAAGATTATTATTATTTTCTTTATTTCACTATCGTACATATAAATTATATTTTTAAATATTCAAATACAAAAATAAAAAACATTTAAAAATATAAAAAATAGTAGCCCACCGGTATCGGGAACAGGGTCCAAGCTACCGGCGGTCAGGGCTACTGAGAGAGGAAACGCCTAACAATGCGCGCCGTGACCAGGAGTACTGCCTTCTGGATCAAGCCCTTGATCCAGCTGCCTAACGAGAGCCTCTTAAGGTGTTGGTCGAGGCTCTCGGCTATTATGCCATTGGCCGTCACGACTATCGGCACGATGACTGCTGTATCCACATCCCACATGTCGACAACCTCGCGAGCCAGATCAAGATACTGAAGTTGTTTATCTTTCTCTGCCTTCACGAGGTTCTCGTCATGTGGGACCGTTATATCAACAATCATCGTGCGACGTTCCAATCGATCTATCACCACTATATCAGGTTTTATTATTATTATTATTATTATATCTTTCTCAAACCGGAAGTTGAGGGAGATATAAGTATACGGAAGTAACTTCACCTCGCCACATCACACTTTTTGTAACGCTCTCGTCACGCGTTCAACAGCTTTCACCCCTAGGGCCAATTTATACTAGCACAGAGTCGAAGCGCATCGAAGCGTCTATCCAAAACTGAACATAATAAATTCAACCTTAACTCCACAGTGTAACGCACACTATACTTCGCAAGAATGCGCGCGCACCAATCAGCGTTGTTCACGCGCAGACGCGCGTATTCCTAAGAATGCGGCGTCTTTTTTAAAATCCCTGAAGTAATGTGTGCGTTACGTTGTGGAGTTAAGGTTGAATTTGTTATGTTCAGTTTTGGATAGACGCTTCGATGCGCATCGACTCTGCGCTAGTATAAATTGACCCCTAGTCAATCGTGCGTAAAGAAGTTTTCATTCAATAAATGATTTGATGAGTCCCGTAGACTGAATTGGATCACACAGCGTTGAAATTCCTCAGTTTACTTGTAATTAACTATTTTACAGATATGAAAGGGGCTTTCAATCTGCTAATTCTAGGCACCAGGACTGTGGGTAAGTGATTTACTTTTAACATAGCTATATAGCGACATCTATCTCGCCACATACTAACTAACTACTGTCATCCTACATCGCGATGTTAAAGTTTTCGCGCGATTGAACGTATACAAGATCCCGACAACAACCGTCGGGCAGTAGTAGCCCACCAGACACAACACCCGTCTGCGAGGAGGAGCCGAGCGAGCTGTGCGGGATGAGGAACTTGACATCTTGTTCTTCATGACCTTAAATATACATCTAAATTTCACGGTGTAATTTAGCTTGGTCTAGTAGTTAGTGACCTTGACTGCTATGCCGGAGGTCGTGGGTTCAATTTCCATCTAGGATAAATGTTTGTGTGATGAGTACGATCATTTGTTCTGTGTCTGGGTGTAATTTATCTATAATATGTATGTATTTAGAAATATATAAATATGTTTATCAGCTGTTTAGTACCCATAACACAAGTTCTGCTTATTTTGGGACTAGATGGCGTTGTAGAATATTTTTATTTAAAGTTTTCACCTGCATAACTAGCACAAACAACAAATTCTATTTCTATTATAGAAAGAAAATTGTGTATATGGAATCAGCTGTTTTTTAACTGTCAAGTGTATTTCATTTTCAGCCAAATAAAAAAACAAATAAAAACACAAAAAAAAACAAACAAACAAAAAAACACAACACAAAAAAACAAACAACAAATACAAATACAAAAAAAACAAATTCACAAAACAAAAACTACTACTACTACTCTCTACTACTCTACAAATTCTACTCGTTAACACTTGACAGTTGACAAACAGCTGATTCCGTATACGCAAAGACAGTTTTTTAAATCTCTTTGCGTATACGCCATTTTCTTTTTATTGTCGCCTTATCGATTACGATAATAGAAATAGAATTTATAATACGAGTATGTCTAGGCCCGCAGGATGCCTTCAATTACTTTAGAAAAGGCTTCGATTCCCTTTAGGGTTCCATACCTCAAAAGGCAAGAACGGAACCCTAAAAAGGGAATCAAACCTTTGTGGCATAACTGACATGCCGCCATATTGTTTTTCATAAAGCTACTTACTTTCATTACGCGCACTATCATTGAAAAATAACAAAACAAAATGGCTGCGATTGAGCTATCGGCTTCCATCACGCGTAGCATGATCACTCTAGAAACGGAATTTGTCTTCAGAAGAATCGACATAGAGACAGTTTGTCGAAACATTTCTTTTGTTTTGAGCACGACAATGCCAAGAATGAAGAGAAGAAACGTGTAGATTCTTCATATAAAGATAAAGATCAATTTATTTGTGTTTAACGTGAGTAGATTACAATACAAATAAATGCATGCAATGGTCATAAATATGAGGATGTGCTACATGCTATACCATAGTAGGTGTACAAATCTTACAGGTTTTTACATGGTCCATAAACAATAACCTTAATAAAACATTAAATTGCATTTTGCTATTGGAAATTGACACAAGTCACAGAAGTCAAAATTATTACCTACAGTTCGAAAGTCAGTTCAGTTTCGAAGTCAGTGATGCTATAGCAACATTTCAAGGCCAACATTTTTTTTTTAACTTATTCCTAAATAAAGATGTATTTAATTGTGTGATGTTCTTTGGAATTTCATTATATATTTTTCGAGCCATACAGATTATACTCCTATGCAGCATTGCAGTCCTAGAAGGATGAATGCAGAGTTCATTGTTGCGTCGACTTCTAACGCAATTATCCGACAAACGAGTTGAAACGAGTAAACAAATATACATATTCTGTCTTACGAACAGTCATCATCATCATTCATCATTTCAGCCATAGGAAGTCCATTGCTGGACATAGGCCTCTCCTATAGATCTCCAATGAAACCGGTTGGAAGCGGCTCGCATCCAGCGCGTTCCCGCGGCCGTAATGAGGTCGTCTGTCCACCTTGTGGGTGGACGTCCTACGCTGCGCTTGCCGAGACGTGGCCTCCACTCGAGAACCGACCGACCCCATCCCTCATCAGTCCTCCGTGCTATGTGCCCTGCCCACTGCTTATCCGCTGGGCTATGTCGGTAACATTGGTTCTTCTACGGATCTCCGCATTTCTGATTCGATCTCGCAGAGAGACTCCGAGCATAGCCCTCTCCACAGCTCGTTGGGCTACTTAGAGCTTTACGAACAATGCTACTTCAAAAATGTAGAAAGAAGGAAGTGACAAAATTTTGTGCTTTACAAACAGTCGACAGTAGTCTACAATATCGATCATTATTTCTTCTAAAATCGGCAGAAATGTTTCTACATCGGTTACTTTGTGACGATTCTTCCTTCGTCATATCCGATAATGTTTAATATTCTTTAATATTTTCATTTTTTTAGACATCGGTGACGCCATTACTGCAGTGAATAGGTTATTGAAGACAAAGTCATTGACAGAGAGCATAATATTGATGAAAACCGTCACTAAACAAACACGTAAGTTTATTACTGTGCGTTTCAAATGAGAATAGGATCGACTCTGCGCCATGTTTTGACGTCATTGCTGTCAATTCGAATAAATTGAGTAAGGTCAGCAGAACAAGGTATTTTCTAAGTATAATTTATTTAAAATGTCGCATGACGTCACTAGCCAGTACAGTTTATACTATACAGAGTGTCTCATTCAAATGGGTCAGTATGGGAAAGTCTGAAACTATAAGACATACGAAGATCTGTTCTGAGGAACCATGTCATCGATTTTAATAACAAGAAAAACTGCGGGAATCGAACCCGGTTATTTTGAAAAAAAAAAACCAACACTATTTCTATTTAGATATCGATTGTGTAGGTCTTAAGCAGTAAATGTCTGTATGAAACATGATGTCTAAAATGAATAAAATGCATTGTTTCCACATACTTTAATTTATTTTAGTAAGTGCTCGAAGTGACCACGTTTACAATATTACTACAATAGTACAGATGTTTTTAAAATGTATGAATGCAGTTTTTCTTGTTATTAAAATCGATGACATGGTTCCTCAGAACAGATCTTCGTATGTCTTATAGTTTCAGACTATCCCATACTGACCGATTTGAATGAGACACCCTGTATAGGTAATGACGTTACAAGCCCCCTCTCCTCAACTTTAATGCGCTTGATCTAAGCAGTTTTACATCAATTTGAAAAAGAAAAAAAAAACGTGTCGAATATTTTCTTGTAATCTAGATGACGGACTGAAAACTAAAATTTTGTCGAATACCCCATTATACAATACGGACAGGAATCCGAAAAATCAGCAGCTTTGGGTTCGAACTTGCTAGCCAGTGTTTCTATTAGTAGTTTATTAGTTATTTTTATGTTTCAGAAATCAAATACGCCCTAGAAGAGTTGACACAATCATTAAATCGAGGCAGTAAGTAATAATCTCTTAATAAAAAAATAAAAAAAATATTCAACATACATACATACATACATAAACTCACGCCTTTTTCCCATGGGGGTAGGCAGAAACTACAGAGCGCCATATGCTACGATTCTTACATACTTCTTTTGCTTCGTTTACATTCATACATGTGGTCATACACACACGCCGGTTGCGAGTACTACGCACCTGACCTTTCTGAAGAACCTCACCAATAAGGTCTATGTATGTCCTTCTAGGGAGTCCCCTCCCGGCGTCCCACTTAAAAAAAAAAAATATTCAAGTGTAAAGTAAAGTAAAGATTATGATTTACATTAATTCCATTGGATGAAAATTTAAAGCTAACCGTTATGTGGATCTACCTGAACTAGGTTCATGAAAAACCTGTGTTTCAGACCATCAATAACATCAAATGTTTAATAAAAGAGAATAAATAAATAATTAAGGTCTTTCCCGACGCTTAATTGACACTTTGTGTGACCCAAAGACTGCTTTTTACCTTGGTCAAAGGATAAGCATTGCCATACAACGTGGCAATGCGGCCAGACTTTTGGGTACACTACCAGTGGACAGCGATGCAGATGAGTTTTTTGACGCATACTGTAGTGATCTTATAATTTTCATATTTTAGATTTAGTTTCTGTATAAAGTGAAGTATTCAAATAAAGTAAAGTTTATTTTTTTCTATAAAATAGAATGCAATGCTTAATTAAAAGCTAAATTAAGTAAACAAGACAATGTTTCCAATGACTTAAAGAGTAATTATTTGGGTATACAATTTTAAAATTAGATCATGTAAGATAAGTAACATTAAAACAGTCAAAGCGATTTGAAACCTTCAGGTCTATAGCCATATTACAAATTTTATTTCTATTCAATTTCTATTAAAGAAAGAAAATGGCGTATATGGGATCAGCTGTTTGTCAACTGTCAAGTGTATTTCATTGTCAGTCATATTACAAATTCTACTCGTTAACACTTGACAGTTGACAAACAGCTCATTCCATATTCGCCATTTTCTTTCTATTGTCGCCTTATCGATTACGATAATAGAAATAGAATTTGTGATATGGCTAGGCCTGCTTGTTGCTTATCGCTGTCCTAAATTATAGTAATTCAATAAGGAACCGTTAAACGGGGTGAATAGAAACGCTGGGGTAAATAGGACCAAATAAATACATTGCCGACTGTTGACTGGCCTGTTGGTCTAGTAGTTAGTGACCCTGACTGCTATGCCGGAGGTCGTGGGTTCGATTCCCACCCAGGACAACTGTTTGTGTGATGAGCACGATCATTTGTTCTGTGTCTGGGTGTAATTTATCTATTATGTATGTATTTAGAAATATATAAGTATGTTTATCAGCTGTTTAGTACCCATAACACAAGCTCTCAAGCTTAACTTGGGACTAAATGGCGTTGTGTGAAAAGTTGTGGAATATTTATTTATTTATTTATTTATTTATTGCGTTGATATTTGCAAAAAAAACCTCTTGAAATTTATAATTTCAAGACACCCGGGTTTTTTTTACTTTTCGGGTCTTATTTAGAGGACCGGTTTCAAGTACTACGTTTTTTTTTTCAGGTCTGAGAGTAATTATTGAGAATCTGTACAAAATAGGTGGTTGCGACAGTTTGTTACAAGTTCAAGAGATCTTCAAAGACGTTTTTGGTACCGACAGTAAGTAACCTTATAAAGTACTAGCCGACGTAACGCGGTTTCACGCGCGTATTTCCCGTTCCCGTGGGAATACAGGGATAAAAAGAAGCCTATGTCATCCGGGAATAGTGCAGCATTCCACCAGGGCAATAATTTTCAAAATTGGATCATTCGTTCCGAAGATTACCCCCTACATACAAACAAACAAACAAACAAATTTTACCTTTTTAGTATAGACTAGTCTATAACTGATAACATTATAAGGAAAGATTAATATTATTGTATGTAACGAATAAACTTAATCAATATAAAAATTAAAACTAAAATGAAATAAAAAAAGTTCAATCAAGAAGTTAGAAACCATGTTTTTACTAGCATAAAAATATTTAATTTCATAGTCGAAACATACATAAAAAAAACAACAAAAACATAACAAACAAACACAAACAACAACACAACAATAACAAACAAACCATAAACAACAACAACAACAAACAAACAATAAACAACAACATAAATTGCACTGCACAGTCGGGACCCATTTTGTATAGAATGATTGTAGTCTAGATTAATTAATGGGTCCCAACTGTTATAGCCACCCATCCACGGAACGACCTAGTCAAGTTAAGCTTAACCTTCGACCGATCTGAGAGGCTGTTAGAAAGAAAGAAAGAAAAATATTTATTTGACATCAGTCATCAAAACACACATACACACAATAATTTATAAAACAATAGAAAATAGGTATACAATAGTAGGTACACATCATGTGCTGTGTGCCTCACGGCTGCGCCAAAAAGGTCCATTTCAGCATTCATGCCAGACAGGTGATGCTGTCTGACGCTGGTCTTCCAATGAACCTTGAGGGGTACCCAGTGACGGAAAGAAATAAATAAATAGAAAACGAGTTAGTAAATCAGTTCAGTGTGTAATGAGAAGAGGTCGGTTATACATAATACCGCGCTACGCTGCGTGGTGCGTGGCAGTGTGTTAATCGCCTTAGCTACTTACAAGCTCCTTGTACTTACCTTCGAAGCAAGAATAGCCTATGTCATCCGGGAATAGTGTAGCTTTCCACCAGTGCAATAATTTTTATAATTGGATCATTAGTTCCGAAGATAAGCCCCTACATACAAACATACAAACAAACTAACAAATTTTACCTCTCTAGTATAGACTAGTCTATAACTGATAACATTATGAGGAAAGATTAATATTATTGTTTGTAACGAATAAACTTAATCAATATAAAAAATTAAAAATACTCAAAAAACAAAAATGAAAAAAAAAACAAGTTCAATCAAGAAGTGTAGAAACCATGTTTTACTATAGCATTAAAATATTTAATTTCATAGTCGAAACATACATTAAAAAAAAACAACAACATAACAAACAAACACAAACAACAACACAAAAACAATAACAAACAAACAATAAACAACAACAACATAAATAACAAACTAACATACATTTTACTAAACAAAAAACCTCTTTACGAAACATATTGACTGCACAGTCGGGACCCATTTTGCATAGAATGATTGTAGTCTAGATTATTTAATGGGTCCCGACTGTTATAGCCACCCATCCACTGACCAACCTCGTCAAGCTAAGCTTAACCTTCGACCGAATCGTGAGGTTAATATTTAGCTACAAGCTCCTTGTACATACCTTCTAAGCATTGAATAATGTTAAAAAAATTCTTTTCCACAGACATAGTGAATATAATCCACAAAATCAACAAAGTTACTAAACGTCAGGATGCGCTATACTTCTTGAGCTCCCTGCTCGACGTGACGCAGACGAGTGACGTCAGGCAGGCTGGCGCCGTCATCCTGGCTCTGACGTCTAAAGACAGTAAGTATTATAATACATTCATCATTTGCCTATTTAGGGTTCCGTACCTATTAAAGGGAAAAAAAATGACGTGTGGCACTCGGAGACTGCCGCGGTAAAGCTATTGCATAGCATTTTTTATCAACTCCTCTCCCCCTCCCCATTCCTCCCCTCCCCCTCTCCCACTCCCACCCATCACCCCTTCCCTCTCAACTCCTCTTTCCCCCTCCCTTCCACCTCCCCTCCCCATTCCCCTCCCCACCCCTCCCCTCCCCCTCCCCTCCCCTCCCCACTATCATCACTATGCCTGCAATATAAATATATAATATATATATAAATATATATGCAATAGCTTCGGCCTCCAAGCCACACCTCCTTGCCCGTCGGAGTGGGGAGCGTGAGGTTTTTTCGTTACGGAATTTCTGGATTCGGTCCCCGCGCTCAAGGACCGCGATAGAAGCTATGCAATAGCTTAAAAAACGGAACCACAAACAGACATACAGACAAATGTTAGAGTGATGAGCACGATCATTTGTTTTGCGTCTGGGTGTAATTTATCTATAATATGTATGTATTTAGATATATATAACTATGTTTATCAGCTATTTAGTACCCATAACACAAGCTCTCAAGCTAAACTTGGGACTAAATGGCGTTGTGTGAAAAAGTTGTGGAATTTTTGTTTATTTATTTATTAGTATTGACAAAAATCAGTACAGATTATACTTAAAACTAATTCAAATTAAAATTCCAAAAATAAATGTCAAAAAGAAATGTCAAAAAATATCAATTTTACAATAATAATCAAGTTTTAATAAAGTTGGCAATTCGTTGTACAATTTGATTGCGTTAATTTGAGAACAATTACTGATACCTTGAGGCGAGGGGTTAAATTTGACGATAAATCAATTAGGTAAGTCTTCTAGTTTTCTCCCGTTTTATTATTTCCTCTTGTGAAATGAAATGAAATGATATGTAATGATATTTATTTCTGTAAGTAGATCTTCTCAGATACTTTTACATGTCTTTTTTTTTAAACTAAACTAAATGGCATTTCCAAAGTGACTGATCCCTGAGAAGAAATGCCGAAAGAAACTCAGGGGTCATGGTCTCTTTTAAAGTCCAGACATAAGATTGTATTCATTTATTATGCGCGTCTCACGATGCAGGGCAAAGTCTGGAATAGCCACAGACGGCATGCATGCTTCAGACATCGTGTAGCTCAAACCTATTTCAGGGAGCTCGACGACCCACCACACGACGCTATCTGCCGGTGTTTCAACTTTGTCAATATTTTTTTATGATTACAGTGACTCTGTTCGACGTGTTGGAACAAATACGGATCAAATCGGGCCACGAAGATATCATAGAATTCTTCAAAAGACTAATGTCCATAACTGGAACGAAATGTAAGTAAAATTGAGTTTTATCATTTGCCTCGCTTCACCCAGTATGCTGGGATCGGTTTCCAGTTTAACCGGGTGATAAATAAATGATAAATATAATTTCTGTGGCCCTAGTGAAAAGGGGTTTAAGTCCAATTTTGTCGAAAATGAGTTAAGTGTACCAAAGTGATCAGAAAAAAAATGCTCTATCGTTTGGTGAAGACAGATCTAAGCTATCTCTAAAAATAAGAAAGTTACTTTGTGTAAAAGGGTCCAACTGACACCAAAAAAAACTGTAAAAGTCGGTTTTCTGATCACTTTGGTACACTTAACTCATTTTCGACAAAATTGTACTTATACCCCTTTTCACTAGGGCCGCAGGTTTATTTCTGGAAATAGGTTTTTACAAATACACACGTCATTTTTGGAACGAAGTTCCTTATCGCGCGTTTCGAAAGGAGGCTAGACGGAAAAAAAATCATACGAAAAGTTGTAACGACACTTTTTGCTATAGTTGTAAGCCGTGCGGCGTGCGCGTGTTTCTCTGTTATGTGTGTGTGTTTGTTGTGTGTGTGCCAGTTGTTGAGGGAGAGGGGGAGGGGGGGGGAGAGGGGTTCACTAATCGATCGAAAGGAACTTCGTTCCATCCGGGTCCCTTGACACCTCTCTAGTTTTTTTTTTTGTTTTAACTAGTAGATAAGATCGGAGTTTCACTATCTGACTACTCTGAGAAGAAACACCGAAAGAAGCTCAGAGGTCATAGTCTCTTTTAGAGGTATTCCTCGAAGCGCTACTATTTTCAGGCGCATCTAATGAGGCGCTCCTTTCTTATTCCTCGGAGCGCACCTTTTAGGAGCGCTCCCGATAGCAATTAAAAATATTTGTTTTTTTTTTTCCTAAAAAACCAATGTATGGTCAAGGAGTAGAGAGTTTTTTCAAATTTGTATAAAATAACGTGTTTTACTTACTATCGATAGTTTGAGTTTAGTGTCCTATGTCTATTCGAAAGTTAATCATAGGTGCGCTTCGAGGAAAAATAAAAAAAATGACGTGTGGCACTCGGAGACTGCCGCGGTAAAGCTATTGCATAGCATTTTTTATCAACTCCTCTCCTCTCCCCCTCCCCATTCCTCTCCTACCCCTCTCCCCATTCCTCTTCTCCCCTCTCCCTTCCCCATTCCTCTCCGCCCCCTCTCCCTCTCCCCCTCCCCTCCCCACTATCACCACTATGCCTACAATATAAATATATATGCAATAGCTTCGGAATTCAAGCCACACCTCCTTGCCCGTCGGAGGGGGAGCGTGAGGTTTTTTCGTTACGGAATTTCTGGATTCGGTCCCCGCGCTCAAGGCCCGCGATAGAAGCTATGCAATAGCTTAAAAAATATATGTATTTAATTGCTATCGGGAGCGCTCCTAAAAGGTGCGCTCCGAGGAATAAAAATAGGAGCGCCTCATTAGGTGCGCCTCAAAATAGTAGCGCTTCGAGGAATACCTCCTCTTTTAAAGTCCTGACATTATCTTGGTCGAATCATGTAACCATGCAGATTAGTGTCTGAGATGGTCTTTTGAGGAAGGAACCACACAGATATGAGGGGACCAGATCAGTCAGTGCAAGCATTTGATGCAGCTGAATACTAGCGTTTTATATGGAGCGACTTTGTGTCAGACCTCCACAGCCCAGTTACTGAGTCATATGATGCCTGGGCAACACGATATACCCCTTGCAGTGGCGAAGTGTTCACCGTTTTTGAAGCAAGCGATATGTTTTTTTTTTTATTGTTTTAAAGAAGGCTTACAGACTAATTCCATAATTGATAAAAAAAAATGATACTTAAAATTGCTAATAACAAGCCTCCACATGTATATGTTAATATCTAACGTAAACTATTTGCATATTTATAAAATTAAGTGCAGTATAAGTATATTGCTACAATTATTTATTTAACTACATTTACTTACCATTATCATTATAATTATAATTATGTCGCTACAGTTTGAGCGCCATTAATTATTACATTTATTAAAAAATTCCTTGGCTAATATCCGTCTCGTTGTGCTAGCGGAAGTACAAAAAAGATCAATGTTACGCGCGTAGGTTATTGAAACTTGACGTGCTCCTGGCACAGAAAGCATTTCGCCTATAATTTGTAACGGAAAATAGAACCTTGATTAGTGACGTAAACAAAGTTGATTCGTCCGCAGTTCTAACTTAGCAACAAGCTCGGAGCAGTCTGTAGTGCCATTCGCTATATTCATAATTGAACACAGTTTAATGGTTAAATTTTATGTCTGTTTTTAACTTAAAAAATGGCGCTAATTGTCAAAATGTTAGCTTTTAAGTCCCTCATCTAGGTTACAAGAAAATATTATAAGTAATGGTATTCGAGTATGTTCAAAACGAAAACGTCAACTGCTTTGGAAATATAGGTTAACAAAAAATCCGAAAGACAAAAAATACTTTAAAGAATACACAAAGAGGCTCAGAACTATAATTAAAAAAACTCAGAAAGCACAAAACAACTACTATATAAATTCAGCTACCAATAAACCCAAAGCAACATGGCAGGTAGTTAACGACTATAAAACTGTAACTCCCAAAGATGATATCAATGAAATTAAAGTAAACGATAAAATAATTACGATACCGGAACAAATAGCTGAATCTTTTAATAATTATTTTATAGATGACATAAAACCCACAAATAAAGACAATGAAATTAATCTGAAAACACTGACATATAGAAATTGCAATTCAATGTTCATGAAACCGACAAATCCATACAAAGTTGACCAAATAATTAAAGGACTAAAAAAAAAAATGGTACAGGATATGATAATATAAATACTAAAATAATTAAACGCGTTTCCCATATCATAGCTCCAGTACTCACCATCATTATTAATCTGTGCCTCGAACACGGAATATTTCCCTCAAAGCTAAAAACAACGGTCATAAATCCATTATTTAAAAAAGAAGATCGAAAAGAGATGAAATACTATAGACCAATTGCTTTAATACCAATTTTTGCAAAAATTTTTGAAAAGGTAATTTATACAAATTTATATGACTATTTTGAATCAAATAATATTTTCACACATGAGCAATTTGGATATCGTAAAGGCAAATCAACGGGTGATGCACTTTTAAATTTTTTGAAGAAAGTAATGACTGGACTAGACAATAAACGGCATATAACCGCAATATTTATGGACATGTCAAAGGCTTTTGATTACGTAGACCATAATATCCTCTTAGATAAATTAGAACAATACGGAGTTAGAGGGAATGCCTTAAATCTTATAAAATCATACCTCAATAATAGGGTTCAAATCACTCAAATTACTAGACTATCAAATGAAACAAAATGTGAACAAACGTTTCAGTCTAAGCCTAAAACGGTTAAGTATGGGGTGCCTCAAGGCCTCAAGGAAGTATTCTTGGTCCGCTTTTGTTTGTTATATATATTAATGATCTCCCAAAGGCCATAATCCATGACATGATATTATTTGCAGATGACAGTACAGCTATTTTCACTGACGAGGATCAAGATAAATATGAAATTAATGTAAATGATTCCCTGGAACGTATCATAAATTGGTTAAATGCTAACAATCTTAAAATTAACTTAGACAAAACGTGCTATATGTCCTTTGCTAATATAAATACAAAACCAAAGAACTTAAACATAAGATACAAAGGTGAAACTGTTAAAGAAGTAAAGACCACTAAATTTCTTGGCATAAATATTGATTCTGCACTAAACTGGAAAATACAGATCGACAATGTTTGCACAAAACTAAATCAGTTTTCATATGCCCTTTACATGTTAAGAAAGGTGACAAACGAGAGTACTTTAATAAGTGTTTATCATGCACATGTAGGCTCCATACTTAAATATGGTATACTATTATGGGGTAATTCAACAAACAGAGAATATGCTTTAAAGGCACAAAAAAAGTGCATTAGAAGCATATGTGGACTTAAACAAACTGATTCATGCAGACCAGTTTTCAAAAGGTTGAAAATCTTAACCCTACCCTCATTATATATATTCGAAGCAGCAGTGATGATAAAACGCGATTTATATAATTATGAAACTATGAGAAGTGAGAGACACAAAACTGAGCTTAGAGGCATTAAATGTAGAACAGTAAAATTTAAATCAAGTGTATTTGGTATGGGAGTTATAATCTACAACAAACTCCCAAAGTGTATTAAGAATATTTCAGCAATAACAGTTTTTAAATTAAAGCTAAAGGAATTTCTTATATGTAAAACATATTACTCAATTAATGAATTTTTAAATGACAGAATTATTGATTAAAATTGTTTTTCACTTATTTAATGTAAATTTTATGATTGTAATATTAATGTCCAAATGAATGCAGTATATATAGGTTGACTAAAACATAACATGTTAATTATAATATAAAAAATTGTACACCCCATGGGTATGTTACAGTGATACACTAACACTAATTGTAAGATCTTCTGTTTACCTGTGACAAACAATAAATAAATGAATTATTATTCGACATATATTTTTTCTATCAAAAAATAACGGCGATACATCGAGTCAAAATGTCGCATGACGAGTGACGTCATGCGACATTTTGACTCGATGTATCGCCGTACTATACAGTTCATACTAAGACACTACAAGCCCACTCTCCTCACCTTTAATGCGCTTAATGTAAGCAGTTTTCCATCAATTTGAAAAAGAAAAAACTGTGGCTTTGGTGGTTTTGCTTTGTTCATTATTGGCCACCGACTTCCGAAACTGGAGTTATTTTTCACCTGTTAGTTTTTTTTAAGAAGTCGGTTGTTTTTTTTTTTTGTAAAAAAGTTTTTATTTTGTAATTTTTAGTTTCTTTGTATGTAAAGAAAGTCTTTCAAAAGTTGAAAGAATCATTGAAATTGGATAACAATTGCTGATGAAGTTCTATCTAAACATTAATCTGTACATCTCTGCCGGCCCCTTTTGAAACAGAATGGCGTAATGTTATGTTGTGGAAATACAAAAGCTCAGCATAGACATCTGGCTATAGCAATCGCGAATAATTTGCTGTTATGCGTTGAAGAGTTCCGTTGCCTGTCTTCTTCATCAGTTTTTCATCACCAAATGATACTTTCTAAATGAAAATGCTTGATTTGTTACTAAAAATGTTGAAATCGGTGCATACAAATGGGACCAATCTGTTAGTATACCCTATCAAATAAAAAAAGAATTTTGGAAAATCGGTTCATAAATGGCGGAGTAATCGCGTAACAAACACACACAAAAAAAAACATACCGTCGAATTGAGAACCTCCTCCTTTTTTTGAAGTCGGTTAAAAAAATATGTGTCGAATATTTTCTTGTAATCTAGACGAGGGACTAAAAAACTAAAACTTTTTCAAATAGCTCATTATATCATAAGATAATGTTTCTCATCGTCATTATTTTGCACTTAACTGTTGTGAACTAAATTATGACTGTTAAGCCCCGTATTCATGGTAAACATTTGTTGAGCAACAAAGTTGAATCAACGTGTTGCGGTGTTTACGCTCGATAAGCGTAAACACCGCAACACATCGAGCGAGAGCTGTTATCAACTCTGCAACACACAGTATTGCCAGCAATATGAAGACAGCAACTCCGCAACACGTTGATTCAACTTTGTTGCTAAACAAATGTTTACCATGAATACGGGGCTTAAGTGTTTAACGTCTTAAATATATTGACATATTATTAATTATTGCATGAAATTGTAACAAGTAATTACTTATTATTGAATTTATTTTTGTTATTATTTGATTTCGATCCTTCATTAATTTTGTACTTATGCCTTTTGCCGTGACACAGCGAGGACCATTTTTTGTAAGATCTAAAATAAGTGTTACCAATGTTCACAAAATAAATAAATGAATATGAATATTAAATTCCTAGTGGACGTAATTTTTTTTTCATGTTTTCAGCTGTTCAAGAGGCATGGCAAGTTATGATCAGTGTGACTTCTATCAGAGGTAAGTTTTAATCTATTTTTATAACACATTTGCTCGTAAACGGTCTCTTATTCCGCCAAATTCAGTTTCGTAATAAATAATAAATAATAATAATAAATAAATATTTCACAACTTTTTCACACAACGCCATCTAGTCCCAAGCTAAGCTAAGAGCTTGTGTTATGGGTACTAAACAGCTGATAAACATACTTATATACTTCTAAATACATACATATTATAGATAAATTACACCCAGACACAGAACAAATGATCCTGCTCATCACACAAACATTTGTCCTGGGTGGGAATCGAACCCACGACCTCCGGCATAGCAGTCAGGGTCACTAACTACTAGACCAACAGGCCAGGCAATATAATAATGTATCTCATTACGCACTAGTGCGTTATGGTAATGTAAAACGCACGGTTTACAAGATGCTCCGACTAACACGAACGGTTCTTTTTTTTAAATAATATCATATTAGGGGTAAGTTGTAGCTTTACGTGCTGGCCTGGCGCTGTGTATGCATTGACCGCATTGAAAATCTCCAAAGTCGTTTTATTAAATGACTGCCTCGTTAGTCTAGTAGTTAGTGGCGAGTAACTGCGATACCGGAAGTCGTGGGTTCGATTACCACCCAGGACAAAATGTTTGTGTGATGAGCACGATCATTTGTTCTGTGTCTGGGTGTAATTTATCTATAATAGTTGTTCAGTACTCATAACACAAGCTCTGCTTAGCTTGGGACTAGATGGCGTTGTGTTAAAAGTTGTGGAATATTATTATTATGATATTATTAAATATCCAAATAGGTATTTACTTTTATTTAATGTTGTTTTTACTTTAAACTACTTACAAAAAAATAAATAAAAAGGAAATTATCTTTTTGTTAACTTTAGGATTTTTTTTTTCATGAAATGTACCTAAATAAGTCAGTTTTCAACCAACTTACAAAAAAGAGGGTTGTTTCTTTGTTTTTCAAGTGTTTTTTCACATAACTATTTTTTAAATAATTATGTTTTTTCATTCCCAGATATATTTGTATTTTTCGAAAGAGTATACAAATATACCAGCGTGGAAATCATAGTGTTTTTGGAAACATTACTCCGTGTCACAAACGCCACCAATTTAAGAGTCGCAGCCTCCATGTTAAGCAAGATTTGTGGAGTCGATGGTAAGTCAACAAGTTAGCGACATCTATCTCGCTACATACGAACTAACTACTGACATCCTACATCGCGATGTTAAAGTTATCCGCGCGATTGAACGTATACAAGATCCCGACAACAACCGTCGGGCAGTAGTAGCCCACCAGACACAACACCCGTCTGCGAGGAGGAGCCGAGCGAGCTGTGGGGGATGAGGAATTTTACACACTGTTCCTCTTACCTCTAAAAACAAGAAACCGGTCAAGTGCGAGTCTGACTCACGCCCGAAGGGTTCCGTAACGCTCGTAGCAAAAAAAACAGCGAGAGAAAATGACGTTTGTTGTATAGGCGTCCCACGAAAATAATGAAAATAATAATAATAATAACCCCGCAGGGCAGCTTGTGGCGAGCTGTTGGGCAGTAGCGATCCCACGGACCTGATCTCCCGGGAGATGTCTTGTTCCTCATCTCTGGCTTGCCTTGTTTGGCCGGCCAGAGTGAACTCTGACGAGGAACGGAGCTCCCACCTCTTTCTTGCCTTAGTTGGCCGGCTAGAGTGGAGATTCGCAAGAGCAAACGTGCTCGGAGGAAGGAAGCATTCCAGTAAGGTGCTGGTAGGGATCTTGACCGTACTTCCGAGATTGTCCTGATAGCCGTGGAATGCCGCTCCACTCCTTTAACACCTCAGGACATGTTGCCCTCTTGTCGCTACGTCACTATGTGCTAGCGGCCGTTTTAGAGGGCCCATTATTGAGTGTGCAAGTCACTCCTTGTCATTTAATCTGTGTATATGTAACATTGATAAGGCAGGGGCCATAGTCTTTCATAGTTCTAGTTATCCAGTCCATTTTAGCTACTCTAACCTATAGTCCAGTACTTTTGTTACCATATTCTGCAATAATCTTACTCCAGTCGTAGGTTTTCCTTGGGTGCACTTGTCTTGCCTCCAAAGGTCCGGAATCCAAGGGTTAAACCGTAAAATTAATAATAATATTATTTTATTTAATGACTACATCGGTCCAATGGCAAGTAACTTATCAACTATATAACTTATCAACGAAGTGTTAGTAAAATTTAAAAATAATCAGGTTTGCCGCACAAGCAACGCCAACCAATTCCTAAGCACCGACGCATCAAGCTTGTCAACCATGGCTTGTAGGATGCTGACTGTGTACTGGTAATGATAATGATATATCATTACCAGTAGTATGCTCAACAAGAGACGCTTTTCTCCAATATTATCAGTTGTGGAGTGCTAAATATTTCGAGCTCGCTTCGCTTGCTCAGATGTGTTTAGGTTCCCATTTCAATTTACGTCTTCAAAAATATGTACTAAATTTAATTTTAAATACACGTGGAGTCGTAATCATTCCAAAAATTGTTGAATTGTCTGAAATGTTCTATGAGTTTGAGGCTCCAAATTTACTTATGAGACGGCACTGGCTCTAAGCACAAGCAAATTTGATATCAGTCAAAACCGCCGATGCTTAATATCAACTTTAGGGATATCGGGCAACCGGTCTCCCGCAAGCGCTGCAAGTCCGTAGAGGCGCCACTCTTCAAAACTATTTGAGGTAGAATGCTAAAAACTTGGAGCTCGCTTCGCTCGCTCAAACCCTTTTCAGGTTGGCTCGCAGTCACAGTACACAGACCTACGTTTCGAAAAATAAAATGAGATTTGGAGGCCCAATCAGAAAAATTGGTAAAATCCCTGAGATTTGCAAAATTTTGGCTCATGAATCATCAAGAAAGAGGCAAATATTATAGATCTTTAGGTTCGTTATAGGAAATACGATCAATATGAAAAAGAAATCTGAGCTGCCCCATGTGATTATATATTTTGATTGTTAACAACCCGTGCTTCGAGGGCAGATCATCATCATTATGATATATTTTACTTCCGCCCTACCTGTAACAAATGCTGCCTTACCTCAAATTTGACTCTAACCGTTTATGTACTTTTTTTTTTATTTTCAGATTTCTTCGATATCATTCAGCTTTTGTTCGACATCACTGAAATGGGTGAGTATTTTCTACTAAGAGATGGATGGATGGATGTATAATTTTCTGCGACATTTTGAATCCATGTATCGTCGTGATTTTTTGATTTCATGTAAAACGGAAAAAATAGTGTCTAATCATTTCTAGTAATCTAGATGAGGGACTAAAAGCTAAAGTTCGTACGATGAGGACGATGCATCGTCCTCATCGTACGAACTTTAGTTTAGGTACACATCGCGATGTGTACCTAGAATTAAACACAGTCACAGTGTTAGTGGTAGTTATTCATTTCTGAAATAGCACGCCTCGGAAAAATACGGTATACTTTACTAATTACAAATTAAAAATACCCTATTTAATTTCGTTATCTTTGTACTGTGTGCCTCTATTGTAATAGTTTTTAAGCAATTTATTCATATCAAAATTTGTTTACAGATGTGGTGAAATTCTTCGAACACATTATAACTATCAGCAAAGCGTTCTGTAAGTACCAATCACTATTTTTGTCGAACTTACATCAAGCCAAAGGGAGTCGGGAGTGGAGTACCACAAGGAGGTGTTACTGTACCCCTCATGATTCAAAATGAAATCATAAACTGCCTATTTTTTTTCCAACTATGTTGGGGTCGTCTTCCAGTTTACCCGGATGCAGCTGAATACCAGTGTTTTACATGGAGCGACTGCCTGTCAGATCTCCACCACAACCCAGTAACTGGGTAACCCGATACTTACCCCTTGATTAAACTGGTTATCAGACTAACTGCCCGTAACGACTGACGAACATCTATAAATGACGGTCCAATGGCTAACGTGCTTTCCGGGGCACGGAGGGGTATTTTTGGGTAATTAACCGACTTCAGGAGGAGGTTCTCAATTCGATCGATTTTAATTTTTTTAATATTTTATTTTATTTTATTATTTTATTTTATTAATTTTAAGAAGGCTTACAGACTAATTACAACATTATTAGGTAACAACATTAAACATTCAGATTGCTAATAACAAGCCTCCACAGATATTTTGCAACATAACAGTAAACTAAACTTAACTAAACTAAAGCCAAAAAGTTGAAGTTTTTGGTTTGTTTTTTTTTAATTTTAAGTACAATTTTATGTTGTTACATATGAGTTTGAGTACCACCAGCCGGTGCCTCATTCATGAAAAATGATTTGGCTAAAAGCTTTCTAGCTGCTTTCGCCTTAGTACAAAATAAGTCAATATCATGTTCTTGACATATGTCGTTAAAGCAACGAGCACTTCTGATAAGATAAGCATTGCGCCTATAATTCGTGGAGGCTGAAGGCACGCTTAGAAGAGGCCTCCGACGTAGCCCAGCTGTATTAGTTCGCAATGCCAACTTAGATACAAGCTCGGAGGAGTCAATCGAACCATTTGCTATGTTAATCAAAAAACATAAATCATTGATGAGCCGCCTGCGGTCAAGCGGTGTATTATTTATTTATTTATTTATTATTATTTTTTTCTAATGCTTATTGTAAATGGAGTTTAAAGTGATACAATTGGTGCCCTTGTTTTTATTAAAAGTACCTAACCCGATATTGTATCCGTCAACAGATTTAGAAGAAGCTGTCTTCGTCACTGAAGAATACACTTCGACTGATAGTAAGTTACTTTTACAATTTTTTAAATTCATCGTTTACATTTTAAAGTTCATAAAAAATAAAATTAAAAATTCCGTTTAAATATGCCGTTAAAAATGTATAGCCAGCCACCTCAGGGGACCATAGAACAATAAAACAATAGCACTACCGCATTTAATACGAAACACGGGTGAAATCGTCTGTCCACTATATTAACGAGAGCAGCCAGCAGTGGCCCAGTGGTGGCGACCCCGACTTACTATTTATTTTATTTTTAACATTTTGGGAAAGCTTACTGGCTAATAGCAACATATAACAACATATACAGTAGATAACTAAATTGTTAATTACAAGCTTCCACAAGTAGGTAGCTATAATGACAGAAAAAATGACGTGTGGCACTCGGAGATTGCCGCGGTAAAGCTATTGCATAGCATTTTTTATCAACTCCTCTCCTCTCCCCCTCCCCTCCCCCTCCCCACCCTTTCCCCTCCCCTTTCCCCTCCCCACTATCACCACTATGCCTGCAATATAAATATATAATATATATATATAAATATATATGCAATAGCTTCGGCCTTCAAGCCACACCTCCTTGCCCGTCGGAGTGGGGAGCGTGAGGTTTTTTCGTTACGGAATTTCTGGATTCGGTCCCCGCGCTCAAGGCCCGCGATAGAAGCTATGCAATAGCTTAAAAAAAGAACCAGATTTTGGTCCTACAATAAAGCTTAGAGTTAGTTAATAAATGGTACTCAGTGGAGGCCACGTATCGGCAAGCGCAGCGTAGGACGTCCACCCACAAGGTGGACAGACGACCTCATTAAGGCCGCGGGAACGCGCTGGATGCGAGCCGCTTCCAACCGGTCTTATTGGAGATCTATAGGGGAGGCCTATGTCCAGCAGTGGACTTCCTGTGGCTGAAATGATGATGATGAGGTGCTCAGTAACTGTAACAAACAATAATATTAAAAGTTTCTAGTGCAAAGAAGGTGCTGGTTGTTCAAAAAATGGCTTTGCTAAGAGCTTCCGTTACGAAAAGTAAGTCTTGGGTTCGATCCCAGGCAGGCGCATTACTTTGTGTAATTTATTTCATCACCACTGCTCCATGCTAATTCTAAGCGTAAATTTTACATATTGGAACTTTTTTGACAGATTTCATAGATGCCTTGAAAGATCTTAAGAGAGCGACCGGACAGAAAAGTAAGTATTTTTACTAGGTATCTACCTATATTTCTTTATGAATACCTAGTGCCCATTCTCTAGTCAAAATCTAAACCTATAAGCTTGCTAATGTTTGAATACTTCCTCTTTGTTTTTGTCTGATAAGATAAAAAGAGATGGCAATAGTTAGTGTATTTCCAAAAAAGCCGATTTCCGACTCTAATCTGCATGGCTCATACATGATCTGACCAAGATAATGTCTGGACTTTAAAAGAGACTGTGACCTCTGAGTTTCATTCGGTGTTTCTTCTCAGAGTAGTCAGATAGTGAAAAACCGACCTCACCTCACAACTTCTGTCAGGTTCACTGTATAATAAATTACCAGGACAAGTTATCTCAAATATAAACATGAATGAATTTAAGAGTAATCAATTAAAATTTTTAAATAACAAGGTGTATTACTCTGTTGACGAATATTTGAATGACAACTTTTAAATGATGAGTGTCACCCAAAGAGATTTAAAATACTATATGCGGGCATGTCATGGAAATGTAATAGAAAAACTTTGATCCCATGTCTCAGTAACGCCATCTAGAATAATATATGAATATTGGAGCGGCAGCGGAGCGTACTACAAAAAACTCATAGACTTGTATCCAGCAGGATACACTTTTTCGGACGAAAATTTTGTTCGTGATGTCCGGTCTATATGTATTGAATGTCTTTGGTGTCACCCTCAATAAATTGGTTAATTTAGATTTTTATTGTATTAATGAATTAGTGACATTGTTATTTTATTGTATTGTATTGTAATCTTTTCACTTTTTTATTTTATTTATTGACATTTAAAATTTGACATGTTTATTTTATTATTGTAATTGTAGGTACTTAATTCCATTTTTTTTTTAATAATGTATTTCATTATTTTGTATGCCTTTTGGCGGGACACAGCTCGGAACCTTTTTATTATTATAACATCTTGATGTACCCTGTATTCACAAAATAAATAAATTTGATTTGATTTGATAGATTGACATAGTAATTTAATTAATATACAACATGTAACTTAATTTACGCTCATCCTGAAAATAGTTGGTTCAGAATCGTTTACTGAATCGATTTATATCATTTTTAATATAGGTAATATTTTATCCCAAAAATAATTAAAACTACGGAAATTATTATCATATTAACCTTGTACAGTCAAAACAAATTGAAATGGACCGTAAATCAAAGTAATAAGACTTTTAAAATCGCAGTTTTATTTGTATTCATACAAATTTCATAATTCAATACAAAATAAAGAAAATTAAACCTTATTCCAAGAAATTGGTATAACTAATTTAGTAAATAACAATGCATATTATACATGTTAAATTAAAAATTCAGTATATGTATTATGATTATAACATAATATTCTAATTGGGGTGTTTGAGGGTGTGCGTGAATTACGCTACATGTTGTATATAAATCGCAAGCGCTACTGCAGAGTTTTTGTTCGGCAAAAAGTTACTGAGATTTTCCGTCTTGTCTTCTGCCCAGAATCTGTCTTTATGCCTGATGAATGGCAATAGGCTCGTCCCCTTTTACATGAAACTTAAACATTACTGGCGAAATATGGGTGTAGAGATACACCTCTGCCTAGCCTTGTGGGGATTACAGGCGTGATGGTTATGTGATATAAATATCCAGTTGCGCGTCACAACTAACTTTGATTTTCCTAAATTGTACTTTCCAGCCATATTACAAGCAATCCACTACATGAAGCAAAACAAACCGCGCATAGAACGCTCAACAACTTCAACATCAACAACTCCTAAACCAACAACGACAACAGAAGAAGAAGATGACTTCTCTGATGAAGAAGAATATGACGAAAATGATGATTTTGAAGAATTAGATGAAAAGACTACTTCAATACCTATTTGCATTACCCCTAACCAAACGTCTACCACGGTGGGACCTTGTGTTCTAGTTAGAACTGATCTAACTACTAATACTGATTACCCTACAATTACTGCTCACACTACCGCTACTGATCATGCTGCTAAACAACCTATTACAACTTATAAAGCTACGACTTCTGATCAAGTTACAAATACAGCTTTGCTAACAACAGAGCAAACTATGATAGAAGTGACTTCGTCAGAAGCAACAATTGAAACACTTGATCAAGCTACCAGAACTGATCATGTTTCAACACCAAGGCAAGCCACGACAGAAAAGGCCACGACACGGGAAATTACTTACCCAACAACTTCTATTGTTCAAGCTTCAACTACCGTAGGCGACTTTACAACTGATCAAGCAATCGCTGATCAGACAGCCACAACAGGTCAGGAAGCAACCACTGAACAAGCCTTGACAAGTGATCAAACTACCGCCATTAATCAAGCAATAACTGATCAGACTACTACAACAGTTCAAGCAATAACTGATCAGAACACAACAACTGAACAAGCGAAGACCACAACGACGGGAGAGACTGTTATTGCAACAACAGGACCATTAGTTACCACAACTGAACAAGCAAGTTCAACAACAGAAGAACCGGCAACGACAACTGTGGGATCATCAACAGAATTGCCAACAACAGAAGCTGGTAGTATAACATCAGAAGAACAGGTACTGACAACTGAGGGAACACCAACAGAAATACCAACAACGGAAGAACAGGTACAGACAACTGAAAGAACGTCAACAGAATTACAAACAACGGAAGCTGTTACCTCAACAACGGAAAATACAACTGAGGCTACTGAGCAAGTACCTACTGAAGAAGTGTCTACTGAGCAAGTATCTACTGAGGAAGTGTCTACTGTGGACTCAACAATTGAGCTGCCAACAACAGAAGCTGCTAGTTCTGCAACGGATGTAACAACTGATCAAGTATCAACTGTGGACTCAACAACTGGAGCTGCTAGTTTAACAACGAAAGTATCTACTGTGGACTCAACAACTGAGCTGCCAACAACACAAGCTGCTAGTTCAGCAACGGAAGAAACGACTGGGCAAGTTTCTACTGGGGAAGTGTCTACTGAGCAAGTGTCTACTGCGGAGTTGTCTACTGAGACTGTAGACTCAACAACTGAGCTACCAACAACAGACGCTGCTACTTTAACAACGGATGAATCTACTGAAGATGTGACTACTGAGCAAGTATCAACTGTAGACTCAACAACTGATCTGCCAACAACACAAGTTGCAAGTTCTGCAACGGAAGTAACGACTGAGCAAGTTTCTACTGGGGAAGTGTCTACTGAGCAAGTGTCTACTGAGGAGGTGTCTACTGCAGAGTTGTCTACTGAGACTGTAGACTCAACAACTGAGCTACCAACAACACAAAGTGCAAGTTCTGCAACGGAAGTAACAACTGAGCTAGTTTCTACTGGGGAAGTGTCTACTGAGATTGTAGACTCAACAACTGAGCTACCAACAACAGAAGGTGCAAGTTCTGCATCGGAAGTAACGACTGAGCAAGTTTCTACTGGGGAAGTGTCTACTGAGCAAGTGTCTACTGAGGAGGTGTCTACTGCGGAGTTGTCTACTGAGACTGTAGACTCAACAACTGAGCTACCAACAACACAAAGTGCAAGTTCTGCAACGGAAGTAACAACTGAGCTAGTTTCTACTGGGGAAGTGTCTACTGAGATTGTAGACTCAACAACTGAGCTACCAACAACAGAAGGTGCAAGTTCTGCATCGGAAGTAACGACTGAGCAAGTTTCTACTGGGGAAGTGTCTACTGAGCAAGTGTCTACTGAGGAGGTGTCTACTGCGGAGTTGTCTACTGAGACTGTAGACTCAACAACTGAGCTACCAACAACACAAGGTGCAAGTTCTGCAACGGAATTAACAACTGAGCAAGTTTCTACTGGGGAAGTGTCTACTAAGCAAGTGTCTACTAAGCAAGTGTCTACTGAGGAGGTGTCTACTGCGGAGTTGTCTACTGAGACTGTAGACTCAACAACTGAGCTACCAACAACACAAAGTGCAAGTTCTGCAACGGAAGTAACAAATGAGCAAGTTTCTACTGGGGAAGTGTCGACTGAGCAAGTGTCTACTGAGGAAGTGTCTACTGTGGAGTTGTCTACTGAGACTGTAGACTCGACAACTGAGGTACCAACAACAGACGCTGCTACTTTAACAACGGATGAATCTACTGAAGAAGTGTCTACAGAGCAAGTATCAACTGTAGATTCAACAACTGATCTGCCAACAACACAAGCTGCTAGTTCTGCAACGGATGTAACAACTGATCAAGTATCAACTGTGGACTCAACAACTGGAGCTGCTAGTTTAACAACGAAAGTATCTACTGTGGACTCAACAACTGAGCTGCCAACAACACAAGCTGCTAGTTCAGCAACGGAAGAAACGACTGGGCAAGTTTCTACTGGGGAAGTGTCTACTGAGCAAGTGTCTACTGCGGAGTTGTCTACTGAGACTGTAGACTCAACAACTGAGCTACCAACAACAGACGCTGCTACTTTAACAACGGATGAATCTACTGAAGATGTGACTACTGAGCAAGTATCAACTGTAGACTCAACAACTGATCTGCCAACAACACAAGTTGCAAGTTCTGCAACGGAAGTAACGACTGAGCAAGTTTCTACTGGGGAAGTGTCTACTGAGCAAGTGTCTACTGAGGAGGTGTCTACTGCAGAGTTGTCTACTGAGACTGTAGACTCAACAACTGAGCTACCAACAACACAAAGTGCAAGTTCTGCAACGGAAGTAACAACTGAGCTAGTTTCTACTGGGGAAGTGTCTACTGAGATTGTAGACTCAACAACTGAGCTACCAACAACAGAAGGTGCAAGTTCTGCATCGGAAGTAACGACTGAGCAAGTTTCTACTGGGGAAGTGTCTACTGAGCAAGTGTCTACTGAGGAGGTGTCTACTGCGGAGTTGTCTACTGAGACTGTAGACTCAACAACTGAGCTACCAACAACACAAAGTGCAAGTTCTGCAACGGAAGTAACAACTGAGCTAGTTTCTACTGGGGAAGTGTCTACTGAGATTGTAGACTCAACAACTGAGCTACCAACAACAGAAGGTGCAAGTTCTGCATCGGAAGTAACGACTGAGCAAGTTTCTACTGGGGAAGTGTCTACTGAGCAAGTGTCTACTGAGGAGGTGTCTACTGCGGAGTTGTCTACTGAGACTGTAGACTCAACAACTGAGCTACCAACAACACAAGGTGCAAGTTCTGCAACGGAATTAACAACTGAGCAAGTTTCTACTGGGGAAGTGTCTACTAAGCAAGTGTCTACTAAGCAAGTGTCTACTGAGGAGGTGTCTACTGCGGAGTTGTCTACTGAGACTGTAGACTCAACAACTGAGCTACCAACAACACAAAGTGCAAGTTCTGCAACGGAAGTAACAAATGAGCAAGTTTCTACTGGGGAAGTGTCGACTGAGCAAGTGTCTACTGAGGAAGTGTCTACTGTGGAGTTGTCTACTGAGACTGTAGACTCGACAACTGAGGTACCAACAACAGACGCTGCTACTTTAACAACGGATGAATCTACTGAAGAAGTGTCTACAGAGCAAGTATCAACTGTAGATTCAACAACTGATCTGCCAACAACACAAACTGCTAGTTCAGCAACGCAAGTAACAACTGACCAAGTGTCTACTGAGACAGTAGACTCAACAACTGAGCTACCAACAACACAAGGTGCAAGTTCTGCAACGGAAGTAACGACTGAGCAAGTTTCTACTGGGGAAGTGTCTACTAAGCAAGTGTCTACTGAGAAGGTGTCTACTGCGGAGTTGTCTACTGAGACTGTAGTCTCAACAA
Source organism: Euplexia lucipara (assembly GCA_921972225.1). Taxonomy (NCBI): domain Eukaryota; kingdom Metazoa; phylum Arthropoda; class Insecta; order Lepidoptera; family Noctuidae; genus Euplexia; species Euplexia lucipara. The sequence goes on along the minus strand of OV179172.1, from coordinate 8,259,741 downwards.
CTGAGCTACCAACAACAGAAGGTGCAAGTTCTGCATCGGAAGTAACGACTGAGCGAGTTTCTACTGGGGAAGTGTCTACTGAGCAAGTATCAACTGTAGACTCAACAACTGATCTGCCAACAACACAAACTGCTAGTTCAGCAACGCAAGTAACAACTGACCAAGTGTCGACTGAGCAAGTGTCTACTGAGACTGTAGACTCAACAACTGAGCTACCAACAACACAAGGTGCAAGTTCTGCAACGGAATTGACAACTGAGCAATTTTCTACTGGGGAAGTGTCTACTGAGGAAGTGTCAACTGAGGAGGTGTCTACTGCAGAGTTGTCTACTGAGACTGTAGACTCAACAACTGAGGTACCAACAACAGACGCTGCTACTTTAACAACGGATGAATCTACTGAAGTTGTGACTACTGAGCAAGTGTCAACTGTAGACTCAACAACTGATCTGCCAACAACACAAGCTGCTAGTTCAGCAACGCAAGTAACAACTGACCAAGTGTCTACTGAGACAGAAGACTCAACAACTGAGCTACCAACAACACAAAGTGCAAGTTCTGCAACGGAAGTAACGACTGAGCAAGTTTCTACTGGGGAAGTGTCTACTGAGCAAGTGTCTACTGAGGAGATGTCTACTGCGGAGTTGTCTACTGAGGCTGTAGACTCAACAACTGAGCTACCAACAACACAAGATGCAAGTTCTGCACCGGAAGTGACAACTGAGCAAGTTTCTACTGGGGAAGTGTCTACTGAGAAGTTGTCTACTGGGGAAGTGTCTACTGAGAAGTTGTCTACTGAGAAGTTGTCTACTGAGAAGATGTCAACTGATGCTGTAGACTCAACAACTGAGCTACCAACAACACAAGGTGCAAGTTCTGCAACGGAAGTAACGACTGAGCAAGTTTCTACTGGGGAAGTGTCTACTGAGCAAGTGTCAACAGAGGAGGTATCTACTGTGGAGTTGTCTACTGAGACTGTAGACTCAACAACTGAGCTACCAACAACAGACGCTGCTTCTTTAACAACGGATGAATCTACTGAAGATGTGATTACTGAGCAAGTATCAACTGTAGACTCAACAACTGATCTGCCAACAACACAAACTGCTAGTTTAGCAACGGAAGTAACAACTGACCAAGTGTCTACTAAGGAGTTGTCTACTGAGACTGTAGACTCAATAACTGAGCTACCAACAACACAAGATGCAAGTTCTGCACCGGAAGTGACAACTGAGCAAGTTTCTACTGGGGAAGTGTCTACTGAGAAGTTGTCTACTGGGGAAGTGTCTACTGAGAAGTTGTCTACTGAGAAGTTGTCTACTGAGAAGATGTCAACTGATGCTGTAGACTCAACAACTGAGCTACCAACAACACAAGGTGCAAGTTCTGCAACGGAAGTAACTACTGAGCAAGTTTCTACTGGGGAAGTGTCTACTGAGCAAGTGTCTACTGAGGAGGTGTCTACTGCAGAGTTGTCTACTGAGACTGTAGACTCAACACCTGAGCTACCAACAACAGACGCTGCTTCTTTAACAACGGATGAATCTACTGAAGTTGTGACTACTGAGCAAGTATCAACTGTAGACTCAACAACTGATCTGCCAACAACACAAACTGCTAGTTCAGCAACGCAAGTAACAACTGACCAAGTGTCTACTGAGACAGAAGACTCAACAACTGAGCTACCAACAACACAAAGTGCAAGTTCTGCAACGGAAGTAACGACTGAGCAAGTTTCTACTGGGGAAGTGTCTACTGAGCAAGTGTCAACAGAGGAGGTATCTACTGTGGAGTTGTCTACTGAGACTGTAGACTCAACAACTGAGCTACCAACAACAGACGCTGCTACTTTAACAACGGATGAATCTACTGAAGATGTGATTACTGAGCAAGTATCAACTGTAGACTCAACAACTGATCTGCCAACAACACAAACTGCTAGTTTAGCAACGGAAGTAACAACTAACCAAGTGTCTACTAAGGAGTTGTCTACTGAGACTGTAGACTCAACAACTGAGCTACCAACAACACAAGATGCAAGTTCTGCAGCGGAAGTGACAACTGAGCAAGTTTCTACTGGGGAAGTGTCTACTGAGAAGTTGTCTACTGGGGAAGTGTATACTGAGAAGATGTCTACTGAGACTGTAGGCTCAACAACTGAGCTACCAACAACACAAGGTGCAAGTTCTGCCACGGAAGTAACGACTGAGCAAGTTTCTACCAGGGAAGTGTCTACTGAGCAAGTGTCTACTGAGGAGTTGTCTACTGAGACTGTAGACTCAACAACTGAGGTAACAACAACAGACGCTGCTACTTTAACAACGTATGAATCTACTGAAGATGTGACTACTGAGCAAGTATCAACTGTAGGCTCAACAACTGATCTGCCAACAACACAAACTGCTAGTTCAGCAACGGAAGTAACAACTGGCCAAGTGTCTACTGACGAGTTGTCTACTGAGACTGTAGACTCAACAACTGATCTGCCAACAACAGAAGCTGTAAGTTTTGCAACGGAAGTTACAACTGAAAAAGTTTCTACTGAGCAAGTGTCAACTGGACCCTCAACAACTGAGCTACCAACAACAAAAGCTACTAGTTCAGGAACGGAAGTCACAACTGAGCAAGTGTCTACTAAGCAAGTGTCTACTGAGCAAGTTTCAACTGTGGACTCATCAACTGAGCTTCCAACAACAGAAGCTGCTAGTTCTGCAACTGAAGTGTCTACTGAGGAAGTGTCTACTGGGGTAGTGTCTACTGAAGAAGTGTTTACTGAGGAAGTGTCTACTGTGGACTCAACAACTGAGCTGTCAACAACAGCAGCTGCTAGTTCAGCAACGGAAGTAACAACTGAGCAGGCATCCACCGAGCAAATATTTACTAAATCGATTAAAAAAGAACACGGGGACTCGATTACTAAGAAATCTAAATCGATAGATTGGCTCACAGAAGAAACTGGGGAGCCGTCAATAGAGAAATTCGACTCACAAGAATGGCATATAGAAGAAAAAGTTAAATCGACAACAGACCACTCTAAACAAGATTTACAGCGTCCTTCAGAATCGATTGACAAGAAATCGGTATCGGAAAAATCGACTGCGTATATCGATAGAACCATTCAGTCGGAAGAAGATTTAAAAACCGCTACAGAGGTTGAATCTGAAGAATGGCTCGAATGGGACACTGTTGGTGAAACTAAACATAAATTACTACCTTCAGAATCATTAGTGACTAAAACAGTACAAAAAGGTTTTGAATCGGAGAAAACTACTCAAATAGCTGAAGTAACAGAATTAGTTTCAAACGAAAATCAGGAGACTGTAGGAACTTCACGAAAGTCAACAGTGATAGAAACAGGAACTACAGAATCTGTGGCTTCAACATCACAGCAACCAACAACAGAATTTATATCATCAACAACTGGTGAAGCTTTATTTCCGACAACCGATCAATCTACTACAGAAGCGCTTGCTTCGACAAATGATAGTTCAACTACGGAAGATTTAGTTCCTACTATAGAAGCGCTTGCTTCGACATTTGATCAATCAACTACAGAAGATGTAGTCCAAAAAACTGATCAAACTTCTACAGAATCTATAGTTTCAACAACCGATCAATCATCTACAAAAGCTGTAGTTACAACAACTGATCAATCAACTATAGAAGATGTAGTTTCAACAATTGAACAAATTACTTCCGAAACTATACTTCCAACAACCGATCAATTTACTATAGAAGATACAGTTTCAACAACTGATCAATCTACGACAGAAGCTTTAGTTTTAACAACTGATCAAATTACTTTCGAAACTAAACTTCCAACAACCGATCAATCAACTATAGAAGATGTAGTTTCAACAACTGATCAATCAACTACAGAAGCTATACTTTCGACAACTGGCCAATCTACTACAGAAGCTATAGTGTCAACCATCGTTGCTCAGTTTTCTACAGTAACTAGTGTTTCAACAACTGAAGTTTCAATAACAGAAGATGTAGTTCCAACAACTGAAAAATCTACTACAGAAGCCATTATTACAACAACTGATCAATCTAATACAGATGCTATTGTTTCAAAAACTGATCAATCATCTACAGAAGAAGTCGCCCATGAGACTAAAGATTTAACTGAACCGTTTACTTCAACAAGTCTGAAAATAACACCTACAGAACAAACTACGTTACACCCAAGTACAGTAGACATAATAACTGATGAATCAACTGAATACATACAACCTAAAACAACTGAGTTCACTTCATACAATCTTGAAGTACATAGTCAAAGTTCAAGTGCCGTAGAAACCGATAAACCTGTGGTTGAGCAACCAATTTTTACAGAACAACCATCTACAACTGAAGATCATATAGAATCTACTGAGAAACCAACCACTATAGCTCAACTAGATTTACCTCAGACAGAGACATACAAATCATACAATGCTAAATTGATACCAGAAGGTACTGAGGAATCTTCTGAAGATTCTTTAGCAGAAGTTAGTACTTGCTTACCTGAAGATTACGATTCAGAAGAAGAATCTTCTGAAGAAGTTGATTATGTAGAAACACCTTCAGGTATACCTGACGTTAGATTTGGTTCAGGAGAGAAATCTTCAATTGGTTATTATAGACATAGAATAATACCAGAAAAGCCAGTAGATAAATTTGAAGCTACAGATATTCCTTATGTAGAATCAAGTTCTACAGCTCACAAGTTACCTATATCTGTACTACCATCTACAGAAATTGTGACGGTATCTAGTAACGAAAGCCCAATAAGTGAATCTGGTACAACAACAACTGTACATTCAGAACCAATTGAAAATGATACCACAGAAAAATCTTCACCAACTAAGCAACTAATTAGTGAACAATCAACAACTCAAATAGTTACATCTGACGAATACACAGATACATCTCAATCTGAAGAACAACGATCAAATGAATATGTCGATTCTCAACAAGAACATAAACCAATTAGAATTAGACAATCACATGAAAGTTCAGAATCAGAGCTACTAGAATCTTTTGAAGAAACAAATAGTCTTGAAGATTCTTTCGAGTATTTTGCTAAAGAACAATCGAGCACAGTAAAAGATCGTACTACTACGAAAGGTACGAAACAGCAAACTACGGTAGAATCAGAATATTATGGGGAATCAACTGATGAATCCGATTCAGATGAAGAAAAATCCATAGAAGAAAATTCATCAGAAGCTGTCAGTACTAAACACGGTAATAGCGATGAAAAATTAAATACGATTATTAAACAATCAATCAATGCCAATAAAGAAACTGAGTCCTATGAGGAAAACGATTCATTTAACTACCATTATGAAGATAAATCAACTGAGGAAGCAAAGACAGATTCCTTTAACTATAACGCTGATTATTCTGATGAAAATGACGAGAGTAGAGAGCAGTCGGACGCTACTGAACTGCTTATAGATCGACAGACTACAACAACTACCAGACAACCAACAATTATTGAACTACAACCAACAGCTACCACAGAACTTCAATCAACTACCAAACAATTTGCAACGACAACAGATAATGATCAACAAATGGCAACAACGCAGTCAACAGTAACAACCGAACTCAAATCAACTACATCTGATGAATCAACAGCACAACCATCTGCTAGAACGATGATACCTACTTCAACAACACCAACAGAGATTACAGACCATGTGATCAAACCAGAGGAACATATTACTTCAGCACAACATAGAGAGTATTTTGGGCAACAAGGATTCACACAACACCCAACAATAGAACTGCCTTCTTCAACAGAAAATAAGGCAATTGCACCAACAACTGATAAACAACTAACAACTAATCAACAACACAATACTAAATCAACGTATTTAGAAGCAACAACGTACGCAGCGGAGCCTAAGCCGCCGGGAGTTCAAGCTGTTCGTATGGAGACTGAAGTGCAAATGCCGAAAGCCGGTGGAAAATTGTGCATGACTCAAGGACGTCAGGGTAAGTTGACTTCTTTCATTTATAAGTAGTGATAGTAATTAAAGTAAAGTAAATGGTGTGCTGGTACTAACGTATGGAAGTGAATGTTGGGCGTGGCAAAAGAGACATGAAAGTAGAATAAATGCTGTAGAAATGCGTTCCTTGCGAAGTATGTGTGGTGTAACAATGAATGACAGATTGAGGAATGATGTGATAAAGCAACGTTGTGCTTTAAATAAAGATGTGGTAACAAAAATCGAAAAGAGTATGCTTAGATGGCTTGGTCACGTTCAAAGGATGAATGAAAGGCGACTAACGAAAGGTATTTACAAGCCAGATGTAAGTGGGAACGCCGGGGACGCCCTAGAAGGACATACATAGGCCTTATTGGTGAGTATCTTCAGAAAGGTCAGGTGGGTAGTACTCGCAACCGGCGAGTGTGTATGACAACATAGAATGTAAACGAAGCAAAAGAAGTATGTAAGAATCGTAGCATGCGGCACTCTGTAGTTTGATACCGTTCATTAGTCGCCTCTCATTGATCCTTTCAACGTGACCAAACCTAATATTTCTGCTAATAATATTTTATTTTCATTCCACAGATATTATGAGCGCTCTGGAGACAAATATGCGTCTGAAGATCCTACTACTGCCTCAAGGTCCTAGCGGGAAGAACTGCTACTGCACGTGTGACAACACAAGCCCACCTGCAATTATTCCCTTGGATGAACTACCAAAGGATGACGACAGTGACGAATCTGACTAGATTCAACTCAACTGTTCGACTCAGAAAACAAACCTACATAACACACGCACACACACAAATATCTTACCTAATTATAATGATAAATAAAGAAATAATATTAAAAGTTCAAATAAATAATAATAATAAATTAGTGTAAAATGAATCCAGGATTTTATCTCTAAGACATTCAATACTATGCGTTTCAAATGAGAATAGGAATGACTTTGCGCCATGTTGTGACGTCATAGCTGTCAATGCGAATAAATTGGGTAAGGTCAGTAGAACAAGGTTTTTTCTAAATATATTTTTTTACGAATTACGAACGAATAATTTTCTAAATTATACTCTGAAAGTATTTGTTTACATTGGAGATAATCTCTCGAGCCCTCCCATGCAGAACAGCGCCTCGTTTACACATTTTCTAGTAGTCAGGGTGATGAAAACAAAATCATATATCAACAAAACAGCAAAAAACCGTATAACAAGCAGAATTTATAAATATAACGTAAGCTCTCCACAAGACTAATTAATTTAAGACGTTTTTTCATTTTGAATAACTCTGTGAACAAAAAAAAGAAAATAATTGATACGCGATTAAAGTTTCGTTGCAGGCCGTACTTTTCAAGCGACATTTGACAGATAGAGGTCATTGACGTTCCTATTCTTATTTGAAACGCATTAATACTTAGGAGAACTAATAGACGAGACAACATTTTCGATAGCAAAATTTTCATCTTGTTGAAAATTTGTTAATCCCCAGTGAACAAGTCGATGAGTTTAATTTTGTACGCTCGGCTGCATCATCATCACGGCTTTTCTATGGCATTTCTTCGCACCTTCTCTCTATTGTGTCTTAAATCTTTTTGACTGACATCAACACAGTGACACCTTGTCATCTGACTTTCGTTGCTTTCGACAAATAAAGTAGTAATAGTTAATATTACGTATAACTACGATTTTATAAGTACAAAATGTATTTTATATTTTAGTGTTTTTATTTCATAAGATTTTTTTATGTACTTATGTATTATTGTATAATAGTATTTTTGTGAAATATATTTTTTTATGTATTATTTTTGGTGTTTTTTTTCTTGTGGGCGTTTTGTACTCTTCCCTTGACGTTTTTAAACCTTTGTCCACCACGGTCTTGTACACGGTCGCGATACGACAACATGACAAATTTAGAGTCTGGGTAGTCAATATGACTAAAGAATCGCACAGAGAGTAGACCTGTCTTGTAAATGCGCACATTTATCAGTAATCGAAAGCTCCTCACGCTAAGCAGTAGCATTTGCGACCACTGGATAAACGAGGCATATAAACTGTAGGTATATCATGAAAAATCGGCCAACTATCTGGAACATCCCGTAGCAAAATGACCAAGGACTTACGTTTTCAAAATATTACTAGTATTCTGTATTTTGGAGTGTGCTAGCTAACACCTAGCTAAGCCCATAATTTAATTGATATAGAATAATAACTCAAGCCGTTGGTCCCGGGAATTTAGGTATCCCCCTTGGAAGACACCCCCCGGGGCGGAATGAACTCTCTGTTGAGGATGACCTTTGGTTGACATTGACCTTGATTTTGACTTAATGGTGAAGCACGAGGCTGTTTCTTTAAAAAAAATGGTTTTCAGCGTATATCTCTGAAACGGGACGTCCTAGGTAAAAAATAATGAAATTTCGGTACCCCCCTTGGAGGACACCCCCCGGGGCAGTATGTACTCTATCTTGTGGATGACCTTTGAATGACCTTGACCTTGATTTTGACCCTACGGTTAGTTTTACACTACACGAGGCCATGTTTCTGTTGAAGTCTAGAAAGAAATCCACGTTTCAGTGTATATCTCTGAAACGGGACGTCCTAGGTAAAAAATAATGAAATTTCGGTACCCCCCTTGGAGGACACCCCCCGGGGCAGTATGTACTCTATCTTGTGGATGACCTTTGAATGACCTTGACCTTGATTTTGACCCTACGGTTAGTTTTACACTACACGAGGCCATGTTTCTGTTGAAGTCTAGAAAGAAATCCACGATTCAGTGTATATCTCTGAAACGGGACGTCCTAGGTAAAAAATAATGAAATTTCGGTACCCCCCTTGAAGGACACCCCCCGGGGCAGTATGTACTCTATCTTGTGGATGACCTTTGAATGACCTTGACCTTGATTTTGACCCTACGGTTAGTTTTACACTACACGAGGCCATGTTTCTTTTGAAGTCCAGACAGAAATCCACGTTTCAGTGTATATCTCTGAAACGGGACGTCCTAGGTAAAAAATAATGAAATTTCGGTACCCCCCTTGGAGGACACCCCCCGGGGCAGTATATACTCTATCTTGTGGATGACCTTTGAATGACCTTGACCTTGATTTTGACCCTACGGTTAGTTTTACACTACACGGGGCCATGTTTCTGTTGAAGTCCAGACAGAAATCCACGTTTCAGGGTATATCTCTGAAACGGGACGTCCTAGGTAAAAAATAATGAAATTTCGGTACCCCCCTTGGAGGTCACCTCCCGGGGCAGTATGTACTCTATCTTGTGGATGACCTTTGAATGACCTTGACCTTGATTTTGACCCTACGGTTAGTTTTACACTACACGAGGCCATGTTTCTTTTGAAGTCCAGACAGAAATCCACGTATCAGTGTATATCTCTGAAACGGGACGCCCTAGGTAAAAAATAATGAAATTTCGGTACCCCCCTTGGAGGACACCCCCCGTGGCAGTATGTACTCTATCTTGTGGATAACCTTTGAATGACCTTGACCTTGATTTTGACCCTACGGTTAGTTTTACACTACACGAGGCCATGTTTCTTTTGAAGTCCAAACAGAAATCCACGTTTCAGTGTATATCTCTGAAACGGGACGTCCTAGGTAAAAAATAATGAAATTTCGGTACCCCCCTTGGAGGACACTCCCCGGGGCAGTATGTACTCTATCTTGTGGATGACCTTTGAATGACCTTGACCTTGATTTTGACCCTACGGTTAGTTTTACACTACACGAGGCCATGTTTCTTTTGAAGTCCAGACAGAAATCCACGTTTCAGTGTATATCTCTGAAACGGGACGTCCTAGGTAAAAAATAATGAAATTTCGGTACCCCCCTTGGAGGACACCTCCCGGGGCGGCATGTACTCTATCTTGTGGATGACCTTTGAATGACCTTGACCTTGATTTTGACCCTACGGTTAGTTTTACACTACACGAGGCCATGTTTCTTTTGAAGTCCAAACAGAAATCCACGTTTCAGTGTATATCTCTGAAACGGGACGTCCTAGGTAAAAAATAATGAAATTTCGGTACCCCCCTTGGAGGACACCCCCCGTGGCAGTATGTACTCTATCTTGTGGATGACCTTTGAATGACCTTGACCTTGATTTTGACCCTACGGTTAGTTTTACACTACACGAGGCCATGTTTCTTTTGAAGTCCAGACAGAAATCCACGTTTCAGTGTATATCTCTGAAACGGGACGTCCTAGGTAAAAAATAATGAAATTTCGGTACCCCCCTTGGAGGACACCCCCCGGGGCAGTATGTACTCTATCTTGTGGATAACCTTTGAATGACCTTGACCTTGATTTTGACCCTACGGTTAGTTTTACACTACACGAGGCCATGTTTCTTTTGAAGTCCAGACAGAAATCCACGTTTCAGTGTATATCTCTGAAACGGGACGTCCTAGGTAAAAAATAATGAAATTTCGGTACCCCCCTTGGAGGACACCCCCCGGGGCGGCATGTACTCTATCTTGTGGATGACCTTTGAATGACCTTGACCTTGATTTTGACCCTACGGTTAGTTTTATACTACACGAGGCCATGTTTCTTTTGAAGTCTAGACAGAAATCCACGTTTCAGTGAATATCTCTGAAACGGGACGTCCTAGGTAAAAAATAATGAAATTTCGGTACCCCCCTTGGAGGACACCCCCCGTGGCAGTATGTACTCTATCTTGTGGATGACCTTAGAATGACCTTGACCTTGATTTTGACCCTACGGTTAGTTTTATACTACACGAGGCCATGTTTCTTTTGAAGTCTAGACAGAAATCCACGTTTCAGTGAATATCTCTGAAACGGGACGTCCTAGGTAAAAAATAATGAAATTTCGGTACCCCCCTTGGAGGACATCCCCCGGGGCAGTATGTACTCTATCTTGTGGATGACCTTTGAATGACCTTGACCTTGATTTTGACCCAACGGTTAGTTTTACACTACACGAGGCCATGTTTCTTTTGAAGTCTAGACAGAAATCCACTTTTCAGTGTATATCTCGGAAACGGGACGTCCTAGGTAAAAAATAATGAAATTTCGGTACCCCCCTTGGAGGACACCTCCCGGGGCGGCATGTACTCTATCTTGTGGATGACCTTTGGTTGACCTTGCCCTTGATTTTGACCTAACGGTTCGTTTTACACTACACGAGGCCATGTTTCTTTCGAAGTCCAGACAGAAATCCACGTTTCAGTGTATAACTCTGAAACGGTACGTCCTAGGTAAAAAATAATGAAATTTCGGTACCCCCCTTGAAGGACACCCCCCGGGGCAGTATGTACTCTATCTTGTGGATGACCTTTGAATGACCTTGACCTTGATTTTGACCCTACGGTTAGTATTACACTACACGAGGCCATGTTTCTTTTGAAGTCCAGACAGAAATCCACGTTTCAGTGTATATCTCTGAAACGGGACGTCCTAGGTAAAAAATAATGAAATTTCGGTACCCCCCTTGGAGGACACCCCCCGTGGCAGTATGTACTCTATCTTGTGGATAACCTTTGAATGACCTTGACCTTGATTTTGACCCTACGGTTAGTTTTACACTACACGAGGCCATGTTTCTTTTGAAGTCCAAACAGAAATCCACGTTTCAGTGTATATCTCTGAAACGGGACGTCCTAGGTAAAAAATAATGAAATTTCGGTACCCCCCTTGGAGGACACTCCCCGGGGCAGTATGTACTCTATCTTGTGGATGACCTTTGAATGACCTTGACCTTGATTTTGACCCTACGGTTAGTTTTACACTACACGAGGCCATGTTTCTTTTGAAGTCCAGACAGAAATCCACGTTTCAGTGTATATCTCTGAAATGGGACGTCCTAGGTAAAAAATAATGAAATTTCGGTACCCCCCTTGGAGGACACCCCCCGGGGCAGTATGTACTCTATCTTGTGGATAACCTTTGAATGACCTTGACCTTGATTTTGACCCTACGGTTAGTTTTACACTACACGAGGCCATGTTTCTTTTGAAGTCCAGACAGAAATCCACGTTTCAGTGTATATCTCTGAAACGGGACGTCCTAGGTAAAAAATAATGAAATTTCGGTACCCCCCTTGGAGGACACCCCCCGGGGCGGCATGTACTCTATCTTGTGGATGACCTTTGAATGACCTTGACCTTGATTTTGACCCTACGGTTAGTTTTATACTACACGAGGCCATGTTTCTTTTGAAGTCTAGACAGAAATCCACGTTTCAGTGAATATCTCTGAAACGGGACGTCCTAGGTAAAAAATAATGAAATTTCGGTACCCCCCTTGGAGGACACCCCCCGTGGCAGTATGTACTCTATCTTGTGGATGACCTTAGAATGACCTTGACCTTGATTTTGACCCTACGGTTAGTTTTATACTACACGAGGCCATGTTTCTTTTGAAGTCTAGACAGAAATCCACGTTTCAGTGAATATCTCTGAAACGGGACGTCCTAGGTAAAAAATAATGAAATTTCGGTACCCCCCTTGGAGGACACCCCCCGGGGCAGTATGTACTCTATCTTGTGGATGACCTTTGAATGACCTTGACCTTGATTTTGACCCTACGGTTAGTTTTACACTACACGAGGCCATGTTTCTTTTGAAGTCTAGACAGAAATCTACTTTTCAGTGTATATCTCTGAAACGGGACGTCCTAGGTAAAAAATAATGAAATTTCGGTACCCCCCTTGGAGGACACCCCCCGTGGCAGTATGTACTCTATCTTGTGGATGACCTTTGAATGACCTTGACCTTGATTTTGACCCAACGGTTAGTTTTACACTACACGAGGCCATGTTTCTTTTGAAGTCTAGACAGAAATCCACTTTTCAGTGTATATCTCGGAAACGGGACGTCCTAGGTAAAAAATAATGAAATTTCGGTACCCCCCTTGGAGGACACCTCCCGGGGCGGCATGTACTCTATCTTGTGGATGACCTTTGGTTGACCTTGCCCTTGATTTTGACCTAACGGTTCGTTTTACACTACACGAGGCCATGTTTCTTTCGAAGTCCAGACAGAAATCCACGTTTCAATGTATAACTCTGAAACGGTACGTCCTAGGTAAAAAATAATGAAATTTCGGTACCCCCCTTGGAGGACACCTCCCGGGGCGGCATGTACTCTATCTTGTGGATGACCTTTGAATGACCTTGACCTTGATTTTGACCCTACGGTTAGTTTTACACTACACGAGGCCATGTTTCTTTTGAAGTCCAGACAGAAATCCACGTTTCAGTGTATATCTCTGAAACGGGACGTCCTAGGTAAAAAATAATGAAATTTCGGTACCCCCCTTGGAGGACACCCCTCGGGGCGGTATGTACTCTATCTTGTGGATGACCTTTGAATGACCTTGACCTTGATTTTGATTTATTGCACTTCCTGAGGGTAGGTTTAGTTTGAAGCCCAGACATTATCTTTTTTGGGTCATGCATGTGTGAACCATGCTGATTGAGGCCTGAGATATTCGGATATGCGAAGATGGTCACACCCTGTATTTTCAGTACCCACTTAAGTACTTAGGGATACCAAATGGAAAATTTAAATAGACTGATTTCCATAGAAAATTAGTCTAGAGATTTTGTCGCAAACTTACGTATTTTACAACTCAATGGAAAATTCAGTACCTAATTAACGCAGAGTCATGCCACGTAAGATCATCATGGTGATATTGGTTGTAACTTTCTAATAAAAAAAAACTGAAATCTACTGTATTTTATTAAAAACCGTATAGGTAATCCTGAGATTTCCAATATTCGGCCGCATTCCTGATACGAGCTTAAGTTTCCTGAAATTTCAAGACAAATCCTGAGATTTGGTAGTGAGGTATGCTGAGGTATAGTGTGGTGTGTCACTCACTCTGGCTACCACCAAGAATTTTAATTTTGATAACACAAAAAAAAAAAAAAAATATTATATAAATGTGGCTCTGCTGGGGAGACTCTCCAGCAGGGCCACCTATAATAAATAAATATTTCACAACTTTTCACACAACGCCATTTAGTCCCAAGTCCCAAGTTAAGCTTGAGAGCTTGTGTTATGCTAAACAGCTGATAAACATACTTGTATATTTCTAAATACATACATATTATAGATAAATTACACCCAGACACAGAACAAATGATCATGCTCATCACACAAACATTTGTCCTGGGTGGGAATCGAACCCACGACCTCCGGCATAGCAGTCAGGGTCACTAAGTACTAGACCAACAGGCCAGTCAAAAATAAACCCTTATATCTTTTGAACCAGTAACCGTCAGATAAATTGGCGACAAAATATAGGAGAACACAGATCTTCGCTAGGTGCCCTAGTTTTTGAGATATAATTTTGGCCCTACTGGGGAGATTCTCTCCAGATCGGCCACCTTTAAACCCTTATCACTTTTGAACTAGTTCGACAAATTCTGATATTTCGTGACAAATTTGGACAAAAATTTTGTGTTATCCAAATTAAAATCCCTGATGGTGGCCCTGCCAGAGTGAGTGACACGATATGGTAACACAAGCCATATGCTGCTTGAATCACAAGGTCTCTACAAAAAAAAACCTTGTTACTTACTTATGTAACGAAACGATAGCTCTAAAAAGGAAAATAAAATAAGTTGTTCTAACTCAACGCCATCTATGGGGCGCAGGGTAAAAGTTTTCGAATCATTAGTGATCTCGCCATGACTTCGCTACGTAAGTACCTAGTGTGTGTTTTGTGATTACGATTGTTAAGTGAGGTTATTACTGCAATGAAGATTGTTATTCTACATTATGAACTCTGTACCACGAAACCCCCATCGGTGTCAGCTCATCGCTCAGCCATCGCTGACGCCGACATATATTTTATTTTTGTGTCGGCATCCCTCTTAAGAAAATTTACCTCGCCACAGTCGCCATTGTTACAGGGACACCCAAAGGTACCTACACCTAACCCTTCGGGAATTATAAATAAATAAATAAATAAAAAAAAAACAAAAATCTTTATTGCATATAAGGTGTTGCAGTAGATACACTAAAAAAGTTACATAACAAAATAAACAACTGTTTGCTACAAAATCAAAAAAATCAAAATCAAAAGTCATTTATTCAAATTAGGCTGAGGATCAGCACTTTTTGAACGTCGAAAAACAGTACAGTAATGGTTAGGGTACTGTCCTCTTAGATAGGCTACATAATAGCCTGTAGTAAAGAGAAACAGAGCCGTATCCCTCTTGAATGGAGAAATCTATATTTGCTTAGAGATTTTGAAACAATATTTGGTAACAATTTTATTTTATTTTTAAATTTAATTTAATAACAACATCAAAAGATTAAGAGTAAAGTGAATGTTTAAATGTAATGTGTGTGTGTGTGAATTATAAGCGTGTTGTATGTTATGTTTAGTAAGAAAGATTTTCTTGATTTGTATTAGTAAATAAAACAACCCTTGTAATAGTTATAAAATTAATTCATTTATTAAAATTTCATTGTAAAATGATTTCTCATTTAGAAATTACTCTTATATAATGATGATTTATCATACTTGTCATTCTTACACAATACGTTGGCAGACACGCGTTACCTGAAACATAAAGAAATACATATTAAAACATTACACATTCATACATAAACTCATGCCCCAGTCCCGTGGGGGCAGGCAGAAACAACAGAGCGCCACCAGCTACAATTATCCAACACTTCTTTAAAATGGAATAGATAAAAAAAGTAAAAAAAAAACATTTTTGCAAAAAATAAAACCGACTTAAAAAAAACACTAACCGGTGTAAAATAACTCTAAATTAAGAAGTCTGCGGTTTTGGTAGTTTAGTCTTATTCATGATGGGTCACCGACTTCCGAATTTAGAGTTATTTTACACCGGTTAGTGTTTTCTTTTAAGTTGGTCTTATTTTTTGCAAGAAAGTTTTTTATTTTTCCATTTTTAGTTGTTCCCATACAAATATTTGCCATGAATTTATTTTATATTGTTAATTGTTAACAATACATGTCATGGTAATAGGGTTATCCACTTATTCCTAATAAAAGAAACTTAAAATAAGTACCTAACTGTCGAAATCTAGGTATTTGTACATATCTATTGTTCACATCTGCGTACCCCTCAGAGCATACAGGCGTGTTAATACGTCATGTTGTTGATTAAATAAACATCCAAACAATAAACATCCAAACGATTCCAGCAATTACGACAGATTTGCAGTCTATTTTTGAAGAGTTCCATTGTATATCTCTGAAGATCAGCACCAGATCTTCACCAAATTAAAATAGGACCACCTCAGGAGTATACTCTTTCGAATAAAAAAAAGAATTTTGAGAATCGCTCCACAAATGGGCGAGAAATCAGATAACATACATAAAAATATTTCTAAATACTTTGCTAGCTTCATATTATAGGTTATTTACACTCACGCAGAACAAATGATCATGCTCATCACACAAACTTTTGTCCTGGGTGGGAATCGAACCCACCACCTACGACAAAGCAGTCAGGGCCACTAACTTCTCGACCAAACGGCCAATCGATAATACTTATTATGTACACCGACCAGCACAGCAAGCTACCAAAACTTTATTACAATTACAATAAGGTTCATGTTCAATGAGGGTTTCCTGGATTTTTTTACGTGAGATGGCAGCACTGTGGCGTCAGGTCCAACCACCTGTCATAAAAACGCATAGACGATTTGTTTTTTTCGTCCTTTTTTTGTTTTTTTTTTTTTTTGTTCTTAAAAACGTAACAAAAGGAATATTGTTTTCTAAAATGCCACAGCATTGTGCAGTACCTATGTGTATAAACAAAACAGGAGTTCATAAGTGACATATAGACTCCAGTGACTTTCGGGCCTCTGTTTTTGAGCTCAATCTTCAGTTCGGAAACCTTTCTCTGGCCGTAATCCATAATAAAATCAAAAACACTTCCAAATACGTAGAATTTCTCCAAAAAAAATATTATTTCAGCAGGAATATGTGCTATCTGACAGCTGTTTGGACCTGACGCATACGAAGCGCTGTCAGAAAAAATATCGAAAACCCTCATTGAGAAAATTCGCCAGTTCGAGGTAGCTTGATGTGCAGTTAACGATTCTTTTGCTTTAAAAGAAGTCCTCACCTTATTCAACAGCCGACGTATCCAAACTAACATAACTGGCCCCCATATTTTCCCTATGACGCGTAGAAACAACGTGTTTCTTCGCGGTCTCTCCCGCTTCCACGTCAGAATCACATACACCACACTTCAGACACCCAAACTGATAATAAACGTATTTGTTCCGAGCTAGCATATTAATGTTATGCTTTAGTTCTAAGTAGAAACGGAATACGCTCTCGATCGCTGGCTTCTCTTTAAAATGCCCAGCGTATACCAAATGCGTCAACAACGATCTAATTGAGTTGAACACACCCTTGCAATCAACACAAGTGAACGAGGAACCTTCGCTGTGCAAGATATGGTTTCCTTTCATGTATACGCTGATAATATCTCCCTTGTTAGCGGTTATCTTGGCTTCAGCAACCGCCGTCTGGTGATCAATGCTCCCCAAGACATGTTTTACCGCATCGCTGGCATCTTTAAACTTAACACCACAAACTTC
Organism: Euplexia lucipara; assembly: GCA_921972225.1. Lineage (NCBI taxonomy): Eukaryota > Metazoa > Arthropoda > Insecta > Lepidoptera > Noctuidae > Euplexia > Euplexia lucipara. The sequence continues at coordinate 8,242,178 of OV179172.1, read as the reverse complement.
GCATTTCAAATCGGCATTGACTTTGTTCGCGGTCAAAAGCTCTCGATTCGCTTCCTTGTAAAGAGCAGTGCGAATCAACTTGGAGATCGTATCGAAGTGGGTAGCGCTTTCGAAATGCTCAACCATCGCTGAAATGGATGGAACGGCCACAAAGTCCGGGCAAATAGTGCAGATGTAGAAATTGCCGAAGCTAGCGAAGTATTCGGAGGGGCGGCAATGGTTCTTGTAGAGCATTGAGAGCTTACGAGGCGCGGCGTTCCTCAAATGCTTCTTTTGGCGAATATGATTGAAGAGCACCTGTCTTGGCCCTTTCAAAGTCATATCACAACAGGTACAATAGTTTCCGATCTTTCCCGAAGGCTTGATAAAGTTCTCAATGATGACGTGGTCACGACTATTATGCGGTTTCCCGACGCTAGCTAAGTACTTTGTCCAGTTCAAATCTTTCGGTCCCCATTCCTCGGGGATCGCACGATCAGGGTCAGACTCCTTCATACGGATGTAGAGCTCGTCAGAGAGCTTAGCAAGATGCTTCTCGTCAAGAATATGCAAAATGGATGCCTCGATAGAATCGATGGAAGAGTTGCATAGACGACAATACAATCCGTTGGGAGTATAAGTGATATCATGGCTAAGAAGGAACTTTTCGTTCATCTCCTTAATTTTCTCAATAGAAGGTTCAGTCATAGAGAAAGATATGCTCTTGTCCGCCTGTAGAGTACAGGAAAGATTGTGAATGTGATTTTCACTGAACACGTGGTTCAAAACACTATCATAATGGAATCGTAGAGTATAGTATTCGCATGCGATGCAGAAGAATGCTAATTTTCCAGTTCTGTCGTCAATCAACGAGAGCAACTTGTGGTTGACAAGCAACTTGACAATCAGAGCTTCGATGGGTCCGTAGTAGCGATATTTCTTGGCCTGATTCTTTGGCTTCTCAGCTGCCAGATCATTCTCGTCGTTCTCAATATTCTTATTGGCATCAGCAGCGAAGTTCTGGTAAACATTATCCTTGATGCTCATAATTATAGGAGCAACAGAAGACGTTTGAGTCGAAAAGTCAATGACACATACATCAGCGCACAGTTTATCGTATATATCTTGATAGAACTTTAATGCAACATCGACGCTGGCTTCCGAAGCTTCTGGAAGATGCTTCGTCAAGGCAGAACTGAGTTTAGACGAAAAGTTGCGTTCTAATCTCTCTACGGGCTTAGTGATGCTCATTTCTTTGATCTTTGGGAGCTGAGTTTCTCCCATAGCCGAAAGGCGTCGAGACATATTTGGGAGAATTATGGGCTCAGCGACATCGATGCTCTCCCGTTTGAGCTTAGGCAAGTGGGCATTAGAATTGAAGTGTTTCTGAAGGGACTCCATCAGCGGTTCCTCGTCATTCAGCTCTATTTCAATATTACAATCCGTGCATATATGCACCTGCTTCGCGTCGTCAGAAGTAAAATTTAACAACTCAGCTTTTAACAATTCAGGAACTTCACTAACGGGAAGACTGTTGAACCTTTGCCTTTGAAGGTTACTCTTTTTCTCCGTTGTAAAAATATATTCAACCTCTACATAATCTCTTTTTTGTAAATAAATCTTTTTGTGCGTTGAATCTAAGCTCCTGAGATAGGAGTGAAGTGTTTTTACTTGTTGCGTCAACGGGTGGTTGACGACATTTTGGAAGTGTCTAGCGAGGCGTTTGATGTCCTCAGGTTTACGAAATGATAAGACGGTGAGGTTTTCCATGATTGTTGTGATGAACTTGATGTCGATCCACAACTGAATGCCTTGATCTTGATATCAAGATTATTGGCCGCGCTTATAAAAGCTTATGATAACAGTTTTGAAGTTATTTTGCTGTCTCGTTCTGCCCGTACTTCGCCGAATAGTAAATTTTGGGTACCCAAAAAACGTTTGTTAGGATTTAGACTTGAAAATAAAATGGTGAATTTTTTAGTTGATTGTCACTGCATTTCAAGATCTGGAAAAGAAGAGAAACAAAATCATTAGTACTTCGTAGACAAAAATTGAGTTCAAATCAAATCAAATAATAGTATTGTCAGATGAGCCATATATCATGTCATAAACTTAAGAAAGAGAGATACGGGTGCCGAGGGGAATCAACTCAAATCAAAATCACTTCTTCTCCTTTCTTTCTTCAAAATCAAGTCTTACGCGAATGGATGGAAACCTGCTTAGATTAAGCGCATTCTAGTAGAGGAGAGGGGGCTTGTAACGTCATTATCTAGTATAAACTGTACTGGCTAGTGACGTCATGCAACATTTTAACTCGATGTATCGCCGTTATTTTCTGATTACGTTAAAAAAGAAAAAAATATGTGTCGGATATTTTCTTGTAATCTAGATGAGGGACCTAAAACTAAAATATTGTCAAATAGCCCATTCTCGCATTGAACAAATATTTGTCTGGCCTACAGGTAGTTTGTTTATGTGATTTTTAACCTTTTACCCGCTTGATTTTACATCAATTGCCGTGCACCCAACGCCCAACTTGTAAATCGTCAATACACTTATAATGCTGCCTGAATTACGTCTATTTTGAATAGAATGTAAAGTAGGACCAAAACAAATTGGACAAACAAGTTTTTTTGGTCGTATAAATAGGTACGTGTTGGGCAATGTTTTAGAAAAAAAAATGAACTAGATTTATATCTATGTGTCCGCGCCATATCAACATCTAGTTACTACAAGAACGATTTAAATAATTTATTTGATTTATGTATTCATGTATTTTCGCTCAACGCGTACCAACGTAGAGGTAAAATCTAAACATTACTAGAATATATCCATTTGAAATATTTTGTAAATCGTCTTGTATAAGGAAAAACAGCTCCAATTCATTTGACGGCCTGTTGGTCTAGTAGTTAGTGACCCTGACTGCTATGCCGGAGGTCGTGGGTTCGATTCCCACCCAGGACAAATGTTTGTGTGATGAGCAACAATCATTTGTTCTGTGCCTGGGTGTAATTTATCTATAATATGTATGTATTTAGAAATATATAAGTATGTATATCAGCTGTTTAGTACCCATAACACAAGCTCTCAAGCTTAGCTTGGGACTAAATGGCGTTGTGTGTTAAGTTGTGGAATATTTATAAAAAAAAAAAAAAAAAAAATTCAAACAGATTTGAAGTAAAATAGTTTCCCTGTAATAAACACGAATTCAAAGGAAACGTTAAGATAACAAATGGCGCATCTAAAGTTACAACTGCAGACATAACTTTGTTCTTCACAGTTAATTTGAGAATTACTATGAAATACCAACTTACATTTGCAGACTCATCATCTACCTAGCCTGTTCCAAATCCCAACTAGACTGATGCCATTTTTTTAAGAATTATACATACAAAATAAACTCGCACCTTTTCCTCATGGTGAGAGACAGAAACTACAGTGCGCTGCTGCTGTGATTTTCCCAACCTTCTTTTGCTTTCATTAATTATTATTTTTAAACTAACATTTATTAATTTCTTGTTACAAAAATAAATAAACTGTAGGTTTGTAAGTAGGAACCTCAAAAGGTTACTCTAGAAGGATATACACTGTCCTTATTAGTCATATTTTTTCAGAAAGGTTAAGTGCGTATAACTTGGAACTTGTGTGTGAACTTAAACGAAGCAAAAGTAGTTTGTAAGAATTGTAACAGTTACAATTCTTACAAACTACTTTTGCTTCGTTGCCTAACGCGCCTAAAGAAGACAAACTAAATATTATTATTTTTTATTATTTGACCGACTCGTTCTCAAATTAAGCGGTACTTTAAAACTTTAAACTTAATTATTAAACTTTTTAGTTTCCGACCCATATACCCGGCTTCTTTTTTTGGGACGTCAACGTAAAAAATTAAGTAAATTATGTTTATCATATACGTTCTTAGTTTCAGCTAAAACTTGTCAAATGACAAGCTGGATAAACGTGGACTGGGAAGAAATTTGTCACCGACTGTCATAGCACCAAAGATGGCGCTGCAATTGAAAATTGTTTAAGAAAACGAATTTCCTCCATATTATTTTTTTAAGACAAAACGCAGAAAATGCAGAATTTCACATGATATTATTAATCCTTTAGCTTCTTCTTTATCGCGCAGGTTACGCTTACGCAGCTGGCCTTTTAGGAGGACATAGCGAACTGATCGTTGTTATATCCTTCCTCTCAGCATTCAGGCTTATTGTATTATATGTATAACTGTTTCCTCATCATCAGCCTTCCCTTTTCCTAACTACATTTGCGCAAATAAATCGAACCATTTCCTACAAAACTAAAAATCGATACGCGACTCCCTATCTGGACTCCACAACCCATTAGTGATTGGGTAACACAATAGCACTTGGTTAAACTAATTGTCAGACTTCTGGCTCTGGTTACCCGCAACGACTATCAAAGATCTACAAATGACAGCTGGATTGAACGGCTTACGCGACGTCCTGCGCGAAGCGGCGCGAAAAAAACACAGTCGAAATCTATTGAAGTGTCCTACGTAACAAAAGGCGCGTGAGGCGCGGTGCGGCGCGAAATGAAGCACGTTTTTCGGTGGCGGCAGTGCGAGGCGATTCGCGTGCATGCAGGACACAGCCGCCGCATCGCGCTCACCGCATCGCATTGAATTGGCGTTCACCGCTTCAAAATCGCGTTCGCTTTGAACCGCCTACGAAGGACGTAGCGTTACGCGACGTTCTACGTAGCGGTCACGCATTCGCTTTTAGATCGCTCACGCAGGATGTCGCGGTAGCGAAACTAGAAACGGTTTTGATGAGTAACATGGGTGACCATCGGCTGTTATAATTAAGCCGCAAGCCAAGTATACCTATTTCCTGCCTTTGTAAAATGCATTTATAATATTGTAGTATATTCAGGGAAGCCGTCAGTGTTCAAACAAGGAAAATGATATCAAATGCAGCGTGAATTCGTGACATAATATACTGTGTTTGTTTAAAATTATTTGTATAGATCGGAAAGTATATTGACGTAGGTACAGACGCCAGCACATCAAGTTACCCCAATGTGTCAAATTTTCCCAATTGAATATGAACCTTATTCTGTTTGGCATAAAGTTGAAAAACGATCAAAGAAATTTGACACATTGGGGTAACTTGACGTGCTGGCGTCTGTACATCTATACCAGCAGGCCTAGCCATATTACAAATTCTATTTCTATTATCGTAATCGATAAGGCGACAATAGAAAGAAAATGGCGTATATGGAATCAGCTGTTTGTCAACTGTCAAGTGTTAACGAGTAGAATTTGTAATATGGCTGAAAATGAAATACACTTGACAGTTGACAATCAGCTGATTCCATATACGCCATTTTCATTCTATAATAGAAATAGAATAGAAATAGATTTTGTAATATAGCTAGGCCTGCAGAATACAGTCTTTGATAATATGTATAGCGTTGAAATTGTTGGTCGTGCTTTCTCCTGGCCTGTTGGTCTAGCTGTTATTGGCCCTGACTGCTATGCTAGAGGTGAAAAATATTAATATTAATTGTTTCTGTGTCTAGATGTAATTTTTCTCAAAATATGAATGTATTTATAAATATAGGTAGTAGCAGACGTCACGCGGTTTCACCCGCGTATTTCCCGTTCCCATGGGAATACAGGGATAAAAAGTAGCCTATGTCACCTGGGGACAGTGTATCTTCCCAACGTTGAAAGATTTTTTCAGATCGGTCCAATAGTTTTGTAGCCTACTCAATGCAAACAAACAAACAGATTATTTCCTCTTTATAATATAGATAGTATAGGTAAGTATGTTTATCAGCTGTTTATTACTCATCATAAAACAAGCTCTGCGTAGCTTGGGACTAGACGGCGTTATGTGAAAGTTGACGAATTTAATTATGATTAAATAAATAAAACAACGTCGCTTCGACTCCATATTTTCCGTTGATTACGCATGATGAAGTCCTTAAAAATACTTTGATTTATTTCCAAAGGAAACAAGAAGAACTTTAGGAGTAAAGTCTGTTACGTAATGAATGGTGAAAAGTCTCGAAGCCTGTACAATGCGAGGGTGTGGGCGAGTGCCCGCATTGCGAGACCGTGGGAGTAAACCCGCATTGCTATCACGTGGGCGAATGCCAAGAAGAGCTTTAAGTTTCAACTTTTGATATTAATTTGATCCCGGTTAGAGGGGACATCGATAAGATTTTTTTGCTGGAAAATGTCAGTAAAAAAATGTGTCAAAAATATCGGGACGAAAAGACTATTTAAAACAAAGAGATTTAACATACTATAAGACACACAGACACACATAACAGACATGCGAAGAAACGACGTAGAAAATCTGTGATCCCATGTCTCACCAACGCCATCTAGCATAATATGTATGTCGTGGCGAACGATATTCAGAAATGAGAAGTTGTGAAGTTGATTACATTAGTACAGGGTCTATGGTAAACGCCGTGACGGCAGCTGTCATTGCATATGGCGCGAACGATGTCACGTGGATAGTCGTGTTGGGAAGCGGAAGCTAGGCAGAGCTGAGTTGGATTTGAGACACCAACGAAGACACTAGTCCAGTGCAAAACTGTCTGTTGACCTATCTGAGTTATGTTATGTGATTACTTTTATTAAAGTGAGGTTATTACTGCAATGAAGATTATTATTCAACGTTATGTACCTGGTACCACGAAACCCCTGATGTCGGCCCATACCGCTTAGCCATCGCTGACGCCGACATGTATAACAATATCAGAGCGGCAGCGTACTAAACTAGACTAATCGACTCGTGTGCACTAGGACACAAGTAGGTATCGAAAGTATTAAATGTCTTTGGTTTAAAATGATCACATTAACTAAGAAAATTAAACTTTTATCACAATTGGATAATGTACTAATATTTTACTGTCTTCATTGTGACACGTTCCACATTTTCGTACTCATTGCACATCTCATTGTAGAGAAAAAAAACTGAACTTAACTAGGTACCTATGGTGTATTTTTTTTTTTCGTATTTAGATAAATAATCAACATTATATGTATAAAAAAAATCTTCATCTTGACAGACAGTCGCATTTTTGACATAAAAGTCGTAGGTATACCAAAATAAAGGAACAAGTTATGAAATCCAAAAATGTTACTCAAATAATTGTTAAAATCAATTGTATTTTGAAAAAATAAATAAAGCCGAAGTGAATAACACTATTTACTATGCATATGAAAGTAAGTACGGTAATTATTTAAAAAAAGTGTATTTCTATAAGGAGTATCTTACATAATAGAAAAATACTTCTTTAGAATGCCGCGCAAGAAAATAGGACGAAGTTCAAAAAAAAATAAAAATAAACTCGACTGCAAAGGCAGTTAAAACTAAAAAAAAAAGCAGTGAGTCCAAAAAGGCTCCAATCTCAGCAGAATGTTAAAATTTCAAAAACAAAAAAACCGCAGCACTGGTAGATATGATGATGAATTAGATTTTTTGAGGCATTAAATCCGCCTATGTACATTTGTGCTTGAAGTATTAAGTAAATAAATAAATAAATCATTAGTGAAAAATCTGTCAGTCTCTCAAGCAGTATAGTTCACAGCGTATTAGTCGAGGGCGTTCAGTCACGATGTACGCAATGAAAACAAACCCGAATTAAAAATAGTGTTGATAAACAAAAGCCAACGAAAGGTCAATGACATCATAACCTCAAATAACTGTTATGACTAGAGTCAGAGTTGCCAGGATCTGACTTAACAAGAATGTTTCCAAAACCAGAATCCGTCCTTAACTAAATAAAGGGAGTTTTTGTTACCCTATAAAAAATCGAATAACTGAAACTAATGACTGAATTAAGACTTTCAGGATGCCTAGGTGTGGAGTACTGAAGAAAAATGCAGTTAATAGGAGACACAACTTATAATCTTTTTCTGACCACTTCTCACAACCGCTCGAGTCCCGCCTGTTCCACCAACCCCCAATTCCCGCCTCCGCGTCTCTTTTTTCTAATTTTTCGCGGTAAAAACCCGATGACTCTCTCCTGGCTTACGATTGGTTCGCCATCCCAATCGGAAACGTCCAACGACCAATCACAAAGTACAGTGTTGTCCGTGCAAAATATTCAAATCAAATAGTTACTGGCTTGGAAAGTAATCTATAAGTGTTTCAATTTAATTAAATAAAAGTATAAATTAGCGAACCCTAACACCTACTATGACAAAAAAAACCCTTAGTAAACAAATTGTTATAATATAACAAACAACAACAATATTCGTTGTCTGCCTAGCCTTTAAATTAAAAACTGGCGAGCCTAGTAGTCATAGAACTCGAGTTCGAATCCAAGGCACGCACCTGTTCCTATTCAGATCCATGTGTGTATTGTATAATTATCACTTGCTTAAAAAACGGTGAAGGGAAACATTGTAGGTAGGATAAGAAAAAGATTAATTAAGTACCTATATACTTCAAGTATAAAGACCTAATGTTTAAATATGTCGTGGAAAGCGATATTCTTGAACAATAAGTTGTGAAGTTGACTAACTTAGTACTGAGTCTATGGTGACTTGGCTGAATAGACCTATTTATTGTAGTGTCATACGTATTTTAAACGCTTGCTAATATTGCGGGTTGCTAATATTAAGCAACTGACCTTTCTGAATAAAATCACCAATAAGGTCTGTGTACGTCCTTCCACGGTGTCCCTTCCACCGGGAATACAAAACAAAAGGTATTTATAAGGCAGATCCCCCCGGCAGGCAGGCCTTATAAATACTTTTTGTTAATCTCCTTTCATTCATCCTCTCAACAAAAAACTATCAATGCTAACTATAAACAAATTCTATCATTTATTCAAGTTTTATGTCTCTTTTGCCACGCCTAATCAGTTCCATACATTAGAGCCTGTCAGAACACCATAATACTTATAGCTACATTATATTAGGTATTCCATTCTTATTCATAAAATAATGACTTGGGCAAAATTTTGAACAAGGATTGGAGATGATTTTGATGAAATTTGTTATTAGGTACCTACCTACAATAATTAATCAGTAAAATAACTGTACAAGTTGGCCATTAACACGAAAATCAATAAAATATATGATAGCAGATAAAAGTAATCTGTTTGCAATAAAAATGTTATCCATTAAGCTATACCAAACCCAAAATATTAATCATTTGAAAAGTTAAACTTATATAGACATAACTTAAGAGTATAGACCACCTAGTACAGTTTTAAAATCTTTAGAGAAAGACTGAGGTAACATTTTATTCTGCCTGATACAATCCACCTTTTAAATATACATACAAGATTGTAGATCCAACACCATGGGGCATAAATATCATAAATTATTTACAACATGGTCTCTATAAATATGTAAATATCTAAAGCAAAACTATCTGAATATCACTTTCATTGGTTTTCAAGACAGAATTCTTGAATGATAATGGCTATAATTTTAAATGAACAATGATTTTCGTTTATAGAACGAATGGGCTGAGATGTAACAAGAAAAAATGTAAAATGGGGAAAAATAATATTTTGAGTTCTATAGATGCGGTTACAAAACAACCACAGATAATAAACACGAGATTATGTGCATAACAAAGTAATGATTCTACTTAGGTAGGTACCCACATACCTAGAGACCTACTTGTTTTTTTTACAATGTTTATAAACGATAAAACGAAAGTCAGCCAAATTAGTAAGTTATAAAATAAATACCATTGCACAAACGTCTTGATTCCACGAATAAAAAATAACACAAAAAAACACGGAATAATTTAAGGTTATAATGATGAGGCAAATATCATAAATATGTGTTTTTAAGATAAAAATATATAAGGAATGTGGAAAATATGCTGTTATTTACCTGATAGTCTTGATTTTGTGCATGGCAGCGTGTTGCAGCCTGATATTTTTTTATTTAGTACGGGCAAAAACTGACAGCCTGTGGTGACATGACAGACTAGAATTTTTTGACGTTTCAAATGTGATCCGATGCGGGAAGTTTCGGGTGGTAAGGTAATTGAGATTCGCCTCAAGTATGGGTAAAATAGTCAAAATAATACAACAATACGTCGTAATTATTGTAATGATTAAAATAAAATAAATCTTACCCTCGTAAATAAAACATTTTTTAACGTTATAAAAAATAATAAAAACACCACAAAAACTAACTGAAAAGAATTATAAGTATATCCGTATTTATTTATTAATATAGGCACACCAACGACTTGTTTACAAAACATTTACAAGAATACATTGATGCAGGCATCCTGTGTAAAAAAGTCACTTAAAGGTATGGGAGCATTTACATTAGGTCACAATGATTAACAAATAATGATTGCTACACCTTATCTATTATTTGGTAACTTTTCACAATGTTAATAGGATCTTAAATAATTTCATAAACCAAGATAGAATCTTCATGGACCAAGGTCCACAAGTAGGCTCTACAAGTAGAGCTCAGAAAAATGTAATAAACCAAAATAAAGTGATGTGGCCAAACTTTATTCAACAGTTCCTTCGCCATCTATTAGCTGGAGTTCTGTATACATTTCATATTAAAAATTTATTTTCCCTCTTAAATTGTTTATCTTTATTTCTCTTTTAATTTATTTTTCTTTGTGTTCTTACAGTAATTTACGTCTGCTAACAGTTTGCTTTTATTATTTAACATAGTAATCTGTGGAAAATGTTGTGGGTAGTATATTTGTTAATTTTAATTTTAAGTTGTTTTAAGGTTGTGTATACTTAATATACTACTGTTTGTTATCCCAAATAAAATAAATAAATAAAAAAATAAATGAGGTATTCCATAAATTTTCTTAAATTTTGAGTGAAATAAAAAGTAGAAAACTCGGTTCTTTGACTTACATTTAATTTTAAACGACCAATTTAAAAAAAAAATGGTTATCTGTAAAATCGGTTTACGGACGATAGTTTAACGTGACAATGTCATAACAAAACATGCGCTCGCTCGTGAAGCTCTCGCTCCAATCGTAACGTTACACTGAGCCTAACAGTAACGTTAAAATGAGTCATACTTTTTAGTGCGTAGCCGGCGTTGATCAATTTATTAGACGTCAAAAAAAAAGTTTTCCCGCACTATGTTTTGGTATAAATGGGTAGGGGACACATGTCATGTAGAAATAAAAAAATCCAAGAATATAATATCCTAAACGTTTCCGGCTCATTTGGTGGTAAATATTATCCTAACTGTAAGAACCATGGGAATCATAAAAGTTAATTATTTGGTTACACAACTCCTTTTTACTTCGAATGAATCCGAATTTCTTTTTTTTCGAGAGTTATTCAAAACTCAATACAAAAACTTCCTAAAAGTGACCAGCCTCAAAACAAACTATCCCCACACATCCTTAGCGCAGATAATAATCAATGCGTCATTTTTAGCTACGTGTCGTGTATCGAAGTTAAACAATATGAAAAATAATCACAAAGTTATTTACGTCATAAATTAGCCATGGTATTTATAATGGATGACCTTGTTAACAGAAGATGGTGTAGGTATTTGCCGATGATTCATGTAATTAACATAATGCAATAACAATGTTGTTATTCTTTTTTTTAGCGTTGTTGGTAGGACACGGTAACTGAATTGGCAGAATGACATTTTTATAGCATTGTTTTATGTTACGGCACTGGCAATTATTTTAACGATTTTATTCTATTATCAATGCTATTCATTAACTAGTTATGCTTGCGCGTAACTTGACGTGAAGAGAGGAATAAACTGATAAAATGATGTACCTACCTAGTAAAATTATGCGACATTTTTATTTTTAAACTTTTTCATTAACATAAATTACACAGCGGTCGGATGTATTCATTTTTATCTAAGATAAGAAGTTTTGTAGATAATAATAAACACACAAAACTGTCGGTGGCAATGTGATATGAAATTAAGACTGATTGGGGTACAAAAATACGCGGAATTCAGTTTTAATTTATTTTACGCCTCGTCGCTGTTTAGATTTTTAAAACCAACTAAACTTTTTGAAGCCAAACTGCTATTTGATTTAGTTACATTTAAGAAAAAGATAGTTTGATAAGATTGTTGATTTGTTTTTAGAAGATTATTTTTGTTATTTTTTCTCGTCCGTTTTGATGGAGATGGCATGATCATGTCTGATCAAATCTCCTTATAATCAATAAAGAATAAAAAAAAAACCAACTAGTTACCTACAAGTTAAATTAAATATTTTCTTGCGGTATTTACGCATCGTAAGTAGGTAGGTAGGTACGTACGTACAACTGCTATGAAATAATGAAAATAGTTTTTACAGTCTTGCCTGCCCGCTTAAATATATTATCAAGCATGAGCAACTTACTATACGATTGTACAAAAGCAAACGTAAGCTATTAGGTAGAATCTAAGAGTAACCTATGATAATATTACTTTCCTCTATGAACCTACAGAAAGTACAAACAAAAGTTATAGGTAGGTACAGATTGGCAAAAAAGAGTGTACATGTCAACATTTAAACAATTTTTTTCAAGTTCATTTACCTTCGGCAAAGAGATTTAAAATACTATTCAGTGACGAGGGTGACGAGAATATAATAAATTCATAAATTGGGCAATCGGGCTGCATGTTTGACCTTGATCTGTCCTATAACAAAAAAATATATTTAATCTATGCCTAGGACACACGGTTCGGTTACAATAACAAGTTATGTCATACAATAATGAACTATTATTTTTAATTAATTTCACCTTTATCTGATCTTGTGCATAAAATGTTTAAAATAAAGTAATACATAAATCGACTAATACTTTCCTAATTTCAGTGATTTCCAGGTTAAATGTCTCATCTTTAGTTACGGTTTCAGATCAGTTTGCTATTGGTCTAGCCTAGTAGCTGTCATTGGTTGATTGGTTGTCAATGTCAGAATATTAATAATAAAGTTTTGCGTCTCGCTCGACTCGATATTCTCGACTGATCGTGCATGTGATGTAAAAACGTGAAATATAACTGAAAATAGATGTAATGTTCAGTTCAAAACCACAATAATGTCTACGGACGAGCACCACGAGGAAGTGGTGGAAGTGTTAGACGAAGATTTCATGGACAATTATTGCGCGGACATAGAAACTACATGTTCTATTTGTCAAGCAGAGTTCTTGGATCCCGAAGATTTAACCGTACATTTACACCAGATACATAATATTAAAAGCGCTGATTCGAAGCAGTGCGTGTTCTGCTCCCAAAAGTACACGGATTTGGATGATTTTGCCCAACATTTCCGAGATAATCACCTCATTAGTTTATTTTATTGTCAACACTGCTTGCGGGCGTTTTCTGATGAATATGATCATAGGCAGCACGAAAAAAAACACAAGCGCAGTACTAAGACTGCATATTGCTGCGCCCAGTGCCCTGAGAAGTTTGGGAACGTCCGTGACCTGAGAAAACACGACTTTGAGCATCGTAACAATAATGACGACGGAATAATGATACAGCACTATCTTCCATATTTATCGGCAGTTTTATGTGTAAAAGCTGAGACCGTTCTACTCTCTCTAAACACCGACACAGTCTACATCTGCGTAACCTGCAATTATTTCACGTCAAACATAAGGCATTTTATTGATCATTCTAAAATAAAGCAGTGTAAATCTTATGTTTGCGAATATTGCTCTAACGTATACAAGAAGAGGTACTTGATGAATCTACACATTGCCAAGTACTGCGGGAAGTCGTCCAGGTGTCGGATAATGGAGTGCCCCGATTGTAAGCTTATGTTCAATAAGATTAAGTTCAAAGAACACAAGAAGATGTGTAAGGTTATAAAATGTTACACATGTAACATTAACTTTGATACGATGTACGCACTGTCTGAACATCAGTCTAGAGAACATCCTCTTTCCGTAGAACTAAAGGCATGCACATTTTGTTGGAAACAGTGTGTTGGGACCTTAGCTTTGCAGAAACATATAGACAGATCACATAAGGACCAACTACACTTGTACAAATACATGTGTGTTTATTGTAAAACTCCATTTCAGCACCCACAAAAACTATTTGGACATTTCTTTACTAAACACAAGGCTATTGATCCGTATACATGCAAGATTTGCTCCAAAAAATTCAAAATACGAAAGAGATTCACTCTCCACATCAAACTAGAGCACAAAAGTGTCGGTTTCGTTGAATTTGATGAGAATTACAATGTTTTTTTCAGCGATAAGAAATCTGAGAATCCATTTATTCCTAAAAGCTTGTATGATACCAAGGAAAAGAGAGATGAAGCTCTTGGCAAGACAGAGGATGCTGATATGAGTCTTTTGAATATGAACTCGGAGATGAGTGTTACGGAGACTGAAGGGAACATGACTGAGGTTGATGCAGCTCCGAAGCAAAGCTTGAAACGAAAGCGAGTTCCAAAGGTTCGAAAGCAAATTACAGAGACAATCACTGTGGAGTCCTCAGATGATGAATCTCTTCTAGTAGTTAAGAAAAGGGTTATGAAACAACAGAAGCTGATCAAACTACCAAAAGGTCCAGGCAAGTGGAAACAGCGACAGGTGGTTAACAATCGAAAGAGGTTCACATGTAACGTTTGCAACAAATATTGTTACACATATCAGAATTATAATCACCATGTTGCCTTGCATTCAAAGAGGCAGTACAAAAAGTGCATCAAGTGTTCGAAAGTTTTTAGAAGCAAAGATAAATTGAATGAGCACATAGCGATGCAGCATTCCTCATCAAAACTGACGGACACACTCAAATATATGTTGGAGAAGCGAAAAAAAGGCGAGAGAATTGTTGACGATTTGCCAATGTCTGAAAAGTTTAGGAGAACAATAAAAAAAGTTGAATTCGAGAAAATTCAATCGTCCGCTAAAATCAAGGAGGTGAACAACAGTCTGTCCGTTCAAAAGTTCATTGAAAATTTTACTCCTGAGGAGAGTAAGATGGACACTATAGTCATTCACTCTGTAACTGTAGAAGTTGTAGAGGGAATACAGAAAGAACCCACCATTAAAATGACAAAATTTGAATCAAAACCCGTAAATACAACTTTAAAATTATCGCTGCCAGTGAAGTTCAAAACAAGTCAGTGCGACAAGGCACCGGCTACCATCAAAATTGTACATTCATTACCTATAGCTCAGGAAGATAGCCAAGAAAATGATTACAATGATGACGAAAATGACGATTTTGTTGACCGTAATGAATCTATACCGGAAGTTGCAGAAGAGGTTATGTTAGAGGGAACAGAAGAAACTCCAAAAGTATCCCATATTCCTCATAAAATTGTGATACCTAAGCTACCAGCAGAGTACAAAGACTTGACGATCGCTCATTTGCTACCGCAAGCACCGTTCTACAAGATTGTCAAAGTAAACCAGGTCCTGAACAGCCAAGGTGATCAATTGACAGGCCAAAGTAATAGTAAAGTGGATCTAAAACTGCCCGATGGCACAAAATTGGTTAATACTAATCCTCTAGCACACCTATTGGGTAACACGTCTATTGAAAAAGTTATGGAACCAATGAAAAATAAGTATTACAAATCAAAGGTGCGGGATTTTCAAGGCATGTTGGCGGAAGCTCTTAGTAACTTGGATAAGCCGAGTGTTAAAAAGAAAAAACTGTAAACAGCTATGTGCGATTTTATAGAAAATTAAGAAAATTTGTTAGTTGAGTAATCAATAGGTCTCAGAACAAAGACTTTCAATACCTATAGACCGGACATCACAAACAAAATTTTCGTCCGAAACTGGGGTCCCGTTGGACACAAATCTTGGACAACGTCTTTTTAGTATGCTCCGTTGCCGCTCCAATATTCATTTATTATTCTAGATGGCGTTGCATGTCCGCTCTATATTATTTTAAATCTCTGCCTCAGAATAACGAGAAAAATTGTGGAGTCATATTTGAGTAAACTAAAATGTGTTGCACGAAATACAACGACAGGCAAAATAAAATTTTTACTTGTGCCTAAGCTGTTGTTAGGGGCTGCATGGTCAATCGTGATTGCGTCGCACCCCGCACGGGGAGATGCGGTGTGAGTGTGTTAACGGCGCGTTCACGTCTTTGGTCCCGCACGGAGATGCGGTGTGAGTGTGTTAACGGCGCGTTCACGTCTTTGGTCCCGCACGGAGATGCGGTGTGAGTGTGTTAACGGCGCGTTCACGTCTTTGGTCCCGCACGGAGATGCGGTGTGAGTGTGTTAACGGCGCGTTCACGTCTTTGGTTCCGCACGGAGATGCGGTGTGAGTGTGTTAACGGTGCGTTCACGTCTTTGGTTCCGCACGGAGATGCGGTGTGAGTGTGTTAACGGCGCGTTCACGTCTTTGGTCCCGCACGGAGATGCGGTGTGAGTGTGTTAACGGCGTGTTCACGTCTTTGGGTCAGCACGGAAATGCGGTGTGAGTGTGTTAACGACGTGTTCACGTCTTTAGTCCCGCACGGAGATGCGGTGTGAGTGTGTTAACGGCGCGTTCACGTCTTTGGTCCCGCACGGAGATGCGGTGTGAGTGTGTTAACGGCGCGTTCACGTCTTTGGTCCCGCACGGAGATGCGGTGTGAGTGTGTTAACGGCGTGTTCACGTCTTTAGTCCCGCACGGAGGGGTAAATATTCGAGCGTTTCAACCGCCGTCATTACCATACTCTAAAAGTCAAGGGAAGATAACGTATTTAGTGGAATATTTCATACATTTCCAGATTCTGGATTCTGGATTCTGGATTTACAGATTCTGAGAATCACTGAAATATTGCATTTAATATATGACTCTTTCAACATTTGAAGATGGCAATGACGGCGTTTGAAACGATCGAATATTTATCCGGAGATGTGGCGTGAGTATGTTACCGGCGCGTTCACGTCTTCGGTCGAGCGTCGAGCGGCGCGGCGAGCGGTGCGGCTTCGGTGAGCGGTGCGTTTCGCACGCCACGTACCCTCAGTAGCGGTTTATAATGTTTTTATATTTACGGTGGGGATGTTTTGACATCCATATCTATTTAAAATCTCTGTATCCATTACCGCCACAAAATCGTTTAAAAATAAAATTATTGTTTCTGCCTTCATCGCTGAGTACGTACACCGCTGTCTGCGCCGCTCTGTTGCGTGGCGTTATACTCATTCGCTAGCACTTTTGTTTCTGCCGCTCGCCGCTCTGTGGCGTTTCGCTCGGAAAAAACCGCGCTGAAAACGCTGTGAGGGGCGAGTCGTGGCGATATTACCGCTCGCCGCCCACGATTAGCAAGGTCGTGTCGGTAACGGGCCGACTCTACGGTTTTTGTATGCAAATCAAAATTCTAACCGCCTAATCATCCCGATATTTTTGACGTTCGCGCTGTGTATTTATACTACTCTACACTGTCTCGTATTGTAAACTTTAATTTAAGTAACGTAAAGTCGGAAGTCGTACTTGCGAACTTAAGAAAGCTCCTTGAGTGTACTTGAGACGTGTTTTTGACTGTATGTAATAAAAATTAAGTTAAATATTCAATGTCATCAGAAATTCTTGTGATACAAGTCTGACTCTGAACTGCACTGTAATCTACTCACTGAATTAAATTAAATCAATTTTTTAATCATAAATGTTGTTTATTATTTCACCTACGACTTTTTCCGCGTGCTTCGTAGGTATTCTTTTCCCTTCGAACTTTAACATGGTGAATGCCAGACCACCAGACAATAGAAATTCAATTGTTCGCCCGGCGTGATACACATACATACATACATAAACTCAGTCTTTTTCCCATGGGGGTAGGCAGAAACTACAGAGCGCCATATGTTTTGCTTCGTTTTCATTCATACATGTTGTCATACACACACGCCGGTTGCGAGTACTACGCACCTGACCCTTCTGAAGAACCTCACCAATAAGGTCTATGTATGTCCTTCTAGGGCGTCTCTCCCGGCATTGCCACGCATCACGCTGCTTTTTGCGTGTCTCTGAACTGAAATGAACGCTCGTGGATGCATTTTCTGTGTGTTGGACTGTGCGTGTTTTCCATACAAACGGAGATACTTACAAGCAACGGAAGAACACGCATCCACGCGCTACGCTGCATCATGCGGGGCAGTGTGAGAATCGCCTTAGTCGCCTTTCATTCATCCTTTCAACGTGACTAAACCATCTAAGCATACTCTTTTAAATTTTTGTTACTACACCTTCTTTTAACCACAACGTTGCTTTATCACATCATTCCTCAATCTGTCATTCATAGTTACACCACACATACTTCGGAAGGAACGCATTTCTGCAGCATTTATTCAACTTTCATGTCTCTTTTGCCAGGCCCAACATTCACTTCCATAAGTTACTGTAGGCACCAGCACACCATTGTGAACAGCCAGTCGTGCCTTTTCGGACATCGACTGGCTGGTCACAACACCATGTATAGCGCCATTCATTTGATTTCCCGCATTCACTCTATCCTATTTATAAATTTAAATTACGCCGATGCACGATGCGCGGGCAAAAAATGGCTTAAGAGTAAAAATACCAAAACAGATATTAATTTAAAATAATCTTTATTTAATTGAAAACCGTTCACTTAATTTTAATGTCTTAAAAAATATTAACAATTATTATTACAATACTAGAAATATTTGGAGTCCGAACGATGTTCACGTTCAATATCGAAGCAATAAAAACATAACCTCTCTTTCTGGCACAGTCGGGTAAAAAACTAAAAACGTATTGACTCGAGAAGATCCGTTTGAACTCTTACAAAAACAATGTCTTATTTTTAAATAATCTTAGTTTATGGGTCGCCCATATTAATCACGTAATGTTTTTTAACGATTTCAACCCAGCAAAAACAAAGGGCGAAGGGCGGGCGTTTTAGGGGACTGTCTTATCTAATTTTTGGATCCTCAGCATAATTTAAGCTTTTGACCGTTAGAGCGTAAACGCATCGGCGTCCCTCCCACACCAAACCCAAATTCAGCGCAAATACCTACAAAAAAAAAGGGTTTTTCGATTCCCACCCAGGACAAATGTTTGTGTGATGGGCACGATCATTTGTTCTGTGTCTGGGTGTAATTTATCTATAATATGTATGTATTTAGAAATATATAAGTATGTTTATCAGCTGTTTAGTACCCAAAACACAAGCTCTCAAGCTTAACTTGGGACTAAATGGCGTTGTATGAAAAGTTGTGGAATATTTATTATTATTATCTCTCCTTCCATCCAAAAATGAATTCTTATTAAAGAGTCCTACATTAAAAATAACCACATAACGCCTGTAATCCCCGAAGGGCTAGGCATAGGTGTACCAAGGTGCGCCAGTTACGTTTAAGTCCCATGTAATAGGGGGCGAGCCTATTGCCATCAATCGGGCACAAATACAGACTCCGGGCTGCTACTGAGAAATTCCAAATAGAAAAACACAATAACATATTTGCCCGACCCGGGGATCGAACCAGAGACCTTCACGCTCAGCAGTAGCGCTTGCGACCACTAGACCAACGAGGTGATCAATCGACAAAGAAATCTAAAGAATTTCATTAAAAGACTAGCAGACGTCCCGCGGTATCACCCGCGTAGGTCCCGTTCCCGTGTGAATACAGAAATAAAAAGTAAAGTAAAAGTAAGTGTGTTAATCAAGTCAGCGAACTCCATACAAAATTTTATTAAAATCCATTCAGTAGTTTTTACGTGAAAGAGTAACAAACATCCTTCCATCCTCACAAACTTTCGCGTTTATAACATTAAATAGGATTTGCGATATTCGTAAAAAAGTGGTGGATATACAGCTATCTTTCTTGTAACACTAAACATTGACTTTCTTTAAACCTTTAACCGCCTAACGCTGGATATTAATAATCTATCTCGGTTGCTATCTTGATCCCGATCTTTGTCTGTAACCAATCAACGACCGAATTCGCCTATCCGAGTCTTAAAGATGTCCAATCAGAAGCAGCCGTCAAAAACAAAGGATCGGGATTTGGATTGAGATAGAATATTAATATCGGGCGTAAGTCGGATTTACCCGACAACTATTTTCGGGCCCATTCCGCCCGAATCGTATATAGGGTGACTGGTAATTAGTGACCGATACTTAAACACGTGATTGTACTCATGGATGCAAATAACTTTCCCAAAGAAACTTTTTTTTTATACACAATAACCTATAACACTATAAAATAACTAAATAATAATAATAATAAAATTTATTTCAGACCATAAGTCCATAAAACACACATTACAACGTTATACATAATACATAAATAAATACATGAGAACACATAAAAATATACTAAACAAATTATTTTAAATACTGGAATGACGCACGATGAGTGGTCATCCAATGCCACATTATTGGACTGTCTGTCCTGTCGGCTACTACTGCCATTAAGCTGTTGAAACTGTCGCGCACTCGCCGCATCAGGGATGCTATACGTGTCCGCATCAGTGCGTAAAAATCTGGCACGCCATTATCCGCGAACATCCCCGACTAAAGCGCTGTTTGTAATTACAACGCGCGCGCTGTGATCTATCAGCTGTTAGTCTGACCTCGGGAAGGGCAAAATCTACTAGTAGTAGCGTCACACGCTCCCCCGCCACCCCCACCGCTCCCGTTGTGCAGTACTGACGTATTTATTTTGAGTTTAATTAATTGAAAGTTAATGAGTATAAAAAAACGTTTCTTTGGGAAAGTTATTTGCACCCATGAGTACAATCACGTGTTTAAGTATCGGTCACTAATTACCAGTCACCCTATATACGACAAAAAAACCTGTTCGTCCAATTTTATTTCCTTTGCAGACTTTGCCCTGCATCGTGAGACTCGCATAATAAATGAATACAATCCTATGTCTGAACTTTAAAAGAGACCATGACCCCTGAGTTTCTTTCGGCATTTCTTCTCAGGGTTCAGTCACTTTGGAAATGCCATTTATAGTACGTTCGCGTTAAGAATGCAGTAAAGTCGTCATTATCCGTCGGCCTAGCCCGGCCCCCTAACCACCAATCAAATCTTTTCAAATTCATTTTTATAAATTCATTAAACTTAAACTTTTAAAATATAATTTGTTTGAATTTAACACCACTGTGGAATACACCTTTATCTTGCAGTTGCACTGCATTTTTACTGCATTCATAACGCGAACGAACTATAGTGCCATATAATTAAAAAAAAAAATGACATGTAAAAGTGTCTGGGAAGATCTTCTTATAGAAATAAATATCATTTCATTTCATTTATGTCTTGGTTGTACAGTCGCCAGCACGTCAAGTTACCCCAATGAGTCAAATTTTCCCAATTGAATATGAACCTTATTCTGTTTAACATAAAGTTGAAAAACGATCAAAGAAATTTGACACATTGGGGTAACTTGATGTGCTGGCGTCTGTACTTTACATTCAACTCAAAAATAGGTTAATTCAGACAACATGATAAATGTATTGACGATTTATGAGTTCGGCGCTGGGGGCACGACGTTCGATATAAAATCAGGCGGTTAAAAGGTTAAATTTAGGCCGTAAATGATGTTTGATTTATTTTAAATATTATTTTACGATGCTCTAACAACTTTTGTATTTTGCTTTTTTTTATAGCTATAAGCACAAAAAAACTTATGTCGGATAACTGATTCGTTTTACGGTTCTATGGCTCTCCTGCATGCGTAGCATGAACACATTGAACACCGAAGAAACGGCTTTTGTCTACAGACGAATCGGCAAAGTGACAGATTATATAGACAGGAACCTCAATCTGTCAAATTTCTTTCAATACACCTGCCTGCGTAGCATGAACACTTAATTTCTTTTCTTCCGAGACACGACAAAGACCGTTCCTTCGGTGATCATGCTACGCGTGCTGAAAAGTCGTATTTTCGTGGATACACCCTTTGGGCCTAAAGGTATCGATTTGCTCGCTGCATAAAAAATATCCTGTACGTGTAAGATATTTCTTCTACGCAGTAATTATGTTTCTTGTCTAATTTTTATTCCTAGTTACATTTTGTTGTTGTTGCACTAGCTGGCAACAGCGCGCGAGGATGTAGGACTCGGCGCCATCACGCCGCAGCTTTCCGCAGCGCGAGTCGCTAGCAGTGTGCTTATCTGTGGATGAAAATTTATTTATTTATTTATTTATCATTATGAGGAACAATGTCGTGATGGCCCAAAGGTTACCTTATGGCTAGCTGCGTGCGTGGTGTCGGGCGGCAGCTTGAGCGCGCGCAGCAGTGCGGCGAGGTGCGCGGGCGGCTGATAAGGCTTACCTTATGGCTAGCTGCGTGTGTAGTGTCGGGCGGCAGCTTGAGCGCGCGCAGCAGTGCGGCGAGGTGCGCGGGCGGCTGATAAGGCTTACCTTATGGCTAGCTGCGTGCGTGGTGTCGGGCGGCAGCTTGAGCGCGCGCAGCAGTGCGGCGAGGTGCGCGGGCGGCTGATAAGGCTTACCTTATGGCTAGCTGCGTGTGTAGTGTCGGGCGGCAGCTTGAGCGCGCGCAGCAGTGCGGCGAGGTGCGCGGGCGGCTGATAAGGCTTACCTTATGGCTAGCTGCGTGTGTAGTGTCGGGCGGCAGCTTGAGCGCGCGCAGCAGTGCGGCGAGGTGCGCGGGCGGCTGATAAGGCTTACCTTATGGCTAGCTGCGTGTGTAGTGTCGGGCGGCAGCTTGAGCGCGCGCAGCAGTGCGGCGAGGTGCGCGGGCGGCTGATAAGGCTTACCTTATGGCTAGCTGCGTGTGTAGTGTCGGGCGGCAGCTTGAGCGCGCGCAGCAGTGCGGCGAGGTGCGCGGGCGGCTGATAAGGCTTACCTTATGGCTAGCTGCGTGTGTAGTGTCGGGCGGCAGCTTGAGCGCGCGCAGCAGTGCGGCGAGGTGCGCGGGCGGCTGATAAGGCTTACCTTATGGCTAGCTGCGTGTGTAGTGTCGGGCGGCAGCTTGAGCGCGCGCAGCAGTGCGGCGAGGTGCGCGGGCGGCTGATAAGGCTTACCTTATGGCTAGCTGCGTGTGTAGTGTCGGGCGGCAGCTTGAGCGCGCGCAGCAGTGCGGCGAGGTGCGCGGGCGGCTGATAAGGCTTACCTTATGGCTAGCTGCGTGTGTAGTGTCGGGCGGCAGCTTGAGCGCGCGCAGCAGTGCGGCGAGGTGCGCGGGCGGCTGATAAGGCTTACCTTATGGCTAGCTGCGTGTGTAGTGTCGGGCGGCAGCTTGAGCGCGCGCAGCAGTGCGGCGAGGTGCGCGGGCGGCTGATAAGGCTTACCTTATGGCTAGCTGCGTGTGTAGTGTCGGGCGGCAGCTTGAGCGCGCGCAGCAGTGCGGCGAGGTGCGCGGGCGGCTGATAAGGCTTACCTTATGGCTAGCTGCGTGTGTAGTGTCGGGCGGCAGCTTGAGCGCGCGCAGCAGTGCGGCGAGGTGCGCGGGCGGCTGATAAGGCTTACCTTATGGCTAGCTGCGTGTGTAGTGTCGGGCGGCAGCTTGAGCGCGCGCAGCAGTGCGGCGAGGTGCGCGGGCGGCTGATAAGGCTTACCTTATGGCTAGCTGCGTGTGTAGTGTCGGGCGGCAGCTTGAGCGCGCGCAGCAGTGCGGCGAGGTGCGCGGGCGGCTGATAAGGCTTACCTTATGGCTAGCTGCGTGTGTAGTGTCGGGCGGCAGCTTGAGCGCGCGCAGCAGTGCGGCGAGGTGCGCGGGCGGCTGATAAGGCTTACCTTATGGCTAGCTGCGTGTGTAGTGTCGGGCGGCAGCTTGAGCGCGCGCAGCAGTGCGGCGAGGTGCGCGGGCGGCTGATAAGGCTTACCTTATGGCTAGCTGCGTGTGTAGTGTCGGGCGGCAGCTTGAGCGCGCGCAGCAGTGCGGCGAGGTGCGCGGGCGGCTGATAAGGCTTACCTTATGGCTAGCTGCGTGTGTAGTGTCGGGCGGCAGCTTGAGCGCGCGCAGCAGTGCGGCGAGGTGCGCGGGCGGCTGATAAGGCTTACCTTATGGCTAGCTGCGTGTGTAGTGTCGGGCGGCAGCTTGAGCGCGCGCAGCAGTGCGGCGAGGTGCGCGGGCGGCTGATAAGGCTTACCTTATGGCTAGCTGCGTGTGTAGTGTCGGGCGGCAGCTTGAGCGCGCGCAGCAGTGCGGCGAGGTGCGCGGGCGGCTGATAAGGCTTACCTTATGGCTAGCTGCGTGTGTAGTGTCGGGCGGCAGCTTGAGCGCGCGCAGCAGTGCGGCGAGGTGCGCGGGCGGCTGATAAGGCTTACCTTATGGCTAGCTGCGTGTGTAGTGTCGGGCGGCAGCTTGAGCGCGCGCAGCAGTGCGGCGAGGTGCGCGGGCGGCTGATAAGGCTTACCTTATGGCTAGCTGCGTGTGTAGTGTCGGGCGGCAGCTTGAGCGCGCGCAGCAGTGCGGCGAGGTGCGCGGGCGGCTGATAAGGCTTACCTTATGGCTAGCTGCGTGTGTAGTGTCGGGCGGCAGCTTGAGCGCGCGCAGCAGTGCGGCGAGGTGCGCGGGCGGCTGATAAGGCTTACCTTATGGCTAGCTGCGTGTGTAGTGTCGGGCGGCAGCTTGAGCGCGCGCAGCAGTGCGGCGAGGTGCGCGGGCGGCTGATAAGGCTTACCTTATGGCTAGCTGCGTGTGTAGTGTCGGGCGGCAGCTTGAGCGCGCGCAGCAGTGCGGCGAGGTGCGCGGGCGGCTGATAAGGCTTACCTTATGGCTAGCTGCGTGTGTAGTGTCGGGCGGCAGCTTGAGCGCGCGCAGCAGTGCGGCGAGGTGCGCGGGCGGCTGATAAGGCTTACCTTATGGCTAGCTGCGTGTGTAGTGTCGGGCGGCAGCTTGAGCGCGCGCAGCAGTGCGGCGAGGTGCGCGGGCGGCTGATAAGGCTTACCTTATGGCTAGCTGCGTGTGTAGTGTCGGGCGGCAGCTTGAGCGCGCGCAGCAGTGCGGCGAGGTGCGCGGGCGGCTGATAAGGCTTACCTTATGGCTAGCTGCGTGTGTAGTGTCGGGCGGCAGCTTGAGCGCGCGCAGCAGTGCGGCGAGGTGCGCGGGCGGCTGATAAGGCTTACCTTATGGCTAGCTGCGTGTGTAGTGTCGGGCGGCAGCTTGAGCGCGCGCAGCAGTGCGGCGAGGTGCGCGGGCGGCTGATAAGGCTTACCTTATGGCTAGCTGCGTGTGTAGTGTCGGGCGGCAGCTTGAGCGCGCGCAGCAGTGCGGCGAGGTGCGCGGGCGGCTGATAAGGCTTACCTTATGGCTAGCTGCGTGTGTAGTGTCGGGCGGCAGCTTGAGCGCGCGCAGCAGTGCGGCGAGGTGCGCGGGCGGCTCTCCCGCCGCCAGCGTGCACTGCACCAGCCGCGCGCCCATCTCTGTGCGGGCGAAGCGCACGCCCACGCTCCTGCGGGCGAGGATTACATTACTACCCGATTCAGTATAACACAACCCGAATCAAAGCAGCGTCAGCGTCAGACAGCATCACCTGTCTGGCATGAATGCTGAAATGGACCTTTTTGGCGCAGCCGTGAGGCACACAGCACATAATGTGTTCCTGCTATTGTATATTTTCTATTTGTACAGTGCAAAGCACACACAAATTTGACATCGTTTTGTCAGAACTTTACATGCTACGTGCGGTCTATACTTTAGTACACAATTATCATTCAAATCGCGTGCACTCATCATCATACAATTAAATTCTTTTATTACGTACTCTTGCGTATTAATCGAACTACTATCATTAAAAGGTGTAAAGACCCTACACTATTGTTTTATAAATTATTGTGTGTATGTGTGTTTTGATGACTGATGTCAAATAAATATTTTTCATTCTTTCTTTCTTTCTTTCTTTTCTTTCAAAATGGAGAGTAATGAGTTTGACTACAGTAGATAAATAAATAAATATTCCACAACTTTTACACAACGCCATTTAGTCCCAAGTTAGGCTTGAGAGCTTGTGTAATGGGTACTAAATAACTGATAAACATACTTATATATTTCTAAATACATACATATTATAGATAAATTACACCAAGGCACAGAACAAATAATCGTGCTCATCACACAAACATTTGTCCTAGGTGGGAATCGAACCCACAATCTCCATAGCAGTCTGGGTCACTCACAACTTAACCTTCAATCCTAAGAGCTTGGTAACCTTCCGATATCCATAATGAGAGATCAGCCTGTATTCCTCATATTTCTCTCAAAAAGTGTGACGTACTTAAAGCATTGTTGTCCTTGGATCTAAATAAAGGGCCTGGTCCTAATGGTCTCCCACCTACATTCTTTAAGCACACGGCACAACAAATCTGTCTTCCGCTCCACATCCTGTTCAACAAATGTTTAAGTGAAGGGGTATTTCCATCCATATGGAAAAGAGACTTTATTACTCCCATCTACAAAAGTGGAGATAAAGCCAACATTGAAAATTATCGACCTATTTCTATTCTGTCCACCTTGTCTAAGCTTCTTGAGAATTAGTACACAGTAACTTGTTTCCACACCTGAGTCATCTCATTATTCCCGAACAGCATGGCTCTGTTCATTCGCGATCTACCAGTACAAACTTAATGATTTTTACACAATTTTTATTTGAAAATATGGATAAAGGCACGCAGGTCGATGCTGTATACAGGGTGTAACGGAAAGGGTATATACATCCGAAGGGCACGGATTCTCTTGGTGATAAGAAACGACATGGCAACATTTTTATACATATACATACATAATTGTAAAGTTGAGCCCGCCCGCGCCGTCGCGCCTTCGGCGGTTAGGCAGAGCCCGATAGGTCTGTACTAGGCGCGCAGAACCCGAGATAGATATACTTGAACCTTGCCGGACAGGATTATGACCCTCATAGTGCGGTGACACGTTTGTTATGATTTTGCATTTAATAAACTGTCGATATTAAATAATATCGTGAAGTTTCAAAGTTATTAGTTGGGAGCTGAAATTTTGAGGAAAGACTCGTTATTAAATACTCTATTCACCCTGTTTGTATGTATATACCCTTTCCGTTACACCCTGTATACTGATTTTCGGTAGGCCTTCGACAAGGTGGACCACAAACTACTTTTAGACAAAATTGCCTTCAACGGGATTAGAGGGAATCTGCTCAGATGGTTTGTATCGTACATATTCAATAGAACACAGAAAGTTGTCATCAATGGATACGAGTCCGATTACACAGTTGTTGAATCCGGTGTACCCCAAGGTTCAGTCTTGGGTCCTTTATTGTTTATCTTGTTCATTAATGACATAAAGTCCTGTATAGTTAACTCTAAATTCCTCATGTACGCCGATGACATCAATTTTTTTAAGTCCTGTACAAGTATGCAGGACTGCTTGCTATTACAAGATGATCTATGCCGACTTTCGCAATATTGTATTGATAATAAACTCTATCTCAGTTTACCAAAATGTCATTATATTTCTTTTACCAAAAATAAAACAAGTATTAAATTTCCCTATACACTAAATGACATAAACTTGAATAAAACTGATTGCACGCATGATCTTGGCGTACTACTTGATAGTAAGTTACATTTTGACATCCATATTGACAACATTATTAATTCTTTTCAGATGTTTAGTTTTATAATGCGGTCTTGTAAAGAATTTAAAAAGACTTCTACTTTCCTCTTCTTGTATAAAACTTTAGTCCGTTCCCAGTTGGAATACGCGGTGCTCATTTGGAGCCCATTTTACGAAAAATATAAGCACAGGCTAGAAATGGTACAAAAAAAAATTCTTCGCACTACACATTATAAGTGTTACCACACCAAAATTTCCTATGCGGATCTGATGAAACAGTACAACGTATTGAGCTTGGAGCACAGGCGTTCACTGCTAATGGTTATGATGTTGTATGGCATATGCAACAATAGGTTTAATTGTATGGAACTCACAAATAAACTATGTTATGTACCTAGGACTGTTCATCGGCGAGAAGTGCGAGCAACCCGCTTGTTCTACACAGAGAAGTGCAGAACAAATGCTGGGGAGAGAGCTCCACTCCGTCGATTATTAGAAACGTACAACTCACATTTTATAAATTTAGATATTTTCGCTCTTAGTAGGCACAAATTTAGAAAAATTGCTGCTGAATTACTTTCTGGTCATCCTTAACGATGACTGCTTCTTGCTGATTATTTTGTGATCTTGCTTGCTGACTACAAACTGGACGAAGAGCGCTGTCTAGAGTTGATTTGTGATATCTTTCAGGTTTATTTTTATTTTATTATCACTATCCCTTTTCTGTACACGTCCGTTTCCTTATTTCTTTTAAATTGATGTTATTCAGTGGACAATATTGTGGGTTATGCGTTTGTTAACTTTTAGACCTAAGCTAACTATTAATATTGTAACGTGTAACTGTTTTTTGTCCCAAATAAATAAATAAAATAACACAAGCTCTCAAGCTTAACTTGGGACTAAATGGCGTTGTGTGAAAAGTTGTGGAATATTTATTTATCGGTATTATTTTCTACCATAAAGATGTTGCCAGTTCACTTACTTAGGTTGTAGTCCGCCTAGCGCCCGACACGCGGTCGCGACTTTTGGTCGCAACGCTTCCAGTCGCGCGTGTACGCTTGATCTGTCGCGTTGTGCTTCCGCTGATGATACTAGCCCACGGATCTGAAATAAATAAACAAATAAATAGATTCTACAACTTTCACAGAACGTCATCTAGTCCCAAGCTAAGCAGAGCTTGTGTTATGGGTACTAAAAAACTGGTACTAAAAAAATGTTTGGGCTTGTTGGAATTGTAACGGTATGCACTTTTCAGGTGTTTGTACCCAACCTACCACTGACATTTTTTTTTTGGAACGTATTTCGTTATCGCGCGTTGCGAAAGGGGGCTAGACGGAAAACAAGAAGACAAAAAGTTGTAACGACACTTTTTGCTGTAGTTGTGGGCCGTGCGGCGTGCGCGTGCTTCTCGTGTTGGGAGAGGGAGAGAGGGAGGGAGAGGGTAGGAAGAGGGGGAGGGAGGGGGGAGGTGCGAGGGCGATGGAGGGAGAGGGAGAGAGAGAAGATTGGGACCAAAAGTTGTAACGAAGACGCCCGCCCGGTTGGAACGAGGTTCCTTTCCATTTATCTTGAAGGAATTTTACAATTCCTTCACTAATCGTTCGACGGGAACTTCGATCCATCCGGTTCTCCCTTGACACCTCTCCAAGTTTGTTTGTTTCAGAATGTAGGTTTGCACTCTCTGCATGATCATTATGTTGGAGCAACTGGCCGTGCCCCATAGTTGCATTCCATATGACCAGCCTGCGTAGCATGAACACATTGAACACCGAAGAAACGGCCTTTGTCTACAGACGAATCGGCAAAGTGACAGATTATATAGACAGGAACCTCAATCTGTCAAATTTCTTTCAATACACCTGCCTGCGTAGCATGAACACATTGAACACCGAAGAAACGGCCTTTGTCTACAGACGAATCGGCAAAGTGACAGATTATATAGACAGGAACCTCAATCTGTCAAATTTCTTTCAATACACCTGCCTGCGTAGCATGAACACATTGAACACCGAAGAAACGGCCTTTGTCTACAGACGAATCGGCAAAGTGACAGATTATATAGACAGGAACCTCAATCTGTCAAATTTCTTTCAATACACCTGCCTGCGTAGCATGAACACATTGAACACCGAAGAAACGGCCTTTGTCTACAGACGAATCGGCAAAGTGACAGATTATATAGACAGGAACCTCAATCTGTCAAATTTCTTTCAATAAACCTGCCTGCGTAGCATGAACACTTAATTTCTTTTCTTCCGAGACACGACAAAGACCGTTTCTTCGGTGATCATGCTACGCGTGCTGATTGGCTTGAGAATCTGAATCCACTGATAATTTAAAAAAAAAACAAGTGTTTTATTATTATTATTTTGAAATCTAGTGTTTGTACCTCGTCACAGACGTGTAGGTAGAGATGTAGCGCCAGTCCGCCATTCTCCCAGCCGCTGACCTCGTGTCTCTGCGCCGCTTCGTTCATTCGTTCAAGGAGCGGAGCTATACTTTGTAGGTCATCTGTAAATGATTAATAACAAAATTATAATGAAAAAAAAAAATGAAATGAAAAAGCGTTTATTTTTGTTTTTATAACTGTTACAATAAAAAATTACCTCTGCCAAACTGTAAAGCAGTTTGTTGGCAGATGCAGCTCCCGTATTACATTTATAAATAACATTAGTGTGGGTACTTTTCCATCGAAAACATAAAAAATAATAAAAAAATAAAAAGTTACCAATTTAGACACAGGAATTGTATGCATTAAAGTTTTACAATAGCACTATCTTATGTGATCTATAATATACTTATTAATTATCACTTATGAGGTTTTGACAAAAAGAGTTAAAGAGAAACTTCTCCATTTTATTTTTGAAAGATACTTTAGTGGTACAGCTACTTAGCAAATCTAAAGGTAATATTAATAATATTTCTGTAAGTGGTATTAAGCAAAAAACATAAAATAGAATTTAAATTTAAATTTACAAAATACCCAAAGTAAAGCTAACATTTAAAAATAATACTTTCCTATCGTTGAGCCATGAAATTTTATGTCACGTTGGGGTACCTCTTAAGTCCAGAATCTTCAAAGTCAAAGTATTTATTAGTGTGCTTTTTGGTGATACAGCAGGTCTTATAAATAATTTATGGTAGCTCGAAAAGCTGCCCATTAGACATACTCTATTTAACAATATCAAAAAATTATAATCTTCCTAGTAACTTATGTTAGCGGTACCCCGACGTGACATAAAATTTCATGGCTCAACGGTAGGAAAGTAGGTTGACTTTGAATAAATACGACAAAATGAAATAGGAGCTTCATTTACAGTAATATAATAGTATTATGAACTGTTTTTTCTACGATCTAAATCGTTAAAAAAAATACGTGATTATCGTTTCAAATTGGTCCATTGACTTTGTTACCTTCATTTAAGGACGTATCTACGAAATAACGCGCTTCAATTCTAGGTATTGGGTTTTATAGCGCACAAAACACGTAAAGTATCAAATTTGGTATGTCAAGTATTTTGTATTCGTATAGCGATCTTATTCAACAGGACTAGGTTACTGCTAGCAAGCGACATACACGACAAACTAATATTTTTGGTTTCAAACTTTTGTGCAATAACTTACGACAGTGATCAGTAAAATAACCCTTAGCTTCAAGTCTTTAAGGTTCACGCCATTTAGCAAAATTTGTTGAAATACCAAAATCGTTTTGACTTTTTTTCTGGGATTAATTGGAATATTTTGGTAGTTCTTTCAGCCACCTTTTTGAGTTCATCATGTCTCCTTACATAAAATATTTTTAAATAAACACATTACTGTTATTAAATAAAAGAAAAATGTTCCTAAACTCAAAACGAAATCGACAATTTTGTGTGAAGACTTTACAATAAAAAATTGCGACCTTTTGAAGATGAAGGAGTAATCTGTCTGTGGTGATTATTATTTAGATTCAGTTTAGTTTAGTTCTGCCGCAAAATGTACCGAAAAACTGTTCATTTTGGTCAGATTTGTAAACGCGTCCTTAAGTACGAATTATCGGTATTCCAGAAAAATATAAATATGCAAAATAAATAAAAAAAAACTAAAGTATCAAAAAATTTCGTCCGACTCATCGCAGTGCTCAATAATCGTCGCCGTATTCGTTATAAAACGTTGCCGTTCACAGCGGTCATTTACCTAATTTTGCCTATTTTCTGATGAAGTATCGCACCACTTTAATTATTTTAACGTTTTTCGTAACACTTATCTGCGCCATTCGCATTTATTTTATCTATATTTATTCTATCTACACCTCATTATGTAACATTATATTACACTTCACTCAATAACTCATTCGAGAACGATTTTCCAATCAAAATCGATTCCTATCTTGCTCCCCACTCTTATTCCTGTACCGTTCATTTCGAACCCTTCCCACTTCCTCATTCTCTCACTAATCCGCTCGCTTACTGGTGACACGTATCCCGTGCGCCCGCGCTCCCGCTAAAACTCTAAAGGTGAAAATATTGGTGTTGTGTGGTGAAAATCTCAAACTCGCCCTCTCGTGAAACTTGGAGGAATTATCGCCTGAACCAGCGGCGGACCTGGAGTTGCTATCGAAGGAACGCATCTTTTCATCTCCCGTAAGTCCCTTTTTCCTACCAACACTGTTAAAAGTTAATTAATTTAACATTTGATAAGTTCTAAATTTTCTTGTCAAAACATAGTAAGTATTGTATATTTAAATTTGTCGCATCTATTCAATTTCAGCCTGTATACTTAAAAACTACTGGACCGATTTTTAAAAATTCTTTCACCATTGGGTAGCTACACTATCCCCGGGTGACAAAGGATACTTTTAATCCCTGTATTCCCACGGGAACGGGAACTACGCGGATGAAAACGCGGGGCGTCCGCTCGTCGATAATATATTTAAAAAAACTTGCTGCCTTTACCTGCTAACACAGCTTCGGGTAACAATTCTTCTAACAAAACCTTGTGTGCTGCATTCCACTGGCCTGCACCGACTAAATGTTCTGCTTCTACTGAAGGCAGGCGCTGAAACCAATCATAATAATAATATTAATAACCCCGCAGGGCAGCTTGTGGCGAGCTGTTGGGCAGTAGCGACCCCACGGACCTGATCTTCCGGGAGAAGTCTTGTTCCTCATCTCTGGCTTGCCTTTATTGGCCGGCCAGAGTGAGCACTGACGAGGAATGGAGCTCCCACCTCTTTCTTGCCTTAGTTGGCCGGCTAGAGTGGAGATTCGCAAGAGCAAACGTGCTCGGAGGAAGGAAGCATTCCAGTAAGGTGCTGGTAGGGATCTTGACCGTACTTCCGGGATGGTCCTGATAGCCGTGGAATGCCTCTCCACTCCTCAAGCACCTCAGGTTATGTTGCCCTCTTGTCGCTACGTCACTTTGTGCTAGCGGCCGTTTCAGAGGGCCCATTACTGAGTGTGCAAGTCACCCCCTGCCATTCTATTCTTGCATTGATGAGGCAGGGGCCAAAGTCCTTCCATAGTACTAGGTAAACAGTTCACCTTATCCACCCCTAACCTATAGTCCAATACATTTGTTGTTTTAGTCTACAATAGTCCTGCACTAGTCGTAGGTTTTTCTTGGGTGCATTTGCATACAGGGAAAACTGCGATTGGTGCCTCACTTCATTAATTAAACTCGGAATATTTTTTCTAATGGCAAAGCCTGTCTTACCTCGTACTTAGCACGATGAGCTTGAGCCAACAGCAACCACTTTTCAGGAACTTTCAGTCTTCTAATGAGTTCTAGCCTAGCTTTTAAGTCTTCTGTGTCCGCCCTGGCCGGAGCGTGGCGTGATAATACGCCGCGTATTAGGTGTCCGCGACTGTAACAAAATACAAATTCTAATAAGTTTTTAGGGTTACGTAACTCAAAATTCACAATACAATTCAATTCACAAATCTTTATTGCATACCATAATGTGTTAAAGTTGGTGAAAAAAATAATAATAAAAAAATAACGGCGATACATCGCGTTAAAATGTCGCATGACGTCACTAGCCAGTACAGTTTATACTAGTTAATGACGTTGCAAGCCCCCTCTCCTCAAGTTTAATGCACATAATCTAAGCAGTTTTTCATCAATTTGAAAAAAAAGAAAACCACGTGTCGCATATTTTCTTGTAATCTAGACGAAGGGCTAAAAATTAAAATTTAATTAAATAACCCATTAGGGCGAGCCGTATGTACAGACGCCAGCACGTCAAGTTACCCCAATGTGTCAAATTTCTTTGATCGTTAGCACATCAAGTTAGCACACCAAGTTACCCCAATGTGTCAAATTTTCCCAATTGAATATGAACCTTATCTTGATTGACATAAAGTTGAAAAACGATCAAAGAAATTTGACACATTGGAGTAACTTGATGCGCTGGCGTCTGTACTACAAATATTTGCACGACTGATAAGTCGAATATAGTGGGACTAAAGTTGTGTTACCATGTTACTATGTAAGTACCTACATTCTGGCAAATAAATAAATTTAATTTCATTTCATTTCATATACTAATATTATGAAGAGGAAAGGCTTGATTGTTTGTTTGTTAGCATTGAATAGGACCTATTTAATGCTAACACACAAACAGTTCGGTCCAGTAAATGTATAGCTTGGCTGTTTCGTTATTTACTTCACAAACTAAATATTCGCGTCACCTCCACAACGGTAGCGAAACGGCGAAGCCATACACTAATACTGATATGTAGAATTTGTGAAGTTAGGGTCGGTTGGTTAGGCCGTGTAGATTCAGAAGCTTGGCTCTACGTGAAATCTGATATCTTTTTTCCCAAGGCAAACCTTATGTGGTCGTCTTGGCAACATTTTACATGAAATGTTTTTGTGGGATACTCTTTTCAATTTTTGTTACCACATCTTCTTCTCATCTTTTTCTTTTTGGGATAAAGGGAATATTTTTACCACCATGTTTGTTGGAGTAAAAAGTTCAGTGAATGTTTCCGAACGGTCTATTTTTTCACATTGGGAACACTAATAGTTAAGTGTCAATAATTTGACATCAGACAATGACAGCCCGCTATTTTAATTTTAAGCTATTGCATAGCTTCTATCGCGGGCCTTGAGCGCGGGGACCGAATCCAGAAATTCCGTAACGAAAAACCTCACGCTCCCCACTCCGACGGGCAAGGAGGTGTGGCTTGAAGGCCGTGTATCGTCTAACGTCGTTTCAGTTCGGCAGTCTTTGACACGGCGTTGTGTGCGATTAGACGTATTGTATAGACGTATTGGATAATGGGGAGGGGGAGGGGAGGGGGAGGGGTGGGGAGGGCGAGGGAAGAGGGGTGGGGGAGGGGGGAGATTGTGAGAGAGGGAAGAGGGTATTATGAGAGGGCACGGAGGGGCAGGGGAGGGATGTGGAGGGGGGTGGAGGGAAGAGGCAGGGGCCGGGAGGGGAAAGTGAGGGAGGGGCGGGGGCGAGGGAGGGAGGGGCAGAGGGGGAGGTGTGGGGGAGAGGGAGGGAGGGGGAGAGGAGAGGAGTTGATAAAAATGCTATGCAATAGCTTTACCGCGGCAGTCTCCGAGTGCCACACGTCATTTTTTTTCTATGAACTGCATTCGTAACTGAAAAGTGGAGTATTTTTGAATGGTGGAAAAGAAATCGAAGAAAATCTCCGGAATCCGCTATTGTCGGAAGGAATTATTTTCACTTATTCGTTTTATTTGGGTTTTGTGACCATAATGTGTTGGATATTTTTCAAATTCTATGCTTCGTTTTTACCTAGTGTAACTTAAACCACAACGTTCCTTTATCACATCATTCCTCAACCTGTCATTAAAATATAAAATAAAAAAATAAATAAAATACTCACGCTATATCGTCCGGGTGGTAGGACAGCGCCAGTACCGCGAGGTGCCACGCGCCGCTCGCTTCCAACTGGTCGGCTATACCCGTGATACTTTGTATAGTTGGGTTGCCAAACCAAGTGCCGAGCAGGAAACTGTTTAGGAAAAAAAATGACATTTGGTTACAAACATTCTTCTTAAAGTGGCTTTGGTGGTTTTGTTACATTCATTATTTGCCACCGACTTAAAAACTTAAAATTAAAAATATCCCACAACTGTTCACACAACGCCATCTAGTCCCAAGCTAAGCTAAGAGCTTGTGTTATGGGTACTAAACAGCTGATAAACATACTTATATATTTCTAAATATATACATATTATAAATAAATTACACCCAGACACAGAACAAATGATCGTGCTCATCACACGAACATTTGTCATGAGTGGAAATCGAACCCACGACTTCCGGCATAGCAGTCAGGGGCACTAACTACTAGACCAACAGGCCAGTAAAAACAGTTAATTTGCACTTTTGTGATGGCCCAGAGGTCAACGCGCCTATCTATCATACACGAGGTTGTGGTTCCAATCCGGGCAAGTACCAATGTGACTTTTTCAATTCATATGTACTTTCTAAGTTTATCTTAGACATCATTGACATCGGTGAAGGAAAACATCGTGAGGAAACCTGGACTTATAGTTAATGCTTATTTTATAACATCTTGTACCTATCTGAGGATAGTATTTATTTTTTCTCATGGTTTTTCGTCCTCACATATAATCTGATTATGTAGGTATACAAATATTGTAAAATCTATTTTAAAAGAGTAAGTATGGAGTTTCTTGCACATTCTTCTCCATACGAAACTACCTTTTGGAATGTGCAACTAGAATCATTATCTTAATTTACCTATTTAATTTCAAGGTCTGATGTTCAAAAGTGCCTTTTATGGGTCTTATTGAATTAAATGATTTGCCTTAAAAAAAACCCAAAAACAAAATTGTTTGTTTTTTTTTAAATAAAAAAATATAATGGGTCTACTCTTGACCTCAATCTTGTCCTGCGGTCAGAGATGAGGTCGACGATGGAACGAGCTTACCCAAAAAAAGGCTACTAACTCGCGACTTAAACAGACTTATATAGTTTTAGACTTAGGAAACTACATAGACATTCAATACCTATAGGCCGGACATCACGATCCAAATTTTCGTCCGAAACTTGTGTCCTGCTTGGACACAAGTACGCTCCGCTGCCGCTCCAATATTCATATATTATTCTAGATGGCGTTACTGAGACATGGGATCAAAGTTTTTCTATGACATTTCCTTGACATGCCCGCTCTATAGTATTTTAAATCTCTTCGGGTAACTATTACTATTTAATTTTATAAGTCAATATTTCGTTATACTTACCACAAGCTATAATCCAGCGGGTCGGGTGTGTAGGCGGCCGGTCGTAGCTTCGGTCGCGAGTTGAACGCGCGCGCACGTATCAATTCGTAACGCAGATCTAGCACACGACGCTGTTTACCATTCTGTTGCATATAACAAATATTAAATATAGTTCGTGTGTTTCTTCAAGTGTGGTTAATTAAAGTGGATTAAATTTTATATACACCAATAATTTTTAATAATTACAAATGGGATTAAATATAATGACCACCATAAAATGCTTTGATACCCTTAGTTCTTTAACCAAAAATATAAACTTGACACCAGAAAAATAAAGTCTAAAATAACAATTATACTCGTCTTTGTTTCATTCTCAATGAGATAGGTTGACTTGTAGTAGGCTCATTTATATCACATCGTCATTACATAGTTTACAGCAAAAACTGAACGTATCCCCTCGTATCACGCGCACCTGTCAGTTATCTGTCAAATATCTTCATTGGTTTTTTATGTCACATAATGGCGTCATCTTTTTCCTATATTTTTTAATATTTTGTGTTGTATTGTGAAAATACTGTTCCAAATAGCATAATAATGGGAAAAAGGAATTCACTAGATAAAATTAGAATATCAAAACGACTGAGAGATGTATTTTAAGCTAAAACTTGATTCAAGTCACGAAGAAGGTAAGAAAATACCTATAAAAAATGGCCGCTTTTAAACTGTTTTCTGTAACTATTACATCAGAAAACTGATTCAAATACTTGCCTGATTATAACTATAGCAAATCAAGACCCTGTGTGCGTATTATAGCTAGTGAATATGAAAACATAGGGTGCGCTTTGTGTTTTTTGCGTTATGCACGTGCTACTGTGCTTGCAACCTACAAGTGCATGCCTGATCTGTGGGACGTTCTGCGGGAACGTACGTGGTCAACAATGGCAGTATTGGCAGTGAATAGCCCAACCTGTGGAGCGTTTGAAAACGCATTTGTGATGAAAAATTACTATAGTGAACAACAAGTGCATGCCTGACCTGTGGGACGTTCTGCGGGAACGTACGTGGTCAACAATGGCAGTATTGGCAGTGAATAGCCCAACCTGTGGAGCGTTTGAAAACGCATTTGTGATGAAAAATGGCTAAAGTGAGCAACACAAGTGCATGCCTGACCTGTGGGACGTTCTGAGGGAACGTACGTGGTCAACAATGGCAGTATTGGCAGTGAATAGCCTAACCTGTGGAGCGTTTGAAGACGCATTTGTGATGAAAAATGGCTATATATGGTGAGCAACTTGCCTAGAACCTGTGGGGCGTTCTGCGGGAGCGCACGTGGTTTACAATGGCTATGTTGTGATTTAAGCAATCTGAGGGGTGTTCTTTAGGGACACACGTGGTTGACTATTTTCTTATAACCTTCAAGGGAAGTTCTGCGGGAACTTACATGGTTATATGGTACAATGTTTGTTGCCTTTACAGCATGAACTGTTTTCTACAGACACTGTAATAAATTCATTAAAACAATTCATCTGAAATTATTAGAAAAAACAAAAAATGTTTCTCCGGAGTTCATAAAAAATCTTCAAACAAAACTTGTATTATGCAGATTCTAGTTGGTAAATGGAATGATTGAAGAACAGGTACCAGGTACCTCCGGAAAAGACATAAGATGTTCAGATTCGCAAAATGCTAGCCGTGGGTTCTCAACTGGAGAAATCAGGATAAGATTTACCAAAAATAGATTACCCAGGTATCTAATACTTACTAAGAAGCTTAACAAAATATGTTATTTAATAAGCATAATGAAGATGAAGACAACATCAGGGTGTCATCGCCCTGCCTTGTTTTGACTCAGACCTTCAAATGTGTCTAGATACTCCGGAGCAAAAAATGTAACAAAGTTGAGTGATACTTTAAGGTATGATATATATGTATACATATAGAGGGGCATTTTTTCCCTGCTAGTAACAGTCATAAAGACATCAAGAGTTTTCTGCCTTATTCGGAGTCAGAAACATACTTATTTGGTGAAGACCCAATACTTCCCAAACAAGCAGCTTTAAAAACCAACCTCACTCCAAAAATGGGGGGGGGGGGAGGCATCATCTGAGATACCAGTGGTTGAGAAAACATGAGAAGACCGGAGGATTCATCAGCGCTGCAAAATACACCCACAGGTGGGCATTTTAAAAATTAATTTATGTGATTGATAACTAATCATCACTTCTATTTGTGGTTATTATTTTTTGATAAGATTGTAACTACTTTACAACTTTATTTCATACTAAACCACGCCAAAGTTACTTTTCATTGAAAGAAAAACTTTCCAAAGAGAAATCTTTTCAGATAATATCTGTAATTTATAAATATTTTCTGAGCAATAGAAATTGGTCAGAATACTAAAGCTTAGTTTACCAGTCTTTTATTGGTAAAAAGCCCATTGGAAGCTTTCCATTAATTTCTAAATTAGAAGTTGAAGTTTTTTGTTAAAACAGAACATTTCAAATGAAAAGTCTACCGCACTATAAGTGATATTTAACAGAAAAATGACTTTCTGATAGAGGTAGTTTTTTAAACAGGCTTATTGCCTGGTCAATATTTACACACATATGACATTATAGACTCTTCAAAGGAAATGGCAACAATTAATTGTTTTATGTTTTTTGGGTTACCTATATATAATGATAAACTTTTACAAGAAAGGTGAAAGATGCTTACAAAATGAGAGGCTATAATATATCAGTTTGTTTATTCCGAATTTCTGTTAAGAAATAATTCAGTTAACTGTAGATAAACAAGGAAAAACAAGATTCCTAACTAACAAACTAAACAACTGTTATAAGTTAAACATGTGAAGTCAACTATAGTCAGATTCCATGTTCAGATGAATGAAAATTTTACATCCACTTGCATGACACCTATTGAATATCTTGTCTTTTATTTAATAAGTTAATAATGAGAATAAATTATTATGGAATAGATACTACCTTGAATACTGCATGTTTAAACAAGACCTTGAATGGTAGTTCATAAACATAGTCAGAGTAAAGAATATTTTCAAGTTAGAAACTTTATTTTATTTTTTGTCTGGCCTGTTGGTCTAGGGGTTAGTGACCCTGACTGCTATGCTAGAGGTTGTGGGTTTGATTCCCACCCAGGATAATGTTTTTCAATCATTTGTTCTGTGTCTGGGTATAATTTATCCCTAATATGTATTTATTTATCAGCATATATTTAAGTATATAAGTATTTTTATCAGCTGTTTAGTACCCATAACGCAAACTCTGCTTTGTTTGGAACTAAGTGGCGTTGTGTGGAAGTTGGGGAATATTTATTTATTTACAAATACTTTTTCCACAAGGTAATTTTCAAGAGGTTATGGTTTTCGGAGGCATCTAAGCAATGGACTGAAAATGAAGCTAAGCTTCAAATTATATTTTAGATTCAATTGCTGCCTACTTAGTCTGTAATGCCTTGCAGGACACCCAACAGATAGTGAAATCTGATAGAGAATGGATTATATGACTACATTAACACACAATTGATTGGGAGGAGTTCAATATCCTACCTATCTATATACCATTACTAAAAATAATTGGCAGTGGTGTGATTACAAACCAAAGGGTTTTTTGATTTTCGTTTTCTACATGATTAAATTTTAATTAATGGCTGATTCTGAATCTAGAAGAAAAGTAAACATTACAAAAGCAGAAGGTACTGTTTGTACTTCATCCATTGTTTAGTCAAACCATGGTTCTCAATATTTCAGAGATTGTTGATACATTTACAGAGGCATTTTAACCCCCTAATTATCTCCTTGGCACTATCATTCTAGATTGTGACATGTCCTTCACAGGAAATTGAAATAAGTGTCAAGAATAGGTTTAATAGACTGAAAAGTAGTCCATATTGGATCGTAAAGTTAGTAAAATACAAAATGAAATGATTTTATTTAAATTTATTTATTTTTAAAAGTATAGAATACTCTTGATTATCCACCTTAATAACTTAAAGAGTTATATAGGGTATTTATTACTCATAAAATAGGTAAGTGATCTCTTACAAACAACCGTTGAAGAATATTGTCATGTAAACATTTGTACATGTTTGGAGTGTGAACAAGCAGTTGAAAATTAATTACGTTAAATATTGATTGAATTCCAGTGCGTTTGACTTAAAACTGTGAATTGTAGCAGTACCAAGCCTACCATAACTTATGCTGTTCAATATCATAATGAGACTCCTGGAAAAAGTTTTTTCCTATGAAAGTTTTGTTTATATTTGATCTGCTCTACCCTTGATCATAGGACCGCATAAGATGATAAAATGAAAAGATTATTTAAAGGCTTCATAATAAGACCTCTTAAACTTAGATATACTTGGGATGTTTTTTCATGTTTACTTAAATATGTTTTAAATAATTACATGCAACAACGTGATTTATACTTTGTTACCAAGAAGGTCTATTGAGTCTATTTGCGAAAACTACAGGTCAAAGGATGATAACAATCTCCATTATAAAAATAGAGTGATCCAATTAGACATAGGTAATCATAATTAAGAAAATTACAGCTATTACAATTGATATGATGAAGGATTAACAATAAATTAGGAGATGGACAATTACAAGGTTTCTATTTTTTGTTTCCTATTTTTACAAAACAATAGGTAAGTGGGTACCTACTAAACATTGTAACAAAAACGCTGAACTGTATAAGCTCCAGTGTCAGCCGTTGGATTACCAGGGCTATGGAAGAAAGAGTGAACTTAATATTAGCGCGTTTTTTCAACTTTCATTACATTCATTATGTAAGAATTTCAGCCGGTAAGGGGGTTTTTTAATATCAACTTTATTATAAATTATACCTACACGTGAACTGAAGGGTCAACCATTCCTTCCTAAATTTCCAAAATGGACATATTAATAATAGACATTTTCCATTTTAGTTTTGACGAGTATGATTCTATTTGAATTGTAATTCGATGTTGTGTTTTTATTTATTTTTTTGATTCTTTTGGAAAATTTAAAATAACTCATTGTTATTTTTAATTATTTAATAATTAGGTATTGATTGATTTTACAACTTGTCTTTAAACATCTACAAGTCAACCTATCTCATTGAGAATGAAACAAAGACGAGTATAATTGAATAGTCAAACGAACTTACCTGTAAGTGAAGTTCGACGGTAATTATACGAAGTCTTTGTTTCATTCGAAAATGAGAAGAGTCCCACCCGACCCAAACAATACATGCTATCTAAATACAATTTTATGCATGGACCCCACGTTGTAAAACCAATCATTTGCTGTGAACTTAATGAAGATATTTGACAGATAACTGACAGGTGCGCGTGATACGAGGGGATACGTTCAGTTTTTGCTGTAAACTATGTAATGACGATGTGATATAAATGAGCCTACTACAAGTCAACCTATCTCATTTTCGAATGAAACAAAGACTTCGTATAATTACCGTCGAACTTCACTTACAGGTAAGTTCGTTTGACTATTCAATAGTACCAATTAGCTATTTTAGTCACGACTGCACTTTAAATTGTATTCGAACACCAAATATAGTAAATGATCACCAAATCTTAGCGAGCAAATGAATGCACTATTTCCGTGGTACAACGGTGGAATTATGTCCAACTGGTTGGATCACGGGGATAGGATGATCGTGTAAAACACATGAAATGTATGTAGGAGGTAATATCTGGAACTACTGGCTCAAAATGAATAATTCTTTTGTACGGGATTGCTTAAACCCCAAAGAGTTTGCTCCCATAATCAGGACTTGGGGCATCCCGACGTTAGGTTAGTTAGGTTCCTTTAAACCCTGCAGACAGAAATAGGAGCCCCGCGTAGCGGAGCTCCGTCGTCTACGCTTTTTAAATTTCTGCGTTGTTAAATTTGCTTAAATAGGATAGCAAGATGTAAAAACTTTGGTTATAATTTTACATTAAAATGCGAGTTTCATTTTGGTGATCATTTACTATTTTTGTCTGCTATTTGTTACTAGATCTGGTGGTAAGTTAAACATAAGCCATTACAAATCTATACTAATATACAAAGAGGAAATGGTTGATGGTTTGTTTGCATTGAATAGGCTCCGAAACTACAGGACCGATTTGGAAAATTCTTTTACTGTTGGGAAGCTACACTATCTCCGGGTGACATAGGCTACTTTTT
Source organism: Euplexia lucipara (assembly GCA_921972225.1). Classification (NCBI taxonomy): domain Eukaryota; kingdom Metazoa; phylum Arthropoda; class Insecta; order Lepidoptera; family Noctuidae; genus Euplexia; species Euplexia lucipara. The sequence goes on along the minus strand of OV179172.1, from coordinate 8,199,391 downwards.
TATCCCTGTATTCCCACAGGAACGAGAACAACGCGGGTGAAACCGCGGGACGTTTGCTAATTCTTAATATAGGGCTTATTCTAGACGGCCTTCTCATTATATTTGTAAAGTATCAATAAATAATATTCATAAACAGCAAAGTTATTAGTGTTTGTTTATATCCCAAAAAGTCACCCAATTTATGGAAATATTGTGCAGGCTATTCATGACATAGTAGTATTCATTAATCGTCATCTCTCGCTCACGTTCGCGTGATCTTGCTCAAGCATGCCCCGCCTCCAACAGCTGTTTTCGTTATTTAAGTTTATCTAAATAGTGGCATATTTAAAAATTGTTTTTTTTTTTTACTTTTGATTACGCAAATATGCATGATCATATTGTACTAATTAAAAAATAGTGGTGTATAATTACTTACATTGACAACTGTGATGTCATAATGCGTGACGTAAGGCGGTAGAGGAAGCTTCATACTCATTTCATCGTTGTCTATGAGCGAAAGGTCGACGTCATCGCCGCCATCTTGGTTTTTATTGTCGAAGAAGGCTTCGTATGTCCTGGTGACTTGTTCCAGTGACGGTATGTGGGGACACAGGTATCTGTCGACAAAAATCAATAATTTTAATGTTTTACATAACGCCATCTGTGTTATGGGTTTGGAGGTATGATGAACAGGGTTTGAAGTTCCTCATCCCCCTGCGCTCGCTCGGCTCCTCCTCGCAGACGGGTGTTGTGTCTGGTGGGCTACTACTGCCCGACGGTTGTTGTCGGGATCTTGTATACGTTCAATCGCGCGGATAACTTTAACATCGCGATGTAGGATATCGATCATTGCCGCTACACATGTTTAACATCAATAACTCACCTAGCAGTAGCGTGCAACGCTCTCAGCCAATCAGTCTCCAGCAACTTGTCTCTGGGTGAACTCTGTCCAGCAATCAGCTGGAGCGTCGCCCAGCGGTGTGAAGACATCAAGGTTTCGGCTCCACACTCCCTCCAGAGTGCGAGTTGACGGTTGATGAGGGAACGGAATGTCGGGTCGCCTGTGAATTAATTATATACTACAATCAACGTACCTATGTGTTTTGGAACGAAGTTCCTTATCGCGCGTTAACTTTTCGGAAGATTTTTTTCCGTCTAGGCCAGACGGAAAAGAATCTTACGAAAAGTTGTAACGACACTTTTTGCTGTAGTTGTGGGCCGTGCGGCGTGCGCGTGTTTCTCTGTTGTGTGTGTGTGTGTGTGTGCCAGTTGTTGAGGGAGGGAGGAGGTCGGAGGGGGGGGGGGGAGGGAGAGTGGCAGGGAGAGGGATAGAGGGAGGGGTTGGGAAGGGGAGAGGGAGGGGAGAGAGGGATGAAGAACGAGAGGGGGGGGAGAGAGGAAGGGGCCAGTGGGATGGAGGTGGGACAGGGGGTGGGGAGGGAGGGGAGAGAGGGGGGGGAGAGTATTAAGACCGGGAGACTCTCTCTCATAGAAAGCAAGCCAGTTATTTTCGTTTCGTCTTTCTATTTCGCATAGAACAGTGTGGTGTCGCGACGATTATTTTTGTTGAGTGTATACAGGTTTTTTGTACATAATTAAATAAATAATAAAACTAACTATATAACTTCGTACCATCCGGGTGTCCCTTGACGCCTTTCAAGTTTTTAGAAAGTGAGGAGATAGATAACTAGGGGAAAAGACAACATTTCAAAATTGACATGACCCTAAAACAAAAGTACCGTTTCTTCATTTTTGTATGCAGAGTTCAAATATATTTTTATTTTATTTTTTTATTGCTTAGTTTCAGAGAAAAAAAATAAAATCCCAAAAACATGCGATGACGACACTAATACGGTGGAATGAGGTGAGGGCTAATGTTTTAAGATAAAACCATAGTGTCAAACATGACATATCTAACGTCAAACAAGACATATCTAATGTCAATCTATGACATTGACAACTGCTAAATGACAGTGACATCTAAGTAACAGTTTTTTTTTGACGTATCACAGTAAAGCAAAGGATGTATCGCCATTCCACCGTATTATGAATGACGTCATTTGGCGCTTACGTCTTTTTAGAATGCACCGAATTTCAAAGTTAAAATTATGAATGAAAAGTACATAATTTCGAAAAACCAAAAAATATGGGTCCTCTAGTTTTGGATTTACTTTTATGTAACGTAATAAAACATGCAGGTTAACATTTTGAAATGTTGTCAATTAGGACACCACTCCTAAATCGAAGCGAAGATACTGAAAACTCAAGAGTGGCGTGTTTCAGGATCAATTTAGGGTACTTACCAGCAGCCTGAGCGATAAGTATAGCCATGTTCAGGTCGTCATGTTCCTTGGCAACTTTGCACGCCTCCAGTATTCGTCCGCCGAGCAGAAGCGTCCAGATGCGAGCGCTGTGTCCGTCTAACTCTGTGGAACAAATTATAATTGTAGTTTAATATAGTACATACATACATACATACATAAACTCACGCCTTTTTCCCATGGGGGTAGGCAGAAACTACAGAGCGCCATATGCTACGATTCTTACATACTTCTTTTGCTTCGTTTACATTCATACATGTTGTCATACACACACGCCGGTTGCGAGTACTACGCACCTGACCTTTCTGAAGAACCTCACCAATAAGGTCTATGTATGTCCTTCTAGGGCGTCCCCTCCCGGCGTTCCCACTTACATCTGCCTTGTAAATACCTTTTGTTAGTCGCTTTTCATCCATCCTTTCAACATGACCAAACCATCTAAGCATACTCTTTTCAATTTTTGTTACCACATATTTTGTTCTTTTTAATATAGTCACAGTCTTAATACATACAGTCGTCCGACGAAGCCGTCTAGACAGAGCAATCGTGCGGGGTGTGAGGGGCGAGACGCGGGAAAGCCGCTCCCGCACTGCGAACAAAATGATGTTCGTAGTGCGGGAGGTATTATTGAAGTCTTAACGCGTGTAGAAGTTGTCGGCATTTTTCCAGAGATCAAAGGCGTCGTCCTACTGTATAATATTCATACTGTGATATAGTATAACGTTTTTAGGCAGAACCCTTCATTGTTTTGCACAAATAAAAGTAGCCTTTAGGTACTCTGTCGAAATAGCTATCTGCCATTGAAAATACAGTCAAAATCAGTACAGCCATTTCGTTTTTTTTAAGGTACAGAGATAAATCGGTGTGTGTGTGTGTGTATGTGTGTGGTGTGTGTGTGTGTATATACAGGGTGTAAAAGGACCCTTATGGTAAACGAAAACTAACCTGGGAATTCACTGGTTTAAAATGAAATATTTATTTTCGTATTTTTTTTCAAAATCGTATTCCAAGTATCATTAGTAAACTGTATTCCGAACAAACATTATCCAAATTATCGATTTTTAAAAACAAATTACGCATATGAAGTTACAAAAATGCAATAGATACTAAACGATCGGGTCAACGACCAAGCGCGAGCGGCCGGCCGTACGCTCAGCTGATAGAATATTGCGCGCGAATAAATAAAGAACATCTCTTTTTTAAAGATAAAAAAAAGTATTTTCCCAGCAATCTTTTTTGGTTAAATTTGTATGTACACTACAGAGTGTGTAGTTATCGACTATGTGATCGGTCTTTTTACACCCTGTATACAGGGTGTAACGGAAAGGGTATATACATCCGAAGGGCACGGATTCTCTTGGTGATAAGAAACGACATGGCAACGTTTTTATACACATACATACATAATTGTAAAGTTGAGCCCGCCCGCGCCGTCGCGCCTTCGTCGGTTAGGCAGAGCCCGATAGGTCTGTACTAGGCGCGCAGAACCCGAGATAGATATACTTGAACCTTGCCGGACAGGATTATGACCCTCATAGTGCGGTGACACGTTTGTTATGATTTTGCATTTAATAAACTGTCGATATTAAATAATATCGTGAAGTTTCAAAGTTATTAGTTGGGAGCTGAAATTTTGAGGAAAGACTCGTTATTAAATACTCTATTCACCCTGTTTGTATGTATATACCCTTTCCGTTACACCCTGTATATGTATGTCAATGGATAGGATTTAAATGCAATATTTTTTTTATTATTTTTTACATTATCACTACGGTTTTTAGTCATAACTTATAAAGATCTGTTAAGAATTAGTATAATGTAATAAATAAGTTTTATATTAATTTATAGTACACAGTTGAAGCAACATAATTAAATATAAATATGTAAATAAATAAATATTCCACAACTTTTCACACAACGCCATATTATACCAAGTTAAGCTTGAGAGCTTGTGTTATGGGTACTAAACAGCTGATGAACATACTTATATATTTCTAAATACATACATATAATAGATAAATTACACCCGGACACAGAACAAATGGTCGTGCTCATCACAGAAACATTTGTCCTGGGTGGGAATCGAACCCACGACCTCCGGCATGGCAGTCAGGATCACTAACTACTAGACCAACAGGCCAGTCAAATTATAAGCGTCTTACCATCCTCTTTCTCTCCTTGGGTCGTTTTGGACAAGTCTTCATCGGTGGCATCGGCGACGGCTGTCTTGAGCCAATCTAGGAACTTTCTGTGACTATTCACTGTTGAGAGCGGATCTGTACCGGGCACTCCTGTAACATAATAAAGGATTACATACGTCATATGATGGAGGAGCTTGTGGCTAAATTATAACAGCCGCATGGGTCGATCGAAGGTTAAGCTACGCTTGACGAGGTCGGTCCGTGGATGGGTGACCATTTATTACATACCAAGACTCCTCCGTGCCTCGGAAAGCACGTTAAGCCGTTGGTCCCGGCTGTCATTTGTAGATCTTTGACAGTCGTTACTTGTAGTCAGAAGCCCGAAAGTCTGACAACCAGTTTAACCAAGGGGTATCATGTTACCCAGTTACTGGGTTGTGGAGGTCAGACAGGCAGTCGCTCCATGTAAAACACTGGTATTCAGCTGCATCCGGTTAAACTGGAAGCCGACCCCAACATAGTTGGGAAAAGGCTAGGCAGATGAGATGATACGTCATATGATAAATGATATTTATTTTTATTTATTTATTTATTTATTTTAAAGAAAGCTTACAGACTAATAACAATATAAATAATTTTAAGGTAGGTGACACTTTTGCTAATTACAAGCTCCCACATATAGGTAACAATGTAAACACACATAATACACGCTAATCACAAATAAGAAAAAAATAATGAACATCAAAAAAGTCATTACTCATCTTTTTCTTAATTTTTTGAGTGTTGGTGGGTGTTTTGTAAATAGGTTTTTACAAACACTTTTACACGTCGCCTTTTTTAGTAAATGAGATCGGTATTTCACTATTTGACTACTCTGAGAAGAAACACCGAAAGAAACTCAGAGGTCACAGTCTCTTTTAAAGTCCAGACATTATCTTGGTCAAATCATGTAAGAACCATGCAGATTAGTGTCTGAGATGGTCTTTTGAGGAAAGAACCACACAGATATGAGGGGACCAGATCAGTCAGTGCAAGCATTTGTCAGTAATCGTGAGCTCAACTCGGAACTTGAGGAGCTCCACGTGCCGACGAACAATACCAAAGAAAGAACATTTGGGTTGGTCCCATAAAGAACTCAAACTGCATAACATCACGCCTGTAATCCCGAAGGGCTAGGCAGAGGTGTATCTGGTGGTACAACCTAATTTCGCCAGGAGGGGCGAGCCTATTTATTGCCATCAATCAGGCACCAATCTAGACTCTCTGAACTCTGTTGCTGGGGAGTTTGTTCCGCCACTTCTTCTTCCCAGCAAAAACACTAGGAAGTGGCGAAGGGTGGGCTTTTTGGGGGACTGTCTTATGTAATTTCGACGTTCAAAAAGTGCTGATCCTCAGCCTAATTTGAATAAAAGGCTTATGATTTTGAACTCCGGGCTGCTACTGAGAAATTCCAGATGGAGAAACTCAATAACACTTTGCCCGACCCGGGGATCGAACACGGGACCTCATGCTCAGTAGTAGCGCTTGTGACCACCAGGCCAACGAGGCAGTCTACCAGTTGTACATCTCAAATGACATCTGCGATTACCTAGTTCTATTGATCATCATCATCATCATCATCATCATCATCATCATCATCATCATCATCATCATCATCATCATCATCATCATCATCATCATTTCAGCCATAGGAAGTCCACTGCTGGACATAGGCCTCCCCTATAGATCTCCAATAAGACCGGTTGGAAGCGGCACGCATCCAGCGCGTTCCCGCGGCCTTAATGAGGTCATCGAATGATAATAAATAAATAATAATAAATATTCAGCAGTATAAGGAACAATGTGTAAAGTTCCTCATCCCCCACAGCTCGCTCGTCTCCTCCTCGCAGACGGGTGTTGTGTCTGGTGGGCTACTACTGCCCGACGGTTGTTGTCGGGATCTTGTATACGTACAATCGCGCGGATAACTTTAACATCGCGATGTAGGATGTCAGCCGTTAGTTCGTATGTGGCGAGATAGATGGCGCTACAAGTATTCCACAACGCCATCTAGTCCTAAGCTAAGCAGAGCTTGTCTTATGGCTATTAAACAACTTATAAACATAATAATAATAGCCTTTATTTCAGACAGTATTTCATTTACAATATGTGTTTTTTTTTTTTTATACTTATAAACATACTTGTGTATTTCTAAATACATACACATTATACACCCCTATTTTTTAATTAGTACTAAAAAAACGAAGTTCATTTTATAAATATGCCACTATTTAGTTAAACTTAAATAACGAAAACAGCTGTTGGAGGCGGGGCATGCTTGAGCGAGATCACGCGAACGTGAGCGAGAGATGACGATTAATGAATACTACTATGTCATGAATAGACTGTACAATATTTCCATAAATTGGGTGTCTTTTTGGGATATAAACAAACGCTAGTAACTTTGCTGTTTATGAATATTATTAACTGATACTTTACAAATATAATGAGAAGACCGTATAGAATAAGCCCTTGAAGTATTTGTACTAATTAAAAATTAGTGGTGTATATAAATGACACTCAGAAACAAAACAATTTTTTTATTTATTTATTTCTCAATCTTACATCTTCCATTACAGGTTTACCCCAATGCGATAGTTGCGCCTTTGTTGCAACGAATACCTATAACTTACAATAAACAATGCATTTCTTGTGTATTCAGTCATAGTTGAAATTAATAAAGTTCGTCCCATTAGCCATAAGGTTGATCGTGCTCATCACAGAAACATTTGTATTGGGTGGGTCGTTAAAGCATAGATTTTAATCTCAATTAATCTCTGATTTCAATTAAACACAGATTAAAAACAAACAATAAACATCGTGACTTACCATCATTCTCAAGATCCGCTCCCCACAAAGCATCGCACAGACGCCAGACTTCGTAGCAATAAGCGCCCGATACACCAAACTGCGGAAAAATAATGATGTATTTGTAAATGTTATTTACTTTCTGTAAATAGGTTCATACAAGCACTTTTTCACGTAATTTTTTAGCTAAAAGGTGAAGTCGGTGTTTCGCTATAGAATAGAATAGAATATTTTTATTTCAGATCGGAGTCCATAGGGTTAGTAACAATTTTAACTTAAATTCTAGTGTTAGTAGGTTACAGATACATAAAAATATACAATTAGACTTCGGCACGGAGCCGCATCCACCTCCGCAACATCGGGGAATCCCACCGATCTACGAACACACTGAGAATGCTGTTGGTGCCGCCGCGAACTCGAGACATCAGGGATGCACACCTTTTCCTAATAATAGCGGCAAAACCATCAATATTATTATCTACAAACATCCCTGACGCACTACATCGCCACGGCAGCCGCAGCAGCACTCTCAGTGCATTATTATATTGAACGCGTAGGTCGCTGTATGCCACAAAAAATATTGCACTTTGACCTTCAATATCTCCGAAACCAGTAAATTACCAGGTATGTTCTAGAAGAAGAAAAAGTATCCCAGTGATGGGTAGAATATGTAGTTTCCGTTTACGTTAAGGGTCTTTTTACACCCTGTATAAGTATGTTTATCAGCTGTTTAGTACCCATAACACAAGCTCTTGGCTTAGCTTGGGATTAGATGGCGTTCTGTGAAAAAGATTAGTGACCAATACTTAAACACGTGATTGTACTCATGAATACGAATAACTTTCCCAAAGAAACTTTTTTATACTCAAGAACTTTCAATTAATTCTATTACGTCAGTACTGCACAACGGGAGCGGTGGGGGTGGCGGGGAGCGTGTGACGCTACTACTAGTAGATTTTGCCCTTCCCGAGGTCAGACTATCAGCTGATAGATCGTGCCGATTCGTGCCTACTATGATCGATCACACGCGAGCGCGCGGGAATTTCAAACAGCATTTGTGTTATTTTATTGTGTTATAAGTGTTGTTTTGTGTACATAAAAAAAAATTCTTTGGGAAAGTTTTTTGAAATCATGAATACAATCACGTGTTTAAGTATCGGTCACTAATTACCAGTCACCCTATACATAATATACTTTCAAAGTAAAAATACATGGAATATGCAGGCTAGCAGTATCAGTAACTTAATTTGTTGCGGGTTTTAAAATTAAAGTTTTTTTGTAAATGTAGTAGTAGTCTTACCTTATATCTCGTGTGTACGGCGCTGGAGTCTCGTAGATATTGCGTCAGTACCGCGCGTCTGTCGCGAGCGTCCTGCGACAAGTTCAGTCGAGCGCACTGCGTGTCCTCACTCTGACTTAATGTGGAGTGTTCTAGAAGAGTAGCCAGGTGCTTCTTGAGAACTTCCTGTGTACAGAAATGATAAAATATTAAAAAGAAATAAAAAACCTACTATTTTAAATGTCTCTATTATTATTTGTACGCCGAAAATGGCCAAATTTGTTGAAACTTAGTATTTTTAACATTGCCATCCGCATTCGCTTTTATATGTATAAGTATAATGTTATTACACATGTTTTTGCAAATAAATATATTATGTCGCAGCAGCCCGCGTAGCATGAACACTTAATTTCTTTTCTTCCGAGACACGACAATTCTCTTTCTGTCCAACTTGACATTTCTTCTACCCGAGCATGAGGCGACTCGTCGACAAGCGTTTGTACGTAGAGAAAGAAATTTACATGCTGTCTATAGCAACTGTCAAGTTGCTAGAGGTGTAGATTGCTTGTCTAGGTCTCATTTGATGTAGACTGTTTGACACTTGTTGACAGGAAATGTTTCGAAAAGAACTGTCAAAAGTGGAGAAAATAGGTACGCACTTCATGCTCGGCATTGTTGATTCTTGTCTACTGACGAATAGACATATAACTTCTCATCTTTCTTGACATTGTCATGCTCGAGACGAAAGAAATGTCTATATCATCTGACACTTTGCCGATTCCTGTGTAGACAAAGGCCTTTTGTTCGGTGTTCATGTTACACAGGCAGGAGGCTGTAGATTTAGAGGCTTTTAACATTGAGACATGGCGTTAATGAGGACTTTCCATCTGCCTGTCAGTTGTCACAGTCAAGTAATGTCATTGTCGGAGGTGTCATTGTATAACAGGTGTGAGTGGCGTGGGTGTTTTGACATTCATTCTGCAAGAGAGCGTGGCGTGAGCGAATGATCTCGCGACCTTAATCTATATCCATCTCGGATATTCGTGTTTATTATGATTTTAAAGTTTGTGAAATAATTCAAAGAAGATCAACACTATCTATTCGTGGTATTATTTTCTGTTTTCGAAGATTGAGGTTGTAACTGCAATGAATATTGTAAACAAGAGTTTGAAATTAGTAAACAAAGAAATAAAAATAATCATTGATAATAACTAAGGACGTGTAGTAGCACATAGGTAAATACAAAAAAAAACGGGGGAGGGGAGTAAAGGTGTAGGTGGTGGGGTGGATGGGTGTGGGGTGTCTGCGTGTGTGTAAGTGATTGTGAGCATGGTATCGCCTGAAAGTATGTGGGAACTACATTGAGTAATAGAGTAAATTTTCAGTTTCCTCGTACGTCCGTACCAGCAATTAAACTTTTAGTTTATTTTAGTTACGTAGTTAGGGTTCCGTAGGTACCCCCAAAAGGAAAAACGGAACCCAAAAAAAAAAAAATAGGTTATGAAAGAGTAATATTTATGTAATGAGTTATTCCACAGTGGAGGCTTGTAATTAGAAATTTGGTTATATTTATTGTTAATAGTCTGTATAATAAGCATTCCTACAATAAAGAAAATGAAATAAAATGTATTTTCCATAATGTAAATTGTACGAGCAAACCCCGTACCTACATTTTGTATTGTTTCGCTATAATGCTGACGACTGCACTCACGATGCGATGCATCACGTTCCATTTGTCAATCATTTACTTTAGTACCAATAAATCGTGCCGTGGATCATTTACGCCCGATATTAATATTCTATCTCAATCCAAATCCCGATCCTTTGTTTTTGACGGCTGCTTCTGATTGGACATCTTTAAGACTCGGATAGGCGAATTCGGTCGTTGATTGGTTACAGACAAAGATCGGGATCAAGATAGCAACCGAGATAGATTATTAATATCCAGCGTTAAACACTAATTAGCAAGGTGTAACGTGACCACCGTTAATAAATTATAAGAAGACTAGCTGTACCCTGCCACGCTTCACTGTGGCACATTATGATTGAAAGGTTAAAAAAAAAAGAGAAAATGACGTGTGGCACTCGGAGACTGCCGCGGTAAAGCTATTGCATAGCATTTTTATCAACTCATCCCCTTCCCTCTCACAATCTTCCCCCTCCCCCTCTCACGATCCCCACCCCGACTCCCCTCCCCCTCCACTCCCTATTCCCTCTCCACGTGATATTTCAAAAATCATTAAAAGTGCTGCTATGACTATTAAAAAGCAAGGGTTGGTGATAAAAAAGTGCAAATTTATAGTTGTAGGTACTTTTTGATGCCACATAATAAAAAAAAAAAAAAAAATTGGGGTGAACACCACTTATCACTTACAGGTTAGAAAAATAGATAGTAACCGATTCTCAGGCCTACTGAATATGCATAAAAAATTTCATGAGAATCGGTCGGTCAAGCCGTTTCGGAGGATTATGGGAACGAACATTGTGACACGAGAATTTTTTTATATAAGAAGATCTTACCAGCATCCCATCGTCTTTCTCAGGCTGTCCCACAGCCATTCTCACGAGCATCGGTTCAGACCAATCATTGGGCGAGCGTCCACTAACGTATTTTCCGAGCTCCGACAGTTCTGCGGCTATGAACAAATAATATTTTAATTTTCCAAGAAGAAATTGTTTTTACAAATTCATGAATAAATTATATTCTAATATATTAAGTTCCTCGCTGGTTCGGCGAGTGCGGGGGACTTCCAACAGCATGTTGGCCGCGCTTGCGGAAAGGCTCAATTGCGCCTACATTAACCTCTGCAACAGGTTTGCACAATGAGCATAGATAATGGTATTTGTAATGTGAAATTTAATTTTGGTTAATTATTTATAAATTTTAAATTATTATTAATTCTATATTTGATTATGTGACTGCGTGATAATGATTGTTTAAACTAACGAGTCTGTGAAACTTGTAATAAATTATTATCATTATTAAATCATTCATCATATTTTATTTCATCATTCTTAGTTTATATTATTTATAAGTATACTAAATTTAGCCATTTATATTAGGCTTAGTTAATGGTTTATATTGTGTCTTTATTTGTATGAGTGTTTATGCTTATTCATTAGTTTAAGCAACATTAGTTCACTGCCAACTGTGGAGGCTTGTAAATGGCTTGTCGTTGAACAACTCGCTATTAATTTTGTATTGTTAGCTGTAAGCCACCCAAAGAAAATAAAATAAAATAAGATATTTGCGTTTACGAATATCCGGCACATCAGTATTCACAATAATACTCACATTTAGGCAGATCGTTGACAGAATCGTATGATGTGGGGAATGTGAGCGTGCCCGACGGTCCGAAGCCGACACGCGAGTGTCGCGCCCGACACACCGACATATCCGATATGTAGGCTGCGTCTAGACGACCTGTGGAGGAGAAGGAGTTACAGTGAACTTTACAATTACATCGGCTGGAAGGGAGATCATCGCATATACCACGAGCAGTGACGTAGCTATACTCTATTTGCCTTTGCATTAACTGGCCTGTTGGTCTAGTAGTTAGTGACCCTGTCTGCTATGCCGGAGGTCGTGGGTTCGATTCCCACCCAGGACAAATGTTTGTGTGATGAGCACGATCATTTGTTCTGTGTCTGGGTGTTATTTATCTATAATATGTATGCATTTAGAAATATATAAGTATGTTTATCAGCTGCTTAGTACCCATAACACAAGCTCTGCTTAGCTTGGGACTAGATGGCGTTGTGTGAAAATATTTATTTATTTATTTACAAATAGCATTAGACAGAAGTTAAAAAAGGTAATTTGTAATGCACACTTTGTAACGAAAGTACAGACGCCAGCATATTAAGTTACCCCAATGTGTCAAATTCTCCTGTGGATCCACGATGCCAAAGGTTAATGAAGTCGGCTGTTTTTTTTTTGTAAAAAAAGTTTTTGCTGTTATAGTCCAGTGTGTGTCCCAAATAAAAGTAGAGGTAATAAAGTATTAGAGTATAATAGTTATTTGTTATACAAGAGTGCAAAGTTGCCTTTTAACCGCGTGTTCAATTTTGATGACCGAGCAAGCGAAGGATTCTAAAATTGAATCACGAGCGCAGCGAGTGATTCAAAATTAGAATCCGGAGCGTTAGCGAGGGAATCAAAAGAGCACGAGGTGAAAAATCTTTGCACTCGAGTGCAACACGTAACTTTTCATTCCACCTCAGCGAGGAAATGACTAAATGCAAAAAAAAAAACGTTTTCTGAGAAAGTTTTGGCTCCTTTTGCTAGTCGCCACGTGTTGAACATATCGTACTGTTTTAAATACTTCTCGCGTGATTGTTGAGGGAGAAAGCTTATTTGCGCATTATTAACAGTTTCAGTCAATTCTGTTGGCGTCAAACAAACTTCCTCGTCGCTAGAATCACTCATTTTAGTTTTTTCACTTGTTTTCAAGTTTCTTGTTTTTAATATAAGGTTTAACAATGACGTGAAAAAATGCCGCGTAAAGAACCGCGTACAAAGCAAATTGAAAAAAAAACACCAAGAAGGTTCCGAGTCTGAGTTTTTAACAAATTAAAAAAAAAGTTGTATGATATATTCGGCACCATAGAGGTAGCAGTAAATAGGTTTAATGTTTTTTTTAATTCACAAACTTAGTGCACGCACGATGTTCTAAATTCAATTTACTTTATCCTCTAGAGAATAAAAACGGCTTCTCCACTCAGATATTGAAGATTAAAAATACTCTTTCCGAGATGGTGGGATGAAAAAAGTATTTCCTCTTCATTTCATGCGACTTTAAGATTTTAATACAACTTTTCGTAACTTACCAGCGATGGTTTGTTTGAAGGGCGGCACTTTTCTGTGATATTTCAATACTATGGTGTGAGGATTGACAATTAGTGGCTTCATCGGTGTCTCTGCGGACAAAAATGAAAAATTAAACTGTGTTACACTGATTCTCAGACATTCATTGATCATAAATAAGACTGGCCTGTTGGTCTAGTAGTTAGTGACCCTGACTGCTATAGAATAGAATAGAATAGAATATTTTTATTTCAGACCGGAGTCCATAGGGTTAGTAACAATTTTAACCTAAATTCTAGTGTTAGTAGGTTACAGACTCATAAAAATATACAATTAGATTTCGGCATGGAGCCGCATCCACCTCCGCAACATCGGGGAATCCCACCGATCTACGAACACACTGAGAATGCTGTTGGTGCCGCCGCGAACACGAGACATCAGGGATGCACACCTTTTCCTAATAATAGCGGCAAAACCGTCAATATTATTATCTGCAAACATCCCTGACGCACTACATCGCCACGGCAGCCGCAGCAGCACTCTCATAGCATTATTATATTGAACGCGTAGGTCGCTGTATGCCCTCTGCCGTGTATGCTATGCCGGAGGTCGTGGGTTCGATTTCCAGGACGAATGTTCGTGTGATGATCACGATCATTTGTTCTGTGCCTGGGTGTAATTTATCCTACTAATATTATAAACGCGAAAGTTTGTGAGGATGTTTGTTACTCTTTCACGTAAAAAACTACTGAACGGATTTTAATAAAATTTGTTATGGAGTTAGCCGAGATCCTGGATTAACACATAAGCTACTTTGTATCCCTGTATTCCCACGGGAACGGGACCTACTAGTCTATAATATACTAGCAGAAGTCCCGCGATTTCACTCGTAGTAAGTAGTCTATGTGTTAATTGTTAATCCAGGGTGACAGCTAACTCCATACCAAATTTTATTAAAATCCATTCAGTAGTTTTTACGTAAAAGAGTAACAAACATCCATCCATTCATATTAATCGGGCATGAATCCAGACAGGCTGCTACTGAGAAATTCCAGACGGAAAAACTTAATAACACATTGCCCGACTTGGGGATCGAACCCTGGTCGTCACGCTCAGCAGTAGCCCTTGCGACCACTGGACCAACGAGGCAATGTCGGCTGTAAAATCTTACCTTCAGTGCGTGGTGCTTCAATCTCAGCTATCTGCTGATCTTCTCTGAGCACAGAGGGCGGGTGTGAAGGTATTGATAACATCGGCACCGATACTGGAACGAGTTGATCTCCCGTTGAAACTGACGCGTCGTCTTCCATTTCTACGGGGAGAAGAAATAAAAAATTAAATAAATATCCCATTAAAACAGAGGAGATCCATGATATCCTTAATGTGCAAATGGTTAAAGAAGTGATTAACTGTCGTGGAGATAACGACAGCCTGCGTAGCATGAACACATTGAACACCGAAGGAACGGCCTTTGTCTACAGACGAATCGGCAAAGTGACAGATTATACAGGGTGTAACGGAAAGGGTATATACATCCAAAGGGCACGGATTCTCTTGGTGATAAGAAACGACATGGCAACGTTTTTATACATATATATACATAATTGTAAAGTTGAGCCCGCCCGTGCCGTCGCGCCTTCGTCGGTTAGGCAGAGCCCGATAGGTCTGTACTAGGCGCGCAGAACCCGAGATAGATATACTTGAACCTTGCCGGACAGGATTATGACCCTCATAGTGCGGTGAAACATTTGTTATGATTTTGCATTTAATAAACTGTCGATATTAAATAATATCGTGAAGTTTCAAAGTTAATAGTTGGGAGCTGAAATTTTGAGGAAAGACTAGTTATTAAATACTCTATTCACCCTGTTTGTATTGTATATACCCTTTCCGTTACACCCTGTATAGACAGGAACCTCAAACGGTCAAATTTCTGCCTGCGTAGTATGAACACTTAATTTCTTTTCTTCCAAGACACGACAAATTTCTTTCTGTC
The DNA here is from genome assembly GCA_921972225.1 of Euplexia lucipara. Taxonomy (NCBI): domain Eukaryota; kingdom Metazoa; phylum Arthropoda; class Insecta; order Lepidoptera; family Noctuidae; genus Euplexia; species Euplexia lucipara. The sequence continues at coordinate 8,184,021 of OV179172.1, read as the reverse complement.
CAACTTAACATTTCTTCTACCCGAGCATGAGGCGACTCGTCGACAAGCGTTTGTACGTAGAGTAAGAAATTTACATGCTGTCTATAGCAACTGTCAAGTTGCTAGAGGTGTAGATTGCTTGTCTAGGTCTCATTTGATGTAGACTGTTTGACACTTGTTGACAGGAAATGTTTCGAAAAGAACTGTCAAAAGTGGAGAAAATAGGTACGCACTTCATGCTTCATGACGAATCGACATATAACTTCTCATCTTTCTTGACATTGTCATGCTCGAGACGGATGAAATGTCTATATAATCTGTCACTTTGCCGATTCGTCTGTAGACAAAGGCCGTTTCTTCGGTGTTCAATGTGTCATGCTACGCGAGCAGGACAGCTTACTATTCGAGAAAGTATTCGTCGGCTGAAGAAGCGGCGTGACATCTTTGACCAGAAAAGACACCCATAAGGAAGGGCGGGCCTCGCAGGGGGCAGCACCCTACTAACAATCTGCGTATATTCTACATGACTGATTGGATGAAATAATTCGCAAAAAAAAAAAAAAATATTCCACGACTTTCACACGACGCCATCTAGTTCAAAACCAAGCGACCTTGTGCTATGAGTGCTAGATAACTGATAAACATACTTAATTATTTCTTAATACATTCCTAATACTATAAAAAAAAAAAATGGCCACACAAAATTATAAAGAGGAAAAAATACTTGAGAGATGTCAAGGGACATCCGGATAGAACGAAGTTACATAGTTAGTTAATATATTATTTATTATGTATACAAAACCTGTATACGCTCAACAAACATAATCGTCGCGACACCGCACTGTTCTATGCGAAATAGAAAGACGAAACGAAAATAACTGGCTTGCTTTCTATGAGAGAGAGAGAGAGAGAGACAGACAGAGAAACATAAATTTATGTAATAGAAGTTACAACTCCCGGTCTTAATCCTCTCTCTCTCCCCCCTCCCTACCCGATCCCGCCCTCCCTCCCACTCCTCCTCCCCCTTCGTTCCAATAAGTAACATACCTGTATCAGCATACAGAGATGCCTTCATGAGTTGCACATTATGGCTCTGACGATGCTCCAGACGAGCCAGCTCACTAGTGGGACTCTTCACAGCGTAGGCTGTAACAAAAACGAACCATTAACATAAAGAAATGTCCCAATACTATTTTGAACCATTTTTACCCTACTTTGTGACCTGTATTTGTAGTATACGGCAATACCCTGTGTGAACTAATCAATGGTATATTGCATTAATGCATCAATGAACTGTTTATAACTGTTTTGTGTACCTAAGAAGGTGTCTTTTGTTTTTGTTTAGTTTTGATTTGTAAAACTGTTTTCCTAATTTTGTATTTAACGCATGTCGTGGCAGCCTTTAATTAAGGCAACACTATTAAATTTAAAAATATAATGTAAACTTGTCATGTATTATGGTGTATGCTTTGTTGGTTGTCCTTAAATAAATAAATACCCCTTCTTCTTCTATGTATTATGCACGTCGTTATTCATAATTATTAATTTATTTATTTATTTGCTGAATATAGGCGTATATATACAGGGTTATTTGTAAAACACCAACCACCTCGCAGGAGTAGATTACTAAAATCATAAACAACAACATTTGTTCTACGACTTTTTCGAAAACAGACAAAAAAAAATCAACTCTCCATACAAGACTCGATCAACTGTTCGGATATATATGTATGGAGAGTTGTTTTTTTTTTTGCACATGGGAGGTATAACACATCAAAAAAAAATATTTTTCATTTTTTTTAAATCGGTTTTTTTTTCAAATGCAAGATCTATTTCGTTATTTTGTTATGAGGTAACAGACATAATAATGAAGAACCTCCTCGTTATTTGTAAATCGGTAAAAAGATAACTTACCTTTGTTATCCAAGTACAGGCTCTGTGATTCGGTATTATCTTCTGTGGTGTCCATTTCAAAAGCTGAAACAAGTAAATTAAATTATTATTAATAAATAAATATTATTTCTACTAGTTTAGTTGAGGGCTAAGGCCACAGCACGGCACAGCAGTGGATTTTAGTAAACGCAAGAGATTTGAGATCTTATTTTATCACGCTAAGCAATGATAATAAGTAAAAAGGTTATAAGCGCTCAGCTAGCGACACGTTAAAATGTGGCTAACTAGCCAAACTTGACCTCAGCGTCGCGTCGCGCCGTCAACAGACGCGTGCGTGCGTTAGTGTGCCGTTTTCGACGATCGAATGTTGTTTAGGTAACCTATCTACACATTTTTACTTATAATATCATTGATGCTAAGCGTCTACATTTCAGAATGCCACGGCAGCATGCCAGACCGTGCCGAAGCAGGCTGTGGCGAGTATACGAGTCTTGACAGTGTCAAATAGGATTAGAAATCATTTGTGTATTATAAAAATCCCTTGCCGTGAACATCCATACTAATAATTTAATCACTCAATCCTCGCCTCGGGGTCCTCGCGCTGCGTGTATTATGTTAACATTAGATTAAGTAGTGGTATAAGAAGTACTAAATAGCGTACATCGAGCGGTTTCACACGCGTGGTTCCCGTTCCCGTGGGAATACAGGGATAAAAAGTAGCCTATGTCACCCGGGGATAGTGTAGCTTCCCAACGGTGAAAGAATTTTTCAAATCGTTCCATTTGTTTTTAAATTTATTCGTTACATACAAAAACACAAATCTTGTATAATATGTATTAGTATAAAAGTGTAGATTAGTATAGATGAGAATATAGCTCAGGGGGTCGAGTCTTCTATTGCAATCGTGTCTCAATGACCGGTCAATGATCAATTTTTGACGTATAGCGTCAAACTTATGACACATTTCCCATACAAAAACTGTCAAAATTGTCACATATTCGATCAATGGCCGGTCATTGAGACACGATTGCAATAGCAGACTCGAGCCCCAGTTTGTTTGTTTGCCGACTTTTTCGACTAAACGGCTGAACGGATTGTAATGAAATTTGGTAAGGAGAGAGATCTTATATCGATATGATATATCTCTCCTTACCCAATAGAGTATAGAGATCGACTATTTGGCGTTGTGTGAAAGTTGTGGTTTTTTTATATCATACAAGCAGACGTCACGCAGTTTCACCCGCGTAGTTTCCGTTCCCGTGGGAATACGGGGATAAACAGTAGCCTATATCCACCGGAAATAGTGTAGCTTTCCACCAGTACAATAATTTTTAAAATTGGATCATTAGTTCCGAAGATTACCCCCTACATACAAACTTACAAATTTTACCTCTTTATAAATAGAAGAAGATAGAAGATAGACTAGCAGACGTCCCACGGTTTCACCCGCGTAGGTCCCGTTCCCGTGGGAATACAGAATATTATTATTTCGTTTACTTTATTATTATTACTGTTTCTGGGTTAAGGACATTACATTTAGTCTGTTAGTAGGTCAAGGTCATTTACACTTAGTAGGTCAAGGTCATTTACACTTAGTAGGTCAAGACCATTTATAGTTAGTAGATCAATGCCATTTACACTTAGTAGGTCAAGGTCAATCACTATTAGTAGGTCAAGGCCATTTACACTTAGTAGGTCAAGACCATTTATAGTTAGTAGATCAATGCCATTTACGCTTAGTAGGTCAAGGTCATTTACACTTAGTAGGTCAAGACCATTTATAGTTAGTAGATCAATGCCATTTACGCTTAGTAGGTCAAGGTCATTAACACTTAGTAGGTCAAGATCATTTACGCTAAGTAGGTCAATGCTATTTACGCTTAGTAGGTCAAGGTCATTTACGCTTAGTAGGTCAAGGTCGTTTACTGTCAGTAGGTCAAGGTCGTTTACTGTCAGTAGGTCAAGTGCAGTTTAGGTCCAGCCCTTTTTCTAGGCAGTTAAAATTACTTTTTGAATGTTTATATATATTTTTTATACTTATCACGTTTCTATTAAGCGGTGATTTCTTGAAAATAAGAGCCGTGTACAGGAACGCTGCTTTCAATTATCAAATACTGTATCGCATCTGTAGGGGCTCGCTTGTATGTATACGTGAAATGAAACAACATAATAGATTTTTATTTATTAATTTTTAACGCACTTATCCGCTCGGCGGTTGTTTCTCGAGTGTTCTGGAAGTGGAGAGCGCGGCTAACGACGAGCTAGCCAGCTCCCTACCACCGATCGCCCCGCACCATTAAGCGTGCTACGTTTCTTAAACATAATTCACTACACTACTACCTAAATGTTCTTTTTTTGGTATTGTTCGTCAGGCCGTAGAGCTCCTCAATGTTCGAGTTGAGCTCACGATTACTGACAAATGCTTGCACTGATTGATCTGGTCCCCTCATATCTGTGTGGTTCTTTCCTCAGAAGACCATCTCAGACACTAATCTGCATGGTTCTTACATGATCTGACCAAGATAATGTCTGGACTTTAAAAGAGAGAGTTCTGAGTTTCTTTCGGTGTTTCTTCTCAGAGTAGTCGAATAGTAAAATACCGACTATCATCTTCTAATTAAAAAATTACTTGTAAAAGTGTTTGTATGAACCCATTTACTACTGACCGATTTGAATGAGACACCCTGTATAGGGTGACTGGTAATTAGTGACCGATACTTAAACACGTGATTGTATTCCTAATTTCAATAAACTTTCCCAAAGAAACTTTTTACTTATAACACAATAAAATAACAACAACGCTGTTGGAAATTCCCGCGCGCGTGTATGATCGATCACAGTAGGCACGAATCGGCACGATCTATCAGCTGATAGTCTGACCTCGGGAAGGGCGAAATCTACTAGTAGTAGTAGCGTCACACGCTCCCCCGCCACCCCCACCGCTCCCGTTGTGCAGTACTGACGTAATTGAATTAATTGAAAGTTAATGAGTTAAAAATAAGTTTCTTTAGGAAAGTTATTTGTATTCATGAGTACAATCACGTGTTTAAGTATCGGTCACTAATTACCAGTCACCCTATATAGTATCTTAAATCTCTTTAGCTGATACTAAACTTAATTTTAATAATTGACTTTAGCTTTTTTATGCTTTTCATAACATTTATTTATAGTGGGATATACTTCAATGATATATATATTTTTTTTATTATCTTCATAGTTTATTCTCAATCTTATTACAAAGCTTTTATTTTTATAATTATAATAGTGATTACAATTACTTACTTGTATAAATGTATGTACTTTTGAATTAAATATATTTAAAGTACACACTATATTAAATTAATTAAAAATAACAAATTATATAATTTAATAAATCTACTTATAATGTTTACTTAATATAAATCACATTGAGATAGGATTTTTGGTAAAGTATAGGACGAAAAACAATAAAATAAATAAATGAAATAATATTACAATTACAATCCTACTAACTAAAATAGATTTTGATATTATTGTCTTTACAAAATTATAGCTTCACACTAAAATATAATAATAATATCTATTCTTATTAAACATCAAAGATTATGATAAAATATGACAAAAATGTAACGTATACACAATTTATAACTAAAATTTAGGCGCGCTGTGCGGTTGTATTGTATGAAATGAGGAGATCCGTATAAGAACCAAGGTTACCGACATAGCCCAGCGGATTAGCAGGTTGAAGTGGCAGTGGGCAGGGCACATAGCACGGAGGACTGATGAGGGATGGGGTCGGTCGGTTCTCGAGTGGAGGCCACGTATCGGCAAGCGCAGCGTAGGACGTCCACCCACAAGGTGGACAGACGACCTCATTAAGGCCGCGGGAACGCGCTGGATGCGAGCCGCTTCCAACCGGTCTTATTGGAGATCTATAGGGGAGGCCTATGTCCAGCAGTGGACTTCCTATGGCTGAAGTGTGTGTGTGAGTGAGTGTTATCTTCTATAATAATCGACAGAAATGTTTTACAATCTGTCTTTTTGTCAATTCTTCCATCGCTGCACCCATTTCTACGGTGCTCATGCTACACGTAAAATCAGTTACTTTTTAAAATACATAAAAAATAAAAATACAAATACAAATGATACTATAACGACTATTAAAACTACAGTTATTAAACACATGTTGGTACATAGCATTGCTTTCGCTATTTTCTTTTGTAGAACGTATTCTTCGTTGTAGGGCGCAGAAGGGGTCTCGGGGTCGTTTGGTACCCTACTGGGGTCTTGTGGTACCCCGATTGGGTGGTATTGTACCCCATTGTAGGGATCATGTGAAGGGTTAAAATTGTACGTCGATGAATGGTTGCCTGTAGGGTTGGAAAATAACGAACTGTTTCAATAAGTATGTAAACTCAATATGCAGGGTGTAAAGGACAGCCCTCCTCAAACGGATAGGGTGCATTTAGCTCCTGATTTTGAATCATAATCCACCGAAATTTTTCTAAGAAAAATTATCGTTTTTTTTTTATAGTTTTTTCAGGTTTTTCAGTTTCATTTCAATGTATAATAACATTCTCGGTCTCAGTTACGGCACAGTCTAAAAACATACAGTCGTCCGACGAAGCCGTCTAGACAGGGCAATCGTGTGGGGTGTGAGGGGCGAGACGCGGAAAAAGCCGCTCCCACACTGCGAACAAAACGATGTTCGTAGTTCGGGAGATGTTATTCAGGGCTTACGCGTGTAGAAGTTGTCGGCGTTTTTCCAGACATCAAAGGCGTCGTCCTACTGTGTTAATATTTATACTGTGCTATCATTGCTTGATTGCTGATGAAGACAGGTTATACATACCTTTAGCAGCTCCGTTGAGGAGGTTCAGCGAGGTCTGCTGCATGGCGAAGAGGTTGTCTTCTGGCACGAGACCTGATGATGAGCCGAGGCCTCCCAGACCTGCTGAAGGTGGAGGTACAGGCTGTTTGGGAGCTGTGGACAAAGAAGGATTGATTTATTCATTTACTAGCGACATCCCGCGGTTTCACCCGCGTAGGTCCCGTTCCCGTGGGAATACAGGCGCGAGAAATACTATTTACACCTCCAATTTTTTGGGCCCCCTTTTTTTTGGGCTACGGCATCTTTGCCAATGTCCGTTTGTGGCTTTTTATTTGTGGTCAAATGGTATACCAGAGAGTATGATAAGAAGTAGAGTTAGCTGTCTACAGTTGCACAATACTAATATACTTTATACATTTGGGCGCAACGTTCAAAAAGTGGTATGGCAATTATTTCGCCAATGCTCGCGAAAGGGTTAATCCAGGATGTCAGTTAACTCCATACCAAATTTAATTAAAATCCATTCAGTAGTTTTTACGTGAAAGAGTAACAAACATCCATCCATCCATCTATCTATACTCACAACTCACAAACTTTCGCGTTTATAATATGCGTCACCAACGAACGGTTACCCATCTAAAGACTGACCACGGCGAGTGTTGCTTAACCTTAAAAAAAACAGCACTCACCACCACTGGCTGCACCGGTCTGCAGCGCCTGCGTCACCAACGAACGGTTACCCGTCCAAAGACTGACCTCGGCGAGCGTTGCTAAACCCCAAAAAAAAACAGCACTCACCACCGCTAGCTGCACCGGCCTGCGTCACCAACGAACGGTCACCCATCCAAAGATTGACCTCGGCGGGCGTTGCTTAACCTCGAAAAAAATCAGCACTCACCACTGGCTGCACCAGTCTGCAGCGCCTGCGTCACCAACGACAATCACCCATCAAAAGATTGACCTCGGCGAGCGTTGCTTAACCTCAAAAGAAAAAAAAACAGCTCTCACCACTGACTGCGTTGGTCTGCAGCGCCTGCGTCACCAACGAACGGTCACCCATCCAAAGACTGACCTCGGCGAGCGTTGCTTAACCTTATTAAAAAAAACAGCACTCACAACTGGCTGCGCTGGTCTGCAGCGCCTGCGTCACCAACGAACGGTCACCCATTCAAAGGATTACCTCGGCGAACATTGCTTAACCTCAAAAGAAAAAAAAACAGCTCTCACCACTCACTGCGTTGGTCTACAGCGCCAGCGTCACCAACAAACGGTTACCCATCCAAAGACTGACCTCGGCGAGCGTTGCTTAACCTCAAAAAATGACGTGTGGCACTCGGAGACTGCCGCGGTAAAGCTATTGCATAGCACGTTTATTATAGTATAGTTAAAATCTCGCTGCAGACTCGGTCATAAATCATTCGAGTGTTTCGCTCTCTTTCCCACTCACGGGCCTTATGGGCAGACCACGCCCACACGTAGTCCTGTGCATTACTGCAGTCGATGAGTGATATCGATAATTTTATATATTTATAAATGGGTGATAGAAATAAATACACATTTTTTTTATTTTATTACCAAATTTACTACAAAGCATATTAAATATAACAAAAGAACGTATAATAAATAAAACTAAAAATAGAAAATTAAAATTCTTCGTCTGAGTCATCGTCATCATCATCCAAATGAATGATGAACTCTTCGCATAAATGTGCTTTTTTTAAGTCTTCATCTTGCAGCAATTCTGCATGTTCCACACATTTTTGCCAATTTTCAATGGAGGCATTGGAAATGGCTTCATCGACTTATCGATAATGGCCTTGAGCGCGCGCAACTAGCGCACACCCCTACTCCGATTATGATTTATGACCAAGTCTGCAGCGAGATTTTAACTATACTATAACTCCTCTCCTCTCCCCCTCCCCATTCCTCCCCTCCCCCTCCCTCCCTCTCCCCCACACCTCCCCCTCCCTGCCTCTCCCTCCCTCTCCCCCACACCTCCACCGTCCCTCCTCTCACCCCTCCCTCACTTTCCCCTCCCGTCCCCTGCCTCTTCCCTCCACCCCCCCCTTGCCCGTCGGAGTGGGGAGCGTGAGGTTTATTCGTTACGGAATTTCTGGATTCGGTCCCCGCGCTCAAGGCCCGCGCTAGAAGCTATGCAATAGCTTAAAAAATATCAGCACTCACCACTGGCTGCGCTTGTCTGCAGCGCCTGCGTCACCAGCTGCCTCTTCATCAGCTGCGGCACGTCGTCCTCTTCATCAGAGTCTGTGAGTCCGTACTTGCTGAAGTGCTCGACCCTGAACACCCAGCTGCCGGTCTGCGGCCGGTACTCAATGAACTTAGTGTTGTGCTTGTCGCAAACGCGGCGTAGTTTCGTCTCGTAATCCATTTTCAGTAGTCTGTGGCAATAAATAATAATTCATAATAATAATAATACCAGCCCGTTACTGTCCCACTTCAGGGCAAAGGCCTCTTCTCATACAGAGAAGGCTCGAGCATTGATCACCACGCTTGCTCAAGGCGGATTGGCGATTTCAAACTTATATTAACTATAAGTCCAGGTTTCCTCACGATGTTTTCCTTCACCGATGACAATGATGTCTAAGATAAACTTAGAAAGTACATATGAATTGAAAAAGTCACATTGGTACTTGCCCGGATTTTAACCACAACCTCGTGCATGAGAGGTAGGTGCCTTAACCTCTGGGGTGCGTGCAGAAAACCTCCTCGTGTGCCTGATTGCTGCTGGTTCCTTTCGAATACATTCGGGGGAAAGAGCAGTCGTCGGGCCGGTGCACCCTGGGCACAGGCAATAATCGAGAGATGTCTGTGGCGAATTTCTGCGGCCACTCTCCACCTCTGCTTACAGAGGGTAGGAAGAGTGGACTCTGGAGGGGCCCTTTTCAGGGCCATCCGCGGAGGCGGGTCCGAGGGAGCGGTTTGTCCGAGTTTGTCTCGGCTTCAGGGTCGACGGGGTCGCGAAGGCAGTCGGCCGGAGGCAGCCTGTTGAAATCTTCTTGGTACAATCACTGGCTTGAGTGTTTTATATTTTATAGAGTTGTTGTTCTATGGTTTTATGTTTAAATATAGAATTTGATTCTTTCGTCAATGTGTCGCCTGATGGCTGTATAATGTATATTTTTCTTATGTATTTTATCTAACATTAAAACTACTATTTACAATCTCTATCTTTGGATTCACGACTTGCTGGCTACAAGAGTAGTCAACATAGTCAACAAGGGTTATGGGCCCAGAACGCCCGAAGAAGAGAAAGTGTAGTTACTGTTGAAAAAGATACATGAGCGAGCTGGCTACCATGTCTGCAGGAGGCGGAAGCGTGAGTGGGGTTTCTATTGAGAAATTGCGGGGGCGAGAGAATTACCTGCTCTGGAAGTTTAATATGAAACACCTGCTGATTTATAACGACCTTTGGTATTCTATTGTCGGGTATCCGGAGGGCGACAAGTCCAGTCCAGAGCTGAAACGACGTAAGGATGAAAAGGCGTTGACAACGATCTGCCTATCAGTGGACGCTTCATGCGTGTCCCACGTAATGGCTGCTAAGACGAGTAAGGAAGCCTGGCTGAGCCTGGAGAAGGTGTACGACGATAAGGGCATAGGCAGGAGACTAAAACTGTTGCGGATGCTGTGCTCGGTAAAGTTGAACGACTTCGGTGGCGACATGGATAAATATGTTGGCGAATGTATGTCTCTATCGCAACAGTTGGCGGCTGTTAATAAACCGATTGACGACGAGTTCCTGGCGGCGATAATTCTTCAGGGATTACCTTCTAAGTTTGATCCGATGATCATGGCCTTGGAAAGTAGTGTGAGCGACCTGACCAGCGACTTTGTGAAGGCTAAATTGCTTCAGGATACAAAGTGGTCTGACAATTGCAAAGGTGGAGATTGCCTGGTTGCAAATAAGTCGGAGAAAAAGTCTGGGAAGAAGCGCGAAGGGAAGAAGCCGAGGTGCTGGAACTGCGGAAAGTCTGGTCACGTAAAGAGTGAGTGTACCCAGAAAGGGAAAGCCATGATGGCGTCTCGGTTCTTGGCTGACACGTGGTACGTCGACTCGGGTGCGTCGAGCCACATGACGGGACGGCGAGACTGGATACACGACTTTTCTACTAGCAGTGTAGAAGTGAACGTGGCGAGTGGACAGACTTTGAAATGCGTCGGTATCGGTAACGTGTATTTAAAACTCGGAGATAATGATTTGCGTCTTATAGAAGTGATGTACGTTCCAGGACTGAGTGTAAATTTACTTTCTGTAAATAGTCTAGTGGTTAAAGGGCTTAGAGTAGAGTTTACTGAGTCTACTTGTAGGATTTTTCGTAATAAATCTTGTATGGCTAGTGTTAGATCAAATGGCGGGGTATACAAACTGCATACTAACGCGGTAGCTTTAAGTAGTGTAAACAAGGAGGTTTCAAAGGAGTCTTGGCACCAAAGATTAGGTCATCTTAGTTATGACAGCTTGAAGTCACTGTCACACGTCATTGATTTTCAGGATAACGAAATTGTAAATAATTGCGATATTTGTATTCTGGGGAAACAATTTAGGTTTCCACATAAGAAATCTGGTCGTGACGTGGCATCTAAGCGGTTGGACCTGGTGCACACAGACTTGTGTATGATCCCTGTTGCTTCAAACTCAGGTAAGCGTTACATTTTGACCTTCCTAGATGACCACTCGCGGAAAGTATTCTTGTATTTCTTGAAAAATAAGAGCGAAGTAGCTAGTGTTACCAAACAATTTGTTAGGCTTGTGGAAAACCAATGTGAATCCAAAGTAAAGGCAATACGCAGTGATAACGGTACGGAGTACGTAAATAAAGAGCTGAGCGCATTCTTTAGAGAGAAGGGTATTGTGCATCAGGTTACTGTTCCCTATTCCCCCCAAATGAATGGTGCGGCGGAAAGGTTGAATAGAACTCTTTTGGAACGGGTGCGCTGCATGTTGTATCACGCGGGTTTGGATCACAAATTGTGGGCTGAGGCGGCTAATACTGCCGGGTACCTTATTAATCGTTCTCCCTCTAGTAGGTTAGGTGGGAAGACACCTGAGGAGGTTTGGTCGGGTAAAAACGTGAAGTATAACCACTTGCGGGTTTTCGGTTGTGAGGCCTATGTACATATTGTTGATGCTAAGCGAAATAAGTTACGACCTAAGAGTAAGAAGTTAATATTTGTCGGTTATGATGACAATGGTTGTTCTTATAGGTTGTATGACTCCGAGACACGTGGTATTACTAGAGGCCGTGATGTCATATTTAATGAACGTGTGTTCCCAGCCAAAGAGCTAGGAACTGGACACGGATCAGCCACTATAGAAATTTTTCTTTCAGGGGAAGAAGCTGACGATTCCACTGATATGAGGAAGTCAAGCGTGCCTGAGAGTGTGGTGGTGGTTGGTGATGGTGATGCAGCTCGGGGGTCTGTCACTGAAGAGCCGGTAACGGTGAATATTGAACCGGTTGTGTCAGCGAGCGGTGATGATGGCGGCGACGACACTTTTTTGTTTGAAGATAGTGTTGAGGAGGTGGTGGAGCCTCCGGAAGTTCCGGAACCGAGGTACAATCTTAGATCTAGGCAACCTAAGGGTCTATACGCACAAGATGCGATCCCAGCTGAACCGCGCACTGTTAAGGAAGCTCTGGGTTCGGGGCAGAGCGACTTATGGCGGCAAGCTATGCAGGAGGAGATTGATTCGTTCAATCAGCATGGGGCTTGGGAGCTGGTGGATCGGCCTATGGGCAAGAATGTAGTTCGGAACAAATGGATCTTCAAAATTAAGTGTGACGCCGAGGGGAAGATAGCCCGCTATAAGGCTAGGTTAGTAGCCAAGGGGTTTACCCAAAAGTATGGTGAAGATTATTTTGAAACGTTTTCACCGGTAGTACGGTACAGTTCTATGCGACTGTTGTTGGCGTTAGCCGTAGAGATGGACTTGAATATAGACCATCTGGACGTACAGACGGCGTTTCTCAACGGTAATTTAGACGAGGAAATATTTATGTTTCAACCGGAGGGGTTCATTTCACCTGGTAGAGAAAATGAGGTCTACAGATTGAAGAAGGCAGTCTACGGACTGAAGCAAGCTTCACGAGCTTGGTATCAGAGGGTGAAGGACGTGCTTCTATCGACCAGTTTTGTTCAATGCCAACATGAACAATGTATCTTCTACAATCGAAATGGTAAGTCGGTTGTTTACATTGCTTTGTACGTCGACGATTTTGTTGTTTGTTACAACGATGTGCGCATGGCTGAAGAGCTGAAAGAGAGTTTGCGCAGACCGTTTCAGATGAAAGACTTAGGAGCGGTGCGACAAGTTCTTGGGGTCGCGGTAGAGCGTGATAAGACAAACAAAACTCTCAAGCTTTGTCAAGCGCGGTATGTTGAGCGTTTGCTTGATAGTTTCGGTATGTCGGAATGCAAGCCAGTCAAGACTCCTTTGGACCCAAATACTAAGTTTACTGATACGAGTGTGTTAGGCGAGGGTACTGTTCCGTATAGGGAATTGATAGGTTCTCTTATGTATCTGAGTGTTTTTACACGGCCGGACATTACGTATGCAGTTTCGTATTTGAGCCAGTTTAATACATGTCATACTATGGAACACTGGAGGGCTGCGAAACGTGTGTTGAGGTATCTTAGAGGGACTCACAACGTTTGCCTTGTGTTTAGTAAGTCAGGTAATGTAAAGGTAGAGGGGTTTGTAGACGCGGACTGGGGCGGTGACGTATGCGACCGAAAGTCATTTTCGGGTTTTGTTTTCAAGTATGGGGGAAACACCATCTCTTGGGAGTGCAGGAAACAAACATGTGTTAGTTTGTCAAGTACTGAGGCGGAGTACGTTGCTCTTAGCGAAGCCGCTAAGGAGGCACGTTGTCTTAGGGACTTGGTGACTGAATTGACTGGTAGTTCTGGGTTGGTAGTAGATTTGTTTAATGATAATCAGTCTGCTCAGAAACTAAGTGTCAATCCAGTGTTTCATAGGAGGACCAAGCACATAGATATAAGGTACCACTATGTTAGGGAGGCTGTAAACGATAATGTCATTAAGTTGAATTATTTGTCTACTCAGGAAATGGTGGCGGACATTTTAACTAAGTCTTTGTGTGCTCCTAAACATAAATTCTGTGTTGTGAATTTGGGCTTATTTTAAGGCAGTAGAGCCAGCGGTGATGTCTAAGCTCAAACAGCGATTGAGGGGAAGTGTTGAAATCTTCTTGGTACAATCACTGGCTTGAGTGTTTTATATTTTATAGAGTTGTTGTTCTATGGTTTTATGTTTAAATATAGAATTTGATTCATTCGTCAATGTGTCGCCTGATGGCTGTATTGTATATTTTTCATATGTATTTTATCTAACATTAAAACTACTATTTACAATCTCTATCTTTGGATTCACGACCTGCTGGCTACAAGAGTAGTCATCATAGTCAACACAGCCCCGATGACCCTTGTCGTGGGGGGAGATGGCCCTAGGGGGGGTCGATTTCTCCCCCAAGCTGCTCGCTCGGACCCGGACTTTAGGCTTGACACGGAGGCGATGGGCGGGCGTCAGGCGCGGGGGCGCCTGCGCTCGCATTGCACCCGTCGCCACCTTAGTCGGTCCCTTCGGGGAAGCCAAGCGGGGTAATCGTCGGCGGGGGATTGGACGTGACGGCTATGCTGGATTCCCAGTCCCCCGCCAATACGACGAAGCGGGAAAAACGCTGGGTTGTTTTAGTGGGTATACCGGTGCGGTAAACCGGGGAGTCCCACATACCCCCCCCATCCCCCGATGGGCGGGTATGCGTAATTGTCATTTTTTCCCAGCGCAAACAAAAAAAAAAAAAAAAAAAAAAAAAAAGGTGCCTTAACCTCTGGGCCATCACGACATCAATCGAATAATTCATACTTAATAATATTATTAATATTTATAACTATACTCCATCCGAGTAGGTAGTTAACTAAATGTAAACAATCTTGACAAGTCTTTTTACATAAACGCTTATTAATTAAATTCAACTACTGTTTAAATAAATTGTTTAATTGATCATGTAATCGTTTTTGTTGTATCTTAATTTGTTTTCAGCTGCATTTTATTTTTTAACTGTGTTATGTCAAAATTGTTTACCTTTTGTTAACTACCTAATCGGATAGAGTATATAGTCCATTTGAAATAAGAAAAGACATTGTCTTAATAATATTTATTTCTGTAAAACCTTAACTATACTATACTAAAACTAAAAAAAAAAACAATGACTTAATCTAACAAATAATAATATCAAATCGTCAAAAATTCCTCTGCATCGCTGCCAGCTGGTAAAGTGCCCAAAACATGGCGGCAATGCTTAGCCTCTGGCCAAAGTAGAGGCAGTAGTTATACTTTCGAGCCGTTTGGGGTTGAAACTCTTGGGCCGTGCTTCCGAGTGCTCGTCTTCTTTTCAAAGACATCTCTGCAAACGTTTGGTTAACGCTTCCAATAAGAAAATAGTTTTTACGTGCAGCAAGAGAGCAAAGTCGTAAACCCTACATGTTTGAGCTAATGAAGTGAAATAGTTATTTGTGCAACAAGAGAGCAGTCTTTTTTCTCTGCGAGTGCTGATTTTGAATCTATAGGTGTAAGTGTGTAATAAATGTAAGTATAGCTTGGCTGTTTCGTTACTTCAGAAACTAATAAGGTTGGCTGGTAGAAAATGGCTATGGCATTAAGTCCGCCTCTGTACATTAGTGTGCTTGAAGAAATAAATAAATAAATAAATAATACTGATATGTAGAATTTGTGAAGTTAGGGTCGGTAGGTTAGGCCGTGTAGATTCAGAAGTTTCGCTCTACATGAGATCTTATATCTTTTTCACATGGCAAACCTTATGTGGTCGTTTTGGCAACATTTTACATGAAATGTTTTGGTGGAATAGGCTTATTTTAATCCCTGTATTCCCACGGGAACAGGAAAAACGCGGATGAAACCGCTTGACGTCTAATAACAAATGATTTTAGGGTTAGCTAGTTGTTTTGGGACTTACCTCTCAGGTTCCGTGATGGCCCTCTTCTCACTCTTGTCCCTCGGCCAGACCCTGTCCAGGGTGACTATCGCGCGCCTGTTCAGACCCTCACCCAGAGGCGGCTTCGCAGACTCCTCAGGATAGATTATGACCTCTTTATTGAGGAAGTGGACTGGAAACAAGAGATATAATATACATTTATAACACATTTGCTCGTAATAGGTCTCTTATCCCGTCAAATTCAGTATCGTAATGTATCTCATTACGCACTAGTGCCTAATGGTAATGTAAAACGCACGGTTTGCAAGATACTCAGACTTAAAACGAACAGTTCCTTTTATAAAATCATAGTAAAGAGTTTTTATGTCACAAAAGTGGTCAAATTTTTTTGAATAAATTAACTTTGGGAGATAAAAAATAAACATTTAATTCGTTAACATATTATATTAAAACTAATGAGTCATGTTCTTACGAGACACTTCATGCGGACAATGAAGCCGCATGAGATGCCTCAGCACAGAAGCTCCCGGGTCCTCAGCCACGACTTTCATGATGAAGTATAAAAAAAAAAAAAAAAAAAATAGTTTATTTCTTTAACTTTGCTTATACACTACTATTTGGTTGTCGGAACTACCCAGTAAGCATGTAGTAATGCTTGTGTTGGGTCTTTCCGCTCCTCCTTAGGACTAATACAATGCGGTGGTAAGAAGTAAAACTATTTTAAATAACTAAATATTGTAAAAGAGAGCAAGTACAAAATTATTGAAAGATGACTTAAACTGGTATGGCTTACTGTGTCTGTGTATGTGAGAGTATGTGTATATGTGTGTCTATGTATTGATGTATTTATGTATGGGACCCCAAAAACCTTTAAAGAAACTTACCCAAGTTATCCAAATCCATTCCAGCGATATCGATCTCGCAGTCGTAGTACACGTTTCCATAATTCTTACGACCTATGGTCAGGTGAGGGACTACGCAGGAGCCGTCTGGACGCATGTAAGCTGAAAAAAAGCAGAATATAATTGACTAGCTCTCCCGGCAAACTTCGTTTCGTCTTAGAATCAATTTGACTGGCCTGTTGGTCTCAAATCAAAAAAAATCAAATCAAATCAAATTTATTGAATAATTTACACGATATACCCAGTTAGATATAAAGGCCACAAAATAAATCTTAAAAAATAATTATTCTAGTACTCAACATATAACTACATTATGTGTATATTAACAACCAGGACTTATGGAAAATTTATTTGAAACCTAGAATTATATGTATATTAGCGGTCTAGTAGTTAGCGGCCCTTACTGCTATGTCGGAGGTCGTGGGTTCGATTCCCACCCAGGACAAATGTTTGTGTGATGAGCACGATCATTTTGTTCAGTGTCTGGGTGTTTATCTATAATATGTATATATTTAGAAGTATTTATAAATATGTTTATTATTATTTATTTATTTTTTGTTTATTTATTTTAGCTTTTATTACTCGCAACCGGCGTGTGTGTATGACAACATGTATGAATGTAAACGAAGCAAAAGAAGTATGTAAGAATCGTAGCATATGGCGCTCTGTAGTTTCTGCCTACCCCCATGGGAAAAAAGCGTGAGTTTATGTATGTATGTATAAGTATGTTTATCAGCTGTTAAGTATCCATAACACAAGCTCTGCTTAGCTTGTGACTAGATGGCGTTGTGTGAAAAATTGTGGAATATTTATATTTATTTAATTAATGTAGTGTTACTTTTTTAGTTTTGGCCAAAGACAGAGTCAAATGGCTGTAGTTTCGACACAGCGCTAATGTTTTCCCTTGGCATGATTATCATGTTTACGTGTTTAAGTTTTTTTGTATATATTTATTATATGGATTATTCAATTTATTTCTGTAAAATGTATGTAAGTACAACCTTAACTATATTATACAAAAAAAAACTAAATATAACAAAAAATAATTACAAAGCGTTAAAAAATTCCTCTGCATCGCTGCCAGCTGGTAAAGTGCCCAAAAGACTGGCGGCATTGCCACGTTGAATGGCAATGCTAATGTTATGTTTATTATATTATATTTTATGATCTATTGTTTACATATATATGTAAAAACAAATAATGTTTACTTCTCTTCAAATTTCTTACAGAATTGCACCTACCACTGTTTGTCTCTGCATTACCTAAAGGGTTGATAGGTAGAAAATGCCTATGGCATTAAGTCCGCCTATGTACATTTGTGTACTTGAAGTATTAAATAAATAAATAGAGAATGGACTGAGCAATACCCGCACAAAATTGTCCACTCCATAGAAAAAGACAGAGGGACTATGCGGTCAATACCTGTCACTTTCTTTCTCTTTTAATCAGAATTCTAGAAAAAAGACAACTATTGCCGCACGTTCGCTTTATCTCCCTCACACTTTCTTACCAGTATTTACTTCACGGCTGTATAAGGAACAGTCCATTCTCTATGTATTGTTTGTTCTGTTGTTGTTTTAGCTTAAGACTTGTCAAATGTCAAATTGACACCTGCCCGCGTAGCATGAACACTTAATTTCTTTTCTTCCGAGACACGACAATTTTCTTTCTGTCCAACTTGACATTTCTTCTACCCGAGCATGAGGCGACTCGTCGACAAGCGTTTGTACGTAGAGAAAGAAATTTACATGCTGTCTATAGCAACTGTCAAGTTGCTCTTGTCTAGGTCTCATTTGATGTAGACTGTTTTACACTTGTTGACAGGAAATGTTTCGAAAAGAACTGTCAAAAGTGAAGAAAATAGGTACGCACTTCATGCTCGGCATTGTTGATTCTTGTCTACTGACGAATCGACATATAACTTCTCATCTTTCTTGACATTGTTATGCTCGAGACGAAAGAAATGTCTATATAATCTGTCACTTTGCCGATGCGTCTGTAGACAAAGGCCGTTTCCTCGGTGTTCATGCTACGCAGGCTGAAAATCGAAGAGAAGAAATGTGTCGATTCTTCAGTCGACAATAGTCTACAATATCGAGCGTTATTTCTTCAAAAATCGGTAGAAATGTTTCTACCATTTGTTACTTTGTGAATTCTTCCTTCGACATACCCGTTACAAGAAGGAGACTGTACTCACCGATCATCTCGTCCAAGCTTGGTATAGTGTAGTACCCAGGCCTCGTTAGCTTAACTCCCGTTGGATGGGGTGGCGCCTCCCTCGGAGCCACGTGCTCTTCCTCTGACACTGTTGATTAAATCATAAGATTAGACATTAAAGAGGCATTATTTTTTGATAATTATTAAGTCTACAAGAGAAAGAGTGTTTAGAGTATTCTATTCTATTCTACAATTATCTATACAGGGTGTAAAAAGACCGATCACATAGCCGATAACTACATATTCTGTACATATAATTAAGTAACTTTAACCAAAAAATAATGCTGGGAAAATACTTTTTTTTTTCATCTTTAAAAAAGAGATGCTTTTATTGCGCGCATCGCATAGCGCGACAACGCAACACAACTTTCGATCAGCTGAGCGTATGGCCACTCGCGCTTGGTCGTTAACCCGACCGGCCCGCTTGTTTAGTATTCATTGCATTTTTTTAACTTCAAATGCGTAATGTGTTTTGAAAAATCGATAATTTTGCTAATGTTTGTTCGGAAGAAAGTTTATTAATGGTACTTGGAATACAATTTTGAAAAAAAAAACGAATTAAAAATATTGCACTTTGACCTTCAATATCTCCAAACCTAGTGAATTCCCAGGTATGTTCTAGAAGAAAAAAACTATCCCAGTGATGGGTAGAATATCGTCGTGGATAGTGCAATACCGCGTAACTACAATTGTTAAATACTGCGAATATGCACCTTATCACAGTCAACGAAGGTGTATATTCGCAGTATTTAACAATTGTAGTTACGCGGAATTGCACTATCAACGACGATATGTAGTTTTCGTTTACGTTAAGGGTCTTTTTACACCCTGAATGTACCAATATTAAAAATATTTCATTGTTTATTTGTTTGTATCGAAACTACTAGACCGATTTGAAAAATTCTTTCACCGTTGAGAAGCTACACTATCCCCGGGTGATATAGGATACTTTTTATCCCTGTATTCCCACGGGAACGGGAACTACGCGGATGAAACTGCGCGACGTCTGCTAGATTCTAGATGCCGGATAAAACAAATGAACCGTGATGAAAGAAGTATTCCAAAATAGTATTTCAATTCAATTTTTGGGGCCAAATAAATGTTTTTTCTTCAACATCTACGATATCAATGTAAAATAACCATATAATCCACGAATTTGATGTGCAATCTTCTCGCAGCGAGAACATCCCGCTTGCTCACCGGAGCGGTGTCGGCAGAACTGTAGGCCTCCGGTGCCAGGAGATAGCGGTGTCACTACAGTAAAGTGGGGTAGTTAAGATAGGAATGGTGGGAATGTCGGGGGTCGCGGAAGTAACTTCTGTTCCCGTGACCCCCGGCGCAGGTGTGAAAAGGAACAAGGGGTGGTTTTTAGTCAGTAAGAGTCTGACAGACTCCTTCGCCCTTCCCGGGGCGGGGGACATCCATGAGGAATTTCCACCCCTAAAAAAAAGGAATGGTGGGAATGGGCGATATTACCGAAAATCATTGGCGATGTTACCCGGAAAGTTTTGGGACCATCACACAGCAGTTTTTGTAATACAATTGGCGATATTACCGGGTCATTCAGGGCAATATGTGTTATCATCAGAGGTAGATTGATTTAAGGTCGTTGACGTCAAACGTAGAGGATAATGTGGATATGCCTTCAAAAAACCTTAACTTCATATTTGTTGTGATATTTGTTCCGGAATTTTGAAATTAGCACGTATTTGTGTTTAAGGTGAAAAACGTATTAATAATATCAATCTACGCTGCCAGTGTTAGCTAATGGTGAAAGAAATCAGTATTTTATTTCATACAAAAATACCTTGGAATAGTTACACCGGACCGCGATAAAAATAATTGTATCATTGAATTGAATCAATCATTCATATAATAAACGATTTTGTTAGCTTATCTGTAAGTTTTTTATTTTATTTTATTCCGTAATTCCAATCCCGGAACTTTTTCCGGTACTTCCCGCACATTATGGATAAAATAGCATGTCCATATTATAAAATCTTGACGTAAGTATATAAAATCAATCTACCTTCTCCGACCTCTGGTTATCATAATTATTATCTCCAACTTTTGGAAAAAAATATTGGACACATTATATTCCATTTAATTAGAAAAAAAGAGGCGTGTAGAAGCAGGAATGCTGAACATTTTATTTTTAAAAAAAATTAAAACAATTTTTATTAAAATTGTTTAATGTATAACGCACGGTACCTTTACCGTGCGTTTTACACGCTAAATACTGGCTGTTTTTGTGTCTTTGACTAAAAATGAAAAAAGTACTGATCCGCGCTCATCGCTATGAACAAGTAAAAATTATTCCGCGCGCTTTTCCTTTAGCTGTATTATTTCTATATGAAAATTCCAGTCTGGGTTTTATTTCTTTCCTCGCAAATGTGTTATAGAACGTCGTATGACATACGTGCGCTTTGATAATTACAGCCTCTGCTTTCTTGTAGCTCTCGCCTAATAGCTTCTTCGGCTGTAATTATCACCTTACCGCACTTATATCATACATAATGACCTATTATGGACCAATTCGGTCTGTAAAGTATTCTTCAGGTATTTTTTTTATATTTTTATTACGTAAAACATTTAATTTTAAGCCACTAATTTGAAGGTTTTTTTTTTAAGTAACAGTTTATTTTTAAATATATTTTAAATTATTTTAAAGTATTATTGGTGATGACGTCATTTCGTAGATTGAATAGTATTAAGTCTTTGCCACGTTTTCAGTACATACAAAAATCAATAATAAACGACTTCAAACTTGACATTGTCAACACTTGACACTGCGATTTTTAGACTAACAACAGTTTTTTTTAATTTATCTTGAAAAGCACGAAGGAAGTAGTCTGTTCAGGCCACATTATGACGTCATATAGAGGTCAAATGAAAGTCAAATGGTTAAGTATTATTGTGAAAATAATCACAATCTTGTGATATAGAGAGCTAAAAATAGAAAAATAAGGCAGACCCTAAAATCTCCAAATGGGTTTGGAAACAGCGTAGGTTAATTTTTACTTTACATATCGAATTAAGAGAAATAAATATAATTTATAATTTAAAACCTCAAACAAAACGTCTACTTACGGGACAGCGTATCAATGTTCTCCTTGTCGTGAGACCGGTCAGGTCTGACGGCCAGTTCCCTGACGGAGTTCTCCGCGGAGTCAGGACTGTTGACCGCGGGCGGGCGGAGAGGCTTCGTTGTGAGCCAGCTGGCGCGACGTTCCGAAGCCTGGGACTGTATGTCTTTATCTGTAAGGGAATTGTATGATGAGCTACCGGATGGAGTAAAAAAAAATTAAAGATGACTCATTTTTTGGTTAAAAACGCAGACGTTATTTTGTTGACAAACAGTATTCCTTTTAGAAACTAAAGGCGTGAGGTTAACATTAAGAGCTCTTACCTATATTAGGGTAAAGTCGCGGCGTCGGTTCTCCATCGATGGGTTGCTCCTTGTCATTCCACGGCAGTTTAGAAGAACTCAGCCTAAAAACAAATAACATTACAATCAATTCCAAATCTAGAAAGTAGTATTCCATCTTTAATTTACAAGTCAGAGGCGAAATAAATAAAACTCACAACTTTTACACAACGTCATCTAGTCGCAAGCTAAACAGAGCTCGTGTTTTGGGTACTATACAACTGATAAACATACTTATACACCACATTTTTTTAATTAGTACAAATACTTAAAGGGCTTATTCTAGACGGTCTTCTCATTTAAATACCTTTGTTAATTATTTTTAAGACTTTTGTATTTTATTTTACCAATTTTACTTTTGAATAAATATTATTATTTCGTATATTCATTTAAAATTCTTATAAATTACATTTTTAAATATTAATATAAAAATAAAAACATTTAAAAACATAAAAAATAGTAGGCCACCGACGGCGGGAGCAGGGTCCAAGCTACCGGTGGTTAGGTTCTCAGAGACAGGAACCTCCTCACAATGCGAGCCGTATCGAGGAGTACTGCCTTCTGTATCAGGCCTTTGACCCAACCGCGTAACGAAAGCTCGACAGATGGTCGTCGAGGCTTTTGGCAATAAGACCATTGGCCGTCACAACTATCGGCACAATGACAGCAGAATCCACATCCCACATGTCGACAATCTCGTGGGCTAGGTCAAGATATTTTATTTGTTTTTCTTTCTTAGCTTTCACGAGATTTTCGTCATGTGGGATGGTAATATCAACTATCATTGCGCGGCGCGCTAATCGGTCTATCACTACTATATCCGGCTTATTGGCAACAATAGTCCTGGGATGGTAATATCAACTATCATTGCGCGGCGCGCTAATCGGTCTATCACTACTATATCCGGCTTATTGGCAACAATAGTCCTATCAGTAATGATAGACCGATCCCAGTACAATGTGGCATGGTCATTTTCGAGAACTGGGTCGGGCACATACTTGTAGTACGGTACCTCAGTGTCCACAAATGAAATGAAATGAAATGAAATGAAGTGAAATTATTTATTATGCAAGTAGGATATGGAAATCACTTTTACACGTCATTTTTTCCTTTAAAGCTAGTTGAAGTCGGCATTTCCTAACTGACTACCTCTGAGAAGAAAAGCCGAAACAAACTCAGGGATCATCGTCTCTTTTCAAGTCCAGACATAAAAAAATATATTAACAAAATTTTCGTGTGACGAACCGTGCAGAGCAGTGTCGGGTTTAGCCTTTTGAGGAAAGTGCCAGAAACAATTTGGGCAAGCAGCATGTATGTGTCAGTCATCGTGAGCTCAACTTTATGGTTAAGGAGCTCCACGACCCGACATTATGTCTAATTTCTAGTCAGTTAATAAAGAAATAAAAAAAATAAGAAATAGGCATACCATTTACCCAAACACCGAATTATAGAATCATAAACTTTTGACAGGCCGGTTGGTCTAGTAGTTAGTGACCCTGACTGCTATGCCGGAGGTCGTGGGTTCGATTCCCACCCAGGACAAATGTTTGTGTGATGAGCACGACTATTTGTTCTGTGTCTGGGTGTAATTTATCTATAATATGTATGTATTTAAAAAAATATATAAGTATGTTTATCAGCTGTTTAGTACCCATAACACAAGCTCTCAAGCTTAACTTGGGACTAAATGGCGTTGTGTGAAAAAGTTGTGGAATATTTATTTATTTATTTATTTATAAACTGAAAGTATTCAGTCTGCATGGCGTTTACACTTACAATAGATTTTGTGGTTTTTAATCTGAATTAATAATAAAAAATAATTAAATAACATTCTTATACACTAAAATATACTGGGTGGCACAATGCAGGGCTTAGCAGAGCGAGCAGTCTAATCCCAAGCTTTTTTGTCATCTAAATAATCTGAAATTTTATAGTACCTACCCTTTTTTACAAAGTTTAGTTTTAATACTGGTTTTAAACTTTTTAACAGGTAAGTTTCGTATGTCAATAGGAAGCTTGTTGTAAAAGCGTATACATTGACCCATGAACGAGTTGCTGACTCTGTGGAGGCGAGTGCGATACACAGCAAGATTGTGTTTATTTCGGGTATTTATACTGTGAATATCGGACATTTTCTTGAAAGTCGATAAATTTTTGTGTACATACATTAGATTTTCAAAAATGTATTGTGAAGCTACAGTCAGAATGTTCACTTCTTTGAATGTTTCTCTGAGAGAATCTCTTGGGCCAAGGTTGTAAATGGCTCGAACTGCCCTTTTCTGCAAAACAAAGATATTATTGATGTCCGCACAGGTTCCCCAGAGAAGAATCCCATACGGCACAAGCTGGTATCTCAAAGCAAGTTGCTGGTGAATAATCCTGATATGCCCGACACACGTCAACCGTCCCGTCCTTCATAATATGTAGTTGTTCGTTAGGATAACTTCGTCCATAATTGCACATACAAAACCTTCAGTTTCCCCGAAAAGGTCACCAATATTATTATTATTATTTGATTATATTTGTAAAGTATCAATAAATAATATTCATAAATTACACAAAGTAATGCGCCTGCCTGGGTTAGAACCCACGACTTATTGTTCATAAGTCGGGGCCGCCACCACTGGGCCACCGCTGCTCTCTAATAATTTTTAATTAGTAAAAATACTTAGATGGCTTATTCTAGACGGTCTTCTCATTATGTTTGTAAAGTATTAATAAATAATATTTTTAAACAGCAAAGCGTTTGTTTATATCCCAAAAAGTCACCCAATTTATGGAAATATTGTACAGGCTATTCATGACATAGTAGTATTCATTAATCGTCATCTCTCGCTCACGTTCGCGTGATCTCGCTCAAGCATGCCCCGCCTCCAACAGCTGTTTTCGTTATTTAAGTTTAACAAAATAGTGGCATAGTTATAAAAATAAATTCGTTTTTTTTACTTTTGATTACGCAAATATGATCAGTAACATGTACGGATACAGCCCAATTTTTTTTTGCGCTATTTACAAAATAGTGGTGTATATGTTAAAAATACATACATATTACAGATACCCATATTACACCTAGACTCAGAACAAATGATCGTGCTCATCACACAAACAAATGAAATGAAATGATATTTATTTATGAAGTAAATTTTTCTAGATACTATTACAATATGTCAATCTTTCTTTTAATTAAATGGCGCCAGAATTTTGCAAATGACTGACTCCTGAGAATACATTCATTCTGCGTTCAGCTAAGGGGTGGAATTCCCTGCAGGAGTCGGTGTTTCCTGATAGCTACAACCTAGGGGTCTTCAAGTCAAGAGTGAACAGGTTGCTTCTACGCAATCGTGCTTCATCGTCGACCACATCATCGCTTACCATCAGGTGAGATTATACAAAAGAAAAAAAACACTCACCAACTGCCATGTCTATCAGAGTTCGAGCTAATATCAGCTTCTGCAAGAAAACAAAACTGAGGTTAAGGCGAGGTTTAAGTCATTTTAATGGTAGATTATTGCATCGAGCACAAAGTAATTTATTATTGCACCGAGTGTCTGATATAGAGCCCGAGCGTCAGCAAGGGCTCTAATCTAACAGGCACGAGAGCATAAAAATTACTTAAGGCGAGGTGCATAATCTACTTTTCTTTCAACTATTACCTATAGGAATAGTAGATAAAAGAAACTCATATCAAACAGTTAAAATAGAAGTTTCTATAACACTGTTGGCTTCATTTAGAATGTTTTCCGGAGTTAATGTGTCGCTAGATGATTCCATTTTAATTCGAAGCCGAAGCACTCAAAATCAGATAGTATCACACTTTATCGTTTCCAAAAATATTGTCAAGCAAATTTAACAAAGTACCCGCCAAATCACTTTTTTAAATTTCTTTCATTTGTAAATCAGAGTTAGCAGCAATCATTTTTTAAATTTTGAACAAGTAGGATAGAAACGAAAAACGAACGTACGTAGAAAAAAAAAAGTATTGATATCGGCTGGCTGAATAGAGCTAATCCATGGAGATTGGCACCTTTAGGTGCGATTAAAAAATAAACTGTGCAATAGTGAAATTTCATACATTTTTATTTCTATAGAGCATTAAAGACTCGCTTTGTACTGAGTTTTTAGTGTGATTGTGATGAAATTAAAGCATAGTTGGAAGAAAAGAATTTTTTGAACCCATATTTTGTGACCCGGTCACTGGGTTGTGTTATCAGGCAGGCAGTCCAAGACCAATAGGCCTTAAGTACAGAGTATTCTATTATAACACTTACGCCTCCCAGCCGAAGAGTTTTTCATTGAAATATATTCGTCCTGTCTTCGGTCAACTTCGTCTATGTTCGGCTTTTCAGACGCCATCTCTCTCGTGTGAATACCTCCATTTGATTCTGGATGTTCGTCTATGGATCTATAAAGAATTCAGGATAAGATTAGTAAAAGAAGGATCTTCATAAAAAATCAAATTATAACTAACTTATTTAAAATAAAACAAAACGACTTCTTAAAAAACACTAACAGGTGTAAAATAACTCTAGTTTGGGAAGTCTGTGGCTTTTTTTTTTAATAAATATTCCACAACTTTTCACCCAACGCCATCTAGTCCCAAGTTAAGCTTGAGAGCTTGTGTTATGGGTACTAAACAGCTGATAAACATACTTATATATTTCTAAATACATACATATCTATATATATAAAAGAAAGTCGTGTTAGTTACTTCGCTTATAACTCAAGAACGGCTGAAAAGATTTAGCTGAAAATTGGCAGGGAGGTAGTTTAGAGCCAGGAGAAGGACATAGGATACTTTTTATCCCGTTCGACATCATAAAAATAAATATCAAGAATATCGGTTGTCTCAAACATTTTTCAAACGCAGCGCCATCTTGGATGACATGACAGGAGTCAAACTTCCCAGTTCATTATCAGGTGACAATTTGAAATTGACAAGTCTTAAGCTAAACCCAAGAAGGTAAGGTTGTCAATTTATAATACGCACCTACGTTCTGAAATTTATTTTGTTACTAAACTTAGAGGTTCTATGTAGCATAAAAAAGTATTATATTTCAGAAATCAATTTACGTAACTAGCAATAATGACAGAGACGAACTTTAATAATTCTTTGCAAATAGAACTTATTTTGCTGTTAGGCCTTTAATTAAAGTAGACCGGGAAAACTATAGGCATAAATTATTGTATGTAACATAGAGGCAATAGTTCAGATTAAAATTATGAATTTAGTATTTTTTAGTAAGGTAGTTAGGTTAGATAGTTGGGTTAGCTATAGGATAGGTATGGTCAGTTAGGTTAGGGTATATTTACATGTTGTAATTTAAAAGTAGTAGTAGTTATTATTGGTTTGGATTTATTTGTTGTCGTCTTATTCAACGTATGTATATCTAATATAAAAAAAAATAAGAGCAATGAATTGACTCTAAGGCACAACGAAGTTTGCCGGGGCAGCTAGTTATAGATAAAGTACACCTAGACACAGAACAAATGATCGTGCTCATCACACAAACATTTGCCCTAAGTGGGAATCGAACCCACGACCTTCGGCATAGCAGTCAGGGTCACTAACTACTAGACCAACAGGCCAGTCCTAGGCCAGGCTTTGGTGGTTTTGTGTCATTAATTATTGGAATTTTTTAGTTTCTTCGTATGTAGTAGAGAATCATTGAAATCGGTTAGCAATTGCTAGCTATTATACTTATTCTTCATCAGTTTTTCTTCACCAAATGATACTTTTTAAATGAAAATGCTTGATTTGTTACTAAAAATGTAAAAATCGGTAAGTGTGTACCTATATTTTTGAGGAGTTTTTTCAATTCCTACTATTTTCATATTTTAATTGTTTTATTTATAAATTAATTAATATTTAAAAATGTAATTTATAAGATATTTTAAATGAATAAACGAGATAATGCAAGTCACCCCCTGCCATTTTATTCGTGTATTTATAAAGCATTGATGAGGCAGGGGCCATAGTACTTCCATAGTACTAGGTAACCAGTTCACCTTATCCACCCCTAACCTATAGCCCAATACATTTGTTGTTTTAGTCTACAATAGTCCTGCACTAGTCGTAGGTTTTCCTTGGGTGCATTTGCATAATGCATACAGGGAAAATCTGCGATTGGTGCCTCACTGCATTAAAAACGACAAAGGGCCTCTGCGAGTTGGCTTAGGCTCCTCGTACGCCTTCCAAAGGTCCGGAACCCAAGGGTTCCGAGAAATATCAGCGCATAAAAATAATAATAATAATTGGTAAGTCGTTCTCTAGCTTTCTTCTAAAATATGTCTGTTTTAAGTTTTAATTACGTACTTGCATCCCGGCTGTCAAAACGACAACGTTACCGTTATACCGGTATGTCAGCCGCGGTTCAACATGTATACTAACTAACCTGCCGGTATCGTTGTTGTGATCGACGGAGTCGTGATGACTATCGTTAGCTTTCTGGTTGGGTCGCAGCACGAGACGTTTGCGGGACGGCTTCAGACATAGCTTGTCTTCTAGACTCGCGTCGGATTCTTCTAAGCCTTCAAACAACGATTTCTGTGGAAGAAAATTATAATTTTAACGAAGAACTGGAATATTAAAAAAAACTTCTATACAAAAAAAAACACTAACAAATGAAAAATAACTCCAGTTTCGGAAGTCTGTGGCTTTGGTGGTTTTGTTTCGTTCATCATTGACCACCGACTTCCGAAACTGGAGTTATTTTTCTGGGTTAGTAGTATACCCTATCAAATAAAAAAAAGAAATTTGAAAATCGGTCCATAAATTACGTAGTAATGAGGTAACACCCCCCTCTTTTTTTTAAGTCGGTTAAAAAAGGGTATAGATATACATTAGTTGCAGTCGGCTTCCAGTTTAACCGGATGCAGCTAAATACCAGCGTTTTACATGGAGCGAGTGGCAGAAAGAACTACCAAAATATTACAATTAATCCCAGAAAAAAAATCAAATCGATTTTAGTTTATCAATAAATTTTGCGAAATTGCGTGAATCTTAATGGCTTGAAGCTAAGGGTTATTTTACTGATACTGATACACTGTTGTGAAATATTGCACAAAAATTTGAAACAAAAAACATTAGTTTGCACTCGGGCACCGTCGTGAGTGGACGCTGTGTCGCTTGCAAGCAGCAACTCCTGTTGAATAAGATACGAATACAAAATATTTGACATACCAAATTTGTTACTTTACGTGTTTTGTGCGCAATAAGACGCAATACCTAGAATTGAAGCGCGTCATTTCTTAGATACGTCCTTAATATATCATAGGGTCGCCACACACGGGCCACCGGCCACTGCCACAACCACCGCCACGAGAAGCCAAATGCCAAATACCAACTAGCCACTGAGTCGAGTACTCAGTAGAGCGCAGAGCCAAGAGGCTCATTGGTGACGAAAAGCTGGTGGTACCAAGCTTCATACCCTGGCCCACCGCCGCAAAGTTGCATGTCTGTCGGTTTTTTACAGACTGTATTTCGGTGAGTGTGCTCTAGAGCTCCACGAGCTCATTCCACCATCTCCTTTCTTCCATCGGGAATCCAGACGTACTGCAGGTTATCACCCATTCCTTGTAGATGTTCCACACATTCGCACGAAGCGCTTTGCCTGTTCCTTCATTATGCGCACAGCCAAGGAGTGGAATTCCCTGCCTGCATCAGTGTTCCCGAGTTCATATGACCCCAATCTGTTTAAGTCTGTGTCGGCGGTTAGTGGCCGGTGCGGGCCACAAAAAGCGAGGGGCGACGATTAATAGCATGTGGCGGCCACCGGCGTCAACCGTGTGCGGCGAGTCCATAAGAAATGTATGAAAATTACAGGAAATATGCCAGTGGCGGCGTTTTGTGGTTGTGGCCGGTGGCCCGTGTGCGTACCTTATCATCTCGTGTGGGGCGCGGCGTGACGGTGAGGCGCATGGCGTTGGGCGACGACACGCGGTAGGCGGAGCTGCTGTCCAGCACCGCCTGCACGGCTGCAGGATTCGTGGGCTTCAACACGTCCTCCGCTGTAGTCGCTACGGAAATACACAGACGGTCAATAAATAGAAATACACAGACGGTCGGGTGTAATTTTGACCGTGGGACAAACTTCCACAGGCTGCTCTACTGTTGAATAGGAACAACTTTCGCTATAGGACCAACTCTGAAATCGCGAAAATGAAATCAGCTGTTGCATACAAAAGTTTGATACCTACTCGACGAAAATGTATGAAACAGCTGATTTTTACAACATGTTTTATGAACATTTGTCCTGGGTGGAAATCGAACCCACAACCTCCGGCATAGCAGTCAGGGTCACTAACTACTAGACCAACAGGCCAGTCAATTTAGTTCCACTTTCTGCCACCTAGCGCCAAAACTCTCCAAACTGTCAATATGGCGTCGTTAACGGCCAAGTTGATTATGTTTTTACGTAGACGGGATTCTTGGCTAACAGGGCATCGAATAGTTAGGTTAGGTTGAAACTGTAACCCCCTACGCACGAGCCGAGCGAGCGAAGCGAGCAACGCTGTGGTAGCGGCCGGCGAGTGCCAGAAACTAATAGATTGTACAAATCGATTCAAAAGTAAGTATCTGATTATGTATGTATAATTATGATTATTATTCGTCGTGCTCTTGTCACCGCCGGCGCACCAGCGGTTTTGGAACCTAACGGCTTGGTACGAGACGATGGAAAGAGACCAGATGGAATGACGTTGTTGCCTTGGAAGATGGGTAGGCCTTTGGTGTGGGACGCAACCTGTCTCGATACCCTTGCGCCATCTCATGTTCCAAGTACGGCGAGCTGTGTTGGCGCTGCTGCTGCAGCTGCTGAGGCCCTCAAGCGGCGCAAATACTGTAACCTCATTGGAAGTTACGGTTTTGAGCCGTTTGGGATCGAAACGCTCGAGTCATGGAGTCCGAGTGCACGCAGCCTTTTCAAGGAGATTTCTCGCCGACTGGTCGACACTTCGCGTGACCAGAGGGCTGGCTTATTCTTTGGCCAAAGAATGAGCATTGCCATTAAACGTGGCAATGCTGCCAGTCCTCAGGGCACGTTTCCAGATGACAGCGATGAAGAGAAGTACTTTGACGCCTGAGTGTTCCGATTTTTACTATTTTATTTGTAGTTAGTTTAAGTGTACATATTTAATATATTCAAATTAATTTTATTGTGTTTTCCTGTATGTATGTATATTGTATTATGCTGTCGACGAAGTGTCCTGTCGGCGAAGTCCCCCCGCCGAAGAAAAGTTTTACGTAACATTTAATACTGGATGGCTAATGCTTAGGTCAAATGCAACGGCTGAATATCAATCCGGCCACTAGTTGAACGGAACGGCTGGGCAGTTAATTGAACGGCGGATCAAGCTATTTGGCTGCGACATGCTCAACGCCACCAAGCGGCGAATAGCTGAAGCTATGGTCCTTCGAGCCAATATATTAGCATATATCGCCTTAGAACCCGGATTAACAAAAATCATAGTATACTCACAAGAGTCTGGCAACAGATCCTTGAAGAGCGGCGAGTCTCCATACGGTCTGGCTGCTAACGTTAATATTTGCTCGTGTACGTTGCCGCCGGCTGACGAACCCGACAGGCTGTTGCTGCAACCAAAATAATAATGTTAGAACGTGCAATAGGCTAGTTAAATATCAAGATTAACACGTTGGTGGACAGTACTGTTTCACTGGTTGCGGCTACTATGACGCTACTTATTTTCATATATAACAATAATATAAATAAATAAATATTCCACAACTTTTTACACAACGCAACTTAGTCCCAAGTTAAGCTTGAGAGCTTGTGTTATGGGTACTAAACAGCTGATAAACATACAGTACAATATTTATAAACAGCAATGTTAATAGCGTTTGTTTATATCCCAAGAAGTCAGCCAATTTATGGAAATATTGTACAGGCTATTCATGACATAGTAGTATTCATTAATCGTCATCTCTCGCTCACGTTCGCGTGATCTCGCTCAAGCATGCCCCGCCTCCAACAGCTGTTTTCGTTATTTATGGGTACTTAACAGCTGATTAAACATACTTATATATTTCTAAATACATAAATATTATAGATAAATTACACCCAGACACAGAACAAATGATCGTGCTCATCACACAAATATTTGTCCTGGGTGGGAATCGAACCCACGACCTCCGGCATAGCAACTGATTGCTATGCCGGAGGTCGTGGGTTCACAAAAAAGTTTCTTTGGGAAAGATATTCGTATTCATGAGTACAATCATGTGGTTAAGTATCGGTCACTAATTACCAGTCACCCTATATATATATGTAATGAGCAAGCATCAAGCGTAGCCTAATCTTCTAACGACCCGTGAGACGTGTTATTGCTTAGCAGTAAGCCCGTCTCATCTAAAAAATGTTATTAGTGTCAACGAATACTTAAACGATCAATCATTAAAACACATAACACATTAGATGCTTCGAATAATAAATTTACGATTATCATTATTAAATAAATTATAAATATTATTGTTATTGTTGTAAAAGTGAACTTAAAATAAGTTGGATTGTGTAAAAGGTAATTTAAAATAAGTTTTATAATAAGATATACAGGGTGTAACGGAAAGGGTATATACATACAAACAGGGTGAATAGAGTATTTAATAACGAGTCTTTCCTCAAAATTTCAGCTCCCAACTAATAACTTTGAAACTTCACGATATTATTTAATATCGACAGTTTATTAAATGCAAAATCATAACAAACGTGTCACCGCACTATGAGGGTCATATCCTGTCCGGCAAGGTTCAAGTATATCTATCTCGGGTTCTGCGCGCCTAGTACAGACCTATCGGGCTCTGACTAACCGACGAAGGCGCGACGGCGCGGGCGGGCTCAACTTTACAATTATGTATGTATATGTATAAAAACGTTGCCATGTCGTTTCTTATCACCAAGAGAATCCGTGCCCTTCGGATGTATATACCCTTTCCGTTACACCCTGTATAGACGATAAGTTTTCCTCTCCATAAAATTAAATTATGTATCTTTTGCTGTTCCCGACAGGGTCCATGATTGTTTCTTGAAATGTTTTAGTACCACCTAAGCCTACATTGAGGAATGCAATAAAGAATTGAGTATTGAGAATAGAACAGAATAGAATAGAATACTCTTTATTGTACACCATTAAAACTTACAAATTATAATTTTAAGGGCTACAAGCGGTGAGCTCAATTGAGTATTGAGTATCTTCTCAAGCAAATTAAAAAAAAAAAGCTGCACTTACTTCATTCCAGCAGCAGGATTGTTGAGCATCCCGCCCATTCCGATGCCCATCCCGCCTCCCAGAGACGTGTTGTTGCCGAACATACCGCCGCCCAGGCCGCCCTCGAGACCTGATACAAGATATTAATTATATTGATTAGCTTCAAATTCAAATTGTGTAATGTGTTAAAAGTTGGTGAGAAAAATAATAAAAGATACAATTATGGACCCTGTCGGGAGTAGCATAGATCAAGTAGAAGAGAGGAGGAAGCGTCCTGCACGCGTAGCATGATCACCGAAGAAACGGTCTTTGTCGTGTCTCGGAAGAAAAGAAATTAAGTGTTCATACTACGCAGGCAGGTTTATTGAAAGAAATTTGACAGATTGAGGTTCCTGTCTATATAATCTGTCACTTTGCCGATTCGTCTGTAGACAAAGGCCGTTTCTTCGGTGTTCAATGTGTTCATGCTACGCATGCTGGTGTGAATTTTATAGAAATAAATAGGTTTCATGTTGCTTACAACTTATCATTAAAGTATTCATTTAAACTATACATTTGCTTATTAGAAAAACCTTCAATTTACTGATAGAGATGTTATTTTTATTGAGCTTAGTGGCTGGACGATTGGATGCTGCGCTGCGAGTCGTGGATTTGATTCCCACACGGAATAAAGTATTTGCATGAGATCGTTTTGACACCCGACGCAAAATCGACGGAGTAATATAGGTTCGTAGCTCCCGAACGGATGAACCAATTACGATTTTATCTATTTATTTTAAAGGGAGGCAACATAGGCTAAGACTGTTCTTAGCCTATGTTTGATGAAAATCGCTACAAAATGGCCGCCGCCACAAAATGACGAATGACACATTTTTTCACAACTCCCTTAATCAATATGGGTATCAAACAAAAGGGCTCGACTAAATACTATGTAAAGTATTGTAAAGTACAAAGTTAAAGGAAAATGCCCATTTGCGGAGGAAACTTCAGCCAATGCACGTGAAAAAAAAAAAAAAAATGTAAATAATATGCAAATAAATGATTTTGATTTTTTTTTTGAAGAAGAAACAAATGATACACATTGGACTTGACATCACAGATAATGAAAGAACGGCTGTTTTATACACAAACTTCCACCGAATTAGATAACAACCATTATTGGAAAAAATAACTCTTATATTATTCTAGATGGCGTTACTGAGACGTGGGGTCAAAGTTTTTCTATGTCATTTCCTTTCATGTCCGCTCAATAATATTTCAAATCTCTTCAGTCTCGATATTATTGACTCTGACAGTGCTATAGAAAAATATCTCACCGGTCTTAAATGTATTGTTTTGAGCTGGTTGCGGGAACATAGTAGATCCTAGTTGTCCGAATGCTGGAGCGGCTGGTTTAGCCTGGAATGTGTTGGTACCGAGCCCGCCGCCCAGACCAGTTCCTGTTGACAATACAAGTTGAATTATAGTAATAATAATAAATATAATAATACCAGCCTGTTACTGTCCCACTGCAGGGCAAAGGCCTCTTCTCATTCAGAGAAGGCACGAGCATTGATCACCACGCTTGCTCAAGGCGGATTGGCGATTTCAAACTTATATCAACTATAAGTCCAGGTTTCCTCACGATGTTTTCCCTTCACCGATGTCAATGATGTCTAAGATAAACTTAGAAAGTACATATGAATTGAAAAAGTCACATTGGTACTTGCTCGGATTTGAACCACAACCTCGTGCATGAGAGGTAGACGCCTTAACCTCTGGGCCATCACGACATAATTATAGTTACTGTTATCAATAAAATATCTAAAAACGACAATTAATTATACCCCATTTACATTAGACAGAAGTTAAAAATAGTAGATTGTTTATCTAGGGAGCAAACGACTATTTTAAAGGCGAGAGTGTTTTTTTATGTCACTCGAGCTTAAAATAGTGTTGCTCCCGAGGTGGACACTCTACTTTTTATCATTGTGATTCACCTCTTTGCTGATTGAAACATTTACTAACAATATCCACATTCCAAATTCATATCAATTTTGGTCCCTAGGGATTAATGAGCTATTTTGGTCCCTGTTTACGAGGAATAAACTAGCTCTTTTTGAATAGATGTGATAAAAAGGTCATTTTTAATGCACACTTTGTAACGAAAGTGCAGTAAGCATGTTACAATGGTCATCTAGATTACAAGAAAATATTCGACACACATATTTTACCTTTTTTCACGTAATCAAAAAATATAGGCGATCCATCGAGTCAAAATTTTGCATGACGTCAGTAGCCAGTACAGTTTATACTAGATAATGACGTTACAAGCTCCCTCTCCTCAACTTTAATGCGCTTAATTAATCTAAGCAGTTTCCCATCAAATTGAAAAATAAACTTTTTCACACAACGCCATTTAGTCCCAAGTTAAGCTTGAGAGCTTGTGTTATGGGTACTAAACAGCTGATAAACATACATTTACATTTCTAAATACATACATATTATAGATAAATTACACCCAAACACAGAACAAATGATTGTGCTCTTAATATACAAGGTGTTGATTTGCATCCTCGTCAAATTCAAGGACGTAATTATGCTAATGATTCTCGACCCAAATCAACAATAAAATGAGTAGGTATATTTTTTATTTTTTTTGCTTAACAACGAAAAACCGCAAGTGTGAACCAGCCGTATTTAAAAGCGGCCCGTCTGTTACTAGCCCTATCACCGCGCTTTCGCACACAAACAAACGCAAACAATACATTACACAACACATACGCAACGATCAATTCGTAGGCAATCAATACCGCCCCAATCACGGTGCAGGAACTCTCCCGCGCAAGCCCCTAGCCACGCCCCCGCGACCCTGCGACCCCAGTATGATT
Organism: Euplexia lucipara; assembly: GCA_921972225.1. NCBI lineage: Eukaryota > Metazoa > Arthropoda > Insecta > Lepidoptera > Noctuidae > Euplexia > Euplexia lucipara. The sequence continues at coordinate 8,147,704 of OV179172.1, read as the reverse complement.
GATGTCGCCGACGCGTGTGGGTGCTTTGCTAATTCGGGAATGCCGCTTCTCGGTACATTGGTGACCACTGGATAGGTCGCGGAGGACCTGTGGCCTGGCCTCCGCGTTCTCCTGACCTGACGCCTCTAGACTTATTTGTGGGGAGACGTTAAAAGTTAGTTTACACGGAGGATGTGACAAGTGTAACAGAATTACGTGCAAGGATCATTAGTGCTTTCGACACTTTAAAAACGAATGTGTTAGTGTTACGTAAGCTGAAGGAAAACCAGCTACGTTGTGCTCGTTTGTGCAAAGAGTGTGATGGTGGCCACTTTGAACAATATCCCCGGGTAACCTAAGTAGGTAATTAATTTATTTGTACATTTTGTAAATACGTTGTTAGCTTAATCAATTTTATTAGTGTAAATAAGTTGATTTCAAATTTTTAACTACGCCAACAATACTTAAGAGTCGAAAGTATCACCACGTAGGTAGTTAGGTACTTACACTTAACTAGCACGTCTTTCCATTTCCATCAAACGTAGAAAACATTTTTAGATTTAGTAGATCGGTACACCAACTAAGGTAGGTATTATTGCCGGTCCTAAGCCAGAAAGGAAATTTACAAATCCACCAATTTAATCCACAAGTAAAACAAAATCACTACGAAAACTTTAGGTTGAAGGTTAGAGCAAAACCAACATTTTAATAATCATCTGAGAACAGGTCAGTGAACTTTTCTTTGGCGCACTAGTATTAAACTGTCATTAGTAACATTTCCGTATTCCAATAATGCTCAAAAATGAGTTAATTATCAAGCAAAATTTATGACAATAATGTAGGTGATTTTGGAAATAATATTAGGTTAAATTATTGCTACCGGTCATGGCGGTCATTGCTTCCTAGCGTTCGCGCGTTGCATTTCGTAGGTAAGACGTCGACACTCACGCACACAGCTGCATTGTCGCTGTGTGCGAAGTCGGGTTATTCTGTTTTATTTGTATTGAATTAAGAGTTTAATTCTGAAACACTGTTAAATTTCAACATCAAAAAAATGCAGCGCTTGTTAGTTATTACCCGCTAACGTACTTTCAATTGATTATTTATGTATTTTATGACACCCTCCTGAAATTTGACGAGGATGCAAAACAACACCTTGTATGTGTCGAATATTTTCATGGAATCTAGATGAGGGACTAAAAACTAAAACTAAAAGGACCATGCAAAAGATTGTATGGGCGCTGTCCCAACCCACCAACAGACATGGGACTTGTTTCAATATTATTAAGAAGTCTCATAAAAACACAAATAACAATTTTTAGTCCGTAAATATCTGAGGTAAAAAAAAGTGTTTACTTAATAAGGGTGTACTTATTTTTTTTTAAATAACCTTGTTTTAGACATTTTACAATAAACAATTGATCAACTAAACACTTTAGGTTTTTATAACATGTATAAGTATATACATATTTATGAAATAACAACATTTTGGGTTAGTATTAATTACATTTTTTGTTATTGTTCATGTACAAACATATTTATGTCAACAGAACTGTTATCCAGTTTTGTAAGTTACTAATTATTCGTCTATCATTATAGTAGATAGCATTTCTGCCGGCAGGTTAAATTCAGTGTGACGACCTTTCTCCATATACCAAAAAATTGAGACTATATATTATGCGCATCGCCAGACTGGTTTTTTATCCTGTGCATCTCACGGCTGTTCACTATCAATAGTTTTTTCATAGTTAAATAGTGTTCCTGTACATTTTTTTTCCAATTTACTGTACCAAATAGTGTGTATAAAAAATATTTTTTCGCGCGATACCCCCATGACTTACGGAGATGTCGTCATAATAAAAAATGATCATGATGCCAAGATGAATTGATTGAGATACGTTTGAAATCTGTTGGTGGTATGGGACGATTTTTTGCATGGTCCTTTGTTAAATACCCTATTTTTGGGAAGAATGTAAAGTAGATCCAAGAAATTAAATTGGACAAACATTCCTTTTTTGTCGTTTAAAATACGACTCGGGCGCCGAAAATAACTGAGTTTAAAGGGTTAATGGTCACATTGACCAAACCATCTTTTATATTGTTTTTTTTTTTTAATATTATAAACCAGTGCTTGACTGCAATCCCACCTGATGGTAGGTAGTGACGCGATCAGTGATGGTGAAGCGCACTAGTTTGTTAAGAGCCTATTCACTCTAGCCTTGAAGACACCTAAATTATAATCGGCCGGGAAGACCGCAGCAGGCAAGTTGTTCCAGTCCTTCGATGTACGCGGTATAAATGACGAAGCGAAACGTTTACCAAGTCCAGGTTGTTGTGTGTTGAATCCGAATGTCGGAGCCGTGGTCGGCTTCCCGAAGCTCTGGTGTCCCCCAAACAGTCCCCCAGCGCTGGATGTGGTGGTACCGAAGGCACCCGTCGTCATGGAACCGAATGCTGGGAAGACGTTGAAAATTGTTTAAAACCTAAACTAGGCTGGTGGGGTAACTACGTTAACAGGTGAACGAGTCTATCTTCAAGGTTAAGCTACACTAGCCGAGGTCAGTACGCGGATGGGTGACCATTTTTTATGTTGTGTTTCTGGAACGACGTTCCTTATCGCGCGTTGTGAAAGGGGGCTAGACGGAAAAAATTCTTACGAAAAGTTGTCACGACACTTTTTGCTATAGTAAGCTATTGTAAGCTGTGCGGCATCGCATGTTCGCAGGGAGAGGTAGAGGGAGAGGAAGATAGCGGGAGAGGGAGAGGGAGAGGGAGAGGGGGAGGGGGATATGGGGAGGGTTGGGGGAGGGGGAGAGAGAGAAGATTGAATAGTTCACTAATCAATCGAATGGAACTTCGTTCCATCCGGGTGTCCCTTGACACCTCTCAAGTTTTTAATTTAATAGATTTTCTTAATTTTTGTTAATAAAATTCAGTATTTGTAAATACATATGTGAGTACAAGTGACTCTTTACTTATTAATAATAATAATGATTAAAGAAAAAAACTTGAGAGGTGTCAAGGGACACCCGGATGGAACGAAGTTCCCTTCGATTGATTAGTGAACTATTCAATCTTCTCCCCCTCCCCCTCCCCCTCCATATTCCTCCTACGTCCCTCCCTTCCCCTCCCTCCCTCTCTCTACCCCCTCCCTCTCTCTACCCCCTCCCTCTCTCCCGCTAACTCCCTCTCCCTCTCGCTCTCCCTGCGAACATGCGACGCCGCACAGTTTACAATAGCTTACTATAGCAAAAAGTGTCGTGACAACTTTTCGTAAGATTTTTTTCCGTCTAACCCCTTTCACAACGCGCGATAAGGAACTTCGTTCCAAAAACAAATAAAATATCTTGACCTAGCCCACGAGATTGTCGACATGTGGGATGTGGATTCTGCTGTCATTGTGCCGATAGTTGTGACGGTCAATGGTCTTATTGCCAAAAGCCTCGACGACCATCTGTCGAGGCTTTCGTTACGCGGTTGGATCAAAGGCCTGATACAGAAGGCAGTAGATACTCCTCGATTCGGCTCGCATTGTGAGGAAGTTCCTGTCTCTGAGACCCTAACCACCGGTAGCTTGGACCCTGCTCCCGCCATCGGTGGCCAACTATTTTATGTTTATATGAATATTTAAAAAATGTAATTTATAAGAATTTAAAATGAATAAACGAGATAATAATTATATATCCCAACTTTCACACAACGCCATTTAGTCCCAAGCTAAGCAGAGCTTGTGTTATGGATACTAAACAGCTGATAAACATATTAATATATTTCAAAATACATACATAAATTATAGACAAATTACACCAAGACCCAGAAAAAATTACAGATCATGCTCATCACATCTCAAACATTTTTTCTGGGTGGGAATCGAACCCACGATCTCCGGCATAGCAGTCAGGGACACTAACTACTAGACCAACAGCCTCCCTAGCCAAGTTACAAACGATTCGTATCTATTCTCTTTCTACAATCGAGAACGCCTCAAATCCCTTTGTTTTGACCACGTGACTTTGCGAAAGGTGGTAAGTCACGTGGTCAAAACAAAGGGATTTGAGGCGTTCTCGATTGTAGAAAGAGAATAGACACGAATCGTTTGTAACTTGGCTAGGGGGGCAGGCCAGTCAATCAAAGTATGTAATAATCTAAGCTACATAGAGTTGACTCACCAGGAGCCTGTGTGCCGAAGGTGGGAGCCTGTGTCTTGGCGCCGAAGACTCCGCCGGAGCCGAAGGACCCGAAGCCCGAGCTGGCGGGCGGCGCGCCGAAGCCCGTCGTGGCCGGCTTGGCGCCGCCGAACAGCATCCCGCCTGCCTGCTGCTGGAAGGTAGACAGGAGGTTATACAACGTGTTTTTTTTTTATTTCCCATAACTCTAGGATATGATTGAGACCATATCAAAGAATCAACTGGAATATGAATAATTATGTTTCAATCATCCTTTTTTTTTTAACACAATATAATTCGACAAAGTCACGATGATTAATGTAAAACACCCTTACGTGAAAGAAAAGTGACGTTAGAAAGAAGATTCGTCGTACTGGTGACAATTTTTGAACTAATTAGGTAATAACAATTATATTAAAAATACTTAATAATAATATTCCACGACTATTCACACAACGCCATCTAGTCCCAAGCTAAGCAGAGCTTGTGTTACGGGTACTAAACAACTGATAATTTAATTATGATTGATGATATCTCCGAAACTATGCATTTTTGGACCATCTATTCTAGGAGTTTTAGTATTATTTTTACCTACAGAATATAGAGTTATGGAATATAAAAAAAAACACCTTGTATACAGGGTGTCTCATTCAAATGGGTCAGTATGGGAAAGTCTGAAACTAAAAGACATACGAAGATCTGTTCTGAGGAACCATGTCATCGATTTTAATAAAAAGAGAAACTGCATTCATACATTTTAAAAAACATCTGTACTCCGTTCGGGAATCGAACCCGGTTATTTTGAAAAAAAAAAAACCTACACTATTTCTGTTTAGATATCGATTGTGTAGGTCTTAAGCAGTAAATGTCTGTATGAAACGTGATGTCGAAAATGAATAAAATGCATTGTTTCCACATACTTTAATTTACTTTAGTAGGTGCTCGAAGTGACCACCGCCTTTTTCAATACCGCCTCTGGACTATTTCTTGTGGGGTTACGTTAAGGATGAAGTGTACAAAACAAGCTATGACACCGTTGTAGACCTAAAAGTAGCCATAGAAACAATTTTAACGCAAATTCACCACATGAAGATACAAAATGCAATTGTAAGATCGTTACCTAAACGTGTTGAATATTGTATTGAAAAAGGCGGTGGTCACTTCGAGCACCTACTAAAGTAAATTAAAGTATGTGGAAACAATGCATTTTATTCATTTTAGACATCATGTTTCATACAGACATTTACTGTTTAAGACTTACACAATCGATATCTAAATAGAAATAGTGTAGGTTTTTTTTTTTCAAAACAATCTGGTTCGATTTCCGAACGGAATACAGATGTTTTTTAAAATGTATGAATACAGTTTTTTTTGTTATTAAAATCGATGACATGGTTCCTCAGAACAGATCTTCGTATGTTTTATAGTTTCAGACTTTCCCATACTGACCGATTTGAATGAGACACCCTGTATAACCGAATTGAGAACCTCCTCCTTTTTTTGAAGTCGGTTAAAAATAGCTGCAAGGGTCGCTGTTACCGAAATCGGTAAGGAGGACTATTCTAAATATCTAGTATAACTGATTGAGATAAAACTCACCTGATTTTGTGTGGTAGCACCAAACCCAAATGTAGAGGTGTTGGTACCAAACGTGGGTGCCTGAGTGGTGGTGGCACCAAAAAGTCCCGTACCACCTAAAAAAAGGAAATAAAATAGACAATCAGAAATATTTCTTTGTCAACAATGCAAGGTGGCAATTTAAGGTGGTTTAGAATTGAGAATTTCCTCCTTTTTTGAAGTCGGTTATAAATGTATGGAACAGCTGATTGTTCCTTCTCTATAACAGGTTTGGAGTCATAGTAAAAATTGTTCGTAATGATGAGTACAATGACCCCTGCAGGGCTAGCATGGCCGGAGATATTCTTTCCACGGGGAGAGGATAAAATACTATTCCCCTCTGACATTTTTATCCACCCTCCGAGCATGGCGACATGGGTGGATAAACTATTCACGGGGACGATAAACCAGGGGAAACGCTTGTCCTCGAAATTATTGCCATTATGAGAAAACTTTTATGAAATTACACAATAGTCGAGAATGTCAAAGTACTTTCATCGTTTTATTACATCTGTACTGGATATTTATTTTGTTTTGTTGTCAATTGGGATTGCTCGAATAGCGAAATCTTTCACTAGTCGCCATGCTATAAGCCGTGGATGAGTATCCACGTCTAATGGCAAAAAGTGATATAATTCTCTTTCCCCCTGTTGCCGTGCTTTGGCAGGTGGTTAAGATAATTGTATCCCTTGTCAGTGGAAATAACCGGTGGATAAAAGTTATATCCCCAGCCCATGCTAGCCCTGCTGGAGAGGATTAAAAGAACTTAAATTTAACAGTTGTTGCTTACCAGCAGTGGGCGTGGCTCCGAAGGCCGGCTTGTTGGCCCCGAACAGTCCCGTAGTGTTGGTTGTCTGCGCATTGTTGGCGAAAGAAAACGAAGACGGCTGTTGTGCGAAGCCTCCCGCACCGCCCAGAGAGCCGCCGCCGAACACTGAAGGGGCGCTAGTTGTAGCTGGCTGACCGAACGCTGAGGAAAAAAGGTGATGTTTATAGGCAAAAAAAAAAGATTAAAGATACCGGGCTGGTATCCGCAACTCCACGTCAAAGCGCGTATTTTGCGTATGGGCCATAATCAACCACGCGGGCCCAGTGCGAATTGGTAGATGTAGGTAACCATGTCTTCGAATTTTTGGTTCTAGGCAAAGACATTCAATACCTATAGACCGGACATCACGAACAAAATTTTCGTCCGAAAAAGTGTGTCCTGCTGGATACAAGTCTATGAGTTTTTTGTAGTACGCTCCGCTGCCGCTCCAATATTCATATATTATTCTAGATGGCGTTACTGAGACATGGAATCAAAGTTTTTCTATGACATTTCCTTGACATGCCCGCTCTATACTACTATTTTAAATCTCTTTGGTTCTAGGACATGCCGGTTTCCTCACGATGTTATCCTTCACCGTTTTTGAGAGCAGTGGTGATGAAATAAATTACACAAAAAGTAATGCGCCTGCCTATAATAGGTTCGAACCCACGACTTACTGTTCGTAAGTCGGGGCCGCCACCACAGGGCCACCGCTGCTCTCGTTTATAGGCTATTTGACAATAACCTAATGTCGTAATAGCCCAGAGGTTCAGGCGCCTCCCTCTCATGCATGAGGTTGTGGTACAAATCTGGACAAGTACCAATGTGAGTTTTTTAATTCATATGTACTTTCTCAGTTTATCTTAGACGTCACTGAAATCGGTGAAGGAAAACATCGTGAGGAAACCTGGACTTATAGTTAATATTATTTTGAAATCGCCAATCCGCCTTGAGCAAGCGTGGTGATCAATGCTCGTCCCTTCTCTGTATGAGAAGAGGCTTTTGCCTTGCAGTGGGACAGTAATAGGCTGGTATTATTATTATTTGACAATATTTTACTTTTTAATCCCTAATCTATACTCAATTTACAATGGCTGTCCTGCATAGGGCATTGTCATAAAAATGATTTTTTAATTCTTGTCTCTTAATCTTTGTGAGTTGCTCACATATGGATTTAAAAAAGAAAAAATACATACATACATACATTCATAAACTCACGCCTTTTTCCCGTGGGGGTAGGCAGAAACTATAGAGCGCCATATGCTACGATTCTTACATACTTCTTTTGCTTCGTTTACATTCATACATGTTGTCATACACACACGCCGGTTGCGAGTACTACGCACCTGACCTTTCTGAAGAACCTCACCAATAAGGTCTATGTATGTCCTTCTAGGGCGTCCCCTCCCGGCGTTCAGACTTACATTTTACAAAAGAAAAAATATGTGTTAAATATTTTTAAATTAGTTACTTACAAGTATTCCCGAAGAGAGGTTTGTTCTCCGGCTGCTGCTGTTGTTGGAATCCTCCGAACACGCCGCTAGTATTTCCTTTCCTGCCGGCGACATAATCTTCAAGACGGAGTTCTTCTAGAGACTTGTTTTCATATTCCTAATGACAAATATTTAAGTTTAATTACTAGATTTACTACCAATTATTAATACAGATAATAATGGTAATTATTTTGATTAAAAAAATACATATTAAGTTTAATTAAAAAAAAAAACTAATCTTAACAAATCAGCAATTTCATACTTTATTTATTTATTTATTTATTCATTTATTTGCTCTCATGCACATCACACATTTTACAATACTGTCGGTTTTTGTACATGAACCCTGTCAGGGCACTGCAAAGCACAATGCCGGTTTGCTGTTGAGTTTTTGAACATTAGTTAGATTGATATAATAAATAAATTGGGTCAAATCTTATAAATAGCACAATAGGATACAATAAAAATATGTCTTAAAGTCATTATGATGTCCAGGTAATAGTTATAAACGCTACGGGTAGTTATTACGCATAAGGTCATTCATTTTATGTCAGATTGATTAGATTAAAATAGGTAATAACTAACAATAATAGGAATAGGCAGTAATTAGGTACAATTATGTCATATCAATATCGTAAGTGATTAAATTGAATTAGGGTATATCATTTTACAATACAAAACCCCTTATATTTATTGAGGTTGGATAAGTAGTTTATCAAAAGAAAACATAATCACATAAATGTGGTTAAATAAATCTGGGGGCACGGTAGTGCCCCCGCCAAGACGAGCCAAGCGAAGCGCAAGGAGCGCGAAGAGTTTCGTCGTTTTTTTGAACCCTCATAGAGTTGGTTTCCGATGTACCAGAGAGTTCATATTCTCAGCATATGATGTCAATAATAGACTAATAAAACATACAAAGTCTCAATTGAATAGTTCTAATACTTTAGAATTTATTGATAACTAAAATACACCGATTTCGTCACTGATACACTGACACACTGATGATCATCAAAATGTTTGGCTAATTCCTGAAGTGCTAGAAAGCTGAAATTTGGTATGTAATCTAAGTACTAAACTTATTTTGAAGAATTTGTGAAGTTAGGGTCGGTAGAGTTAGGCCGTGTAGATTCAGAAGCTTGGCTCTACATGATAACTGATATCTTTTTCACAGGGAAAACCTTATGTGGTCGTCTTGGCAACATTTTACATGAAATATTTTTCGTCGGATTGAATTTCGATTTTTTACTTAGACGTACATACAAAGATGTAGCGACACAAAAAGAGAGAAACGTCAAAATGCACTTCTTAGAAAGAAAGAAAGAAATAACATTTATTGGCACAGACACAGGGCATAGCACAACAACAACAAACATACATTATAAAGATAAAGAAACAATTTACAACAACTATTTGGCCCAAAAATCATTTTTTTTTTTGCCCCACGGCTGCTCCAAACAGGCCCAGTTCAGCATAAATGTCAAGCACTAAGTGCTTGACGCTGGTTTTCAACTGGACCTGCACGCGTAGCATGATCACCGAAGAAACGGTCTTTGTCGTGTCTCGGAAGAAAAGAAATTAAGTGTTCATGCTACGCAGGCAGGTTTATTGAAAGAAATTTGACAGATTGAGGTTCCTGTCTATATAATCTGTCACTTTGCCGATTCGTCTGTAGACAAAGGCCGTTTCTTCGGTGTTCAATGTGTTCATGCTACGCATGCTGGTTGAGAGGTGTGTACGCCGAACCAGTTAACGTGACTGTGTGTATACTAATACTTAATATGTATTGTATATGTAGATTGCTACCCCTAGAACAAAACAATATAATCAGCAATTGCCTACACATACCTTCATACAAGTGATGCAGTGATGCTTGATGTTGACACTCTGCGAGGTGCCCGACTTGACGACCACATCGGTCCCGACCACCGGGCTGTACTTCACATGCCCCGTGCCCGTCTGCTGCTGCTGCGGCTGGCCGAAGGCGCCTGCTGTCGCGGACAAAGGGAATTCAATTCAATTCAATTTATTCATTTATTAAGAAAAAATGACGTGTGGCACTCGGAGACTACCGCGGTAAAGCTATTGCATAGCATTTTTATCAACTCCTCTCCCCCCCTCCCCATTCCTCCCCTCCCCCCTCCCCCTCCATCTCCCCCACACCTCCCCCGCCCTTCCCCCTCCCTCACTTTCCCCTCCCGTTCCCTGCCTCTTCCCTCCACCCCCCTCCACATCCCTCCCCTGCCCCTCCGCCCCCTCTCACAATACCCTCTTCCCTCTCCAACTATCTCCCCCTTCCCCCCTCCCCTTTCCCCTCCCCACTATCCAATACGTGTCGAAGACTGCCGAACTGAAACGACGTTAGACGATGCACGGCCTTCAAGCCACACCTCCTTGCCCGTCGGAGTGGGGAGCGTGAGGTTTTTTCGTTACGGAATTTCTGGATTCGGTCCCCGCGCTCAAGGCCCGCGATAGAAGCTATGCAATAGCTTAAAAACTATATTACTATGCGTTTCAAATGAGAATAGGAACGTCAATGACCTCTATCTGTCAGATGTCACTTGAAAAGTGCGATCTGCAACGAAACCCTTATTCGCGTATCAATTTTATTTGTTTTTTTTTGTTTTACCGAGTCGCAGTTATTCAAAATGAAAAAAAAAACGTCTTCAATGAATTGGCCTTGTGGACCGTACTTTTCAAGTGACAGCTGACAGATAGAGGTCATTGCTGTTCCTATTCTCATTTGAAACGTATAGTAAGTAATACTACTGCAGTACTGACGTAATTGAATTAATTGAAAGTTAATAAGTGTAAAAAAAAAGTTTCTTTGGGAAAGTTATTCGTATCCATGAGTACAATCACATGTTTAAGTATCGGTCACTAATTACCAGTCACCCTATTTACTTCCCTATAAATCGGTCGAAAAAACTGAAAACATATTACATAAACGAGAACCTAAAAATCGCAAAATAAAAACTTATTTACAAAAAAATACAACCGACTGGCTTTGGTGTGTTTTTTTTCCATTTATTATTTTGCATGTTAGTGTACTTTAATCATAAAAAAAAAAACACTAACTGATGTAAATCAACTCTATTTTCGGAAGTTGGTGGCGAATGGAGGTTGAATTTTTCGTAAAAAAAAAAGAATGTTGTTGGAACAAGGTTATTTAATACTTCAAGCACCCTCAATACTCAATACTCAATATTTATTGCGTTCCACAATGTACATAAATGGTCTTAAGAATATTAAGGTACAGAATCATTATGGACCCTGTCGGGTACAGCAAAAACTTAGAAGAGAGGAAGAGGGCTAATGCAGCAGTATCTTAATTTCTAAAATCTTATTTTCTTATTTTAAAAGAGTAAGCAAGTACTAATACTGCAATATTTATAATGTGTTATATATGTACCTTAATGTACAGAGGCAGACTTTATTTCATAGGCATTTTCTACCAGTCAACCTTTAGGTGATGTAGAGAAGAGCAGGTTTCTCTAGTTGACTGATAGAAAATGCATAAAAGTCCGCTTATGTAGAGACGCCAGCACATCAAGTTAATCAATATGTCAAATTCTCCCAATTGAATATGAACCTCATTCTATTTGACATAAAGTTGAAAAACGATCAAAGAAATTTGTCACACTGGAGTAACTTGACGTCTGTACATTTCTGTACACATAATCAATAATAATGGTACATACATACATACATACATAAACTCACGCCTTTTTCCCATGGGGGTAGGCAGAAACTACAGAGCGCCATATGCTACGATTGTTACATACTTCTTTTGCTTCGTTTACATTCATACATGTTGTCATACACACACGCCGGTTGCGAGTACTACGCACCTGACCTTTCTGAAGAACCTCACCAATAAGGTCTATGTATGTCCTTCTAGGGCGTCCCCTCCCGGCGTTCCCACTTACATCTGCCTTGTAAATACCTTTCGTTAGTCGCCTTTCATCCATCCTTTCAACGTGACCAAACCATCTAAGCATACTCTTTTCAATTTTTGTTACTACATCTTCTTTTAAACCACAACGTTGCTTTATCACATCATTCCTCAATCTGTCATTAATTGTTACACCACACATACTTCGCAAGGAACGCATTTAATGGTAATCTGCATCAATAATGGGTCCACTTACCAGGGTTATTGGAGAAGAGTCCACCGCCTCCGAGTGTGTTGGTCTGCTGCCCAAACAGTCCAGTGCCAGTGGATGGAGTGGTTCCGAAGAGACTGCCTGTCGCAGCGCCTGTCGTGGTTGTACCACCAAAACCGAAACCTGTCAAAAAAAAAGGTTGGTTAATTTGGGTAAGAGAGCAGCGGTGGCCCAGTGGTGGCGGCCCCGACTTACGAACAGTAAGTCGTGGGTTCAAACCCAGGCAGGCGCATTACTTTTTTAACCGACTTCAGGAGGAGGTTCTCAATTCGATCTGTATGTACACCGATTACTCCGGGATTAATGATCTGATTTACGTTATTCTTTTTGATTTCGATGCGGAATAGCTGCCATTTGGTTCCATAAAAATATAACATAGTTTGACCCGGTAGTTTTCATTTTATGAAAATTTAATTTATTTTTGAACACTTTTTTGTATGTTTGTTCACCGATTACGCTGAGATTTATGTACCGATTTACGTGATTCTTTTTAGTTTGATGCGGCATAGTTCCCTTTTGGTCTCATAAAAAAATTACTTAGTTTGGTCTGGTAGTTTTAATTTTATGAAAATTTTTGTTCATGAATTTTTTACTTTTTGATTTCATCGCGAACAGTTGTTGTTTATTTGTTTGATTGTAATAAGTAAAAATGTGTTGAAGAAATGGATAAAAATTGTCATCTAGGCATATAATAATAAAAAACTAAAAATTGTGAAATAAAAACTTTTTTACAAAAAATACAACTGACTTCAAAAAACACTAACCGGTGTTAAATAACTCTAAATTCGGAAGTCGGTGGCCAATCATGAATGAGACAAAACCACCAAAGCCACAGACTTCCTAATTTAGAGTTATTTTACACCGATTAGTGTTTTTTGAAGTCGGTTGTTTTTTTTGTAAAAAAGTTTTTTGTGTAATTTATTTCATCACCACTGCTCTCCAAAACGGTTAAGAAAACATCGTGAGGAAACCGGCATGTCCTAGAACCAAAAAGTTCGAAGACATGTGACATCTACCAATTCGCACTGGGCCCGCGTGGTAGATTATAGCCCATACGCAAAATACGCGCTTAGACGTGGAGTTGCGGATACCAGCCCGGTATCTTTAATCTTTTTTTTTTTAAATTGGGTAAGAAAAAATGATAGAAAAAGTATTTGGCATAGAAAGGCACACGGTTATAAATAATTCTAAGTATAGGTTTGAGTATTAGTCTTTTAAGCAAAACGTTTAGTTATGCCTTACATTACATATTTTAAATTTTATTTTCCTTTCTAGTGTAGTAATTATTTATTGTATTTATATTTATAAATAAAAAAAATACACTCCATTACGTTTGAGAGTTTTAAAACTTGGTGTTTTTTTACATTTTGATTGATAACAAAACGTAAATTTCATCGTACTTATATATTTTTTTAATTGTAATGTTATTTATTGTAATTGAATGTTATTGTAAATTTATATTATGTTTGTCTACATCTATCGCATTGGATTAAATTCTGTAATGATAGCTGTATGTATGTGTGTAATAAACAAAATAAAAATAAATAAAATAAAAAACTTTTATCCCTGTACTCCTACAGGAACAGGAACTACGCGGGTGAATCAGTGTGTCTGCTAGTTTAAGTAAAAGTGTATATAAATTCAAACTCACCAGTGGGCTTAGCTCCAAATGCGGTCTGATTATGCGTGGCTCCGAATAGGCCACCGCCAACAGTTGAAGTGTTTCCGAACAGGCCTCCGGTGGCAGGCTGAGCAGCCCCAAAACCGAAGCCCGAGGTACTGGCACCGAAGCCTGCGGTTGACGTGGAAGCGGTTGAACCACCAAATAAGCCACCAGTCGTGTTAGTGGTGCCGAAAAGACCTGGATGAGATACAATAAGATGTTTAATTTACTGTTGGTCTAGTAGTTAGTTACCCTGACTGCTATGCCGTAGGTTGTGGGTTCGATACCCGCCCAGGACAAATGTTTGTGTGATGAGCACGATCATTTGTTCTGTGTTTGGATGTAATTTATCTATTAATAATATATTATTATGAATATATATTATTATCTTTCATTATTAATTTATCTACATTAATACTTACTCGTATTAATGATATTATAAGTAAAAAGTTGTAGATAGGCTTCTTAAACAACATTCGATATTCAAACACGGCACACTAACGTACGCACGCGTCCGTTGACGGTGCGACGCGACACTGAGGTCAAATGTGGCTAATTAGCCATATTTTAACGTGTCGTTTGCTGAGCGCTTATAACCGTTTTTTTTTAGGGGTGGAAAATTCTCATGGATGTCTCCCGCCCCGGGGAGGGCGGAGGGGTCTGTCAGACTCTTACTGACTAAAAACCACCCCGTGTTCCTTCTCACACCTGCGCCGGGGGTCACGGGAACAGAGGATACTTCCGCGACCCTCGGCTGGTGCCGGCCCCGCGGGCCTCGCCAAGTCAGTGAGGGGAGTGAGGTGTTAGACTCCCCTCGCGACATCTAAGAGGGGAGCGCGTGAACACGGGTCCATGTTCGTGGGGGGGGGCGGCGGACATCCCCGCGTCCGTCGCCCCTGGACCCATTCAGGGGGGCTGGAAGAGGGCGTTGTCCGCCCCCCGCTAGCGCCCGGTGCGTCTGCTGCGGGCCGGGTGAGTGGAGGTAATCTCCCTCTCCCTTTCCGCAGCCTCCTTCTGCGAGATGACCGTTTCGCAGAAGTACACCACCGCGTCCCAGGACTCGACGCTGCCTCTGATCCTCTCGACCACGGCCGGCAGCGACAAGTCACTGCCTACTCCAGAGACGAGGGCACGGCGCGGCTCCTCCCAAGCTGCAGAAGCGCTTATAACCTATCCTAACCTTTTTACATAATATCATTGCTTGTAATAGTAAGTAAGTAGTGAGTGTACATACCTCCACCAGTAGCCGGTTGAGCTGATGTGGTGGCTCCGAAGGCGGGCGGAGCCCCAAACGCGCTGGTACCGGCCGTAGGCTTGAAGCCCCCGAAGGGCGAAGCCGCCGAAGTACCAGAATTGAAGGAACCTGAGAAAAATTAAAGAGTATTGGAGTGCGCTAGTTAACATGGGACAATCATTTTTGAAACGCATTACTTTTCAAAATTACAATTTCATACGTCTGACTGGCCTGTTGGTCTAGTAGTTAGTGACCCTGACTACTATGCCGGAGGTCGTGGGTTCGATTCCCACCCAGGACAAATGTTTGTGTGATGAGCACGATCATTTGTTCTGTGTCTGGGTGTAATAAAATTTTATCTATAATATGTATACATATATTTAGAACTAAATAATTATGCTTATCAGCTGTTTACTACCCATAATACAAGCTCTCAAGCTTAACTTGGGACTAAATGGCGTTGTGTGAAAAGTTGTGGAATATTTATTTATTTCCCATACAAAAACTGCCAGTTGTCAAATATTCGATCAATGACCGGTCATTGAAACACGATTGCAAAAGCAGACTCGAGCCCCAGAGCACTAGCAACGCGTGATCTTAAAAGGTCAGATTTTTATTACACGTATTTCCCATTACACAGAAATCGAACCTGCATACCGGAACACGGTTTCTCCGACGTCGCGTCACGAGTTAATTATGTAAACAAATATGAGTCATACACACAAATATTTGTATGAAATACATATTTGCATGTATGAATCACGTTCTACTCTACGTCATAAAATGCGTCGCAAAATTAGATTACCGGCCAAGATCGAGTTGGTCTAGTTGATAATAATAAATACTTAATAATAATAATATTCCACAACTTTTTCACACAACGCCAATTAGTCCCAAGCTAAGCTTGAAAGCTTGTGTTATGGGTACTAAACAGCTGATAAACATACTTATATATTTCTAAATACATACATATTATAGATAAATTACACCCAGACACAGAACAAATGATCGTGCTCATCACACAAACATTTGCCCTGGGTTGGAATCGAACCCACGACCTCCGGCATAGCAGTCAGGGTCACTAACTACTAGACCAACAAGCCTGTGACCAGCAGAGCCCGTATATCAAGCTACCCCAATGTGTCAAATTTCTTCCAAAGTTTTTCAACTTTATTGCAAACAGAAAAAGGTTCATGTTCAAATGGAAAAATTTGTCAGTTCTGGTAATTTGTTGTGCCGTATAGATTGCTCTTACGAACCTCCCTAGGGAAGCCAATAATATAGTCGAGTTGTATTAGCTAAATGGCTACACAGCAAGCTTTCATCATCCAGTATAGTCTGATCTCGCATTGTATAAATGATTTTCGTACAATGCGAGGTCCGCGTAAACTGGAAAGTTGTAGCTAGATGGGTACTCATGAATCCTATGAATATTATTAAACGCGAAAGTTTGTGAGTATGAATAGAAGAATGGATGGATGTTTGTTACTCTTTCACGTAAAAACTACTGAATGGATTTTAATAAAATTCGGTACGGAGTTAGCTGACACCCTGGATTAACACATAGGCTACTTTTTATCCCTGTATTCCCACGGGAACGGGATCTACGCGGGTGAAACCGCGGGACGTCTGCTAGTGATGAATATACACGATTACTTACCAAAATTGGCGGTCGTGCTACCGAAAGCTGGTTTTTGAAACATCTTGTTGATTTCTTCTTACTGGTAAGCTTATAATTCACTTAACACTTCTCCGTATACTAGATTAGACTTCGACTAACATTTTTTCTGTAACAAAAGAAAATTATTATTAGTACATACATACATACGCACATAAATTCAAGCCTTTTTCCCATGGGAGTAGTAATAGATTGTATAATCATAACACAGCAATTTCAAATTCTCAGTAACGATTGCACAATATTTACAAAACATTGCGAAATATTAACTCGATATCTAGATTTCGATTTTTAATTCTGCTTTCCTCTTGTAAGTATTTAGAAAGGCCATTATAAATATAGAATTCTTAATCTACATACACACACATACATAAACTCACGCCTTTTTCCCATGGGCGTCGGCGGAAACTATCAGAGCGCCATATGCTACGATTCTTACATACTTCTTTTGCTTCGTTTTCATTCATTCATCCTACCAACTATCTTTTAGGGACGTTAGGCTTTAACTCGCTGGAGGTGAGAAGAGGTTTTGATCAACTCACTATGGCCTGGAAGACCCTACGGGGACATATCGACTGTCCTGAACTCCATGGTATTTTCTGTCGACTATTTGTGCCCGACAAATACATAGGCCACCGTCAGTTCAGTCGTCACAACCAGTTTGCGCAACTGCCAGCCAAAACCGTAGCCAGAGCGGAATCCCCAATTTGTCGTATTCTAAAGGTGCTGAATGCCCTTCTTGCTGCCAACCCTGATTGTGATGTGTTTGCGGATGAATGGATTAAACTAATGCGTGTATGCCTGGTGTTCTGTGAGAGTAAGCATGCCAGGGAGTCTTCTGTTCCATGTTAGTTTTATTTTTTTTATTTTTGATTTTTTTTTTATAACTTTTTATCGTAATTGTAATTGTCTCTTTGTTACTTAGTGTAATTGGTGGTGTACCGTATTATAAGTAACTATAAATAAATAAATAAATCTTTATTTATTTATTATTAAAGCTTTATGTATAAAAAAAAAACTGTACAATGGCGGACTTAACGCTTTAGGCGGCATGCCTTTCTGTTATTTTTTATTTGAGAGGGTATATTTGATACTTCCTGTGTGGTTATTCCGATTACATCGACATCGTTTCAGTATTTCGGTTGTAATAATCAAAACAAATGGAAAACAATAAATCATCTACATACGAAGAAGAAAAAATAAATGCACAACTTTGAAAAACTGACTGGCTCGTTGGTATATTGCTCGCAAGCGCTACTACCAAACACGAGGTCCCGTGTCTAATCCCTGAGTCGGGCAAAACGTACTACGCACCTGACCTTTCTGAAGAACCACACCAATTGTGACTGGCCTATTGGTCTAGTAGTTAGTGACCCTGACTGCTATGCCGGAGGTCGTGGGTTCGATTCCCACCCTGGACAAATGTTTGTGTGATGAGCACGATCATTTGTTCTGTGTCTGGGTGGAATTTATCTATAATATGTATGTATTTAGAAATATATATGTTTATCAGCTGTTAAGTACCCATAAATAACGAAAACAGCTGTTGGAGGCGGGGCATGCTTGTGCGAGATCACGCGAACGTGAGCGAGAGATGACGATTAATGAATACTACTATGTCATGAATAGCCTGTACAATATTTCCATAAATTGGCTGACTTCTTGGGATATAAACAAACGCTAATAACTTTGCTGTTTATAAATATTGTACTGTATGTTTATCAGCTGTTTAGTACCCATAACACAAGCTCTCAAGCTTAACTTGGGACTAAATGGCGTTGTGTGAAAAGTTGTGGAATATTTATTTATTTAATTATCGTGTGGTTAGCGACTAAGCTGAAGAAGCTTGCAGCCGCATGGATCAATCGAAAGTTAAGCTACCGTGGCTGGCTGACCATTCATTACATATTGAAGACTCCTCCGTGCCTCGGAAAGCACGTTAAGCAGTTGGTCCCGGCTGTCGTTTGTAGATCTTTGACAGTCGTTACTTGTAGTCAGAAGCCCGAAAGTCTGACAACCAGTTTAACCAAGGGGTATCGTGTTACCCAGTTACTGGGTTGTGGAGGTCTGACAGGCAGTCGCTCCATGTAAAACACTGGTATTTAGCTGCATCTGCTTACACTGGAAGCCGACCCCAACATAGTTGGGAAAAGTCTAGGCAGATGATGATCTGAGTTACGGGCAGAGAATGCTGTTTGAAATATTTGTACCTCTATCTATCTATCTATCTATCGGGACTTGGTTTCCGCACTTAATCCAAGTTTGGACCATTGTGCGTGAGACATGGCGGCCGTTTTGTTGGGGGATTACTCCAACCAGCCCACCTCCTTCCAGAAGCAGATTAAGCCTCCCAAGCATTTCAGTGCGTCTACGAGGAGTTCCGGTGAACCGAGAGTCCTCTTCCGTATCTCGGCGACACCCGTGCACTCAAGGAGCACGTGCGCTACCGTTTCCTTCTCTTCCATACAATAATGCTCTGCACAGAGGACTGTCCGTTACGCCTGTAGTGTGGAGGTGTTTTAAATTTTCACTGGGTGTTCTACCCATGAATATGAACAACTTTCACTATGGGACCAACTCTGATATCACGAAACAAAAATCAGCTCTTTCATACAAAAGTTCAATACCTACTCGACTAAAATGTATGAAACAGCAGATTTTTTTCGCGATTTCAGAGTCGGTCCCATAGTGAAAGTTGTTCATATTCATGGGTAGAACACCCTGTGAAAATTTGGCCGGTCATTGAAAAATAACCCTGTTATTAATAGACCATTGAAATTACATCTAGTATTTTTATATACTTTCTTTAGAGAAATCTGAGAAAAGGCCTTTGCCCTGCGGTGGCACAGTATCAGGCTGGTATTATTATTAATCGCCGTTCGCGTATGCCATGTCTATCAGGACAAGCACCTTACTGGAATGCTTCCTTCTTACGAGCACGTTTGCTCTTGCGAATCTCCACTCTAGCCGGCCAACTAAGGCAAGAAAGAGGTGGGAGCTCCGTTCCTCGTCAGAGTTCACTCTGTCCGGCCAATAAAGGCAAGCCAGAGATGAGAAACAAGACTTCTCCCAGGAGATCGGTTCTGTGGGTTCGCTACTGCCCAAGAGCTCGCCACAAGCTGTCCTGCGGAGTATCATCATTGAATTTGCCGTGTTAATGGAGTTCAAAGCAGATTTATTGCAGTAGTAAAAACTGCAAGCAAACTACTAATTTGTAGTTAAAATGCAGTTTGTCTGTCTAGATAGCTTTCGTCTTTTAGTTAATATAATTCTAGTGCAATGCTCGTGCCTTCTCTGTATGAGAAGAAGCTTTTGTCCTGCAGTGGGACAATAACAGTATTAATAATATATTATTGTTTCCTGTACAAAGCTAGTCAAATTGAGTTGAAAAAACTATATTTGACCTACTGTTGCATAAGACCCAATGTTATTTTAACTTAAGTTTTTACCAATGTCTCAAGATATACAGGATGTAAAAAGACCGATCACATAGCCGATAACCACACATTCTGTACATATAATTAAATTATGCTGGGAAAATACTTTTTTTCATCTTCAAAAAAAGAGATGCTTTTTATTGCGCGCATTGCATAGCGCGACAACGCAACGCAACTTTCAATCAACTGAGCGTATGGCCACTCGCGCTTGGTCGTTGACCCGACCGGCCCGCTTGTTAAGTATCCATTGCATTTTTGTAACTTCAAATGCGTAATTTGTTTTGAAAAATCGATAATTTTGTCAATTTTTACTAATGACACTTGAAATACAATTTTGAAAAAAAAAACGAAAAACAATATTGCACTTGGCTATCAATATCTCCAAAACCAGTGAATTCCCTGGTATGTTCTTGAAGAAAAAAACTATCCCAGTGATGGGTCTTTTTACACCCTGTATATAGAATCATAATCTACCCACCTATCTAATTAGTAATTCTTATCTATATCTATACTAATATTATAAAGAGGTAAAATTTGTAAGTTTGTAAGTTAGTATGTAGGGGGTAATCTTCGGAAGTAATGATCCAATTTCGAAAATGATTGTACTGGTGGAAAGCTACACTATTCCCGGTGGACATAGGCTACTTTTTGTCACTATATTCCCACGGGAACGGAAACTACGCGGGTGAAACTGCGTGACGTCTGCTAGTGGGAAATAAAGATATCTCAAACCTCAACATCTGTGTGATGCAGTGGCGAAGTGTACATACGATTTCTATCGGCTGACCTTTCGATATTCGGAAGAGCAACTTTTGCGCTATTTACTTATGTCAGCCAGACTCTAGTATTGCCAAATATAAGGCTTATAGTACACAAAGGTACACAGGATAGTAAGTAGACCGATGACTTCAAGAGAGACAAAAAAAAAGTGACACGAATACTAAGTATTTTGTAGGCTTCCCTTTTAAGAAAATTGACCCCTCGCTACTGGGGCTCGAGTCTGCTATTGCAATCGTGTCTCAATGACCGGTCATTGATCGAATATTTGACAACTTTAACAGTTTTTGTATGGGAAATTTGTTATAAGTTTGACGTTATACGTCAAAAATCGATCATTGACCGGTCATTGAGACACGATTGAGCAGACTCGACCCCCTGCAGGGCTAGCATGGCCGGAGATATTCTTTCCACGGGGAGAGGATAAAATACTATTCCCCTCTGTCATTTTTATCCACCCTCCGAGCATGGCGACATGGGTGGATAAACTATTCACGGGTATAAACCAGGGGAAACGCTTGTCCTCGAAATTATTGCCATTATAAGAAAACTTTTATGAAATTACACAATAGTCGAGAATGTCATGTAAACCAAAGTACTTTCATCGTTTTATTACATCTGTACTGGATATTTATTTTGTTTTGTTGTCAATTGGGATTGCTCGAATCGCGAAATCTTTCACTAGTCGCCATGCTATAAGCCGTGGATGAGTATCCACGTCTAATGTCAAAAAGTGATATAATTCTCTTTCCCCCTGTTGCCGTGCTTTGGCAGGTGGATAAGTTAATTGTATCCCTTGTCAGTGGAAGTAACCGGTGGATAAAAGTTATATCCCCAGCCCATGCTAGCCCTGCTGGTATGATGGGAACCAAACCCAGAGTTAAATGCCCGGCAGTAGTTCAGACAACCATAAGACCTTACGAGGCAGTCAATTATAGAATTAAATATACATAATACACAAATGATAAAATTCAAAATACACGCAGTAAAAGTTGCTTACAACAAATTATGAAATTAACTAAAACTAACTATTAAACTATATGAAGATTGAAGAAACACGACTTACTTGCAGATTAACATAACAGTGAAGTTATGTATTTTTTTTTTTCAAATTCAACAAAACCAAAACAGAAAACTTTTTTTTTGAAACAATTTTTTTTTCGGAACTTTTTTTTTTCGGAACTTTGTTTTTTGGAATTATTTTTTAATAACGTGTGTTGCGTGTTTGTCGAATTATATCGTGTATAATATCAACCTCATACAACTTTTCGCTTCGTAAAATCAACCGGTATCACGTAAGTGAATGGTTGCACTGAACAAAATACGCGGCAGACAAACTATTTATAGCCAAAACTTTTCCTTATAACGAAATATTACGCAACACCGATGACGCGTACACGGGGCGGTGTGCAAAATGATAAAATATGAGACAACAAAGACTCAATACATACATACATAAACTCACGCCTTTTTCCCATGGGGGTAGGCAGAAACCACAAAGCGCCATATGCTACGATCCTTACATACTTCTTTTGCTTCGTTTACATTCATACAACTTCCGCTCTTCCATAACTTATTAAACAGTACAAAACTTGTTTATTTTTAACAATTAAAAAGATCAGAAAAAAAGAAGAAAGAAATTTGATTAATTACAAAATACAAAAAATAAAACCGACTTCAAAAAAACACTAAACGGTGTAAAATAACTCTAAATTTGGAAGTCTGTGGCTTTGGTGGGTTTGTCTTACTCATGATGGGCCACCGACTTCCGAATTTAGAGTTATTTTACACCGTTTAGTGTTTTTTTGAAGTCGGTTTTATTTTTTGCAAAAAAGTTTTTTATTTTTCCATTTTTAGTTGTTACCATAAAAACATTTGCCATGAATTTATTTTATACTGTTAATTGTTAACAATACATGTCATCATAATAGAGTTTTCCACTAATCCCTAATAAATTAAAATTAACATAACTAACTGACGAAATCTAGCTATATTGTACCCACCTGCGTACCCCTCAGAGCATACAGGCGTGATGATATGTCATTATGTTGTATAAACAATAAACATCCAAGCGATTCCAGCAATCACGACAGATTTGCCGTTCATTTTTGAAGAGTTCCGTTGTATATCTCCGAAGATCAGCACCAGATCTTCACCAAATTAAAATGGGACCACCTCAGGAGTATACTCTTTCAAATAAAAAAAGAATTTTGAGAATCGGTCCACAAATGGGGGAGAAATCAGGTAACATACATAAAAAAAAAAAAAAAAAAAAAATACATACACACGAACATAGAACCTCCTCCTTTTTTGAAAGTCGGTTAAAAATGATGTCGATTTGTATTTTATTTTAGCAGCGCCTCCGTGTCCTCGTAGGTAAGTGGTTTAATCCAACTAGTTAGTATTTTTTACATTCCTGTTGTTTCTGGTTATGTACATAAATCTCTCTGTTAAATCTATTGTAGGTACAAGTGTGCTGAACGTTTTTTATATTGCATGCTGGCGAACTTGTCATAGATCTACAAATGACAGCCGGGACCAACCGGGCTTTACTGCTTTCCGAGACACGAAGGAGTCTTGATATGAAATTAATGGTTAACTAACTTCGTCAGGTTTTAATTGGAAATGACGTAAAAAGAGTATGCTTAGATGGTTTGGTCACGTTGAAATGATGAATAAAAGGCGACTAACGAAAGGTATTGCCCTGTTTTATTGGTTTTTCATCGATCATGGTAAGTAGGGAATGCAATCTCGTCTCGCCGAGATCCCGATCTCGCGAGATCCCGGCCATATTTTACGAGATTGGATCTCGTCAAATTTCGTACGAGATCTCGCGAGATAACGAGATCGACAAATGCAGCGTGACGAT
This sequence comes from Euplexia lucipara, assembly GCA_921972225.1. NCBI lineage: Eukaryota > Metazoa > Arthropoda > Insecta > Lepidoptera > Noctuidae > Euplexia > Euplexia lucipara. The sequence goes on along the minus strand of OV179172.1, from coordinate 8,123,817 downwards.
GTGTATTTCATAGCGCGGCTGCGCGCGAACTGAATCCTGGCCGGCCGTGCGGCCGCGCCTGGCGCATCTGACAGACGACTTCTGATTTTGCATGCAAAATCAGAAGTCGTTTGTCAGATGATACTCTCGACATGATGTGATTTTTGAGAAGCCATTTTCAGACAAACTAACTTGCCTTTCCGTACCTTGATAACTTCATCTGACTTCTACTTTAAACTTCTTTTATTTGATTAATACGATCTCACAACATTTATCTAAGAACTTGTGAAGTTAAGTTTTTGTTTTGTTGTATTTATTTACCATAATTAATGTTCCTATTACTCTTAATTATTGAAATTAAAGTAATAATTTACAAAAGACTAAATATAGATAATTATTGTTATGTTACCAATATTGTAAGAATTTGAACTGATTAGCTACAGTAGGTATAATAATTATAGACATAAACAAATGTTATTAGAGTTAGAGACAAAATAATAAGTACTCTGTTGATTTTTAAAATAAAACTTAGGTACAGACGCCAGCACATCAAGTTACTACAAACTGTAAAATTTTCTCATTTGATTTTGAACTTTACTTTCAACGTTTTAAGGTTTAAAATCATTTGGAGAAATTTGACAGTTTGGTATAACTTGATGTGCTGGCGTCTGTACATTATTTTTATAACTAAGCAACGCAGTTTCTATTTAATTACATATCATGTCAATTACTAGTTCTAAAATCGCAATTAAAACATATGCAAATGCTTGTTGCATTTGCATATGTTTTAATTGCGATTTTCCCAATCTCGCGAGATCCCGTAATTTGCGAGATCTCGCGAGACTGGGTTTTGAGTCTCGCGAGATCTCGCTAGGCGGAAATCTCGTACGAGATTGCATTCCCTAATGGTAAGTAATGTATTGCTATCGGTACGATATTAATACCCGTTTGTAACTGTCCTCTACTGAAAACCAAAAGGCATCTTGTCCTACAGAGAAGGCCAGAGCATTGATCATCAAGTTTGCTTAAGGCGGATTGGAGAAGACTTATTTTAACTATCTGGGAAGTCTGTTTACAAGGGATGGAAAGATTGATGCTGATGTGGAAAGGAGAGTGAATGCGGGAAATGAAGTGAATGGCGCTATACATGGCGTTGTGACCAGCCAGTCGATGTCCGAAAAGGCACGACTAGCTGTTCACAATGGTGTGCTGGTGCCTACACTAACGTATGGAAGTGAATGTTGGGCCTGGCAAAAGAGACATGAAAGTAGAATAAATGCCGTAGAAATGCGTTCCTTGCCGTGGTTTAAAAGATGTGGTAACAAAAATTCAAAAGAGTATGCTTAGATGGTTTGGTCACGTTGAAAGGATGGATGAAAGGCGACTAACGAAAGGTATTTACAAGGCAGATGTAAGTAGCAGCAGGGAACGCCGGGAGGGGACGCCCTAGAATGACATACATAGACCTTAATGGTGAGGTTCTTCAGAAAGGTCAGGTGCGTAGTACAACATGTATGAATATAAACGAAGCAAAAGAAGTATGTAAGAATCGTAGCATATGGCGCTCTGTAGTTTCTGCTTACGCCCATGGGAAAAAGGCGTGAGTTTATGTATGTGTGTGTATGTAGATTAAGAATTCTATATTTATAATGGCCTTTCTAAATACAAGAGGAAAGCAAAATAAAAAAATCGAAATCTAGATATCGAGTTAATAATATTTCGCAATGTTTTGTAAATATTGTGCAATCGTTACTGAGAATTTGAAATTGATGTTTTATGATTATAGAATCTATGTTTGTAAACATTGTATAGGTATATTTGGTTCAAGGTTTTTTTTACGATTCTGGCACATCTGTTTGGTTGTGATGGTCCAGTGGGTAAAACCTCGCACCTCATGCAATAGGTTGTGGGTTCAAATCCAGACTCGACATTTTTTAAGTCAGCATAGCTTTTTCGGCTTCAAGTCTAACCGGTTACAACTGAATACCAGTCTTTTACAGGGAGCGACTGCCTGCCTGCACTTCACAGCCCAGTTACTGGGTACCGCAATACCCCTTAGTACAATCAAATCAAATCAAAAGTCATTAAAGTATTCAAATTAGGCTGATGATCAGCACTTTTTGAACGTCGAAATTACATAAGACAGTCCCCCAAAAAGCCCACCCTTCGCCACTTCCTAGTGTTTTTGCTGAGAAGAAGAAGTGGCGGAACAAACTCCCCAGCAACACATCTGTCTGATAAGTTAGAAGTACTTGAATTTACACAGTACAATTAGTTATAATTACAAAATAATTAAAATAAGTTATTCACTACATGTTCTCTAGCACACTCAATATACAGAATACCAGTAATATACAGGGTGTCTCATTCGAATCGGTCAGTATGGGAAAGTCTGAAACTATAAGACATACGAAGATCTGTTCTGAGGATCCATGTCATCGATTTTAATAACAAGAAAAACTGCATTCATACATTTTACAAAACATCTGTACTATTGTAGTAATATTGTAAGCGTGGTCACTTCAAGCACCTACTAAAATAAATTAAAGTATGTGAAAACAATGCATTTTATTTATTTTTAACCGACTTTCAAAAAAGAAGGAGGTTCTATGTTCGTGTGTATGTATTTTTTTTTTTTTTATGTATGTTACCTGATTTCTCCCCCATTTGTGAACCGATTCTCAAAATTCTTTTTTTATTCAAAAGAGTATACTCCCGAGATGGTCCCATTTTAATTTGGTGAAGATCTGGTGCTGATCTTCGGAGATATACAACGGAACTCTTCAAAAATAGACGGCAAATCCGTCGTGATTGCTGGAATCGCTTGGATGTTTATTGTTTATACAACATCATGACGTATTATCACGCCTGTATGCTCTGAGGGGTACGCAGATGTGTACAATATACCTAGATTTAGGTATGTTACATACGACAGTTAGGTATGTTAATTTTCATTTATTAGGGATATAGGTAACCCTATTTATCATGACATGTAATGTTAACAATTAACAATAAGTAGAAAATAAATTCATGTTTTAATCAATTCATTCATCAAATATTTGTATGGGGACAACTAAAAATGGAAAAATAAAAAACTTTTTTGCAAAAAAAAACCTACTTCAAAAAAAGCACTAAACGGTGAAAAATAACTCTAAATTAGGAAGTCGGTGGCCCATCATGAATAAGACAAAACCACCAAAGCCACAGACTTCCTAATTTAGAGTTATTTTTCACCGTTTAGTGCTTTTTTTGAAGTCGGTTTTATTTTTTGCAAAAAAGTTTTTTAGACGTCATGTTTCATACAGACATTTACTGCTTAAGACCTACACAATCGATATCTAAATAGAAATAGTGTAGGTTTTTTTAATCAAAATTACCGGGTTCGATTCCCGAACGAAGTACAGATGTTTTTTAAGATGTATGAATGCAGTTTTTCTTGTTATTAAAATCGATGACATGGTTCCTCAGAACAGATCTTCGTATGTCTTATAGTTTCAGACTTTCCCATACTGACCGATTTGAATGAGACACCCTGTATAGCTACTGACATTAAAACTAACTTAACTCAAGCAAAAGCGACTGACTAATAAGAAGCGTCCAGGTATAAAGGGTGTGCCAGCTTACATGTGCAGAGTTGGATTAAATCCATAGATCTGCAAGACAATGTAACAAAATGATAAAATAGAACAGTTGAAGTTGAATAAAACAAGAAAAACAGTTTAAACTGGTTGTCTGACTTCCGGGCTTCTGACTACAAGTAACGACTGTCAAAGATCTACAAATGACAGCCGGGACCAACGGCTTAACGTGCTTTCCGAGGCACGGAGGAGTCTAGGTATGTAATGAACGGTCACCCATCCACGGACCGACCTCGTCAAGGGTAGCTTAACCTTACCTAAGACCTTATACAAGCACCTAAGAATACATATGGAGTGCACTAAATATATTGAGTATTGAATACAAATACTAATACCCGCCTTACAGAGAAATATAATAATAATAATGATGTTCAAACTTACTATGATGCCCTAGAAATAATAATTCAACAAAGCCTGAAAATAGATAAAGACTATAAAACAAATAAAATAATTAGTGAAACAACACAAAAACTAATAAATGAACGCTCAGCTTTAATCAAACAAAAAATTAAAGACAAAGACGATAAGATAAAGCTTAAGAATTTATTCAAAGCAACGAATAAAGCCATAAAAAAGGATTATAAAAACCACAGAAAACATATTTTAGAAAAAAACCTAAAACAATATAGAAGTACGAAAAGGGGGCTCAGGGAGCTAAACACACACAAGAATTGGGTAACAAAACTAGAAAACGGACACAGAGAAATGAGAACAAGAAAAAGAATTATAGAGTGGGCTACAGAATTCTATAGAAACCTCTACGAATATCAGGACCACATAGCATATGGCCCAACCACCAAAAATTCGGAAAAAATGCTACAAGCCATTGATGAACAAGAAGTATATAAATATATTTGTAAACTAAAACCCGACAAAAGTCCAGGACCTGACCATATAACTAATGAGGCCATAAAAATCGGAGCACCAGTACTAACTAGCATCATAACAAAACTATTTAACAAAGTGCTAGAGCAAGGTTGCGTCCCTACACAGTGGTGCAGCTCAGACATTGTATTATTGTACAAAAAAGGAAACCCCCTAGATATTGGTAACTATAGACCAATAAGTTTGATACCTACCATCTACAAGCTATTCTCATCAGTCTTACTTAGTCGAATAACAACAACAATTGATAACAACCAACCAATGGAGCAGGCTGGATTCCGTGCAGGTTTCTCAACTGTCGACCACATCCATGTTTTAGAACAACTTATAGAAAAGTATAAGGAATTCAACAGACCACTCTATATAGCTTTTGTTGACTACTCCAAAGCTTTCGACAGCATAACACACGAATCTATATGGCAGATACTGGAAAAGAATAAAGTGGAAGACAGATACATACAAATCATTAAAGACTTGTATTCAAAAAGCACAAGCAGAATAAAACTAGAATCAAAAGGTACAGAGTTTCCTATCAGACGGGGCGTAAGACAGGGAGATCCTCTGTCCCCGAAACTATTTATAGCAGTCTTAGAAGGTGTCTTTCAAAACATAGACTGGGGAAACAAGGGCATACAATTAAAAAATCAGAATCTAACACATCTGAGGTTTGCGGATGATATAGCTGTTTTCAGCGAAACTGCACCAGCACTGGAAAAAATGCTTCAAATCTTAGATGTGGAAAGTAAAAATGTAGGTCTGAGTATGAACCCAAACAAAACTAAAATCATGTCAAATAGCTTACACAAACCTATAAAAGTAAATGATAAAATAATAGAATATGTGGAGTCCTATATCTATCTAGGGAAGCAGGTATCGTTCGACACTACCAACAATGACAAGGAAATTTGCAGGAGAATAAATATTACCTGGAACAAGTACTGGGCACATAAAGAGATTTTGAAAGGGAATTACAGTCTAGAATATAAAAAGATTGTAATGGACACTTGTTTATTACCATGCCTAACATATGCATGCCAAACATGGGTATTTGATAACAAAACCAAATGTAAAGTAAGATCATGTCAGAGAGCAATGGAGCGTAGTATGCTGAAAGTGAAAAGGATACACAAAGTGAGACACGAAACAATAAGAGAAAGAACCAAAATTACAGATGCCTTAAAGTATGCCCTAAAACTAAAATGGCAATGGGCAGGACATGTTTCTCGCCTGAAAGACAATAGATGGACACTTACGACTACTAAATGGTCAGGTCCAAAGGGAAAAAGGAGAGTTGGTAGACCCCAAAAACGCTGGGCCGATGACATTGTTCAAGTTGCGGGGAAGGACTGGCTAATCAAGGGTCAAGACAGAGAAAAATGGAAACGGCTAGAGGAGGCCTATACCCAAGAAAGGGATCCATACCTTAGAAATTAAAATAACTTACTAATAATACTAACACTTACTTAAATGTACTGTATTACTAACCACACTAACACAAATAGTTTAGTAAATAATCAGTGTAAGGGTATGGAAATAAATAAAGGCTTTATTATTATTATTATTATTATTGAATACAAGTTTGTGTAAAAAATTTGACTTAAGACCTATTATTACTACTTAAAAGTTTTAGTGCCGGCTTCCTCACGATGTTTTCCTTCACCGTTTTTGAGAGCAGCGGTGATGAATTAAATTACACAAAGTAATGCGCCTGCCTGGGTTCGAAACCCACAACTTATTGTTCATAAGTTGAAGCTGCCACCACTGAGCCACCGCTGCTCTGGAACTAACCATTTAGTAGCTGTAAGTGTCCATCTATTGTCTTTCAGGCGAGAAACATGTACTGCCCATTGCCAATTTTGCTATTCATGTGCATATCTATACTAATACTATAAAGAGGTAAAATTTGTTTGTTTGTATGTTTGTCAGTTTGTATGTAGGGGGTAATCTTCGGAACGGATGATCCAATTTTAAAAATAATGGCACCGGTGGAATGCTACACTATTCCCGGATGACATTATAGGCTATTTTTTATGCCTGTAATCCCACGGGAACAGGAACTACGCGGGTGAAACCGCATGACGTCTGCTAGTTGTACTATAAATATCACTTATTTAAAAAACACTGAAGGAAAGCATAGTGAGGAAACTGGGATGGCCGAGAGATTTGGCATTGTATAATAGGTGTAGAAAATTTGCAGAAAGCATTCTAATTTTGAGCACTGGGCCACTATGCGTGAGTATGTTAAAACGACTATTACCAGACATAGGTACAGACATCAAGTTACCCCAATGTGTCAACTTTGATCGTTTTTCAACTTTATGTCAAACAAAATAAGGTTCTTATTCAATTGAGAAAATTTGACACATTGGGGTAACTTGATGTGCTGGCCTCTGTACATAAACTCACGCATTTTTCCCATGGGGGTAGGCAGAAACTACAGAGCGCCCTATGCTACGATTCTTACATAGGTACTTCTTTTGCTTCGTTTAGATTTATACTTGTTGTCATACACACACGCGGATTGTGAGTTAATAATGATATTGAATTTAACAGTTTTAACGGGTAGTTTGGGCGCGAAAATAAAACTGCAAATGTTTTGAGAGTTTTTAGAGGATAACCTTAACCTAAAACCTTGTTATTGAGGATACTATCTTTACATAGAGGATACATTCACTACCTTGAAATTTAAGAATATACCAATCACGGAAATTTTAATTACCGAATGCTTTTTTTTAGATCATTTTAATAAATACGCACTTAGCAAGAATTTAACTTTTCATTTCAAAATATGACATATTAGCCGACCAAATTTAGCGCAGTGGAGGTCAAACATATTTTCTAAACCTAAAGAAAATGTACTGTAAGAAGTCGCATTGTATTTAGTAAGGTTATAAAATATGTTATCCCAGAATTATTTACCGTGTGCAAAAGTTTATTGGAATACCCACAAGATCATTGAAAAGAAAGTAAAATGTGTAGTCATGTCAAGTAAAATGTGTGCAAACCAAAAAGCAGTTACACCGTTCAAATTGGTTGGTTCAGCCAAACAGAACAAGTTTTCAATTGAAAAACGCTATACTTACAGGAAACAATACACTGAAAAACGTGGAATCGGCACAGGCCGACACTTTCTCGTTGAAATAATATAAAAACACGGTTATTTAACACTTTTCTGCAAAAATCAAGTGAATAAATAAACACCCAAACACCACGCAAAACCAGTGCTGAACTAACCACAGATCTTTCCTCTATGCCACAGACATTGTAGATGTATAAAAGTTTAGTTTATGGTATTGGTTTTGGATGGTACAGCCAGTGGTGGGACATGATGAATAGTAAACTTTATTGAATCTTTGTCTATGAATTGAAATATTAACATAAAATTAAAAAAATATATAAAAAAACCCCACCGCAAAAAAGTAAAACATTGAAAAGTTAAAAATAACACTTTCTAATCGTTGAGCCATGAAGTTAATTTACGTCGGGGTACCGCTATTAAATTTTATTCTAGAATAAAGTATGGCTATTGGGTCATCTTAAGCTCTTAGGTATTAAAACTGATAGGGAAAATCAGTCCCCACTCCCAGCGATAAACCCAAACAAATATATATGTGTTCTACATACATAAACTCACGCCTTTTTTCCATGGGGGTAGGCAGAAACTACAGACTACAAACTACATAAATGTGTTCTATTTCTACATAAAAATATTATGTAGAAATAGAACACATTTATGTAGTTTACAGACTTTATGTGATTTTCCGAAATACAATAAAAAGATCTTTTTAATAATGATACAATCAGTGATCCAACACAATGCTCAACCTGCGAGCTTTGCGATCCGAAGACGATTAATCTTTGATAGTCGATTTTTATCAATCTAGTTTTTTCAAGCAGCAATACTTGTGATTTTCACATTTTCTATTTTCATTTGTGGTATCATTTCTAATGGCGGAAAAGCGGCAATCGCACCATAAAGTCGCCATAGTTGTTTTATTGTAAAGAAATGCTACTATGTCGAAAATGGATCGCCAATTGAATTCTAAAAAGGACAAGGAGACGATTTATGAAATATACAGAGCATGTCGCCTGTGTGGAGCCGGTGCGGGCTACAAAATGCCTATAATACAAAACGTAGTCGACATGGATGATTCTGATGTCGAGTTGAGGCAAAAGGTTCGCGATTGTGTACAAATTGAGGTAACTAAAACAAAAATACTACATTAATAATAAACGGGACCATATCACAAGCCTTTCGAAACTTGATTCAAGCTTCCCCATTCTTATCATACTGTAAATAAAGCGTTTGAAAATATTGTTTGTTGCCAAACAAACAATAGTGAAAGTTGAACAAAATTGGGTAAGAACGTTAATTAATTGCAGTAAAATACGTTAAGAGTGTATAAGAAAGGCATAGGTGTGATATATTTTCCGTATTAATTCAATTTCCATTCCAATTTGTACATTGAAAATAGGTTAGCTTATTGGGGCATCCCAATGTATGTAATGTGTATGTGGTGTAATTTAGGTTACTTAAACAACATTCGATCTTCAAAAACAGTAAACTAACGCACGCACGCGTACGTTGGGGCGCGACGCCACACTGAGGTGAAGTGTGGCTAGTTAGCCACATTTTAACGTGTCGCTTGCTGAGCGCGTTTAACCTATCTACACCTTTTTACTTATGATACCATTGGGGTGTCTATATTAGCTTTTCATAAATTATACCAGCCTGTTACTGTCCCACTGCAGGGCAAAGGCCTCTTCTCATACAGAAAAGGCTTGAGCATTGATCACCACGCTTGCTCAAGGCGAATTGGCGATTCCAAACTTATATTAACTATAAGTCTTCACGATGTTTTCCGTCACCAAAGTCAATGATATCTAAGATAAACTTATAAAGTCAATATGAATTGAAAAAGTCACACATTGGTACTTGCCCCGATTTGAACCACAACCTCGTGCATGAGAGGTAGGCGTCTTAACCTCTGGGCTATCACGACTTTTAACACAATTTGAAACAGATCTACAAATTCGAAATTCTTAAGAGGGAAGCTGACAAAAAAAACATAGTAGGTATATGTATCACTATTTGATCTGTGTTGAAGTTATCGTTCTATTAACCTGTGTACCTTTGGTTTGTTGAGTCCGGGTGCCATTATTCAAAAGCAGTAGAGTTACTCTTCTGAACCTCTACACAGAATCCAATAGGAATCAAGAAGAGCATCGGAATATAAATTAATTCCGACAAGCCCTTTCCATCATCAGACCACTAGATAAGGCACCATTGAGGACATCCCACCCATACACATTTTGGGAACACCTTCATTGTCCATACAGCTATGGAGCGGAAAAACACCTCTTTGCATTAGGAGTTACAGACAACCCACTGTGCAGAGCTTGTGTCGAGGTGGACGAGACGGCATCGCACGTGCTTCTCAACTGCCCAGTGGTTGCCGCATACAGGGCTAAGTTCTTCGGAAACCCTGGTACCCTCAGAGAGATCGCCAGTAGGGTTAAACCGCTGCTGGCCTTCCTCGAGGAGCTAGGATGGATGGAGTAGGGCATATTCTCACCCGTACGCAAAATACGCGCTTGGTCGTGGAGTTGCGGAATTCTCTGCCGGAGTTGGTGTTTCCTGATAGCTACAACCTAGGGGTCTTAAAAAAAAAAGATTAAAGATACCGGGCTGGTATCCGCAACTCCACGTCAAAGCGCGTATTTTGCGTATGGGCTATAATCTACCACGCGGGCCCAGTGTGAATTGGTAGATGTCACATGTCTTCGAATTTTTGGTTCTAGGACATGCCGGTTTCCTCACGATGTTTTCCTTCACCGTTTTGGAGAGTAGTGGTGATCGAATAAATTACACAAAGTAATGCGCCTGCCTGGGTTCGAACCCACGACTTACTGTTTGTAAGTCGGGGCCGCTACCACTGGGCCACCGCTGCTCTAACCTAGGGGTCTTTTAGTCAAGAGTGAATAGGTTTTACAACTTTCACATAACACCATTTAGTCCCAATCTAAGCTGAGCTTGTGCTACAACTACTAGACAACTGAATAACCTACTAATATTATAAACGCGAATGTTTGTGAGTATGGATAGATGAAAGGATCAATGTATGGATGGATGTTTGTTACTCTTTCACGTAAAAACTACTGAATGGATTTCAATAAAATTTGGTATAGAGTTAGCCGACACCCTGGATTAACAGATAGGCTACTTTTTATCTCTGTATTCCCACGGGAACCGCTCCTACGCGAGTGAAACCACCGAGGGACGTCTGCTAGTTATAGATAAATTACACCCAGACACAGAACAAATAATTATTATGAACCTCATGAACTTCATACTAGCTTTCTTATAGACCCCTGGTGACGCCTACCTCGGATACGGGCAGCACAACCCCCTTCTCACTAATACTAGACTAGGTGATATCAAATATGTACCAAAAAAAGACAGGAGTCGGCTGCTCAGCAAGCGAACAACCGCTCCACGTCCCCATATATTGTAATTAGCTGTAAATAGGATAGGGCAATATACAACAACATTATCAATTTATATAAATTCATTCTGTACACACTAACAATCTCACAGCACACACTACACGACACTTATACAGGGTGTCTCATTCAAATCGGTCAGTATGGGAAAGTCTGAAACTATAAGACATACGAAGATCTGTTCTGAGGAACCATTTCGTCGATTTTAATAACAAGAAAAACTGCATTCATACATTTTAAAAAACATCTGTACTATTGTAGTAATATTGTAAACGTGGTCACTTCGAGCACCTACTAAAATAAATTAAGTATGTGGAAACAATGCATTTTATTCATTTTAGACGTCATGTTTCATACAGACATTTACTGCTTAAGACCACCACAATCGATATCTAAATAGAAATAGTGTATGTTTTTTTTTTCAAAATAACCGGGTTCGATTCCCGAACGGAGTACAGATGTTTTTTTTTAAATGTATGAATGCAGTTTTTCTTGTTATTAAAATCGATGACATGGTTCCTCAGAACAGATCTTCGTATGTCTTATAGTTTCAGACTTTCCCATACTGACCGATTTGAATGAGACACCCTGTATAGATCTCTCCCAGACAAACATAGGTAGACTGTAAGTAGTTGACACACCCACAGGCCGAACACACCACCGACCTGTGGACATTATCATCATTAAACATCAAATCATCATTAAATTGTATAGTCAAATTACTCTATAAGTCATTGGAAACATTGTCTTGTTTATGATTTAGCTTCTAATTAAGCATTGCATTTTTTAATATAAAATATTTGATGTTATTGCTGGCCTGAAACACAGGTTTTTCATAAACCTAGTTCAGGCAGATCCATATTACGGTTAGATTTAGTTTTTCATCCAACGGGATTAATGTAAATTATAATCTTTACTTTACCTCACACTTGAATAATCTAGGGAAATAAACATCATTCTATTCTATTCTATTTCTCTTGCCGAAGTTAATAGACCTGAGCTAATAACCGAAATTACAAGACCTGACTTTCTGAAAACGTTTCCACTTTTTTTTTTATATATTAGTTTTATCATGCAATCAGTCCATTGACTATGAGCAGATTTGTTGTCAGAGTTTATGTCATGTAGAGTCAGTTCCCCACTGGGATCAGCTCTTTGTAATAAATAGCTCATTGCGGGCTATCCAGGTCAATGATTTTGCGTCGCTTCAGGCGATTTAGGGTGTCAGGAATAGTGAGCTGCAATGCTAGTGGGTCTGTATGGTGTTGAAGACGCTTTTTGTATACCCTTGCACATGTTCTTATTACTTCCTTCACTGTACTTAATTTCAGGTGGTGATGAACCTCTGAGTTCTTTATGAACCAGGGAGCATTTGCTATATGTTTAAGGATTGAGTCTTCTGCTCTTTGGATTATATTTATATTATATAGAACGTTACCACTTAAAAACAAATATTTACTACCTAAATTTACTAATGTGAACGGAATGAGGGTTGCAGAATATTTGGTACCTATTTTTCTTAATAAACTTCCAGAAGACTTGCAACATTTATACAAGACAAATTCGAAAAGTTATAAGTATAAATCAAAACGTTACTTCGCACAACATGCTTCCTTGTAACATGTACCTTAATGTATTAATGTTTACAATCTATGCCTCTAACTACTCGTAATTACCATCGTTATAAAAGTAAGATTACCTGTGTACCTATATTGTAGCTATAAATATTATTGTCAAACTTAAATATACGGCTCGCCAGCACACAGATAAACCCTCAGAGGTTTTCGCTGTATGGCTAAAACCAAATGTGAATTAGGCTAAGTGTTTTGGAAATAAATAAATAAATAATAATTTCTTAAAAATAACATTTGTGACAAATGGATACTTTTCCTCTTTTCCAGGTACACCAAGATGATAAAATGCCTCCGCTCATCTGTGAATTGTGCGTTGACAAGGTCAATGATTTCTACGAGTTTCTGGAGATGTGCCGCCAGACGAACAAGCGGACTCGGTTGAGGCTCGGCCTGCCTCCCCAGTCCATGCCTAAAGGAGCAGTAAGTACAATAAAAACTTTTTTACAAAAAAATCAAAATAGAAGTCGGTAGTTATTTTTGTAAAAAAGTTTTTATTTTGCAATTTTTAGTTTCTTCGTATGTAAAGAAGGTCTTTTAAAACTTCAAAGACTCAATGAAATTGGTTAACAATTGCTAAAGAAGTTCTTTCTAAACATTAATTCGTACATCTCTGCCGAACCCCTTTTAAAATAGAATGGCGTAATGTTATGTTGTGGAAATACAAAAGCTCAGCATAGACATCTGACTATAGCAATCGCGAATAATGTGCTGTTATGCGTTGAAGAGTTCCGTCGCATGTCTTCTTCATCAGTTTTTCTTCACAAAATGATACTTTCTAAATGAAAATGCCTGATTTGTTACTAAAAATGTAAAAAATCGGTACGTGTGTACCTACGTTTTTTGAGGAGTTCCCTCAATTCCTCGAGGATCCCTCATCAGATATGAGTTTTGATACAAATGGGACCTATTGAGAACCTCCTCCTTTTTTTGAAGTCGGTTAAAAATTAAATGAAACATTTCCAAAAAACCCCCTATGCAAAAAAGAAAAGTTCACATTTAAAACGTTAAAAATCATAATCAGCACTTTTTGAACGTCGAAATCACATAAGACAGTCCCCCAAAAAGCTCACCCTTCGCCACTTCCTAGTGTTTTTGCTGGGAAGAAGTGGTGGAACAATCTCCCCAGCAACACGTCTGTCTGATAAGTTAGAAAAACTTGAATTGACACGTTACAATTAGTTATAATTTTAAAATAATTAAAATAAGTTATTCACTACATGTTAGCTAGCAGCACACTCAATATACAAAATACCCGTAATATATAGCTACCGACATTCAATACTAACTTAACTCAAGCAAAAGCAACTGACTAATAAGAAGCCTCCAGGTATAAAGGATGTGCCGGCTTACATGTGCAGAGTTGGATTAAATCCATAGATGTAACAAAATGATAAACTAGGACTATCGAAGTTAAATAAAACATAAAAAACAGGTAATAATTGAAACAATACCGCAACAATACGCTGTTTGAAATTCCCGCGCGCGCGCCTGACCTCGGGAAGGGCAAAATCTACTAGTAGTAGCGTCACACGCTCCCCCGCCACCCCCACCGCTTCCGTTGTGCAGTACTGACGTAATTGAATAATTGAAAAAAAAAATTAAAAACATACTACACTCTTGCTAAGACAACACAGAAAACAGAAAGGTTTCTTAAAGGTAGTGGATCGTATGTATTACAAAGTTACCTTAGTGATGTTGAAGCAAAGAATGAGAAAGTCTTAATAATTGAATAGAGATGGGTAGTGGGTTAAAACCCAATCTTCCCATTCGAGTTAAAACTGGGTGATTTGGGTTTTAACCCAGTTTTAACCAGAAATGGTTTCAAGAAATATTTCCAAGAATCAGAAATATTTTGGTTTTACCCCGCCAAACCACCCAGTGGGTGGAATGAAACGGGTAATAACTGGGTTATAACCCAAAACTGGGTTTCAACCAGGTTGATCTCTACACACAGTCAGTCACTATTCCAATTTAGCATGCATGCACCGAATATTTTAAAGTTCACGGTATATTATTTTACAACGATAATATTAGGTAACTAGTTCATTTCAGTTTTATTGACAAGTCCATTTGTTCGGTTAAAAACTGTCTCATATAGCTATATGTATGCACACTCATGTTACGCATTCGTTACTCGTTTAGTTCCTAAGCAGTGTCCAATAGATATTTAAACAATCCACACGTCTTTCATTCAAAAATCGTAACAAGCTAATATCAACCTTATTGCGTTAACATATGGTCCTTCGAGCCGGATACAACACCTTGCAGCCGACGTCGCCGGCCGCCCGAGAACAAAGAGATCGCGATAAGATAAGCAGACCCAAGTGTTCGAGTTATTTAGTGGAAAGTTTTTTAAACATTAAAACTTATTCAGTTCATTACGTTTGCTACGATTGAAGTTATTACATACTTACAATGGCTATGGAAGTGGAAAAAGCATTAAGTATACTGGAAAACCTTGCACATACGTTGAAGAAGACACAGATAAATCTAAAGAAGTCCCCAAAGGCTAGATTAACCCCAAATTATGTTGAAACCCGCGTTAAGTGTGTAGAAGATTACTGGAGTGAATATAAACAAGTTTATGGTGAAATAATACGAAGCGTACCGAGGGAAAAACGTGACAAAATACCCTACATGAGTAATGAAGAATACTTTGAACATGAAGAACTGTATTTAAATTTGATGACTGACTTGAAGGATTTGTTAGTTAGTCAAGCAGTCACCGTTAGCGATTCGTCGCCTATACCTAGTGATAATCAACAAACACGAGTAATTTTGCCCAAAATACAATTACCGACATACAACGGACAATATGAAGAGTGGTTATCGTTCCATGATTTATTTAACACACTTGTACATAAGAACGCAGCGTTAAGTAATGTACAAAAACTGCATTATTTAAAAACAAGTCTTAGTGGAGAAGCCGCATCAATATTAAAACATATACAAGTGACAGATACGAACTACGAAGAAGCCTGGAATATTTTAAAAGGAAGGCACGGCAACAAACGCATAAATGTCGACGCAGTTATGAAAAGATTCTTCGGTCTAAAGAAAATTAACGTGGGAAATTCTAGTTCTATCAAGAATTTACTGGATACAACATTTGAATGCTTACACCAATTTAAAAATATGAACGTGCAAATTGAAAACTGGGACCCTTTGATAATATTCGTCATAGTGCAAAAGCTGGACTGTGAAACCCACAAAGATTGGGAAAACTATGTGAGCAGTAATTGTGTAGAACCCGACAGTTTACCCTCACTCGACATGTTTCGTAAATTCCTCGAATGCCGATTTCGTACGTTAGAACTTACAGAACCAACAAAACAAAAGACAAGTTCCGTTCATGTTCGAGAAAAGTCATTTCACGCAGCAACCAATGTGGAGAATAGTAAAATATGTCAAATGTGTAAAGAAAACCACACACTTAGCCACTGTAAGGAGTTTGGAAAACAAACACCATCACAAAGAAGCGAGTTTATCAAAATCAACAATTTGTGCTTCAACTGCCTTGCACCCGGACACTCTGTGAGACATTGTCGCATACCAACAAGTTGTAGAATATGCAGAAGACGTCACCATTCGCTTCTTCACGAAAATAAGGAAGAGAACACAATAAAACAAACCACAACGGGCAACACTGAAACCAAACAACCCGAAGTGACACTACATACCAACGTGGAGAAGTCTGAAGAAACAGAGAAGGATATTACAATGGTGACATCACACGTTTCTACAAAACAAAGCACATCGTTGCTGGCAACTGCAATCGTAAAAGTAAGAAGTGAAGACAATTATACAACAACACTACGAGCTTTAATCGACCAAGGCTCGCAAGCTAGTTTCATCAGCGAACGAGCGGCACAACAACTTAGGGCCAAGAGATATCCTATCAAAGGTACAGTCGTAGGTGTGGGATCAACGAGAGAAGATATCAAACAAGTAGTTCAGATCAATATAGAATCAAGATGTGAAAATTTCAACTTTGATGTTACAACATATGTTCTGTCAAAACCACTGACTACTAAAATACCATCCCGCACAATCAACACAAACTATTGGCCTCATCTAGAAGGATTAGTCTTGGCTGACCCTAACTACTGTCAGCCAGGGTCTATTGATTTGCTTCTGGGTGTCGACGTGTATGCCCAAATTGTACAGAGCCAATTAATCAAAGGTCCGCCAGGGTCACCATGTGCACACAAAACAAACCTTGGTTGGATTTTATTCGGAAAGGTTGAAGATAGACAAACAGAGTCGGTTCTTGTAATGCATCATCAAATCATAGGAGAAGACTTATTGAAAACACTCTGGGAGATAGAACCAGAGTCCAAGAGAACATACACAAAAGAAGAAAACCAATGTGAAAAATTCTATGAAAATACATGTAGAAGAAACAGTAACGGACAATACGTAGTGAGACTCCCATTTCGTACCAATGAACCAAAAGCAGCGGATGGAAACACGAGACAAATCGCAATGAACCGCTTGATTCAACAAGAAAGAAGACTTCAAAAAGAACCTGAACTAAGAGAAGAATACGATAAAGTACTAGAAGAATATTTAACAATGGGACACATGGAAGAAGTTCCAAAAGATGAAGTAAACAACCGGTGTGTTTACCTACCACATCACGCCGTAATTCGAAAGGATAAAGAGACCACAAAAATCAGAGTCGTATTTGATGCGTCATGCAAAGGAACTAATGGCTTATCTTTGAACGACGAGCTCATGACTGGCCCGGTCCTGCAAGAAGATATGCGAAGTATAATAATGAGATGGCGCATGCACAAGGTGTGTTTTGCAAGTGACGTCATCAAAATGTATAGAATGGTATTTGTTGATAAAAGAGATACAGATCATCAGAGAATATTGTGGCGTGGCAGCGTCAAACACAACCTTGACCCAAACTGCCAACCACCTGAAGTCAAAGACTATAGATTGAAAACCGTTACATTTGGTACAGCATCTGCGCCTTATCTCGCTATAAAAACCTTAATTAAATTAGCTAAAGATGAGGGCCAACAATATCCTGAAGCTGTCAAAATTATACATGAAGATTTCTATGTTGATGATCTGACATCAGGCTGTGATACAAAAGAAGAAGCAATTCGTATTAGCAAGGAAATCATTGCCATTTTGAAACGAGGAGGCTTTGAACTTCAAAAATGGGCGTCTAATGATACCGAGTTTCTTAAAACTATAGATGCTAACAAAGTCACTACAAAAGCGAACCTAGATTTGAAGCTAGACGGCACCATAAAGGCTCTTGGTCTGTCATGGAATCTTGGAAGAGACGAGTTTAATTATCACCTACAACTAGAACCTATATCATCAGATCATATAACCAAGAGAACTATTCTATCAGATTTACAAAAATTGTTTGATCCACTAGGGTGGATAGCACCAGTTATTACAACAGCAAAAATTCTAGTACAAAGATTATGGCTAGAAGGAATAGGATGGGACCAAGAAATAAGTTCAGAACTGAAAGAACAATGGAAGTTTATTAGAAAGGATTTAGAGAATGTCAATCAATTAAGAATCAGGCGTTGGTTGAACACCATTAGCACTGAGAAGGCACAAATCACATTACATGGGTTTTGTGATGCATCTGAAAAGGCGTATGCAGCTGTGGTTTACTGCCGAGTGCAAACAAGCGAAGGTGACATAAAGATAAATCTCATCGCATCAAGAACAAAGGTAGCTCCAGTCAAGACCATTTCACTTCCAAGACTCGAACTGAGTGGAGCTACGCTACTAGCTAAATTGCTGACTAAAGTGAGTCAAGCTATGAGAATCCACTCAACCAATGTGTTCGCATGGACTGATTCAACCATAGTATTAGCGTGGTTGTTCGGAGAACCGAACCGATGGAAGCCATTTGTTGCCAATAGAGTGGTAGAGATACTAGAAAACCAAAGCAGTAGCCAATGGTTCCATGTGCAGTCGGCATATAATCCCGCCGATATAGCGTCAAGAGGATCTTCTTTATCTGAACTGCAACAGAAAACGTTATGGTGGAACGGCCCTGCCTGGCTTTCCGACCAAAATATCGAGTTCACAAAACCGTCAAGAACAAGCACAGATTTAGAAAGAAAGAAACCCATACAGTCATACATAAATGTAACGGAAGCAGAAGAAAAAATCTTAAAATTTGAAGAATATGATACACTTCCAGAGTTATTGAGAGTAATAGTACATTGCAAAAGAGTTTTAAATATGAAAAGAAATCCCGATAAACTGGGTCAGAAAATGACAACAGAAGAACTGCAAAATGCTTTGGAATATTGTATAAAAAGAGTACAAGAAGAAGAATTTTTAGAGGAAATTAAAAGAATAAAACAAAAGATGAAAGTAAAAGGCAATAGCATTCTGAAGTCGCTGAACCCATTCTTAGATAGTCAAAATATCCTCAGGGTGGGCGGAAGATTGAGAAACGCAGACGTCGATGTCAACCAAAAATATCCCGTGATACTAGGCAAGAAAAGCAACTTTATATTACTAGTGTTGGCTGACGCACACCTGAAAACAATGCATGGAGGAATAAAATTGATGACTACTTACCTGATGAGTAAATACTGGATTGTTAGCTGCAAACGTCTGGTGAAGAAATACATTCACGGATGTCTTACCTGTACGCGGCAACGAGCTGCTAGCAGACCACAAATAATGGGTGACTTACCTGAAGCACGGGTGACTCCTTCGCGTCCTTTCGCTCGAAGTGGGGTGGATTTTGCTGGCCCTGTGTATGTATTAAACTCCAAAGGAAGAGGGGCAAGAACCCACAAGGCATATATTTGCATCTTTGTTTGCATGGCGATAAAGGCTATACATCTAGAACTAGTAAGCGAGCTGACAGCCGATGCATTCATCGCAGCTTTCAAACGATTTGTGGCCCGAAGAGGAAGATGTAATGAGATCTGGAGCGATAACGGCACCAACTTCGTGGCATCCAACAAAGAATTATGTAGAATGTGGAAAGAGGCGGGATTTCAAGTACCTGGTCCTATAGCGGACCAACTGGCAAACGAAGGAACACAATGGCACTTCACACCGCCATATAGCCCAAACTTTGGAGGGCTTTGGGAAGCTGGCGTTAAGTCCGTCAAACAGCATCTACGGAAAATTTTAACTATGAATTTAACATTCGAAGAATTCACCACAGTACTCACACAGATAGAAGCCTGCCTCAATTCTCGCCCTCTAACGCCGATTAATACTGATGTGGATTTAATAGATGACATACAAGTACTCACACCGGGACATTTCCTTATCGGAGAAGCACTGATTACCGTACCTGACCGTGACTATACCACAGCCAATATGAATCAGCGTTCCAGATGGCAACATATGCAAAGACTGGTTCAAGGATTTTGGAAACGTTGGCAAACAGAATACTTGTCGCGCCTCAACCAAAGAACGAGGTGGCAAAGAGAAACCAAAGAGTTCGAAGTCGGCGACATTGTACTACTTAAAAATGTAAACATGCCTCCTAGCAAGTGGACATTGGCACGGATCACAGAAAAACACCCTGGGCATGACGGAATAACCAGAGTATATACAGTACGTCACAACGGTAAACTGACACAGAGATCAATCGCAAATTTATGTGCGTTACCGATTAGTACTAAAGACTAAATTAAGTCATATTTGTCTTTATGTATAAGCTCATTTTTATGTAACTTTAGTTGCCATGTGTGTGCTTTTTATTAAGATAGTCGTGTCATAAAATATTTTTTTTTTACTTAAATTTCAAATCAATATTGTAAGTTTTGTAGTAAACTGAGTAACAATGACTTATGTATAATTTTTGTATTTGCACTTGTAAGTTGTAAGTATTGCTGTAGTGTGTAATAGTTAATTATGTTTTGAAAAGGCCTATATAAGCCCTTTTGGCGGGCGGTATGTTCGGTTAAAAACTGTCTCATATAGCTATATGTATGCACACTCATGTTACGCATTCGTTACTCGTTTAGTTCCTAAGCAGTGTCCAATAGATATTTAAACAATCCACACGTCTTTCATTCAAAAATCGTAACAAGCTAATATCAACCTTATTGCGTTAACACCATTGTGTCATTGTTTTTTAACATAGAAAACCAAAAGACTCCTTTTCATAGAAAAATAATGTTTGGCTGGCAGCAAAGAGATTTAAAATACTATAGAGCGGGCATGTCAAGGAAATGTCATAGAAAAACTTTGATCCCATGTCTCAGTAACGCCATCTAGAATAATCTATGAATATTGGAGCGGCAGCGGAGCGTACTACAAAAAACTCATAGACTTGTATCCAGCAGGACGCACATTTTCGGACGAAAATTTTATTCGTGATGTCTGGTCTGTATTGAATGTCTTTGGCTGGCAGCATAGAGTTGTTATTGATGCTCCAACCTTAACAAGGTTAACCTTTCGTGGATCACAGGCATAATGTAATGATTTAATTTGTAATTTTCAGCCCGATGCCGGTGAATGCATCCTCGGTCTCACAGAGCCAGTGTATCTGAATGATGACTCTGATGGGGACTCCAAGCGGAAGAAACAGAATGCCAAGGTGAAGGTGAAGAGGGCACCGGAGTTACAAGTCAAGGTATTACATTATTATCTGCTTTTTATTGTATACTCAATGGGCTATTTGACAAAATGTAAGTTTTTAGTCCCTCATCTAGATTACAAGAAGATATTCGACACATTTTTTTCTATTTCTAATCGATGGGAAACTGCTTAGATTAAGCGCATTGAAGTTGAGGAGAGGGGGCTTGTAATGTCATTACTGGCCTGTTGGTCTAGTTGTTAGTGACCCTGACTGCTATGCCGGAGGTTGTGGGTTCGATTCCCATCCAGCCTGCGTAGCATGAACACCGAAGAAACGGTCTTTGTCGTGTCTCGGAAGAAAATAAATTAAGTGCTCATGCTACGCAAGCAGGTGTATTGAAAGAAATTTGACAGATTGAGGTTCATGTCTATAATAATCTGTCACTTTGCCGATTCGTCTGTAGACAAAGGCCGTTTCTTCGGTGTTCAATGTGTTCATGCTACGCAGGCAGGACAAATGTTTGTGTGATGAGCACGATCATTTGTTCTGTGTCTGGGTGTAATTTATCTTTAATATGTATGTATTTAGAAATATATAAGTATGTTGATTAAAAAATATATGTAGAATATTTTCTTGTAATCTAGATGAGGGACTAAAACACTAAAAATTTGTCTAATAGCCAGTACAATGGTAATGCCAGGCAGATGTTGAGATCCTGCCTGACGCTGAGTTTTAAATGAACCTTTGGGACAAGTGACGGATGAGTAACAATTAACAATATTCTTCATAAATAAATAATATTTTACGTACTTATCTAGGGCGACTGGTAATTAGTGACCGATACTTAAACACGTGCTTGTATTCATAATTTAATAAACTCTTCCATAGAACCTTTTTTTTTAAACACAACAAAATAACAAAAATGCTGTTTGAAAATCACGCGTGCGCGCCCGTGATCGATCACAGTAGGCACGAATCGATACGATCTATCAGCTGATAGTCTGACCTCGGGAAGGGCAAAATCTACTAGTAGTAGCGTCACACGCTCCCCCGCCACCCCCACCGCTCCCGTTGTGCAGTACTGACGTAATTGAATTAATTGAAAGTTAATGAGTATAAGAAAAAGTTACTTTACAATCGTGTTTAAGTATCGGTCACTAATTACCAGTCACCCCTATATAAATAGATAGAATGTAGCCTAAAAACCTGTGCTGAACGACTGTTTTGTTTTTAGCCACAAACTCCTCTACCCTTTATTATCGAAATTATATTAAATCTCCTTATTTTTTTCCCAAATAGCTAGAAAATAGAATACTGACGACTGAGTCGAGGTCCAGTCGGTTCAGGAGGCGATCTCCAACGCCGCCTCGATTGACGCGCCATCGTACCAGCTCGAAGGAAGAGAATCTTTCACTCAGTCGCTTAAGGGTAAGATAAAAAAAGATAAAGATAGATACCTGGCTGGTATCCGCAACTCCACGTCAAAGCGCGTATTTTGCGTATGGGCCATAATCTACCACGCGGGCCCAGTGCGAATTGGTAGATGTTACATGTCTTCGAATTTTTGTTTCTAAGACATGCCGGTTTCCTCACGATGTTTTCCTTCACCGTTTTTGAGAGCAGTGGTGTTAATAGTAGATTATTAACCAAGGGCTGTATGACATCAATTGCATACGAGGTTTTTGGCTAATTAACCCGAGTATGCAATTGATGCTTACGCCCGAGATAAATACTCTGCTTTACATATCGATTGTGAGGTAAGTAAACAACAAGACAGCAGGTTTCAATGAACATTTATTAAGAAGAAAAAAAATGTGTATTTAATTAAAATTAATAGTAAAATTATTACAATTTGTAAGAGATATGGTCACGTTCTTTTTAGGTATATTTATAGTTTGAATATGAGTTTGTGATGATAAGACTTGAGTTTGAGTGACTTGAGGTTCTTGCATCGTAAATGGCGGCAGTTGACTGGTACTATTTTCTTCATTAAAATTAATTATTTTCGCGATGCTTTCGCGCCTACTAGTAGACTGCCTTTTTTTTTCACGCACACAAGCGCGTCAAATCTTGCTGGCCAGTTTGATTTTTAAATCGATTCCATCTAACATACGATGTGGAAACAAATAGTTCCATATTTAAAATAAAGTCTTTCTATAATAAATTGTCTAGATTCCGATTCGAGTAATTAATCGATACCGAGAAAAAAAAATTAACTTTTTAAAAATATTCTTCGTGCAGTATGAGTATGACAGTTCTTTTTTCAAATTCCAAAACCTATGCTGTAATGATAGTCATACACCCCGGCATTCAGGGGTGTAAGGGTGTACTTACAGAGCAAGAGATATGTGAAATAAATTACACAAATTAATGCGCCTGCCTGGGTTCGTACCCACGACTGCTGCTCTCTAAAGGTAACTGTTAAGAACAACACTAAGCGCCGGGCGGAGGGGCGGCTCAGCTGGTCGCGCGCTCCGGCCGGCACACACAACACTGCGTCACCGTCCGCCTTACCGAACGCGCATTCACCTCTCGCTTAACGAACGACCGTTCAATATTTGTACCGTTTGTTGCTGTTCATATTTTAACACAGTCCACTATTCATTGTTACCGGAGTTTTCCTGCTATCCGTCCTACTAGCACCTGTTGGATATAAGCCACTTTTTTCTATGGTCCGTCGAGCCGGATAAAAAAACTTTTTATCAAAAAAATTCCCAAAAAACCACTAATAAGTATAAAATAACTAAGCTTAGATTCAGAAATCTGTGGCTTTAGTTATGTATTTTGTTTTGGACTGTAGTTAGTAAAAAAAAAAAACAAAAATTGAAAATTTAAATAAGGCTGAGGATTAACACTTTTTGAACGTCAGAATTACATAAGACAGTCGCCCAAAAAGAATTACACATTTTGTGTAATTTAACCCAATAATTATATAACACTTTAATTTAATAAAATCAATTTAAAAATAATAATAGTAAGAAATTAAATTATAATATTTAAAAATCCACTCAAGATCGTCCGACCAACTCGGATGTCGAAGAACGAACCACCACAAACGCACCGCGCACGCCTTTTATAAGCTCTGTGCCTTTCACTTTTGAGTGGTGGGGCGCCGATGGCGGGGCGCGCGGCACGTGTAGGTCGTGACGTTCCGTTGCACGTGCGCTCTGCGCGTTGTTACGAATATTTGCGCCGACATATATGTAGTTTTCGTTTACGTTAAGGGTATTTTTACACCCTATATAAAAATGTCATAATATTATTAAAAGTATCTGGAAAGATGTACTTATAATAGTAGATTTCGAGCACAAAGTATTATAATTTACTATTGCACCGAGTGCCCTCTAATCTAACAGGCACGAGGGCAATATAAATTACTTAAGGCGAGGTGCATTAAATCTGCTTTTCTTTCAACTATTACCTATAGGAATAGTAGATAAAAGAAACTCATATCAAACAGTTAAAATAGTTTCCGGAGTTAATGTGTCGCTAGATGATTCCAACTCCAAAAATATTGTCAAGCAAAATTAACAAAGTTCCCGCCAAATCACTTTTTTAAATTTCTTTAATTTTAAATCAGAGTTAGCAGCTATCATTTTTAAAATTTGGAACAAGTAGGATAGAAACGAATTACGTAAAAAAAAGTATTGATATCGGCTGGCTGAATAGAGCTAATCCATTGAGATTGGCACCTTTTGGTGCGATTAAAAAATAAACTGTGCAATAATGAAATTTCATACATTTTTATTGCTCCAGAGCATTAAAGACTCGCTTTGTACTGAGTTTTAAGTGTGATTGTGATGAAATTAAAGCATAGTTGGAAGAAATTATTTTTATTTCATAACACATGTTTATCTAATTACAGGATAATAAATCGAAGTCTTCACCAAAGGTGATTCCAAAATCGATCTTGAAGAAGGAGACGAAGGTGAAAACAACTATTTTAATTCTATTATTACATAGAGATTATGAGGAACAGGGTGTAAAGTTCATCAATTCATCATCCCCCATAGAAGAGGTCGGCTCCTTCTCGCAGACAGGTGTTGTGTCTGGTGGGCTACTACTGCCCGATGGTTGGTGTCTTATCTTGTATATTATGCGTTTCAAATAAGAATAGGAACGTCAATGACCTCTATCTGTCAAATGTCGCTTGAAAAGTACGGTCTGCAACGAAACCTTAATCGCGTATCAATTATTTTCTTTTTCTTTGTTTTACCGAGTCGAAGTTATTCAAAATGAAAAAAAAAACGTCTTATATTAATTAATCTTGTGGAGTGCTTATGTTATGTTTATAAATTCTGTTTGTTACACGGTTGTTTGCTGTTGTTGTTGATATTAGTTTTTGTTTTCATCTCCCTGACTGCTCGAAAATGTGTGAACGAGGCGCTGTTTTTCATGGGAGGGCTCGAGAGATTATCTCCAATGTAAACAAATACTTTGAGAGTACAATTTAGAAAACTATTCGTTCGTAATTCGTTAATAAATTAAATTTCGAAAAAACTTTTTTTTGCTGATCTTACCCAACTTATTAGAATTGACAGCTATGACGTCACATCATGGCGCAAAGTCATTCCTATTCTCATTTGAAACGCATGGTACGTTCAATCGCGCGGATAACTTTAATACCAACATTGACTGGCTGGATTGACTGGCCTGTTGGTCTAGTAGTTAGTGACCCTGACTGCTATGCCGGAGGTCGTGGGTTCGATTCCCACCCATTTGTTCGGTGTCTGGGTGTAATTTATCTATAATATGTATGTATTTAGAAATATATATGTATATTTATCAGCTGTTTAGTACCCATAACACAAGCTCTCAAGCTTAACTTGGGACTAAATGGCGTTGTGTGAAAAGTTGTGGAATATTTATTTATTTATTTATTTATTTATACCGCGATGTAGGAAATGCCAATTTTAGTTCGTATGTGGCGAGATAGATGTCGCTACGGTGTGTTTGAAATAAAAGAGTTTTAAAACAAAATATCAGCTTTTCAGTACATTAATGTAAGCGCAACTCGACAAAATGTATGTTTTGTTTTCGCGATTTCAGTATTCGTCACATAGTAAAAATTGTTCATAGTTATAGCACAGTCTAAAAACCTACAGTCGTCCGACGAAGCCGTCTATACAGGGCAATCGTGCGGGGTGTGAGGGGCGAGACGCGGGAAAGCCGCTCCCGAACTGCGAACAAAACGATGTTTATTGACATCCTAATTTTATTATTTGATACCTAATTTAACATTTGATTTTTTTAAATATTTTTTTTAATTTTGTATTGAGTTTATGAATGACATTATTTTATCGAATTTTTATTGTTACCTTTTAATTGATTGTTAATTACTATTATAATTAATTGATGTGTGGACGAATTTAAAATCAAATTTTGCTATCTAGCGTCTTACTCCTCTTACATTTGTACGCCGTTCAGGCAAAACATGACTAACATAAGTATAATAATAAGATATAACATCCTGCATGCCATGTGTGTGTATACTCATGTTTTGGACAAATAAATTATCTTTATCTTTATCTTCGTAGTGCGGGAGGTATTATTCAGGGCTTACGCGTGTAGACGTTGTCGGCATTTTTTCAGACATCAAAGGCGTCGTCCTACTGTATTAATATTTATACTGTGGTTATAGTAATTAGGTAAAACGTCTCAACACTAGTCAGTATGGAAGACAGTCGCATTCACCCCATAAAAAAGAAAAGTAAATTTGCTTGAAATCTGAGCGACTATAGATAGCTTTTACATGTTCTTTTGACAACAACATTTACAAACAGATTACAACAGAGTTATAACGAATAGTCGCATTTACCCCAAAGTGGGGTGAATGTAACTTTTGCTGATCTTATTCAACAATAATGCAAATTAATGAAAAAACGTAGTTTATTTTTAACTTTTTTTTGTATCGAAACCGTTTATCGAAAGCTGTGCAATGAGGTACATTTATTAGAATATCCCTATTATTTAAGTAGCTCATGGTGTAGGGAAGCAAAGATTCAAAAAAAGTTTTGTTAGTTGCTTTCGCCCCGGGTGACCTTATAGTTGTTGATCACAACAGTTTTGTAGCGCCATCTATCTCGCCACATACGAACTAAAACTGATATCCTACATCGCGATGTTAAAGTTATCCGCGCGATTGAACGTATACAAGATCCCGACAACAACCGTCGGGCAGTAGTAGCCCACCAGACACAACACCCGTCTGCGAGGAGGAGACGAGCGAGCTATAGGGGATGAGGAACTTGACACATTCTTCCTTACACCTCTAAAAGGTTGTATAACTGACAGATGAAATAGGCACGACTGGCTGTTCACAATGGTGTGCTGGTGCCTACACTAACGTATGGAAGTGAATGTTGGGCGTGGCAAAAGAGACATGAAAGTAGAATAAATGCTGTAGAAATGCGTTCCTTGCGAACTATGTGTGGTGTAACTATGAATGACAGATTGAGGAATGATGTGATAAAGCAACGTTGTGGTTTGAAAGAAGATTTAGTAAAAAAAATTGAAAAGAGTATGCTTAGATGGTTTGGTCACGTTGAAAGAATGGATGAAAGGCGACTAACAAAAGGTATTTACAAGGCAGATGTAAGTGGGAACGCCGGGAAGGGACGCCCTAGAAGGACATACATAGACCTTATTGGTGAGGTTCTTCAGAAAGGTCAGGTGCGTAGTACTCGCAACCGGCGTGTGTGTATGACAACATGTATGAATGTAAACGAAGCAAAAGAAGTATGTAAAAATCGTAGCATATGGCGCTTTGTAGTTTCTGCCTACCCCCATGGGAAAAAGGCGTGAGTTTATGTATGCATGTATGTATGTATGAAATAGGTTTTTTTTAAACTACCCTATTGTTGACAGATTGAAGACAATTCTCTGCTTACGCCGCGTCTGAAGCGTTCTAGGGACAAGGAACCCGTTAAGTTGGAGACACCATCAAAGAGAGTCAAGTAAGCAGTTTCTAAAGTTATCTTTGACTGGCCTGTTGGTCTAGAAGTTAGTGACCCTGACTGCTATGCCGGAGGTCGTGGGTTCGATTCCCACCCAGGACAAATGTTTGTGTGATGAGCACGATCATTTGTTCTGTGTCTGGGTGTATATGTACTAATAATATAAAGGTACATAATGGTACAGCACGGCTTATCACTAATAACCTTTAGAATGTCGTTGCCGTTCCCCCGCACTCAAACCGCAAACCGCAAACTGTACTGGCTAGTGACGTCATGCGACATTTCGACTCGATGTATCGCCGCTATTTTTTAATTACGTGAAAAAAATTAAAGAAAAAAATGTGTGTCGAATGTTTTCTTGTAATCTAGATGACCGACTATAAAAACTAAAATTTTGTCAGATAGCCTAATAAGTTAATTTTTAAGCTATTGCATAGCTTCTATCGCGGGCCTTGAGCGCGGGGACCGAATCCAGAAATTCCGTAACGAAAAAACCTCACGCTCCCCACTCCGACGGGCAAGGAGGTGTGGCTTGAAGGCCGAAGCTATTGCATATATATTTATATATATATTATATATTTATATTGCAGGCATAGTGGTGATAGTGGGGAGGGGGAAGGAGGAGGTGAGAGGGGAGGGGATAGGGGGACGGGTAGAGGCAGGGGCCGGGAGGGGAAACAGAGGGAGGGGTGAGGGAAGGGGCGTGGGAGGTGTGGGGGAATGGTAGGGAGGGGGGGAGGGGGGGGGAGGGGAGGAGAGGAATGGGGAAGGGGAGAGGGGGAGGAAAGGAATGGGGAGGGGGAGAGGAGAGGAGTTGATAAAAAATGCTATGCAATAGCTTTACCGTGGCAGTCTCCGAGTGCCACACGTCATTTTTTATGGTATGAGCACAATACAAAAACACTTTCCTATGTTAATAAGTATCTACTTTCTTTACAACAGGATCGCAAGTAAACCAGCGCCCCCAACTCCGAAATCTTCGCCCCAAACGCCGAAGACGTCACCTCGTGTCGCTCTGAGGCCGATGAAGTCGCCGAAAGTCCCGCCGAAGAAAGCTCCGTCGCCGCCGCCGACGAAGACCTACAAGTGTGCCGTGTGCGGACAGGTCAACAAGACTCCACAGGCCAATACCAACCATATGAGAGTGCACTGTGTCGGGTTTATTAGTCAGAGGTAAGCTGAATTATATTTACTATTATATAATAATAATAATAATATCTTTATTCTCAGACCATAAGTCCATATTAAAGCAAATAATAAAATAATCAAAAACAAAATAATAAAAACAAAATAAAATAAAAACAAACTTGACACTTACTAACTAAAACACATATTTGAATGACGGTCTGTGTGCCGCCACCCAGCGACACATTATTTGGCCATCCACCCCGCCGGCCACAGTAGCCACGAGGCTGTTGGGGCTGTGTTGCGCACCCGACGCATCAGTGATGCGATTCGGAGACGCAGCAGCGAGCCGAAATCCGGAACGCGCGCATCCGCGAACATCCCAGACGCGCGGCAACCCCAGCAATACCCGGAACGCGTTATTATACTGGACTCGTAGAGTATGTATGTATATATGTATGTTATATACTAGCAGACGACTCGCGGTTTCACCCGCGTAGGTCCCGTTCCCGTGGGAATACAGGGATAAAAAGTAGCCTATGTGTCAATCTAGGGTGTCAGCTAACTCCACACCAAAATTTTATTAAAATCCATTCAGTAGTTTTTACGTGAAAGAGTAACAAACATCCATCTATCCATACTTACAAACTTTCACGTTTGTAACATTAGTAGGATGCGTTTGAAATGAGAATAGGGTCGATTAAGCGCCATGTTGTGACGTCATGGCTGTGAATTCGAAATAATGGGCTATTTAACAAAATTTTAACTTTAAGTCCGCCATCTAGATTACTTACAAGAAAATATTCGATACATATTTTTTTCTTTTCCAAATAGATGTAAAACTGCTTAGATTTTGCGCATTAAAGCTGAGGAGAGGGAGCTTGTAACGTCATTACCTAGTATAAACTGTACTGGCTAGTGACGTCATGCGACATTAAGACTCGATGTATCGCCGTTATTTTTTTATTACGAAAAAAAAAAGAAAAAATTAATGTGTCGAATATTTTCTTGAAATCTAGATGAGGGACTAAAAAATAAAATTTTGTCAAATAGCCCATTGGGTAAGGTCAACAATAGAAAGCATTTTCAAAATTTTATTTAATAACGAATCATGAACGAATAGTTATCTAAATTGTGCTGTGTTTTGCTCTCCAAGCATTTGTCTACATTGAAGATAATCTCTCGAGCCCTTCCATACAAAACAGCGCATCGTTTACTCATTTTCGAGCAGTCAGCGAGACAAAACAAAACAAACAGAAGAACAAAACAGAATTAATAAATAAAACGTAAGCACTCCACCCACAAGACTAATTAATTTAAGACGTTTTTTCATTTTTAGTAACTGCGACTCGGTAAAATATAAATAAATAAATAATTGAGCTGACACCGATGGGTGTTTCGTAGCACCGAGTTCATAACGTAGAATAACAATCTTCATTGCAAAATAACCTCACTTAACATTTGTAATCACAAAACATAACTCAAATAGGTAACTGACAGTTTCGTACTGGATGTGTGTCTTCGTCGGTGCCTCAAATCAATCTGAGCTCTGCCCAGCTCCCACACACCAGCATAACTCTGTCCACGTGACATTACCAAAAACACATTCGCGCCATTTTCAAATGACAAGTAACGTCACGCTGGTCACCATAGACTCTGTACTAAGTTAGTCAACTAAACAACTTATTATTCAAGAATATCGCTTTCCACGACATACTTATAATTAAATTATTACGCTTTTTAACAGTTTTATGATTTCAGGTTGGCGTGTAATCCGTGTGGAAAGTGGTTCGTGACTGCTGAAGGAGCCGCTGCGCACCATAGGCAACACAAGAGCAAGTCTTATCCGTACACTTGTAGAAGATGTACGGCTGACTTCAAACAACTGTCGGCCTATGACGAGTGAGTGGACACATACATTATTTATTTAATTTTAAAGAAAGCTTACAGACCAATAACAAAGAACACCGGCGATCTCCCAAACAAATTTTTGTTGACATTTTTAAGCCATTGCATAGCTTCTATCGCGGGCCTTGAGCGCGGGGACCGAATCCATAAATTCCGTAACGAAAAAACCTCACGCTCCCCACTCCGACGGGCAAGGAGGTGTGGCTTGAAGGCCGTGCATCGTCTAACGTCGTTTCAGTTCGGCAGTCTTCGACACGGCGTTGTGTGCGATTAGATGGGATGTTGTGTGGGAGGGGATGGAGGGGGGGGGGAGGGGGGAGATTGTGACAGAGGGAAGGGGGGATTGTAAGATGGGTCGGAGGGGTAGGGGAGGGATGTGGAGGGGGGTGCAGGGAAGAGGCAGGGGACGGGAGGGGAAAGTGAGGGAGGGGTGAGAGGAGGGGCGAGGGAGGGTAGGGGAGGAATGGAGAGGGGGAGAGGAGAGGAGTTGATAAAAATGCTATGCAATAGCTTTACCGCGGCAGTCTCCGAGTGCCACACGTCATTATTTAATTTAAAAGAAAGCTTACAGACCAATAACAAAGAACACCGGCGAACTCCCAAACAAATTTTTGTTGACATTTTTTTTTGCGTCTGCCTATGAAAAATATTTAAAGGTATAGAGTTTGAATTTCTGAACAGTTTTTTCTTTGGTTATACTTTTATAGGAAGTCAGGAATTAAAGATATTTAAATTTTAAGTTTTAAAGGTTATGTCTTGGTCCGCTATAATCTTAGCACAAACAATCGTGTTTATTTTAACATTTGTATTCTGATGCAGACATGTATTTCCTAAGTATATTAATGC
Source organism: Euplexia lucipara (assembly GCA_921972225.1). Taxonomy (NCBI): domain Eukaryota; kingdom Metazoa; phylum Arthropoda; class Insecta; order Lepidoptera; family Noctuidae; genus Euplexia; species Euplexia lucipara. Next base: position 8,091,800 of record OV179172.1, on the reverse strand, counting down.
ATTATGTAAAGCCAATCATTTTAAGCAACTTGACTAAGATTTATATTACATGGCAACATTAAAAGTATAGCTAATCCAAAAGCCATGAAGTCAAGTCAGAAAGAAAAAAACACTAAGCTATAATTATTTATTTCATTGCAATAATCTAGTCAATTAAGCTCTTAATTATAAAGACTTTTTTTCCAGACTTTGATAGGCCTTATGATTGATTTGATAAAACTTAGTAAATTATTTCGTTGGTATCTATTACGGTGACATACGTAGACGCTTAATAATTTCATCAACAATTCCCTCGCCGGTGTTCTTTAAATATCATGCATAATTAACGCATCATATGGAATGTATTGTCATTTTGTATTTAAAGCTGTGGAGCCTTTAACTGTCATACTTAATGTCCATATCATTTTTACCTGTATAAGATCATGTAAATATGTCATTGGTGTTCCTTATTATAAAATAACAAAATAAAATAAATAAATAAAACTTGAGAGGTGTCAAGTGACACCCGGATGCAACGAAGTTCCCTTCAATCAAAGAGCCCCTAGATCTATCACAGTTGGCGCGAATCGGCAAGATCTATCAGCTGATAGTCTGACCTCGGGAAGGGCAAAATCTACTAGTAGTAGCGTCACACGCTCCCCCGCCACCCCCACCGCTCCCGTTGTGCAGTACTGACGTAATTGAAATAATTGTAAGTAAATGAGTATAAAAAAAAGTTTCTTTGGGAAAGTTATTCGTATTCATGAGTACAATCACGTGTTTAAGTATCGGTCATTCTATATACACCAGTCACTCTATATATTTACACAAATAAATATCATTTATCAATGCTTTTTCTTTTCCAGTCATTTCGACAACGATGAGTGCATACCGTCCACCGAGGTTCCGGACCTCAAATGCGATGTTTGCTGGCATCTGTTTCCAACCTACAATCTGCTTGAGGGTCACAAGTGTTTAGGAGAAGAACACAGGCCTGGCGGTGAGTCCATGTCTTTATACAACAACAATAACAATTAGTAGATTATTAACCAAGGGGATAAAGCAGTGACTTCTGTCGCGGGTGACGATTTAAATCGCGAGCGTAACGAAGGACTCGAGGTTTACTCCCGAGCGTAGCGAGGGTGTTAAAAACTTAAATCACGAGCGAAGCGAGGGATTTAAGACGAGTCCTGAGTGTAGCAAGGGATTTAAGTTCACCCAAGACTAAGACAGCTTTATCACCGAGGAAAATACTCTACTTACTTTTCGTACCTTTTGCGAAAAAATTAACACAATAATAATATGAGATAAGCATTTATTAAAAATAATGACAATTAAAAGTAAACGTATTTTTAGAATATTAACTTATTTATAAAAATAAATTAAAATAAATTTAACGTTTATATATTTGAAGAAAACAAAAACGCGGCAAATTCCTAGATTAATATTTTTTTGTCGGAAAAGCAAAGGCATCAAGCTCATACGGCCTTGTCGGTTTTCGTAATTTTATTTAATTATTAATCATCTGCATATTAAATTCGTATTCCTTTTTCAAAAAGATGTATAATGCTGATACAAACTCAATGGTGTCAACACAGATGTGAACTACATCTGTGTTGACACCATTGAGTTTAGTTAGTATAAATTTCGGTAAGTGTATTCCAAATTTAAATCACATTCTCTCCCTAGGGGATGAATGAAATCCAGTACAATTTTCTTTCCCTGTTTTTAACAGATTAAAAATGACTATTGTTATGTTCGCTTTTTGTGGCATAGAATGTCACTTTTTTGAGCAAGTGGTACGAAAAATCATTTTATTTCAGGCTACTAAGGCCCATAAGTAAAATACACACAATTAGATAATACAATAATAACAAACTAATACATATTAAACAGTGATCAGTAACTAAACACGTAACGTCGGCGTCGCGTTTCGCTGCGAGGTGTCGCGTAACCGTCCTCGGAAACGCCGGAAAACGACACCTTTCCGACCACCACCACCACCACCACCACCACCACCACCACCACCACCTTTCCACCTTTCCTTTTCACCTTTTTTTTTTAATACTAGGAGTCGTCACGGTTTCACCCGCGTTGTTCCCGTTCCCGTGGGAATACAAGGATAAAAAGTAGCCTATGTCATCTGAAAATAATTTAGCTATCCTCCATTGCAATAATTTTTAAAATTGGGTCATTAGTTCCGAAGATTACCCCCTACATACAAACTTACAAACAAACAAACAAATTTTATACCTTTTTATAATTTTAGCATAGACTAGGAGTCGTCACGCGGTTTCATCCACGTATTTCCCGTTCCCGTAGGAATACAGAAATTAAAAGTAGCCTATGTCACACGAGGATAATTTAGCTTCGAATCGGTGAAAGAAATTTTCAAATTAGTCCAGTAGTTTCGGAGCTTATTCGATGCAAACAAACAAACGATTTAAATTTTTCCTCTCACGCGTACAGTACCATAATGTCTTTAGGATGCTGTTGGGGCTACCACGTTAGGTTTTACGTCAGTAAGAGTCTGACAGATCCCTCCACGCTCTTTCTTCATCGCTGAGGACATCTATAAGATTTTAATTTTACGTGGAAAAAAGCGTGATATGCTGACATAGCATATCATGCTTTTTTATTATTATCATAGTTGCCCCGACAAACTTCGATCAAATCAATTTATTAGTTTTTTATTAATTTGCATCCTATTCTCAGACGTACTGAATATACACACACAATTTCATAAGAATCGGTCAAGCGGTTTCGGAGGAATTTGGTAACAAACACTGACACGAGAATTTTATATACGAGTATTGGAGATAATACTTTCAGTAAGATAACATAAAATACTTCCAAAACAATTATGAGTAACTACTACTGCTTTTTTTTATCGAATCTCTAATGTGCTCCGTAAATCCTTTGTGTTCGATAGAATTAGAATGTTAATCAAAGACATTCAATACCTATAGACCGGACATCACGATCAAAATTTTCGTCCGAAACTTGTGTCCTGATTGGACACAAGTCTATGAGTTTTTTTTTAGTACGCTCCGCTGCCGCTCCAATATTCATATATTATTCTAGATGGCGTTACTGAGATATGGGATCAAAGTTTTTCTATGACATTTCCTTGACATGCCCGCTCTATAGTATTTTAAATCTCTTCGCATATAATAATATATAACCTAACCTAACTTACTATACCTATCCTATAGCGAACCTAACTACCTAACCTAACTACCTTACTGAAATGCATTGATTTTGTAAGATACAAAATACATCATTTTTAACTGAACTACTGCGCTGCGTGTCTCTATGTTACATACAATACTAGAGTAGGAAGTAGTATTTGAATTAGTAGCAGTAGGAGGTAATAATTTGGCAACAGATTGTGTTGGTATTTAAATTATTATTTTGACTACTTTCGTCACAATTTTTCTATATTTTTTCAATGTTTCACCTTCCTTAGACTTCCAAGAATATTTCAAGACCTAAATTAGTCAAATCGGTCCAGCCATTTTCGCGTTTATGTGAGACTAACAAACGTCATTTCTTTTCAGGGTTCCGTAGTCAACTAGGAACCCTTATAGTTTCGCCATGTCTGTCTGTCCGTCCGTCTATCCGTCCTCGCCTCTGTGACCGTTAGCACTAGAAAACAGAAATTTGGTACCAATATGTGTATCAATCACGCCGACAAAGTGGTAAAATAAAAATTGGAAAAAAATGTTTTATTAGGGTAGCCCCCCTAAATGTAAAGTAGGAAGTGATTTTTTTTTTAATTTTCAACCCTAACGTGTTATACAGGATGAATTTTTAGTCACCGTCCAAATTTTGATATATTAATCTTTGGCAAAAATCATTGAATACGTGTTTTTTCTTTTAGTATCACTCAATACAAAAATATTGAGATATCACTTCACAAAGTTATCTATAAAAAGTTTATGTTTCTGGACACTGCCGCGCCGTGCGTACGCGCTAGGTGAAGCTACGCGAGCCGGGCCGCCCCGCGCGCCGCGCGCCGCCGGAATTCATTGATAACACAATACAAACAAAGTTGCAAATTTTCCCTTCATACTTTCACGGGCTTAGGACCGTCAATAAGCAAAAGGTTTGTGCTATGTTCACTATGATTAGAATCTAACCCTTAATTAATCAATTAAGTACGTATAAATAAAGTAAAAATCAATTAATTAGATAAGAACTTGAGACCTTAATAAAAGCTGAGCCAAAACGTTTTGCTATTAGGCGTATTTAAAAAATTTGAATCAACTTATGTACAAATAATAAAAATTTAATCAAAATCATCAACAATCAAATTAACAGTACTTTAATAAATGTTCAAAATGCATACCGTTTCTCTCTAAACAGAGTCTTGCACGTTTTTGCACATTGTTTTTAATTTTATTGAGCACTACAGTGTCACTTTTAACTTCGTCGAATGCACGTACAATTTGCTGTTTTAATTGGTCTAGGTTTTGGGCTTCCTCCACATACACTCGTCGTTTTATTTCACCCCACAAAAAAAAGTCACATGGAGTAAGATCTGGTGACCGGGGTGGCCAGACGACGGGCCCCCCGCGACCGATCCAACGATCACCGTGTTCGATGTTTAAATAATTACGAACGGCGGCGGAGTAATGAGGCGGTGCACCGTCCTGTTGAAAATAAAAATCTCGATAGGAGATTACCGGCACGTCATCCATGAAGTCAGCAATTACTGTGCGTAACATATCTAGGTACGTGCCCCCGGTCAACCGTCCCTCAATGAAATATGGCCCCAGTATTTTGTTGCCGACAATTCCAGCCCACACATTTGCACTGAACCGCACTTGGTGATACGTTTCTCGTATCATGTGTGGGTTTCGAAATGACCACCAATGTTCATTATGATGATTATACAGCCCCACTCGAGTAAACAAGGCCTCGTCAGTCCACAAAATGTTAGCATCGGGGTGTGCAATCAGCCACTCACAGAAGGCTCGACGGGGAACTGCATCTGCGTCGTTCAAGGCCTGTGCCTTTTGAAAATGGTACGCGTGCAACCCGGCAGAATGGAGAAGTTTCCACACGGCATATTGGCTTACGCCGAAGCGCCGCGCTGCATCTCGCGTACTTGATCTAGGGCTCCGTTCAAAGAAATCGAAGATATCTTCTTCGATCTCCACTGCGAGTCTCGGCCTGCCCCGTCCTTGAGCGTGTGTAGGTACTATAAATTGGCCATGGTCTAATAGCCTCTGATTTGCGGCCAAAATCGTTTGGCGATTTGGTAATGAGGGATTTATTCCTTGATTGCGAAGGCGAGGAATACTTTCGGTTTCGTACAGTCTCCGGGCACCGTTCAAGCTTTCACCACTCAGTATGTAGGATCGCACCATTTCGTAATACTCGCGGTGGGAATACGACGACATTGTAAATAAATTCACGATACGCACGGGGCGCCGTCGCGCCGGCGCCGGCGGGTTGCGTGGGAACGCCGGGAACACGGAAGTAAGCGCTTGCGTCGCGAAAGGGTGCGCGCGCGAGACCGACTAACGATAGATGATAGATGTCATAAATGTGTCGCGCAGGTGTAGCGGGGTGGGGGTGAGCGGGGTGAGCGCTGCCTTTTTCATTGAATATTTGCGCGGCAAGTGTAGTATTATTAACGTTTAACTTGTGACCACGCAGAGCGGATAATTTTTTCGAGAAAATGATTTAATATGAAAATTTTATGTATCGATTTTTTTTCAAAAATGGACTAAGTGAATGATACCTAATGCCTAGAAAAAATTTGGACGGTGACTAAAAATTCATCCTGTATATTGTTGGAAAGGTATTTAAAAATGAATAGGGGTTTACTAAAATCATTTTTTGATAATGTCAATAATTTCGGAAATAATCGCTCCAAAAGTAAAAAACTATGTGTCCCCCCCCCTCTAACTTTTGAACCATATGTTGAGAAAATATGAAAAAAATCTGAAATGTAGAACTTTATAAGGACTTTCTAGGAAAATTATTTTGAACTTGGATGGCAACAGTTTTTGTACAAAAAAGACAAAAAGTTGTACAAAATAATTTCGGGACTAAGTTTATAGTATAATCGTATATGCAAGCATTTTTTTTAACTTCGTTTACATATTCTACGGAACCTTACACTGAGCGTGGCGCGACACGCTCTTGTCCGGTTTTATATTAAATAGATTTTCTGTAAATTCCAGGCAAGTGCAACAGTTGCAAGAGGAATTACGCTTTGTTGAAGAATTTGAAAAAGCATGAACCTAACTGTATGGGGAAGAAAAAAGGTAATATTTTTAATGTTTTTAAGGTAAAGAAGTTGAATCATTTATTATTATATTGTAATTTTACCAATACAGGGATAAAAAGTAGACTATGTCACCCGGAGATAGTGCAGTTTCCCAACGGTGAAACAATTTTTGAAATTGGTCCAGTAGTTTTTAAGTTTATTGGTTACCTACATACAAAAATACATTTTTTTTTCTCTTTGAAAGAAAGAAAGAAAATACATTTATTGGCAACAGCTGAATACACGCGCAGCAAAAACACAAAAACACAAAAAAAAGAGACAAAAATGGCATGTCTCACGGCTGCGCCAAAAGGTTCATTTCAGCTGTAATGCCAGAGAGATGCAAATACAGATTCAGATAGTTTATAATATTTATATTAGTATATATATAAGTGGAGCAACTGGGCCACCCCAGTGGTGGCGGCCCCGACTTACAAACAGTATGTTTTATTAAAACTTCCACAGTTCTAGTTTATCATTTTGTTATGTTACATTGTCTTGCAGATAAAGAAAGAAAGAAAGAAAGAAAGAAAATATTTTATTTGGGCGCACAGAACTTATAACGAAAGATCAGCAATACAGATAAAAAAAAAGAAAAGATTAAAAAAATAAAGACAAAAATAAAAAAATAAAATAATAATAAAAAGACCTGTGCGAGACCAAAAAGGCGCCTATCTCAGCATTAGCTGCGACATTTAAAAATATAAATATCGCAGCGCTGTTATTCAGATCTATGGATTTAATCCAACTCTGCACATGTAAGCTGGCACACCCTTTTTACCTGGAGGATTCTTATTAGTCAGTTGCTTTTGCTTGAGTTAAGTTAGTTTTATTGTCGGTAGCTATATATTACTGGTATTCTGTATATTGAGTGTGCTAGCTAACATGAAGTGAATAACTTATTTTAATTATTTTGTAATTATAATAATAATAAAGCAGTGCTTCTGGACACGGCTCGCATTGTTAGGCGATTCCTCTCCCTGGGGCCCTGACCGCCGGTAGCTTGGACCCTGTTCCCGATACCGGTGGGCTACTATTTTTTATATTTTTAAATGTTTTTTTTTATATTTAAATATTTAAAAATGTATTAAGACGCCGTACACGAAATTTTACCGATTTTGCTGATTTACGTGATTTTACGGACGTGATTTTACAAATAAAATACTGTATTTCTATAATTTTTAATGCACAGTATGAAAGATCATTTCAATTATGACCTAATGTGTGAGCTACTTTTTTACTTTTATTATGTAATTTTGATTTATCGACCTCAAACCGGCTAATGTGATGTGAAATTTAGCTGTAAGTGGTTTAGAATATGACATATTAACGAATTGTTTTGACGATGAAACGGTATGAAAAAAATACAATGTATTGTTGTGAAAGTCATCTATAAAATGTATGGATCACTTTTAACCACTTTTGTATAAAAATGTTGAGTAAAAAAATATTGAACTAAGTGAAATTTTTGAGAAAATGGGTAACGAATTGCTTATGATTTCGGGTACTTATAACTCTCGTTCATAAAATAAAAAAATACATAAATAAACTTTAGAAAAAAAGCAATCTACTCCCGAAAAAAAAACGCAAAAAAATAAATAAATTTGGCAATAAAAAATCTTTTAAAACAACCCAAATCTCGCGATATAATACTCGACGCAAGTCTGGAGTCAGCAGTCCGCGCCGAGCGCTTCCAGGGAGTGGACGTATCGCTCTGCGCTCCAAAAATCGCACCGAGTCAACACGAAACACGACGCGCCGGCGCTGCTGTCTACAGACGAATATAGCGCGACGTGAGTTTTCGATACTTAGGTAATTTATTATTATTAAATATTTTGTCATGATTTATACATGCGTTTAAAATACAATACCTTTTTTTAGGTGCCACCCCGTTTCGATGTTATGTAAACAATTACAATTACAAACATCACGCTTGCTATTACTTATAGGAAGATTTTTTTTTGGGTTTTTCGTCATGGGTGTCGTTTTCATGGTTTTCGGGGTCGCTGATTATGAAATTGAGGTCAAAATGAAAATCCAAGATGGCGCGCGAGGAAATTTTTTGGTTTTTTCATCATGGGTGTCGTTTTCATGGTTCTCGGGGTCGCTGATTATGAAATTGAGCCCAAAATGAAAATCCAAGATGGCGCGATCTTGGATTTTCATTTTGACCTAATTTTCGTAATTAGCGACCCCGAAAACCATGAAAATGACACCCATGACGGAAAAACCAAAAATTTTCATCGTCGCCATCTTGAATTTTTATTTTGACCTAATTTTCGTAATCAACGACCCCGAGAACCATGAAAATGACACCCATGACGGAAAAACCAAAAATTTTCTTCGTCGCCATCTTGAATTTTTATTTTGACCTAAGTTTTGTAATCAGCGACCCCGAAAACCTAGAAAACGACACCCATGACGGAAAAACCAAAATTTTCTTCGTTTCGTCGCCATCTTGAATTTTTATTTTGACCTAAGTTTTGTAATCAGCGACCCCGAAAACCTAGAAAACGACACCCATGTTAGAAAAACCAACAAATTTCCTCGGTGCCATCTTGGATTTTCATTTTGACCTTATTTTCATAATCAGCGACCCCTAAAACCATGAAAACGACACCGATGACGATAAAACCAAAAATATTGCCACCTTCAAATAGCAAGCGTGATGTTAGGTTTACTCTGAGTAAACCTCAGTGGCCATTAAGTCGCGTAAAAGTCCATACGCCGAAGTTTCTTGGCGCGCAAGTGTCTATTCCCGCATCTGTCCATTCGCGCAAAAGTCCATGCGCGCATCTGTCTTTTCGCGCAAGTGGATTCGCGCAAGTGTCTTTAGCGCAAATGTCTTTCGCGCAAGTGTCCCGATCGATACCGAGTAAAAGACATGAAAAAATATCAAAGGATCAAAAACGTTTAATTGCCGTACTGGCGATCAACGACTCCGGCTTCACGCATACATGCGACCGAGCGCTCCCGCGTGTGTGCGTGAGCGAGTCAAATACCTAATTCAGTCCGTTTGGATTTTGTGTACGGCCTCTTAAGTAAGAAATCACAATAAATAAACGGAATAATAATAATACTTTATTATAACTAATTGTACTGTGTAAATTCAAGTTCTTCTAACTTATCAGACAGATGTGTTGCTGGGCGTTTGTTCCGCCACTTCTTCTTTCCAGCAAAAACACTAGGAAGTGGCGAAGGGTGGGCTTTTTGGGGGACTGTCTTATGTAATTTTGACGTTCAATAAGTGTTGATCCTCAGCCTAATTTGAATAAATGACATTTGATTTGATTTGAGTAAGTCGTTGGTCCGAACCCAGGCAGGCGCATTAGGTACTTTGTGTAATTTATTTCATCACCACTGCTCTCGAAAAACGGTGAAGGAAAACATCGTGAGGAAACCGGCGTGTCCTAGAACCAAAAATTGGAAGACATGTGACATCTACCAATTCGCACTGGGCCCGCGTGGTAGATTATGGCCCATACGCAAAATACGCGCTTTGACGTGGAGTTGCGGATACCAGCCCGGTATCTTTATAATTTTTTTTAAGTATGTTTATCAGCTGTTTAGTACCCATAACACCAGCTCCTTGCGCGCGTCCCTTGCGAAGTATGTGTGGTGTAACAATGAATGAGGAATGATGTAATAAAGCAATGTTGTGGTTTAAAAGAAGATGTAGTAACAAAAATATGCTTAGATGGTTTGGTCACGTTGAAAGGATGGATGAAAGGCGACTAACGAAAGGTATTTACAAGGCAGATGTAAGTGGGAACGCCGGGAGGGGACGCCCTAGAAGGACATACATAGACCTTATTGGTGAGGTTCTTCAGAAAGGTCAGGTGCGTAGTACTCGCAACCGGCGTGTGTGTATGACAACATGTATGAATGTAAACGAAGCCAAAGAAGTATGTAAGAATCGTAGCATATGGCGCTCTGTAGTTTCTGCCTACCCCCAAGGGAAAAAGGCGTGAGTTTATGTATGTATGTAACACAAGCTCTTAGCGTAGCTTGAGACTAAATGGCGTTGTGTGAATAGTCGTGGAATATTTATTTAATTATAGATCAGAAGCTTAACTAATTTTTTTAAAAAGAAACCACAAAAAGACCTATGACAATTTATTTAAATTAGAAAAACCGTTACAACAATTTAAATCAACACGACCAATATAAACGCGTCCGTCGCATCCGAGCTCCGCAGCAAAAGTGACCGAGGCGATCGAGCACGCCGCTCACGGTCTGCTATCCCCTCCACTGGCAGCGTCATCGCAATGGCGCGATGTCCCCGCCCTCTCAGCTATCAAATCCTCTAAGAATTTATTAATTTCTGTTACAGCCGAGTTCAAACTGGATCCGGAACTGCTAGGCAAGGTGAGGCCGCTTCAGATCCGGGTGTCCCGATGCGATCCGCTATTGTTGAACGTCAAGCAGGAGCATTATGACGTCTCCAATGTCGATGCGGTAAGTACTGTGAGAGTTCGGACCTCAATGATCCGAAAATCATGACTTCAACAGGGTCGTTGCGTATCTACGAAGACAGTTCATAGCCACGATCACTGGGCAGTGTTGAGAAAAAAAAATATCTGGGCAAAGTGTTCTACTATTCATTCTCAAACAGCTAAACTCCATTTATAATAGCATCAGAAAAAAAAGGCTCGTAGAAGCGGGAATGCAGAACATTTTATTTTTACTATAACGAATAATTGTTTTATTTAGAAAAATTAAATAAAATAAATATTCCACGACTTTTTCACACAACGCCATCTAGTCCCAAGCTAAGCTAAGAGCTTGTGTTATGGGTACTAAACAGCTGATATACATACTTATATATTTCTAAATACATACATATTATAGATAAATTCACCCAGACACAGAACAAATGATCGTGCTAATCACATAAACATTAGTCCTGCGTGGGAATCGAACCCACGACCTCCGGCATAGCAGTCAGGGTCACTAACTACTAGACCAACAGGTCTTACATACTTCTTTTGGTTCGTTTACATTTATACATGTTGTCATACACACACGCCGGTTGCGAGTACTAAGCTATCGTTAATTCGCTTAATAATATCTCTTAATTTTTTGTCCACAGGACTTTGGTCTGGACAAGAACTGCATATACCCATATATATCATCAGTGTCTAGTCTCAGAATAAAATCGGACCCGGACGACCTAGACCGCATGGTAGACATAAGAGATGATATCAAGGACGAATTCTATGCAGCGGAAGACTACGTCCACTGGGATTCAGAAGACAGCGATTCTGACGAAGAAGCAACAAGCAGTCTAGTTCCGAATCCTTTCGCCAAGAAGAAGAAGGTTGACACCCTAGCCAATCTCACCCTTAAAACTCTCTTCTCCAAACGGTGTCTGGGTAAAGTTGCAAAGAAGAGAAGACGGGTGAAGAAAGAGAAGAGTATATTCGATTCTCTTCTTGCCGGATCAGAAGATGATGTGACTAAGGATATTAATAATATCATCGACAATTTAGGTGATGACGACGATGAGTTTGATCGTCAAAGTCAGAAGGAAGGTGATGACAAAGAACTAAATGATAAAGACAGAAGAAAAGATGCCAGTGACGACACTACTAATGTTGTTGATGAAGAAGAAACTAACAGTGTTCTTGACAAAAGTGTTGATGTTGTTGACAAAGACACTGTTGTTGACAAGAACACTAACGATGACGTCAGTATAACTGAGAATAATGCACAAAGTGATGTGAATGAGCAAATAGATCAGGTTAATGATAATTGTGATGACGATGTGTCGACGAAAGAAACTGAAAGTGCTACTAAAAACTTTAATATTGTGTGCAAAGTAGGTTCAAATAATAGTATAAGTATTAGTAATAATGACGATTCAACGCGAATAGACGATAAGATTAATAATGGTACTATTAATAATCTAAGCTTCGACTACGATGGTAGCGAAGTAATAAGTGTAAATGAGTCTAAAGTACAAGATATTTCTTCACAAGTTAGCAAAGACGAGAATGAAAATGATGGCATGAATGCATCTGAACAGAATAATGATAATCTCAGCACTTATTACGAAAACAGTCAAGATTCTGATTCAGTTGGTGCTGTAAGCGAAAGCTTACTCAACGATAACACACAGAGCGATGCGAGCGAAAGCGAAACTATTAATAAAGCCGCTACAACACAATCGGAACAGAGTTCTGAAAATAAATCGCAAACCGGTGAACTCTCAAGTGAGCCGGAGAGTCAGAAGAATGAAGATCAGAGTGATTACGGCCAACTTAATGATAATATAACCGATAGTGATTATAAGAACGCTATCAGTGTTATTGTAAACAGTGGTAAAACAAAAGATTCTGAGGAAATAGATGACAGTAAGCTCTTGGAAGCGTTAGATGCCCAAATCGATGAGATCAATGAAAATGCTAAGGCACGGTCAAATGATAATTCTAGTGAACAAGTTAATGATAATTTCAATGATAAAAATTCGTTACAAGATTTACTGGCAACTAAGAATACTGGTATCGATGTTATCCCTGAGGATTTCAATTTTGATGCTTAACTATTGTTTTTCGAGGTCCAGTTATAGACTATGTTCCATATTACAAAGGCACGGTGCCGGGGTAAGAAAATCTAAATTCTATTAAGTCAGATAATAAATCTGTGGCCCTAGTGAAAAGGGGTATAAGTCCAACTTTGTCGAAAATGAGTTAAGTGTACCAAACTGATCAGAAAAAAATGCTCTATCGTTTGGTGAAGACAGATCTAAGCTATCTCTAAAAATAAGAAAGTTACTTTGTGTAAAAGGGTCCAACTGACACCAAAAAAACCGGTTAAAGTCGGTTTTCTGATCACTTTAGTACACTTAACTCATTTTCGACAAAATTGGACTTATACCCCTTTTCACTAGGGCCACAGAAATTTATAATGTGCATCTATTTTTTTCTTTTTCTTATTCATGGGAAAATATTTTAAATCGCTAATTGAAGTAAAAGAACGTGGTCGTGACGTCATAATCGAGTATAAACTTTGACTAGGCGTGACGTCACGTGACATTTCGACTCTATGGACTATGTTCCACAATTCAAATGCATGGTATGAAAATTAAAATTCAATTTAGTCCATCGATTAGATAATAATTCAATAATAATAGACACGTATTTTTATTTTTCAAATTGACGGGAATATACTTTAAAACAAAGAGATTTAAAATACTATAGAGCGGGCATGTAAAGGAAATGTCATAGAAAAACTTTGATCCCATGTCTCAGTGACGCCATCTAGAATAATATATGAATATTGGAGCGGCAGCGGAGCGTACTACAAAAAACTCATAAACTCGTATCCAGCAGGACACACTTTTTCGGACGAAAATTTTGTTCGTGATGCCCGGTCTATAGGTATTGAATGTCTTTGCTTTAAAACGTTGTCGTAATACATTGTAGTTTGTGACGTCTTAATAACCTGGTATAAACATTACCAAGGCGTCACGTCACGTGACATTCCGACGCGACAATGTGGGGCTGTTATGTTTGCTACGTACCTATGCGTTTCAAATAAGAATAGGAACGTCAATGACCTCTATCTGTCAGATGTCCCATAAAAAGTACGGTCTGAAACGAAACCTTATTCGCGTATCAATAATGTTTTTTTTTGTATTGCCGAGTCGAATTAGTTTTGTGGATTGACGTTTTATTTATTAATTCTGTTGGTTAAGCGGTAGTTTATTGTTTTTTTTTTATATATATAATGGGTCTACTCTTGACCTCAATCTTGTCCTGCGGTCAGAGATGAGGTCGACAATGGAACGAGCTTACCCAAAAGAAGCCTATTAACTCGCGACTTGAAACAGATTGGGGTGATATCGGTAACACTGATGCAGGCAGGGAATTCCACTCCTTGGCTGTGCGCATAATGAAGGAACAGGCAAAGCGCTTCGTGCGAATGCGTGGAACATCTACAAGGAGTTGATAAGAGATTGTTATTTGTTTTTAGTCGAAAATAAGTATACGAATCGCTGTTTTCCATGGGAGGGCTCAAGAGATTATCTCCAATGTAGACTAATACTTTGAGAGCGAGAAACAGCACAATTTAAAAAATTATTCGTTCAAGATTCGTAAATGAATTATATTTAGAAAATTCCTATTTTTTTTTTGCTGATACTACCCAATTCATTCAAAATTGACAGCTATGACGTCACAACATGGCGCAAAGTCGATCCTATTCTCATTTGAAACGCAAGATATATGTTTTTTTATAAATCTCGGAGATTTAAAATACTATAGAGCGGGCATGTCAAGGAAATGTCATAGAAAAACTTTGATCCCATGTCTCAGTAACGCCATCTAGAATAATATATGAATATTGGAGCGGCGGCGGACCGTACTACAAAAAACTCATAGACTTGTATCCAGCAGGACACACTTTTTCGGACGAAAATTTTGTTCGTGATGTCCGGTCTATAGGTATTGAATGTCTTTGATAAATCTACAAAAATAAAATGTGGGATGTTACGGGACTTCTGGCAGATCTGAGACATCGAAATTATTTTGTATAACTTAATAATCCATAAAAGAACAGATTACGAGAGGTATGAAACAGATACCCGGGAATAGTGTAGCTTCTCAATGGTGAATGAATTTTTCAAATCGGTCCAGTAGTTTCGGAGTCTATTCAATGCAAATAAACCAAATCTTTCCTCTTTACATTTAGTACAGATTATTTGGTTAAAATCCGGGCAAGTGCCAATATGAACTTCAGTTTAAACTTTTCTAATTATATCTTAGACATTATTGACATTGGTGAAGGAAAACATTGTGAGGAAACCTGGGGCTCGAGTCTGCTCTTGCAATCGTGTCTCAATGACCGGTCACTGATCGAATATTTGACAACTTTGACAGTTTTTGTATGGGAAATGTGTCATAAGTTTGACGTTATACGTCAAAAATCGATCATTGACCGGTCATTGAGACACGATTTCAATAGCAGACTCGACCCCCTGGACTTATGGTTAAGTTTGAAATCGCCAATCCGCCTTGAGCAAGCGTGGTGATCAATGCTCAAGCCTTCTCTGTATGAGAAGAGGCCTTTGCCCTGCAGTGGGGCAGTAACGGGCTGGTAATATTCTGACTTTAGCACTAAGTGTTGATTAATGTAGGGTGAATTTAGTGAAACTTTGCAATATTTCAAGTTACTATTATAAATATTTGTCAAATCAGTCAAAATATCATAAATAAGTATTCATTTAATATTGTTGTAAAAGATTTAATACTTGAGTTTATAATTTAAAATAAGTAAAGCCCAGTGCAAATGATTTTTAATAATCAAATTGTAATAGAATATATTTATATTGTAATTAAAACCTTTTTATCGCTAAAGTCCTGAATAGATGACAAATCATAATCTGCCCAACACGCCACTCGTCACGACTACATGTCAAATTTAACCCATTAACCGCCTTAGTCGCCCGATTCGTATATATACGACCAAAAAAACCTGTTTATCCTATTTAATTTCTTGGTTCCACTTTTCATTTTACCCAAAAATAGGCGTAGTTCAGGTAACATGATAAATGCATGAAAACTGGCTGCTCCCAGCCACTTCGTTCGGATATGTACTTCCAGTATTTTATTTTCTTGTCCAAGGTCATATAAATATCTTAGCGACAAAAAAAAAATAGCTGCTCCCTACATTTTGACGAGTTATTACCACATAATTATGTAAGTAACAGCTGATTTTATTTTCGCGATTTCAGATTTGGTCCCATTCTAAAAGTTTTTGATAATTCTTGAATAAATCATAATTCCTACACCCCTGTAAGATTTTAAATTAAATAGTACATTATTAATTTCTTCCACTAATAAGCCGTATTAGCTCATTTTTTTTTACAGTTTAATTAAAGTAATAATTCTGTGGCCCTAGTGAAAAGGGGTATAAGTCCAATTGTGTCGAAAATGAGTTAAGTGTACCAAAGTGATCAGAAAACCGACTTTTACAGTTTTTTTTGGTGTCAGTTGGACCCTTTTACACAAAGTAACTTTCTTATTTTTAGAGATAGCTTAGATCTGTATTCTCCAAACGATAGAGCTTTTTTTCTGATCACTTTGGTACACTTAACTCATTTTCGACAAAATTGGACTTATACCCCTTTTCACTAGGGCCACAGAATTACTAGCAAAAAAATTCAATGGAGATAAATGTACCTACTTACCTAAGTTTTGGTATCAGTAGGTATGTGCGACAATGTAAGGTATTATGCGTTTTAAATAAGAATAGGAATGACCTTGCGCCATGTTGTGACAGCAATGCTGTCAATTCGAATAAATTGGGTAAGATCAGCAAAACAAGGTTTTTTCTAAATATATTTTTTTATGAATCACGAACGAATAATTTTCTAAATTGACCTGTCAACGTATTCGTTTACATTGGATATAATCTCACGAGCCCTCCCATGCAAAACAGCGCCTCGTTCACACATTTTCGAGCAGTCGGGGAGATGAAAACAAAAACAAATATCAACAACAACAACAAACAACCGTGTAACAAACAGAATTAATATATAAAACATACGCACTCCAGAAGACTAATGAATTTTTGACGTTTTCTCATTTTGAATAACTTCGACTCAGTTACACAAAAACAAGAAAATAATTGATTACGCGATTAAGGTTTCGTTGCTGGCCGTACTTTATAAGCGACATTTGACAGATAGAGGTCATTGACGTTTCTATTCTTATTTGAAACGCATAATACTAATAAATGTACCTTACATTGTCGCACATACCTCCATACCTACCCTGTTTATTATAAACTAACGGAAGTCCGTTTTATTTTTCTTTTGTCCCTGTCTTAAAAACATTTCAGTTTTAAATGTGTATTTTGGTATATAATATCCGTTTTTTAATTACCACTAGGAGACACCTAAATGAATGCCTGAAAAAAAATTGCACAAATATTTAGGCGTATTGCTTTAGGCGTCTCTTATTGTTAGTGAAAACGGGCTAAGATTTTTTTTTTATTAAGCTTAGAGACTCCTAAGTGAATATTAAATAAATATATTTAGTAAGTTAGCTGTAGCGTATATTAGTGTTACTATTTTTTGTAAATATGAAAATAATTATAATGTTTCGTATAAAAATAATTTGTTTTATTTTACATCTTTGGTCTTCTTTAGTGTCGCGGTTGATACTGCAACTGCTGAGTTTGAAGTTCCATTCCCGGGTCTAGCAGTAGTAACAGCACAGAGTTTAAATAGGCTCGTGTTCTATTACATAAATAATAATAATAATAAGGGCTTGCCTTGATTGGCCGGCCAGAGTGAACTCTGACGAGGAACGGAGCTCCCACCTCTTTCTTGCCTTAGTTGGCCGGCTAGAGTGGAGATTCGCAAGAGCAAACGTGCTCGGAGGAAGGAGGCATTCCAGTAAAGTGCTGGTAGGGATCTTGACCGTACTTCCGGGATTGTCCTGATAGCCGTGGAATGCTGCTCC
This sequence comes from Euplexia lucipara, assembly GCA_921972225.1. NCBI lineage: Eukaryota > Metazoa > Arthropoda > Insecta > Lepidoptera > Noctuidae > Euplexia > Euplexia lucipara. The sequence goes on along the minus strand of OV179172.1, from coordinate 8,074,067 downwards.
ACTCGTTTAGCACCTCAGGTTATATAACCCTCTTGTCACTACGTCACTATGTGCTAGCGGCCGTTTCAGAGGGCCCATTACTGAGTGTGTCACCCCCTGCCATTTTATTCGTGTATTTATAAAGCATTGATGAGGCAGGGGCCATAGTCCTAAAATAATAATAAACCACTAAACCAGTCTTTAAAAACACTTGATTTACCACCCTACACAAACCAAAGTCACGAGAAAGCAGCGATCCTGAACACATGCAGGATTGTAAGATTTTTTAGCTATTGCATAGCTTCTATCGCGGGCCTTGAGCGCGGGGACCGAATCCAGAAATTCCGTAACGCGAAAAAACCTCACGCTCCCCACTCCGACGGGCAAGGAGGTGTGGCTTGAAGGCCGTGCATCGTCTAACGTCGTTTCAGTTCGGCAGTCTTCGACACGGCGTTGTGTCCGATTAGACGTATTGGATAGTGGGGAGGGGAAAGGGGAGGGGGAGGGGGGAGATTGTGAGCGAGGGAAGAGGGGTATTGTGAGAGGGGCAGGGGAGGGATGTGGAGGGAAGAGGCAGGGGACGGGAGGGGAGGAATGGGGAGGGGGAGAGGAGAGGAGTTGATAAAAATGCTATGCAATAGCTTTACCGGGGCAGTCTCCGAGTGCCACACGTCATTTTTTTTGCAAAATGACAACGAGCCATCAATCACCACCTTACACACTCAAGCAACGCACGGAACAATAATCACCAGAAAAACAGAAAACGCATCATCACAAAATCTGAACATACAATCATCCCGTCATATCACCAGTATACAAGGCTAGCACTTGGCTTCGGCCCGTACTATCCCGTACCTAAACATCGCCGAGATACTTAAATGTATAAAAGGAATAATAATAATAATAATCTTTAATTCAGGTTATAAAAACCCATAGCAAGCAGCAGAAGTAATAATAAATAAAAATGTATCCATTTGAATTTTTGTCTAAGGGCCGAGAAACACACCGGAATTGCAGCAAACCGGCAATCAGTTTCAGTGTCATAAACTTTATCTTCATTGGTATAAAACATAGTATCGTTTGTATCGAAGAGGTCGCGCCATTTCGGTGTGACTCTGACCCAAAGAGATTTAAAATACTATAGAGCGGACATGCGAGGTAATGTCTTAGACTAACTTTGATCCCATGTCACAGTAACGCCATCTAGAATGATATACGAATATTGGAGCGGCAGCGGAGCGTACTAAAAAAAACTCATAGACTGTGTCCAGTAGGACACAAGTTTCGGACGAAAATTTTGTTCGTGATTTCCGGTCTATAGGTATTGAAGGTCTTTGCTCTGCCCTACGTAAGATTCTTCAATACTTCGGTCACATAGCAAGGAAAGACGGTGGTAATCTCGAAAGGCTGGTCGTGACCGGCAAAGTGAATGGGAAAAGGCCTCGTGGACGCAGCCCAATACGTTGGTCCGACCAGATCCGCACCACTCTTGACTCTTCGGTATACGATGCCCTTCACACCACCAGAGACGGGGCAGATGGAGTAACATCGTGAAGAAAAAGGTGATGAAGCAGGTAGGTCACGACCCTCAGCATTGAGGAGTACGACGCAAGGAGGAGGCTCTGCCCTAAGGTGGGAATCGAGCCCACGACCTCCAGCAAAGCAGTCAGAGCCACTAACAACTAGACCAACAGGCCAGTCAGCCATATCGAAAGAGGTTTATACAGGGTGTAAAAAGACCCTTAACGTAAACGAAAACTACATAGTCTACCCATCACTAGGAAAGTTTTTTTCTTCTAGAACATACTTGGGAATTCACTGGTTTTGGAGATATTGAAGGTCAAAGTGCAATATTTTTTTTTGTTTTTTTTTTTCCAAAATTGTATTCCAAGTATCATTAGTAAACTTTCTTCCGAACAAACATTATCAAAATTATCGATTTTTCAAAACAAATTACGCATTTGAAGTTACAAAAATGCAATGGATACTAAACAAGCGGGCCGGTCGGGTCAACGACCAAGCGCGAGTGGCCATACGCTCAGCTGATCGAAAGCATTTGTGCCCAACGAGTCACACTGTAACCTGTAACAGTGTGACTCGTTGGGATTTTTTTTCCCAACCAGTCACACTGTTACTCGTTGGGAAAACTTTTTAAAGTTCCCAACGAGTCACACCGTAATGAAGATAAATGATATATTTATCATCATTTATAATTTACTCACATTGGTAAGTCGTTTCTGGCACTCGCCGGCCGCTACCGCGGCACCGCTCGCTTCGCTCGCTCGGCTCGTGCGTAGGAGATCACAGTTTTAACCTAACCTAACCTACCCATTTTTAAAGGAGAAATTAACCTAATCTAAACAGTTGCGTTCCGGGTAATCAGTCCCAAAAGTTGCCCCATCGAGTACTTAACAGTGTGACTCGATGGGAACGAACTTTAAAAAGTTTTCCCAACGAGTAACAGTGTGACTGCAGTGTGACTGGTTGGGAAAAAAAATCCCAACGAGTCACACTGTTACAGGTTACAGTGTGACTCGTTGGGAACAAACGATCGAAAGTTGCGTTGCGTTGCGTATGATCTCTTTTTTAAAGATGAAAAAAAAGTATTTTCCCAGCATTATTTTTTAGTTTAAGTTACTTAATTATATGTACCTACAGAATGTGTGGTTATCGGCTATGTGATCGGTCTTTTTAGGGTTCCGTAGTCATCTAGGAACCCTTATGGTTTCGCCATGTCTGTCTGTCCGTCCGTCCGTCTTCGCTTAATCTCCGTGACCGTTAGCACTAGAAATGTGTATCAATCACGCCGACAAAGTGATAAAATAAAAATTGGAAAATAATGTTTTATTAGGGTAGCCCCCCTATGTAAAGTGGGAAGTATTTTTTTTTTTAATTTCAACCCTAACGTGTGATATATTGTTAGAAAGGTATTTAAAAATGAATAGGGGTTTACTAAAATCATTTTTTGAAAATGTCAATAATTTCGGAAATAATCGCTCCAAAAGTAAAAAACAATGTGTGTGCCCCCCCCCCCCCCCCCCTCTAACTTTTGAACCAGTTTATAAGGGCTTTCTAGAAAAATTATTTTGAACTTGGATGGAAACAGTTTTTGTAGAAAAAAGACAAAAAGTTGTAAAAAATAATTTCTGCCCGGACTAAGTTTGTAGTATAATCGTATATGCAAGCATTTTGAACACTTATTGTGACGGACGGGAAACTACAGAACCCTACACTGAGCGTGGCCCGACACGCTCTTGGCCGGTTTTTACAACCTGTATATTGAGTCTCAATAAAACAAAATAATAAAAAAAATAACATGCAATTTGTCATTCGAACTGTATCGATAAGGATATTGAATGTACTACTGTTCAAAGAAATTATTTTTTATACTATGTAAGTAATTTTATTTTTATTGATATAAAGTTTAAAATATTTGAGGAGCTTGTTATAACAGCCTCACGGCTCGATCGAAGGTACGAAGCAAGCTACCCTTGACGAGGTTGATCCTTTGATGGGTGATCATAAATTACGTATCAAGACTAGGGATAACAAGCGGTAAAATCACTTTCTTAAAATTCGGTAAAATACGATATTTTACGGTAAAACACGGTAGGATTGGGTAAGAAACGAATTAAACTATTACCACAGTATAAACACATACAGTCGTCCGACGAAGCTGTCTAGACAGGGCAATCGTGCGGGGTGTGAGGGGCGAGACGCGGGAAAGCCGCTCCCGCACTGCGAACAAACCGATGTTCGTGGTGCGGGAGGTATTATTCAAGTCTAACGCGTGTAGAAGTTGTCGGCATTTTTCCTGAGATCAAAGGCGTCGTCCTACTGTATTAATATGTATACTGTGTTACTACTAAGAAAAGTTCCGAGTCCGTGGAACAGATGAATGGATGAACAAATCGTTTGTGCGGCGCACCCAAGGTCAGCGCTAGACTTACGTGCCGGGAGTTATAAGTAGCCGGTAATTTTACCGTAATTAATATAAATTACCGTAAAAAATTGCTAGAAATCAGTAAACAGATACCTACTTACAGTAAAATAAAATAAGTTTAATCCTGAGTGGCGATGGATTCAAAGGCACGAGATGCAAAAAAACTTTGCTCTCGTGTAACACATAACTTTTCACTTCAGCAGCGAGAACACTTTTTGAAAATAGAAATAAATATTTACAGGTTAAATAACAGTTTCATTTGCAGTAAATACTTTTTTCGTTTAAATACAACAATAAGTTAATAATTCAATAAATTACCTAAGACATAATTATCTTTTTGCAAAATTTCTTTAGTTAGTACGAAATTCCGAACGTGTAAGTTTGTCTTTGATTTGAGGTCGAATTCAAAATCGAAACTTCGAAAGGGCTGGTCTTTGTCTCTCTTTCTCTTTCTAATGGCGGAAAAGAGACAGAGTGTGAACGTTTCAAATTTTATGATCAACCCAAGGCTGAATAAGATTCTACTTATTCGCGGCTTACAGAAAAAAAATATTTAAAAAGTTACTTTTCACTTTAAACAGTAGCTCAAACATGTAGGTTTTGCTCCCTGAAATCAGTGAGCAAAATCGCATTTTGCTCACTGAGTGAGACAAAGTAACTTTTTAATTTTTTAACCGACTTCAAAAAAAGGAGGAGGTTCTCAATTCGGTTGTATTTTTTTTTTTTTTTTTTTTAAAGTTTGTTACCTCGGTACTCCGTCATTTATGGACCGATCTATGGACCGATTTTCAAAATTCTTTTTTTGTTTGATAGGGTATAGTAGCAGATTGGTCCCATTTGTATCAAAACTCATATCTGATGAGGGATCTTCGAAGAATTGAGGGAACTCCTCAAAAAATATAGGCACACACGCACCGATTTAACATTTTTAGTAACAAATCAAGCATTTTTATTTAGAAAGTATCATTTGGTGAAGAAAAACTGATGTAGAAGACAGGCAACGGAACTCTTTAACGCATAACAGCAAATTATTCGCGATTGCTATAGTCAGATGTCTATGCTGAGCTTTTGTATTCCCACAACATAACATTACGCCATTCTATTTTAAAAGGGGCCGGCAGAGATGTATAGATTAATGTTTAGATAGAACTTCTTTAGCAATTGTTATCCAATTTCAATGATTCTTTCAAGTTTTGAAAGACTTTCTTTACACACAAAGAAACTAAAAATTACAAAATAAAAACTTTTTACAAAAAAAACAACCAACTTCTTAAAAAAATCCTATCAGGTGAAAAATAACTCCAGTTTCGAAAGTCGGTGGCCAATAATGAACAAAACAAAACCACCAAAGCCACAGACTTCCGAAACTGGAGTTATTTTTCACCTGTTAGTTTTTTTTTAAGAAGTCGGTTGTTTTTGTTTTCATAAAGCCGTCGCAACATGTCGTGATGGCCCAGAAGTTAAGGCGCCTACCTCTCATGCACGAGGTTGTGGTTCAAATCCGGGCAAGTACCAATGTGACTTTTTCAATTCATATGAACTTTCTAAGTTTATCTTAGACATCATTGACATCGGTGAAGGAAAACATCGTGAGGAAACCTGGACTTATAGTTAATATAAGTTTGAAATCGCCAATCCGCCTTGAGCAAGCGTGGTGATCAATGCTCGAGCCTTCTCTGTATGAGAATAGGCCTTTGCCCTGCAGTGGGACAGTAACAGGCTGGTATTATTTTATTATTTAAAGCCGCGAATAAGCATCTTATTCAGCCTTGGGTTAATCATACAATTCGATACATTCACACTCTATCTCTTTCTTGCCACTAAAAAGAGAGAAAGACAAAGACCAACCCTTTTGAAGTTCCGATTTTGAATTCAACCTCAAAGACAAACATGTTCGGAATTTCGTACTAACCAGTACTAACTAAAGAAATTTTGCAAAAAGATAATTACTTTTATCTTTTAATGTAATTTATTGAATTATTAACTTATTGTTGTATTTAAACGAAAATAAGTACCTATTTACCTACTGCAAATAAAACTGATATTTTACCTGTAAATATTTATTTCTAGTTTCAAAAAGTGTTCTCGCTGCTGAAGTGAAAAGTTATGTGTGTTACCCGAGAGCAAAGTTTTTTGCATCTCGTGCCTTTGAATCCCTCGCCACATCAGGATTAACCTTTAGAATCACTCGCTACGCTCGTGATTCAATCGTTGAATCCTTGGCTTGCTCAGGATTCAAATTCAGCACTCGCAGCAAAAAATGACTTAGCTCTCTTGTTGCACAAATAACTATACTATGTTGTTGCTTATGAAGTTAGCTATCTCCTCCCGCGAGGTTCTTGGTGTTTTACAAATAACCCTGTAGGTATTATTATTATTGTCAGTTTATAGCATGTTGTCAAGAAGGAATTCGACAATGGTATAGTAGCATTTTTCAATTAAAAAATCTTTAAGTTTCGTAATCAGTAGGTAGTTTAGTTTTAGTTAATCAGTAAGATTACGAACATCACTCATCGTGGTGCCCAAAGGTGTATTAATGTGCAATCCATCCTATATTTTTTTCTGCTTGTTAATATAACACCTATTTCAGGTACGATATCTTTAACAGAAGCAGTAAAGTTAAAAATTGACGGCTTGATTAACTTAGGCGACAATTGGAGCTATGAGTACCGCATTCTTAAGGCCGGATCAAATGACACTCAAACACCACAGGACGAAGAAGGAGAACGGATGCAGAGAGAAGAGAGAAGATTACGGATAGCAGAAGAGATGCTCAGAGAGCGTGTTGCAGAAGAGCGTAATGGCTTACGTCTTAAAATCACAGTTTCTGATGACGACGATGAAGAAAAGCAACCGCACAAAGCGCATGTTGATAAAGGAAGTAACATACAAAACGTGGATACTGAACATCTAACTGTTAAACATACCAAGGCCACAAAATCTTCACATAAAACAAAAGTCGAAGATAAATTTGCTAGCGACGAGAACAGTTCAAGTAACGAGGAATTCGTGGGACATAGCACCGCAATCATTTACGATGATACAACTCACAAGCCCAAACAAATACTACGGCATCATACGGAATCTGAAGACTCATCTTGGAGACAAGAAGACGAAGTAGAATCTACAAGTTCGGACAGTGCTGATGATGAAGCCACTTCATCCAGTCAAGACTCCAGTTTTAATAGTATAAATCATATGCGACCTAGAACACCGTATGGGTTTCTTAACAAAACCGGGACCTTACAAAGCTTAGGAAGTCTTGTCAACGAAGCTTTACCTCCAATACTTACAGAAGTAACTACAGTTAGAACGGGAAATATATACACCGACGCGCATATTGTTAAAAATGACACCAAGATAACTGACTTCACCAATCATGTGTACAAGCAAACTCTAAAAGTTTTTGATGTCGTTAAACAAAAAACTGATCAAGACCATTTGAAAAATCTAATTGATCGTCTAGCAAGGAGTTACCAAGACAAATTTAAAGAGTATCTCAGAGACACAAGCAATCAGCAAATTAAAACAAGATTGGGAACTCAAAAAGTCATTTTGAACACTATTGATATGTCGAATCGTATTCTTAGAAGATTAATGAATTTTATGATTGGTGATTTGGATAGGAAGGGTGTACTCAGATATAATGCTGCCATCGCTAATGCAATTGAAAAAGCCATTACCGAGGAGGAAAAAATTCAATTGTATTATGCTTGTAAAAAATTCGGTGTATGCCGCATCGGACCGGGATTCTCAGCGTTCTTTGCTAATCTTTTGGGAATAGTTCAGAGTTGTGACGACGTAAAATTCAGACAAGCCGTAGACGCGTTTACAGAGGTAGTTAAAAATATGAATTTTCATCAAGTTTTGAGACCGCATACTCAAGAAAAATTGAAGTCAGCCATGGAGAGAATCGAAAAACAGGACACTTTTATGTTACGAGGAATGGTTAAGATACTAAACCATATAATGATTTCTAAAAATATGCCTTTGCTGGTCAATAATATCGTTCGCCGTAGTAATATTGTAAACGCTACGCTAGCGTTTTTAGAGGTTTTAGATTTATTAGACGTGCAGATACCTAAGAACGAGTTGAATATTTTGGAATGGTCTCATTTAACGAATAGTTTAACTGAATTTGAGAGAGGTAAGAGACATGACGTTCAAGTGATAATGATGGCGATTATGGAGCATATTAAGAGAAATCTTAAGGGGTTAGACGAAGCTACCCAGACCATTATCTCTAATAATCTGGATATGACTCTATCATAAATTTAGTCGATTTTAATTTCTATTTACCGATTTTTATTTGCTTCCCTGTTTTTTCTCTTTTCTGCATCTGTGTATTATCAAGCACGGTATTTTGAAATAAACGCTTATAGACATAGAGAATGTACTAAGTGTTCCTTATACTATTTATCTAAGGAGTGTTCCATAACCAGATGAAGTAAATACTGGTAAGAAAGTGTGAGAGAGATAAGCGAACGCGCGGCAATAGTTGTCTCTTTCTAGAATTCTGATTAAAAGAGAAAGAAAGTGACAGGTATTGGCCGCACAGCAGTCCCTCTGTCTTTTTCTAGGGAGTGGTCAATTTTGTGCGGGTATTGCTCAGTCCATTCTCTATGTCTATGAATAGGTAAACGTAAATCGTGATGTCAATTGGAACGAATTTTGAATTAAAAAATATTCCTGAACAATTTTATTCTATTACTAGCTTCTGCCCGCGACTTCGTACGCGGATCCTGTTGCTTATGCCAGCGACAACGGGGTCGTCAAAATCGAAGATCTGAAACGTCTGACGTCGAATTGTAAAAGCCCGGGGACGTCAAAACAATGGAATGCGCGAGACGATCCAAGACGTTCCAGATTTTTTATTTCTGTTGGTCAACAGGAAATGCCACCAGACTTAAGAACTTTTGCTAAGACGCCATTTCTATTATGTATATGTTATATTGTCTCTGAGCTTTGGAGCTCCCCTACAGGTGCTCCAGATCTTCAAATTTAGTCTCACAGCAGAAAACACTCTTCACGTGGAATAGTTTTAGCAGTGGCACCATTTTTATATCTCTTTCACTTTAGGTGTTCCATTTTCCAAAATAAATTATAGCCTATAATTATGTTGCGTGACGTTCACGATCAGCGGTCAGTCGCGCAACTCCTTCCCCCACTTATCTCTAGAGTCGATGCGTATATACGCTGAAAACTCAAGCGTCATGCTTTTTCCGTGAACGTCTCCAACTCGCGAGACAGTGCATGATGTTCACGATCAGCGGTCAGTCGCGCACATATTCTTCACTGGTCTCTAGAGACCTGGATGTAGATGCGTAAATACGCTGAGAATGCAGGCGTGCTTCGCGATCCCAAGAAGTTTCCATGGAGCAAGTTGCAGCCTCATGTTCTCGAACAGCATCAAGTCTCTCCTAACGCTCTTCGGTAGATTGTTGGATCTTATGGTCTTTAATCATTTAGCACCTTTGGAACATTGGGAAAAATTTGACCTCTTTCCAGGCATGGTTATAGTTTTATTGTGATGATACCTGATCAATTAAAATCTAAGTGGCTGCTCCCCTGCGTTACCGGGTAAGCTACCGTGTAACGAAGATAAATGGAAAAGGAAATTAAACACTCAAATAACATAAGCCCGAAGGCATACGATAAAAAAAATGGGAGTTTTAGCCAGTAGAGTCTAATTTTCAACGATATACTTTCGTCATCGAAAATCAGTCCTGAACTGTTCCCGCCTTCACCGCGTAGTACTACTTATGTTATTTTATAATTATGCAATGAAATTAGTGATAGTTTTAATTTCTATATCAAATGTTTCTGATCTTCGATTTTTATAAGTCAACAGGAAATGCTTATCAGACCGAACAACTTTTGCTAAGACGTCATTCCTATTTGAGTTATGGTGTAGCTGGGCTCTTGGAGTTCCACAACAGGTGTTCCAGATCTTCGATTTTTATACGTCAACAGCGAGTGCTCATAAGGCTGAACAACTCTTGCTAAGACGTCATTCCAATATATGTTATAGTGTAGCTGGGCTCTTGAAGTTCCTCATCAGGTGTTCCGAATCTTCAAATTTATTCTCTCAGCAGAAAATGCTCATAACGTGGAACAATTTTTGCTATGGTACCATTTTTGTATCTCCTATAGTTTAGATGGTCTGTTGCGGTTCTGCATCAGGTGTTCCGGATCTTCAAATTTATTCTCTCAGCAGAAAATGCTCATCACGTGGAACAATTTTTGCTATGGGACCATTTTTGTATCTCCTATAGTTTAGCTGGTCTGTTGCGGTTCTGCATCAGGTGTTCCGGATCTTCAAATTTATTCTCTTAGCAAAAAATGCTCATCACGTGGAACAATTTTTGCTATGGGACCATTTTTGTATCGCCTATAGTTTAGCTGGTCTGTTGCGGTTCTGCATCAGGTGTTCCGGATCTTCAAATTTATTCTCTCAGCAGAAAATGCTCATCACGTGGAACAATTTTTGCTATGGGACCATTTTTGTATCGCCTATAGTTTAGCTGGTCTGTTGCGGTTCTGCATCAGGTGTTCCAGTTTCCAAGATAAATTATAGCCTATGTGTTGACCAGACTTAATATCTATACAACAAAAAAAAACATTCAAATAAGTCCAGTAGTTCCGAAGATTAGCGTGTGCAAACAAACAGACAAACAGACAAACAGACAAACAGACAAACAGACAAACAGACAGATTTTTTTTTTTGGATTCGTGCTCTATTACTGTTTCTAAACCCCCCTCAATTATTATTTTTTAAATATATTCAATGTACAGACACAGTTTTTTTACAGTCTTATTATATGTATAGATATTTATTATTTATTATGTCAGCTCGATCGATGCAGAACTTTTCGAGTTTTTGAAGCGTAGGTACACAAACCAACATAACATTTTTATAAGATATCAGATAGATATAAAATTCAATTGTTTTTTAAACTTTTTGCAGTTTCTTTTGCCAGTTTAAGCAGCCGTTAAAACAATACGTTATTTATCGATAACAAATCTCGTATCTCAATGTCCAATTAAAATGTCGTGTTTATTTGGGAAAATTTAATTCGTGAACGAGTTAACATTCCACGTTCATTGTCGAACATGTTGCGTGCGTCATTCACTTTTGTAGTTAATACGCATTATATTATATTACAAACTAGCAGACGTCACTCGGCTTCACCCGCGTAGTTCTCGTTCCCATGGGAATGCAGGGGTAAATAGTAGCCTATATCACCCGGGGATAGTTTTTTTTTTTTTTTTTTTTTAGGGCTGACAGTTGTGGGAAATCCTCATGGACGCCGACGACACTGACCCACTGGGAGTCAGTCTGGGCAGTGCCGGACTCTTACCGGCTAAAACCCACTCCTGCCCTTGCTTAGGTGCCCTCTAACATGATCAGAGACAAAGAGATTTCAAATACTATAGAGCGGGCATGTCAAGGAAATGTCATAGAAAAACTTTGATCCCATGTCTCAGTAACGCCATGTAGAATAATATATGAATATTGGAGCGGCAGCGGAGCGTACCTACTACAAAAAACTCATAGACTTGTATCCAGCAGGACACAATTTTTCGGACGAAAATTTTTTTCGTGATGTCCGGTCTATAGGTATTGAATGTCTTTGATCAGAGACCTTTTTTGGCTAGTTAGAGATTTATAGTTCGGATTTGGTGTGTTTTGGTATTCGGCAAGGTTGTAGGTATTGATTCGAGATTATTGAGACTTCTTAATGTGGAGTATCTAATGTTCTTCTGGATTGATTTATTTAACTTGTGATTTTATTCTAACTATTTATTACTATTAATTACTTTGGACTTTTATAATTGTATGGTGTTTTATTCAGGTTATAGGTAATCGTTATTATTTTTGGGTTATTGCACATTCGTCACAAAGTAAACTCGTCACATTTTGTTAACTCCATACATTGAAAGGAAATTCGTCACATGCATAAAAAGTATGTGTAAACTCGTCACAAGTCTGCATAGGTACATATTTTTTGCATAAAGTACTGATAGAAATCGCGATAGGCGCTGGAAATGAAAATTATTTCTAAAATCTTTATTTTCTCTTCTGCGCTCCTGCACATGCATCATCATCGTCTACAGCCTGACTTCACCCACTGCTACTTCGCCATAGGCCTGCTATAGTCCTCTCATCCAGTCTCATCCATGGTAGGTACTTCTGCAATGGCAACAATGTCGTCCGTCCATCTCGCCGCAGGACGCCCTGCACTTCTCCTGCCGTTTCTTGGGGAAATTTCTCGAAGCGCAACCTTTTTTAAGCGCAACCATCGAAGCGCAACTATCTTATTTTTTACCAGGTAATCAAATATTGACTGGAACTAAGTGTTAAGCAACTTTTGGTCAATTATGTTAATATTCAATTCAACAGTCATAATTCAATTTAAAAAACCTGTATGTCTTATACAGGTTTTTTAAATTGAATTATGACTGTTGTTTTGAATAGTACCAGAGTATCAGAAATGAACAGAAAGTCGACGCCTATAATCAATCTGGTTACAAATTACAACTTCATAATGCGATTTCCAATATACATAGAGACGGGTCTTCAGGCAGTGTGGAATTCTGGCTGATATCATGTCGTTCAATTTGCCGAACGCAAAAGAGAAGATAGAGATAGTGCTCATAAACAGAAAACTTTAAAAACAAAATTAAGTTGCAAGGATTCATGGTTTATAACTATGAGGTATAATACGTATTATAACCAGACAATATAAGCGTATATTTTTTTGCTGTAAGTAGAACTGTGATTTTTATGTGACTTTATGTGATTATGAAAAATAAAGAAATAACGTTTTATTCTTTATTGTTTGATTTTACTGCTGACTGTACGGTAATAAACAATATGGCGGATATTTTTGCATAAAAATAAAGTTGTGGCGAGTTTACACATACTTTTTTTCGTGGCGAGTTTACTTTGTGACGAATGTACAATAACCCTTATTTTTGTTTAGCAATTAGGTTTTCGTATGACATTTGTAATTTATAAATTATTATTGATCGGAATATCATATTACTCAACTTTCACTATATTTTGTTACTTGCGTACTATACATATATTTAACTTAATTATATTATACTATAATATCACCCGGGGATAATGTAGCTACCCAACAGTGAAATAATTTCTCAAACCGGTCCAGTAGTTATTGAAGTTGTCAAGTACTTCTCCTGGCGTTAAGGAAAAATGATGAGAGTAATTTTTTACAATGCGCGCGCACTCCGTTACGAAAAACTGACACCCTGAAGTTAGCTACAGTCAACATTACGCCAATGAAGTATAACTTCTAACGCGTACACACACTTTTTAAGTTTATTCGTTAAAAACTTTTTTTTTTTACATTAGTATAGATACTATAAGTAGTGTAGTGAGTGTAGTGTAGGGTAGTGAGTGTATTGTGTGTGTGTGTGTGTGTAGTAGTAGTGTAGTTCATGTTAAATTTTTTAATGCTTCTAATTCATTTTAGCAACACCGTATGTGAAACGGACTCAACACAAAACGAAACTATAAAAAATACCTATACCTACATCTACTTACGTCAGTAAAATATTAAACTAAAAAACAATGTGTTAGCGATTGTACTTCATCACACATAATTTGTGCGCACAATGTTCTTGTAAATTGGCAACATTTTGCTATTAACATGCCGTTCATTTTCTTTCATTTAGTTTTTATACGTAGCCATGGATAGTTTTAGAAATTATAATATACAGAGAATGCTGCAGCTGATTATTATACGTAAGTTTTAAATTCTTTATTACAAACATAGCATAACATCACGCCTATTACCTTCGAAGGATTAGGCTAAGGTTTACATGTAGTACCTACACCTACATTTCGGCAGTTTATGTTTAAGTCCCTAGTAAGGCCTATGGCCATCAATCGGGTACAAATGCTGACTCCGGGTTGCTACTGAGAAATAGTAAAATCAAAATCAAAAGTCATATATTCAAATTAGGCTGAGGATCAGCACTTTTTGAACGTCAAAATTACATAAGACAGTCCCCCAAAAAGCCCACCCTTCGCCACTTCCTAGTGTTTTTGCTCGGAAGAAGAAGTGGCGGAACAAACTCCCCAGCAATGCATCTGTCTGATAAGTTAGAAGAACTTGAATTTACACAGTACAATCAGTTATAATTACAAAATAATGAAAATAAGTTATTCACTACATGTTATGTAGATGAAAAAGATGTGTTGATCCTCAGCCTGTAGATGAGTAGATGGAAAAACCCAATAACACTTTACCCGGATACCTATAGACCGGACATCACGAACAAAATTTTCGTCCGAACAAAGTCTATGAGTTTTTTGTAGTACGCTCCGCTGCCGCTCCAATATTCATATATTATTCTAGATGGCGTTACTGAGACATGGGATCAAAGTTTTTCTATGACATTTTTATGACATGCCCGCTCTATAGTATTTTAAATCTCTTTGCTACGAGGGCACAAAAGTACTTATCAGATGAAAATTTTGTTTTGTCTATAAGTAGTAGGTTTAGAACTCAGTAGGCTTACCATCAACTTTTAGTTAGCCATTAAATTCCGATGCAAACCAGTTTAGGTTCCTAAACTGATTCGCTAATAAATAAAATAAATAAATAAATATAAATATTCCACAACTCTTACACAACGCCATCTAGTCCCAAGCTAAGCAGAGCTTGTGTTATGGGTACTAAACAACTGATAAACATACTTATATATTTCTAAATACATACATATTATAGATAAATAACACCCAGACACAGAACAAATGATCGTGCTCATCACACAAACTTTTGTCCTGGGTGGGAATCGAACCCACGACCTCCGGCATAGCAGTCAGGGTCACTAACTACTAGACCAACAGGCCAGTGCTAATATTTCATACCATGAAGTGCCTATAACTGAGTGGCGTTTGATTCGCTCATGGAGGAATGAAAGAACGAAATTTGTCGGTTGTCCGCGGTGTGAGAAAGAGATGACGCTAGACAATTGTTGCCTTAGATTTAGATAATATACCTCTATAGTCTAAGATTGTTCCATAAGTTTGTCTCTTTTACTCCAACCCATGCGTTGCATTCCGAAACCTAGTAGTTATGATTTTAGCGGTTTTATTTGTGTATAAAATTTCAACAAATATATTTTAAAATTACGCTTATGAGTCAAATTATATACCATTAAGCCCAATTTTACTGCTCATTAATGTAATAGTAATTTAAATAATTCTTTAAAATAAAAATTAAAGGTTTGCTTAGTGTCGTCGTAAAAGTAAAATGATTATGACGAGTTCGCAACACACGCGTTTTGAAATATATACATACAAACTTTTTTGATAGAACCCAAGGAGTTCTAATTAGGTAGGTAGTACTCAAAAGAGTTTTTAGTTTTTAACGTTTAACTTGGAAAAAGTAATTAGTAATACGAATAATGGCGTACATTTTACATTGTTACGTAAGAAACACATATTTAACTGAAATACCTTGAATTTGGTACGTATATTTCCACATTTTTTCAAAGTTTATAACAAAACGATTCAGTTTACGCCACGAAACTAGAAACTTTTTTTGGATCGCTATTTTTGACACTATGCGAACCAATTTAGGTTCAAATGTCACCTCATGGTACGAAAAATGAACGAACTAAAACAGCTTGCGATTCAAGTGCCGACTTGATTTGGCGTCAACCTAAACCGGATCGTTTTAATGACGTCTTAGTATGAAATTGCAAAGCAGTTCATTTTAGGTCGTCAATTGAATCGTAATAATAGTTCATAGTAAGCCTCCTGTACTTACCTACGATTTCAGATTTCTTCAAACAATTTCCATAATTTTCAGACATTCTACTAAGCACAGCTACTTGTGCCATGGAATACGTCTACGAAAGAGACTTGGCAGGCCAACCAGCATTCAACAGTTACGGCAGACAGTCAGAACAACAGAATTACGATAATTTACGATCCAATCTCCAAACTCTGTTCAAAGAAAGAGCTTCAGATCCCATTGACAACAACGAAAGCGTAGAAAATTTCAACGAGTTTAAAAATAACGATTATAAAATCAATAATCGTCATGTCGATGAAGCGTTGAAAGAGGCCTTGGTGAAAATAAAAGAAAAACTGTTAAAATTCTACCATGATGGACTCGTATCCGTCGAAATGCCAGTTACCAAAGACAATAGCAGACACAAAAGAGATGTGACCAACGATACTCTTACAAACGTAACGTCAACTGAAATAAACGTTATAGGAACCGTTATTACAACGGAGAAACCAGAAACGGTTACTGAAAAACTAGAAGCGTTAAGAGTTAAAAACGTTACTGACAATAACGAAGTTTTATTAAGTGCAAAAAATGATACTGAAACAGTTTTTAGCGGGCGACGAATGATGCCTATGATTACTTTTCCGCCAGAAACTCAAACTTCAAGAGTCAAAGATAAGCTCCTTTCTTACTTAGAAGACACGTTTAATGAGGTTGAAAAGAAAATAAAACCGTTAACTAACATCAAAATTGCGTTGTCAAATGATGATCATTACAAAATTGGTTATATTATAGCCACTATTGACACTTTAGAAATAAATTTACAGAAGTTAAGGAACGATATGAATCTTCATCAACATGTGTGGGACGATGAGAAAATTTTGAATTTATTTGATCGAATAAAAGCAACTAACATTGTTACAACAACTTTAATAGAAACGTTATTAACATATTTACCTAGAAACTAAATACGGTTTTTAGTTATTATAAAAAATAAAGGTTATTTTAAATTATCTGTGTTGATTTCTTCCATAAATTAGTTGATTGCGTAACCCAAGAATTGTTTTTTTTTTAATTCATACCAATCAATCAATGATATTATAATAAGTAAAAAGGCGTAGATAGGTTATAAGCGCTCAGCAAGCGACACGTTTAAATGTGGCTAACTAGCCACAATTGAGCTCAGTGTCGCTTCGCGCCGTCAACGGACGTGTGCGTGCGTTAGTGTTCCGTTTTTTAATATCTTTATACTTATAATATCATTGGGAAATAAGATAAAAACGCAATACGAACAATGATATCATCATCATAGCAGGCTTACGCCCGATATTAATATTCTATCTCAATCCGAATCCCGATCCTTTGTTTTTGACGGCTGCTTCTGATTGGACATCTTTAAGACTCGGATAGGCGAATTCGGTCGTTGATTGGTTACGTACAAAGATCGAGATCAAGATAGCAACCGAGATAGATTATTAATATCCAGCGTTAGTAGGCCTACCGGGGATGCATTTTTAAACGAAGCGATATTGCGCGTCTGCGAATTCTGCGATGGAGGTAGATAATTATGTACATTTTTGCGTTATTCAAAGTCGGTGTTTTATCACAATGTTTACAAGTTTTATCAAACTTAAAATAAAATCTTATTACTAGGTACTTACGTAACTAAACTTCGACGACGACCCACTGACCACTTGTAACTTGCATAAACTAGGTAGGTACATATATATTTCTTCGACACGTTATCGTTTTCACAGCACAAACATTTAGAGACAAGATAATTATTTAAGATTCAAAGTAAACAGGTTAGTATTAGTAAATTTTACAATTATTAACGAGAAGTGATTAACACCCAAGGAACTTATAACTTCAACTTCAACTCTTCTTTATGGCATTTGTGGAAGAGAGACACCACAATTTTGCCAATAACACGTAGGTACTATGATAGACCACCAAACGCTGGAGAAAGGAACTTATAGAATACCACAACGCGGGTAGTAGTTGACTAATTTATCAACTGTCACATTTGACATAGGTGCGTTCGGTTCATTGACCAAAATGTCAAAAAAACCTTTTATACAAAAATACAAAGGACTTAATAAAATGTCTTTGAGGTTTTGCTCGATTCATTTAATGGCACCGATTGAGTTTTTTGTTAAAAATGGTTTTTATTTATCAATTGTACATACGTTTACATGGATGTTTTTTACCCCTTAATTTGATTTTAAAACTAAATCGATTACTATGAAATTAAAATGGGACTACACGGGAAGATACCCTATCAAAAAAAATGGGCCCAAATGACGGACTTTTGAGGTAACACACAAAATAACTGAATTGAGAAGCTTCTCCTTTATTGTAAATCGGATACCTACTCAAACTTTTAAGGGCCGGCGAACATTTGGCGAGGCGCAGCGCAGCGCGGTTTTTAACCTTGTCAACTTGTAACAATTATCAACCTTGTCTTGGTTGAAATAGAGTTGAAAATAAATAAACTGCCATTAATTCAAGAGCATCAATGCTGATAGAAGTATGCCGTTCATTTTCGACTTTATTTTGAGAGAGGCAACGGTGATATTGAATTGGTATGGAAAACCGCGTGTCACTGCGCTTCGTCAAGTCTACGCCGCCGGCCCTAAATGAAACAAAAATATGCCCAACATAAATCCCTGTATTTATTTATAACAATAACGCTAAAAACTAATATAATAGCAATATAGGATACACAAGATTTATACACCCCTATTTTTAATTAGTCCAAAATAAAGTTGGGCTGTATCCGTACCTGTTACTGATCATATTTGCGTAATCAAAAGTAAAAAAGACGAAGTTCAATTTTTATATATGCCACTATTTACTTAAATAACGAAAACAGCTGTTGGAGGCGGGGCATGTTTGAGCGAGATCACGCGAACGTGAGCGAGAGATGACGATTAATGAATACTACCACAGTATGAATATTAATACAGTAGGACGACGCCTTTGATATCTGGAAAAATGCCGACAACTTCTACACGCGTTAGACTTGAATAATACCTCCCGGACTACGAAGATCGTTTTGTTCGCAGTGCGGGAGCGGCTTTCCCGCGTCTCGCCCCTCACACCCCGCACGATTGCCCTGTCTAGACGGCTTCGTCGGACGACTGTATGTTTTTAGACTGTGATACTACTATGTCATGAACAGCCTGTACAATATTTCCATAAATTGGGTGTCTTTTTGGGATATAAACAAACGCTATTAACTTTGGTGTTTATGAATATTATTAATTGATACTTTACAAATGTAATGAGAAGACCGTCTAGAATAAGCCTTTTAAGTATTTGTACTAATTAAAAATTAGTAGTGTATGTGTATAAGTAGTACCTACCTATTATTTTAATAATATAAATATCTTAAGCTTTTTGATTTTTTTGACATTTTGCTATTTCGACGGCGTTTTTGAGCCATGTATTGCGTTAAAGCTCGCATTTGTACCTACATACTTTGGCTCTGAATCTAGATGTGTGTTAAGGCGAAAGCGTCAACCCCAGCTCGCGTCAATTCAAATGTTCTTGTTTTTTTCAATTTGCTGCTCAGTGTCACGTTGTATGTTGAACAAAATATGAATTGCGACCGAAACACGTATGTGCTTACAGAATTATAATCATTCAAATCATTAAGACAACCCTCTAAGTTCATAATACTCCATTTACAATAGCATTAAGGGCATGGCACATTATAACGGCACCGCAACTGCACAGCAGCCGCACAACATCGCCTCGAATTTAGGCTACGGCTAGCTGCCAGTGCGCTAACTACGCATCGTCGGTAAGTGCTAGCTTGCAGTCCGCACGCCGCCCGCGAGGAGCAAGCTCGCTGTCACCGCGAACACAATTGATATATATGGCATTTATAATTGAACACGCCTATGACGTTTTCATAATGTTTCGGTTTACGACGGCGGAATGACGTTGTCTTGCTGGCGACTCGGAGTCGGCGTGCTGTAAGCGTGTGGTCCTGGCGCTGTGGCGCACATGGTCCGCTCGCTATCGGCACGCGGCTGCGAGTCGAGTTGTATGGTAGTGGCAAGCGCGCTGACTGCTCGCCGTTGGCTTGTTTACTTTGATATTGTGAAATATATTATACTACCCACGATTTAAGGCTCTAAATTGAATGACAAGTCAATTGCTGGTTTGGAGCGGTGCCGGTGCCGTGCTGGTGTAATGACCTTTAGACAAAAGTTTAAAAACGTTACTTTTAATGCAGACTTTGTAACGAAAGTACAGACGCCAGCACATCAAGTTACCCCAATGTGCCAAATTTTCCCAATTGATTATGAACCTTATTCTGTTTAACATAAAGTTGAAAAACGATAAAAGAAATTTGACACATTGGAGTAACTTGATGTGCTGGCGTCTGTACAATTAAACATGTTACAATTACGATTATAATCTATTTTCACAGCAGCTGTCAGACTTAGGTACTTGTTTGTAACTATTGCAACAATTTATTTTAAGAAATGATGTGGATTAATTTCGTTTAGTTATATTATTTGATTAAAATTGTAAATTACAGTGTCAAAGATAAAAACCTCAAAGAAGCAGGGATGAACAATACATGAACACGTTCTTCGTTTCACTGTTATTAAAAATTTGAAATAAAACAACATTGAATAAAAATTGTTTTCACTTAACTTTGCAATAAAATGTTCAGCATCACTGCTACTACAAGCCTCTTTTTTTTAATGGTATTATAAAATTATATGGAGTACACATGATTAAGATGTTCAGAATCATTTTACAAAGATCCTTTTGATAAATTACCTTAAATAAGGCATGATATTTTGAATTAATTAAAGCTACATGGAAAGTTTTATTTGGTAGTACTTAAATAAAACAATACTTGTAAGGTCAATTATTAAGAAAATAGATATAATTAACTAAACACCCACAATAAATTAGATTTAACTACAGATTGGAAGACGAGTTTCATTATAGCCTCGAAGCCACGTAGTCAGGCTGGAACAAAACAAATATATTTGATAAGGTTTTTCTTTAATATTTAAGGTGCTTTCTAAATATCTGCCATCCTCTTAAGGGGTCATTTTACTCATCATTATAAACCTCTTTTACAATGGGACAAACTCCAAAATCGCGAAAATAAAATCAGCTGTTCCCTACATTTCGACGAGTCACGTGACCAAAAATGTAAAAGATGTTTATTGTTTGGGCGTCTACTTGGAATTTATAATAAATTGGAAATCAAATAAAAATCAGGATTCTCCGTTTAGCAGTTTACTCCAAGGACTCAGAATTTGAATTGTACAATATTGATTGAGCGACCCGACATAATATACGAGTAAGTACTTCATTCGCGACCGAGTTGCGCGCTCCCCGGTCATCCCTTCGTTCCTCGCCGTTCACACCGCGAGGTATTGAACAGATACCGTGACTTTCACGATAGATGGCGCTGTGAGTAGCGAACATTTATAATGATGAGTACAATGACCCCTTAAGAGGATGGCAGATATTTAGAAAGCACCTTATATAATAATAATAATAATTAATTCAAATAAAATAAAATTGTAGATATACAGATGAACAACAGGTAACATAGAATTGTATTCTACAATTACAATTCTACAAGGAATTTTACAATTCCTTCAATAATCAATCGAAGTTAACTTCGTTCAATCCGGGTGTCCGTTGACACCTCTCTAGTTTTTATAGATAAATTACACCCAGACACAGAACAAATGATCATGCTCATCACACAAACATTTGTCCTGGGTGGGAATCGAACCCACGAGATCCGGCATAGCAGTCAGGGTCACAAACTACTAGACCAACAGGTCAGTCATTTCTCTACGGTGATCATGCTCCGCATGCTATTTAGTCACTAACCAAACAATAAGAAGATGGTTTTATATCTCGTTTGAAAATTAGTAGTCGAGCCTCCCTGAAATAGGTTTGAGCTACACGATGTCTGAAGCATGCATGCCGTCTGTCGGGACAGGTCGGCTCAATCATCATCTGCCTAGCCTTTTCCCAACTATGTTGGGGTCGGCTTCCAGTTTAACCGGATGCAGCTGAATACCAGTGTTTTACATGGAGCGACTGCCTGTCTGACCTCCACAACCCAGTAACTGGGTAACATGATACCCCTTGGTTAAACTGGTTGTCAGACTTTCGGGCTTCTGACTACAAGTAACGACTGTCAAAGATCTACAAATGACAGCCGGGACCAACGGCTTAACGTGCTTTCCGAGGCACGGAGGAGTCTTGGTATGTAATAAATGGTCACCCATCCACGGACCGACCTCGTCAAGCGTAGCTTAACCTTCGATCGACCCATGCGGCTGTTATAATTTAGCCACAAGCTCCTCGTTTAGTTGCCCGCAATTCACATAAATGGTAAATATAAAAAAAAAGTCTGATAGTCTGTTTGTTTGGCCTTATCTCCGAAAGGGCTGGATCTATTTCTATGGGACTTTCAAATTTCGAACTTTATTTGCATACCGCAATAATTATGTACCTACTTAGGTGTTAAGTTTGTCTTTTTTTAGTGTGGAAGCAAAAATAAAAACATTGTTGGACACAGACAGATATGGCGGATTCGGTTGTTATCGGTGCACAAGAATAAAAAAATCACATAATTTTAGGTGGGCAATGTCGCGGGCAAAGCTAGTACTCAATTTATGTAATATGAAAATTATCACACCACTCTTTTGGGTTTGAGGTCAATCAGAGAATAATTTGTTTATAATGTCAGAGCCGCCTGTGCTTTCAGAAAAATAAATGTTTACAAAGTGTATTTATTGGCCAACTAAACCATAATGTGAACAAACTTAACATTTTATCATTTGTTTGATATGTCAAAAAAAGTTTAATTGAACCACACCTTTAAACATTTTAGTGTTGTCAAGTATTTTTTGAAAAATAAATAACACAAGTTAAGGGAAAATACTAAATAAAAAATAAGTAATTAAACTATTCAAAGTCAAAGTCAAACCATTTATTTCAATTAGGCCCCTTTAGGGCACTTTAGAAAGTCGAAAAAAATTAACTTTAAAAATGATTCTAGTTGCCCCTTCCAAAAAGTAGATTTGTATGGAGAAGAATGGGCAAGAAACTCCATACTTACTCTTTTAAAATAGATTTTACAAAACTTTGTATACATTAATAAGATTATATGTGAGGATGATGCACCCAGAATAAAAAGTACTATACTAAGATAGGTTTAAGCAAAAAAATAAAAAAATAAGCAAAAAATATTAGAAGGCAATTAATTTATTTTAAGAAGCTCAACTCAGAACTTGAGGAGCTCCACATTCCTCAATATATCTGTGTGGTTCTTTCCGCAAAAGACCATTTCAGACACTAATCTGCATAGTCCTTACATAATCTGACAAAGATGATAATATCTGGGCTTTAAAAGAGACTGCGACTTCTGAGTTTCTTTCGGTGTTTCTTCTCGGAGTATTCAGACAGTAAAAAGTCAATCTCATCTAGCTAAAAATGATGTGTAAAAGTGTTCGTGAAAACCAATTTATAGAAATAAATATCATTTTATCTTTTTTTTTAAATAAATTCTCATTCAAGGCATACATACATAAACTCACGCCTTTCTCCTATGGGGGTAGGCAGAGTCTAAATCCTAAAATCTTTTTGCTTAGTTTACTTTCAAAAATAATATCTAGTCATGTAGGTACCTACGCTTGTAGAATTTTTTTATAAAAGTGCGAAATCTATATAAAAAAAAATTATGTTAGTTTGTGTACGCTTCAAAAACTCAAAAAGTTACTGCACCAATTTAGCTGAAATTTTAGCATGATGTATAATTCGCATACAGGATTGTTTTTATCTATTTTATTTTTTTTAACCATTCAATAACAATGTGCCACCACAGTCTAAAACATACAGTCGTCCGACGAAGCCGTCTAGACAGGGCACTCGTGCGGGGTGTGAGGGGCGAGACCCGGGAAAGCTGCTCCCGCACTGCGAACAAAACGATGTTCGTAGTGCGGGAGCAGCTTTCCCGGTATTATTCAGGGCTAACGCGTGTAGACGTTGTCGGTATTTTTCCAGAGATCAAAGGCGTCGTCCCACTGTATTTAATATTTATACAGTGGTGCCGCTAGGGTACAGCTAGTTATACATATATTACTTTTTTCGATTATCTGTACCCTACATTTTTTTTTTCTAGACAGATGACACTGACAACCAATATAAAAAAAAGAAAACTGGGAGATAATGATTTCGAACTGTACCACCCCACCCTTCATAGCACATCATTTATCATACTGCTGTTAATCACTTTTAAAGCTAATTAGTTGATGATTTTAGCGATAAAACAACTCACCAAGCTCCTTATCAGTGCGCGTTAATGATTTAGCGTCTTCAATATGATGTTTAGGTATAATTAAAAGGTGTAACTTGCTTGCAGGTTTAATATCAGGAAACACACATATATCGTCATCTTCGTATACTATTTCCGTGCTTTCGAACTTGTTAACTATATTACAGAATACACATGGCGATTTCTGGACGGCGGGGGTCGCCATTTTTGAATAAAATGCTAAAAAATTCTTCGCCGTTTTTGTTGTTTTCCTAATCCCTGAAACGAAGTGCCGTTCGGCTTTGGACTTTGGTTTCAGTTGTCAATGTCAAATATGTCAATTCTGTCAAATGTCAGTTGAGTTAAACGTCAAACTGTTTCCCTTTCTCTACGTTATCTGTGTGCCTCTTTTTTTCTGCGATTCTACTCAAGCAGTGAAGCAATCGTTGAGCGCACTAAATTTTTGAAGAGTTTTTGTCCGTTTTGATTAGAATTAAATCTCCAATGAAATAAATGTGCATTACAAAGAGAAACAACCTTAACTCATAATAAAAATAACAAGCAAATGATTTTAAAAAACAACATTAAATGGGGCCACTTTAGTTATTTAAACTACCTAACCAATCCAACAGTGTTGGTGCCGTCTAAACGAATGAACCTGAAAACTAGCTGTTTATATTAAGGCTATCTGACCTCCACAATGCCCAGTTACTGGGTAATACGTTGTACCTTTGGGTTTCGTGTTGAAACTAACTTTAAGGGCCAAAAATGCGCTAAGCCGACGCCGACGACGGTGAGAATACCTACGCGTGTGGGCTCCGTGGGAAAAAGATGGAGACAGTCGCGACGCAGAGACCTGATTAAAATAAATCTTTACAAAATTATCTAGCCATGCCGCTGGCATACTTACCTAATTTATTCGTCTGATCCCATAATGGCAAAGTGACATTGCGGCCCGCATTACCTACCAAGTGGCGGGCCCCGCGCTTGTGTCTGTGGAAAAAACACGGACAACGTGGCTCGGGCGAGAAGTCCACCTTCCCCCGACGCGCGACGGGCGCCCGCATAACGCAGGCTCAATGCAGTTTCTGCTCTAACTGAACAAATGTAATCACAACTTGAGTTGTTGTAAGACGGTTTATCAGAGTTTCGAGTCTAATTACCTGTAACGACTGTGAGGGATCCGAGCTCTTTTATACGTTTTTTTAATACCATTAAAAAAAGATTTATTTCAGATAGGTACCTACTTACCTTACAACCCATATTAAGAAGATAGGTATACCAGAAAATACATACATAGGTACCTATACTTACTCAATAAATAATAATAATAGCAAAATCAATAATATTACAGTAGTCGCTTACCTACCTACATGGGACACTGTATGTAACTTGTCTGTCACAAGTGTCTCACGTAAGGACAGTCCAATCCACAGTCTAAAAACCTACAGTCTTCCGACAAAGCCGTCTAGACAGGGCAATCGTGCGGGGTGTGAGGGGCGAAACGCGGGAAAGCCGCTCCCGAACTGCTAACAAAACGATGTTCGTAGTTCGGGAGGTATTATTCAGGGCTAACGCGTGTAGACGTTGTTGGCATTTTTCCAAAGATCAAAGACGTCGTCCTACTGTAGGTATTCATATTTATGCAGCTGTGGTCCAATCTATTAGCTCTCATACTCGGCACCAATGATAATTATAACAAGTAAAAAGCTGTAGATAGGTTCCTTATAAGCGCTCAGCAAGCGACACGTTAAAATGTGGCTAACAGCTAGCACACACTTGACCTCAGTGTCGTGTGGCGCCGTCAACGGACGCGTGCGTGCGTTACTGTGCCGTTTTTGAATATCGAATGTTGTTTAGGTAACCTAACGTAGAACGGTAATGGCGCTGCCTGGCCCGCACTAAACGCACAAAAAAAAGACCTAAATGACAATGAATCCTGATTGCACAATAAAAAGAAATGATTGAATAATATAATTGACTTACGTAGATCAATGACGAACCTAAAGCATTGTCATTGTAAATTCTGGAACGCTTCGTGTTGTTTAAATCACTTTGTTTTTCAATATTATTGACTTACATTGAACCGAGTGACGTCGTAAGAATTAATTGGCGTGAAAAATGTGCGGATCTTGTTGAAGTTGAAGTACAAATATTTTTTTTTGTACAACGCATGTGTGGGCCACACGTCAATGATAACGAAACCATTGTTGCTTTTATTGTTCTGAGAAGGGCATTTTACTGTAGTTTTCTTTTCTTTTAATTATATTTAAATTAATTCAATTCAATTTATTTGCATCAGATAAATTACAAAACAAAATAAGTAGGTAGGTATTATAAATTATCCATATTTGTGTTAATTAATTAATTAAGTACTAAATAACATTTATAACACTTACAACATATTACACTAAGATTAAATAATATACAATAATTACAAATACAATTTAATCTAATTTAATTTAATAATAATTTAGTTACAACTCAATTTAATTTATCCTAAACCTTACTACTAAAGAAAAAACATGCAAATAGTAATATACTTTAAAACCACTAATTTAAACATATTTCCTTAGCATCGCGCCCGCAACTATGCCGGGACCAGTGCATCAGAAAAAGGCAGTCTGGGCTCTCCACAATAACCTTCAGGATGCTGTTGGAGCTGCCACGTATCCTACGCATAATAATAATAATACATTTAATTCAGACAACAATCCATATCACTCAGTAAAAGTATGCACAGTAAAATGTTAGTAGCCCTACTTAAAAACTATGTTAATAAATGGTTTTTTTTGAGCCAACCACGTGTACCTAGTTGACTCAAAAAGTGCCACAATCAAGCTTACCAACAATGACACGCAGGAACTGTTAGAGCTGGCACGCACTCTGAACAGCAAGGACGCTGCACGCTTGCATTTGATCGCAGGGAAGCCATCCGTATGCGCGTCAGCAAACATACCTGATGCGCTACAGAAGCGTGGCAGCCCCAACAGCATCCTGAATGCATTCTTGTACTGGACACGAAGAGCACTGACTGACTTTAGAGTATACCTTGACCAAAGGCTACACGTGTAAAAATTTGAGCAAAGGCTTTAAATAGTGTCAGTTTGACTGCACCTGAACAGCGTGAAAACCTTCGAGCCAACATGTTACACCTCACCGCCTCACCGGTACATAAGTGATGCCGTTATTTTGCGCATGACAGCCTCGAAACCATCTATCCGCGCCTCGGCAAACATGCCCGCCCACTACAGAACCGCGGAAGCCCCACCAGCACCCGAAAAGCATTGTTGTACTGAACACGGAGGGCGCTGTAGGCCCTCTGCGTATATCTGACCCACAGGCTGCAGGTGTTAAATGTCTGGCAATATGCCTTAAACAGTGTGTAAGTACTAATGATAGAATTAGATCTCTATCGGCATCTTTTTACTGCCAGTGTCTACGTATCTGGCGACCAGTTGCACATCAAACTTTGATGAAAACTGAGATTTATTTACAAAAAAAAAATGGTAGGTATGCCTAGACTGGCTTGCTGGTCTAGCAGTCAGTAACCCTGTCTCCTATGCCGGTCGTGGTTTCGATTCCCACCCAGGACAAATGTTTGTGTGATGAGCACGATCATTTCTTCTGTGTCTGGGTGTAATTTCTCTATAAGTAATGTGTATGTAGCCCAGCGGATTAGCAGGATGAAGTGGTAGTGGGCAGGGCACATAGCACGGAGGACTGATGACTGATGGGGTCGAAAGGTTCTCGAGTGGAGGCCACGTATCGGCAAGCGCAGCGTAGGACGTCCACCCACAAGGTGGATGTCCGGAGGGGTGGGGAGGGGTAGGGGTGTGGAGGGGAGGAGGGGGAGGGGGGCAGATTGTGACAGAGGGGAGTGGAGAGGGAGGACAGAGTGAGGGGGTGGAGAAGGAGGGGGAGGGGAAGGGGAATGGGAAGGATGAGGTGAGAGGGGAGCGGAGAGGGGGAGGGGAAGAGGCAGGGAACAGGAGGGGAAGGGAGGGGAAAGTGAGGGAGGAGTGAGGGAAGGGGAGGGAGCGGTGAGGGGAGGGGAGGGAGCGGTGAGGGGAGGGGTGTGGGAGGTGTGGGGGAGGGGAGGAATGGGGAGGGGAGGAATGGGGAGGGGGAAAGGAGAGGAGTTGATAAAAAATGATATGCAATAGCTTTACCGTGGCCAGTCTCCGAGTGCCACACGTCATTTTTTTATTTATTTATTTATAGTTACTTAATACGGTACAACACCAACTACACTAAGTAATATAGAGTCAATTACAATTATACGATAAAAAGTTAGTATAAGTAAAAAGAAATAAAAAAATAAAAATAAAACTAACATGGAACAGTAGACTCCCTGGCATACTTACTCTCACAGAACACCAGGCATACACGCATTAGTTTAATCCATTCATCCGCAAACACATCACAATCAGGGTTGGCAGCAAGAAGGGCATTCAGAACTTTTAGAATACGAAAAATTGGAGATTCCGCTCTGGCTACGGTTTTGGCTGGCAGTTGCGCAAAAAGGTTGTGCCGAAGGCTCTGACGGTGGCCTATGTATTTATTGGGCACAAATAGTCGACAGAAACGACCACGGAGTTCATTATAGCCTTTGAAGACATCTAAATTGTATTCTGATGAGAAGACCGTAGCAGACAAGTTGTTCCAGAACTATGAGGTATGTAGGAGTGCGCGGTATAAACGCCAAGACTCACGATTTTTGACAAATGCTTGACCTGAATGATGGGCAAAATCTTCTAGTAGTAGCGTCTCACGCTCCTCCGCCCCGCTCCTGTTGTGCAGCACTGTCGTAATTTAATTAATTGAAAGTTAATGAGTATAAAAAAAAAGTTTATTTGGGAAAGTAATCCGTATTCAAGAGTACAATCACCTGATAAAAAGTATCGGTCACTAATTACCAGTCACTCTATATTATAATAGTAATAATTAATTAAGAAAGACGCTTATTTGACACTTCACGCGATTAAAAAATAAGCATAAGGATAATTTGGGTACACTTCTAGAGTAAAGCGATGCGTATGAGATTTTTGACGCCATATTTTAAAGATAGTTACTTATTCGATTCGATTCCCACCCAGGACAAATGTTTGTGTGATGAGCACGATCATTTGTTCTGTGTCTGGGTGTAATTTATCTATAATATGTATGTATTTAGAAATATATAAGTATGTTTATCAGCTGTTTAGTACCCATAACACAAGCTCTGAAGCTTAATTTGGGACTAAATGGCGTTGTGTGAAAAAGTTGTGGGAATATTTTTATTTATTAATTTTTATTTTGATTTCTAGTTTAAATGATTAATTTTAAGTTACTTACTTCGCACCTACTTAAACTCGTATTGTTGATAGATTACAATAAAATATGTGTTTGTTCAATGTGGTTACAATTGACTTAAAAAGGCTTTTGTTGTTAATAATTGATTAAGTAGGTATTTGGTTAATTCATATTTGGGTTGTAACTGCGTCAGGCTATTCGAGGTCATAGGTATGTGATTCGAATGATCAATCCTTAATAATATTATAGACGCGAAAGTGTGTATTTACTACCTAGATGTTTGTTACTCTTTCACGCAAAAAACTACGGATGTCCGCGGTTTTGCCCGCGTGGATGTCGGTTATCGCGCCCACCTTCCAGACGGCTTATTTTTTGACACCTCCGACAAATATACTATATTTTAGCCAACGTTTTAGCCAATTTACAAAATCTTGGCAAATTATACACTTCTGGACACATCTATTGGCCCACCTTGTATTTTCAGTTTCGTTTGGTCCTAGCTAAAATTTTATATTAGGTCGAGCAAAAAGTTTTTATGCAGTTTTGAACCTGGTACATTCACAATTTCATTCAATAGTCTTTTTTTGAATTTCGAACACAGAATTTAAAGAAACAAAAGACAATTTGGAGCCTGTTTGTTGATATCAAACAGTCGAATACTAAGAAAACTTGGTTTTATTGGTTTACTTGGATTTAATCAAAGAGATTTAAAATACTATAGAGCGGGCATGTCAAGGAAATGTCATAGAAAAACTTTGATCCCATGTCTCAGTAACGCCATCTAGAATAATATATGAATATTGGAGCGGCAGATGTCCGGTCTATAGGTATTGAATGTCTTTGGATTTAATTCTTGAAAAAGTGATTGATATCTTTGGTTTTGCAACAAACATTACTTATTCTTAACATTAAGGTGAGGTTCTATCAATATTCTAGGATCTCTGGTACACAGGATTCTTCTCTGTGAGATGGAGTGGGCCGTAAACTACCACGCAGGCCCAGGTTTTTAGAGGTATGAGAAATTACTGCCTTGTTGGTCTAGGGGTCGCTCGGGAGGACACGGCGCGGCATACGCTGGCAGAGTGTGCCGCTAGGGAGGAGCCGCGCCGTACCCTCGTCTCTGGAGTAGGCAGTGACTTGTCGCTGCCGGCCGTGGTCGAGAGGATGGTCGGCAGCGTCGAGGCCTGGGAAGCGGTGGTGTCCTTCTGCGAAACGGTTGTCTCGCAGAAGGAGGCTGCGGAAAGGGAGAGGGGGATTACCTCCACTCACCCGGCCCGAGACGCACCGGGCGCAGGCGGAGGGTGGACCACGCCCACTTCCAGCTCCCCTGAATGGGTCCAGGGGCGACGGACGCGGGGATGTCCGCCACCCCCCACGTACATGGACCCGAGGTGGCGGCGCGTCGTGTTCACGCGCGCCCCTCTTAGACGTCACGAGGGGAGTCTTACAACTCACTCCCCTCGCTGACTTGGCGAGGCCCGCGGGGCCGGCACCAGTCGGGGGTCGCAGAAGTATCTTCTGTTCCCGTGACCCCCGGCGCAGGTGTGAGAAGGAACTCGGGGTGGTTTTTAGTCAGTAAGAGTCTGACAGACCCCTCCGCCCTCCCCGGGGCGGGGGACATTCATGAGGATTTTCCACCCCTCAAAAAAAAAGGGGTCGCAAGCCCGACTGCTGAGTATGAGGTTCCGGATTCGATCCCCGGGTCGGGCAAAGTGTTATTGAGTTTTTCCATCTAGAATTTCTCAGTAGCAGCCCTGAGTATGGATTTGTACCCGATTGATGGCAATAAGCTCACCCAATATCACATGGAACTTAAACATAATGGGCTAAATGTGTGTTTACATAACTACAAAAAAAATTGCTACCTTCAGACGCAATGTGACGTAGATATTACCAAAAAAATAAACAATTCTTTAACATTTCAACCGACGACGTTTTTCTTTCAAATTCAATTAACAAAAGAGGCCATATATTACCACTTAGAAATCTTGGCAATAAATCAACAAAACACATTGTATAGTGTATACTCAAAGTAATTAAAAATTGGTATAATTTGGAACATATTTCATGTCTATATTTGTTCAGTTTGTATTAAAACAAATAATTTTTGGCAGGCTTTTGTCTACTTACTTATAAAACTGATTGCTCGTTCAAATCATTAAACCATTTTCATTATGAAGTGGGCAGCAGTATTACTGTTTGTGGTAAGTGGCAAATATTACATTCTATATTTCATTTCAAATAGCATTAAAAAAAACAGGCTCGTAGAAGCGCGAAAGCAAGTGAAAACAGTTTTTATTCAAATTATTTTATTTCAAATTTAGAAGAATAAAAGTGAAACGAAGAACGTGTACATGTTGTAGTAATATAATGTTAACTCTTTGGTCAATATTGAATGCTCTATTTAAAGAAGAAACAAGGTTGTCAGGATTGATTGTGTCATTGCATAATTATGTTGAATTTTGTTAAATAAAACCTATATTACGGGTGAATTCATTTACTACAATTTATTTAACAAAATGGAAAAATATCTACGACCAGAACGTTTCGACGGAGACCCGTCCTAAAGCCAAGATCTGTCCCCTCAGTGGACACATTGGAAAAGCAAATTCGAAAATTTTCTGACAGCTTTTTTTATTTTTCATCCCTGCTTCTTTGAGGTTTTTATTGTTGACACTACCATCTACAACTACTTATGTTGAAATGATATACTTAACTAAATAAAATCCATTATAATTTCTTAATAGTTATTTGTGCAACAAGAGAGCAAAGTCATTTTTTGCTGCGAGTGCTGATTTTGAATCCTGAGCAAGCGAAGGATTCAACGATTGAATCACGATCGTAGAGAGTGAATCTAAAGTTTAATCCTGAGTGTGGCGAGGGATTGAGACTGAGAGAGCAACGTTTTTTGCATCTCGTGCCTTTGAGGCACGAGATGCAAAAAACGTTGCTCTCGTGTAACACACATAACTTTTCACTTCAGCAGCGAAAACACTTTTTGAAACTAGAAATATCTAAACGTTTACAGGTTAAATATCAGTTTTATTTGCAGTTAATACTTATTTTCGTTTAAATACAACAATAAGTTAATAATTCAATAAATTACATTAAAAGACATAGATCTTTTGCAAAATTTATTAAGTTAGTACGAAATTCCGAACGTGTTTGTCTTTGAGGTCGAATTCAAAATTGGAACTTCGGGCTGATCTTTGTCTCTCTCTATCTAATGGCGGGAAGATACAGAGTGTGAATGTTTCGAATTGTATGATTAACCGCTATAGAATTTAAAAATAGTTATTTGTGCAACACGAGGGCAAAGTCGTTTTTTGCGCCTCGTGCCTTTGAATGCCTCGCCACACTCAGGATTAAACTTTAGCTCTCTTGTTGCACAAATAACTATTTTCAAATTCTGTCTAGGTAATGCTATTGTAGCTCACGATTACTGACAAATGCTTGCACTGACTGATACCGGTCCCTTCATATCTCAAATCATATCTGTGTGTTCCTTTCCTCAAAATACCATTTCAGACACTTAATCTGCATGGTTCTTAGATTATATGATCTGTCCAAGATTGTCTGGACTTTTATAGAGACTGACCTCTGAGTTTCTTTCGGTGTTTCTTCTCAGAGTAGTCAGATAGTG
Organism: Euplexia lucipara; assembly: GCA_921972225.1. NCBI lineage: Eukaryota > Metazoa > Arthropoda > Insecta > Lepidoptera > Noctuidae > Euplexia > Euplexia lucipara. Next base: position 8,041,116 of record OV179172.1, on the reverse strand, counting down.
AAATACCGACCTCACCTTCTAGTTAAAAAATGACGTGTAAAAGTGTTCTTACAGAAATAAATCGTCGTTGATTCTGCAATTCCGCGTAACTACAATTTATTGTTAAATACTGCGAATATACACCTTATCACAGTCAGCGAAGGTGTATATTCGCAGTATTTAACAATTGTAGTTACGCGGAATTGCAGTATCAACGACGAAATGTCATTTATCATTTAACCCCCAACATACTTAGTTGGGAAAAGGTGATGATGATTTCTTGCGATTACTCTTTCATATTTTAAACATTTTGTTTTGGTTTTATAGGCGCTGCCGGCCATTTATGGTACGCCAGGTGAGTTTTTACGCTTTATTTACTAATTATCACATCGCTTGGAACTTTTTCTGGGTGAATTTCGCACTTAATCATGCCCTCCACTCCATTCCCTCTAAGTTTTAAAAATAAATTAAAGCCCATGACACAAATAATAAATAAATAATAAATAAAATGTAGATCTTCTGATATTCAGTGACATATTTTAAAAAACAGATTCATAAACAGAGCTATTTCGTAAAACAAAAACCCGTAAAATGCTTGGCGGGGCGAGCTGTCATCCTTAACTAAAGCTAGTGACAGTTCATCGAACCGTTGAGCTCCTTATGTTTCGAGTTGGGCTTCATTTTGAAAAAAAAATATGGGCATCTCTGGTTTGCGTCTAGAATTAATAATGGCCGGTTTCCTTACATTTTTTCCTTTATTGCAAGTGATTTTAATTATATACAATACGCATATGAATCTGAAAAGTTAGAGGTCGAAAGCTTGAGGTCTTATTTATTTATATATAGGTCTTGATTAGTCTTGAATTCAATGTTGAGATCGACTTGGCAGGCGGACTGTCAATCCAAAAGACTATCATCGTGTCTTAATGGCGAGCTCGAGATCAACTTGTAAGACGCTCCGTGGCGCTATAGATGCTCCTGATCTGTTCGATGTGCTGGCGTGCTTCTTTGTACCGGACAATTACTGCCGGGGAAGAAAGCACAGGCTGTTTGCCGTGCCTCCATGTCGTACTGTCGCTCGTGCTAAGTTGCCAATTATACCTCGCACCCTGGCCGCCCTTAATGATCTCTTGGACTCTAAATCCAACAAGTGATCTGTTTGAGGATATCGATCCTCAAACAGATCACTTGTCCGATATTTCATTGGTAAGTCAGGAGTACTGTGAGAAGAGTTCATGAATGTGTTTTCAATCTTGTTTTTTAAATGGGTTTGTTATTTTTCTTTAATTTGTATTATGTTATATGTAATTTTAGTTACCTACTGTAATTGGTTAAACCGTAGTAATTAAATTAATTAATTAATAATGATTCTATGTTATTCTTCGACAGCACTCAAGCAAGGCCACCCTCATAGCATTCCAGTTGGTCATGGCGTCAAACCTGGCCATGTTTTAGGATCTGGGTTTTCCAAGGAAAATGGTTTTATCTCAACCGAAACGGAATCTCGGGAACACTTGAGGGAATCGAACCAACAGGAGACTAATGGAAGGATTGCTTCGCATAGTAAGTTATTAATTAAATTATCTTCTTTCGACTAACCTGCTGGTCTATTGTAATTATTTAGCTTTTTGTAATTTAGGATTGATTGTAGTTTTTAATTGTTTGTTGTTGATTGACTTGTGAATGTGTAATTATGGACTTAGTCTGAAAATAAATAACAATTATTATTATTATTAATAGGTATCTGATTTGATATCTCCGTTGAACACACATGTTGACAGCTCATAGCAGTGTCTTCAACTCTATTTGTCACAATTACGGTGTTGCTAGTCTGAAAATATACGGTATTTGGCGGAAAATTACGGGAGATTAAAAATTTAAAATACGGTAAATTTACGGTAACTTTATTTCACAATGACACATTAAATTTCAGGCGTTTCAGCCTTTTGTACATAATTATAAACATTGATAAGTACTTTTAATCATTTTATCAGTAGGACGGAAATCTACACAGATTTTCCTGTTCGCTTAATGAGTTGCTGCGTTGCTGAGATTCCCAGCAATAGATTTTGTAGACAATTGGTTCCTTTACTGAAGTAATGTGGCTGAAAACGCGCTCGCAAATCGGCGTTAGAGTGGGGAAATGACAGCATTCCTAGCTTAAAATGTGCTAAACTATAGAATGGTCGCGAGTTTTCTTTAGTTTTGATTTCTGACACCTTATGCCAAAATACATCTGGAAGATCGTTAGCGTAAGCACATTTGTTTTGTGCTATGTAATTCCGATAATTCCGCCATTCATCGTCTAAAATTTGCTGAACATCAAGAGTCTTAGGAGATCGGGGTTACTTATAAGTTAAATGTAGAATGCAATGGTGACATTTTCGTTGTTAAATTTGAAAGACGACATTACGGTAGAATTGAACATGTCTTCGGTAGGCGGTAGATATGTTCAAATTACGGTAGGTTTACCGTAATTATGGCGTTGTTGGAGACACTGGCTCATAGTAACGATGACTTGGCTAAGAGCTACTTAGTTTCGTATTGGTTATTCTCAGTTTGTGTCTAGGATGACGTCATCTGCACTCGCAGTAATGTTAGTAAGCCGCACAGTACAGTACACCGTCTGATCGTCATAGTTTTTTGTAAATTCTCAGTTGTCAACTTAGGTGTTCAACTGAACGCCAGAGATGTGTGTGTCTTGCGTTTCGATTCGAGTCCTCTGAGTTGGGAGTCCACCGTCACATCACACTAGGAAAACAGTGCTGCAATTTTGTTCAGTTATCTATTTAGGTATATTAATCTGAATTTCATTACAATTAGAATAAGGTTCCATTGGGAAAATTTGATTGTGCAAGCACATCAAGGCCCAAGGTAGCTTGATGTGCTTGCGTTACAGAAACGACGTTCCTTCAGATTAATTATGTGTATGCACAACGCCATAAATAAATACATTTTTACAATTAATTAATACCTTTGTTCGCAGGTCACCACGGGAAATCAAACAGCCAGATTGCCTTGGACGTTGAAAAACGTCACTCCGACCAAAACGAACGCAACAACTTTGAGAGGACTTCTCAGGGTTTCCACGTGAACGGTCATCATGGAGTCGTTCACGGTCATCACGGCTCCAGAAGAACTGGAGATGATTCCAGGGGACAAACAGAGTATTCCAGAGAACATTTTTCTGGTCTTGGTAATACATTTTGTTGAGTATTTTGTTTAAATAGGCAAGATTGGCTTTTCACAATGATGTATTGTGCTGCCTGCTGGTGCCTACACTAACGTATGGAAGTGAATGTTGGGCGTGGCAAAAGTGACATGAAAGTAGAATTTTATAAATGCTGCAGAAATGCGTTTCTTGCGAAGTATGTGTGGTGAAACAATGAATGACAGATTGAGGAATGATGTGATAAAGCAACGTTGTGGTTTAAAAGAAGATGTAGTAACAAAAATTGAAAAGAGTATACTTACTTACATGGTCCGAACACGTTGAAAGGATGAATGAAAGGCGACTAACGAAAGGTATTTACAAGGCAGATGTAAGTGGGAACGCCGGGAAGGGACGCCCTTGAAGGACATACATAAACCTCATTGGTGAGGTTCTTCAGAAAGGTCAGGTGCGTAGTACTCGCAACCGGCGTGTGTGTACGACAACATGTATGAATGTAAACGAAGCAAAAGAAGTAAGTAAGAATCGTAGCATATGGCGCTCTGTAGTTTCTACTTGGGGTAGGTTGGAAGGGAAAAAGGCTTGAGTTTATGTATGTATGTAGGTATGTATTTTGTTAAAGCACTAGATTTGGTAAAGACCAAAACATTCAATACCGTAAAACGGGGTGGATAGAAACTCAAGGGTGAATAGAAACAAAACTTTGAGAAGGATTTTTACGCTAATTTAATATCGTTTGATACTAACAAGGTGTCAAAACTATTTATCTCAATTATTTAAAAGTATTACAGTCCTCGTATGCAACAAACAACTTTTAATTTACGTGTATCCTACTCAAAGTTTTGTTTCTATTCACCCTTGAGTTTCTATCCACCCCGTTTTACCCGGTACTTACCTACTATGGTTCAAAGTCAAATATCTTTTTAGTGAGACTGTGGTTACATACAGAGTTGTTATTGCTAAGTTTGTGTGCGATTTCACTGCTCTACCATATTAGGCATACAATAGTTTTACAAGTTGTCTTAAGGTCATGGCACATTAAACCGGCACGGCACCGGCACCGCTCCAAACCAGCAATCGACTGTCATTCAATTTAGAGCCTTAAATCGTGGGTAGTATAATATATTTCACAATGTCAAAGTGAAAAAGCCAACGGCGAGCAGTCACTGCCAAACCTACAACTCGACTCGCAGCCCGCGTGCCGATAGCGAGCGGACCATGTGCTTACAGCACGCCGACTCCGAGTCGCCAACAAAACGTAATTACGCCGTCGTAAACCTAGATATTATGAAAACGTGCAAGTCATAGGCGTGTTCAATTATAAATGCCATAAGTATATCAATTGTGTTCGCGGTGACAGCTAGCTTGCACCTCGCGGCCAGCGCGCGGGCTGCGAGCTGGCACCCCGCAGGCAGCGAGCTTGCACTTCGCGGGCGGCGTGCGGACTGCAAGTTGGCACCTTACCGACGATGCGTAGTTAGCGCACTGGCAGGCGACGCCGTGCGGCTGCTGTGCAGTTGCGGTGCCGTTATAATGTGCCATGACCTTTAGGCGGGATATCATGAACCGAATTTTCATCCGATAGGTACTTGTGTGATTGTGTCTACGTTGTAGGCACAAGTCGGTTGGTCTAGTTTAGCACGCTCCGGTGTTGTTGTACTATGCCAGCTGGCGTTACTGAGTAGTTACTAGTTTCATATGGCTATCATCAGCGTGTAGGTATCCAGGATTAGGTACGTCAAGTAGCACTCGCAGAGATGTAACAAAAAGGGCACAGTACAGTACCCCGTCTGATATTATAAATTAAAGTCCACTTAATTAAAGTGCGATACATTTTTAGGGTTCCTTAGTCAACTAGGAACCCTTATAGTTTCGCCATGTCTGTCTGTCCATCCGTCCGTCCGTCCTCGCTTAATCTAAGACCGTTAGCACTAGAAAGCTGAAATTTGGTAAGTACCAATATGTGTATCAATCACGCCAACAAAGTGGTAAAATAAAAATTGGAAAAAAATGTTTTATTAGGGTAGCCATCCTATATGTAAAGTGGGAAGTGTTTTTTTTTTTAATTTCAACCCTAACGTGTGATATATTGTAGGAAAGGTATTTAAAAATGAATAGGAGTTTACTAAAATCATTTTTTGATAATGTCAATAATTTCGGAAATAATCGCTCCAAAAGTAAAAAACAATGTGTCCCCCCCCCCCTTCTAACTTTTGAACCATAAGTTTAGAAAATATAAAAAAAAAATCTGAAAAGTAGAACTTTATAAGGACTTTCTAGGAAAATTATTTTGAACTTGGATGGAAACAACAGTTTTTGTACAAAAAAGACAAAAAGTTGTACAAAATAATTTCTGGACTAAGTTTGTAGTAGGTATAAGCATATTGAACACTTATTGTGACGGACGGGAAACTACGGATCCCTACACTGAGCGTGGCCCGACACGCTCATGGCCGGTTTTTTTTTGTAAATTCTCAGTTGTCATCAAAGTTCGGTGTGGTATTGGACGCGAGTCGGTCACTCGCAATCAAAAGATAGCCTTAAGCCCTACTTGACCTTAAAGTTTTAAATCGCCAATCCGCCTTGAGCAAGCGTGGTGATCAATGCTCGTGGTTTCTCTGCATACCTTTGCCATGCAGTGAGATAGTAACAAGCCGGTATTATAACAAAGAATCCCCTTTCCAGAACAAAATGGCGGCAATACTCGTGACGTAGATTACATTAATGAATCTGGAAAACAACACAAGTCAAGCAGTTCCTATGATGAGCGATCCGATAGCGACTTTGTTTTGGGCAATGGTGGTGTTATCAATCGCTCTGGGTCAAAATATACTGCTGACAAAGAGGCTAGTAATGCCTTCAACCGGAATGAACAGGCTGTAGAAGGTAAGTGCACTATGATCAAAGAGATTTAAAATACAATAGAGCGGGAATGTCAAGGAAATGCCATAGAAAAACTTTGATCCCATGTGTCAGTAACGCCATCTAGAATAATATATGAATATTGGAGCGGCAGCGGAGCGTACTACAAAAAACTCATAGACTTGTATCCAGCAGGACACACTTTTTCGGACGAACATTTTGTTTGTGATGTCCGGTCTATAGGTATTGAATGTCTTTGACTATGATAGACCGAATAAATTAGTAGACCAAAATTACCACTTTTCCCACCAAGTGCACCTCAATAGACAGTTGTTTAAGTAGTTCTCCGAAATCTTCACCACTCCCGGCAAGTATATCTCTAAAATCTAATTTTCTCTGGCGAGGGCACCTTATCACACAACAGTTTTAAGTAGTGCTTCAAAATCCACCTAACCATCGTCCCCTGACATTTTTTTAGGGAAATGAGGAACAGGGTATCTGTAAAGTTCCGCATCCCCCATAGAAAAGTCCTGATTCTCCTCGCAGACGGGTGTTGTGTCTGGTGGGCTACTACTGCCCAACGGGTGTTGTCGGGATCTTGTACACATTCAATCGCGCGGATAACTTTAACATCGCGATGTAGGATGTTAGTCGTTAGTTCGTATGTGACGAGATAGATGTCGCTATATACTATAATTTTCAGCCTGTTCTTTGAGTACTTATGATAAATATTTTTGTAGAAATCTCTCACCACGGTGGAAAAACAGTACATAGAAAGATTCAGTCGGACTTCAAAGAAGCAAGTGAAGACGAAACAGAGATGTCTTCACAAACAGTATATGAAGACCTGGGTCAAGTCAACAGGGGAAGTGGTATCCAAGGTACGACACGACTGTTAGATTCTCATCTATCAGCATTGTTTTATTAATGTAACATAAAACGGTTATTACTTACATTAGTTAAAGACACGGAATTCCGTAAAATTTACACGCTCAGATTTCAATAAGTAGGCAAATTTCTAGCTCATTTTTTGAGAAATACAGTCATCACAACAGTTATTGATATTGTCGCTTACCTTTTTTTACAGCTCTCCTACACAGCCACGAATTTCGAGATGAATCAGGTCTGTACAAAATTGAAAAAATACAAGACAATATAGATTCCCCAACGGTCATACAAGGAGGTCCCATAAGACCCATCTCCCATATACCAATCCAAGAAACTGCTGAAACACAAGTAATTAATAGTTATGATAACTATGAAAGTGAAAACGAAAATTATGAAAGTCAAACTGGCAATTTTGGTGAAATTATTGAAAGCATAGATAATTATTCCAATACTAATGAGTACAAAGATGAAAATCAAGAAACCAGCGCCTCGAAGCTGTTGACTCGAAGTCAACAGTCAGAAAATTTCAATAAAGTCACCGGGAATCAAGAAATAAGTTCTGGTGAATTCGTTAATAGAGTCGTAACAAATAACGCTGAATACCAAGGTATTGTTGAGAATTTCAATGAAGTTCGCAACCAAAGACTGAACAATGCTAACTATGCAACAAATACCGGAAAACATGTGAAAGGTATTGCACGAGTAGCTCGTACTCCTGAGAATATTGGAGATGACCTCAGTCAAGGACCGAGTAAACCTCGCGTCATAAGTGGAATTAGAAATCAAGATATTGATTCTGGAAAAGATGTTGACACTGACTTTGCTCCTGCTGATAATATTAAACATGTACCTGGAACCGAATATAATCCTCAGTCAAACGAATATTTAAATGAACTCCTCACTCAAGCTCGTAGTGCAGTTGACTACCTTGGAACATCAAACCAAAGAAAAACTGGAAAATATATAAATAGAGATGTTATTCAAGGAAGTAGACGTAATACCGGTCCATACGATACCGATGATGTGAATCAGGATCTTAATTCAAAATACATTAGTGAAATCTTAACTCAAGCTCAGCAATTGTTGGAAGCTAGGGCTGTTCCTGTCAGTCATGGTGTCACCCCTGCCGTGTACCATCCCATTCCTAGTAGAAATACTGGTTATAGAACTCCACATCGTAACATAGGGCATTCGAAATACCTTAGACCGACTGGTTCTTATATGGCTAATCCTTCATCTGTCACAAATGATGACGGAGATATTGCTCCCGAATCCGACGTTCCTACGGGCATCGCTCCAGGATTTAATGCATATCCAAAAAGGCCAATTTATAGACCTGCCTACTACAGGGGCAGCAATTACGGTACAGGAATACGCCACATTCCTGGTCATGTAAAGCCAGGTTTTAATGCTGGTCACATCGTACCTGTTAGTAAAATTCCAGTCCATGTTCCCAATAAAAGAAAAACTGGACAGCCAATTAACAAATCGTTGAAAAATCCATATTCGACGACATTGGAACCATTGACCCAATTGAAACATATTAATTATGACAGTGAAGGAGCAAGTGGAGATACCTCTAAAATCATAATAGATAAAGACATTTTATCAAAATATGATACTGAGATATACGAAAGTGACAGAACGGTCCTACCTAAACTCACTGACAAACAAACAAAAGATAACGGAAAGATATCAACCAAAATTACAAGTGTAAATAATAGTGGAATTCCCAACACTGGCATTCAAGGTGGTACTAACATATCCAGCAAAGGAATTGAGGAAGGCAAAGAAAATAAAACTGTTCAAAAACCTAAAAAAGTGTTTAGAAATAATGACGGTCCTAGCTCTGTGTATAACAAAGACGATAGACGTAAGAACGAAAATGGAAAACCTATTGTGATAGAGGATTCAGACCTTACTAACGATGATAAAAAAGGTAAATCTAAACCAGATAAACCAAATAGAACTAAAACAATCACCGTGATTGAAACAGATACGGAGAAAGTTGGCCACTCGGATGGCATTGACCAACCAAACAAACACACTAGTAACACAAAATCAACCTTCAAAAGTAAGAAAGACATAAATGATTACAGCAAAAAGTATGGAAGCGTAGAAAAAGTAATTGAGGTTGTTAAAACTGATGACAAGTCAAACGTTGCTGGCGATGACAAAAAAGAAAAAACCAAACCTATTCAACCGATCGATAGTAAAAAACCCAGCGTGGTTAAAGCAGGTACGGAGAAAGTTGGCAACTCAGATGACGTTGACAAAACATCTAAACAAACTACTAGAAATTTCGAATCAACAGAAACCTCCAATAATAAGAAAAATAAGAATGATTATAACAATAAGTATGAAAACCTAGAAACAGTTGTAGAGTTTTTAAAATCTAGTGACAAGCCAAACGTTGCTGGTGATAACAAAACTGGAAAAACCAAACCTGATAAACCAATTGACAAAAAAATAAACACCGTGGTTAAAAGAAGTTTGGAAGAAGTCGGCAACTCAAATGAAACTGACAAAAAATATAGTAATACTATTAGAACCGAAAAATCCACTGTGAAAGAAACGAGAAATAATGATAAAGTTCAAAATGGTAAAAACAAAGAGTATGAAAATGAAAAACCTGATAAAAAGGTTTTAAGACCTTACGACAAGCCAAACGATGCTGACGGTGACAAAAATGGAAAACCCAAACCGGTCAAAACGATTGACCAACAAATACCCACCGTGGTTAAAACAGATACGAAGAAAGTTGGCAATTCGAATGACATTGACCAAATATACAAACAAACCACTAAAACTGTAGAATCAACAGTAACCTCAAAAAATGAGAGCGGCAGAAATGATTACAACAAAAAGAATGAAAACGTGGAAACGGTTAAAGAGGTTTTAAAAACTAATGACAAGCCAAACGTTGCTGGTGATGATAAAAATGGAAAAACCAAACCTATTAAACCAATTGACAAAAAAACAACCACCGTGGTTAAAACAAGTTCGGAAGAAGTCGACAACTCAAGTGAAACTGACAAAAAATATAGTAATACTATTAGAACCGAAAAATCAACTGTGAAAGAAACGAGAAATACTGATAAAGTTAAAAATGGTAAAAACAAAGAGTATGAAAATGAAAAACCTGATAAAAAGGTTTTAAGACCTGATGACAAGCCAAACGATGCTGACGGTGGCAAAAATGGAAAACTTAAACCTGTTAAACCAATTGACAAAAAACCAGTTGACAAAACAGATACGAAGAAAGTTGGAGATTCGAATAACATTGTCCAAACACATACACAAACTACTAAAATTGTAGAATCAACCGTAACCTCTAAAAATGAGAAACTCAAGAACGATTACAACAAAAAGTATCAAAACAAGCCAAGCGTTGCTGGCGATGACATAAATGGAAAAACCAAACCTGACAAACTGATTGACAAAACATATGAAAAAACTACTAGAAATTTCGAATCAACAGTAACCTCGAAAAATGAGAAAGATAGAAATGATTACAACGAAAAGTATGAAAACGTGGAAACGGTTAAAGAGATTTTAAAAACAAATAACAAGCCAAACGTTGACGGCGATGACAAACATGGAAAAACCAAACCTGATAAACCGGTTGTCAATAATATAAATATCGAATCAACATGGACCTCGAAAAATGAGAAACACAGAAATAATCGCAACAAAAAGTATAAAAATCTAGAAACAGTTACAGAGGAAAGTAACGACAAGCTCATCGTTGTTGACGATGACAAAAATGGAAAAACCAAACCTGATAAACAGATTGACCAAACATATGAACATACTACTAGAAATTTCGAATCAACAGTAACCTCCAATAATAAGAAAAATAAGAATAATTATTATGACAAAAAATATAAAAACGTCGAAACACTTATAGAATTTTCAAAAACTAATGATAAGTCAAACGTTGCTGGCGTTGACAAAAAAGGGAAAACCCAACTTGATAAACCGATTGACAATGAAAAAACCATTGTGGTCAAAACGAGTTCAGAAGAAGTCAGCAATTCAAATAAAATTGACAAAAAATACAATCACACTAGCAGAACCGAAAAATCAACAGTTTTAGAAACGAAAAAAACTGATAAAGTTGGAAATGGAAATAACAAAGGGTATGAAAACGAAGAAACAGATAAAAAGGTTGTGAAAACTGATGACAAGTCAAACGTTGCTGAAGATAATAAAAATGGTAAAACTAAACCTGATGAACCGATTAACGATAAAAAAACCAAGAAGGGTAAAACGGATTCGGAAGAAGTTGGCAAGTCAATAGACACTGGCAAAACATATGATCACATTAGCAGAACCGAAACATTAACAGTGACAAAAACGAAGAACGATGCTGAAGACAGCAAAAATGGAAAAAACAAACCTGATAAACCGATTGACGATAAAAAAACCAAAACGGGTTCGGAAGAAGTTGGCAAGAAAATTATCACTGACAAAAAATATGATCACATTAACGGAACCGAAACATCAACAGTGATAGAAAGCTATACTACCGATAAAATTGTAAAAGAGAACAACCAAAGGTATGAAAACGTTGAAAAAACTGACCATGATTTCGAAAATGATGAAGACCTTGAAGAGTGTGACGATGATGATGATGATGATGATGAGAATGAAATTGATGAAGATATTAAAACAATAGCTGACTCAACCAGCAAGTCCAATAATGAAGACGATGATTATAATAACACAAATGCCAGGCCCAGTAAGAAGAATACCGATAAAACTGACGAGGAAACGGATAAAAAAAAACTAGCATCAGGAAATGATGACAAACCTGGGACAGACTCTGGTAACAATGATAACACTTCAAAAGACCGCAAAGTAACAAGTGAAACGAACAAAGATTCTAAACAAAATAAACCAGATAACAACAGTGACAACAAAAAAGATAAGCCCAAAAATGATGACAGTTTTGATGGTGGTGAAGAATGGGATGACTATGATGATGATGATGATGAAAATATCAATCCCAATAAACGTGATGAAAATAAAACAAATGGTGGCAAAAAGGATAAATCTAAGGATAGTAACGTTCCTTCTGAAGATGGCAATGTAACAGGCAAGTCCGGCAAAGGGAAAAAACCTGAAGGAAGTGGTGGCAAACCAACTACCGAACCAGGAAAGAAACCAGAAGATAAAGAACAAATCACTGACCGTGGCACAGACTCTGGCACCAATGATGAGAGTTCTAAAGTCCGCAAAGAAAAAAGTGAAACGAACACAAATTATAAACAAAATAAACCAGATAAAAACAGTGACAACAAAAAAGATAAGCCCAAAAATGATGACAGTTTTGATGGTGGTGAAGAATGGGATGACTATGATGATGATGATGATGATGAAAATATCAATTCCAATAAACGTGATGAAAATAAAACAAATGGTGGCAAAAAGGATAAATCTAAGGATGGTAACGTTCCTTCTGAAGATGGCAATGTAACTGGCAAGTCCGGCAAAGGGAAAAAACCTGAAGGAAGTGGTGGCAAACCAACTACCGAACCAGGAAAGAAACCAGAAGATAAAGAACAAATCACTGACCGTGGCACAGACTCTGGCACCAATGATGAGAGTACTAAAGTCCGCAAAGAAACAAGTGAAACGAACACAGACTCTACACAAAATAAACAAGATAACAGCAATGACGACAAAAAAAATAAGCCCAAAAATTATGACGGTTTTAATGGTGGTGAAGAATGCGATGACAATGATTATGTTGATGATGATGATGATGAGGAAGGACAAATCAAGAAACCTAGCGCAGACTCTGGTAATAAGACTCCTAATTACCGTACAGTAACAGTTGAAACGAACACAAATTCTAAACAAAATAATCCAGATAAAAACAGTGACAACAAAAAAGATAAGCCCAAAAATGATGACAGTTTTGATGGTGGTGAAGAATGGGATGACTATGATGATGATGATGATGAAAATATCAATCCCAATAAAAATGATGAAAATAAAACAAATGGTGGCAAAAAGGATAAATCTAAGGATGGTAACGTTCCTTCTGACGATGGTAATGTAACTGGCAAGTCCGGCAAAGGAAAGAAACCTGAAGGAAGTGATGGCAAACCAACTACCGAACCAGGAAAGAAACCAAAAGATAAAGAACAAATCACTGACCGTGGCACAGACTCTGGCACCAATGATAAGAGTTCTAAAGTCCGCAAAGAAACAAGTGAAACGAACACAACCTCTAGACAAAATAAACAAGATAACAGCAATGACGACAAAAAAAATAAGCCCAAAAATTATGACGGTTTTAATGGTGGTGAAGAATGCGATGACAATGATTATGGTGATGATGATGATGATGAGGAAGGACAAATCAAGAAACCTAGCGCAGACTCTGGTAATAAGACTCCTAATTACCGTACAGTAACAGTTGAAACGAACACAAATTCTAAACAAAATAAACCAGATAAAAAGAGTGACAACAAAAAAGATAAGCCCAAAAATGATGACAGTTTTGATGGTGGTGAAGAATGGGATGACTATGATGATGATGATGATGAAAATATCAATCCCAATAAACGTGATGAAAATAAAAGAAATGGTGGCAAAAAGGATAAATCTAAGGATGGTAACGTTCCTTCTGACGATGGTAATGTAACTGGCAAGTCCGACAAAGGAAAGAAACCTGAAGGAAGTGATGGCAAACCAACTACCGAACCAGGAAAGAAACCAGAAGATAAAGAACAAATCACTGACCGTGGCACAGACTCTGGCACCAATGATAAGAGTTCTAAAGTCCGCAAAGAAACAAGTGAAACGAACACAGACTCTAGACAAAATAAACAAGATAACAGCAATGACGACAAAAAAAATAAGCCCAAAAATTATGACGGTTTTAATGGTGGTGAAGAATGCGATGACAATGATTACGGTGATGATGATGATGATGAGGAAGGACAAATCAAGAAACCTAGCGCAGACTCTGGTAATAAGACTCCTAATTACCGTACAGTAACAGTTGAAACGAACACAAATTCTAAACAAAATAAACCAGATAAAAACAGTGACAACAAAAAAGATAAGCCCAAAAATGATGACAGTTTTGATGGTGGTGAAGAATGGGATGACTATGATGATGATGATGATGAAAATATCAATCCCAATAAACGTGATGAAAATAAAACAAATGGTGGCAAAAAGGATAAATCTAAGGATGGTAACGTTCCTTCTGAAGATGGCAATGTAACAGGCAAGTCCGGCAAAGGGAAAAAACCTGAAGGAAGTGGTGGCAAACCAACTACCGAACCAGGAAAGAAACCAGAAGATAAAGAACAAATCACTGACCGTGGCACAGACTCTGGCACCAATGATGAGAGTTCTATAGTCCGCAAAGAAACAAGTGAAACGAACACAAATTATAAACAAAATAAACCAGATAAAAACAGTGACAACAAAAAAGATAAGCCCAAAAATGATGACAGTTTTGATGGTGGTGAAGAATGGGATGACTATGATGATGATGATGATGAAAATATCAATCCCAATAAACGTGATGAAAATAAAACAAATGGTGGCAAAAAGGATAAATCTAAGGATGGTAACGTTCCTTCTGAAGATGGCAATGTAACTGGCAAGTCCGGCAAAGGGAAAAAACCTGAAGGAAGTGGTGGCAAACCAACTACCGAACCAGGAAAGAAACCAGAAGATAAAGAACAAATCACTGACCGTGGCACAGACTCTGGCACCAATGATGAGAGTTCTAAAGTCCGCAAAGAAACAAGTGAAACGAACACAAATTATAAACAAAATAAACCAGATAAAAACAGTGGCAACAAAAAAGATAAGCCCAAAAATGATGACAGTTTTGATGGTGGTGAAGAATGGGATGACTATGATGATGATGATGATGAAAATATCAATCCCAATAAAAATGATGAAAATAAAACAAATGGTGGCAAAAAGGATAAATCTAAGGATGGTAACGTTCCTTCTGAAGATGGCAATGTAACTGGCAAGTCCGGCAAAGGGAAAAAACCTGAAGGAAGTGGTGGCAAACCAACTACCGAACCAGGAAAGAAACCAGAAGATAAAGAACAAATCACTGACCGTGGCATAGACTCTGGCACCAATGATAAGAGTTCTAAAGTCCGCAAAGAAACAAGTAAAACAACCACAGATTCTACACAAAATAAACAAGATAACAGCAATGACGACAAAAAAGATAAGCAAAAAAAGAATGGAAAACCTAATGAACCTGGGACAAAGTCTGGTAACAATGATAACAGTTCAAAAGACCGCAAAGTAAAAACTGAAACGAGCACGAGTTCTAAACAAAGTAAACAACACAAAAACAATGACGAAATAAATAAACAATCTGAACAAAGTGATCATGAAACTAATTTGTCTGTAAATAAGAAAGAACGTAAGGAAATAAGTCATTCAACAGAAACTACAAAGAAAACGGTTACAGAAAGCACAGAAAATGGAAACAACAATAAAGTTACGGTGACGAAAATTACTCGAGACAAGAATGGTGATGGTAAAACTAAGAAAGTTAAATCTGTTGTGAGAGGTAAACAAAATAGATCTAAAAGACACTACCACAGACGTGGCAGAAAAGAAAAGATAACAAGAAAAAGTAGAGTTTCTAAAGGCAAGGATGAGACTGAGGATACATATTCCAAAACTCAGAACCAAGAATTCAGATCTAGTTCTAACCAAGGTTCAACCACAAAAAGTGTTAAAACAGTCAAGACTAAAACTGGTTTAAAACAAAAGGACACAACCTCCGGCTTAGAGAATGATGACACTAGCAATATAAAGTCAGTTAGGGAAAAAAATAAGATTCGTAACAAAATTGTCAAAGGTTTACGACAAAAAAGACAGAGCTCCGAGGACAATTACTCTATCTATAGTAAAGATAATGGTATAAAACGTAAATCAACTGTAATTGAAAATAATGGTAGTACTGCTACAGCTAAGAAACCCAATAGAAAGGTAAACAGTAATAAATCTGGTCAAGAAGACAGTGACGATAAAACCAGTGTAGATGTTAAATCAGCTAGAAAAAATAAACAATCAAGAACTAGAAGACATAAGCATAGACATTTAAATCGTAAACGCAATAAAGGTACATCGCGAAAGGTAAAAAGAACACAAAAAAATATCCAAGACAGAACTTCAACTGAAAAGACCTCCCATTCAAAACATAATTCTGCTAGTGACAAAAAAGGATTCAACAAGAAATCCAAATCAGATTCTACTAAAGATTCAACTCATAACGGTAATACAGATAAAACTAAAGACGAATTAAAACGAAAAGACGCTGCCACCGGCTCAAAGAGTAACGATGCTGACAACAAAAAAACAGTTGCTACTCACACCCCGAACACCGCACCTAAATCTACCAGTAAAACAACAGGTAATTCTTCTAAATCTACCAATACAAAAAAAAATAAGAGAGCAAAAATCAGAATATCCATAAAACAACACAAACCAAAAAAATCTACCTCGAATTATGATCCTAATAATGTTACAGGAAGCCAGACTACAACAGAAGACAGTAAATCTACCAGACCAGGTGATGGACATCGTAAAGGTCAAGTTAACAGCAATAAAGTTACAAGCAAGGGTTCTGAAAATTGTAACGAAGGAGATTACTCGTCAAATAGCGAGGAAAGACGTCATGTTCGTCGATCGAGTGAACATAACAGAAAGCGTAACTTCTTTAGAAGCAGATCAGGTTCAAAACGTGGAAGATTGATTAGAAAAGATGATGAAACCACATACAGTAAAGGATCAAATGAAAATAAACACTCTGAACAACGGAATGATTCTAAGTATACCGTAGAAAAACAGAGTTCTAAAAGGAAAAGTTTGAAACGGGGACAAAGCAGCACTTTCGAAGAAGCATACAGCAGTTCCACAGATAGCTACACCAGAGAATCTAGCAGTCAAAGCAATCACAAGTCCAAGAAAGACTTTTATAACAGTGAAGAGAAGAAGAGACATTCTTCTAGCAGTGAATTTAAAACGGAACATTCACGCGGGAATAGAAAAGAGAGTGAATCCGAACATAAAAATATAAATAAATCGGTGAGATCCAAGCGTTCACATTAAAGTAGATAGTGTCTATTATGTATTTTGATTTTCAAAAATTTTAATTCTTTCATATTGGCTGGTTCTGTATTTGTTCAATAATTAAAATAATATATATATTACATTTGTGTTTTTGTAGTCTTTTACTTAAACCTCTCCGTGCCTCGAAAGCACATTAAGTGTTGGTCTCGGCTGTCTTTTTTACAAATTTGACAGTCGTTACAGGTAGTTATAAGCCCGAAAGTCAGACAACCAGTTTAATCAATTAAAAAATTTACTTACAAACAATTAACGAACGTAACAAACGTTAAAACGGCAATTAAGTACTCATACCATGCATATGTCGAATCTATTCTAAGATACGGGCTTATCGTATGGGGCAACAGTACAGATAGACAGAGCATTAATTGCACAAAAAAGGTGCATCAGGGCCATTTGCGGACTTCGTTCTGATGAATCTTGTAAGCCATTTTTTAAAAAGCTTGGTCTATTACCACTTCCTGCACTTTACATACCTATACGCAATCTGTAACTTTGTCTACAGTAATAAGGGACTGTTCAGAAAAGCTTATGCATGAAGTAATCTCCCGTCCAACAAGGGATCCACACAAACTTGTAACGAAGGATAATCCTAAATCAGCCAAATATGCTAGAAGCTGCCTTGTGATGCGTGTACGTATTTTCAACAAAATTCCGAAAGAACTCAAATATAAAAATGTAACTTATTTAAAAACAAGCTGTATAAGTGGCTGATTGAACATAATTTCCATGACATTAAAGATTTCTTTGACATTTTATAATATTATATCCATCTACTTAATAATTTAAATGATTTAATTATTATTTACTGTTGTTCTGACATGATAATTATTTTGCATGCAATTGATATTCTGTATAGCTAAACATGTGGATATTGTATAAGACTGTAACACCTTTATACCATGTTTAAAGCAAATAAAGACTTACTTAACTTATTTATTCTAGTGGTAATATAATACCAAAGAGATTTAAAAGACTATAGAGCGGGCATGTCAAGGAAATGTCATAGAAAAACTTTGATCCCATGTCTAAGTAACGCCATCTAGAATAATATATGAATATTGGAGCGGCAGCGGAGCGTACTACAAAAAACTCATAGACTTGTATCCAGCTGGACACACTTTTTTTGTTCGTGATGTCCGGTCTATAGGTATTGAATGTCTTTGCGTAATACGCATTCACTGTGTTGTGGACTGTGGAGGCTATAATTGACAGTTGACGTATCTCCGTTGACAGCTGTTCATAGTGATGTGGACTATGGAGGAGTGTAGGGCTATAAATTGCGTATCTTCATGGACAGTTCATAGTCATGATCACTGGGCAAAGTGTTCAAACGAATAACTGTCAAACAGCTAGTTTCGTATTGGCAATCATCAGTGTGTATCTAGGATGACGTCACGCGCACAAGCAGTGATGTGACGAAGCGCGATGTAGCGACATCTATCTCAACACATACGAACTAACCGATATCCTACATCGCGGTATCAGAATTATCCGCGCACTAGTTTGGAGGTATGAGGAACAGGGTGTAAAGTTCCTCCATTGAAAAGGGAGGATCCTCCGACCAGATGGGTGTTGTGTCTGGTGGGCTAACTACTGCCCGACGGTTGTTGTCGGGAACTTGTATACGTTCAAAATGTGCGGGTAACTCTAATACCGCGATGTAGGATATCGGTCATTAGTTCGTATGTGGCGAGATAGATGTGGCTATATCCCCCGCCCATCCCATCACCCCGCTCATTGTCCCTCGATAGTCATTGTAACTTGAAGTCCACAGAAAGTGCAGTTTTTGAAAAAAACTCAGTCGTCTGACTTCAAAGTTCGGTGTACAACAACTGGACACCAAATTGCTAGTAACTAACTTGCTCGGAGTCTCTCTGCGAGATCGAATCAGAAATGAGGAGATCCGTAAAAGACCCAAGGTTACCGACATAGCCCAGCGGATTAGCAGGTTGAAATGGCAGTGGGCAGGGCACATAGCACGGAGGACTGATGACCGATGGGATCGAAAGGCTCTCGAGTGGAGACCACGTATCGGCAACCGCAGCGTACGACGTCCACCCACAAGGTGGACAGACGACCTCATTAAGTCCGCGGGAACGCGCTGGATGCGAGCCGCTTCCAAGCGGTCTTATTGGAGATCTATAGGGGAGGCCTATGTCCAGCAGTGGACTTCCTATGGCTGAAATTATGATGATGATGATGAATGAAAATTTAGGTAATAGCCCTGTAGACAGTCAGTAGCTCCATGTAAAACACTATTAGCCAGCGACATTGCATCTGACGAGACTGGATGCCGACCCTAATATAGTTACTACCCAAAAAACTACGCTATGTTTGACATTCTATAGTCTGATGGTGCTGCTTTCAAAATTGCATTACGTCATACTGTAACGTTACATTTTCCTGCCTGCGTAGCGTGAACACATTGAACACCGAAGAAACGGCCTTTGTCTACAAACGAATCGGCAAAGTGACAGATTATATAGACAGGAACCTCAATCTGTCAAATTTCTTTCAATACGTAGCATGAACACTGAGCATGAGGCGACTCGTCGACAAGCGTTTGTACGTAGAGAAAGAAATTTACATGCTGTTTATATCAACTGTCAAGTTGCTCTTGTCTAGCCTGCGTAGCATGAACACATTGAACACCGAAGAAACGGCCTTTGTCTACAGACGAATCGGCAAAGTGACAGATTATATAGACAGGAACCTCAATCTGTCAAATTTCTTTCAATAAACCTGCCTGCGTAGCATGAACACTTAATTTCTTTCTTCCGAGACACGACAAATTTCTTTCTATCCAACTTGACATTCCTTCTACCCGAGCATGAGGCGACTCGTTGACAAGCGTTTGTACGTAGAGAAAGAGATTTACATGCTGTCTATAACATTTGTCAAGTTGCTCTTGTCTAGGTCTCATTTGATGTAGACTGTTTGACACTTGTTGACAAGAAATGTTTCGAAAAGAACTGTCAAAAGTGGAGAAAATAGGTACGCACTTCATGCTCGGCATTGTTGATTCTTGTATACTGACGAATCGACATATAACTTCTCATCTTTCTTGACATTGTCATGCCCGAGACGAAAGAAATGTCTATATAATCTAATCTGTCACTTTGCCGATTCGTCTGTAGACAAAGGCCGTTTCTTCGGTGTTCAATGTGTTCATGCTACACAGGCTGGTAATAGCCAAGAACCTGTAAAGTCGCGATGAGCGCTCCCCAACCTAACTTTCAGTCTGGAGGAGAGTACAGTTAAATAAAATTAGTAAACAAGGAAATAGGATAGGAGTATAATTATTATTAAAACTCAAAGACATTCAATACCTACAGACCGGACATCACGAACAAAATTTTCGTCCGAAAAAGTGTGTCCTGCTGGATACAAGTCTATGAGTTTTTTGTAGTACGCTCCGTTGCCGCTCCAATATTCATATATTATTCTAGATGGCGTTACTGAGACATGGGATCAAAGTTTTTCTATGACATTTCCTTGACATGCCCGCTCTATAGTATTTTAAATCTCTTTGTTAAAACTTAACCTAAATGGCTGGAGCTATTACACCCTAACTAGGATAGAGAAGTGGTAAAATACGGAGCTGAAAGTAAAACAGAGAGGAGCCAAGTATACTTCGGCGGTCTTTAACCTTCGTGTCCAGGGTCTAGGTTCTGAAGTGGCCGACATCGGAGGGATAGGTCGGAGAATTCAGGAACCACCAGCCGTCGGAGTGTTATAGTTCTCTGCCGATATTCAGGTTTCTCGGAGGGATAGGCATCGCCGGCTTGGTGACCCTCTGGAGGCATCAAGGATAAAATTATGCGTGGCTTTTGTATTATAGCGACATAGCTTTTGCCAGGAAGAGGGAACTGTCCACCATTCACCGACACTGGGGATTACCCGGCTTGTTGCCGTCACGAGCACCAATCTTTAACTGCTTGCCACCTGGCTCCTATCATCTCCAGATAGTTGAATTTAAAAAATATAGAATAGAAAAGAAAATGAGGTCGAATTGACATAGACGACCTACAACTAACTCCAGCAATAAATTAAAAATATATTTGATATATTTTTTTGTTTTATTTATAAAAACAGGAATCACATTGCACTGATACATTGTAAATAATAATTTTAAACATTTGTCATCAGAAGCACAATTTTTTGACTCTATTCCTTAATCTAGGTCTAGCCTGTATCTTAAGGAATAGGGTTCAGTCATAGTAATTACAATAACAGTGTCTTTAAAACAAGTGAAACAGTGTCGATGTTACAAAGGTAATGAATAATGAAATAAGAGTAAGGAAGGTTGCTACGAATTTTAAGTGTGTGTGTAAGAGTTCCTGTGTGTGAGTTAGTGACTGTGAGTATATATGTGTGAGGGTGAGTGTGTGTATGTGTATGTGCGAGGATGTGTGTGAGTATCTACGAGATGTACGTAAGAAGATTCTTCTTCTTCGAGAAAATAAAACTACTTAAGTAGGGCCTGTCACTAACTACCATCGGACAACCGGCGAGTGTCCACCCTTAGATCGTTGGCACTCCCACGATTCGGACAAAGCGTTTTGCTTCATCGTTTAGACCGCGTACATCGAAGGACTGGAACAACTTGCCTGCTACAGTCTTCCCGTCCGATTATAATTTAGGTGTCTTCAAGGCTAAAGTGAATATAGGCTCTTAATAAACTAGTGCGCTTCACCATCACTGATTGCATCACTGCTTACCATCAGGTGGGATTGCAGTCAAGCACTGGTTTATAAAATTATTATAAAAAAAAACTGACATTTGGTACCTACAAAAGTAAACAAAGATTCAAGAAAAAAAATTGAAGAAAAACTTAAATAACATGAATTACAAGGTACTTAAAAGGTATGCGAAGCTTTCAGGAAATAAGCATAAAACTACCTAGGGAATACGAACGCTTAAATTTCAGGTTAATATGTTTCATAAATGTAAGTATGAAAATACAATCATTACAATACCTACCTAATCCAATAAACTTTATCTAAAAATATTATTTCACAAAAGGTGTCAAATTAAACGCCACCATTTACTTTCCGTTTTTATTTTTATTTATATTTCACACATCATTAAATCTCGTTAAGACGTAACTGGGGACAAGTTGCAATTCATTATCTATGGTAAAAAAATGACAGAGGACCTTTGACATTAGGAAGTTAGAGAAATTGATACGCGTGTTTAAAACGATAGGCGGGTGACACACTGAGGAACGAACTCATCATGATTCCTCTATCAATTGACGACTAGCAGACTACACGCGTAGTTCCCGTTCCCGTGGGAATACGGGAATAAAAATTAGCCTGTGTTACTAAGGGTGAATTTAGCTTTGCAAAGGTGAAAGAATTTTAGAAATCGGCACAGTAGTTTATTCGAGGTATTCCTCGAAGCGCTACTATTTTGAGGCGCTCCTAATGAGGCGCTCCTATTTTATTCATCGGAGCGCACCTTTTAGGAGCGCTCCCGTTTGCAATTTAAAAAAAGAAAAAAAATTTCGAGGGAAAAAAAACAAATATTTTTAATTGCTATCGGGAGCGCTCTCAAAAGGTGCGCTCCGAGGAATAAAATAGGAGCGCCTCATTAGGAGCGCCTCAGAATAGTAGCGCTTCAAGGAATACCTCGTTTATTCATTTAAAAACATACACCAACATAATTTTTTCCTCTTTATAATTATTATTTGTAGAAGGACACTAGAGTCATACGCGACAATCTACGAAGTACGATTTGACAGCTATCAAAATACTTTGTTTAGTGAGAAGCAAAAAAATCGGTTGCCATAAATTCCGATTCTTGAGACATATCGATTTCAAAGGTTGTGTTTATAAGTAGATAGATGTAGTTTTACAATAAAATCTTTTTAACAAAAAAAAAAAAAACAAACGACTTCATTGATAAACACTAACCGGTGTTAAATAATTCTAGTTTCGGAAGTCGGTGGCCAATGAAATGAATGCAACGAAACCACCAAAGCCACAGACTTCCGAAACCAGAGTTACTTTGCCTGTTAGTGTTTTTCAATGAAGTCGGTTGTTTTTTTTTCAGTCATTTTTTGTTAGCCTGGTTAAAAACCATGAAATTCGATAGAAAACTGTCTATCGATATATTTGATTAATCCATCATTCCCCTGGCTCTCTAATTTTTATCATGGTTGCCCTTCGCGGAATAAAAATATAATATTTTTTGCTTCGATGGTTGCGCTTAGAAATGGTTGCGCTTCGAGGAATACCCCAAAAATAACATTTAATTTTCAAAACGCAAAGTAACTACCAGCAATATAGAAAAATTCCCTCAGTGTACCTCTCCCCTTTATCGCACATAAAAACGCGGCAAAACTGACAGCTGAACTGTCATTTGACACGAGCCGTGTCAATGTTTTTTTATCGTAATTAACAAGGCATGGGCGTGATCGCACCCAAGGGTGTAAACGCGTGCCGAAGTCGAGAATATCACGTGTTCAGGGAAATAAAATTACTTTTGTTTAATTGCTTTGAATGCTGTTTTGGGACTGATAACGTACTCTTAGTTATTGACAGTGACATCCTTGTGGTTACGTGTCTGTCTAGTCTATGGACATACCAAACGGCCACTATGTAATAATAATAATAATAGACACTGAGGTAGACCGTACTACAAGTATGTGGCCGACTCAGTTCTCGAAAATGACCATGTCACGTTGTACTGGGATCGGTCTATCATTACTGATAGGACTATTGTCGCCAATAAGCCAGATATAGTAGTGAAGGTTCGCGAGCATATTCGTAAGAAGTTGGCAGTAGTATCTTCACAGCGCTAATGTTTTCTCTTCTTTCTATCTCTTCGTAATTTAATTTATTATATATATATTATATTTATAGTGTAAATATTTATGTATTTATACTCATATTATGTATTAGTAAATAATAATTTCATTTTTAATTGCATCTACCACTGTTTTTCTCTGCATCACCTAAAGGTTGACTGGTAGAAAATGCCTATGACATTAAGTCCGCCTCTGTACATTAGTGTGCTTGAAGTATTAAATAAATAAATAAATAAATAAATAAGACCGATTAGCGCAATGATAGTTGATATTACCATCCCACATGACGAAACTCTCGTGGAAGCTGAGAAAGAAAAACAAATCAAATATCTTGACCTAGCCCACGAGATTGTCGACATGTGGGATGTGGATTCTGCTGTCATTGTGCCGATAGTTGTGACGGTCAATGGTCTTATTGCCAAAAGCCTCGACGACCATCTGTCGAGGCTTTCGTTACGCGGTTGGATCAAAGGCCTGTTACAGA
This sequence comes from Euplexia lucipara, assembly GCA_921972225.1. Taxonomy (NCBI): domain Eukaryota; kingdom Metazoa; phylum Arthropoda; class Insecta; order Lepidoptera; family Noctuidae; genus Euplexia; species Euplexia lucipara. The sequence goes on along the minus strand of OV179172.1, from coordinate 8,016,777 downwards.
AAGCAGTACTTCTAGATTCGGCTCGCATTGTGAGGAAGTTCCTGTCTCTGAGACCCTAACCACCGGTAGCTTGGACCCTGCTCCCGCCATCGGTGGCCTAGTATTTTTTATATTTTTTAATGTTTTTATTTTTATAGTAATATTTAAGAATGTAATTTGTAAGATTTTTTTAATGAATTAAACGAGATAATAATACTAATTTATTTCAGACACAGTCCATACAAAATATAAAAAATGGAATGACAACCACAAAGAGATTTAAAAACTACTTAATGTCTTTGGACAACCACAATAATCAATGTAAATAAAATTACACATATTCACATTAGAATTACTAAATAGATAAATAGATGGATTTTATGCTAAATAGATAAAGTTTATGTCTCACTGTAATTTAATGTTAACCATTGAACGTTTTACCACAAAATATAACAGTTTTCACGAAGTAATCGGAGTTTTCTTATGTGTCAAAGTAAGCCGATTATAAGGCGATTAACACACTGCCACGCAACACGCAGCGTAGCAAAAAGGGCTGATTCTCAGCTTAGTTTGAATAAAGACTTTTGATTTTGATTTAGATTTTTGATTCAGGCAGAAGCAGCAGAGAATTTTGTTTTAAATAATGCTTAATACTTGGAGGTAGCTCGGAGATAGCAGAATTTTTACCTACCTACTTGACACTTACCGTTTTATATTCATAATTTGAACAATTAACCAAATATCTTTAAGTTACAAGTTCAGCCTATGCCCTATTTTGTGTAAGCTATGGTAGGTATAAGCGTTATTATTGCAAAGATTAATTAAAATCCATTCAGTTATAGTTTCGCGTAACAAATAACAACCAAACAAACATTCGCATTTTTAATATTAGTATTAAAAGTTTATTAATATTAAAATTTATAATATTATTAGCATTAGTACAAGCATTAGTAGGTACTAAGCGAAGAGAAAATACTAGTACTTACCATGTGATTTAGTACTTACCCAATAAAAAAGGCGGATATTTCAAGGCACGGTAAGTAATTCACCTTCAAGTTCTACCTACCCCAGCATTCGCAGCGTACTTTTCTCTGAAGCATCATTCACACACTTGGCCATAAAATCAACACTTGGATACATTTCGACTAACATAAAATAATTTTCTATTACGCTACGAATTAAATTATGGCGCGCATGTCAAGTGTCAAAATATTGACAAATAAAAATAAATTAACCCCAAATCTATGCCCCCAAGCCACAGAGTCATTATAACGATTGCAATAGCATGTTCCGCAGATAATAATATAATTACATAGATAGTGTGATGACTTGCGATGAGTTAGGGAGGGGAATGTAATTCAATTAGGTTGTAATTATATCTAATCGATTTTTATTTAGTTTCGCGTTGCGGTTTTGATTGTATCGATGTGTTACTTTATAAGTGCATTCTTTTATTTTATACTAGCTGGCGCCCGTGACTTCGTCTTCGTAGGATTAGCACGTCAGAATAGCTCGCAGATGCCAGATTTTATACCTACTTACTTTACAGTTATCGTTATATAATTTGGACAATTCATTCAATATCTTTATATGTACCTATCGTGTATTGTAAAGTTTTATTAAAGAAAAAGCGTGAAAGAGTAACAAACAGCCATACAAACTTTATAATATTAGTAGGATCGATGAGACGAAATTTACTATCTAGGTAGGTACCCATATTGTCGAGGTAAAGCTGCTATAATAGAATGCAGCTCAACCTGGGCATAAAATCAAGAGCACACCTGCAGCACGCACGACTCTGTCCACGTGACATTACCGAAAACACATTCGCGCCATTTTCAAATGACAAGTAACGTCACGCTGGTCACCATAATAGACTCCGTACTAAGTTAATTAGTGTCCGACCGAAGGTGCAATTCTAGCCGAAGCCGAAGCCGAAGCCGATTAATCGGTATTCACCAAAACCTTCGGCCGAAGCCGAAGCCGAAGCCGAAGGTGTCATTGACCTTGAGAAATACGATAGTTACTTTGATCTCAGAATATACTAGATACATATTGTGAGAGCTTTAGAGATTTGGCCCAATACCGAGCCGAGTGACCAACATAATACAAGTAGGTAATAAAATATTGTCTAAAATAAAAGTTTCAAATATACAATGTTAATTAAATATTTATTTACTTAAAGTAATTTAACAAAAATAATCAAATAATCAGTCACATTTTTTTAATTAAGTATCAGACGAACATAAAATATTTTAAACCAGTGTACTTACCTACTTACGGTTTTTTTGGATCTTAGAGTGCCTCACAATAATGAACGTATCACCACAGGTACTACTCACAGTAATAAATAAAATAATTTAATTTGTAATAACAAATATGAAATATTTAAAAACAAAACACTTATTAGAATTTTAAGACGCGCTCTCAAACTTGTTTTGACTCGTTTACTTGTTACGACTCCGGTGCGGCGGCGCGGCGAAACTCTGCTGCTCTGCACACTCTCCGTCTCGCTCTAGCATCGTTCAGTAAATTTCAAATTTTGACAACTAGCAAACCTTCGGCTTCGGCCAAACCTTCGGCAAATTTTTGGCCGAAGCCGAAGATTTGGCCGAAGGTGCTTTTTTGGCCGAAGGTGGCCGAAGCCGAAGCCGAAGCCGAAGCTTCGGTCGGACACTAAAGTTAATCAACTTCACAACTTATTATTCAAGAATATCGCTTGCCGCGACATATAAAAATACTTTCTGCAATGACCCAACTTTAAAATATAGGCATAAACAACCGCGAACTTTTTTTTCGAACTTTTAAAGGAAAACAATTCTGTCATACATCATTTTTGCGAAACTTTAACCGTTTACGTAAGCTCTCAAAAGGAAAATCATCAACATTTATCATTGGTGCTCTGCTCCTGTTGGTCTTAGCGTGATGATATGTAGCCTTCCACGATCAATGGGATATTATCATACACTGAAAGAATTTTTCAAATCGGACCAGGAGTTCTTGAGATTGGAGCGTTCAAGCGAACAAACTCTTCAGCTATAAAATATGATGAGTAATATAGATTGACATGTAAAAGTATCTGGAAAATGTACTTACTGAAATAAATATAATTTCTTTTCATTACTTATTCAGATGTTTATATTATGTGTGTTGGTTAAAAACAAAATTAAATGTGATTAATCAATAAGCTAAAGTTTAAGATAGGTACTTAGTTTTTAATTAGAATATAATATTAAAGAATACTCTTTATTGTTTACCATAACAGATAACTAAAAAAAACTAAAAAAATATAAGTAATAAAAAAAACATAAATAATAATCTTAATAATAAATTGTAATTTGTAAGTACTTACCTATCTAATTAATAATATAAACAAGTTCTTAATCTGTGGTAACGTTTTTGATTGTATATGTACTTGATAAATATTATGTTAATATTTTTTCTTTGTAATAAAATACTTAATCATACTTAAGTATAGTAACAATTGTTTGTTTTTCCCAAATCAATAAAAATAAAACACTCGAGAATCTCCTCCGTTTTATCATCGGTTAAAAATATCTCCTTGCTCTTTCGATAAAGCTAAAAATGTCTTACTGCAACCTTCCCTTAACGTGCTTTCCGAGGCTCAGAGAGAAAGCATTGAGAGTTATTATTTAGTATTACGAAATAAAATGGCAAAGATACTACAATAATCACTTATCATAATTAGATAATAGAGAATTAAACTGTGCTGTTATAGGAATTATTGTTAGACGAAGACAGTTATATAGCAATCTTCATACCAGAAAGAGACAAATGAATTTCACTTACTCCATCCCAGATGGGCGGGATGAATACTTTCCGCTCTCGCATTGACCAATCAGATTGGGTTGCTGAAACTGAAAGGTTATAAGCGACTACTGTTACATGAAAGATTGAGTTTTTAGATTTTGATTTTTAACCTTATCCTAGAACCCATAGGATTATAGGTACATAATACAATATAACAAATTGATTTGAAATACTGTAGAAATTAAAATTTTGATATTTTTTGATAATTGCGAAATTAAAATAAGTAAATAAATATTCCACAACTCTTCACACAACGCCATTTAGTCCCAAGTTAAGCTTGAGAGCTTGTGTCATTGATACTAAACAGCTGATAAACATACTTATATATTTCTAAATACATACCATATTATAGATAAATTACACCCAGACACAGAACAAACAGAATTGATACAGAATTCTACTTTTATTACGATTTTTGATATCAACAATTAAGTATAACCTTGCTTGTTAATCAAATTTATTTGGGACCGTAGGATACGGCAATAGCCCGATGGTTAAGGCGTCGGCTTGCGATCGAGAGGTCTTGAGTTCGATGCCCACCCGTTGCACTATTGACGTACACTATCCAAACAATTGACATTGAACGTAGATGGTTAAATTAATATAATAATTATAGTATTAATAAATAATGTAATTTAATATAAATAAATAAAGGATTATGATATAAACGATCTCAAAAATAAATGTTATAATTTAGTTAATTATTATTAAGGACATGTTTATAATTGTTGATTTATCTCGTATTAATTGTATTTCAAATTTCGAATTTGTTGAATATTAATCTGTAAAACACTAATTTTAATTTTATACTTTTTGCTGTGCCCTACAGGGTCCGTAATTGTACTCTAGCTTTAAGCCCATTGTAAGATCTCAACACATTATGGAATGCAAATAAAGATATGAATATGAATATGAATATGACGTGAATCCACTCCAGAAACAAGCATATTTAGCTTAGTTCGAGGGGTTAACATGACTACTAGTAGGTACCTAATATGCAAGCCGAGCTTTTTTTTTTAAAAAAAAACACGTACTTAGGTATCTAATAACCGACTGTGCACGAAAGGCTGCTGAACTTAGGCGATTAACACACTGCCCCGCATGATGCAGCGTAGCGCGTGGATGCGTGTTCTTCCGTTGCTTGTAAGTAACTCCGTTTGTATGGAACACACGCACAGTCCAACACACAGAAAATGCATCCACGCGCGTTCGATTCAGTTCAGAGACACGCAACATGCAGCGTGATGCGGGGCAGTGTGATAATCGCCAAATGCGACTGGGCAGGACATGTCTTCCGCATGCCGAACGAGCGATGGGCTCGTAAAACCCAGAATTGGTGCCCTACAGTGAGACGGGGCCGCGGCAGACCACGAAGGAGATGGCGGCGGGACGACCTGGATGTCTTCCTTGAGAATTGGAGAGAGGTGGCGCAGAATCGCGACCGATGGAAGGAATGGAGGGAGGCCTTTGCCCAGCAATGGGACAATTTGGGCTAAATAATATCTAATAATAATAATACTTAGGTATCTATTTATTGAAGTACAGACGCCAGCACATCAAGTTACCCCAATGTGTCAAATTTTCCCAATTGAATATGAACCTTATTCTGTTTGTCATAAAGTTGAAAGACGATCAAAGAAATTTGACACATTGGGGTAACTTGACGTGCTGGCGTCTGTACAATAATTACTTATTATAAAAATCGACAATAAAAGCTACAAATAAGCCCTCTGACCCTGTAGATAAAAGGCTAGTCGGAATTTAAGTTTTTAGATTACAAGAAAATATTCGACACATGTTTTTTTCGTTTTAGGTAGGTACAACTTACTAAAAAATAACGGCGATACATCGAGTCAAATTGTCGAATGACGTTACTATACAATATAGTTTTAAATACTGAATAATGACGTTACATACAAGCCCCCTCTCCTCAACTTTAATGCGGTTCTAATAATATAAGTAAGTAGTTTTCCATCAATTTGAAAAAGAAAAAACAATTGTGTTTTATTTTTTATAATCTAACTGACTTCCTAAACTGGAGTTATTTTACACCTTAAAGTGATATATTTTATGATTTATGCATTTTTTAAAATTTTATTCTTGTCATTTTCTTTCCTTGTCCATGTCACTCATTTCTCATGAAAATCACTGTAAATTCTCAGCAACATAGATTTAGAAATACCTTTTTGTCTTTTATTTAATTTAAGCATTTTCACAAACCCAAATAAAACACTGACAATAGTGTACCGCTATAAGAAGAAACTGGATAATTGGATATAAGTCTCTTTGCTTCTACATTCAATCGTTCCCTAATAAAGAAGCTCCGCCCACAATCCCGAACCAAAGAGAATCCGACTTGAAAAGCGCCCAGTCACTAAAAACGCGCGAAATAGGATGTCACACGCCTGTCAAGTTGTTTGACAGTCGTTGATGCATTTAAAAATAAATAAATATTATTAAATTAAACCGGAAAAGTGTTTATTAAATTAAGTGAAATATTTATTTACATTATTTTTGTGGAATTAGTGGTGATTTCAGTAACGAATAAAAATAAGAAGTTTTTTTTTGTTAAATGATATGATCTAGTGATGTGCGTGTAAAATAATACTGTGAATTTAATCGTTAATCGATTTTCAAGGTAATTTACTTTTTTTTTTGTAAGTATTTATATTACAAAGTACAGGTAAAGTTTTATTATTTATAATATGTATGTATTTAGAAATAGATAAGTATGTTTATCAGCTGTTTAGTAGTTAAAATCATCTAGATCATTTCGTTTTTTTTTAAATATACATTGTATTTAAAAAAAAACGAAATGATCTAGATGATTTTACCATCTATTGGTGTTTGGTTTTGCACTTATTTTGTGATGATTAAATAACTGATAAATGCGGAAAAAAACATATGATTAAAAATAAATAAATAAATAAATATTCCACAACTTTCACACAACGCCATCTAGTCCCAAGCTAAGCAGAGCTTGTGTAATGGGTACTAAAAGCTGATAAACATACTTATCTATTTCTAAATACATAGATATTATAATCCTCATTTTTCTAATGCAGCGCCATCTTTGATGACATAGGTATATGACAGACGGTGACAAATGTCTCCCCAGTCCATTATCAGGTGACAATTTGACATTTGACAAGTCTTAAACTAAAACGAGGAAGGTAACATAACATAAATGGGCCATTTGACAAAATTTTAGTTTTTAGGCCCTCAACTAGATTACAAAAAAATATTCGACAGTTGTTTTTTAATTTTTTCACGTTATCAAAAAGTAACGGCGATTCATCGAGTCAAAATGTCGCATGACGACACTAGCCAGTACAGTTTATACTAGATAATGACGTTACAAGCCCCCTCTTCTCAACTTTAATGCGCTTAATCTGAGCAGTTTTCCATCAATTTGAAAAAGAAAAAATATGTGCCGAATATTTTCTTGTACTTAATCTAGATGAGAAGTTTTGTCAAATAGCCTATTTATGTTATGTTACCTTCCTCGTTTTAGTTTAAGACTTGTTAAATTGTCACCTGATAATGGACGGCCATTGCTTCTGAGGCGGAACGAAGTTTGCAGCTAGTCTTTCTAAGTATAACATATCTTTACTTAAGATTTTATAGAGATCTGTCATACAGGTCCCGAACCTAGTTCAGACTCCAGCTCTCACAAAGGTTCTAGATTAAGGCAGAATTATACCATAGTGTTACAATGTACCTTTATGAGAGAAATAAATGATATTATTATTATTATGTTTATTCATTGTTATTTCTTACTTAATACATTTTTAAATATTTAAATATAAAAAAAAAACATTTAAAAATATAAAAAATAGTAGCCCACCGGTATCGGGAACAGGGTCCAAGCTACCGGCGGTCAGGACTCCAGGGAGAGGAATCGCCTAACAATGCGAGCCGTGTCCAGAAGCACTGCTTTCTGAATCAAACGCTTATTATTATTATTATTAAAAGAGAAAAGATTTCACTGTTTGTTTGTTTGCATTGTATAGGCTCCGACACTACTGGATCGATTTGACACTATCCCCGGGTGACATAGGCTACTTTTTATTCCTGTATTCCCACAGGAACGGGAACTACCTACGTGGCTAAAACAATCACACTTCTCCCTCTTATCTGACTAGTCACTTTCAATATTTATGCTCTGCGCACACTTTGAATCTTCGGTCCACGAATAATCGTCTTCTACGATGATCTTCTCACCGCTCTGGTTTTATTCACTCTTCCTTCTTCGTCCAGGCGGTTTTCCTTTGGAATGCGCTCCCTCTGAACATCAGAATGGCAACTAGTCGGTTCACATTTAATATTAAAGTTCGTGAACTTAAGCATAAGATGTTGCATCATTGTTGTTGATGTTGTCATTGTTGATGTTGTTGATGAGTGAACATATGCATAAGATGTTCGCAGATTCATCGCAGAGTTCATTGTTAAGCAGAATAGCTACTTGTTCTTTATAATACGTATTTTTATCTCTCTTGACGTTTTAAGTATATATCTGTGTATTTATTTTATTGTGTCACTTACCTACTTGTCCTTTTTTTTGCTTTGTTGCACCTACCACGTTCCATCTCTGCACCACCTTAAGGGGCCGTGCCTAAAATCGACTGATTTTGATCAACTGTAATCATTATTTGTGAGAAAGGGTAGAAGAATTTATACAATCCTATTTGTGATTTGAAAAGACGAGTTCCTTGCTTTGCATGTTGAGGAATTAAATTTTGGAAATAAATTACGTATTCATGAAAAATCACTAAAATTCACCCACATGTTTTCCAAAAATGACGCGAGACAGACGTTTGATCATTTAGTTACAAGAAACTACAATAGATTTTGAAAATTAAAAAATCTTACCAACACCAGTATATAGTCTACTTGCACGTGAGGGAACCACTTTTTTAATTTTTACTACAACATACGGAAAAAAAAGTCAATGTCGTTACTTTCCGGAAATTTCAAGACTACTTAATCAGTATTTTTTTTTTCTATTGTTTGAATCACTTTTAAGAAATTTTAAAAGTAGCATTAATCTTCAGTTTATTATATATCCGTACTATTTTTTAACATGTGTACCAACATTTTATTTCTCAACCGTCTTAATTTACTTAGAAACTCAAAATATGATATAAAATATTAAAACAGTTTAAGCGATCACTACGCTCGAGCTTTACGCGTGTGTTCGTGAACCGTACACACAAATATAACATCGCAATGATGTTACCTAAACTCCAGCGAGCGAATTTTATGCACGGCCCCTTAAGGTGGACTGGTAGAAAATGCCTATGGAATTAAGTCCGCCGTTGTACAGTTTTGTTATGCTTGCTTTAATAAATAAATAAAACTAAGTGACGTATGCTAGTTTTACATGAAATTACTGTCTGCCTGACCTCCACGACACAGCGACTAAGTAACACGCTACCTTGGTTATACTATCAAGTATCAAGCTAAAAATATCAACATAAGTAAATAATTTTGAACCCAAAACCATAAAGATTCACACGTGCGTCACATTTGGTTATCAAAATGAATATAGCGTAAACAGTTTATGTTATAAACACAATATGTCGTGTGTTCTGACCTTAATAACATAATATTGGTGGCAACTTCCTGTTTCAATAATAATAATGTTATATTATAATGCTGTGTTACTAAGCCATTTAAAAAAAAAAACAAAAAAGAAAAAAAAGACAGATACCATACCAGCGAGATTCTATGAATGATATTAAAAGACAGTATAAAAGTGTAGATTGGTTACCTCAACAACATTTGATATTCGAAAACGGCACACTAAGGCGATTAACACACTGCCCCGCATGATGCAGCGTAGCGCGTGGATGCGTGTTCTTCCGTTGCTTGTAAGTATCTCCGTTTGTATAGAAAACACGCACAGTCCAACACACAGAAAATGCATCCACGCGCGTTCAATTCAGTTCAGAGACACGCAACAAGCAGCGTGATGCGGGGCAGTGTGATAATCGCCTTACGCACACACGCGTCCGTTGACGACGCGACGCGACACTGAGGTGAAGTGTGGCCAGTTAGCCACATTTTAACGTGTCGCTTGCTGAGCGCTTATAACCTATCTACATCTTTTTACTTATAATAGTATCATTGATTCTATCCCACTGCATAGGGAGAAGGCAGGAAGGACGATATAGTGTTGATAGGCAGTCGCTTCAACATGCGTAACATGACCATCGTAAAAACTGATTTTGTGTACAGAAGAATCGAAAAAGTGAGAGATTACATACAATCTGGTCACTTTGTCGCTTTTGTCACTTTTAAACTTATTGTTATGCCGGTTGTCGGTTTCCTTACTGCGTATAGCAGCATCCTGAAAATGATTGCTGGTAGGCCCGACTGTCCCATTCAGAGGCACTGGGTGAAATTAGCTATAATATAGGTTTATGTAATTAAGAAGTACTAATAACACTAACATAGTATAAAGGGTGACTGGTAATTAGTGACCGATATTTAAACACGTGATTGTACTCATGAATACGAATAACTTTCCCAAAGAAACTTTTTTGTATACTCATACTGGGCGTGCCCCCAGATAAGGTCAGACTTCGTAGGAAAATTACGCAGAAATTAAAAAAAATAAGACAAATAAACATTAATATCAAAATGCATCGCCATCTTTGATGAAATGACAGGTGACAAATGTCATTCAAGTCCACTTTCAGGTGAAAATTTTACATTGGAAGAACATTTTGTTCGTAACGGTGCCGGTTTTGAACAGTCTATTTTACGTGTTTTGTTGTTTCTTGTTTGTTTACCTAAGTCAAAGACATTCAATACCTATAGACCGGACATCACGAACAAAATTTTCGTCCGAAAAAGTGTGTCCTGCTGGATACAAGTCTATGAGTTTTTTGTAGTACGCTCCGCTGCCGCTCCAATATTCATATATTATTCTAGATGGCGTTACTGGGCATGGGATCAAAGTTTTTCTATGACATTTCCTCGCATGTCCGCTCTATAGTCTTTTAAATCTCTTTGACCTAAGTATTGAAATACTTTGCAAAAAGAGAATACCTACTTAAATGAGTTTTGATTTTTAAACCCGTCTTACAGTCTCACACTACTCACACACGATACAGTTACTTATGATCACTGATTTTTCAAGTGCCCACTTGACTCGTTCAAACTGTAAGATAATGCTACCGTTGTTGATCATATGTCCAAAGCATGTGTTTCTCCATTTTTTTGTGTCGAGTTTCATCTGTGCATAGTGCATAGTAATGCCAAGTTTCGTAATCCATCTGCTTAGACTATTCAATAGAAGAAGAATGACAGGCTGTCAAGTCATAAAATAAATATTCCACAACTTTTCACACAACGCCATTTAGTCCGTGGAGCGTGGAGCTCCTCAAGTTCCGAGTTGAGCTCACGATTACTGACAAATGCTTGCACTGACTGATCTGGTCCCCTCATTCTGTGTGGTTCTTTCCTTAAAAGACCCTCTCAGACACTAATCTGCATGGATCTTACATGATTTGACCAAGATAATGTCTGGACTTTAAAATTAGAGCTAGAGACCTCTGAGTTTCTTTCGGTGTTTCTTCTCAGAGTAGTCAAATAGTGAAATTCCGATCTCATTCACTAAAAAGGTGACGTGTAAAAGTGTTTGTAAAATAAATATCATTTAACTTGGGACACAACGCCATTTACGTTGTGTGAAAAAGTTGTGGAATATTTATTTATTTATTTTATTTATCATTTATTTATCAGTCCCAAGTAAAGCTTGAAAGTTTGTGTTATGGGTACTAAAAAGCTGATACCTAAACATACTTATCTATTTCTAAATACATACTTATTATAGAAAATTACACCCAGACACAGAACAAATGATCGTGCTCATCACACAAACATTTGTCCTGGGTGGGAATCGAACCCACGACCTCCGGCATAGCAGTCAGGGTCACTGACTACTAGACCAACAGGCCAGTCAAAGTCATAGATCTCGAGTATGCCTCTGACTTTTTAGATTCATGTGCGTGTGCTCTTAGACTGTGGTAGTAAGCTCATTAAGTACATCTCTATGGCGTCAAATATCTTCGCAGCTAACAGCAAAAACTGAACGCATCAACTTGTCAATTTTCTTCAATAAGTTCACAGCAAATGGTTGGTTTTACAGCGCAAAATTTTGAGCAAAATTTTGAGCAAAATTTTGATCTTTGCCCAAAATTGTATTTAGATAGCATGTAGGTATTGTTTGGGTCGAGTGGAGCTCTTAGGTACCAATCATTTTCGAATATAACAAAGACTCCGTACAATTACCGCCGAACTTCACTTACAGGTTATTCATTTGTTTGACTATTCAATTATCAAAAGGTGGTGCGAAAAGTAAATAAAATTAATATTATATTTTTGTACAGGTGCAGCTCAATGTCAAGTTACGGCAGCATGTCGCCTTCTGATGAAGGTTTTGACAGATACGAACCTCCTTACTACTGTCAGCCCTCACATCAAGGTAAGAAAGATACAATCACTGGCAAAAAGTATGGTAATAAGCTCATCAAGCTCCATTAAACTTTTATGCAATATTATAGACATTGTAGCCCCCTATCTTGCAATAACTTTTAATAAATGTGTTGATTTAGGAACTTTTCCTGACCTGATGTAGAGTAGTAAAGTCATTCCATTGTTTAAGTCGGGTAATAAAAGCGATATTGGCAATTTCAGGCCTATTTCTATATTACCTGCTTTCAGCAAAATATTTGAAAAATTTATACTCAAGCAGTTGCTAAGACATTTTCATTTGAACAGCCTCCTTCATACTGATCAATATGGCTTTACAAAAGGGCGTTCGACTACTGTACGGGAGTTGCTCTGCTAAAACACATATTTAACGCATGGGATAACTCTCAAAATGCAATTGGAGTTTTCTGTGATCTCTCAAAGGCCTTCGATTGCGTACTCCATGACACGCTTTTGCGAAAACTAAGTCATTACTGTGTCCAAACTGCAGCTCTTAATGTAATAAATTCATATTTATACAATAGGTAGATGCGTAGATGTCAATGGTGTAAAATCTTCCGGGTTACCAGTTCAGTTAGGTGTACCTCAAGGTTCTATACTGGGTCCTTTCTTATTTTTAGTATACATATATAAACGACTTACCATTTTTTTTTAAACGGTATCTGTGATGTTGTACTGTTTGCAGATGGTACCTCTCTTATCTTTAAAGTAGACAGGAATAGACTAGTTTTTGACGATGTAAATAGTGCACTTTCAAAATTCACTAAGTGGTTTGCGACAAATAATCTAGTTCTTAATGCTAAAAAGACGAAATATTTGAAGTTTGCTTTACCCAATGTTAGAAATCTCGGACCCAATATATTACTTAGAAATGAGGTACTTGAGACTGTAGATTCAGCAGTACCTATTTCTGGGTATAACATTAGATACCAAACTTCAATGGGCATGTTGTTTCCAGGCAGCCCAATGGACGGAGGAGTATACTGGCCGGCTACCAATGGCGAAGGACACGAGTTCGAAACCCAGGACATTTATCACGATTCTTCGCACTACATAAGCAGGGGTTATGGTAAGAAGGAATACACTTAATAGAATTCACTGAAGAAAATACTTTATAGGTATTACGAGTAAGGTTTAAAGTTCCTCATCCCCCATAGAACAGCTCGGCTCCTCCTCTCAGACAGGTGTTGTGTCTGGTGGGCTACTACTGCCCGACGGTTGTTGTCGGGAGCTTGTTCACATTCAATCGCGCGGATAACTTAAACATCGCGATGTAGGATACGTGTCAGTTTTAGTTTATATGTAGCAAGATAGATGTCGCGACAATACGCTGACCTCATTGGTGGGGTTCTTCAAAAAGGTCAGGTGCGTAGGTAATCACAACTGGTGTTTGTGTATGGCTATATATGTATGAACGTGAACGAAGCAAAACGACGTGACTGGCCCGTTGGTCTAGTAGTTAGTGACCCTGACTGCTATGCCGGAGGTCGTGGGTTCGATTCCCACCCAGGACAAATGTTTGTGTGATGAGCACGATCATTTATCTATAATATGTATGTATTTAGAAATATATAAGTATGTTTATCAGCTGTTTAGTAACCATAACACAAGCTCTTAGCTTAGCTTGGGACTAGATGGCGTTGTGTGAAAAAGTTGTGGAATGTTTATTTATTTGTTATTTTATCTATCTATACATATAATAAGACTGTAAAAAAACTGTGTCTGTACATTGAATATATTTAAAAAATAATAATTGAGGGGGGTTTAGAAACAGTAATAGAGCACGAATCCAAAAAAAAAAGTCTGTCTGTTTGTCTGTTTGTCTGTTTGTCTGTTTGTCTGTTTGTCTGTTTGTCTGTTTGTTTGCACACGCTAATCTTCGGAACTACTGGACGGATTTGAATGATCTTTTTTTTGTTGTATAGATATTAAGTCTGGTCAACACATAGGCTATAATTTATCTTGGAAACTGGAACACCTGATGCAGAACCGCAACAGACCAGCTAAACTATAGGCGATACAAATATGGTCCCATAGCAAAAATTGTTCCACGTGATGAGCATTTTCTGCTGAGAGAATAAATTTGAAGATCCGGAACACCTGATGCAGAACCGCAACAGACCAGCTAAACTATAGGCGATACAAAAATGGCCCCATAGCAAAAATTGTTCCACGTGATAAGCATTTTCTGCTAAGAGAATAAATTTGAAGATCCGGAACACCTGATGCAGAACTGCAACAGACCAGCTAAACTATAGGAGATACAAAAATGGTTACATAGCAAAAATTGTTCCACGTGATGAGCATTTTCTGCTGAGAGAATAAATTTGAAGATCCGGAACACCTGATGCAGAACCGCAACAGACCATCTAAACTATAGGAGATACAAAAATGGTACCATAGCAAAAATTGTTCCACGTTATGAGCATTTTCTGCTGAGAGAATAAATTTGAAGATCCGGAACACCTGATGTGGAACTTCAAGAGCCCAGCTACACTATAACATATATTGGAATGACGTCTTAGCAAGAGTTGCTCAGCCTTATGAGCACTCGCTGTTGACGTATAAAAATCGAAAATCTGGAACACCTGTTGTGGAACTCCAAGAGCCCAGCTACACCATAACTCACATTTAAGAATGACGTCTTAGCAAAAGTTGTTCAGTCTGATAGGCATTTCCTGTTGACTTATAAAAATCGAAGATCAGAAACATTTGATATAGAAATTAAAACTATCACTAATTTCATTGCATAATTATAAAATAACATAAGTAGGAGGTACTACGCGGTGAAGGCGGGAACAGTTCAGGACTGATATTCGATGACGATGGTATATCGTTGAAAATTAGACTCTACTGGCTAAAACTCCCATTTTTTATCGTATGCCTTCGGGCTTATGTTATTTGAGTGTTTAATTTCCTTTTCCATTTATCTTCGTTACACGGTAGCTTACCCGGTAACGCAGGGGAGCAGCCACTTAGATTTTAATTGATCAGGTATCATCACAATAAAACTATAACCATGCCTAGAAAGAGGTCAATTTTTTCCCAATGTTCCAAAGGTGCTAAATGATTAAAGACCATAAGATCCCAACAATCTACCGAAGAGCGTTAGGAGAGACTTGATGCTGTTCGAGAACATGAGGCTGCAACTCGCTCCGTGGAAACTTCTTGGGATCGCGAAGCACGCCTGCATTCTCAGCGTATTTACGCATCTACATCCAGGTCTCTAGAGACCAGTGAAGAATATGTGCGCGACTGACCGCTGATCGTGAACATCATGCACTGTCTCGCGAGTTGGAGACGTTCACGGAAAAAGCATGACGCTTGAGTTTTCAGCGTATATACGCATCGACTCTAGAGATAAGTGGGGGAAGGAGATGCGCGACTGACCGCTGATCGTGAACGTCACGCAACATATTATGATGACCTAAAGTAAAAGAGATATAAAAATGGTGCCATTGCAAAAACTATTCCACGTGAAGAGTGTTTTCTGCTGTGAGACTAAATTTGAAGATCTGGAGCACCTGTAGGGGAACTCCAAAGCCCAGAGACAATATAACATATACATAATAGAAATGGCGTCTTAGCAAAAGTCTGATGGCATTTCCTGTTGACCAACAAAAATAAAAAATCTGGAACATCTTGAATCGTCTCGCGCATCCCATTGATTTCCCGTCCCCGGGCTTATAGAATTCGACATCAGATGTTTCAGATCTTCGATTTTGACGACCCCGTTGTCGCTGGCATAAGTAACAGGATCCGCGTACGAAGTCGCGGGCAGAAGCTAGTTTAAAATAAATTTGTAAGAATCGGAGTAGGCTTTCTGTAGTTTCTGCCTAACCACATGGGTAAGCGTGAATTTATGTTATTACATGTATATTGTAGATATGCATTACTCATACGAATGGACCTTTTATTTTGCTTGAGACAATCTCCAAACCGGCTAAACTTATTTTAACGGGATATTCACCGTCATATTGCTGATGTTATAAGCAGTGACTTAAGGCAACTTTTTTTTAAGAAAACGATTAGTTTCGCGAGGGAAAATAAATTATTGGATTCTAAGTTTGTGGACAAGATCGCGGGTAAAATGAATTGCCTAAATGTATGCATGTACGCGCATAACTTCAGAACGACTGCACCAAATTGGTTACTTAATTCTTTTTTTGTATGTATTATTTTGTGTTGAGCCCAGCAGGCCTAGCTAGGCATATTACAAATTATATTATCGTAATCGATAAGGCGATAATAGAAAGAAAATGGCGTATATGGAAAGAGCTGTTTGTCAACTGTCAAGTTTAATGAGTAGAATTTGTAATATGGCTGAAAATCAAATGGCGTATATGGAATCAGCTGTTTGTCAACTGTCAAGTTGACAAACAACTGATTCCATATAGGCGCCATTTGAATCAACTTTGTGTCAAATGTCAAGTGTTAACGAGTAGAATTTGTAATATGGCTGAAAATTAAATACACTTGACAGTTGACAAACAGCTGATTCCATATAGGTACGCCATTTTCTTTCTATAATAGAAATAGAATTTGTAATATGGCTAGGCCTGTAGGATAGTTTAGATTTACAATTGGATACTGTAGGTGGCGTTGCGATCGGATTCGGGCAGGACAACATTTGTCGTGTCTGCTAGTACACTATAATCTTGTTACAGGTTATGAAGAAATGCAGATGGCGGGCAATGAGCCCTATGACACTTACCACCACAATATGGCGCATGGTTTCCCACCAAATACCACAGGTAAGAAACTTGGGGCTGCCCACCTACGTCCGATAAATTGGTGACCGATTTTTTGTATGTTAAGCAGGCCTAGCCTTAATAGAAATAGAATTTGTTATTACAAATTCTATTATGGATAGAAAATGGCGTATATGGAATCAGCTGTTTGTTAACTGTCAAGGGTATTTCATTTTCAAATTCTACTCGTTAAGACTTGACAGTTGTCAAACATCTGATTCCATAGGTATAATACGCCATTTTCTTTCTATTGTCGCCTTATCGATTACGTTAATAGAAATAGAATTTGTAATATGGCTAGGGACAAAGCCTAGGTCTATGGCATGAAGTCCGGTCAATTTAGACATTTGACAGTTACATAAATTTACGACAAGCTTGAAAATTGGTGAGATCCTTAAAAATATGTAGGTATGGATAAAAAAATATTCAAGGTCGAAAGTGACACATGAGCTGTTTGCGATTTTTTTTCGATTTTCAGCAAAACGGTGAGTTTTATCATAAAAATACTTTAAACAAAAATTGTAGATCATTAAATTATCTACAAAAAAGTATCAATAGTTTTTTTCTACAAACCACCGTTTTTGAGATATAGATAACGATTCAAAAAGTTATAAAAGTTGTAATCGTCATAATTTGCACACGTTTCCACGCCACTTATGAGGAAGTGTACTTCTATACGAATGATTTAAAACAAAAAAATTGAGAGGTGTCAAGGGACACCCGGATGCCCGGATGGAATGAAGTTCCACATCAACAACACAACACTAAAAGCTTAATCAAAACACAACTATAGCAAAAAAGTGTCGTTACAACTTTTGGTCTTAATTTTTTCCGTCTAGCCTCCTTTCGCAACGCGCAATAAGGAACTTCGTTACAATTACTCCTCATTTCTAATAAGTAAGATTAAACTTATACATGACGATTATAAAGACGCAAATTACAAATTACCGGTAATTTTTTTTGGGTTTAGAAAACACTGTGCGACTCAATGATAAGTAAAAAGGTGTAGATAGGTTACCTAAACAATATTCGAACTTCGAAAACGGCACACTAACGCACGCACGCGTCCGTTGTCGGCGCGACGCGACACTGAGAAGCAGTATGGCCAGTTAACCACATTTTAATGTGTCGTTTCTATCCCACTGCAAGTGTGGATAGTTAGCCACATTTTAACGTCTCGCTTGCTGAGCGCTTATATATAGGGTGACTGGTAATTAGTGACTGATACTTAAACACGCGATTGTACTCATGAATACGAATAGGTAACTTTCCCAAAGAAACTTATTTTGTACTCATTAACTTTCGATTAATTCAATTACGTCAAAACTGCACAAAGGGAGCGGTGAGGGTGGCGGGGAAGCATGTGACGCTACTACCTACTAGTAGATTTTGCCCTTCCCGAGGTCAGACTATCAGCTGATAGATCGTGCCGATTCGTGCCTACTGTGATCGATCACGGCGCGCGCGCGGATATTTCAAACAGCGTTTTTGTTACTTTATTGTGTTTTAGGTTATTGTGTATAAAAAAAAGTTTCTTTGGTAAAGTTGTTTTAAGTCATGAATACAATCTCACTAATTACCAGTCACCCTATATACGTAGATACACCTTTTTTCTTCTTTCCTTTATACTTATTATCATTGGTGCAACTGTCAAAGATCTGCAAATGACACCGCGCGGGACCAACGGCTTAACGTGCTTTCCGAGGTACAAAGGAGTCTTGGTCTTGGTCACTCACTCACGGACCAACCTAGCCAAGAATAGCTTAACCATCCACCACCATCCCACCATTCACGCATTCCACAATCTCCTTTCTTCCATCGGGAATCCAGACGTACTGCAGGTTATCACCCATTCCTAGTAGATGTTCCACACATGCGCACGAAGCGCTTTGCCTGTTCCTTCATTATGCGCACAGCCAAGGAGTGGAATTCCCTGCCTGCATCAGTGTTCCCGAGTTCATACGACCCCAAGCTGTTTAAGTCGCGAGTTAAAAGGCTTCTTTTGGGTAAGCTCGTTCCATCGTCGACCTCATATCTGACCGCAGGACAAGCCTTTAAATATAAAAAAAAACTTCCACCGAATTGACTTATCTATAAATACCTTTGTCTGTTTTATTACTAGGTTTAGAATGTGACCTACAAACCCTTCCCCTCCGCTACGACCGCCCCGCACCCCCCTCATTCGTGAGGGTAGCTAAAAGAAGAACCACGGCTAACAAGAAGGAGCGCAGAAGAACACAGAGTATTAACACAGCATTCTCAGATTTAAGGGATTGTATACCTAATGTACCACCTGACACAAAACTATCTAAGGTAAGAACAAACTGTATCTATAATTAAAATTAAAAACAAAAGTAAACTGTTTAATTCTCAAATTCCCCGACATGCTTATGGGGTATTCCCCGAAACGCAACCATTTCTAAGCGCAACCACCGAAGCGCAATATTAAGGCTAAGTTCAACTGAACGCGCGACAACGCGCGGTTGTCTCGGCGCGTGGTTTAAGATTGTAACAAATCAATGTTGTTGTGTACCTACAGTCAGCCTCATAAGTCGATATACATATCCATATTTCCTAAACTCATGAACACCTTAGCTTACACAAATTGCTAAACAAGAGTAGTGCCAGGATTTAATTATCGTCTTAAAGGTTCAAAATTCACTAGTCTTGTTTAGCAATTTGTGTAAGCTAAGGCGTATAATATTCTAAAGCATAAATTTGGCCTACCAAAGAAGAAATTTAAAAAGCGTAGTCGACAGAGCCCCGTCACACGGGGATCCTATTTCTGTTTTCAGGGTTTAAAGGAACCTAACTAACCTAACGTCGGGATGCACCAAGTCCTGATTATGAGAGCAATATGCCTACTAACGTTAGACGAATCAAATTTATGCCAAAACAGTTAGTCTCTAAGATGATTATGCCAACATAAAATGTATGCCTAAAAAAATTATGCCGAAGTATTATTATGCCAAAACAAATTGTGCCAAAATCGTTATGCCGAAGTAAATTAGGACAAAGAGCATTATGCGAAAAGAAGGGATCCCATTTATTTCTTATTACTAATTAATAACATATAGTTATATTATGAGGGTAGTTAAGTATATATTTCTTCAACGGATCTTAGACTAAAATAACCCGCGCCACCTTCCATTAAGCCCACGCCGACGGACATCTATCCGTCTCACTCTTGCATCTGACATTGCCAGATGGTGCGAAAGAGATCGCAGAGCATCAATAGCGCGTTCTCGAGTCTCAGACAGCATATCCCTAACGTTCTTCCCGACACAAAGATGACAAAGGTTAGTACGACTTCTGGGATTGAGAAGATGTGGTTTCTGTTGGTATTTAGGTAGAGGTCCACTGTTGGGCCACCATAAGGTCGCTAAATACAAATTTTCTTACTACGCCCTGGGTTCGATTCCCAGGTTAAGGGAAGTGGTTTTGGGTTTTCCAAATTGGAATTTCTCTGAAGCAGTCCAGTGTTTCAACTGCTCGTAAGCACAACCGTTGAGCATAAGGTTCGATTCCCAAATCAGGCAGTGTGGTTTAGATTTCCATAAAGATATACTTCTACCTAGACACTCTGGGAATATAAGAGTGATGTTATTTCAAATAGAATCTAGGTATATATACACATACAATTTAAGTGTCTGTCAGTCAATAATTTAATAGGTTTTTTACTAAATGCATACAATAGTAAGACACGTATACGAAAGTAAAGTCATTTTTTTTTATTACTTATCTATAGGCCACTATCTCACCTGATGGTAAGCGATGATGTGGTCGACGATAAAGCACGCATGCCTAGAAGCAACCTGTTCACTCTTGACTTGAAGACCCCTAGGTTGTAGGACCTAGGTTGTTCCAGAGACTATTCTACCCATGCGTATTAACAACTACCCATTTCTATGGTGATTATGGTACTTGTGCTGATGTTACAAGCAGTAACTTGAAGTAGTTATAGACATACCAACAGAAACACAAATTCAACCCAGAGGTCACCGACCCATTCTCAAATTTTAATCGGACATTAACATTTTTTCTCCTGTTAGATCAAGACCCTGCGGCTGGCGACCTCCTACATCTCCTACCTGCTGAAGGTGCTCGAGACGGATGGAGAGCCCGCTGGAGGCTTCAGGGCAGATCTTCATCACACGCCGCCTAGAAGACGCACTGTCGAAGGGAATCAGGTGAGCCCTTTGTGTTTTATGATCGCCTGGTACTTTTAAAACTCATGCGGGAGCCTCATGCTTAGTAAGTAGCTTGAGAACCCCTTCCTTTTTTTTTTGAGGGGTGGAATATCCGCCCCGGGGTCTGTCAGACTCTTAATGACTAAAAACCACCCCGTGTTCCTTCTCACACCTGCCCCGGGGGTCACGGGAACAGAAGATACTTCCGCGACCCCCGACTGGTGCCGGTCCTGAGGACCTCGCCAAGTCAGCAAGGGGAGTGAGGTGTAAGACTCCCCTTGCGACGTCTAAGAGGGGCGCGCGTGAACACGATGTGCCGCCACCTCGGGTCCATGTACGTGGGGGGCGGCGGACGTCCCCGTGTCCGTCGCCCCTGGACTCATTCAGGGGTGGAAGAGGGCGTTGTCCGCCCTCCGCCTGCGCCCGGTGCGTCTGCAGCGGGCCGGGTGAGTAGAAGTAATCTCCCTCTCCCTTTCCGCAGCCTCCTTCTGCGAAACGACCGCTTCCCCCTTAGTCTAACCCGTTGACCAAACAATCTCTTGATGTTTATGGTGACCTGGTACCTTCAATCTTCATGTAGTAGACACTACCTTGTTTGTGACAGACAAGCTTGATGGGGTAAGTAAACAAACGCGTCATACCAGCGTCACTTAATTCAGAACCACAAACAAACCTCTAGGATTTCCTGATGCCCTGGTACTTTCATGCAGTAGTCACTTCCTTGTATATGACAGACAAGCGTGATGGGGTAAGCGTCATATTAAACTTGACTCTGAAACCCAAACAAAGCTCTTAGATTTCATGATGCCCTGGTACCTTGATAGAATGGGACCATGGTTATGACAAGAGGTAGAAGAGAGTGGAGTGGTGTGGGAGTGGTTATCGATGCTGAACATCAAAGTATCACGCATATGTACATCTCTCCGGCTGGTGACATCCTACATTTCCTACCTGCTGAAAGTGTTGGAGACCAGATTTAGGGCAGATCTTCATTACACGCTGCCTATAAGACGCACTGTCGAAAGGAATCAGGTAAGCCCTTTGTGTTTTATGATCGCCTGGTACTTTTGATACTGGCAGTGAAGTCGCTCCATGCAAAACAATGGTGTTCATCTACCAAACCACAATAAGCTTGGCAGATGATGTCGATGACGCATTTGAAACCTAGCGAAACTTCTTGATATTTATGATGACCTGGTACCTCCAATCTTTATGCAGTAGACCCTACTTTGTAAACGGCAAGCAAGCTTTGATGAATAAGTTAGTAAGTAAGTGGTCATCAGCGAGTTACTTGACTCTGAAACCCAAACAAACCTCTAGGATTTCCTAATCCCCTGGTACTCTCATGCAGTAGTTACTTTCTTGAATATGACATACATGCTTGATGGGATAAGTAAGTCCAGTGAGATATAATATATCGACGCGTATGGACTTGACTACAAAGAACTTATATCCAACCTGGAATGTGCGTTGTCAATTTGATACAAATATAAAAAACCGGCCAAGAGCGTGTCGGGCCACGCTCAGTGTAGGGTTCCGTAGTTTCCCGTCCGTCACAATAAGTGTTCAAAATGCTTGCATATACGATTATACTACAAACTTAGTCCAGAAATTATTTTGTACAACTTTTTATCTTTTTTGTACAAAAACTGTTGTTTCCGTCCAAGTTCAAAATAATTTTCCTAGAAAGCCCTTATAAAGACATTTCAGATATTTTTCATATTTTCTAAACATATGGTTCAAAAGTTAGAGGGGGAGGACACATTGCTTTTTACTTTTGGAGCGATATTATATCCGAAATTATTGGCATTTGCAAAAAATGATTTCAGTAAACCCTTATTCATTTTTACATACCTTTCCAACAATATATCACACGTTAGGGTTCAAATTAAAAAAAAATCACTTCCCACTTTACATGTAGGGGGGCTACCCCAATAAAACATTTTTTCCAATTTTTATTACCACTTTGTCCGTGTGATTGATACACATCTTGGTACCAAACAGCTTTCTAGTGCTAACGGTCACAGAGATTAAGCGAGGACGGACGGACGGACGGACAGACAGACATGGCGAAACTATAAGGGTTCCTAGTTGACTACGGAACCCTTATTAACCTTGTTAATTTGCTAAGATGCTAAGTTCTATTACACACAATCACTTGGAGAAAGATGCAGCTAGAAAAGCGCAGCCTAAACCCTCAGGACCAATAAAGTTGGTCTGAGCCTAAACCAAACAAAATGTGTGTCTTCAAACATTTAAGTAAAGGTAATTTAAATACGCAAAAATATGGTGGAGAGGAGGCTTACGATCAAACAAAATCGAATGTTTAGAAAGTAATTTTACCGATAATCCTCATAGGACCAAAAGTTATGTCATGTAGGTTTATTAATTAATTTTGGTCCTGCGAATATTTTCGATCAACTAGTTTTATTATAGTTAATTCAGACGCAGGCACGTCAAACTACTCCTAACTGCCAAATTTTCCCAATTGAACAAGAAACTCATCGCATGTTTTTGGGTTTTATTCTGTTCTCAGAAACTAAGCAATAAAAAAAAAATAAAAAAAAATACATTTGAACTCAGCATACAAAAATGAAGAAACGGTATTTTTGTTTTAGGGTCATGTCAATTTTGAAATGTTGTCAATTAACATGCTTGAATGTACTTTCGTTACAAAGCGTTTAAAAATAAAACCAAACCTATATGCGTTCGAATGCAAGCCGATATTCACTTGGGAATCAATTCTTATCTACCAACATGTGGCGCAGTTCAAGTGCAGTGCTTACTGGCGCCAGCGGCTGGCTAATGACGAGACCTAGCAGTATGAGTAATGTATTATTGTAGGCGTATTTTAACCGACTTCAAAATAAGCAGGAGGTTCTCAATGCGGGTGTACGTTGTTTTTTTAACCGACTTCAGGAGGAGGTTCTCAATTCGATCGGTTTTTTTTTTCTGTATGTACACCGATTACTCCGAGATTAATGATCCGATTTACGTGATTATTTTTTGTTCGATGCGGGATAGTCGCCATTTGGTCCCATAAAAATTTAATATAGTTTGGCCTGGTAGTTTTTATTTTAGTAACATTTTTATGAAAATTTTATGGTATATGTGTTACTGTAAAAGCTCGAACTGCTGTAAATCCTAAGATATTCCAGTAAAACCTAAGATCTACCAATTCCTAATGGTAAATGTCCAAAAAGATTTGCGATTCGAACTTTTACCACCATTCCGTTGGTAAATCTTAGGATTTACATCAATGGCATGGTAAATGTTGAAAAACAAAAGTGGAAGTGGGCCAAAATGTAAGACTGAAAGTACCTGAAATTGACAGAGCTAAAACTGACCCTAAAAGCATTATTGCAGTTGTGTAAAGGACAATGAGTTTTACCAACTAGGTACCAAAATGGGAATACTAAAACAGCTTTACACCAAGAATCAGTTCGCCGCATGCTCTGAAGATTTTATAAAGATAGAAGAGATTGTTACGGATAAAGAAGTGAGTCTTCGAGAAGTTGTCGGAAAATTATCGTTAACTGGAGGACAAGGATTCAAAAAATGTAATTGTCAAAAAAAATGCTCGACGAAAAAATGCACCTGCAGATCATTAGGATTACTTTGTAATTCTAAATGCCACAACAGCAATCCGTGTTGTAACAAGTGAAATGTTTTTTTAGGAACCTTACCTATTAATCAATTACATTTGATTGTCTTTTTTTACTTCTAAACCTAAACCAAATAATAAGAAAAATAATAATTAAGTTAGACTAGCTTTTATAAGCATTATGTTTGTATTTCGTTGTTAAATTCCAAATAGAGAAGTACAGATTCAGTTAGATAGATATGACAGAGATTGAGATATTCAGATATATACGTTATGTGTTTTTTCAAAATAATTTAAATAAGTTGATATTAGTTTGTACTTGTTACTATCATTATGATATCTTTATAATACTATGTACCTGTTTTGTCTAATAGTTCAAAGTAAATAATTAAGAATTACTCATTGTTTTATTCCTTAAACCAACATCTACCAGCTGACAGTGGTAAAACCTAGCATATACTGAGTCCGAATGGTAAAAGCTCGAAAAAATCGTCGTATCTTCAGAAATACTTACATTTACCAACTCATGTCGGTAAATCCTAAGACTTACACTTAAATCTTAAGATTTACTGTAGTTCGAGCTTTTACAGTAACATATGCACCGATCACGCTGTGATTTATGTACCGATTTACGTGATTATTTTTTAGTTTGATGTGAAATAGTTGCTTTTTGGTCTCATAAAAAATTAACATAGTTTGGTTTGGTAGTTTTCATTTTATGAACATTTTTGTTCATGAATTTTTTTTGTATATTTGTTACGCGATTACTCCATTAATAGACCGATTTTCATTATTTTTTATTTGATAGGTTATACTACCAGATTGGTCCCATATGTATCAAAACTTCGATCTGATGATGGGATCCTCGAGGAATTGAAGGAACTCTATACTTAAAAATTCTCAATAACTGTAAACTTTATAAAATAAAATTAGTGCGTTAATTTTTTTTTCAATAAAAATTAAATTTTAAATTTTAAAAACCCCCACCGCGAAAACGTAAAACATACAAAAATAATACTTTCCTATCGTTGAGCCATGAAATTTTACGTCACGTCGTAAATGTGATTTACTTTTTTGCGGTAGGGGTTTTTTAAATTTTTAATTTCAATTTTTATATTGAGACCTTGGATTTCATCATATTATTTTTAATCTAGACTAAACCACAACAACCGTAGATAGATTCCAGGTACAGTAATAAATGTATTCTAATGTAGCTCTGTATCGTTCCGTAATTATGTGCAGTTTAGCTCGTGGCGGTGTGTGGTACAAGTTGTGAGAATAAGCGGTTTAAACGACACTGGGAGTCATGTGAATCACTATCTTAATTGCGTCCAATATACATTTTAAAGGTTTTAAAAATAAAGTACTTTACTTTATTTTTGTCCCAATCAGGGATTCTTTTATTTCAATGGACACCCAATATTAATTAAAGCGGGATTCATTAAGGTCCATGCGGAAATCCATATATAACCTTTTAAAAAAACGCCCCTTTAATTAATATTGGGTGTCAATTGAAATAAAAGAATCCCTTATAACTGTTTATTTTCCCGAATAAATAAAATAAAATAATATAAAACCTTTAAGACACAACTAAAAAGAGAAAGCAAAAACCCAGTTTTATTTTTAATTTAGCTAAGCATTCGATTTTTTTTTGACATTGTCAAAATCTTTTTTTCAGAAGCTACAAATATTATTAAATAATTAAATAATTATTCCACAATTTTTCACACAACGCCATTTAGTCCCAAGTTAAGCTTGAGAGCTTGTGTCAAGGGTACTAAACAGCTGCGGAAAGGGAGAGGGAGATCACCTCCACTCACTCTGCCCGCAGCAGACGCACCGGGCGCAGGCGGAGGGCGGACAACGCCCTCTTCCAGCCCCCCTGAATGGGTCCAGGGCGACGGACGCGGGGACGTCCGCCGCCCCCACGTACATGGACCCGAGGTGGCGGCGCGTCGTGTTCACGCGCGCCCCTCTTAGACGTCGCGAGGGGAGTCTAACACCTCGCTCCCTTCGCAGACTTGGCGAGGCCCGCGGGGCCGGCACCAGTCGGGGGTCGCGGAAGTATCTTCCGTTCCCGTGACCCCCGGCGCAGGTGTGAGAAGGAACACGGGGTGGTTTTTAGTCAGTAAGAGTCTGACAGACCCCTCCGCCTCCCCGGGCGGGGGACATCCATGAGGATTTTCCACCCCTCACAAAAAAAAAAAAAATGGGTACTAAACAGCTGATAAACATACTTATAGATTTCTAAATGCATACATATTATAGATAAATTACACCCAGACACAGAACAAATGACACAAACATCGTGCTCATAACACAAACATTTGTCTAGGGTGGGAATCGAACCCACGATCTCCAGCATAGCAGTCTGGGTACGTAGATATACCAACAAGACTGTATAGATATTATAAGTAGATTAACCCCGCGACCGCTTACAAATTGGACCGTACTCCGTGATAAAATTACATTCCACCACATGGCCCTTCCATTCGCGAGCTATCAAATAATTTACAACTAAGATAAACAGATGTTTTAGGTGATTCCTCTTTCACTGAATTTTCATTGACATAGATATTGGTTAGATTAACATAGGACGATTAAATTGTGGAGATTAATAAGTAGGTAAGCAGGCGATTGGCCGAGTAAATAACTTATTATTATTATTTATTTATTTATAAGACAACTTTCGGTCCACACTGTTGGCACAGTATAAATATTAATACAGCAGGACGACGCCTTTGATCCCTGGAAAAATGCCTACAACTTCTACACGCGTTAGACTTGAATAATACCTCCCGCACTACGAACATCGTTTTGTTCGCAGTGCGGGAGCGGCTTTCCCGTGTCTCACCCCTCACACCCCGCACGATTGCCCTGTCTAGACAGCTTCGTAGGACGACTGTATGTTTTTAAACTGTGCTATTGGTTATTATTCGTTTAATTTAACAACTGATCAGAATCTATTTAGAGGAAGGAGGAGGTCTTTTTTTGTACATTTGACCACGCGTAAATTTTCAAAGTAGGCGTGGTCTGATTCTTCTTCCGGTCGATGTTTTTTTTTGGGTAAGTAGGTACCTTAAGTTGACTCTGATAAACTAAAATAGAATAATTACCTCTAAGTGTAAAAAAATCGAGGATAATTGAATTTTGACCTACTTGCTTTGATGACACTACGAATTCAAGCTGATTTTGATTACATCTAAATTATGGATTTATTTAGAGTAAATAAGTGTGGGGTTTCTTGCCCATTTTTCTCCGTAAGAAACTACCTTTTGGAAGGGACAACTCGAATCGTTAAATTGTATTTTTATATAATTAATTGTATTAAGGTAGAGATTGTTCGTAGTTTATTTAAATCCAAGATTTTTTCCTTCACACCTTTAAGCATATTACATAAGATGAATAGTATGTTTGTTTTTTGTGATTATTTAACAAGAAAAAGAATTGTACCTACCTACCTCTTATCGCCTGAAACACAGGATTACCTACCTAGTTCAGGCACTTAACCTGTGTGAACGTAAAGTTCACACATGTTATGTACCTGAACTAGGTAAATTTAAGCCAAAATTGTATTTATTATGTACCTTATGATTGATGAATAATAGTAGATTATTGCATCGAGCACAAAGTAATTTTTTATTGCACCGTAACAGTAACGAGGGCAGTAAAAATTACTTAGGCGAGGTGCATAATCTGCATTTGTTTCAACTATTACCTATAGGAATAGTAGATAAAAGAAACTCATATCAAACAGTTACAATAGATGTTTAATTATTTCTCTAACACTGTCGGATTCATTTAGAATGTTTTCCGGAGTTAATGTGTCGCTAGATGATTTCATTTTAATTCGAAGCCGAAGCACTCAAAATAAGATAGTAAGGTAAACGCAGCTATCAACGACCCATCGAAAATCTGCAGGTATTACCGACCTATAAAAGTAACTCGATATTTTTACGTTTCCAGAACAATTCTAGCTATAGGTAGGCACAGTTACACACGCGTTTATTCCTTGAGCATCGTATACTTTTACGTTAGAGTGAGTAGCTGTGCAAAGAAGAGATAAAATACGTCAGTTACTGCGAAGCAGCGTGGACGCAGGACTTGTCGTACTGTTCCCTTGTTCCTTCAAGTAAGTACGTGACTTTTCTATTTAAGACATTTATACAAACAAATGACGTCTATACTTTATCTTATATTACTAAATGTATTCATTTAAGTGTCAACTCTTGATTTATCATGACATTTTATTAATGAAAAGTAATTTGAAACGATAAAACTGTAAATTAAAATGGGACGGTGTTAGCTACATCAGTTTTAGACGTGGCAGCTATCAACGACCCTTAAGTCGGCAATGGCAGCAACGTAACTTTTAGTTTTATTTTTCTTTTATGTTATTATATCACACTAACACAAGTATTTTTATGGACCAGTTTAAATCTAAGCTATCAGACTTTATAAAAATCTATTAGCGACTTCACTATTTTGCCTAGTTGTTACCTTTTAGCGTTGTCAATATAACCAAAGTTTTGATATTTTTCGAGGATCGATATTGAATAGTTGCAATAATAAATCATTGTTTTTGTGTTTAAACCGTGTGCATAATGTTCATATTTTTTGTGATATTAAACAATTATAATCTATTTTATAGTCCGAAGGTCAATTGAATTAAAATAACTATTTTTTTATGAGTCGGTAATACAATTTATGTTTATACTTCCATACTTTATTACCGACCCGCTAGGGTCGGCAATAGCAAGTATAAGAAGCTATTACCGATCGTATAAAGATTATTTACTTTCTCACCTACTTTTATGACATAATAGGTAGGTACCTACCTATCAATAAATGCTACTTCTTGGCTAAAACAACATATAACATACAGTTATATTTTTTTCCAGAAGTATGGAGCCACAAAAGTACTACCTAATTTGTTTTATTAAAAATAACGATAATAATATAATAATAATAATAATAAACCTATCAGTCTAAAATTAAGTCGAAAGAATGACTCCACGAGGCGAATTGTTTCCTGCAACCGAGGGTTTTATGTTGGTCATACAGGATCAAATAGAAGCCACACGTAACTACAGAAAGTTTATAATTAAAGATCCGAATCAACAGACTGACTTCTGCAGACATTGCAATAATGCCTCCGAAACCATCCAACTCTACGCGCCTTCCTGAGGACGTGTATGGGGCAGTGGAGGACGGTTTTTCGCTTTCCAGGATGTCAACAGATTTAGAGGAACAGCGAGCTGATTGGGATTGAGCGAGGCATATTCCAGGGTGGCAGTTTGAGTCCACTTTGGTTCTGCTTAGCCTTGAATCCTTTGAGCACACTGCTGGAGAATTCAGGTCTAGGCTATCGATTGAAGAGAGGAGGTCAGGTTCTTCTTTACATGGATGATCTAAAGCTCTTTGCCCCCAACAATTTACAACTGATGGAGCTACTAAAGGTAACTGAAACCTTCAGTAGCGCTATCAGGATGGATTTTGGTGTGGACAAATTTATATTCGGATTCCATAAACCGTAGAGCCCTCTCTCCAATCGAAACCTAGATGTATTTGGGTATGTCAGAGGCGTTGGACATTAACACTGCTGATGTGAAGCAATCGTTGAGGGAGCGTTTCTTTGGCCACCTGAAAAAAGTATTCAATAGTCTTTTGTCGGGCGGGAACAAGGTGCGCGCCTTCAACGGTTGGGTCATGCCAGTCTTGATGTACTCCTTCGGCATACTCAAATGGACTCACAGCGCAACAAACAGAGCTTGACACCCTGGATAAGAGGGTCCGCACACTGCTGACCGCATATCGAATGCATCACCCACGATCGTCGGTTATGAGACTGTATATCCCGCGAAAATGTGGAGGTCAAGGCTTTTTAAATGGCAAGTCTCTCCACAATCGCGAGATATATAGTCTCAGATAATATTTCCTAAAAGCCGACGTGGGGATGCATCGAGATGTGGTTGCGGTTTGCAAAGGCCTCACACCGCTCTCTTTGGCGAAAGAGAACTAGCGCAAACCTGTAGTGCTTGGTAATAACGATCGCAAGGAAGTGTGGCAGAGCAAGGAGCTTCACGGACGCTTTTTTCGGGCCCTTCATGGGCCTGATGTAGACCAGTTAGCGTCCGTGTCCTGGCTACGTTTCGGTGACCTCTTTGGGGAAACCGAAGGTTTTGTCTGTGCAATTATGGATGAAGTTATTATGACGAGAAACTACTGGAGATTTATTGTGAAGGATGGCACGGTTGACATCTGTCGGGCATGCCACCGTCCAGGAGAATCAATCCGACACATAATTTCTGGGTGTTCTCGCTTAGCTAACGAAGAGTACTTGCATAGCTCCACAACCTTGTGGCCAGGGTTATCCATCAGCAACTTGCACTAAAATACAACCTCGTGGAATCGGAATTGCCGTACTACAGGTATGTGCCCGACCCAGTTCTCGAAAATGGTCATATTACATTGTATTGGGATCAATCCATCATCACTGAAAGGACTATCATGGCTAATAAGCCTGATAGAGTGGTGATGGATCGAACCGAGAGGCGCGCAATGCTTGTTGACATAACGGTCCCACATGACGGGAACCTCGTGAAAGCCGAACAAGATAAGAAAATCAAGTATCTTTACTTGGCTCGCGAGGTTGTCGACATGTGGGATGTGGACTAAGAAATCATTGTGCCGATAGTCGTGTCTGCCAATGGCTTATTAGCAAAGAGCCTCGACTAATACCTAAAGAGGCTCTCGTTAGGCAGCTGGATCAAGGGTTTGATTCAGAAAGCAGTACTTCTGGACACCGCGCGCATTTTTAGGCGATTCCTCTCCCTGGAGCCCTGACCCTTAGACCCTGTTCCCGATACCGGTGGGCTTCTATTTTTTTATGTTTAAATGTTTTTTTTTTATATATAAATATTTAAAAATGTATTTAATAAGAAATGAAAATGAACGATAATAAAAAAAAATAAGTATTTGCATTTTTACTTTGTTTTATTTTATTAAGATCAATCATCATCATCTCTAGCTTAAATACATTCCATTGCTGGAAAAAGGCCACCACTCATATACGATCGGGAATAGCTGCAAAAAAATCGTTAATAGCTTCACAGCCGTTTTTATGGGTCGGTAATGGCAACAATCGACTAAGTCACTTTGAAAATTATTTTTTACAATATAATCCTTTATTTAAATGTATTTGATTTAGTAAATACATTTTTTATACATAACACTAGCATATAAAATTAAACTATTCATGTTTAGAAGAACCAGTATACTAAAAAAAAATGGTTGATTTTAAAATTGCCTTAAGGGGGTCGTTAATACCTGCGTTTACCTTATCACACTTTATCGTTTCCAAAAATATTGTCAAGCAAAATTAACAAAGTTCCCGCATTTTTAAATCAGAGTTAGCAGCAATCATTTTTTAAATTTGGAACAAGTAGGATAGAAACGAATAATACGTACCTACGTCAAAAAAAAGTATTGATATCGGCTGCCTGAAAAGAGCTAATCCATTGAGATTGGCACCTTTTGGTGCGATTAAAAAATAAACTGTGCAATAATGAAATTTCATACATTTTTATTGCTCTAGCTAGAGCATTAAAAACTCGCTTTGTACTGAGTTTTTAGTGTGATTGTTATGAAATTAAAGCATAGTTGGAAGAAAACATTATTATATTGTAAGATCGACGTTCAAAAGTGACTTTTAAATGACCTAATTAAAATAAATGCTTTGACTTCAACTTTGAATTAAAAAACCGCCTGCTTGGTATATTGGTGTCGCAAGCGCTACTGCTGAACATTTGGCATCGGGTACGATTCCAGGGTCGAACAAACAATTTGAACAAAAATTGTTTTTACATAATAAGTTTTCCATAAGAAATTTCATTAGAATCCGTTCAGGCGTTAAGTCGTGAAAAGCCGAGAAACAAAAAGAGTTACTTTTTCTTTTATATTAGTATGGATTGAAGTATTTTATATTGGATTCGGTCCAGACTACATCCGAGTTCATTGCGGTTGTAAATATAATGATAGCGCTTGATTCGTAGGGCCATGTGGCGTGGCGTATTTTGTGTTAGAAATGCGGCCCAAGCCATAAGCGTAGAGCTGTTCAGAAGGGCTGCGGAGTTTTATTAAGCATCCTAGCTATTGCTGAGGCTTATGGCTAAAGAATAATTTAAAAGCCGCACAATAGGCATGCTGAAACTTATGGAACTTACTACCTATTAGAAAATAGTTTCAACAACGTCTCCCTTCCTTTTCCCAACTATATTGGGGGCGGCTTCATAGTTTGACCGGATGCAGGTGAATGCCAGTGTTTTACATAGAGTGACGGCCTGTCTGTGTGGGTGTAATTTATACAGGATAACTTTTTATGCAGTGCGCAAATTTTCACAGGATTAATAACTCACAAATATGAACAACTTTCACTATTGGACGAACTCTTAAAATCACGATAAAAAATCAGCTGTTTCATACATTTTTGTCGAGTACCTAGGTGAACTTTTCTTTGAAACCTATGTTTTTTTTCTTGATTCCAGAGTTCCTCCGATGGTGAAAGTTGTTCATATTTATAAATCATTCATCCTGTAAAAATTTGCGCACTGCAAAAAAAAATATCCTGTATACAACATGTAACGTAATTAACGCACACCCTCAAACACCCCAATTAGAATATTATGTTATAATCATAATACATATACTGAATTTTTAATTTAACATGTATATGCATTGTTATTTACTAAATTAGTTATACCAATTTCTTGGAATAAGGTTTAATTTTCTTTATTTTGTATTGTATTATGAAATTTGTATGAATACAAATAAAACTGCGATTTTAAAAGTCTTATTACTTTGATTTACGGTCCATTTCAATTTGTTTTGACTGTACAAGGTTAATATGACAATAATTTCCGTAGTTTTAATTATTTTTGGGATAAAAAAATTGGTTGCCTGTAAAGTCGGTATACGGGCGAAAGTTTTACGTGACAACGACTTTGAGTGGTAAAATAATTTATGTCTGTCTCTCTCGCTCTTAGGCGGGCTAACCATGCCCGAGTGGAAGGGACGCGTGCCTCTCACTCGCTCTCATTGTGAGCGCATAACGTGAGCGGAGCGTAACGCAGTTTCTTGAAGTGTCACCCGGCAAACCAATTTATAAGACGTTGTCACGTCAAAAATTACCTATATTAAAAATGATATAAATCGATTCAGTAAACGATTCTGAACAAACTATTTTCAGGATGTGCGTTAATTAAGTTACATGTTGTTAATATGTATGTATTTAGAAATATACAAGTAAATATGTTTATCAGCTGTTTAGTACTCATAGCACAAGCTCTGCTTAGCTTGGGATTAGACGGCGTGTTGTGTGAAAGTTGTGAAATATTATTATTATCTATTATTGGTAAGTAAGTATTACATTTTTTTTTATCTCCGGCTATCAGGGAATTCCTGATTGCACGGACCTGAGCCAATTGTTCATCAGTAGGGTTAAAAATGTTGTACCTACGTTGTCCGTCTCACACTGAAGAAACTTTCTTACTAGACTGCATGTGTTAAGAACAAAGAGATTTAAAATACTATAGAGCGGGCATGTCAGGGAAATGCTTCGATCAATAATGTGCTATTATTGATCGAAGGGGAAATGTCATAGAAAAACTTTGATCCCATGTCTCAGTAACGCCATCTAGAATAATATATGAATATTGGAGCGGCAGCCGCGGAGCGTACCTACTACAAAAAACTGATAGACTTGTATCCAGCAGAACACACTTATCCGGACGAAAATTTTGTTCGTGATGTCCGGTCTATAGGTATTGAAAGTCTTTGGTTGAGAATAACTGATTTCTGCAGTAGATGGTAAGTGTTAGAAGGTAGGCTCAGGGGCCTAAGGAATTTATAGAGCTGTTTAGGAACAACCCGTATTAGATTCCCAAATTTCAAAAATCCCGGAACACACATAAAAAAATACAACCCAATTGAAAACCTCCTCCTTTTTTGTTTGGCTAAAAAAAAAAGAAAGACAGATGATCTACAAAATGAGGTCAAACCTGCACAACACTGAATATTCCTCGTCCATCCGGCTCAAGTATAAACAAGGGAAGTTGTTAATATTAATATAAACACACGTCGCGTGCTGCAGTAAACAGATACACAGGTGTAACGAGTGTTTTACTTAAGTATTTACATAATATGTATCTTAGAGGATACAGACATTTTGGCGCGCGCGGCCATCTTAGATAAGTCTCCGCGCGTTCATTTGACAGTTTTTTTTTACTTTTTTTTTAATTATTCCCCACAACCGTGCGGTAAATAATTAATTTCTGCGTTTATTCCACTATAAACTTTAGCGAAACTACCTATGAATTTCATAATTTATTAAGAACTAGCTTTTGCCCGCGGCTTCGCCCGCGTGGATGTCGAACTTCCGTCCCCTATGTTTTCCCTTTAAGGGTTGAATTTCCAAAAATCGTTTATTAGTGGATACGTACTTTTCACTAAGAATACCCCTTCAAGTTTCATGTCTCTAATACCAGCGGTGTGGGCTGTGCGTTGATATCTAATATAAACGTAATAATTTTAGCATAATACTTCCGGATAGCCTACTTTCAAAGTTGATCATTCCGGTAAAGATTTCTGGAACTAATGACCCGGGAAAGGGCGCCGTACTACTGACCATGTGTAAAACAACTGAGACTAATATCAACCTGCCCAGGCGTATTTATTACAACCGTACAAAGTTTGGTTAAAATCCCTATAAAAGTTTTTGAACTATGCGTGCACATACAGACAGACAAAACATTTACTGATTGCATTTTTGGCATCAGTATCGATCACCAATCATCCTCATCAGAGTTGACTTCTTTACAGTTTTATTATAAGTATTATTTATTATCTTAGGTGTGTGATAGTACATGCAAACAAACACATAGACAGACAAAACATTTACTCATTGCATTTTTGGCATCAGTAACGATTGAATAGTCAAACGAACTTACCTGTAAGTGAAGTTCGACGGTAATTATACGAAGTCTTTGTTTCATTCGAAAATGAGATAGGTTTACTTGTAGTACGGCTCATTTATATCACATCTTCATTACATAGTTTACAGCCAAAAACTGAACGTATCCCCTCGTGTCACGCGCACCTGTCAGTTATCTGTCAAATATCTTCATTAAGTTCACAGCAAATGATTGGTTTTACAACGTGGGGTCCATGCATAAAATTGTATTTAGATAGCATGTATTGTTTGGGTCGGGTGGGACTCTTCTCATTTTCGAATGAAACAAAGACTTCGTATAATTACCGTCGAACTTCACTTACAGGTAAGTTCGTTTGACTATTCAATTATACTCGTCTTTGTTTCATTCTCAATGAGATAGGTTTACTTGTAGATGTTTAAAGACAAGTTGTAAAATCAATCAATAATTATTAAATAATTAAAAATAACAATGAGTTATTTTAAATTTTCCAAAGGAATCAAAAAAATAAATAAAAAACACAACATCGAATTACAATTCAAATAGAATCATACTCGTCAAAACTAAAATGGAAAATGTCTATTATTAATATGTCCATTTTGGAAATTTAGGAAGGAATGGTTGACCCTTCAGTTCACGTGTAGGTATAATTTATAATAAAGTTGATATTAAAAAACCCCCTTACCGGCTGAAATTCTTACATAATGAATGTAATGAAAGTTGAAAAAACGCGCTAATAATAAGTTCACTCTTTCTTCCATAGCCCTGGTAATCCAACGGCTGACACTGGAGCTTATACAGTTCAGCGTTTTTGTTACAATGTTTAGTAGGTACCTACTTACCTATTGTTTTGTAAAAATAGGAAACAAAAAATAGAAACCTTGTAATTGTCCATCTCCTAATTTATTGTTAATCCTTCATCATATCAATTGTAATAGCTGTAATTTTCTTAATTATGATTACCTATGTCTAATTGGGTCACTCTATTTTTATAATGGAGATTGTTATCATCCTTTGACCTGTAGTTTTCGCAAATAGACTCAATAGACCTTCTTGGTAACAAAGTATAAATCACGTTGTTGCATGTAATTATTTAAAACATAATTAAGTAAACATGAAAAAACATCCCAAGTAGGTATATCTAAGTTTAAGAGGTCTTATTATGAAGCCTTTAAATAATCTTTTCATGTTATCATCTTATGCGGTCCTATGATCAAGGGTAGAGCAGATCAAATATAAACAAAACTTTCATAGGAAAAAACTTCTTCCAGGAGTCTCATTATGATATTGATCAGCATAAGTTATGGTAGGCTTGGTACTGCTACAATTCACAGTTTTAAGTCAAACGCACTGGAATTCAATCAATATTTAACGTAATTAATTTTCAACTGCTTGTTCACACTCCAAACATGTACAAATGTTTACATGACAATATTCTTCAACGGTTGTTTGTAAGAGATCACTTACCTGTTTTATGAGTAATAAATACCCTATATAACTCTTTAAGTTATTAAGGTGGATAATCAAGAGTATTCTATACTTTTAAAAATAAATAAATTTAAATAAAATCATTTCATTTTGTATTTTACTAACTTTACGATCCAATATGGACTACTTTTCAGTCTATTAAACCTATTCTTGACACTTATTTCAATTTCCTGTGAAGGACATGTCACAATCTAGAATGATAGTGCCAAGGAGATAATTAAGGGGTTAAAATGCCTCTGTAAATGTATCAACAATCTCTGAAATATTGAGAACCATGGTTTGACTGAACAATGGATGAAGTAGGTACAAACAGTACCTTCTGCTTTTGTAATGTTTACTTTTCTTCTAGATTCAGAATCAGCTATTAATTAAAATTTAATCATGTAGAAAACCAAAATCAAAAAACCCTTTGGTTTGTAATCACACCCCTGCCAATTATTTTTAGTAATGGTATATAGATAGGTAGGATATTGAACTCCTCCCAATCAATTGTATGTTAATGTAGTCATATAATCCATTCTCTATCAGATTTCACTATCTGTTGGGTGTCCTGCAAGGCATTACAGACTAAGTAGGCAGCAATTGAATCTAAAATATAATTTGAAGCTTAGCTTCATTTTCAGTCCATTGCTTAGATGCCTCCGAAAACCATAACCTCTTGGAAATTACCTTGTGGAAAAAGTATTTGTAAATAAATAAATATTCCCCAACTTCCACACAACGCCACTTAGTTCCAAACAAAGCAGAGTTTGCGTTATGGGTACTAAACAGCTGATAAAAATACTTATATACTTATATATATGCTGATAAATAAATACATATTAGGGATAAATTATACCCAGACACAGAACAAATGATTGAAAAACATTATCCTGGGTGGGAATCAAACCCACAACCTCTAGCATAGCAGTCAGGGTCACTAACCACTAGACCAACAGGCCAGTCAAAAAATAAAATAAAGTTTCTAACTTGAAAATATTCTTTACTCTGACTATGTTTATGAACTACCATTCAAGGTCTTGTTTAAACATGCAGTATTCAAGGTAGAATCTATTCCATAATAATTTATTCTCATTATTAACTTATTAAATAAAAGACAAGATATTCAATAGGTGTCATGCAAGTGGATGTAAAATTTTCATTCATCTGAACATGGAATCTGACTATAGTTGACTTCACATGTTTAACTTATAACAGTTGTTTAGTTTGTTAGTTAGGAATCTTGTTTTTCCTTGTTTATCTACAGTTAACTGAATTATTTCTTAACAGAAATTCGGAATAAACAAACTGATATATTATAGCCTCTCATTTTGTAA
This sequence comes from Euplexia lucipara, assembly GCA_921972225.1. Lineage (NCBI taxonomy): Eukaryota > Metazoa > Arthropoda > Insecta > Lepidoptera > Noctuidae > Euplexia > Euplexia lucipara. Next base: position 7,978,128 of record OV179172.1, on the reverse strand, counting down.
GCATCTTTCACCTTTCTTGTAAAAGTTTATCATTATATATAGGTAACCCAAAAAACATAAAACAATTAATTGTTGCCATTTCCTTTGAAGAGTCTATAATGTCATATATGTGTAAATATTGACCAGGCAATAAGCCTGTTTAAAAAAAACTACCTCTATCAGAAAGTCATTTTTCTGTTAAATATCACTTATAGTGCGGTAGACTTTTCATTTGAAATGTTCTGTTTTAACAAAAAACTTCAACTTCTAATTTAGAAATTAATGGAAAGCTTCCAATGGGCTTTTTACCAATAAAAGACTGGTAAACTAAGCTTTAGTATTCTGACCAATTTCTATTGCTCAGAAAATATTTATAAATTACAGATATTATCTGAAAAGATTTCTCTTTGGAAAGTTTTTCTTTCAATGAAAAGTAACTTTGGTGTGGTTTAGTATGAAATAAAGTTGTAAAGTAGTTACAATCTTATCAAAAAATAATAACCACAAAATAAATAGAAGTGATGATTAGTTATCAATCACATAAATTAATTTTTAAAATGCCCACCTGTGGGTGTATTTTGCAGCGCTGATGAATCCTCCGGTCTTCTCATGTTTTCTCAACCACTGGTGTCTCAGATGATGCCTCCCCCCCCCCATTTTTGGAGTGAGGTTGGTTTTTAAAGCTGCTTGTTTGGGAAGTATTGGGTCTTCACCAAATAAGTATGTTTCTGACTCCGAATAAGGCAGAAAACTCTTGATGTCTTTATGACTGTTACTAGCAGGGAAAAAATGCCCCTCTATATGTATACATATATATCATACCTTAAAGTATCACTCAACTTTGTTACATTTTTTGCTCCGGAGTATCTAGACACATTTGAAGGTCTGAGTCAAAACAAGGCAGGGCGATGACACCCTGATGTTGTCTTCATCTTCATTATGCTTATTAAATAACATATTTTGTTAAGCTTCTTAGTAAGTATTAGATACCTGGGTAATCTATTTTTGGTAAATCTTATCCTGATTTCTCCAGTTGAGAACCCACGGCTAGCATTTTGCGAATCTGAACATCTTATGTCTTTTCCGGAGGTACCTGGTACCTGTTCTTCAATCATTCCATTTACCAACTAGAATCTGCATAATACAACTTTTGTTTGAAATTTTTTTATGAACTCCGGAGAAACATTTTTTGTTTTTTCTAATAATTTCAGATGAATTGTTTTAATGAATTTATTACAGTGTCTGGAGAAAACAGTTCATGCTGTAAAGGCAACAAACATTGTACCATATAACCATGTAAGTTCCCGCAGAACTTCCCTTGAAGGTTATAAGAAAATAGTCAACCACGTGTGTCCCTAAAGAACACCCCTCAGATTGCTTAAATCACAACATAGCCATTGTAAACCACGTGCGCTCCCGCAGAACGCCCCACAGGTTCTAGGCAAGTTGCTCACCATATATAGCCATTTTTCATCACAAATGCGTCTTCAAACGCTCCACAGGCTAGGCTATTCACTGCCAATACTGCCATTGTTGACCACGTACGTTCCCGCAGAACGTCCCACAGGTCAGGCATGCACAAGTTGTGTTGCTCACTTTAGCCATTTTTCATCACAAATGCGTTTTCAAACGCTCCACAGGTTGGGCTATTCACTGCCAATACTGCCATTGTTGACCACGTACGTTCCCGCAGAACGTCCCACAGGTCAGGCATGCACTTGTTGTTCACTATAGTAATTTTTCATCACAAATGCGTTTTCAAACGCTCCACAGGTTGGGCTATTCACTGCCAATACTGCCATTGTTGACCACGTACGTTCCCGGAGAACGTCCCACAGGTCAGGCATGCACTTGTAGGTTGCAAGCACAGTAGCACGTGCATAACGCAAAAAACACAAAGCGCACCCTATGTTTTCATATTCACTAGCTATAATACGCACACAGGGTCTTGATTTGCTATAGTTATAATCAGGCAAGTATTTGAATCAGTTTTCTGATGAAATAGTTACAGAAAACAGTTTAAAAGCGGCCATTTTTTATAGGTATTTTCTTACCTTCTTCGTGACTTGAATCAAGTTTTAGCTTAAAATACATCTCTCAGTCGTTTTGATATTCTAATTTTATCTAGTGAATTCCTTTTTCCCATTATTATGCTATTTGGAACAGTATTTTCACAATACAACACAATATATTAAAAAATATAGGAAAAAGATGACGCCATTATGTGACATAAAAAACCAATGAAGATATTTGACAGATAACTGACAGGTGCGCGTGACACGAGGGGATACGTTCAGTTTTTGGCTGTAAACTATGTAATGAAGATGTGATATAAATGAGCCGTACTACAAGTAAACCTATCTCATTGAGAATGAAACAAAGACGAGTATAATCACTAATCCTCCTCATCAGAGTTGACTTCTCTACAGTTTTATTATAAGTATTATTTATTATCTTAGGTGTGTGATAGTCCATTGAATTTTATGGCGAACTATATTGTATCTTAAGAAAAAATATTATAGTATTTTAGCCGTGTGCAGCGCCCCTTGGTGAACTCCACTGCGGGCGACGTAACCTACGACAAACTTATTATTTACGGTTGGTACAGTAGTCGGGTCTAGGGATCGAACCGCAAAATTAAGTTTGTTTTTTATTGTATGTAGTTTTCCGGGATAAAAAGTACCCAGTGTGGTGCCGAGGATAATAAAGAATAAGTATACCAATTTTCATCGTAATCGAACCGGTAGTTTTTGCGTGATACCTGAACATACAGACAGACAGACAGACAGACAGACAGACAGACAGACAGACAAAAATTTTTTTAATCATATTTTTGGGTTCGGTGTCTGTCTAGTAATACCCCCTGCTATTTATTTTTTTGATATTTTCAATGTACAGAAATTTTACTTCTACAGATTTATTATAAGTATAGATAGATAATGTATTTACTTACTTTTTAAACACCACATTGTGTGACATCGGACCCCGTACCGGTGACTGTCGTCCGTAGAAGCAAAGCAACCGAAGTGATCCGCGAAGCCATCCTAAAATATAAATAAGTGGCTAATATAAAAAATAAGCCAAATTTTGCAGCCGTTTTTGAATTTGGCGGGACTACAAACAGTCGGTCGATTAATTAACAGTCATCACGTGAAAACAAGCGAAGTGTGAAGCATTAGTATGGAACAAATACATTCAATCTTACTAATACCTACTTGGTATGGAATGACTGATCAATTCGCCTCCACTTCACTTAGGTACATTTTTCCAGTTTTATTTTTAACAGAATAGCACTAAAGATATTTTAACCCACCAATTTTAAAAGATGATATAAGTACCTACAGACACATGATACATTTATAAATTCTTTTCGCTCCTCACTAGTTTTTTTAGTGCAATACCGTAACAACTTGTTAAAAATTATCTATCTCAGAAAACATCGTTTCTCAAGTAAACTCTAAATATAAATCTCAAGTAGTTTCCCTGTGCAGTTAACTAAAAAAATATAACTGCCGGCTACCGTGAACTGTTAATTTTTTTACTGTAGTTTTTTTTTAACGACCGCCTACTAGATAGACGTATAATATGAAACACGTGCCTTTACGTTCAAAGAAATACTGTTTGCTTGTAACTTTACGTAAAATTAGTAAGTTGATGGTAAAAAATATGCGAGGAAGACCGTTGTCTATGATGATCGGTATTTTTTTTTCTATAACGTAATTTTTTGACAGGGGTGTTTTGCTTTTGAGTTTTAAGATGTGAACGTACTTATAACAAACTACTGGATTGTATGATCTGTTACCTAAAAAAAATTTTTTGATGCTTTGTAACTAGTTTTCGTTACAGATCTACATTGAGTTGAGTTGTATCAATTAAAGATATGTATTACTGCCTACAGCTGTTTTTTTTTACACAATTCCTTCTCAATTCACTTTAGACATTGGCAGAATAGTGGATATCGGTTTTTTTTTCCAGGAACAAGGTGTAAAGTTTATCGCCCCCCCCCCCCCCCCCCCCTAGAAAAGCTCTTAGCTCGTCTCCGCAGACGGGGTGTTGTGTAACATCCAAACATTTTCGCAAACTTTCATATTTATAAATATAACTTACTACCTTCCTTCCCCGGCAAACTTCGTTCCACCATAGAAACAATTTAAAGATTATTGGGTTTGTTCACCCACGACTTACTGTTCGTAAGTCGGGGCCGCCATCAGTGGGCCACCGCTGCTCTCAATAGAAACAATTTATGTTGCGTTACTTTTCTTAGGTTTAGCTTATGAGTTGTCAAATATAAAATCGGCACCTACTTTTTGTTTAGAGGTTTAAGGAACAATAGTTCCTCATCCATTACCTACCCATAGAAAAGCTCGGCTCCTCCTCGCAGACGGGTGTTGTGTCTGGTAGGCTACTACTGCCCGACGGTTGTTGTCGGGATCTTGTATACCTTCAATAACGCGGATAACTTTATCATCGCGATGTAGGATACGTCAGTTAAGTTCTTAAGTTGACGGATAGATGTCGCTACAATAATAAATAATGTTTCTTCTTTGTTACAGCAGAACGCAGTGGCAGAGAAAAGGAGTAAAGGTCGCACTGGCTGGCCGCAACACGTTTGGGCACTTGAACTAAAAACCGAACAGACTCTACAGACTTAAATAAAATAGACTCATTAATTGACTTTTAATCTGTCAAAAAACCTAGCACCCTTGACGTAAATGTAACGTCAATTTGGATGATTTTAAAATTGGTAAAATTACAACCAAAGAGTATAAAATTATCTGGGAGATTACAACACTATCCTCAATAGGTACCCCATGTACACCTGTAGCTATTTAATTTATTCTAAAAAACATAAAAAAATTGACTTAAATTGAATTGAACGCTTTACACGTAGGTAATGACTGTTCTACCCAAACGTGTACACTTTTGTTGGATACAAAGAGATTTAAAAAGTGTCATTGAAAATGTGATCGTTTACTTAAGTCAAAAAGCAGCGCTAGGTGCACAGATAATAAATTATGTAAATACTCACTAAAGATTATTATAATATTAAAAATTGTAAGAAGATAAAAAAGGTAGTGCAATGTCTTTGTCTATGTTAATAATATCGTAGAATTATAGATTGCCAAATTAGAAAATGATAGATCCGTGAAAACGGGCATTTAGTATTATTGCATTATTTTTAAGCCATGGATAAATTAGGTATATTACTTACCTACCTACTTGTGGCAGGAGCAGATCAAATGGTGGGGGAATGGGGCCCACTCATTTTGATAACACTGTTATTTCCTAGCGCAGAATCAGAACTCAATTGTGTCAGTATGTGCAACTATGAAGAATAAACATGGCGGATTGACATAATTATTGTCTATACAAAAGCTGTCAAGCCGCCATTTTTAATTAAATAAATAAATAAATAATAAATAAATATTCCACAACTTTTTCACACAACGCCATTTTAGTCCCAAGTTAAGCTTGAGAGCTTGTGTTATGGGTACTAAACAGCTGATAAACATACTTATACAGGGTGTAACGGAAAGGGTATATACATACAAACAGGGTGAATAGAGTATTTAATAACGAGTCTTTCCTCAAAATTTCAGCTCCCAACTAATAACTTTGAAACTTCACGATATTATTTAATATCGACAGTTTATTAAATGCAAAATCATAACAAACGTGTCACCGCACTATGAGGGTCATAATCCTGTCCGGCAAGGTTCAAGTATATCTATCTCGGGTTCTGCGCGCCTAGTACAGACCTATCGGGCTCTGCCTAACCGACGAAGGCGTGACGGCGCGGGCGGGCTCAACTTTACAATTATGTATGTATATGTATAAAAACGTTGCCATGTCGTTTCTTATCACCAAGAGAATCCGTGCCCTTCGTATGTATATACCCTTTCCGTTACACCCTGTATACTTCTAAATACATACATATTATAGATAAATTACACCCAGACACAGAACAAATGATCGTGCTCATCACACAAACATTTGTCCTGGGTGGGAATCGAACCCACGACCTCCGGCATAACAGTCAGGGTCACTAACTACTAGACCAACAGGCCAGTTTCAATTTCTCAGTTAATAACTATGTAATAGCATTAGAAAAAAAGGCTCATAGAAGCAGGAATGCAAAATGTTTAATTTTAAAGACATTTTTTTTTAAAGATGAGTGAATACAATGTTTTTTCGAATTGTTTTATTTTTAATTTAGAAGATTCTAAGTGATACGAATATCGCATGTATCGATCTCCCCTGCATCATTGACACTGTAATTTTCAAGTAAATGAAATAATATATCTAAATGAAATCCACATGATTTCTTAAAATACATTGTTGCAATGGTTACAAATAAGTGTGATAGCTGCAGTGAAAAAAGATTATAATAAATTATATCAAATTCGGCATACTATCGAAATTGTAACATACAGCTACTTATTGTATTTTCGTTACAAATTGTGCAATCAAAATACCCTTTTTAACTTCTGTCTAATGCTGCATTTGCAGTATAACTATTGAAAAATCGGCCCTAAAACAACTAAGTAGGTATATTCAATCAAACATTTTTCATTTGCCATCTTCTAGGCAAGCGTGCTTCATCGTCGATCAGTCTCATGTTGTATAGTTGTATAGTCATTGTAAAATACAACATCATATACCTACTTACCTACTTAATAATAACTAACTGTACCAAAGACTCAAAAGCCATGTAATACTTACCTATGTTAAATAAATACATTTCTATGTGTACATATTTATAACATTGTTTTATTTTAACCAACTTCTAGAAAAGTTACCCCAATGTGTCAAAATTTCCCTATTGAGTATGAACCTTATTCTGTTTGACATAAAGTTGAAAAACAATTAAAGAAATTTCACACAATGGGGTAACTTGACGTGCTGGCGTCTGTACTTATATCGTATAGTGTATCCACATTATAACTTTAATATGCTACGTATCTTAATACTTTTTTATTGGTTGACTATTTTGATTGATTTATGATACGAATAATTACGTAGGTACGGAATTGACATCTTCAGTTACGGAATTGAAAATACTTTAAAAAGAGTCCGTAATTACGTAATTGCGTATTTACGTAATTACGTAATGGAAGCCCTACCCACAAGTTAATCCTGGCCAGTACAGACGCCAGCACATCAACCTACCCCAATGTGTCAAATTTCATCGATAGATTTTCAACTTTATTTTAAACACGAGGTTCATGTTCAATTGAAAACATTTCAACTTTAAAATTCGGTGCATTCTAAAAAGACGTAAGCGCCAAATGACGTCATTCATACGGTGGAATGGCGATACATCCTTTGCTTTACTGTGATACTTCTAAAAAAACTGTTATTAAATGTCACTGTCATTTAGCAGTTGTCAACGTCATTGACATTAGATATGTCTTGTTTGACATTAGATATGTCTTGTTTGACATTTTATATGTCATGTTTGACATTATGGTTTTATTTTTCAAATTAACTTGCTTACGCAAAGGTAACTACCTCATTCCACCGTATAAGTGACGTCATCGCATGTTTTTAGTTTTTTTTTTATTTTTCTCAGCAACTAAGAATTAAAAAAATAAAAAATAAAATATTTGAACTGAGCATACAAAAATGAATGAACTGTATTTTTGTTTTAGGGTCATGTCAATTTTGAAATGTCATTTGGGAAAATTTTACAGTTTGGACAAGGATGATGTGCTGGCGTTTGTACATAGTAGAACTAAAAGCATTAGAAGATGGATGCGGTGGTAAGTGGTAACTCTAATTTCGGAAGTCGGTTGCAAATACCGAATGAATGACACAAAACCACGCCTTTATTTTTTATGAAGTCGTTTGTATTTTTTCCTAAAAACAGTAAAACAAATATAAATATACATTGTTTTTGGCGGGAACGCCCTTTGTAAAAAATAAATGACATTTATTTCTGTAAATAGGTTCATACGAACACTTTGACGCGTAATTTATTTAACTAGAAGGTGAGGTCGGCGTTTCAGTATCTGACTACTCCGAGAAGAAACACCGAAAGATACTCAGAGGTCACAGTCTCTTTTAAAGTCCAGACATTATCTTGGTCAGATCATGTATGAGCCATGACGATTAGTGTTTGAAATGGTCGTTTGAGGAAAGAACCACACAGATATAATAATAATAATCATTTTATTTCAGGCTACTAAGGCCCATAAGTAAAATACCTACACACAATTAGATAATACAATAATAACAAACTAATACATATTAAACAGTAATCAGTAACTAAACACGTAACGTCGGCGTCGTGTTTCGCTGCGAGGTGTCACGTAACCGTCCTCGGAAACGCCGGAAAACGACACCTTTCGGCCAAAAGTCCTCCTTCATAAAGGGACCAGATCAATAATTGCAATATCACTCTTTTTTAATGGAGGACTTTATATATTTTCCAAGTGTTGAATTGGGTGGATTTATTGCGCTTAGGCCAGCCTTTGGGTCACGAGAAGAGACAATAATATACTTCGCGTGACCCAAGGGCTACCTTGGTCAAAGGATTTGGCATACAACTAGAGATGGGTAGTGGGTTAAAACCCAATCTTCCCATTCGAGTTAAAACTGGGTGATTTGTGTTTTAACCCAGTTTTAACCATAAATATTTTCAAGAAATATTTTCAAGAATCAGAAATATTATGTTTTCACCCCGCCAAACCACCCAGTGAGTGGAATGAAACGGGTGAAAACTGGGTTATAAACCAAAACTGGGTTTTAACCCGGGTGATTAGCCATCTCTACATACAACGTGGCAATGCTGCCAGTATTTTGGGTAGGTACCTACACTGCCAGTGGACAGCGATGCGGATGAGTTTTTTGACGCCATAAGAGATAGTTACTTGTTTTTATTTTGATTCGTGTTTAGAGGTATAGTTAAGTATTTATACATCACAGTAGGCATGTTGACGGTGTATCATATCAAAATTATATTATTTTAGTAGGTTAATGTTGACAAGTAGGTATCTTTTAACAGCCTACCATTTGAAACTGATGAAACAAAAAGAACATTTAAAAACAAAGTTGAATCTTATCTTTTGTCTAACTTTAGTGAAAACCTCAGCAATTTCTCAAATCTGTAATTTAAAATTTAAATCTAGTAGTTTAGCGTGTTTGTAGTATTCTGTAGTAACTTGGTTGTGGTCAGATTATTATTGTAATTTTACTTTGTAAATGGAAAAGTGAACGTACATACGTTAATATTGAGTGTATCGTGGGAGCTACGTCTGCCAACAAACTGCTCTGTAGTTTGGCAGAAGTAAACTGTTATGTATTTGCCTTAAGTTACAAATAAACACTTTTTCATTTTTCATTTTAATTTTTTTTGCTTTCTAAAAGAGAGGGAAAATTACGCATTAAGCGCATTAAAATTAGAGAGAGAGGGAGTTTGTGATGTCATAAATCAGTAGGTATTATAAACTGTACGAAATCTTTACGTCATGCAACTTTTCGACTCGATGTATCGCCGTTATTTTTTGATTAAGTAGGTACATCAAAAAAGAACAGGAATGTGTCTAATATTTTCTAGAATTTAATCTAGATGATAGACTAAGAAAAAAAAATTGTCTACCAGCTACCTATTTAGACAATGACACTAATAACTTTTTGATACCTAATTAAATTAGTTTCATATAAGTACCTACATAAGTAAGTCAGTCTTACGTAGGTTTGTACGTATTATACACCTGTCTATTTATAGCACATAAGGTGCTTGTGTATGTATGTATGTAGGTATGTGTATCAGTTTATACTTCGTATCCGCTCGGGGGCCATGTGGCTTCGTCGCGCGCGTGCGCCTAGGGTGACCATGTACGAGAGAGATTTTAGGACAGTCCATGTTTATTTAATTTACTTACAAGAGAAATAGCAAACAGCTTCAACATGAAGTTTAAAGAAGAACTCAAACTGTTTATTGCATTCATGTGATATACTTACATAGTTGTTAAATTAATTAAATAATATATACCTAGTTTCAACATGAGGCCGGCATGGTCACGGCAACGTAATAAAAAATTATGTCAAAATTTAAATGTCAACAATAAGTAATAAAAAAAAAAAAAATTTGAAGTCAATTCACATTTTTTTAAATAAAAATTTGTTTTTTATATAGGGCAGATTGCCACATTTGTACGTGAAGGAAAGTCGTTATTTCAAGCTAGACTCTAAATATTCTTTCACTGGGTAGAAGCATTTTTGAATTAAATATAGTTTTAGCCTTTTTTGGAATATTGATTTTTCAGTTTTAAACGTGTTAGGTTGATTTTAATAAAAACTTTTTTACAAAAAAAAAAAATTTTTGTGGAAAAGTTTTTATTAAAATCAATCTATCGAATTTAAAGTGGATTACTTTTTTCATTGATTTAATTCACACTGCTTTTCTCTTGAATCACTCTGTGAAACCGAATTAATCTAACACTTATCAGACCAAAATAAGATGCTGTTCTATATCATTACTTACTTATTTTTGTTAACTACTTTATTAAATGTGCTTTAGATGGCGCCATATTCAACTTGATGTAACATCAAATAGCGGGCGAGTAAGACGCTTTTAACAACACTTAACTCATAATTTTTCAGATTATGGAAAGTTATTTTTAAGTTATGAAGGAGCCTGCAGGTCTAGCCATATTACGAATTCTATTTCTATTATTGTAATCGATAAGGCGACAATAGAAAGAAAATGGCGTACCTATATGGAATCAGCTGTTGGTCAACTGTCAAGTGTTAACGAGTAGAATTTATAATATGGCTGAAAATGAAATACCTACACTTGACAGTTGACAAAAAGATGATTTCATATGCGCCATTTTTTTTCTATAATAGAAATAGAATTTGCAATATGGCTAGGCCTGTAGATGAACATAAATATTATACATTGTGGTCAAAATCTTGCTACATCGTAGTCGGGTTATAAGGTTGTATCACACCTAAGCGAATGAAATACAAGTTATTGTAGTTCTCCGAACAGACCAAGCAGACGTGTTGCTTCTTCGTAGAAAAAAACACTAGGAAGTTGAGTAGGGCGGATGTTATGGGGGACTGCTTTTATGACTTTCAAAAACTGATTCTCAGCCTAATTTGATTTGATTTGCGAATGTCCCACGTTTCTCTAATTCACGGCCACCCTGATTGAAACCAGAAATACGTGTAATTTGTTTTATAGACTATACAAATTGAGATAAACATAAACTTTGATGTCGAGCCGAACTATTAGCGGAAACAGATCACCTAAATTTATAGCAATTTAGTGAATATTCTGGAATTTAAGTTTTAAGAGTCCATGCAGCACATCAAGCTAAATTAATGTGTCTTTTTGGAAAGATTATTTCAACTTTACTACAAATGGAATAAGGTTCATGTTCATCACCATCTTCCTGTGTACCTACCTACTTACTCACAATGATATTATGAGTAAAAAGGTGTAGATAGGTTACCTAAACAACATTCGATCTTCAAAAACGGCACACTAACGCACGCACGCGTCCGTTGACGGCGCGACGCGACACTGAGGTCAAGTGTGACTATTTAGCCATATTTTAACGTGTCGCTTGCTGAGCGCTTATTACCTATCTACACCTTTTTAGTTATAGGTATAATATCATTGGATGAACCAAATTCCGGGACAAAGTTAGCGTTAGCCCAAAGACATTTAATATTTGGTTTACTATAATAATAAGGGTAGCAATAAAACGAGTGACTGTAAATTACAATTTTAAGTGTCAAAATTAATTAATTTGGGTTATACTAAGTGAGCGACTGACTGTAAGTGACGAAAAATTAACAGAATAGTATCTTACAAACATTAATTTGAGTTACTTAAAATACAAAATGAGCAGCTTCATAATATTTGAGCGACTGCATTGCAAAAAAGGGGCATCTGGCGCTCGGCGGCCGCTCCACCCCGTGTTCCTTCTCACACCTGCGCCGGGGGTCACGGGAACGGAAGATACTTCCGCGACCCCCGACTGGTGCCGGCCCCGCGGGCCTCGTCAGGTCAGCGAGGGGAGTGAGGTGTTAGACTCCCCTCGCGACGTCTAAGAGGGGCGCGCGTGAACACGACGCGCCACCACCTCGGGTCCATGCACGTGGGGGGCGGCGGACATCCCCGCGTCCGTCGCCCCTGGACCCAATTAGGGGGGCTGGAAGAGGGCGTTGTCCGCCCTCCGCCTGCGCCCGGTGCGTCTGCTGCGGACAGGGTGAGTGGAAGTAATCTCCCTCTCCCTTTCCGCAGCCTCCTTCTGCGAAATGACTGTTTCGCAGAAGGACACCACCGCGTCCCAGGACCCGACGCTGCCGACCATCCTCTCGACCACGGCCGGCAGCGACAAGTCACTGCCTACTCCAGAGACGAGGGCACGGCGCGGCTCCTCCCAAGCGGCACACTCTGCCAGCGTATGCTGCGCCGTGTCCTCCCGACGTCCTAACCTAACCTAACCTAGCCGTTTCCATTTTGAGTAACTGTTTTGTTCTATCTTAATATTGAAGTTGCCCTCTCTATATTTCCACTCGCTCACTTAATAATGTAGTCGCTCGGATAAAATTTTAATATATGAAATGGATTTACCACAATCCACTTATTGTAAGCTTGTTCTGGATTTTATTATTAATCAATATTCGTCGTTAGTTTAGTTAATTTTTCGCTTACTCAAATTCATACCGCTCAAGTTATTAATACAGTATGTCATCATCAGTCGTAAAGCTTTTTTTTAATCGCTCGTTTTATAATTATTCCCCTAATAATAATAGACGGGAACAAAATTTTTCACCCGAAACTTGGTGGACACAAGTCTATGAGAGTTTTTTTAGTAGGTACGCTATAATATTGATACATTCTAGATGGCATTACTGAGACGTGGGATTAAAGTTTTTCTCTCTTCTTGAGTGTTTCTTTTCTTATTTTCTTAATATTGTTTCCTATTTATTTAAAAGACTGTTGTGATCTAATTAGGTATTATACCCAATTGCACCTTTAACTGTATTTGATTTGGTGTTTAACAGAAAGACTGAATAATCACGATTTATATCGACACCTCAATTGACATAATACCTATAATGAAAGCTGAAGTGCCTCCACGAGCCAACAATCACTAAAAAGAATACGTACCTAAGCGACCTCGAAAAGTTTTAACACTCCACCTCAGAAGGGTTTGGAGGTCGCCAATTGTAGACTTTGCGAACGACAACATCTATACATATAACCTAACCTAACTTACCATACCTATCCTATAGCGAACCTAACTACCTAACCTAACTACCTTACCGAAATGCATTGATTTTGAAAAATACAAAATACATATATTTTACCGGAACCACTACACTACATGTCTCTAAGTTACATACAATACTAGAGTAGGTAGTATTTGAAGGATTATTGATCATCAATGAGGAGGAGATAATAAATTTAAATCGATTTGAATCGATTTGTAGCGACATCTATCTCGCCACATACGAACTAATGACCGATATCCTACATCGCGGTATTAGAGTTATCCGCGCACTTTGAACGTATAAAAGTTCCCGACTACAACCGTCGGGCAGTAGTAGCCCACCAGATACAACACCCGACTGCGAGGAGGGGTCCTCCCTTTTCAATGGTGGATGAGGAATTTTACACATTGTTCCATAAACCTCCAAACATTCACACTTAAAGTATGTGTGTGTGTGTTCCTTAGACTAAGTACTTTGACTGCGCTGTTGAAAAACTGGTTAGTGGCCTTCGCTGCTATGCAAATACCAACAAATGTTTGTGCGATAAGCATGTGCCTACAACGGTAGATCTGCGCTTGGAATGAAAACAATACACAAATTACCTACTAAGAAGGTTTTAACATAATTCCTCATAAAAAAACAACAAAGTATAATGTTCGTCAATTTATTCATTACTAAACCAAAACACAATTTGCAATAAAAAAATGTAAAAAAAAACAATATCCAAATTCAAATTTCGAAAATCTTAATCGAGCTATCAGAGTCAAGAGTCATAAATCGTATAGTTCACGTTGAAAAAATGGAAACGTTTTGATTTTAAAACGCGTGTAGTTTACCTATAAACAAAATGGGCCATACTGGACCCAGATATTCTTGAATGCAGTTTTGAAATGCATTCAAATCCTCTTTGTCTAAATTGTTTTTAAGACACGACATTTTATACCTATTACTTAGTAGGTAGGTATAATCAATCAACATAAAATAGCACTGGTTGGTACAATTTATGGAATAGGTAACCAAAGAGAAAAAAAAAAAATGCTAGTTTTTGAGTTGCATTTGTTTTTGAATTGTGTTGTGTATGTTATTTTTATTAAAGTTTGAACAATTCAATTGATTCATTAGTTAAATCGTCCATAATGTGGTGAAAATACAAAATGTGTATCTACCTAGTTACCTAAAGTGATTAATTTGTGGGTGAGTGTAAATGACAATTATGAAAATGGTGATATAAAACAATTAGGTATTATTAATTGGTAAGCTAACATTATACAATATTCCTAGAAATATAAGTTTACTTTTAGCTTCCATTTTTCAATATGAACTAGCGTGGTCGCCATAATATTAGGTACAAAATACCTAAAACCTTATAATACTAACGCATTTCAATGTGCTTTGATAATCACTTAAAATTTATAAATTTTTCAGCCATTTCGTTTTCGTTTGTTAAATCAATGGCTGCCTATTGCTGCCCATGCCTGTTAAACAAATATTTAAAAGAAAATACTTACATTTATATATTTTCTCTACTAAATTATTTCTCAGTAATAACATGAAAACAATTAATAGGGACAACAACAACAACAATATAACATGACATGTAATAATCATCAATTAGCTTTAGAGATTAAACATTTTTTGTACTTATCTCTAAAGCTGTTTGCTCGGCGAGCCGCGTGAGTAGGTACCTTCTTATAGTCACGTTCTGTGAACACAGCTCGCGAATCACGCACACAAAGATGATAAAGCGGAGACACAATTTCGCCCATGTTTTGTGTGTTCTAACGCAGCTTCTATGTTATTACTTTAAGGCTTAATTTACACCGCCGCGGAATGGAATGAAATGGAAGCGCGGATTGCACAGACAGTATCGACAATAGCTAGGAGAATTCAAATACGCGAGCATTCCCCGAAGACGCGTGACTAGTTTTGTTTATTTAGTTTGTTTGACATTGACATAAAGTTCGTTCCGCTATGTTGCAAAAAGTCGCTTCCATTCCATTCCGCGGCGGTTTAAGGTCATGGCACATTATAACGGCACCGCAACTGCACAGCGGCCGCATAGCGTTGGCTCGAATTTAGGCTACGGCTAGCTGTCAGTGCGCTAACTACGCATCGTCGGTACGGTGCCAGCTTGCAGTCCGCACGCCGCCTGCGGGGTGCAAGCTCGCAGCCCGCGTGCTGGCCGCGAGGTGCAAGCTAGCTGTCACCGCGAACACAATTATTATATGGCATTTATAATTGAACACGTGACTATGACTTGCACGTTTTCATAATGTCTAGGTTTACGACGGCGCAATGACGTTTATTGGCGACTCGGAGTCGGCGTGCTGTAAGCGTGCGGTCGAAGCGCTGTAAGCACATGGTCCACTCGCTATCGGCACGCGGGCTACGAGTCGAGTTGTATGGTAGTGGCAAGCGCGCTGACTGCTCGCCGTTGGTTTTTTCCACTTGGACATTGTGAAATATATTATACTACCCACGATTTAAGGCTCTAAATTGAATGACAAGTCAATTGCTGGTTTAAAGCGGTGCCGGTGCCGTGCCGGTTTAATGTGCCATGACCTTTAAATTGAGGCTTAGTAGGCATTGTTAAAGTTTTGGTAGAGGAAAGGAGCGCAGAGATTTTGACCACTAGATGGTATTATTTTTTGTTACCATCACAAAGTACTTCTGCCTTCTGAACCAAGTAACTGTTTTCGTAACCGCCTTCATCAGCAGTACTGTTTATCGTTTCGCTATCTCCACAAGGACCTTTAACTTGAACTTTGTCGTAAGTTGCAGATTTCAAACTACCGCTCTCCTCACCAGCTGACAGTTCTTTCTTAGTCAAAGTTCCATCACAATCACGTGAAACGCTGACTGCTTTTAATCTGCTGCCTTTTTGACTCGCTTCGTCAGCACTTTGATGGACTTCGGACGTATGTACGCCCCCTACAGTACTATCTGATTGGCTGGCTGCCAACCTTTTGGCGTCACAGCTAAACGATTCCATTTCTTTAGTTGTGTAAGTGCCGTCACTCAGTCGAGTCGTCGCTTTCTTTTTCGAAATGTGTTTGGTACTTGAAGTATGGACACTACTGCGACTAGTATGGCTGTCACCAGTGTCACTGCAGTCTCCCTCATTGGTGACTCTTGTACCGCTTGTACCAGCATTGCCAGTGTTACTTTTCCCAGAGTTGCAGCTGTGTCCTGAACCAGAGGCAGTTCCTGTGTTAGTGGCGGTCGCAGTTGCAACGCTGCTAGCTGTAGCAGCCGCGTTACTGGTACCTTGACCAACGTGTACCACACTTGCAGTAGCCTGAGCAGCCGCGACGGCAGAACTGCAACCTCCGCCTGAATTGGTGGCAGTTGCAACGGTTTTGCTTGTTGAACTGGCAGTGCTAGATCCCTCTTTAGTGCAGCTTGTAGCAGCGCTCTCGCTGGCAGCTTCAGCCGTTGCAGAACTGCGGCTGCCACCTGACGTTGTGGCCATTGCAACGCTTTTGCTTGTCGAACTGGCAATACTAGAACCCTTTTGAGTGCAACTCGTGCCAGTACTCTCGCTGGCTGCAGTTGCAGAACCGCAACCACCGTCTGTAGTTGTAGTAGTTGTTGTGCTGTCGCTTGCCGAACTGGCAGAACTGGAGCCGTCTTGAGTACAACTCGTGGCAGTACTCTCGCTAGCTGCTCCGGCAGTTGCAGAACTGCAACCACCGTCTGTATTTGTGGTAGTTGTTGTGCAGTCGCTTGTCGAACTGGCAGAACTAGAGCCGTCTTGAGTGCAACTCGTGGCAGTACTCTCGCTGGCTGCTCCGGCAGTTGCAGAACCGCAACCACCGTCTGTAGTTGTAGTAGTTGTTGTGCAGTCGCTTGTCGAACTGGCAGAACTAGAGCCGTCTTGAGTGCAACTCGTGGCAGTACTCTCGCTGGCTGCTCCGGCAGTTGCAGAACTGCAACCACCGTCTGTATTTGTGGTAGTTGTTGTGCAGTCGCTTGTCGAACTGGCAGAACTAGAGCCATCTTTAGTACAGCTCGTAGCAGTGCCCTCGCTGGTTGCTCCAGCGGTTGTCGTAGTTCTAGTCCTTTTACAGCTTTTGGTGCCAGTATTAGAGTTCTCTTCATCTTCGTCACTATCTTCATCGTCTTCATCAGACTCTTCGTCACTGGAGTCTGTAGTTGTAGTTTTGCAACCACCACCTGTAGTTTTCGTATTTGTAGAGCTCTTGCTGGTGGAACTGGCGGAACTAGAGCCATCTTTAGTGCAGCTTGTAGCAGAGCCTTCGCTGGCTGCTCCGGCAGTTGCAGAACTGCAACCACCGTCTGTATTTGTGGTAGTTGTTGTGCAGTCGCTTGTCGAACTGGCAGAACTAGAGCCATCTTTAGTACAGCTCGTAGCAGTGCCCTCGCTGGTTGCTCCAGCGGTTGTCGTAGTTCTAGTCCTTTTACAGCTTTTGGTGCCAGTATTAGAGTTCTCTTCATCTTCGTCACTATCTTCATCGTCTTCATCAGACTCTTCGTCACTGGAGTCCGTAGTTGTAGTTTTGCAACCACCACCTGTACTTTTCGTATTTGTAGAGCTCTTGCTGGTGGAACTGGCGGAACTAGAGCCATCTTTAGTGCAACTTGTAGCAGAGCCTTCGCTGGTTGCTCCAGCTGTTGTCGAACTGCAACTGCCGTCTGTAGTTGTCGTTGTAGTTGTAGTGCTGTCGCTGGTTGATGTGGCAGAACTAGAGCCATCTCGAGTACAGCTCGTAGCAGTGCCCTCGCTGGTTGCTCCAGCGGTTGTCGTAGTTCTAGTGCTTTTACAGCTTTTGGGGCCAGTATTAGAGTTCTCTTCATCTTCGTCACTATCTTCATCGTCTTCATCAGACTCTTCGTCACTGGAGTCTGTAGTTGTAGTTTTGCAACCACCACCTGTACTTTTCGTATTTGTAGAGCTCTTGCTGGTGGAACTGGCGGAACTAGAGCCATCTTTAGTGCAGCTTGTAGCAGAGCCTTCGCTGGTTGCTCCAGCTGTTGCCGAACTGCAACTGCCGTCTGTAGTTGTCGTTGTAGTTGTAGTGCTGTCGCTGGTTGAACTAGCAGAACTAGAGCCATCTTTAGTGCAGCTTGTAGCAGAGCCCTCGCTGGTTGCTTCAGCTGTTGCAGAACTGCAACTGCCGTCTGTAGTTGTCGTTGTAGTTGTAGTGCTATCGCTGGTTGAACTGGCATAACTAGAGCCATCTTTAGTGCAGCTTGTAGCAGAACCTTCGCTGGTTGCTCCAGCGGTTGTGGTAGTTGTAGTTTTATTACAGGTTCTGGTGGTAGCACTAGAGTCATCTACATCTTCTTCGTCGCTCTCTGAATCATCTTCTTCATCGGACTCTTCGTCACTTTCAGAATCTTTTTCGTCACTCTCTGAATCCTTTTTGTCATTGGAATCTTCGTCACTCTCTGAATCTTTTTTTTCATCAGATCCTTCGTCACTCTCCGAGTCTTTTTCTTTTTCGTCGGACTCATCATCACTGTCTGAGTCCTTTTCTTTTTCGTCGGACTTCTCGCCGCTTTCTGAGTCTTTTTTGTCATCGGAATCTTCGTCACTCTCTGAATCTTTTTGTTCATCAGATTCTTCGTTGCTCTCCGAGTCTTTTTCTTGTTCGTCGGATTCTTCTTTACTTTCAGAGTCTTTTTTGTCATCAGATTCATCGCTACTGTCTGAGTTTTCTTTGTCATCAGAATCTTCGTCGCTCTCTGAGTCTTTTTCATCTTCGTCAGATTCTTCGTCACTTTCAGAGTCTTTTTTGTCACCGGAATCTTCGCCACTCTCTGAGTTTTCTTTTTCATCAGAATCTTCGTCGCTCTTCGAGTCTTTTTCATCTTCGTCGAAATCTTCGTCACTTTTGGAGTCATTTTTGTCATCAGAATCATCGCCACTGTCTAAGTTTTCTTTGTCATCAGAATCTTCGTCGCTCTCTGAGTCTTTTTCATCCTCGTCGGATTCTTCGTCACTTTCAGAGTCTTTTTTGTCACCGGAATCTTCGCCACTCTCTGAGTTTTCTTTGTCATCAGAATCTTCGTCGCTCTTCGAGTCTTTTTCATCTTCGTCAGATTCTTCGTCACTTTTGGAGTCATTTTTGTCAGCGGAATCTTCTCCACTCTCTGAGCCTTCTTCGTCATCAGAATCTTCGTCGCTCTTCGAGTCTTTTTCATCTTCGTCGGATTCATCGTCACTTTTGGAGTCATTTTTGTCATCGGAATCTTCTCCACTCTCTGAGTCTTCTTCTTCATTGGAATCTTCATCACTTTCTATGTTTTCTTTTTGATCTGACACGTCGTCACTCTCTGAGTCTTCTCTTTCACTCGCGGAATCTTCTTTTTCGTCAGACTCATCGTCATGTTTATCGTCGTCAGAGTTTTCATCACTCTCTGAATCTTCTTTTTCACTCTCCGAATCTTTTTGTTCATCAGATTCTTCGTAGCTATCTGAGTCTTTTTCTTTATTGTCGGATTTTTCGTCACTTTTAGAGTCCTTTATGTCGTCAGATCCTTCGTCACTCTCTGAAGTTTCTTTTTCGCTATCCGAGTCTTTTTTTTCATGAGATTTTTCGTTGCTCTCAGAGTCTTTTTCTTTTTCGTCAGATCCTTCGTCACTCTCTGAAGTTTCTTTTTCGCTATCTGAGCTTTTTTTTTTATCACATTTTTCGTTGCTCTTAGAGTCTTTTATTTTTTCGTCGGATTCTTCGTCACTTGTAGAGCCCTTTTTGTCGTCAGATCCTTCATCACTCTCTGCATCTTTTTCTTCACTATCTGAGTCTTTTTTTTCATCAGATTTTTCGTTGCTCTTAGAGTCTTTTTTTCTTTCGTCGGATTCTTCGTCACTTTTAGAGCCTTTTTTTTCGTCAGACCCTTCATCACTCTCTGAATCTTTTTCTTCACTATCCGAGTCTTTTTTCTCATCAGATTTTTCGTTGCTATTAGAGTATTTTTTTCTTTCGTCGGATTCTTCGTCACTTTTAGAGCCTTTTTTGTCGTCAGATCCTTCATCACTCATTGAATCTTTTTCTTCACTATCCGAGTCTTTTTTCTCATCAGATTTTTCGTTGCTCTTAGAGTCTTTTTGTTTTTCGCCAGATTCTTCGTCACTTTTAGAGCCTTTTTTATCGTCAGATCCTTCATCGCTCTCTGAATCTTTTTCTTCACTATCCGAGTCTTTTTTTTCATCAGATTTTTCGTTGCTCTTAGAGTCTTTTTTTCTTTCGCCGGATTCTTCGTCACTTTTAGAGCCTTTTTTGTCGTCAGATCCTTCATCACTCTTTGAATCTTTTTCTTCACTATCCGAGTCTTTTTTTTCATCAGATTTTTCGTTGCTCTTAGAGTCGTTTTGTTTTTCGCCGGATTCTTCGCCACTTTTAGATCCATTTTTGTCGTCAGATCCTTCATCACTCTCTGAATCTTTTTCTTCACTATCCGAGTCTTTTTTTTCATCTGATTCTTCGTTGCTGTCTGAATCTTTTTCTTCATGAGACTTTTCGTCACTCTTTTGTCCTTCTTCGTTACTCTCAGAGTCGTTGTAGTCATCGTTGTCGGTCTTAGGACGCCTTAAATGGCCTTTACAAGTATGACCTTTATGGCGACAAGATTTTCCTTCTTTTCCATGTCCGTAGATTAAAGTGTGGCCACGTCGACCACAAGTATGGCCTCTTTTGCCGTGCCTGCCGATGTGATGAATCGTATGTCTTCGTCTGCTACAGATTCTGCACCTATGGTGTTTGATACGACCATCTGAATACCTGCGGCATCGTCTACAATGCTTTTTACCACCAGGCTTATTGTTACTATCTTCCATATTGGGCTCATCGGCAGACTCTTCGTAATTTTCTACATCTCTTTCATCACCCGTCACTTCATCGTCCTCTGCATCCTCAATTTGCGTATCATCACTATCCGTAGCAGTGGTAGTATCAGAGTTATTTTCATCTACATTGCTTGGTCTTCCTCCACAGCCACAAGATATTATTCTTCCATGCCCGCGGTGTTTGATGCGGCGGTGTATGACACGACGATGTTTGACACGACGGTGTTTGACACGACGGTGTTGGACACGACGGTGCTTGACACGGCGGTGTTTCGCATGAGCTGAAGACTTGCTGACTGCTGTGCTCTCCTCTCCACTTTCATTACTTTTGCCAGAACTGCCATAGGTCTCAACATGACTTTTAGAATTAGTGCTACTTTTTATATGTCCTTTACCACATTTTTTGCCCCCTCTGCTTTTGGCTTCGCCGCTTGCTTCAGCTTCGGCTGTAGTTTTGCCTCCATTGCTTTGTAGCACAATACGTGTCTTGGATTCAGAATCGGCTTTAGACTTATCTTTATCGCCAAACTTTTTGCCTCCACCACTTTCGCCTTTACCGCTTGCTTCAGCTTCGGCTGTAGTTTTGCCTCCATGGCCTTGTTTTACAACACGTGTCTTGGATTTGGAATGGGTTTTAGTTTTATTTTTACCCCCACACTTTTTGCCTCCACCGCTTTCGCCTTCACCGCTTGCTTCAGCTTCAGCTGTTGTTTTGCCTCCATGACCTTGTTTCACAACACGTGTCTTGGATTTGGAATGAGCTTTAGTTTTATTTTTACGGCCACACTTTTTGCCTCCACCGCTTTCGCCTTCACCACTTGCTTCAGCTTCGGCTGTAGTTTTTCCTCCATCACCTTGATGCACAACACGAGTCTTGGATTCAGAATCGGCTTTAGACTTATCTTTATCGCCACATTTTTTGCCTCCACCGCTTACGGCCTCGCCGCTTGCATCGGCTTCGGCTGTAGTTTTGCTTCCATGGCCTTGTTTCACAACACGTGTCTTGGATTTGGAATGAGCTTTAGTTTTATTTTTACGGCCACACTTTTTGCCTCCACCGCTTTCGCCTTCACCACTTGCTTCAGCTTCGGCTGTAGTTTTTCCTCCACGGCCATGATGCACAACACGAGTCTTGGATTCAGAATCCGCTTTAGACTTATCTTTATCGCCACATTTTTTGCCTCCACCGCTTACGGCCTCACCGCTTGCATCGGCTTCGGCTATAGTTTTGCTTCCATGGCCTTGTTTCACAACACGTGTCTTGGATTTGGAATGGGCTTTAGTCTTCTTTTTATCGCCACATTTTTTGCCTCCACCACTCACGGCCTCGCCGCTTGCTTCAGCTTCGGCTGTAGTTTTTCCTCCACCGCCTTGATGCACAACACGAGTCTTGGTTTCAGAATCGGCTTTAGACTTACCTTTATCGCCACATTTTTTGCCTCCACTGCTTTCGCCTTCACCACTTGCTTCAGCTTCGGCGGTAGTTTTGCCCCCATGGCCTTGTTTGACAACACGTGTCTTGGATTTGGAATGGGCTTTATTTTTGTCCTTATCGCCACATTTTTTACCTCCATTGCCTTTTGCTTCGCCACTTGCTTCAGCTTCAGCTTCAGCTGTAGTTTTGCCTCCATCGCCTTGATGCACAACACGAGTCTTGGATTCAGAATCGGCTTTAGACTTATCTTTGTCGCCACACTTTTTGCCTCCACCGCTTTTGGCTTCACCACTTGATTCAGCTTCGGCTGTAGTTCTTCCTCCACCGCCTTGATTCACCACACGAGTTTTGGATTTGGAATGGGCTTTATTTTTGTCCTTATCGCCACATTTCTTGCCTCCACTGCTTTCGGCTTCGCCGCTGGCTTTAGCATCGGCTGTGTTTTTGCCCTTACAGCCTTTATTTGTGACATGAGTAGTAGATTCGGATTTAGCGTTAGCCTTGTCTTTGTCGCCACATTTCTTGCCTCCACTGCTTTCAGCTGCACCGCTAGCTTTGGCATCAGCTGTGTTTTTACCTCCACAGCCTTTATTTTCGACATGAGTAGAGGATTCGGTTTTCGCGTTAGCCTTGTCTTTGTCGCCACATTTCTTGCCTCCACCGCTTTCAGCACTGCCGCTTGCTTTGGCATCACCTGTGTTTTTACCTCCACAGCCTTTATTTTCGACATGAGCAGAGGATTCGGTTTTCGCGTTAGCCTTGTCTTTGTCGCCACATTTCTTGCCTCCACTGCTTTCAGCACTGCCGCTAGCTTTGGCATCGGCTGTGTTTTTACCTCCACAGCCTTTATTTTCGACATGAGCAGAGGATTCGGTTTTCGCGTTAGCCTTGTCTTTGTCGCCACATTTCTTGCCTCCACTGCTTTCAGCACCGCCGCTTGCTTTGGCATCACCTGTGTTTTTACCTCCACAGCCTTTATTTTCGACATGAGCAGAGGATTCGGTTTTCGCGTTAGCCTTGTCTTTGTCGCCACATTTCTTGCCTCCACCGCTTTCAGCACTGCCGCTTGCTTTGGCATCACCTGTGTTTTTACCTCCACAGCCTTTATTTTCGACATGAGCAGAGGATTCGGTTTTCGCGTTAGCCTTGTCTTTGTCGCCACATTTCTTGCCTCCACTGCTTTCAGCACTGCCGCTAGCTTTGGCATCGGCTGTGTTTTTACCTCCACAGCCTTTATTTTCGACATGAGCAGAGGATTCGGTTTTCGCGTTAGCCTTGTCTTTGTCGCCACATTTCTTGCCTCCACTGCTTTCAGCACCGCCGCTTGCTTTGGCATCACCTGTGTTTTTACCTCCACAGCCTTTATTTTCGACATGAGCAGAGGATTCGGTTTTCGCGTTAGCCTTGTCTTTGTCGCCACATTTCTTGCCTCCACCGCTTTCAGCACCGCCGCTTGCTTTGGCATCACCTGTGTTTTTACCTCCACAGCCTTTATTTTCGACATGAGCAGAGGATTCGGTTTTCGCGTTAGCCTTGTCTTTGTCGCCACATTTCTTGCCTCCACTGCTTTCAGCACCGCCGCTAGCTTTGGCATCAGCTGTGTTTTTACCGCCACAGCCTTTATTTTCGACATGAGTTGAGGATTCGGTTTTCGCGTTAGCCTTGTCTTTGTCGCCACATTTCTTGCCTCCACCGCTTTCAGCACCACCGCTGGCTTTAGCGTCGGCTGTACTTTTGCCTCCACATCCACCAGAATTAGGTTTTGGCTTACTTGGCGATGAAGGGTTTGCCACAGTCTTGGATCCACCACCAGAACATCCTGGAATTAAAGAAAAAAATGTTTTATATTGTATCATAAACTTATTTTTTTAAAAAGACATAGTTCAGTAGTACAGACGCCAGCACATCAAGTTACTCCAATGCGTCAAATTTCTCTGATCGTTTTTCAACTTTATGGCAAACAGAATAAGGTTCATATTCAATTGGGAAAATTTGACACTTTGGTGTAACTTGATGTGCTGGCGTCTGTACATTTATGTAAGCGTAATTCGAGAAAATGTATTGAACAGCATTTTTTTTGTACCATAGTAAAAGGGGTTATAATTTATGAGTGCAACACCCCAACACCCCTAACGGGTTTCGCATAAACTAAAAATTAATCGCCGTAATATACGAGTATGTTGGCGCATAAGTTATTTAGAGAGCATTGCCATCTAACGTGGCAATGCTCTCTAAATCCATGGTATGCTGCCCGTCTTCTGGGCACGATTTCTGATAACAGCGATGGGATGGCGAGAAGTTTTATTCAATTGGTGCGAAGGTTCGAATATCTCACTGGTTCAGGAAACATCCTTAAGCTGCAGTAACGGGGCTAACCCATCAGCACCCTGAATGCGTTATTGTATTGGACGCGAAAGGTGCTGTATGGTTTTTGAGTATTATGTACAAATAGACAGCAAGGGAAAGAAGATAAATAAAGTGGGCTTTAAATCCTTAGAGGCACGCCTGAATCTGCAAAAACCACTTGTTGTAACTTGAAGAGAATTTTGTGCGTCTATTTGGAAAACGTACACTTTCAAACAAAAAAAGATTTTACTAAATTAGTCCAGAAGTCTTCGACTAATTGAGTAACATATAGGTACATAAAAAATATGACAAACTGAGAACGTCCTAGGTCCTTCTTGTAAAGTGAGTTAAAATTTAAGAGTAGTTGTGCATAGTGCATAGATGCTTTATATTAATAAGCTCCCCCTATTGCCTTGAATTGACATTTAAACTGACTAAGTAAATGTAGATACTACAGGTACTCCCTAGCCTTTTGGGGATTAAGAGCGTGATGTTATGTTATGTAATGTAATAGGAAAAAACTTTTTTACAAAAAATAAAACTGACTTCAAAAATAACACTAAACGGTGTAAAATAACTAATTATTTTACACCGTTTAGTGTTATTTTTGAAGTCGGTTTTATTTTTTGTAAAAAGTTTTTTTTTCCATTTTTAGTTGTTATCTTACAAACATTTGCCATGAATTCATTTTATATTGTTAATTGTTAACAATACATGTCATTATAGTAGGGTTATCCATCTAACCCTAATAAATAAAACTTAACATACCTAACTGTCGAAATCTAGGTGTATTGAACACATTTGCCTACCCCTCTGAGCATACAGGCTTGATGATACGTCATGATGTTGTATAAACAATAAACATCCAAGCGATTCCAGCAATCACGATAGATTTGCCGTCTATTTTTGAAGAGTTCCATTGTATATCTCCGAAGATCAGCACCAGATCTTCACCAAATTAAAATGGGACCACCTCAGGAGTCTACTCTTTCAAACAAAAAAAGAATTTCGAGAATCGGTCCACAAATGGCGGAGAAATCAGGTAACGTACATAAAAAAAAAAAATACATACACACGAACATAGAACCTCCTCCTTTTTTGAAGTCGGTTAATTATAATATAAAATGAATTTAAATTATTTATTATGCCAGTAGGATATAAACATCACACGTCAAGTTTTTCTTCTAAACTAGCTGAAGTAGGCATTTCCTAACTGACTACTTACTTCTGAGAAAAAAACAGAAACAAACTCAACTCAGAGATCATCGTGTCTTTTCAAGTACCTATAGACAATATTATCGTAAATTTCGTGTAACAAAGCCATGAAGAGCTGTGTCTGGTTTAGCCTATTGAGGAAAGCGCTAGAAACAATAGGGAGTATGCATGTAATTTTTTTTTGACTGGCCTGTTGGTCTAGTAGTTAGTGATCCTGACTGCTATGCCGGAGGTCGTGGGTTCGATTCCCACCCAGGACAAATGTTTGTGTGATGAGCACGATCATTTGTTCTGTGTCTGGGTGGTATTTATCTATAATATGTATGTATTTAGAAATATATAAGTATGTTTATCAGCTGTTTAGTACCCATAACACAAGCTCTCAAGCTTAACTTGGGACTAAATGGCGTTGTGTGAAAAGTTGTGAAATATTTATTTATTTATTTAATTTTAATTTGGTTCGAATATTTTTTTGTCTCAACCTTTAATGGCAGAAAATATGAACTAAATCATTATTTTACTTTTTAATAGCGTTATAATTATTTAAAATAATAAATTAAAGTGCGAGTTATGCGCGGGAAATTCAAATTTGTGAAACGCATCACCATTGGTTATAACGAAACGTGACGTCAAATACTACGACAACAAGACAAGTTACGCCTACAAAACAGTATTGGAATTGACTCTTTATTGGAAAACGTAATTATTGCCGTGTGTGTTGTAAATTAATTTATTTTTCAACTGTAATTTTAACTTCATAGTGAAGTATAAAACAATTGAGAAAATGACTGAAAGTGGTTTTGTAAAAGCACAATCTGTAAATGTTTTTGCATTCGGGTAGGCAAACAATACCTGTAAACTGGATTTTGAACTTTTTACACGGTGAATTGGTTAGAAGAACGAAAACACCC
This sequence comes from Euplexia lucipara, assembly GCA_921972225.1. Lineage (NCBI taxonomy): Eukaryota > Metazoa > Arthropoda > Insecta > Lepidoptera > Noctuidae > Euplexia > Euplexia lucipara. Next base: position 7,951,190 of record OV179172.1, on the reverse strand, counting down.
AAAGTAATAGTAGTAGGATAATAGTAAATGACGTAATCGAAATGGCGCGCGAACATGGCGGCGTTTAAACAGCTCAAATTTATTCTGTATTTTAAATTTTTTTTTAAGCTTCATTAATGCATTTTGAAACATGTTTATATTTTTTTACTATGTTAAAACGTTGTAAACAGTGAATTAAAAATATCAAAAAAATCATGCATATACCCTATTTAGGTAAGGGCTAGCACATACATACAACTTTAAGTTGAACAACTATTTTGTTGTGTTTCTTAAGTTTGAATAGCAATTTAAGAACGTGCGCATACTGTCAACTTGATAGTTGATCGATAAAAAAAATCAAAAGGCTGTATCGATCTGCTTTTGATTAAAAATTTGGACAACTATCGATCACGTGCTCATTTTGTATTGAAATGTATTTATGTGCGCATAACATCGACTAAACAGTCGATACGCGACTGTTCAGTCTCAACTTTATGGTTAAATGGCATTGTACAGACGCCAGCACATCACGTTACTCCAATGTGTCCAATTTCTTTGATCGTTTTTCAACTTTATGTCAAACAGAATGAGGTTCATATTAAATTGGGAAAATTTGACACAGAGGGGTAACTTGATGTGCTGGCGTCTGTACAGCCGTAACAGCCTACAGAAGACTGTTGGATTACATTAGGAGATAAATCACTGAAATTGATTGTATGCGCACCTCCATCAACCAAACAGTTTAGTCGTGTGAAATTCACGAGAAGTACACAACTCGACTAAACAATTTAGTCGATGAGCAAGTTGTATCATGTGTGCGCTAGCCCTAAGCAGCATAGAGTGTAATTTATATGGCTTCGAGCGGAAGCTGGTTTCTGCGCACAATAGGTAATTTAATTGTGTCCTACGAGTATATTCCGGTAGCAAAGATAAACACAGAAAAAAAAGAAAAGTGTAACTTACGTTGAGGGAACGCTTGCTGGACGGCAACCAGGGCCTGTGAAAAAAAACTTGAGTATCATAACATCAAAAAATAATACAGCAGACTTAATAAATCCCATTTTTCTCAGTCACGCCATTAAGAGTAGGTAATATATAGGCATTATTGATGCCTGAGAGATTGCGGTCCATGGTTGGCGAAGAAACTCTGTTGTTCTCTTTTAGCGTTATAGGGGACTGCTTTGAGTAATATTAAACGTTCAATAAGAGCTGGTTCTCTGTCAAACTATTACAATAGGCTAGTCGAAACTTTTTTCAAATACTTAGGTCTTAAACTATTCCCAGTACTTATTTATAATTAGACCGTAAAAAATATATTTATATTTTATGTGGCTTATGATACTCCAAAATTAAACATTAAAAATGTGTTTTTTAACTGACAGACGAAAACGCTGTCGGCCATGATGATCTTGTAATTATCTATGGTATGACGTAAAACATCTCGTAAACCGTACCTAGGTACGCATAAGAATCGGATTTTATGTTAATACCGTGTATCTATTAAATATTGCACGGAAAATGTAGTAATTATTAGTACTGTATCGTATGAGAATGTAAAATACGTTAATGTAGACTCCTGCCTGCGTAGCATGAACACATTAAACACCGAAGAAACGGCCTTTGTCTACAGAGGAATTGGCAAAGTGACAGATTATATAGACAGGAACCTCAATCTGTCAAATTTCTTTCAATACACCCTGCCTGCGTAGCATGAACACTTAATTTATTTTCTTCCGAGACACGACAAATTCCTTTCTGTCCAACTTGACATTTCTTCCACCCGAGCATGAGGCGACTCGTTGACAAGCGTTTGTACGTAGAGAAAGAAATTTACATGCTGTCGATAGCAACTGTCAAGTTGCTCTTGTCTAGGTCTCATTTGATGTAGACTGTTTGACACTTGTTGACAGGAAATGTTTCGAAAAGAACTGTCAAAAGTGGAGAAAATAGTTTCGCACTTCATGCTCGGCATTGTTGATTCTTGTATACTGACGAATCAACTTATAACTTCTCATCTTTCTTGACATTGTCATGCTCGAGACGAAAGAAATGTCTATATAATCTGTCACTTGGCCGATTCGTCTGTAGACAAAAGCCTTTTCTTCGGTGTTCAATGTGTTCATGCTACGCAGGCTGGAAAGTTGTGGATTTAAAAACGTAGTGCTACATACACAGTTCTACATTTTTTAGCTAGGTTATGTGCCATATCAAAGGCAATGGCTTTATTGGTATCCTTCAATTAAAAAATGACATGGTAAACTATAAAATACTATATTCAGCAGTTCTTTGGAAAATATCACGAAAATATCAAAAGCAACGTGCTGATGACATTTGACTAGTATTTTAGGTAGGTACCTAGGTATGTCTGACATCACGAAAATGGCGGGTTGCGTTTGTGGCGTGTGAAAAAAAAAACTCATTTTGTAAGTTTGATTTATGCTGTAATCTTTTACTTTTATTTAATAAAAATTGAATATTTTGGAACCATAAATCAAGTACCGTTCGAAACAAACATTATTTACCTATATTTTTATTGATAGGAGTCAACTAGCTTATGGCGCGTACGGATGATTGGCAAAAAAGGTTCTTAGATTGTACCTCATCTCTTGGGGTCTAGTTCATAATATCGACAATCACTACATCGATGGTCGCTGTATCGAAAACGTTCCATCGACGGGCTAATGTATCGACAGTACCCCAAATCGATGGTACGCTACATCGACAGTACCCTAAATCGTTGGTACGCTACATCGTTAGTACACTAAAACGACGGTATGCTACATCGACAGTAAACCAAATCGATAGTACGCTGCATCGACTACCCGGCCCGAGCCAGATTCCCTCAATTCTTCGAGGATCCCTAATCAGATATGAGTTTTGATACAAATAAGACCAATCTGCTGGTATACCCTTAACAATTTTTTTTTTTGAAAATCGGTCCATAAATGATGGAGTACTGAGGTAACAAACCCTAAAAAAAACAACCGCATTGAGAACCTCCTCCTTTTTTTGAAGTAGGTTAAAAATACTGTGTTTTTCATTTAAATCTGGCTCGGGCCGGGTAGTCGATGCAGCGTACTATCGATTTGGTTTACTGTCGATGTAGCATACCGTCGTTTTAGTGTACCATACTAACGATGTACCGTACCAACGATTTAGGGTACTGTCGATGTAGCGTACCATCGATTTGGGGTACTGTCGATACATTAGCCCGTCGATGGAACGTTTTCGATACAGCGACCATCGATGTAGTGATTGTCGATATTATGAACTAGACCCCATCTCATGATCCGCCAGAGCCTTTTCCCAACTATTTTTGGGTTCGGCTTCCAGTTTAACCGGATACAGTTAAATAACAGTGTCAACATGGAGAGACTGCCTGTCGGATCTCCACAACCCAGTTACTGGGTAAAACGATAGCCCTTGGTTAAACTGGTTGTCAGACTTTCGGGATTTCATCAGTAACGACTGTCATAAATCTACAAATGGAAACCGGGACCAACGCGCACCGGTTCAACGTGCTTTACGAGGCACGAAGGAGTCTTGATATGTAATGAATATTATCTTGCTTGCTATATCTTTGTGGAATGCGCTTCCCCAGGAAATCAGGATGGCTACCAACCGATTCGTTTTTAAATTGAAGGTTCGTGAGCACATTCACAAAAAACGGCTGCAGTTTCGTCACAGCGCTAATGTTTTCCCTTGGCATGAATATCATGTTCATGTGTTTAAGTTTTTGTGTATATATTTATTATATTTATCAAATTTATTGTTTACATATATATAAATAAATTAAATTTACTTCTCTCCAAATTTCTTACGGAATTGCACCTACCACTGTTTGTCTCTGCATGACCTAAAGGTTGACTGGTAGAAAATGCCTAAGGCATTAAGTCCGCCTATGTACATTTGTGTGCTTGAAGTATTAAATAAATAAATAAATGATTACCCATCCATGGACCGACCTCGTTAAGCGTTATTAAATCATTAAAAAAAAAGATTAAGTGTATACTTACTGCCAGAAGAGCCAGCAACGCCAAAGCCTTCATGGTAAGATTATGTCTACCAATACCGTAACTTACACTTTTATATGTAAAAGAAACAATGTAGATTAAAATACAACAGCTGTGTAAATATTTTTATTTGAAAACTTTTTATTTTCTATTTATTTGTACTGTTTATTTTATTCATAAGTAATTAATAATGTTGTCGTTCAGGGTGTAAAGGGCATCGTTGCACATTCGAACAACATGATTTCAGCAGTAATATTCTGAATACAGAATATCACTGCCGAAATCATGTTGTTCAAGGTTACAAGGGAATAGGTACCCTTCCAATATCGTTTCTTTTTATAATTTACTAGCTGTACCCTGCCACGCTTCGCTGTGGCACATTGTGCTGAATGGTTAAAAAAAATGAAAAAAATAAATAGATAAAAACAATCCTTGATGCGGATTATTATATAACATGCTAAAATTTCAGCTCGATCGGTGCAGAAGTTTTTGAGTTTTTGAAGCGTACATAAACCAACATAACATTTTTATATAAAGGGTGTCTCATTCAAATCGGTCAGTATGGGAAAGTCTGAAACTATAAGACATACGAAGATCTGTTCTGAGGAACCATGTCATCGATTTTAATAACAAGAAAAACTGCATTCATACATTTTAAAAAAACATCTGTACTCCGTTCGGGAATCGCACCCGGTTATTTTGAAAAAAAAAAAAACCTACACTATTTCTATTTAGATATCGATTGTGTAGGTCTTAAGCAGTAAATATCTGTATGAAACATGATGTCTAAAAGAAATAAAATACATTGTTGCCACATACTTTAATTTATTTTAGTAGGTGCTCGAAGTGACCACGTTTACAATATTACTACAATAGTAAGTACAGATATTTTTTAAAATGTATGAATGCAGTTTTTCTTGTTATTAAAATCGATGACATGGTTCCTCAGAACAAATCTTGATATGTCTTATAGTTTCAGACTTTCCCATACTGACCGATTTGAATGAGACACCCTGTATATAGATTCTATCTGACTTAAGATTATTGTCACCTTATCGAGGGGAAGACGCTAACACCCGCAACACAGCTCTTACTAGCGCGGGTGTTAGGGAATCCTATAATTCAAATTGCATGAAAATTCATATGTCACTAAACTATTATTATATTATTATTTCCATTTATTATTTGTACACACATATAAATTACATTTTTAAATATTGATATAAAAACATTTAAAAATATAAAAAATAGTGGACCACCAATGGCGAGAGCAGGGTCCAAGCTACCGGTGGTCCAAGTACCTCCTCACGATGCGGGCCGTATCAAGAAGTACCTACTGCCTTCTGGATCAGGGTCTTGACCCAACCTTGTAACGAAAGCCTCAAAAGATGCTGATCGAGCTTTTAGCCATAAGGCCATTGGCTGTTACGACTATCGGCACAATGACAGCCGAGTCCACATCCCACGTGTCGACAACCTCGCGTGCTAAGTCGAGATATTTGATTTCTTTCTCTTTCTCAGCTTTCACGAGGTTCTCATCATGAGGGATGGTAACATCGATTATCATTGTGCGGCGCGCTAATCGATCTATCAGCACTATATCAGGTTTATTAGCAACAATAATCCTGTCAGTGATGATAGATCGATCCCAGTACCTACAGTGTAACATGGTCATTCTCGAGAACTGGGTCGGGCACATACCTGTAATACGTTCATCATCATTATTATTACTATTATTAATATTCTACTGTCCCTTTAACATCTAAAAGAGTATTCTTAGGGTCGATTTATACTAGCGCAGAATCGAAGCGCATCGAAGCGTCTATCCAAAACTGAACATAACAAATTCAACCTTAACTCCACATCGTAACGCACACATTACTTCGGAGATTTTAAAAAGACGCGCGCATTCGTCGAAATTCGCGCGTCTGCTAGTGAACAACGCTGATTGGTGCGCAGACAGACATTAGACATTATTGGTAATATCCTTCGAAAAGGATAAAGAATAAACTGGTGTGCGCGTAAGACCAGCAGGGGCTCGAGTCTGCTATTGCAATCGTGTCTCAATGACCGGTCATTGATCGAACATTTGACAACTTTGAAAGTTTTTGTATGGGAAATGTGTCTTAACAGCGGACAGCTTCAGACAGAAAGCTCAGAGAAGGAACACTTGTGCTCATCCGAGACAAGGCGCTTCCACCACTTGTTTGGGCACTGGGTCGTGTAGTACGAACATATGCGGGTGTCGACGGCATCACACGCGTGGCAGACGAGAAAACAAAGAGAGGAGTCATCACAAGAGGGTTCAACAACATTTGTCTTCTTCCCTTCGAAGATGTCAACAGGCGGGAGGATGTTCACGCACTAAACGCGTGAACCAATGGACTACGTCACCGGCAGCTGAGGCGGCGGGCGCGGGGCAGAGGACGAGGTTCGGCAGACGGCGAGCGGCGGGGTCACTTCGCCATCCGACGGCTTAAGAAGCACTTGCGACACTCAACCTCACTGTACCGCTACTTATTCTACCGTTCCTCAGAATACATCGTTTTTAAAGTTATACAGTCCACTAATTTATTTGCCTCCCTGAGATCCTGAACATGGTTTCTGTGGAGGCTTGTTATTAGCTATTTTTTATAATATTATATTCTTAATTCACTGGATTGTTAGTCAGTCTGTAAGCCTTCCTAAAAATAAAATAAATAAATTAAGTTTGACGTTATACGTCAAAAATCGATCATTGACCGGTCATTGAGACACGATTGCAATAGCAGACTCGACCCCCTGGTCTATCGGCTATCTTTCCAATTGCACACCGAACTTAGATGACAACTGAGAATTTACAACAAAATTGGTATTGTTCTATACGTCGACTTGCAAGTTACGGTGACTGTCAGACGGGGCACTGTGCGCTTCGTCACATCTCTGCGAGTGCGCGTGACGTCATCCTAGATACACAATGATGATAGCCAATACGGAACTAGCTGTTTGACAGTTAAATCGTTGAAAACTTTGCCCAGTGAACATCACTATGAAATGTCGATGAGGTGATACTACGCCAAAGAGATTTAAAAGACTAGGTATAGAGCAGGCATGTCGAGGAAATGTCATAGAAAAACTTTGATCCCATGTCTCAGTAACACCATCTAGAATAATATATGAATATTGAAGCGGCAGCGGAGCGTACTAAAAAAAAACTCATAGACTTGTGTCCGGCAGGACACACTTTTTCGAACGAAAATTTTGTTTGTGATGTCCGGTCTATAGGTATTGAATGTCTTTGTACTACGCAATATAACTGCCGATGTACAGACGCCAGCACATCAAGTTACCCCAATGTTGCAAATTTCTTTGATCGGTTTTCAACTTTATGTCAAAAAACCGGCCAGGAGCGTGTCGGGCCACGCTCAGTGTAGGGTTCCGTAGAATATACTACAAACTTAGTTGGGGGGGCGCATTGTTTTTTACTTTTGGAGCGATTATTTCCGAAATTATTGACATGATCAAATAATGATTTTAGTAAACCCCTATTCATTTTTAAATACCTTTACAACAATATATCACACGTTAGGGTTGAAATTAAAAAAAAATAACTAACGGTCACAGAGATTAGGCGAGGACGGACGGACGGACAGACAGACATGGCGAAACTATAAGGGTTCCTAGACTTTGACTACGGAACCCTAAAAAATAAGGTTTATTCAATTGGGAAAATTTTACACATTGGGGTAACTTGACGTGCCTGGTACGAACGTAAACGAAGTAAAAGAAGTATGTAAGAATCTTAGCATGGGAAAAAGGCGTGAGTTTATATGTATGTATGAATGTATCTCCGTTTCCCCCTTTTTTATGTACGATATCTAATTACTCACGAACGAATCATAATAGGCCTTATGTTGAATAGTATTATATCGATACGTTAGTGTTTTTCTATTGAAAGAAATAATTATTTGTTTCAAGTTTATTTTTATGCTCTTGCGAAGTAAACAAAACATAATAATTAATTTCACACAACGCCATCTAGTCCCAAACTAAGCTGAGCTTGTGCTATGAGTTTATGACAACCGATAAACATGCTTAGATACAATGATATTAAAAGTAAATTTGAAAGAGTTTGAAGTTGAAAGAGTAATTTTGAAAGAGTTTAAAAATTGAAGAGTATCCTTAGATTGTTTGGTCACGTTGAAAGGATGGATGAAAGGCGACTAACGAAAGGTATTTACAAGGCAGATGTAAGTGGGAACGCCGGGAGGGGACGCCCTAGAAGGACATACATAGACCTTATTGGTGAGGTTCTTCAGAAAGGTCAGGTGCGTAGTACTCGCAACCGGCGTGTGTGTATGACAACATGTATGAATGTAAACGAAGCAAAAGAAGTATGTAAGAATCGTAGCACATGGCGCTCTGTAATTTCTGCCTACCCCCATGGGAAAAAGGCATGAGTTTATATATGTATGTATGTATACCTATACATTATAAGTAAAAAGGTGTAGTAGATAGGTTGTACGCGCTCAGCAAGTGATACGTTTAAATGTGTGGCTAACCAGCCACACTTTTCCTCAGTGTGGCATCGCGCCCCAACGGACGCGTGCGTGCGTTAGTGTACCTACCGTTGTTGAACATAGAATGTTGTTTTAGTGAAATAGTTTGGTACTTGCGAGGAGGTTAAATGTGTCTCACACGCGCCGGTTGCAAGTACTATACGCACCTGACCTTTCTGAAGAACTTTACTTTACTTGACCTTAATGCGTAGCATGAACACATTGAACACCGAAGAAACGGCCTTTGTCTACAGACGAATCGGCAAAGTGACAGATTATATAGACAGGAACCTCAATCTGTCAAATTTCTTTCAATAAACCTGCGTGCGTAGCATGAACACTTAATTTCTTTTCTTCCGAGACACGACAAAGACCGTTTCTTTGGTGATCATGCTACGCGTGCTGGGAATCTAACCCGAAAATGGTGACCACTAGACTGACGAAATCACAACGCCATCTCTTACTAAACAACTGATAAACATACTTATACATACATACATACATAAACTCACGCCTTTTTCCCATGGGGGTAGGCAGAAACTACAGTGCGCCATATGCTACGATTTTTACATACTTCTTTTGCTTCGTTTACATTCATACATGTTTTCATACACACACGCCGGTTGCGAGTACTACGCACCTGACCTTTCTGAAGAACCTCACCAAAAAGGTCTATGTATGTAGGGCGTCCCCTCCCGGCGTAAACATACTTATATATTTCTAAACACATGTATACCTACATATTATAGATAAATCAATAACAAATCATTTATTTATTTGTAAACATGGGTATTATTTTTACATAAATGTTATTTGACGAGGCAATCGCCATTCCATAACATTTATATTAATTGATAAGTTAATAAACTGCAATCTAATTTGAATAAAATTGCATCTGTTTAAATAAATGTTGTAATGAAATTATTGTCTTTGGACTTGAATTGTTTTAACCTTAGGCTTGTTTGGCCTCGACTCTTGGCTTGAACTTTACTTGAATCTTTTTAAATCTAATAGTTTTCACCATTTATTTGATCCTTAGGATATTTTAACCGATTAACCGCCAAGTCGGACTTACCGCCAAGTCGGACTTACCGCCAAGTCGGACTTACCGCCAAGTGATAAATGATATTTATTTTTGTAAATAGGTTTTTACAAACACTTTTACACGTCGCATTTTTTAGTAAATGGGATCGGTATTTCACTATTTGACTACTCTGAGAAGAAACACCGAAAGAAACTCAGAGGTCAGTCTCTTTTAAAGTCCAGACATTATCTTGGTCAAATCATGTAAGATCCATGCAGATTAGTGTCTGAGATGGTCTTTTGAGGAAAGAACCACACAGAATGAGGGGACCAGATCAGTCAGTGCAAGCATTTGTCAGTAATCGTGAGCTCAACTCGGAACTTGAGGAGCTCCACGTGCCGACGAACAATACCAAAGAAAGAACATTTGGGTTGGTCCCATAAAGAACTCAAACTGCCAGACAAAATGTAAAATAAATAAATTAAAGAACTTGAAAAGATTTAGAAACGAAAATCTAAAAAAATAAAAACAGAATCCACATAGTCCTTACATTCACAATAAAAAAAAAATATAAAAATATAATATACTTATATTTTACTACAAGTCGGACTTAACCGCCAAGTCGGACTTGTCCGACATCTATTTTCGGGACTATACCTTCGAGTCGTTCGTCGTCTGCTATTTGACTAAATTTTAGTTTTTAATCCCTCATCTAGATTACAAGAAAATATTCGACGCATATTTTTTTTCTTTTTTCACGTTATCAAAAACTATCGGCGATACATCGAGTCAAAATGTCGCATGACGTCACTCTCCAATACAGTTTATACTGAATAATGACGTCACAAGCCCCTGCGCTTAATCTAAATAGTTCTCCATCAATTTGAAAAGGCAAATACTTAGACTAGAGTACTTTTTTAAAATCAATCAATTTGAAAAGGCAAATACTTAGACTAGAGTACTTTTTTAAAATCTAACTCATGGACTCAAAATACAATTTTGATGTTCATACACCGTCCATATGCATTATTATGGCATAATTCCAATGATATTATAAGTAAAAAGGTGTAGATTTAAAAGACTATAGAGTGGGCATGTCATGGAAATGTCATAGAAAAACTTTGATCCCATGTCTCAGTAACGTCATCTAGAATAATATATGAATATTGGAGCGGCAGCGGAGCGTACTAAAAAAAACTCATAGACTTGTGTCTGTGACTTTTTCGGACGAACATTTTGTTTGTGATGTCCGGTCTATAGGTATTGAATGTCTTTGGTGTAGATAGATTATAAGCGCTCAGCAAGCGACACGTTAAAATGTGGCTAACTAGCCACAATTGACCTGTGTCGCGTCGCGCCGTCAGAGGACGCGTGCGTGCGTTAGTGTGCCGTTTTTGAAGATCTAATGTAGTTAAGGTAACCTATATAAACCGTTTTACTTATAATATCATTGCATAATTCAGGCAACATTCTGGTACAGTTACCGGCACGTAACTTGGCAAGAAATTTTCGTAGTGGGGGAAGTTCGCGCATACAAAAATGTATGAAATTGTGCGTGCGCAAACTTCCCCCACTACAAAAACTCTTGCCAAGTTACGTGCCGGTAACTGTAAATGTATTGACGATTTATAAGATGGGCGCTGGGGGCACGGCAATCGAAGTAAAATCAGGCCGATAAAGGGTTTATTTCAAAACTACAAGGCGGTAAGCGGGAATCCACGCGGACGAAGTGCCAGGTTACAAATAAAACAACATATTGCGTTAATACTTAGTCTTTATTAAAACAAGCTTAACATTTTATTAAACACATCTAAAAGGGCAGTGATTCATAATAACTATACTTAATTACATAATTTACATGTTTACCCTAAAATTGGTGCCAATTCCCTTCTTCTCAAACAAAACTTAATTAAGACATTACCCTTATTGTGTTCTACTAATATTATAAACGCGAAAGTTTGTGACCTATCAAAAACACATCAAAGAAATTTGACACATTGGGGTAGGGAGCTGGCGTCTGTACTTAAAAGGTTGTCTTAATGATTTGAATGATTATAATTCTTCGAGCACATACGTATTTCGGTCGCAAATCATATTTTGTTCAACATACAAGGTGACACTGAACGGCTAATTGCAAAAAACACAAGAAAATTTAGCGGACTACCCTTGCACATTCACCTTAAGTTAAATAAATAAATAAATACTCCACAACTTGCACACAACGCCATTTAGTTCCAAACTAAGCTGAGCTTGTGCTATGGATACTTCTAAACAGCTGATAAACATACTTATACAGGGTGTAACGGAAAGGGTATATACATACGAAGGGCACGGATTCTCTTGGTGATAAGAAACGACATGGCAACGTTTTTATACATATACATACATAATTGTAAAGTAGAGCCCGCCCGCGCCGTCGCGCCTTCGTCGGTTAGTCAGAGCCCGATAGGTCTGTACTAGGCGCGCAGAACCCGAGATAGATATACTTGAACCTTGCCGGACAGGATTATGACCCTCATAGTGCGGTGACACGTTTGTTATGATTTTGCATTTAATAAACTGTCGATATTAAATAATATCGTGAAGTTTCAAAGTTATTAGTTGGGAGCTGAAATTTTGAGGAAAGACTCGTTATTAAATACTCTATTCACCCTGTTTGTATGTATATACCCTTTGCGTTACACCCTGTATAGGGTGACTGGTAATTAGTGACCGATGCGTAAACACGTGATTGTATTCATGATTTTAATAAACTTTCCCAAATAAACTTTTTTTTTATACACAATAACTTATAACACAATAAAATAACAAAAACGCTGTTTGAAATACCCGCGCGCGCGCTGTGTCCGATCAGCTGATCAGTCTGACCTCCGGAAGGGCAAAATCTACTAGTAGTAGCGTCCCACGCTCCCCCGCCACCCCCACCGCTCCCATTGTGCAGTTCTGACGTAATTTATTTGGAGTTTAATTAATTGAAATTTAATGAGTATAAAAAAAGTTTCTTTGGGAAAGTTATTTGTATCCATGAGTACAATCATGTGTTTAAGTGTCGGTGACTAATTACCAGTCACCCTATATATATTTCTAAATACATACATAATAATAATAATAATAATACCAGCCTGTTACTGTCCCACTGCAGGGCAAAGGCCTCTTCTCATACAGAGAAGGCACGAGCATGATCACCACGCTTGCTCAAGGCGGATTGGCGATTTCAAACTTATACTACCTATAAGTCCAGGTTTCCTCACGATGTTTTCCTTCACCGATGTCAATGATGTCTAAGAACAACTTAGAAAGTACATATGAGTAATTGAAAAGGTCACATTGGTACTTGCCCGGATTTTAAACCACAACCTCGTGCATAAGAGGTAGGCGTCTGAACCTCTGGGCCATCACGACATCATACATACATATTGTAGACTAGCTGTGCCCGCGACTTCGTCCGCATGGAATAGTGACTTTTCGGGCAGCAATTTGGATTACATGTACCGTCGTTTGGGAAGCTAAAAATTTACTTAACAGTAATTCTTCTCCGTATACGATATTTAATTTTGACGTAGGTATGGCCATCGGGGATGAAAGCATACAGGCTCCTAGGATTGCTAACCCGTGACAGAGCCACATACAACTGACCGTGCGAGAAACAGCTGAAACTTAGATCTACACCCACAACTTTCAGCGTCTGACCTTGGGCTTTATTAATGGTTTTCGCAAAACATAGGCTGACTGGAAACTGGACTCGTTTAAAACTAAATGGAAAATTGAGTTATTTAGTAAACACGTACTTAACGTACGTAACACGCGTTCCTAGTACTCATTTACGCCGTTACGTAAAATTTCCTGGCTCAACGATAGGAAAGTGTTATTTTTAACTTTTTAAATGTTTTACTTTTTTGCGATGGGGGTTTTTTTTAATTTTTAATTTAGCTTTTATTTTATAATTTTCAAACGCATTAATTTTGTTTTATAGAGTTTACAGTTATGAGAATTTTTCAGTGCATTGTATGTAGAGTCAAATGCTGGTTAAAACAAATCCAAACACGATATATCTGCTATTATTTTGTCAAGAGTCTACCTACTGGTGTGCTGGATAGCCTAGCTGCAGCATCAGCTCATCCTGTTGCCATCAGTGCATTGTGTGCAGAATCAAATGCTGGTTAAAATGAATCCAAACACGACATATACGCTTTTATTTTGTCAAGAGCCTACTACCTACTGGTATGCTGGATAGCCTGGCTGCAGTATCAGCTCATCCTGGTGCCATCAGTGCATTGTGTGCAGAATCAAATACTGGTTAAAATGAATCCAAACACGACATATCTGCTATTATTGTCATCCTGGCTGCATCAGACCAAATATACCATAATCTTGCTTATTAATATAACATACTTGGGTGTTTGAAATTTTAAGCCACACATATGTTTGTTAGTAAAGTTAATACTCACAGACGTCTAAAATAGCCACGGTACCTAACACAAAAGAGCTGATAACCTTGAAACGGCTGAACCGAGTTTGATGAATCATGTCTAAGAACCATCGCAAGAAACCCTGCTTTCAAATAAAAAAAAAACGCATCTAAATCGGTTCACCCGTTTGGGCGCTACGGTGCCACAGACAGACAGACAGACACACATACATAGCGGTTAAACTTATAACATCCCTCTTTTTGCGTCGGGGGTTAAAAAGTTTAAAGAAAATTAAGAAAATCTTTCTTGCAATTAATAAAAAATGGTTAGTGTTTTTTTTTAAGTCGGTTTTATTTTTTGCAAAAAAGATATTTTTTATTTTTCCATTTTTAGTTGTTCCCATGCAAATAATTGCCATCAATTTATTTTTATATTGTTATTTGTTAACAATACATGTCATGGTAATAGGGTTATCCACTTATCCCTAATAAATGAAAATTAACATACCTAACTGTCGAAATCTAGGTATATTGTACACATCTGCGTACCCCTCAGAGGATACGGCGTGATGATACGTCATGATGTTGTATAAACAATAAATATCCAAGCGATTCCAGCAATCACGACAGATTTGCTGTCTATTTTTGAAGAGTTCCATTGTATATCTCCGAAGATCAGCACCAGATCTTAACCAAATTAAAACGGGACCACCTCGGGAGTATACTCTTTCAAATAAATAAAGAATTTTGAGAATCGGTCCACAAATGGGGGAGAAATCGCGTCACAAACACACAAAAAAAAAACATACCGTCGAATTGAGAACCTCCTCCTTTTTTTGAAGTCGGTTAAAAAGAACCCAACCTACAAACCCTAAAATTTAAATAAATGAAATATGCTAACAGTATTCAAGTGAATCGCAATAATCGCGAGGCGTATACTCTGATAGAATACCTTAACAAATGTTCGCCGTGATTCTTTAAATTGACATAACTTTTTTATTTATGAACCGATTAACATGAAATAAACACTAAATGTTAAGTGGAGCTTACTACAATATATTAGTGAAAACCGCATTTAAATCGAATAAGCCGTTTCTGATATTAGCGTGCACAAACATACCGACAAACAGACAAACAGACAAAAAAAAAACTAATTACAATTTCGGGTTCGGCATCGATATAATAACAACCCCTGATACTTTTTTTCTATATATTTCCATTGTACAGACACCACTTTTCTACAATTTTATTATATGTATAGATAAGTCCAGGTTTCCTCACGATGTTTTCCTTCACCGATGTCAATGATGTCTAAGAACAACTTAGAAAGTACATATGAGTAATTGAAAATTCACATTGGTACTTGCCCGGATTTTAAACCACAACCTCGTGCATGAGAGGTAGGCGTCTTAACCTCTGGGCCTTCACGACATCATACATACATATTATAGATAAATTACACCCAGACACAGAACAAATCTAAAGCTAAAGCTGTAAGTCAGTAAGAGATGGCAATTCTCTAAATTAAGTTTCGTTTTAGAGGAAGGGAATCGGCACTATTAAGTTCTAATACTTATATCTAATCATATTTTGTCAGCTAAGACTGAAATTCTTCTGAATCTCATTTAGTTGTTTTGGAATATTGCATTATAAAATCAAACAGTTAAAACACAATATTCCAAATCAGTACATTGGATATAGCAGGTTTTCACTCTTAGGTGTAGCGCAGACGGCACAGTTTTTGTGCGATCGAGTCTGCGGCGCACAAAAAGTCTGCATGGCGCGCAAAAAGTCGGTCGCGGATTTTTCACAGACTCAACGCACACGACGCACATCTTCGATCATTCTGTCGGCAGAGCTGTAGGGACGTAGACGCTATGGAAATCGTGCAGAGATCGCGAAGTATTATTTTGTACATGAAGTACAGAAAAAGAAGAAGAAATAGAGAATTTTGGGTACATCCTATACTTTCGGAAAGATTACTGAAGGGACAGTTGCATACTAAACATTCAATTCTGAAACAACTTCCGGGAAAAAAAATCCAAATTTATTTTATGTTTGTTACTACATTTGATGAGTTGCTATTTATTTTAAGACCTGCTTTGACTCGTTCAGAAACAACAATGGACAGTCGACCTCTTGCGGCATGATAATAGATCGCGTGCGTTACGTCCACCCCTAGCAAATGCAGATTGCCGACTAAAGTGTGCGCCGTCTGCGTTAGCGCGCGTTGAAGCAAACGTTCAATTTTTTTCACACACTTTTTGTGCCGAGCGGCGCGGCGTGGCGCGTTGCGGTCTGCCCGAATTACACAGATTTTTCGTGCGCCGGACTCATTGCGCGTCGTGTGCGTTACTGCATATAATTGCATAGATTCTATTTTCACAGTCTAAAAAGTGAGTCACGGATAATCTGTCGTCTGCGCTGCACTTAGCCAAAGAGATTTAAAACGCTATAGAGGAAACATGCTAGGAAATGTCATAGAAAAACTCTGATCCCATGTCTCAGTAACGCCATCTAGAATATAGCAATATTGGAGCGGCAGCTGAGCGTAATACCACAGTATAAATATTAACACAGTAGGACGACGCCTTTGATCTCTGGAAAAATGCCGACAACTTTTACACGCGTTAGCCCTGAATAATACCTCTCGCACTACGAACATCGTTTTGTTCGCAGTTCCGGAGCGGCTTTCCCGCGTCTCGCCCCTCACACCCCGCACGATTGCCCTGTCTAGACGGCTTCGTCTAGAGATGTAAAGAACTCGAGTCTTTGAGTCTTAATTCGATAGACTCGGCTCAATTTTACAAGACTCGGTGTACTAACAAAACTCAGAGTCTTGAGTCGAGCCGATCTGCAGTCCTTTCTCGAAAACTCGAGCGCCAAAACAGAACTCGTATTTCAAAAAGAGCTCGAGTTTTAAAAACAAGCTCACGTCTCAAAAAGAACTCGAGTCTTAAAAAGAGCTCAAGTGTATCGAGTCTTGTGCGTATCAAGGTTGATTTATTTAAAAATACATAGACATAGTTCATGTGGCAACATGCTAAATGTGTCCTTTAGGCATGGCATTATTAGGTTCTGTGTGTACCCCAAGAGGGATAAAAACGTATACGTACGTACGTAATATTTTTTCTTATATTCACCTCTTTTATTTAAATAAGAAAGATTATTTGACACTAGCTATTTCCCGCGACTTCCTATATTATTTTTATTCCGACTTATATTTTATTCCCTATTTATTTATAAAGGAACTCCAAATGGAAAAGAACTTGAGCGCGACTCGTCGCGTGAAACGACTCGAGCTCGAATCAAGACCTGGGGCGCCATGTTGCGCTCGAGTCTCTATGTAGACTTAAGTGTTCTAGTCTGGGGGTGTTGTTGTAACGAGTCGAGCTGTGCAATTTGTCAGCTGAGCCTAAAATTTAGGACTCAAAAGACTCGAGTTCATTACATCTCTAGCTTCGTCGGACGACTGTATGTTTTTAGACTGTGGTAATATAGACGTGTCTACTAAGGGCACAAGTATCGGATGAAAATAATGTTCGTAGTATCCCGTCTATAGTTAGCTAATGATTTGCAATTTCAATGTGAACAAAAAATCAGGTAAAAAATCTAGTTTTTTTTTTACATAAAACACATAACGTCACGCCTGTAATCCCCGATGGGCTAGGCAGAGGTGTATTACTTGGTAGTACACCCACATTTCACCTTAAGTCCCATGTAATAGGGGGCGAGCCCATTGCCATCAATCGGGCACAAATCCTGGCTCCGGGCTGCTACTGAGAAATTCCAGATAGAAAAACTCAATAACACTTTGCCCGACCTAAGGATCGAACCCGGGACCTCATGCTCAGTAGTAGCGCTTGCAACCGCTATACCAACGAGGCAATCAAACACCACGTTGCAGCACGTTGTCTGTTTAATTTTTTGTTTGTCAGACTAAATGACACTCAGACTTGTCATTCGGATTGAACCCGTTTCCATTCACTTTCAATTCAGTGAACGTTTGAAAATGAATGAATGGTTTAATAATGAAGAATGTGCGCGTGAGTTTCATTTAAACTGGCTGTCAAGATAAAGAAGGTCCGTTAGTTGTTTAGTTTTCATCTACTACTACTCCATTTACAATAGCATTAGACGGTTCAGAAGTTAAGTTAGAGGTAATTTTTAATGCACACTTTGTAACGAAAGTACAGTCAGCCTCATAAGTCGATATAAATATCCATATTTCCTAAACTCATGAACACCTTAGCTTACACAAATTGCTAAACAAGACTAGTGCCAGGATTTAATTAACGTCTTAGAGGTTCAAAATTCACTAGTCTTGTTTAGCAATTTGTGTAAGCTAAGGTGTTCATGAGTTTAGGAAATATTGATATGTTCATCGACTTATGAGGCTGACTGCGTAGCATGAACACCGAAGAAACGGTCTTTGTCGTGTCTCGGAAGAAAATAAATTAAGTGTTCATGCTACGCAGGCAGGTGTATTGAAAGAAATTTGACAGATTGAGGTTCCTGTCTATATAATCTGTCACTTTGCCGATTCGTCTGTAGACAAAGGCCGTTTCTTCGGTGTTCAATGTGTTCATGCTACGCAGGCCGGTCGTCGACGCGCACACAGCTACAGAGTCGTGCGACACTGTTTACTGCATACGCAACGGGGCGATTCCATTAATTGATTAAGCCCCAAGAGGACACCGGTATCCGCGCTGTCGTTGTCTTTCTATTGTGTCCGTAATTGACACGATTGAAAGGTTAATTGAAATACTGTAGTAATTTATCGACATGGTATCGTAATTTTATATTGAGTCTTTCTTTTAAAGCCTCCTGTAATTTGATGAGAATTCAAAACGACACCGACGTTGTATAAGAAACTCTTGTACAAAAACTTCTAGACAAAATATTGTGCGTTGTAATATCAGTAAATTAATTAATTTAAGATTACTAATAAGTACATACATATGAATAAAACTTAAACAACCTGTTTTTTTTATATCCCGCGAAATTCAAATTTTTCTGGTTTTTTTTTTGCAATTTGACGTTCAGTGTCAGGTTGTGTTGATTAAAATATGATAAAGCTGGCAACAGACTTATAACACACCTTGCAACGCGACGTCAATGGTTACATTAAGCAACTACTGCCATAGAGAAGAGTTGAAGTTGAGTTGAATATTTTCGTGTAGTTGTATCAATTCTAGCATAGTATTTATATTTTTATATTGTAATAATTTATTGTGTACCTACCTGTAATTTGCACGCCACATGTGGCAGAATGTGATGAGACCTTTATGCTATTTGAGACCTTGTATTGTACCATGTTCGGACAAATAAATGAATTTGAATTTGAATTTGAACGTTTCAGATTTGACCAACAAAACAGTGTGGGAAAGCGTCGGGTGTCACAAGTGTGCTGGAAGCTTAATCATTTTTACCTGACTACGGTGAAGCAAAAAGGTTTTGATTTTACAATAACTATATCTTCTTGTAGCGCACCATACGGCTAAATTGGGAAGTTCTAACTGCCATTAAAATATTTGCTGTTATAATTTTACTTTGGGCTTTCCAAAGAAGTTACAACGTCACTTAACAATCTTACAAATTAATTTACACGTTTACCAGTGTTTCTGCCTTCACTGATCACTCAGATCTCACTGATCAACTTAAGGTGACCAGTCTTCTTGAACTCATAGACCGTCCGGATCTAGTTGATCAACTTTGGTACCCTGAAAAAAAAAATAGCAATATTTACTATTACAAGTCACAATATCACAAAAACAATTTTAAAAGTTGCGTGTTACAATACAATGCAAAAAAAACACTAATTTCCAAAAAAATCAAGGGCCTTAATAAAGGTGTAAAATAAGTTTAGTTTAGCAACTACTCAGGCCCGATTTCTTACATGTTCTTGTTTTTAGAAAAACAATCAAAAAAAACCTTATTTAGTATCCACCACTAATTTTTAATTACTACAAATACTTAAAGGGCTTATTCTAGACGATCTTCTCATTATATTTGTAGAGTATCAATAAATATTTTTTATAAACAGCAAAGTTATTAGCGTTTTTTTATATCCTAAAAAGTCACCCAATTTATGGAAATAAATATGTACAATAACAGGCTATTCATGACATAGTAGAATTCATTAATCGTCATCTTTCGCTCACGTTCGCGTGATCTCGCTCAAGCATGCCGCGCCTCCAACAGCTGTTTTCGTTATTTAAGTTTAACTAAATAGAGGCAAAAAAACTTTTTTTTTTACTATAGCCCATTTTTTATACTAATTAAAAAATAGTGGTGTAAGTATAATGAAAACACAATACCTACTGATAATGAGACAAATGTGTACAATATCATATACATATAATTGATTTTTGTTTTTGCTACAAATAGTTGTACAGCTTGGCAAAAAAGAGTCTGACGCGGTGACAGTTGAAACTAAAACTGGATGATTGTGGCAACATTGATTTATTTGTCTAGTGCTAGTACATCATGTGTCAAAAGTGCGTAAATCCTCGTCGTTTTTAATAGATTTAACAAAAT